>OY856412.1:1313639593-1314913593 GCA_963693085.1 Alisma plantago-aquatica | reverse complement strand
TTAAAGATAAAAACCTCAGGCCTACTGACTCCTAGGACCTGAGAGTACAGAGACGACATAAGACATACTATCTACAAGTCTTGACAGTCAGTATCTCCACCTGAGATTTACTGCTGCCCCTGGTGTTTCTGCTGCTGGTATTGCTCACCCTCAGATTGGTTTCTCCGTCCTCGACGTCCACCTAAAACATTAAATCCCACGAGGGTGAGACAATTTGAATAATTATCCCAGCGAGAGTTATAACTCTCCACTAGAAACTTTATTGTTGCAAATAAGGAATAACATAAACAAAGTAACTTAAAACATTCAACAGCAGGCTTAGGAGTAAATAAAGCAACATTTACTTGAGCAATCATCTCAATCAGGAATATAAAGAACATGTATACTAGCTACTTGACTAGAACATTATAAACAGTGTAACATCAATCATTGTTTCTCGTAGTTCAACCTAAGCAATTATGCTACACGGCTGATTATGTTTTACAAACATTATTATGCCCTGCGGAGATGAGGTATACCGCTCATACTCCAACCGATCATTACTAAATCGCATCAGTATCATACATAGGTCATCAAAAGAGCCAGATTCTTATGACCTCATCTTCCTCAGTCAGTATGAGGATCTGTTGACTCAAGGTCAATTAGGTCAATGTTGACTCACGTCTAAATTGACTAAACCCATGTTTTGATGATGACTAACCATTCCACATATTGGTGTCTAATGCTTCTACTTGAGTGATTTCAGATTAGGTATAGACACACTCCAATTTCCCTAACTTGCGCATCTCAAATTGGAGAAAAGACAAGTCAAAGTCATACAAGTGCACATTTTTGTAATATGATGTATATCCATTAGAATCATGTTGTAAATCACTTGAAATGATTGTATGACTTGTAATTAAGCTTAGAAAAATATCAAGAACACTTAGATCGAATATTAGAGCACTTTTAATGCAACTTTGAAAATCAATTACAGGCACTTGGTCGGTCCAGTTTCCCACCCTGAAACTCGACCGATCCACCTTGGTTGATTTTCTGAAGATTGCATCGGTCGAGTTGTGCACTCACAGAACTCGACCGATTGGGTAGTGGGCCATTTCCTGTTGAAATGGTCGGTCGAGTTTACTCAGGACAAACTCGACCGATCCTTTGAACATCGGTTTGCCTGCTACTTGATCGGTCGAGTTACACATATAGAAACTTGACCGAATGCACTGTACGGAAAAGTGCAGAAAAGTGCTACTAGCCGTTGTGGAGTTGCAACAAGTGAAAATAGATCTGTTGCAAGCCACAAAATGGCTAGTTTTCGTTCACAAGTGTTCCCAAAGGCTAAGAGGCATCCCCAGCTATAAATAGGACCCCTTGGGATTCATTCCAAGGTTGAGCATTCATTGCAAACTCTTGTGAGGTTCCTATTCTATAGTTGAGTGCTTCCTACAGCCTCCTCTCTCTCTAAGATTAATCACTTGCTACATCCATTAGAGTGAGTAGGAAATCTGTAAGAGAGATAGTCCTATATGTATATCTTGTGAGGCTCTCACTTCCACCACCTCCACTTCTCTCATTTGTAATCTTGAAGATGAAGGTTCTCTCTCTTATCCAAGAGAGGTGAAGAAGAACAAGGGAAGGAGTCCCTTGGTGAAGATCAAGGCAGAAGACTTGGAGCTAGAGTGGGTAAGCCCTTGGAGAAGGAAAAAGACTCAAGCTCAAGTAGGTAAGACCTTGGTGGAAAGCTTGTTTGAGTGAAGGTGAAGTCAAAGGCGGAAGATCCAAGAAGAGTGGGTAATTCCTACAAGGCCGAAGACTTGTGCAAGAGTGGGTAAGTCCTTGGAGAAGGCCGAAGACTCTTGCAAAGTGGGTAAGTACTTGGTAAGGTTGAAGACTCTTTGTATTGGATAAGTAAGTCCTTTGTTGGTCATGTATTGTAAGTCTTATAAGTGAATATAAGAGTGCAATTGTTGGAAGTCCTAGAGGTTGACCTCTCTAGGCAAGTGGACTGACACACTTCTAGTTTGAAGTGTGGAACCACTCTAAATAGCTTGTCTAATTGGTGCATGTTCAATCTCTCTCATCCTTTCTATGCATGATTTAGTTGCACTCAAATTACCTATTTAGCAACCTTATCTTGTCATATACTTTGAAGGTTTGATGAGTTTTGTTTAAGTTCTTTCAGCTCTATTCACCCCCCTCTAGAGCATCTAATCACCCATTTAGGATCCAACAGGATCAACATGTAGGACATCTCATGTCTCTGCTACAATAGCTTTCCAGGGTATTCTGGAAACTTCGCTATTAGAGTCACAGTGGCATCCTGTACTCTCTTCATCATCGAAAGATTTCTTGTTTATCTCTCATCTATGCGGCATTAAAGATTCCCTCGGGGGATTAGTGAAACATCACCCCGGAATAAACACATAATGAAGGATTGATGGATTAAAGTACATCTTACATCAATTCCTATATTAGGACGTAAGGATATTCACGTCCATAACCCCAACATACTCAAAAGTATGTTCTCCAGGAGTTCCCTTAGGAAAACCTGTTTCACCATCATTAAACTACTGACAATGATGGATCTATGATCAGGGCTCTACATGATATGATTATTCTTGATTATATAAGTACATTTCAGCATTCTTTTATCATCAAGCATGTTTTCATTCATAATCATTAAAATAACTGCTATAAAAGAAGAATACCAAATGTAACAAGTTTAACTCATATCAGTCATCATATGGATATCAATTCTTCACCATTTCATTACTATGATTCAAGAATAGGGGTGTTCAGACCCTTAAATCATCATAAGTCATCTATTTATCATGACCTTGGTGTTGCTCATGGCTCTCACAGCCCATCAGTCTCATATATTGCCTCTTAAACTAGGCAACATAGCATGTCACTATTCATAAAGTTCTTAGTAACATGCTTTCAATGAATATGATATCATAACCCTTACCTGGCTATAATCACTTCTTTATAAGAACCTGCATGGTCAATATATTTGACAATAAACAATTTATCTCTACATCAACAATTTATAAAGCAAAGACAATCCTTAAATTCAAGGATTGTATCATCAAGCCTTTACTAAGGCTAGGTTTCCCATTTCAATTCAATTAGGGTTATTCAAACCCTTTATCTTAATAGTGATTTCTTATTTCATACTTCAATCATGAAGTCTCATACTTGAAGTGTAGCCTGGAATTAGGGTTTATTGATTATTTCATCATGTCACCCTCAATTAGGGTTTACTATTCACATCACATGTTATTACCCTAGAATTAGGGTTTACTATTCACTTCATAGTGAATTGAGCTCATAGCATCATCATATATGAAGGTTACTATCATTAATGCCTTCCAATTAGGTTGAGATTCATTAATCACCATAATTAGGGTTTCCATGATCCTACTATAAAGGATCATACCCTAATCATGTGTATTTACATATATTGAAGATATTTTACTTGATTTCCATCCATATTAGGAGTCTTCTATCTCCTCTTACCATTAGATGATGTTTACATCACTCTATATTAGGTTAGGTCAAGTCAAATTTGATTAACATAAGTCAAGTCATCACCATTATGGTCATTAGGGTTTGCTTGATCAGGGGGTGTTGATTGCTTAAACCCATCAAGGGTACATTAGTAAGTTCACCATTGATCATAGCATAAATCAACTAACTCATTACTTGTTCCCTTAATGTATTTAGGTATCATTAGGGTTTAGGTTAAACAACCATTGAACCATCTAAGCCTTTAAATCATTAAGCAATCTTGACCTTAAAAGACCCCAAACGGTTTTGAACTTTCAACCTCCAAACGGTTTTGAAACCGTTTGGAATGGTTGACCGTTTGGTACCTTTGACTTTCAATACCGCATGTACAAGTCCATACTCAAGACCGTTTTCCCTAGGTGAGGTGAAGACCGTTTGGCCACGTTGACCGTTTGGCCAAGTTTGACATTGAATCCATTTGAGCAAATCAGCCTTGAAACCGCATGACCATAAACGGTTTTGAAACCACATGAATCCAAATGGTTTTGAAACCATTTGGTCCCAAACCGTCTTTAGACCGTTTGGTCCCAAACGGTCTTGAGACCGTTTGGTCCAAACATCTCAAAACCGCATGGACCCAAAAAGTGTATCAACACTTGCAATTGATTAGAGTTTTCAATGTTGAACCCCTCAATTGAGCTTGTACATGTTAACCACTTATAAATTAAGGTAATTAGGTTAATCCTTAACCAATTGACACTCAATTGACCCTCAATTTATAACCAATTAGGGTTGGGATCAATTGAATTAGGGTTGGAAATCGATCAACCTTCAACATTCATCACCATGAGTCTAATTGAAGTTGAACCCATCAACTATCACTCAATTGGGCCATGACCTGACCCCAAACGGTCTTAGGATCGTTTGGACATCCTCCAAACGGTCTTGAGACCATTTTCCCAAAGTCTCATCAACAACTAGGTCAATTACCTAAGGGTTGAACCCTAATTAGGTCACAAAATCAGCACTTTGATTAGTTCAACAACCTATTATGATTGGACCTTCAATAGATCAAATTCTCTTAACCCTAGACCTCCAAACGGTCTTGGGTGATCACCAAACGGTCTTGAGACCGTTTGAGTGATCCCCAAATGGTTTTGAAACTGTTTGGGCCACTCAACCCAAACTTCAACAAGATTGGTCCATTGGAATCAACAATGAACCCGATTAGGCTTTAGGTGATTAAAGTGCCTTCAACTTGAGATTTACTTGGAATTTGTTAATGATTCTTTGTAGGTGATTAATTCATAATGTGTCCAGAAGACACTCAAATCATCAATGCCTGTTCAATCCATCCAAATGGTCTTGGAGACTGTTTGAATCTAAACGGTCTTCTGAAACTGCATGAATCCAAACGGTTTTGAAACCGTTTGGTTCTAAATGGTTTTGCAAACCGTTTGGACCAAGGGTGAGAGACCGTTTGATAAAGTGACATTGGTATTCACGCCCATCATCTTCTACCTCAAGATTAAGGCATGTTCTTCATGGTTTTGCTTGCAAGAACTTGTAGAAGAGTAGAAGAAGGAAGAGCAAGCAATTATTGCATAGAAAGAAGATGTATAACAAAGTTTAAGGGTTTAGAGTTATAAAAGCTGCCTTAAGGTCGTCTCTAGAGATCTGAGTTTCCAAGATTTAATTGCGTCTTGAGCTCCAAAGGTCGTCCAAGGTTGTTTCTCCAAGAATTGGTTGGAAAGGATGGCTAGAAAGAAGAACTAAGTAAGAAAAACTAGCAAACCAACCTTGAATCATGACTTTCTCCATGAATCCGAGCAAAAGGCAACCAAAGCTTACCCAACTTCACTTAGCCATTCTCCCCTGATCCAGAGCTCCTCCCTTAGTCGGTATAAGCAAGAAGATAAGAAGGGAAGTGAAGGAAACGATCCTTGCTAAGTAAGAAAAGGTGTATATATACTTTAGGTGAATTTTTCAAGACAAGGAAAACCTTTCCCTTCTATTCTCAACTAAGTCCTCCTCTATTTCTAAGGCACGTCCCTCCTTAGTTTCTTAAGCCAAACTTCTTCTTAAACCAAGGTATAGAGGAAAAGAAAGCCAAACCTCCTACTAAGTTGTACACATATAAAGGATCATTTTGCTTACAACTTGATTATTTAACTACAAGGGTTATCCTTTTTATTTGATTATTCAAATGAAGCACCCTCTTCATAATTTTTACTCTAAATGATTCCAAGAGTCATAAACGATATTCTAGAAGGTGTATTTTACAAGTTGCATCCTTAGTTTTGGGTAAATTGCACTTTACACCAAAATTGGGGTTTAAAGCACAAGGATTGCTCCACAAGCTGCATCTTGGTGCCCAAGCTTGGAGAATCCATCACACTTCATCATATTCACTCTTATGATGTCTCAACACCAAAGGAACATCCAACCATGTACAATTTGCAAGTTAACCCCTCTAACTGGGTAATTTGCACATAGGTCCCTGTATTACAAAATAATATTATAACATTGTTCAAAAAGGACAGAAATGAAAATATATGTTCCTCAGGAGCTTTAATTACATACTAAAAGATAACCACAAGTATCTAATTACATAATTAAGCAAAACACCTAGGGTTATTCCATAACCCAGGTGAGGGATGCTACAATATTGCTGCTTCACATGCAATAAAGGAGGCTATGTGGATCAGGAAGTTCATTTCTAAACTTGGTGTAGTTCCCAATAGTTGTGATGCAATTGAGCTTTATTGTGACAATAATGGAGCTATGGCACAAGCTAAGGAACCCAGATCACATCAGTGGTCCAAGCACATACTACGGCGCTTCCATCTCATATGAGAGATCGTACCGCGAGGAGATGTGAAGATTTGCAAAGTACCAACTGAAGACAACATAGCTGATCCACTGACTAAGGCCCTTTCTCAGCAGAAGCATGATGGTCATGCTAGGTCACAAGGACTGAGGTTCCTTGGTGACTGGCTCTAAGTGCAAGTGGGAGTTTGTTGGTATGTATGCCCATAGAGTAAGTCATATGATGATTGTAATGGGATACTTTGTAAATGATTTGAATAATAATAAAGGCAATTTCCGATCTATATGTTTAAACTGTTTCTGAGATGATGGTGTAACATGATAGATGTCTAAAGAATTGTTTTACTCAATGACGTATGCTTTTGGGTTGAGGACCTAAACGATGAGATCATACGGATGTTAAGAGTATTCATTCTTGTTTAGTCCCTAGTCAGTTGTTATTGTGGAAATAACCATAGACATCAATAACACTAAAGACTAGCTTGTGTGTTGGTTGATGATCGAATCTCATTAGTCATGATATAGTGATATCAAACCAAACACATAGGTACTTGTTAGAGAACAAGGTATCGGACAGACCCACCATGAGAGTGACACATGGAACCATGATTTGGTAGTCACAATCATCTCTCACAGTGATGGTGGTGAGTGTGATTCTTAGACCTGAAATCACTACACTCAACACATGGCGTTGGGTACACTTTGACATCATCAAACACAATCATGAAACACGGGTTGTTATAAAGGTGATGATTGGGTGGCTTTGACACATGGGGCTTTTGAGGGGTGAGTGATAGATATGGGATTTTTCCCTCCTGAGGGAGTTTGATGTCCTTGGCCACTTGATGAGTAGGATTGAGAAAGGCATGTGCATGCACGTGTGAATCAATATGTGATATTGATGTCACACACATCTCACCCAATCTGCTCTGAGTTCAAGGAAATGAATGAATGTTGACAGGATAACTGTTCCATGCCTTGAGTTCATTCAGGATATCAGTGACAAAGGAATTATACATTCACTGTAACACCATTCACGAATTGTAGGATTGAAAGTTGTTCTCCAACTTTCTATTTCACTTGGGTAGCACTGATGTGTGACTAGGCACCGCTCTTTGCTTGTGAAGTCATAAGTGTTATGGAATTTCACTGCCAATGTGAAATGGACCTGCAGGGTCACACACATAGGATTTAACCTGGAATAGGAGTTTGTCCACAAACAATGTTTAAATTGATTACTAAAGGAGTTTAGTAGTTCAATTAAACACTCAATCAATTGATAACGCAATGTCATAGTGTTCAAGGTGTTGGACTGATTGATTAGAGTATCAGATTGATTGAAACTGCAATTGACTGATTCTGCACAATCTACACTCCCAACCGATCGGCTCATGTGATGAACCTATCGACTGAGCTTGGTGAACCGATCGGCTCAACTGGTGAGTCAATCAGCTCAAGGATAGGATGAAGTGATTCGTTCAAGTGTTGAAGCGATCGGTTCAAGTCCAACCAATCAAGTTGGGAAAGTAAGATTGGTGAGAAATTTCCTTTCGTTTCACTTGCCAAATTTGATTAGAACAAGGATTGGTATTTGATACCAATTAGAAACAAAAGAAGAAAAGTCAATCGGGAACTGATCAAGATCATGAACCGACCAGTTCAGAAGTGAACCGACTGGTTCATGGGTCCCAACTGATCAGTTGAGGTGTCAACCGACCGCCTCAGATCCCCAACTGACCATTTCAGTTGTGAAACGATCAGTTCAGGTTACACTGTTTGTTGTTTTTGTGAAAAATCTTGAACCCTTCTACTCCTGCTTTAGTCCCGCATTGCCCGGGATAGAGAACCCTGTCCCATGACCCTCCTATATATAGGGGTATTGGGGGCTTCTCAGAGTACAAATCAGTGCAAACCAATTGCTCTGCAAAGTTGTCGTTCTCTCTGGTTTTGGTAACTGAGAGAGCCCGAGCAAGTGCTACCCAATAAGGGAGGCACAGCAAGGGAAGGACAACTACAGAAAGTGACTGGTGGCAGGAGAGTGTGTTGGCGACTAGTATGCCAACAGGAGGGTGCGACTCCTTCTGATTCCTTGTGGGACAAGGAGATCAAAGTTCTAGGCAATCCGTGTGGACGACTGCAGAGGCGGGAGACCTCTGTCGCTCGGAGGACAACTGTCAATCCCGACAGTCCCGGTGAGACCAGGAGTCTTCGGTCCCGGTGTAACCAGGAGCTGCACAGACACCGTCTAAGACTGGAGGTGAAGACCGCACAAGGCGCAAGGTACTGTTTCCGAGCAGGCCTCGAGACAAGGTACGAATACACAAACCATCTTTCCTATTGTATAGACGTTGACGTGATTCCTTTGTTCTGGGTTTTGGGGAGAAATTTTTTTGTTTCCGCTACTTTTCTGCCTCCTCTAAAACCCAACAGAAGGAATCTCATATCTATGTCTGGCCTTCGTTGGGATGCAAAGGTGGATATTACTATTAAGAATTCTGAGTGTCATATGCCTAAGAGCACTAATAGACATCAGGAGGTTATATTGAATTATCTTAAAGTTGAGAAGATTGACCTTATGAAGGATGATCATCTTACTTTTATGAACTTGAAGTTTCCTAAGTACAATGATTTTTGGGATGTTGTTAGAATTCATAGTCCTGAGGATGATGGCTTTGCCTAGTTATGGAACATCAAAACCCACAAAAAAGCTATTATTCACTTGTGGAAGGCTAGACATAATTATATTCCTACCTCTGATTTTCTGAGAAGAAGAGGAATTTCTCTTGCTTCTATTTGTTTTCTTTGTAAATCTGGGTATGAAGATTCTTTCCATTTGCTGTTCGGATGCACTTTTTTCCACAATATCTGGGACCTTGCTTGTTCTCTTATGCCTTCCCTCTCGACTCCTCATTGTTGGAATGATCTTATTTCTACTGGAAATAGTAATATTGGTATTTTAAGCAGCCTTGTCTTCTATCACTCTTGGTATGAGCGTAATAAGGGCGTGCATGATGAGGTTTATAGATCTTCGGAGGATGTGTGGAAACTAATCGTGGAAGATTTTCTGATTCTTGGTGCTAGTTGATCTTTTTCCTGGCCAGAGTTGTACTGCTAGTTGGAAGATACTCTTTCTTTGGTTCGATGGATGATCTTTATGGTCCTTATTTTATGGACCCGCTATGATGTGAGTCTTCTTGAAGTAGAAGAGCGTCTCCCTTTACAGAATCTTTGTCTTTTGGATCTTTGGATGTGTTCTCATTTCCTTTTTGGCTGGGACTTCTTTGAGTGGTTGAGCCGATCCCGATGGGGAGTGGCAGAGCTCAATCTTTTCGGCTGGGTTTTGGACCTTCTTTGGTTTTCTCTAGAGTGCTATGTTGGGAAAGCTTCCCTTGGTTTCTTGGGCTTTGTTGGTTTATGTGTTTGGCTCTGTTCTTGGTTTGGGTTTTGAGCTTATCTTTCATAGAGTGGCAGAGCTCTCCCTTTACTGGCTTGCGGTGTTTTGGTTCGTGGTTGTCTGTGTTCTTGTGTGGATGAGCTGATCCTATTTAGGAGTGGCAAAGCTCGTACCTTGTTGTCATGCTTTTTTGGCTGAGTTTAGGTTGTAACAAGCTGGTGCTTCTGTTTGGTTTTGTTGGTGGATGACTGTTCCATTTCTGAGACAGCTTGCTAAGATGAAGTCTGGTGCTGCTCCTTGCTGTGTAGAAGACTGGGTTTTCGTTTCTTGCTCAGGGTACTCCTCTGAGTTTTCTGGTTGAAGCTGATATGTGCATGGGTGTCATTGTGTCCTAATGGGACAGTTCTCTTGGTCTTTTGGTGTCCCCTGGATGGTTGGTTCTGGTCCTGTTCTCTGACTTGGTTGTGAACTTATCCTTCATGGAGTGGAAGAGCTCACCATATGCAGATTTGCAGTTCTTTGGTTCTCTGGGTGTGCTTGTTTGGTAGCTTTTTTGACTTTTTGTTGAGTGGATGAGCTGATCCCGGTTGGGAGTGGCAGAGCTCACTCAATTTCTTCTTGATGAGGTGGTTTGGGAGCTCGCTTACCTACTCTATGGTAGGGGTGTTGATGTTCCCATGTCATTAGACGTTGATATATGGTGCTTAGTTCAAGATGTGTGTGACTGGGTGTTGCTTGGCTCTGATGCTTTCCTTTCCCTGGTGTTGTCGGTCATGCTTGCTTATGGTGTGATCTGCTGCTGGATGCTTTTGAGTGGTTGAGCTGATCCTGATGTTTTGTGTTGGATGACGATCTCCCTGTTGGGACATTTCCCTTAGTTTTCTGGTGTTTGTGTTCCTTGGATGCTCCTTCTCCTTTTGGGTGCTAAATTTTTGTTCTGGAGCTTTGTTTTTTCCCTGTATAGGGCCTTATTTTCTTGTTCCTTTTACCTGGGGAAAGGTGTTGCTCATTCACCTTTTTCTTTCTCACAACTTTCCTTTAGCTGTAATAGATGTAGAGATAGCTCTCACTCTTTTTTAGTTGGTTTCTCACTTAGAGAACTAACAACCTTTGTACACTTTATATGAAAATGAAAAAAAAAGCAACAGGAGTTTGACCGACAAAAAAAAAACAATTTCAATCTTATCCATAGTTGTTAAACTAATGAAACAATATGTGGTCAACTGAATAGGATCGTGTGATTCATGTCCATGAAAACCAATTGCTCCATCGTCACCAACCATCCCTATCCTAAATTACATCAATATATTTGAAATCTTGTAAAATATATTTACCCAAAAAAATGTAGCAAAAAGTATGTTTAGTGACCACACAATAATTTATATTATACTAGATCACCAATACATTTGATTATTAACAAATCAGATGTCTAGCCAATATTCTATGTTAACTATGTAGAGTTCCCATCAACAATTCAGATATAAATTAAGAACAAAAAGAAACTAATATTTTCAGTCCATGTTCAGGCAAAATTATTTTGTTTTTGTCTCCATTATATCCCTTAATCAAAAGACTTGTATAAACTAGTTGAGAGATTTATTGTGACACAATATATGGTGTAACACCCGAGCTCACTTCCCAAGGTTGTAGTAGACTTTTAGGAATGACGAATGGCTCCAAAGACCATCACTAGACTCAACTATACACTTTATCCCCACTCAAATTCAAGCCAAGATAAACTTTCTAACTTGTCACTCATCCCAATACTACTATGGATTGAGCACACTTAACTACAAAGTTCTTTATGGATGGGCTCCCTGAAAAGGAGGTGCACCTTGGTAATATAGGTAGTCTAATCATTATTTTTAAGACCATTTCATATAAGGCTTCAAATCTTGGGATCTTACAATCTCCTCCACTTAAAATCTTGACATCCTTGTGAAGGTTTTGACTATATGGCCTCACAATATTTTCCCAATTTAGTGCAAACCCAACATGGACCATGAACACCCAACTCCCAATCATGGCTACTAGTGCAAGGGTGGCTACATCACCATTGATAATCCTTTCCAACATGCCTAGACCACACGGCTCAGGACTGACATGCAACATGCCCATGTGGGACCCACCTACTGGAGGGGTTATGGATCTGATACCATTTGTAACACCTGAGTCTACTGCCCAAGACTCTAGTAGAGTTTCAGGAATGATGACCGGCCTTAACTGTACACTTTGTACTCACTCTCACACAAGCCATGATAAAATTCCTGACTGGTCAATGATTCTTGTACTACTCTGGGCTGATACGCTTAACCACAAAGTTCTTTAGTGATGGTATTTCTAAAGAGGAAGTGCACCTTAGTGATACATGAAATCCAATCATTCCTTTTAACATCATTTCATCCAAAGCCTCAAACTTTGGGTCCTTTCATTGCTTAGTCTAACACCGAAAATTCTTGGTTTTTTTGCAATATGAGCTTGAATGCCATCAATCTTGTAGAAAAATAAGGAGGCTGAATGGGATATTTGTTATTAGGTACAAGGCAAACTCTCCTCCTATATATAAGAGAGGAGACAAGTACAAGGAAGCATAAATTAACCTAATGGGTGAAGATAGTAAGGCCCATGTACATTATTAACTAATTATTCTAACACTCCCCCTCAAGTTGGAGCATGGATGGAACACATGTCCAACTTGTTAATACATTAAAAAGATAAATTGTCCATACAAAAAATTAATCTCCCCTGATAGAAAAAATAATCTCCCATAAATCTTCTAATATAAGAATTGAAGTATTCCAATACTCCCCCTGAAGAAAATAACTCGTAGCAACAAATAAGTCTTCTCCCCTTGATGATGATAAGATCAATGTAGAAGTAGTAATTGCAGAGTGCACTCTCTGTGAATAGAAGTAATCACAAATCACTTCCTGAGATTGCCAGACTCGTTGAAGCAGCCACGGATAGATTTTTGATTCTTTGACGAGCAACTGGAGCAATGCAGATGGTGATGATATATATATATATATATATATATATATATATATATATATATTTATATAGTCAGACTAGTGTACACTCGAGTGTATCAGAGGCACCGCACACCTCAGTCATTTTTGAAGATGCAATCACTTTTTGGAAAATCTAAACCATTTATCTTCTTAATTATCTTAAGAACATACTATATAATAAATTTTAGCTCATTTAGGCACTTGTAGGTCGTGCATTTAAAGGAGGAAAAAATCATGCATTTCAAATTAGTTTTGTACATTGATTTTGTTGTCCTTAGACGAGTGACTTATCCTCGTCCAAATGAGTTCAAATTTTGTATGTGGCCTATTATTATTGTAACCATGAAGATCAATGGATTAGATTTTGAAAAAACATGGTCTAGATAACAAACACCATTGGGGTGTACGGCGTGATCTGTACACTCGGTGTATTCTAGCCTGACTATATATATATATATATAGAGAGAGAGTGAGAGAGAGAAAGAGAGAGAGAGAGAGAGAGAGAGAGAGAGTTAGGCTAGAATACACTCGAGTGTACGGATTGCACGAATACACTCAAGTGTGTCTGCATATCAAGACTATTTTTTGCAAAATGTAAACCGTTGATCTTCACCGTCATACTATAACTAGGCTACATACAAATTTTTAGCCCATTTTGATGAGTGTAAGTCACTCATCCAAGGGCAAAAAAATCGGCACGCGAAACTAATTTAAAATGCATAATTTTTACGGTCTTCATAACATGAGCTATACATATCCAAATGTGCTCAAATTTTGTGTATGAGTTGTTCACAAGATGTTTAAAAAGATCAACAGATTATATTTTCAAAAAAAATATTACATCATGAAAAACTACTTGAGTGTATTCTGCTCCGGATACACTCGAGTGTATTCTAGCCTAACTTTATATATATATATATATATATATATATATATATATATATATATATATATATATATATATATATATATAGGGCGTTCATTCATTGCCCGCGCGGGTAGCCTGGATTTTCGCTACTAGGCAGTCAAAAAAATAACTCTCCTGGCTAAAAAAAATAACTCTGCTGTAAAAAAAGTAACTATGATGTCAAAAAAGTAACTCTGCTGGCCAAAAAAGTAACTTTGTACAAAATATACAACAGATATATATAAGGATGGGTTTTTTTATTTTGGAGGGGCAAATGATATTTTTTTTTGGCTAAAATTTTTTGGAGAGCTAGACAAAATAGTCATCTACAATTGTGAATTTTTTTTTGAAAAAAAGTGGTTGGAAGGGTGGGCGGGTAGCTACCCGCACGGGCAATAAAGATGGGCCCATATATATATATATATATATATATATATATATATATATATATATATATATATATATATATATATATATATATATATATATTTGATTCACCATTGGTGTCAAAGTGTTTCCACACAAGAAGAACCAATACTAAAATAATGCATAGTAGTTGGAATAAGAACAATGCTATAGGAATATTGCGTCATAGCAGATTTGCACGTATCTGTGATGCACTACGGTAAGAATATACACTGTAGTAGGTGTCAACAACATGGATGCATATATAGAAACTAGACAATATGGTTGGATGATATGCCTTCTTCTCTTCGGTCTTCTCTCCTCCAATCTCATTTCTTTCCTCTACCCATCTTCCTCTACTCTCCCCCTCACTCTGAAAAAGATCATGAGATTAGTTGGGGTGGAGAGTCATGAATATTAGTAGAGGATTGATGACACAGAAATAAAGCACTACCAATATAAATGTACGGTAGAAAGAACAAAGTACTACCAAACAAAATACAGATTAATAATACGAAAATACTACCAGAATGAAAACTCAGTAGAAAGAAGAGCAGCACTACCAGAATAGTACTCGGCAGGAAAAATAAAACACTATTAGAATACGTACAGTAGGAAGAAAAATTAATACATTGTCCCTTTTTTAGTGCTTTATAAACTAGCACAATTTTTTTTACCAAAAAAATAAATAAAAATATCAAGTCTTTGCGGATCAAACCATGGTCAAAGTGTTTTTGGGTTTCTTTCCTTTGACATTCAGTAATTTAATCTTGCCGGAACATGCCTTGATAACTTGATTACCAAGGTTTTGAAACTTTGAGGACAGATGGTCAACAACATTGAAAAAGGAAATCAATTATCAATCTCATGGATTGTTGATGATAGCCGCTTTGCGTGGAGACCCTTGATAGACGTAACCTTAGCAATACAAACTTAATCACAAAGGAAAGGCACAAAGTAGGGGTGTCAGAAAATCATTTTCATGTCGGTTTCAGATTGGACAACAACCGGATTTATAAGAAATAGCTCAATCCAGAACCGATCTAGAACCAATTCTTTTACAAACTCATATGTCCGAAATTGGACCCGATCTCATAATTTGAAACCCGAAATCAAACGTGGACCATACACTATTATTAATTATACACGAAATATTAGAAATTGTACATAACTATACCTAATATCTTCAAAAAATTTCAACCCAGATTGAATCCGGATTAAACAAATCAGAACCAAAACCGACCTGAATTCAATTTAGACATCAATATCCAAATCCGAATCAATATCTAAATCTGAAACCAACCCGGATTGATAAAGTCCAAAACCAAATCCAATTTTTTCTGGGTCGAACGAGACCAGGTTCACGGGTTCGGACAAATTTTGACAGCCATAGTACAAAGCAGTTCAAAGGCTACTTTTTTTTTCTTCGACATTGTATTGCTGAGGGACGGTATTCATATGTGATGGAGCCGCCAATTACTAAACATCACTGATGTTAGGGGAATTAGCCACGGCTTTGGAGGGGATCTGCGGGAGTAGCATGACGGGCACAACAACAAAATTGGGCACGGCTCGCCTCTGGGAGTATGATTGGGATTGAGTAGAAGGGGACAAAGCCGAAGAAGACGAGATAGGCAAGATGGTGTTGACTGCGCGATAGTATATTTTAGATACCGGATTGGAAAAAGATGCCAATCATGTTTTTGGGAAAGAGACTTGAGGAGGATACGGGGAAGCAAGGACTAGATAGAGACTTGGGGGAGGTCCATAATGGCGGTGATGGCTCGAAAAGATAGCACAAGTAAAAAGATTTGATTTTTATGAAATAAGAAGAGAGAAGACGACTATAGAGGTTGAGATGATGCCTGAAGGGCAGTCAAGTCAAGAAGACGTCTGTGGTGGCCACCCGTAGGTAGATACTCTTTCTTTGTCTCCTTAAGTCAGAATTGATGTTCTCATATCATGTAAAAAATAAGGAGGCTGAATGAGATATTTGTTATTAGAAACAAGGCAAATTCTCCTCATATATTTAGAAGAGGAGACAAGTATAAGGAAGCATAACTTAATTCTAATGGGCCAAGAAGACCATGCACATAATAAACTAAGTATTCTAAAAAGTCTAATTTGTATTTTACTTTTTATTGATACTGTTGGGAAATCCGTACAACGATTGAAATGCAGTTGACTGCTCTATCCATATGATTTTGACGGGGGTTCTTGCTGAGAGAGTGGATGGAAGAATGGTTACAGTATTGTCAATGGTACTGAACGCTCACTTTATCATGTGAGTTCCCCTATTAAAAATTGGATAGTAGCAAGGTGTTGAATCCACATAATAAAAAGATATAGGATACAATATTCTTCTCTTCATTTAGCTACTAGCATTTTACTTCATGTCCTCAATAAGTGATTAAATATATTGAGATTTTGTTCTATTTAAATAACCATTACAAAACTATTATAGGTACACGATCATAACCAGTAATGGTATCAATAAATCAACATCTCTATGTTTTTCTATTTAAAATGGTCAATGCCCTTCCAGAAGAATACCCATGTTAACAAAAATCTTTAGCGTATAAAGATATTGTCAATCAAATATAATCTTGGATATACATTTTTTATTTATCTCCTAATATATGCCAAGAAAGCTTTTTAGTTAATCATAAAGCTACTACCTATATGTAGATGTGTAGTGTCAAGAATAACCTTTGACGGAGCCGATGTGACCATTTTTGATTGCCTATCGTTTGAATATCTCATCCAAGTTTACAAAATAGTGCTAACCATGAGTAAACTCCTTTCTATTCTAGTATGGGTACATCACCTTCCGTGCCCAACCTTTTCTCACAACCTTATATAGTAACTTTCACAACTTTACTTTTAAAGGTAGATACTCCTATTAACTTTTTACAATATTCCCTTTAGTTTCTCCTTATCCTCATACAACTTGTTAGTATTCTTTGATTATTTGTAGTTTTGAAATAATTCCATAATTATGCAAAGGGTGTACCTATAACACCCTCTCTAAGCACATACATACACATAGTGGAAGTAACATTGAGTTATCCACAACTTGTGCACTCATGGGGGCATTACATAAACCTGACATTCATAACAACAATAATCAATCACACAAACAAAAAATATTAAAACATTCTCATGATTGTCTTAAATAAGAGAACTTAAAGGTGATCACATATAAAACTAATTTAACATCTTGAGACAACATATTTACTCTACAATTATAAATATGGAAACATAAATTTTGATCTATGAAGGTGATGATCATCTTATAGTTGGCATCTACCAGATATTATCCTGCTCTATTCTTATTTTTTGAATCTCTGGGATCTACTTTGCTCCTGCTCCTTATCTGTGGACATCTCATCCCCAACCACGCATTAGAAAAATGATTGTTAGCATAAGTGGCATGAGTGTTCTAATATATATATTTTACTGGAGAAATACGATGCTATAAAAATATTTTTTATCACTATAAGAATGAACTAACATTATACTCTGTCTAAAATATAAAATAATAAATATCTCTTCTTTCTTTAACTTAATTTTATCTTTTTATGGATCTTTCTCTGAAGACCTTTACTTTAGTACCTGGGTCTCATGACATGCGCGTAGGTGCCTCGGTTACATAACCTGCACTCTGGGCCTATGTTATGTATCTAAATCGGCTTGCAGTAAGAGTATGTGCCTCATGAGTTGTACAACGGGCCTGATTCATGTCTCTCTTATCTTAATTTCTTTCCTTATACTTATAAATAATATTATGTGCATGCTTTGACTAATGTATCTTTCATTTATGACTTTTATCTGATTGTGGCCACTATTATATGATAAGTCTTTCTCTGTTGATACCAAAGTGTCCTCTATAGTGCAACACACTCTCTGTCAGCACAACGTGCCCTCTGTTGACACCGAAGTGTCTTATATGGTGCAATGCACCCTCTGTTGGCATAATGTACCCTCTGTTGACACTGAAGTATCCTCTATGGTGCAACACATCCTCTGTTGGCATTACGTGCCCTCTGTGACACCCTCAGTGTCTGGCGCAACACATCCTCTAAACCGACCCATGACTCTCTGGTGAGGAATTATCTTATAATATATATAATTAATATCCAACTGTCATTTTCTATCTATGTTCTTAATTTCTTATCACTAAATCTTCATCTCTTATCTCTGAGTCCTAATGTATTATCTCTGACTTTGTTCTTAATTTCTTATCCTAAAATCTTAACTGGATCTAACTCCAAATCTAAAATATGATATTATCGGTGCCTAGATAAATCTTGCTTGGAAGTTCCTATTTGGTCTAGTGACTTAATATAATTCTAATATCAAATGTATAACATATGAATCTAAAGGCATTAGGAAAAAGATCTGATCTGAATATAGAAATACTAAATATATTAATTATCCAAAATATGTTTTCGAACAAGATGACTCATACTCTTGAAAGTCTCATTAAATATGATCTTAAAATGAATCTTATTACATTCATGTGATTAAATCTTATAACATGAATCTTATAAACTCTTATCTTTTAAACTTAGTAATAAATGAATGCATTCTACTATTATATCTTATCATGTACTTAATTCTTAGATCTTAATCATTGAAAGAATCTAAACGACACTTAGTTCTTAGATCTTAATCTATCCATGAAATCTTAGTAGTACATTTCTACTTGAAATTGTAAACAGAACATCCCACATTATCAAGTATGACTATATTTCTTGCATATCTTATCTTGTAGTCTTATTCATTAACATGAATCATTACTAAAA
Source organism: Alisma plantago-aquatica (assembly GCA_963693085.1). NCBI lineage: Eukaryota > Viridiplantae > Streptophyta > Magnoliopsida > Alismatales > Alismataceae > Alisma > Alisma plantago-aquatica. The sequence continues at coordinate 1,314,894,738 of OY856412.1, read as the reverse complement.
AATCTTATAGGAATATTGTAACATCCCTGACCTGGGTTATAAACTAACCCTAGATGTTTTGCCTAAATATGTAATTAAACACTTGTGATTACTCTCTGGCATGTAATTAAGTTCCTCAGGAACATACACTTTCGATTTTGTCCCATTTAAACAAAGTTGTAATATTGTTTTGTAATGCAGGGGCCTATGTGCAAACTGCCCTGTTAAGGGGATTAACTTGCAAAATTACACAGGTTAAGATGTTCCTTTGATGATGAGACATCCTATGTGTGAATATGAGGAGATATGATGGATTTCCTAAGCTTGGGCAGCCAGATGCAGCTTATGGAATGATCCTGGTGCTTAAAAACCCTAATTTTGGAGTAAAGTGTAATTTACCCAAAATGTGGGGTGTAACTTGTAAAATACACCTTCTATAATATCTTTTATGACTATTGATATAATTTAGAGTATAAATGATGAAAGGGATGCTTTAATGAAATAATCAGATAAGAAGAATGATCCTTGTAGTAAAATTCACCTAGTTTGAGTAAGGAGATCCTTCATATATGTACCCTAGTTTGCATGTTGGTCTTCCTTATCCTTAATTCATGAGTTTTGATGGACTTTACCTAAGTTATGATGGTTTGGACGAGCCTCACAAGGAAGGAGGTACTTAGATGAGAAATCCGCAAATTAGAGGTCCTTATGGTGAGAATTAGCCTAAACTATATAAGCCTATTCCTTTGCAAACCAAGTAAACGTATCCTTTCTCTTCTTCATTTCTCATCTTGCTCAACTGACCAAGGCAGAGCTCAGGAACTCAAGGAGATGACCAGCTAGTTCTAAGGTGAGAAGAAACCATCTTCTAGCTCGGATTCTTGGAGGAATTCCTTGTATAAGGTTGGCTCTATGGTTAATTTACTTAGGTTTCTTGTTCTAGCCGATCATCCCCATCCTTTCCTTGGAGAGTCACCTTTGGCCAACTTTTGGAGCTCAAGATGCCATTAAAGGCTTTAATCTTGGAAGCTTGGAGTGCTAGGAACAACATTTGAGGTGGGTTTTATAACTCTAAACTTCTTGCTTTATTATGCATATCTATGTTCTTGCAAATTATACTTAGTTCTTCTTCTTCCCCTTTATACCTTGCATTCTTGCAAGCAATACATGGAGTAACCGACCTGATCAGAGGTTGAAGATGATGGGCGTGATTTCCTAGGCAACTTTACCAAACGACCTTGGACCCTTTTGGTCTAAACGGTTTGCAAACCATTTGAGATCAAACAGTCTCAAACCGTTTGATCTCATGCGGTCTTGCGAGACCGTTTAGAATCAAACAGTCTCAAGACTATTTGATAGGGTTGACCAAGGGAAGATCGTTTAAGGGTCTGTTTTAAACATATTGAATTTAATTTCTACAAAGAATCATAACCTAATTCCAAACCAATTACAAGTTGAAGGCACTTCAACCCCCTAAACCCTAATCGGGTTGAATTGCTGATTTCAAGGATAGCTTTTGGTGAGCTTTGGGTTGAAGGACGCAAACGGTCTCAAGACCATTTAGGGGTTCATCCAAACGGTCTCAAGACCGTTTTTTGACAACCCAAGACCATTTGGAGGTCTAGCGTTAAGGTTTTTTGATGGTTTGAAGGTCCAATTGCAATAGGTTGATGAATTGATAAAAATGCTGATTTTAGACCTAATTAGGGTTCAACCTTTATCCAATCGACTTAGTTTTTGATGAAACTTTGGGCAAACGGTCTCAAGACCGTTTGGAGGATGTCCAAACGATCTCAAGACCGTTTGGGCCAAGTTTGGGCCCAATTGGAGGTCAATTGATGGGTTCAACCTCGATTTGATTCACATTGTTGAACATTGATGATTAGCCGATTGAAAACCCTAATTGAGTTGGATTCAACCCTAATTGGCTTTCAATTGTGGGTCAATTTGGTGTCCAATTGATTAAGGCTAACCCTAATTGACTCAATTTACAAGTTGTTAACAAGGACATGGCCAATTGAAGGCTTCAACATAGGAAATCCCAACCAAGTATAACCTTTGATTCACCTTTGAGGTCCATGCGGTTTTGAGCCCATTTGGACCAAACGGTCTCAAGACCGTTTGGATCCAAATGGTCTCAAGACCGTTTGGGCTCAAACGATCTCATGGTCGTTTGGATCAATCGATCTCAAGATCGTTTAAGATTAAACAGTTTCAATTCGCATAGCCTCAAACGGTTTGGAGGTCAACTTTCTCAAACGGTCAATGCACCCATGCGGTCTTGGTGATCCATGCGGTCTTGATGGTCAAAGTACCCAAATGGTCAACGCCCCCAAATGGTCTCAAGACCGTTTGGAGGTTGAAGGTTGAAACCGTTTGGAGACTTTTAGGGCTGATTATGCTTAATCATTTGAAGGTGTAATTGGTCCAATGGTGGTCTAATATAAATCCTAATGGTACCCTAGGACATTAATGAACTAAGTGATTAATGGATCGACCCATGATAGTGAGCAATGGTGCATTTTACCAATATGCCCCTGAAGGGTTCAATTGAATGATACATTGTTTTAACCAAACCCTAATGACATGATAGTGGCGTTTTGGCTTATGTTAATCAATGAGGACTTAACCTAACCTAGTTTAGAGTGATGTAGTCACCATCTACTAATAAGAGGAGAGAGAAAGTCACCATCTACTAGTAATAGGAGAGAGAAAGTACCATTTAGGGTTGGAACTCAAGTAAAGTACCTTCAATGTGTATGAATATACATCATTAAGGTATGATCCACCTATGTGAAATCATGGAAACCCTAATTCTGATAATTAATAAGTCTTAATCTATTCTGGGGGCATCAATGGTGATGTTTCTCATACATGATGATGTTATGAGATCAATTCACCATAAAGTAAATAGTAAACCCTAATTCTAGGGTGATAACATGTAATGTGAATAGTAAACCCTAATTGATGAGAATCAGGGAACTTAACTCTTGTAAGAGTATGAAGGCACAACTCTTGATATGAATTGTTTACTTTTATCAGTTGATTTAACCATGCAGGTTCTTATATAATGATGATCATATCCAGGTAAGGATGATGATACCATATTCATTGAAAGCATGTTATTAGCTTTATGAATAGTGACATATCTTGTTACTCAAAAAGTGACATACTATGAGATGATAGGATGTAAGAGCCATGAGTATCATCAAGGTCATGAGATGACTTGTGGTAAGATGATTGAGAAATAATATTTGATGTGAGTTAGACTTGTTACATTTAGTATTCTACTTTCATAGCTGCTATGATAATGATTAATGTTTGAGAACATGTATGATGTTAAAAGAATACTGAAATGTACCTACTAATCAAGTATAACCATACCATGTAGAGCCCTGATCATAGATTCATCATTGTCAGAAGTTATATGATGGTGAAACAGGTTTTCCTAAGGGAACTCCTGGATCACATACTTTTGAGTATGTGGGGGAAAATGGATGTGTAACTCTTTACATCCTAGTGTAAGAATTGATGTAGATGTATATTAATCCATCAACCCTTCATTATATGTTTATGTCGGGGAGATGTAACATTATTCTCCCGAGGAAATCTTTTATATTGCATCGATGAGAGATAAACAAGAAATCTTTCGATAGCGAAGAGAGTACAGAATGCCACTGTGACTCTTATAGCGAAGAACCAGAATACCCTGGTAAGCTATAGTAGCAGAGATACTAGATGTCCTGCATGTTTATCCTCAATCTGACTGAGGAAGATGAGGTCATAAGAATCCGGCTCTTTTGATGACCTAGGTATGATACTGATGCGACTTAACAGTGATCGGTTGGAGTATGAGAGGTATACCTCATCTCCTCAGGGCATAATAATGTTTGTAAAACATAATCAACCGCGTAGTATATCTGCTTAGGTTGAACTACGAGATACATGAATGATGTTACACTGCATAGTACATATGTTCTTCATATTTCTTAAATGTTGTTGTTCTGCTTAATGTAGATCTGTTGTTGATTGCCTTCAAAGCTTTTTATTACTTATGTTGCTCTTTGATTGTTATAATAAAGCTTCTAGCGGAGAGTTATAACTCTCGCTGGGACAATTATTTAAAATTGTCTCACCCCGTAGATTTCAACTTTTTAGGTGGTCGTCGAGGACGAAGGAACCAATTTACATGTGACCAATACCAGTAGCAGCAGCACCAGGAGAAGCAGTGAATCTCAGGTGGAGATACTGACTGCTGAGTCTTGTAGTTAGATAGTCCTATGCCATCTCTATACTCTCAGGTCCTTGGAGTTAATGGTCTGAGATTTTGGTTTTGACTCTTGAGATTTTGTAACATGTTGTATATGATTACTCGAGAAGTAATGTAACAGAGATGTAAATAGTTTATCTTATTTCTATGAGAGAATTTTTATGATTTCAAGATCTTGTTTTAAAAAGTTTTAATTTCCAGTGATTTTTGGTTTTCCGCTGCTAATCGAATCGCTTCCGCTATGTTTATCTCGGTTTTTGGAGATCAGAGCCCACAATTAAGTGGTATCAGAGCTCTAGGTTCACTGAGTCTACAGAGACATAGGACTTAGGATGTTGAGTCTACCCTTAGTGTTACTTCCTTATCTAATAGAATCTTCTGCTCCTCACGAGAAGAAGATATATAAGGATGTCTGAGCCACATGAGGAGTACGTGGTGGAAAGTAGTGTTGCTGCACCTCGGGAAGATGCAAGGCACCCAGAACTAGAGCAGCCTGTACCTGAGCCACCCAAGGAGCCACCTCAGTTTGACCCAACTGACATGGGTAACCCAGCTGTGTAAGCGATGTTCGGGCAGTTTATGACTGCCATGACACACATAACCGACAGGATGCCCATGTCTGCACCTAGGGCACCTGTCCAGCTTGAAGGATAAGGTATCGGTAAGACGTTCGAGCGACTTCGTGGTGTCGGGGCTACCGAATACTTTGGGACAACTGACCCCGCCGATGTTGATCTATAGCTAACAGAGTTGGAGAAAGCTTTCAGAATTCTTAACATCTCTGAAGCTGAGAAGGTTAGACATGTTGTCTATCTTCTCAAAGGAAGTGTTGGTCATTGGTGGACCATGGAAGAGCAGAAGAGGCCTGGAATAGAGATCTCATGGGAAGCTTTTGATGGGAATTTGTCCACAGATATTTCCCGAAGACCTTCCTGGATGAGAAGATCTCTCAGTTTGAGATATTGAGGCAGGGCATGATGAACATTAGTGAGTATGAAGCTAAGTTCATGGAGTTGTTGCGGTTCTGTCCGCACATGGTTGCCACAGAAGAAGAAAGAATCAGGAGGTTCGAGAAGGGTTTGAATGTCGACATGACTACTCCCGTGTCTGCCCTAGAAAACCGAGAGAGGTTCTCTACCTTCGTTGAGTCAGTCTGAAGGATAGAGAGATCCGTGGTTGAGAAGAGGCAAACCCAAAAGAGATATCCACAGTTCCAGGGTTCTTCATCTAGGGACTTTAAGAAGCCTAGATTCTCTGCACCTACCCCTCCACCACCCAGATCGAGTTCTCAGACTCAGTGGTCTCCAAGTAGAGGTAGAGGACGGAGTCTACTGCCTCAAGAGACTCATAGTTCGGCATCAATCTCAGTCATTGGACCACCGAGACCACAACAATAGGAGAGAAGCTGCTACAACTGTGGGAAAGTGGGACATTTGATGAAGTACTGTAGGTCTAGGCCTGTCAGTGTGACACAGCCTCTGAGACAGAGTCAACAGGGATCACAGAGGAGGCAATCTCAAGGAGCAACTAGAGGACGTGGACAAGCATCTCAAGTTGGATCATTAGCATCAACTCAACCTCAGGTGACGACGAGGTTCTATGTTATGAACCCACCAGATGCAGTGGTCAATCCACGGGTTGTGGCAGGTCAGATGGAACTTTTATATTCTGATATGACTAAATCCTGTGTTATATCTGTATTGATTGACCCGGGTGCTACGCACTCTTTTATCACTCGAAGAGTGATTCGTAACTGCAATATGACAGTTAGTCATAGGGCAGATAGCTTGTTGTTGGAGACTCCATTGAGAGGGTCTGCAGTTTTGCAGGAGGTATGCTCTCCCTGCATCCTTTTCTTTTCTGATCATCGCATTCAAGTGGATCTTATACCACTTGATATGCAAGGATTTGATATTATCCTTGGGATGGATACCTTGGAAAGGTATATGGTTGTCTTGGATTGTGAATCCAAGATGGCTGTGTTTGCTGATGATAGCAACACATGGATCTTTCAAGGAGAAAGAAAGATTCTATCCACCTGTCTTGTGTCAGCTATGGTTGCTGATAAGCTGATGAGACAAGGATGTTATGCATTCTTGGCCCATGTGGTAGATATTACCAAGGAGAGCCCCAACCCTACTGAAGTTCATGTAGTCAAGGAATTTGAGGATATGTTTCCTGAAGAACTTCTCGGTATACCACCGCCTCGGGAAATTGATTTTGAAATCAATTTGGTCCCAGATACACAACCCATAGCCCAGACAATGTATAGGATGGCGCCTGCCAAAATGGCAGAACTCAAGAAACAGCTTCAAGAGTTACTTGAGAAGGGTTTCATCTGACCGAGTACTTCACCTTGGGGTGCTCCAGTTTTGTTTGTTAAAAAGAAAGACGGGTCAATGCGGTTGTGCATTGATTACAGACAACTTAATAAAGTAACAATAAAGAATAAGTACCCTCTGCCAAGGATTGATGATCTCTTTGATCAGTTGCGTGGTGCAACAGTCTTATCAAAGATAGACTTAAGATCTGGATATCATCAACTCCGTATTAAGGATAGTGACATATCCAAGTCTGCCTTTAGGACAAGATATGGTCACTATGAGTTCACAGTTATGTCGTTTGGACTAACTAATGCACCAGCTGCATTTATAGAACTCATGAATAGAATCTTCCGACCTTTCCTTGATCAGTGTGTTGTCGTCTTCATAGATGACATTCTGATCTATAGTAAGGATGCTCAGCAGCATGAACAGCATCTTCGCCAAGCTTTGACCTTGCTAAGAGAATACAAGCTATATGCTAAGTTTAGCAAGTGTGAGTTCTGGTTTCCAGAAGTATCGTTTCTTGGACACGTGGTATTAGCCTCGGGTATTTGTGTTGACCCTAAAAAGGTAGAATCTGTTCTACAGTGGGAACAACCGAAGACACCGACGGAGATTCGTAGTTTCTTAGGGTTAGCTAGGCTACTACCGGAGGTTCATTAAGAACTTCAGTTCTATAGCCTTACCTTTGACCAAGTTAACCCAAAAAGATGTTCCTTTTGCTTGGAATGATAAGTGTCAACAGTCTTTTCAGCGGTTGAAGGAGAGGTTGACAAGTGCACCTGTGCTTGTGCTACCTGAGCAAGGAAAAGGATATGTAGTTTTCTGTGATGCCTCCAAGTATGGACTTGGATGTGTGTTGATGCAGGATACGAAAGTGATTTCTTTCGCTTCCCGACAGCTTAAGAAACAAGAGGAGAATTATCCGACACACGACCTAGAGTTGGCTGCTGTGGTTCATGCTTTGAAGATCTGGAGACGTTATCTCTACGGAGAAACATTCCAGATTTTCATAGACCAAGAGAATATTCAGTATATCTTCTCTCAACATGAGCTTAACATGAGGCAACTTCGCTAGATGGAGTTAATCAAGGACTATGATTGTAAAATTGATTACCATCTAGGGAAGGCCAATGTGGTTGTAGATGCCTTGAGTAGGAAATCATCAACATCAACCATGGATAGAGCACAACTAAGTTCCTTAGTATGCTCTAGGAGAGATATTCTTATCTCTTTAAGGTAAGACAATGTGCACTTGAAGGTGTCATTGTTAGCCGGTTTGTTAGCTAAGATGCATATTAAACCTACCTTAAGAGAGCAGATAAAGGAGGCACAGCAAGCTGATGCTGCAGTTCAGCAGATCAGATCTGAGTATGGTGATGAAAAGTGAGATGGTTTTCATGACTCATATGATCAAGTGGCATGTTATCATGGAAGGATGATAGTAGCAGATGTGGATGATTTGAGGAAGTTAGTCCTGGAAGAAGCTCATTCTTCAATGTATGCTATGCATCCAGGAAGCACCAAGATGTATCGAAACTTAAAAGATATGTATTGGTGTCCTGGGATGAAGAAGGATGTTGTTGAGTTTGTTCTGAGGTGTCCGGTGTGTCAGCAAGTTAAAGCTGAACACCAGAAGCCTGCAGGAACAATGCAACCTTTACCCATACCACAGTGGAAGTGGGACCATGTGACCATGGACTTTGTTTTTGGTCTACCCAGGACAAGAAAAGGACATGATTCCATTTGGGTGATTGTTGATAGGTTGAAAAAGACAGCACATTTCTTACTTGTCAAAACAACCTATTCTGCTGAAAGGTTATCACAGTTGTATGTTCAAGAGATAGTGCGATTGCACGGAGTTCCTGTCACTATAGTTTCTGACAGAGGTCCCCAGTTTACAAGTCGTTTTTGGGAACAGTTACACAGAGATTTAGGCACCAAGCTAAGGTTCAGTACAGCCTTTCATCCACAGACTAATGGACAGTCAGAAAGGACTATACAGACTTTGTAAGACTTGTTGAGAGCATGTGTTCTCCAGTTTACCGGAAGTTGGGATCTACACCTAAGCTTGATAGAGTTTGCCTATAACAATAGCTATCAACATAGTATTGATATGGCACCTTATGAAGCCTTGTATGGTAGACGTTGTAGACCACCCTTATGTTGGTATGAGACTGGTGAACATCAGTTGTTAGGTCATGATCTTGTGCAGCAGACTACAGAGAAGATCAAAGTTATACAACAAAAGCTTAAGACTGCATAGGATAGGCAGAAGTCTTATGCTGACAGACGTCGTAGACCCTTAGAGTTCCAGGTTGGAGACAGAGTGTACCTCAAGGTCTCACCTTGGAAAGGAGTCCTTTGTTTTGGAAGGAAAGGAAAGTTAGCTCCTAGATTTATGGGACCTTATCCAATCATTGAACGAGTTGGAAAGGTAGCCTATAGACTAGAGTTACCTCCAGAGCTGCAGAAGTTACACCCTGTGTTTCACATTTCTATGCTGAGGAAATGTCACCCTGACACCGAGTCAGTTCTACAACCTATGGAAGTAGAATTGAATGAAGATATAACTTATGAGGAGGGACCAATGTCAATCCTTGATAACAGAATTAAAAAGCTAAAGAAGAAAGATATAAGCCTTGTGAAAGTCCTCTGGAATCACCGTGGTGTCGAAGAAGCCACTTGGGAACTAGAGGATGAGATGAGAAGGAAATACCCTGCTCTTTTCTCCTAATATGTTTTATCGATTTCGGGGATGAAATCCTTGTAAGGGGTGGATAATTTGTAACATCCCTGACCTGGGTTATAAACTAACCCTAGATGTTTTGCTTGAATATGTAATTAAACACTTGTGATTACTCTCTGGCATGTAATTAAGTTCCTCAGGAACATACACTTTCGATTTTGTCCCTTTTAAACAAAGTTGTAATATTGTTTTGTAATGCAGGGACCTATGTGCAAACTTCCCAGTTAAGGGGATTAACTTGCAAAATTACACAGGTTAAGATGTTCCTTTGATGATGAGACATCCTATGTGTGAATATGAGGAGATATGATGGATTTCCTAAGCTTGGGAAGCCAGATGCAGCTTATGGAATGATCATGGTGCTTAAAAACTCTAATTTTGGAGTAAAGTGTAATTTACCCAAAATGTGGGGTGTAACTTGTAAAATACACCTTCTAGAATATCTTTTATGACTCTTGATATCATTTAGAGTATAAATGATGAAAGGGATGCTTTAATGAAATAATCACATAAGAAGAATGATCCTTGTAGTAAAATTCACCTAGTTTGAGTAAGGAGATCCTTCATATATGTACCCTAGTTTGCATGTTGGTCTTCCTTACCCTTAATTCATGAGTTTTGATGGACTTTACCTAAGTTATGATGGTTTGTTCGTGCCTTACAAGGAAGGAGGGACTTATATGATAAATCCACAAATTAGATGTCCTTATGGTGAGAATTAGCCTAAACTATATAAGCCTATTCCTTTGCAAACCAAGTAAACGTATCCTTTCTCTTCTTCATTTCTCATCTTTCTCAACTGACCAAGGCAGAGCTTAGGAACTCAAGGAGACGACCAGCTAGTTCTAAGGTGAGAAGAAACCATCTTCTAGCTTGGATTCTTGGAGGAATTCCTTGTATAAGGTTGGTTCTATGGTTAATTTACTTAGGTTTCTTGTTCTAGCCGATCATCCCCATCCTTTCCTTGGAGAGTCACCTTTGGCCAACTTGTGGAGCTCAAGACGCCATTAAAGACTTGAATCTTGGAATCTTGTATCTCTAGGAACAACATTTGAGGCAGGTTTTATAACTCTAAACTTCTTGCTTTATTATGCATATCTATGTTCTTGCAAATTATACTTAGTTCTTCTTCTTCCCCTTTCTACCTTGCATTCTTGCAAGCAATATGTGGAGTAACCGACCTGATCGTAGGTTGAAGATGATGGCCGTGATTTTCTAGGAAAATTTACCAAATGACCTTGGACCCTTTTGGTCTAAACGGTTTGCAAACCGTTTGAGATCAAACGGTTTCAAACCGTTTGATCTCATGCGGTCTTGCAAGACCGTTTAGAATCAAACGGTCTCAAGACCATTTGATAGGGTTGACCAAGGGAATACCATTTAAGGGTATGTTGTAAACATATTGAATTTAATTTCTACAAAGAATCATAACCTAATTCCAAACCAATTACAAGTTGAAGGCACTTCAACCCCCTAAACCCTAATCGGGTTGAATTGCTGATTTCAAGGATAGATTTTGGTGAGCTTTGGGTTGAAGGACCCAAACGGTCTCAAGACCGTTTGGGGGTTCATACAAACGGTCTCAAGACCGTTTGGTGACAACCCAAGACCTTTTGTAGGTCTAGGGTTAAGGTTTTTTGATGGTTTGAAGGTCCAATTGCAACAGGTTGATGAATTGATAAAAATGCTGATTTTAGACCTAATTAGGGTTCAACCTTTATCCAATCGACTTACTTTTTTATGAAACTTTAGGAAAACGGTCTCAAGACCATTTGGAGGATGTCCAAACGATCTCATGACCGTTTGGGCCAAGTTTGGGCCCAATTGGAGGGCAATTGATGGGTTCAACCTCGATTTGATTCACATTGTTGAACATTGATGATTAGCCGATTGAAAACCCTAATTGAGTTGGATTCAACCCTAATTGGCTTTCAATTGAGGGTCAATTTGGTGTCCAATTGATTAAGGCTAACCCTAATTGACTCAATTTACAAGTGGTTAACAAGTACATGGCCAATTGAAGGATTCAACATAGGAAATCCCAACCAAGTATAACCTTTGATTCACCTTTGAGGTCCATGCGGTTTTGAGCCCATTTGGACCAAACGATCTCAAGACCGTTTGGATCCAAACAGTTTCAAGCCCGTTTGAGGCAAAACGGTCTCAAGACCATTTGGGGCCAAATGATCTCAAGACCGTTTGAGGCCAAATAGTCTCAAGACCGTTTGGGCTCAAACGATCTCAAGGTCGTTTGGACCAATGGATCTCAAGATCGTTTAAGATCAAACGGTTTCAAGTCGCATAGCCTCAAACGGTTTGGAGGTCAACTTTCTCAAATGGTCAATATACCCATGCGGTCTTGGTGATCCATGCCATCTTGATGTTCAAAGTACCCAAACGGTCAACGCCCCCAAACGGTCTCAAGACCGTTTGGAGGTTGAAGGTTGAAACCGTTTGGAGACTTTTAGGGCTGATTATGCTTAATCATTTAAAGGTGTAATTGGTCCAATGGTGGTCTAATATAAATCCTAATGGTACCCTAGGACATTAATGAACTAAGTGATTAATGGATCGACCCATGATAGTGAGCAATGGTGCATTTTACCAATATGCCCCTGAAGGGTTCAATTGAATGATACATTGTTTTAACCAAACCCTAATGACATGATAGTGGTGTTTTGGCTTATGTTAATCTATGAGGACTTAACCTAACCTAGTTTAGAGTGATGTAGTCACCATCTACTAATAAGAGGAGAGATAAAGTCACCATCTACTAGTAAGAGGAGAGAGAAAGTACCATTTAGGGTTGGAACTCAAGTAAAGTACCTTCAATGTGTATGAATATACATGATTAAGGTATGATCCACCTATGCGAGATCATGGAAACCCTAATTATGATAATTAATAAATCTTAATATATTCTGAGGGCATCAATGGTGATGTTTCTCATACATGATGATGTTATGAGCTCAATTCACCATAAAGTAAATAGTAAACCCTAATTCTAGGGTGATAACATGTAATGTGAATAGTAAACCCTAATTGATGAGAATCAGGGAACTTAACTCTTGTAAGAGTATGAAGGCACAACTTTTGAAATGAATTGTTTACTTTTATCAGTTGATTTAACCATGCAGGTTCTTATATAATGATGATCATATCCAGGTAAGGATGATGATACCATATTCATTGAAAGCATGTTATTAGCTTTATGAATAGTGACATATCCTGTTACTCAGAAAGTGGCATCCTGTGAGATGATAGGCTGTAAGAGCCATGAGTATCATCAAGGTCATGAGATGACTTGTGATAAGATGATTGAGAAATAATATTTGATGTGAGTTAGACTTGTTACATTTAATATTCTACTTTCATAGCTTCTATGCTAATGATTAATGTTTGAGAACATGTATGATGTTAAAAGAATACTGAAATGTACCTAACTAATCAATTATAACCATACCATGTAGAGCCCTGATCATAGATCCATCATTGTCAAAAGTTATATGATGGTGAAACAGGTTTTCCTAAGGGAACTCCTGCATCACATACTTTTGAGAATGTGGGGGAAAATGGATGTGTAACTCCTTACATCCTAGTGTAGGAATTGATGTAGATGTATCTTAATCCATCAACCCTTCATTATATGTTTATGTCGGGGTGATGTAACATTATTCTCCCGAGGAAATCTTTTATACCTCATCGATGAGAGATAAACAAGAAATCTTTCGATAGCAAAGAGAGTACAGAATGCCACTGTGACTCTAATAGCGAAGAACCAAAATACCCTGGTAAGCTATAGTAGTAGAGACACTAGATGTCCTGCATGTTTATCCTCAATCTGACTGAGGAAGATGAGGTCATAAGAATCCGTCTCTTTTGATGACCTAGGTATGATACCGATGCGACTTAACAGTGATCGGTTGGAGTATGAGCGGTATAGCTCATCTCCTCAGGGAATAATGATGTTTGTAAAACATAATCAACCGCATAGTATATCTGCTTAGGTTGAACTAAGAGATACATGAATGATGTTACACTGCATAGTACATATGTTATTCATATTTCTTAAATGTTGTTGTTCTGCTTAATGTAGATTTGTTGTTGATTGCCTTAAAAGCTTTTTATTACTTATGTTGCTCTTTGATTGTTATAATAAAGATTCTGGCAGAGAGTTATAACTCTCACTGGGATAATTATTTAAAATTGTCTCACCCCGTAGATTTCAACTTTTTAGGTGGTCGTCGAGGTCAAAGGAACCAATCTACAGGTGACCAATACCAGCAGCAGCAGCACCTAGAGCAGCAGTGAATCTCAGGTGGAGATACTGACTACTGAGTCTTGTAGTTAGATAGTCCTATGCCGTCTCTGTACTCTCAGGTCCTTGGAGTTAATGGTCTGAGATTTTGGTCATGACTCTTGAGATTTTGTAACATGATGTATATGATTACTCGAGAAGTAATGTAACAGAGATGTAAACAGTTTATCTTGTTTCTATGAGAGAAGTTTTATGATTTCAAGATCTTGTTTTAAAAAGTTTTAATTTCTGGTGATTTTTGGTTTTCCGCTGCTAATCGAATCGCTTCCGCTATGTTTATCTCGGGTTTTAGAGATCAGAGCCCACAAAAATGATCCTTTAATTTTCTCATGAACACCTAGTTCATGGATCTCAATTATTCTAAGAAATCTTAATAAAATATCTCTACTTGTTATATGGGGTATATGTGAGAACACCATCATGGAGGTGTAAAAACTTTAATTGCATGTCTTACTTAAAATCTTATAGTATTAGAACATATAAACCATAATGTCTTCTATGAGAAATATGTAAATGCATTGGGCTTAATATATATATGAATACTCATGGGCATGAACCACTTACCTCTCGTACTGAGGCATTTTTAAGGTAGTTTTGATTGCTTATTCCATAACCTAGTCTTTTGGATATCATTAAAGTTCCATAAGTCATGTGCATTCCTTCTTTCGATTTCATAAATCTCCCTCCCATCACCCTAATCTGCTAAACTAAGTTAGGGTTCTAATTTGAAAAATCCATAGCCTGTTTTGAAACCACAACAAAATCCATGGAACTAAAGGTATGTCGAAACTCACATTGTATAATCATTATGTACTATCATGATCAAATAAGTCTCATTAACTATACAACTACTATCAAATAGAATATAGATAAAGAGACAATAGAAAATCATAACCATATATAAAAAGTTGCCATAAATAAGTTAAAAAATAGAGATATATATCCCAAAACCATGTTTCATTATAATTAAGCACACATGTAATGTAATATCTTAATACTAATAATAAAATACCTCATATAATATCCTCTTAGGTATATAAACCAAATACTAATTTAAGAAGGCATAAAACCTCACCAAACTTGAAAAACAATAATGGTACCATGTACTAGGGTCTAAATAAAGATAATATAGATTGTTTAATAGGGAAACCAATGGTGAAATACACATTCTTATAGAGTTTGCTTTCAAATTCCGATAAAAATTGCATTAGACCGGTCAGGCTTTGGAATAGTGTGCAAAACATCAAAATACACCTGATGTAATACATTTATTAATTTTCAAAGTCATTTACTATTTTTAATGTGGAAAACATCAAATATCATATATTTTAGTAATAAAGTCATAGTAAATATCAAACATCCAATACACCCTTCTAATCTATTTTACAAGATAGTAGACTTCATAAGCTTTCCATAGACACCTTACTTGCTAACATTGGAGTTTTCTATCTTAAGATACGAATATTTGAATTTATCTTGGTTTGGACTGATACCAATAGTCAATTTGAGATTCAAGGGACCAGATCATTAACCACTCTCCTCTTTGGGTAGTACAAGCCTTGCTTCAAGCCATATTCATGGCCATGTCCCATGCTTTCTAGCCCAACCGGCCTAGCTCTCCCAGTACACCTACTCCTAGTTCCATACACGCACGTGGAAGCAAAACGTGACTCCCCTGTTTCATGCCAAAAAAAGGGCACCGCCGCTTGGAGCTTCACCTACGTTTCTAGGTTGACAATCAGGCCAATGAACTTTGTATTGAGACCTCCAATCACGTCATACTGGTCTTCATGACAAGGATGGCTCATCTTTGCTCCTCAAGGGTCCAGGGTTGCAAAACCTAGAGATGCTGACTCTTAGTCGCCCGCCCACCTTCTCTAGTTTTCTTTCACCTCTCTCTTTCTCTAAAAATCGTGAGGAAACATCCAGAAATGCCTCCTACCCTCCTTGTTTGTAGCCCTAATCTTTTATATGGATTCCCCTCTCAATCTCAGGTGAGGGCGGGATCCACCCCCATATTTTGGTTTAGGCGGAGGCACTTCCACTCTATAATGGATCGGGAGTCACCACCCCCGATTCCCCATTTTCTTTCCAATATCATGTTAACTCATTTATGCACAAAATATCCTCTCAAAGACTTCAAAAATTAAGCACAATATGCACATCATTATCAAGGTCCTAAATCCTAATTTGGGCAAAAGAATTATAAAACTAATATGTCAGCATTAAGCATCCATAAGTCCTATATAGATATCTCATTAATTTCCCAAATATGACTATGAAGTCTAACTTTTTATTATTATACATGAACACTTCAAAATTTGCATCTGTTAAACCAATAAATCTTGAGATACCATTAAGACTAGTCTTAATTAAATATTCTCAACATTACTAATTATATCTTATTGTATTTAATAAAAAAATTAAAATCTCTTGAAATTGATTAAATGTCTCATCGTATCATAACAAGACTAATTAGTCTATTCGTCTCATTTTTTTTGTAATATGAGCTATATTGTATGGACATTTTACAAATATTCATAATGTTCACAATTACCATTAAAGACAATATTTTAACAAAATATTGTGGAACATGTTATGAAAATTTTGGAATGTTATAGTAACTAACTGTTTATTATGGTGTAGCTAATGGAAAATGTGATACCTAACCATGGATATTGGTGAAACCTAAATCAGAAATCACACAACCATATTATAACTGGGACATAAATTTAAGTTCTCAATCTCAAATGCTATAAGTGTCATGGCCATAACATGTGATGTGCACAAATCATATCATCTTTTGGATCATGTTTGGTTTCATATCCATATTGTTTTGACTCAATTATCACTCTCATTCATGCTAGATTCTATATTTTTAGCTATTCTTACTTGTCTCATGGTTTGGATTGTAGGTACTATATTTTGCAATGAAATTATGAGGAATATATCATATTATCTCTTATTGGATCACTCCTCAAGTATCTACATGATTTGGGGTTCGAAACTATGCAAATACCACTTTTTACGGCATATAATTTGGACCTACACGCTGAAAGTTATGATCAGAATACACAATAGCCCAGAACAGCCAAGTGCACGCCGTGCACCTGGAGCATCGAGCAAATTGAAAGTTTCTAGAAATTTGCACAGCGTGTACTTTAAAGTGCACGGCGTGCACCTGGCAGTTTCAACATTTTGAAAAATATAAGTTTTTGTTTAAAACGAAGTGGGAACTTAATGGGCGGTTATGCCCGGTCATTTATGAACGTTCCCTTGTCCCAGAGCAAGCCTAGAGCAGAGGAGGGCAATTTTGAGGAGATCAAGGGTGGTTTCTTGGGAAAGGAGTCCATTTTTCTTCTCTTCTTCTCCATTGTCTTCTCCAAGGTGCAGCCAAGCTTCCCCAACTTCGTGAAGCTTCTCGGGAGAGGAGCTAGTCCATTTTAGAGCAGCTTTAGGAGTGGGATTTCGTCCCCAAGATGGAATTCTACTTCTCTTGGGTTACACTTTCAATTCTCCTAGCTTTTCCTTCTCTAAACCATGTTAAACTCTGAAAATTTTGTAGCATTTCTGCAATACATGATCATGGACGAGTAGAATCTGAATCTTGGACATGGGAGAGTAACTCCCATGTCATAGCTTGTATGAACATATGAATTTCGTACTAAATGCTAGTTTCTTGCATGTTCCAAGAGTTGTTTCAGATCTGAAATGCTTGTTTGTGTGATTGGCCATCATACTTGCATGTTTTATGCTTTCTTTCATAATCTGAGAAGATGTGTTTGAGAGTATGGTGTTACTCTTTTGGCAACTTGTCCTTGACCGTGAGAGTGGCTAGGATTAAGTTGAGGAGCAAGGTTTGTGATTCAAAATGAAATACATGCAGAGAGTGATGTATGGAGTTAGAATCGTCATTACTTCACCGGGAGGTGAGTGATGACTACAAACCTCCTTTGCAAGTTAATTAACATGTTTAAATTCATATTTTAATATAAGCTATGATTTGATAGTGAAATCACAAGTCTAAGATCCTTCCAAATCTATATCTTAACCTTTCATAAGTGATAATTTACTGTTTTGTTTTAAATCTATAATTTAGTTGTTCTAATCCAATCATCTTATGTACAATGATCTAGATTATTGAAAATCATAACTCTTGCGCCTAACTAACCAACGCTCCTTGTATTCGACCTTGACTACAACTACTCTCGTATACTTGCGGGATATATCTAGTTGAGTAAAAGATCATTCTTAATGATTGAAACTCGTTAGTGTAAAGAACTAACAAGTTTTTGGCGTCATTTCTGGGGAGCATCGGTATTCCTGTTAGAGTAAGAGTTGTTGATAAGTAAATGAGACTAGATCACAACCTTCATATCCACCATCATATCCATAAATCATAATTCATCATGATCATCATAATTTGTTGTATCTTCCATGTTTGTTTTTGTATCTCACTCACCTTGTTTATTTGCAGGAGCATATGGGGTGTTCATAAAAAGATCCTTGAACCATGCATATCTCTACATTCAGAAAATGAACACACTATTTGCAGCCCTCATGGAGCAAGAAGGATAGAAACCCAAACATGTATGGAGGAAATACAAACCACACAACCATCATCCATGTTACCATCATATGCACCACCCTCATCCACACATCATCCTTCATCCACACCACCATCAATCACACCTAATTCATCGCCATCATATATACCACCAACAACCATACCACATTCTTCCACACCCTCATATACACCACCAACATCCATACAACATACACCACCACCATCTATGCCACATCTACCTAATCCTCTGGATTCACATGAAGAACTAGTCAAGGAGGATGACCTTCCTCTTAAGGACTACTTTGGTACAGCTGCAATGCACATGAGTGGGCCTATTAATATTTCAGAATTTGAAGCAGAGGAGTTTTCTATCAGCCCATCCATCATACAATTGCTACAACTGAATGCATTTGGAGGGACGCCAATGGAGGATCCAAACCTCCACATTGCTGAATTTCTACAGTTTCTAAGCACCATAAAGATATATGGTGTTCCTACTGATGGGATATGCCTAATTCTTTTTCCATTCTCTCTTAAAGATAGAGCCAAGGCATGGCTCTATACTTTGCCAAAGAAGTCAATCAACACTTGGGAGGAGCTTCTAAAGGTCTTTTTGGCAAGATATTTTCCACCTAGCAAAACTTTGCAGCTAAGGAGTCAACTCATCAATTATTTTCAAAGGGATGGAGAGACCTTATATGATACATGGGAGAGGGTCAAAGATCTTAAACATATTTGTCCACATCATGGTCTAAGCAATTGGCTTCTATTGCAATCTTTCTATAATGGTTTGTGTTACAATACAAGGATGTCTATTGATGCAGCTGCAAACGGAGCTCTAATGAACAAATCTTATGGAGAAGTGTATGCTATTATTGAAGTTATGGTAGCAAACCATTACCAGTGGAGCTTGGATACAAGCTACAAGCCATCTTATTCATCTACTACATCCGAGATACAAGTGGGGAGTCACATGGTTGATGCTATAGACATAATTGCAACAAAGTTGGACACTTTATCACAAAGGTTTGAGAAGCTAAGCACACAACCATTTCAAGCAGCCAATTTTATTTGTGATGCATGTGGGTTGTTTGGACACTCATCTTCTACATGTTATGATTCTTCTTTTTATTCTCCAATGGGATACACTCCATCGGGATTCTACATCAATGCAAACCCGAATTTAATTCAGCCACAACAACCACAAGTAACTTCTAGATTAGAGTCCATGCTTGTAACATTTATTTCAGCTCAAATACAGCAAAATGAGGAGTTTCATCAACAAAGACAATCAATGAAGGGTGTCATTTGCCAACTCTCTTCTAAGGTGGACGATATTGCCACTCATGCACACATCTTGGAGAAACAAATTGCCCAGCAAGCTCTTTCTTGCAAAGAAGCATTTCCACCTTTCTTGTCTAGTCCACCGGAGAAGAATCCTACGTATTTCAGTTTGGTGACATTATAGAATGGTTTTGTCATAGAATTATATCCTTCAAAGTATGATGATGTTGATATCCACGATGATTATGAAGTTGCAACTAAAGGGGAACCTACAACACATGCTCTACATGTTGATTCTTCAAGAAAGCCACATGTCCCTCCTCACATTCTAGATGATGCATTTCTTTATAATGAGAACACTCTTCCCAACTCATATTTTGATGATGTTTCAAAGTAGAATGAAAAGACAAATAGTATTGGCATACAAAAGACTATTCTTGCTGCAGCTAATAGGTGCTTTTGCTTGCCCCAAAACAAGGACATACTTGCAAAGAGGCATCAATCTTTAGCACAACAATTTCCAGCTGCAAATCAGAGCACCGGTCCTCCATGGACTTTGATGTTTTCCACCATGATGAGGTACCCGGTTGCAACCTTTTTAGTTTGATTTATGCAGTGAGGACACTGTAGATTTCAAGCTTAGGGGGGAGCAACCGGATGGTAACCTAGTTCTTTTAGCTTTTCCCTTTCATGTTATTTGCTTCTTGTCCTTTGCTTTTATTTTGTGTTCACATTTCAGTCTTTTGTTTTCAATTCTGCTCTTCTGGTGGCAAATCTAGTATGATATGAGGTTTATCTTTTATATGTGGATAGAACTCCTATGATTAACTGATTGTCCTCTTTTGATGAGAACTATCATTTGGAGAAATTGTAAAAGGCATGCATTAATCAAATGAAACCTTTTGGCCATCAACATGTGCTTAACTCTGGTTTATGCTTCTAGCCTGAACATTCATCTTTCACATCCTTGATTGCTTAAAACATGTAATGGTTTCAATTTTTGTGAGTAAATCAACTTTACAACATCATTTGGAATACGAGATGCCCTTGTAAAGCTCTTAGTGCATTTTCAACCACTCTTTCAATGAAAAAAAATCAAAACAAATGAATGAAATCTAGCTAATGTTGCAATTTAGTTGACTCTCCTATGTTTTGGAAAAAATTTAAAATTTCTTTTGGATTATCTCATCTTTATACCCTATAAAAGATGGCTAAACCACCCACATATCATGCTAGCCTAGTGTAAGTCTGATCTGGCCGCAATGGTTGGTGGTATGTCTCAAAAGAGGGTAAAATACCCCAACTGACATTCCACATGTGCATAAGCCTACATTAGCAGCCGAGTGTCGAAACCCATAATCCATTATCATATCATTTTTGGGAAAGAAGGAGAGTACAACATTAACTAAGATTTCATCATTTGTATCCTTAATAGTTGAGAGTTTGAGTTGCACATCCACTAATTGTTTGGCATGGTCATCCAAATTCTACTTAGTATTGTTTAATTGATTGATTCATTTAATTGTGACCACCCCTGCTGAACTAAAAATCTCTTTCTTGGGTGTTTAAGTTGAATTGATGGCTATGAGCATAAACATGCTGATCATGGTTGGTTTGGTCTTATACACATCTTTCATTTCATTTGATCTATTCATGAACTTGACAATTCTTCATTTATGTTTCTATGCTCTTTTTGCTTGAGGACAAGCAATGGTTTAAGCTTAGGGGGATTTGATGTGCACAAATCATATCATTTTTTGGATCATGTTTGGTTTCATATCCATGTTGTTTTGACTCAATTATCACTCTCATTCATGCTAGATTCTATATTTTTAGCTATTCTTACTTGTCTCATAGTTTGGATTGTAGGTACTATATTTTGCAATGCAATTATGAGGAATATATCATATTATCTCTTTTTGGATCACTTCTCAAGTATCTACATAATTTGGGGTTCGAAACTATGCAAATACCACTTTTTACGACATGTAATTTGAACCTACACGCTGAAAGTTATGATCAGAATACACAACAACCCAGAACAACCAAGTGCACTCCGTGCACCTGGAGCATCGAGCAAATTGAAAGTTTCTGGAAAGTTGCACGGCGTGCACTTTAAAGTGCACGATGTGCACCTGACAGTTTCAGCATTTTGAAAAATATGAGTTTTTGTTTAAAACGAAGTGGGAACTTAATGGGCGGTTATGCCCGATCATTTATGAACGTTCCCTCGTCCCAGAGCAAGCCTAGAGCAGAGGAGGGCGATTTTGAGGAGATCAAGGATGGTTTCTTGGGAAAGGAGTCCATTTTTCTTCTCTTCTTCTCCATTGTCTTCTCCAAGGTGCAGCCAAGCTTCCCCAACTTTGTGTAGCTTCTCGGGAGAGGAGCTAGTCTGTTTTGGACCAGCTTTAGGAGTGGGATATTGTCCCTAAGATGGAATTCTACTTCTCTTGGGTTACACTTTCAATTCTCCTAGCTTTTCCTTCTCTAAACCATGTTAAACTCTGAAAATTTTGTAGCATTTCTGCAATACATGATCATGGACGAGTAGAATCTGAATCTTGGACATGGGAGAGTAACTCCCATGTCATAGCTTGTATGAACATATGAATTTCATACTAAATGTTAGTTTATGGCATGTTCCAAGAGTTGTTTCAGATCTAAAATGCTTGTTTGTGTGATTGGCCATCATACTTGCATGTTTTATGCTTTCTTTCATAATCTAAGAATATGTGTTTGAGAGTATGGTGTTACTCTTTTGGCAACTTGTCCTTGACCGTGAGAGTGGCTAGGATTAAGTTGAGGAGCAAGGTTTGTGATTCAAAATGAAATACATGCACGAGAGTGATGTATGGAGTTAGAATCATCATTACTTCACCAGGAGGTGAGTGATGACTACAAACCTCCTTTGCAAGTTAATTAACATGTTTAAATTCATATTTTAATATAAGCTATAATGTGATAGTGAAATCCCAAGTCTAAGATCCTTCCAAATTTGTATCTTAACCTTTCTTAAGTGATAATGTACTGTTTTGTTTTAAATCTATAATTTAGTTGTTCTAATCCAATCATCTTATGTACAATGATCTAGATTATTGAAAATCATAACTCTTGCGCCTAACTAACCAACGCTCCTTGTGTTCGACCTTGACTACAACTACTCTCCTATACTTGCGGGATATAGCTAGTTGAGTAAAAGATCATTCTTAATGATTGAAACTCGTTAGTGTAAAGAACCAACAACATGCTATTAAGATATTACTAACATTGTCCTAAATGCCCTTAAACATGTTGACTCAAGGTCAATTAGGTCAATGTTGACTCACGTCTAAATTGACTAAACCTGTGTTTTGATGATGACTAACCATTCCACATATTGGTGTCTAATGCTTCTACTTGAGTAATTTCAGATTAGGTATAGACACACTCCAATTTCCCTAACTTGCGCATATCAAATTGGAGAAAAGACAAGTCAAAGTCATACAAGTGCACATTTTTGTAATATGATGTATATCCATTAGAATCATGTTGTAAATAACTTGTAATGATTGTATGACTTGTAATTAAGCTTAGAAAAATACCAGGAGCACTTAGATCGATTATTAGAGCACTTTTAATGCAACTTCGAAAATCAATTACAGGCACTTGGTCGGTCCAATTTCCCACCCTGAAACTCGAGCGATCCACCTTGGTTGATTTTCTGAAGATTGCATCGGTCGAGTTGTGCACTCACAGAACTCGACCGATTGGGTAGTGGGCCATTTCCTGTTGAAGTGGTCGGTCGAGTTTCCTCATGACAAACTCGACCGATCCCTTGAACATCGGTTTGCCTGCTACTTGATCAGTCGAGTTACACATATAGAAACTCGACCGATTGCACTGTACGGAAAAGTGCAGAAAAGTGATTCTAGTCGTTGTGGAGTTGCAACAAGTGAAAATAGATCCGTTGCAAGCCACAAAACGGCTAGTTTTCATTCACAAGTGTTCCCAAAGGTTAAGAGGCATCCCCATCTATAAATAGGACCCCTTGGGCTTCATTCCAAGGTTGAGCATTCATTGCAAACTCTTTGTGAGGTTCCTATTCTATAGTTGAGTGCTTCCTACAGCCTCCTCTCTCTCTCTCTAGAGTGGGTAAGCCCTTGGAGAAGGCAAAAGACTCAAGCTCAAGTGGGTAAGACCTTGGTGGAAAGCTTCTCCGAGTGAAGGTGAAGTCAAAGGCGGAAGATCCAAGAAGAGTGGGTAATTCCTGCAAGGCCGAAGACTTGTGCAAGAGTGGGTAAGTCCTTGGAGAAGGCTGAAGACTCTTGCAAAGTGGGTAAGTCCTTGGTAAGGTTGAAGACTCTTTTGTATTGGATGGGTAAGTCCTTTCTTGGTCTTGTATTGTAAGTCTTATAAGTGAATATAAGAGTGCAATTGTTTGAAGTCCTAGAGGTTGACCTCTCTAGGCAAGTGGACTGACACACTTCTAGTTTGAAGTGTGGAACCACTCTAAATAGCTTGTCTAATTGGTGCATGCTCAATCTCTCTTATCCTTGCTATGCATGATTTAGTTGCACTCAAATTGCCTATTTAGCAACCTTATCTTGTCATATATTTTGAAGGTTTAATGAGTTTTGTTTAAGTGCTTTCAGCTCTATTCACCCCCCCCCCCCTCTAGAGCATCTAATCACCCATCTAGGATCCAACAAAACATACATTTGTAGTTGATTAGGATGTTTCTTTTTGTGCAATGTCTATCGAAAAATCTTATAATGGAACATGATCACTCTTATCAATGTGGATAAAATTATATCAAGATCTCTCCTAATTTCTTTATGTTTGTCTGTAACATCCCCAATTCCAGGTACAAAACATCTTTTCCTTTTCTTTAACCCTACTTTGATATTTACATCATGGAAATCTTTCTTCATACTTTGTATTGAATTAGGTGACTTTTGACCCTCAAATCCCAGTTTAACTCGAGTTATATTCCATAGAGTTGAAGACATGAAGAATTGCTATCTTAATACCCCAATTAGCTAGCTCATAAGCAATAATGATGATCTAGATCACTTTACCCTAGATTTGTGAACTAGGATAGACCTGGGTATCATATAGGTCAATAATTGAGTTTAGATGGAAGGTTTGACCATCTTTGACATTTAGACTTAGTTCATTTCATTAATTGAATGACTAATGTGCACATGTTAAATTATAGATGTAGTAACCTCAAAATACAAATCTAAGCTCATAATTGAGTTCCTCACACCTTAATTAGTTAACCCTCAAAGTTTGGAGTCTTTTGGACATCGTATGCACCCTCAATTGAACCCTATTAGGCTATGTGTGCTTTTAACCTATATTTGGTCGATTTTCTTTTGATTTCTTTGGTTCGGTCTGGACCTTGGTCCAAGACCCGGTTCAGCTGGTGACGATCCAGTCCAGGTAGCGGGACTCAGTCGTCCCCTACCTCCGATCTTCATGCGGACGCCAGGCACAGCACAGGGATGACTCCCTGGTCTCTCGCGCACGCCAGGCTGAGCGCCTCTTCACGCTTTCCTCGCCAACAACTTCCTCTCGATCCCCTGAGTCCAGCGATCCCTTTCTTATCCTCTTTGGAGCCTGAGCTAGAGAGGCCTATTTCTACCCCCCCCCCCCCCCGAGCAGCAGCCGCTGCCCCTTTCCGAGCTCACGAAAGCCCCAACTATGGTGCCTCCACCTCACCTCTTCCATTCCAGAATCCACCTCCGGCGCCTTCTCATTAGTTCCCTTCGGTCAGTGGATCGTATTGGCGTGTTGGAGCCATCGTCAGCGCTGGTCTCTTTCTCTGCCAAGGACGGCGGATAGCTGCTAAGATCCTCCTTCTCGGTCCAATTGATCGAGAGGTAACCATCTTAGGCCATTGCTATTTGTTTCTATGCTTTTACCTTGTCGTGGTTTCGTCTCGTCTGCCCGATCGACAAGCTCTGCCATCTCTTCCTAGGTGCTCACCTATGAGGTATAGTTTTGGTCCTCGGACCCTAAGAGCTTGGAAAAAGCTACCGAGAGGGCCCTCGCTTTGTTCCTGTCTCTGATCGGATCCTTCCAGACCATAATCTCTGGTCGATGTCGTCTTCTTCCCCGCCAAGTCTTAGTCACAGACAGTCGTTGTTTCCGTTGGACTGTCGCCCAAACAGCTCTGTTGTTCTTTGTGCATTGTCGAGTCCTTCTTGCCCTATCTATGCCTAAATGACATCCTCCTTGTTGAAGCGGACTTGTTCCCACCAGTGGGAGTCTTTGAGCCACTGTCATTTGGTGGTTTTGTTACCCTCAGACGACCTTCTATGCGGGTGAGCTGCTTTGAGCCGGGCGTGGAGATTTCCCAAATCAGGAACCCTCTAACCCAGAGGGACCTTGCAGCCTCACTGATATCATCATCTGAAACTGATGAAGTCTGGATCTCCAGAATAGATGGAGTGAACTGGAGGTCTTGAGCTTGGAGCTTCTACAGGTGGCCATGGTACAAGATACAGGGAAGTCGATCCCTGGGGCAAAAGCCATGTCTTGCCCATAGAACCTGAGTACAGCTTGTATCAACCGAAAAGGGTATTTCAGATATTTTCCTTGGTCACTTTGACCCGCGTTGACCATATGATCTAAGAAACATTTCTCCTTTTGGTCCAGTTTCATGTGTTTTCTCAGTTTTAGTGTTTCATTTGGGGGCATTTCTATCAATTCACATTTTATTTTCTGTTTTAATCAGGAAATGCTTTAACTTGTAAAATTCATTATAAATCATTCCTGTATCCAAATTCTACATATAGGTATGTTTTTGAAATGAGAAAAATCCAAAGGATTTAATGGGATAGGTTTGGAGACCTGATTCGAGACCTACGGATAGGTCATTTTTATTATTAAGGATTTAAGGAATTATTTATTGATGTAGCACACACTTATTATGTTTAGGTGATAAAAGATCTGAATATGAGCCTAAAGAACATTATTGAGTATTAGGATCTGACTTTAAGGTATGTACACTCTCTATTTTTATTTTGGGCATTAAATGACTGAAATACATATATCTTTTAATGAGGCATCTCTTGAATTGTAAATTCCTTTTAAAATCTAAATACCTGGACATTTATTGCTCCTGTTATGAATTCCTTTTGTTCTGTGATATTTATATTGCTATGCTCATTTGGGTCATTGGACCCCTCCTGCCATGTTGCCTTTATTGAAAATGACTAACATAATAAGTCTTGCCACTCTATTATAGCATGCTGCTTGTATGACTAGAATATCTAGAATAGCGGTACTTATGTACAACCATATTTATATAGGGCGTGTGTATTCCGCCTGGGGTGTGTGTTTCCACCCTTATTTATTTTTAGGCCATGATCCTATGGTGTTATGGCCCTGTTTTAGGTATATTTAGTCTACATTGTTATGCATGCAAATATTCTTGTTTTAAAAAGAATTTGTGGATGAATGTTATGACAAGACACTCTTTTATTATCATGCTTGTAATCTGAATTTAATATGCCTTATTTCTTTTACTTCATTTATTTTGTTACTTTTCTCTTGAACATACCTAATTGCAAATAGCCCCCTTTTCTTAAGGGAACATCTCTTTTGTACTTGTAATCCTATATAATGCCCAGAATATTTTATATATGTACATACTCAGCCTTTGCTGACCTCTTTGTTGTTTCCTTGTTCTGGGTGAAATTCCCTTCCACCCAGGTGAAGAGGAGCCCGTGGAGACCTTAGGGGAGGAGCCTGCGCTTGAGGACTCAGTGTTTGAGGAACCTATCCAGCAGTAGTTCATGAAACTTCTGAGATGCCTAGGTTGCCCTCTGTAATCGATCCATTAGATTAGTTTAGTTTCTTTGGTGTTTTCTTTTATGTCCATGTGGACAAGTTCTTAGAAATAAATGGGTTATGTAATAACTTAAACTCTTTACTTTCCACTACTTTTGCTTTATGCTCATTTTACCGTGTTATTTTGAGAACAATATGGCTACCCTTCGGTCTATTTATCGTGTTTCAATATATGGGTTTTGCTATGGCATTTTCATGATAATGCTGATAGGGAGTGGTCCCCCTAGTGGGTTCCACTCCTTACATTGTCCTTCTAGATATACTTTTGACAAGTATTCTTCATAGAAAAACTCTTTTGCATATAAACACATTAATTATAAGATTTTTTACTACAAGTTTTATGAATCCCCAAAATTATGTCCATAAGATGATTGCATGAATTATAAACCTAGTACACATGTATTTATGCATCCTTAAGTATCATGATCAGTGGAAACATAGGTGACAACTTTTCATTGCCAATAAATTTTATTTATATTCTTAAATGGAAAAAAATTAAACTACCAATATCTTATTTGTATTTCACCATAAGCTTCCCATATGACATGCGAACAAATTTTCTTATTACCTTATTTAATGATTTTCTAATGTTTATTTTTGAAATCTTACCATCCTCGAGTAATAATCCGCCACCATCTCCTCTAAATGTTGACCCACCCCGACATTGTAAAACCTCGATCCCTCTCAACTACCCATAAATCAGAGGGAGCATGTATACTCATGCAGAAGCCATCATACGTGACAGGACCAAGGACTACTTGGGTTGCAAAATCGAGGATTCAAACTCGGGTCTCTATACTAAAGACTATGACCCTTCTCCATCGAGTTCATAAAATTAATTATTGCCTCAATCTGTATCTTGGAAAGTTGTATGTGTCATAAACCTACAATCTATGTAGTTTCCACAACATAAAGTATCAACTCCTTTATCATACTAAATAGAAACCTAAGTGACATTTCTCCAAATCCCTAACATTTAAATGTTCTGATCATATTTGACAAAATTTATATATATCAATAAAATTGTTGTCATGGGTACACTCGTTTTAGATTTCCATATAAGTTATCCGGTTTGCAAGGGCACCTTTTTTTTATACCTTGTGATTCCTAATGTCGGTAAGATTACTTTGTATTGTTCCTTGCTAACTGGTAGTGTATTGGCATTAGTGTTTATCTTGATGGTCTGATACGTACACCTTTTGAAGAATGTACACCTTCTCAATATCAGACACATCCATATTTTTCAGCTTGCTTTACAAAATGTACCTCCGCCCAATTTGTACTAAGACTATTCGAAACCTGGGCAATCAGTTCAACTATTGTTCTTAACCGTTGTTTCGAAAGAAATACCATGTCGAAATCATTAAGAGTAAAGATTATGGAACGCTCTTTATACATAATCACAATTGATTGGAAGAAATAAAACACCAGCTGAACATGAATCTAGTAAGATTATATATGTCTCATGAATGCACCGTGGGGATATGGAGAAGAGTGGGTTTTTATAATCACCGGCAGTAATCATTAAATATGTGGTAATCCTTCGTCATGACAAGAACCTCAAGGAGTAGTAATAGAAATGTGTGTTGATATGACAGGAATCTGCACAGTCAGGCAGAGTGAATAGGTAAGAAATTATGAGTTCAACTTTTATAGGTCGTTGGATAAGAAGAATTAATATATGTTGAGCACTGTAACAGTTGGATGCTTGTCCTTGTTGTAATGAAAAATAAACATTGAAGATGCAGTAGCATCAGTAAAAAGGATCTTTAGAGTGCCTACCTCGTAGATTGGGCACTGCTGTCGGCGCCATGGACCTACGTTGCTGTTGCCGTGGCGTGGTTCACCACGAACTGTGAGGGTCCTATTTGAACAAATTCTTCCTTCGGCAACGCTTTTAGCAGCTCGGGACAGTCCTCGATATAAAATTCTGTAGTACGGGCGAACATGCTGGCTGACAGGGTTTTAATGTTGGGGCAGTTTTTTATTTGTAGACGTCTAAGGGAGGGATATTCACGTAGGTTGCTTGGTAATAAACGGATATGCTCCAGGCCAACTAATCGCAAAGCTGAGAGTGAGTGTAGACCAGCTAGCAAGTCGTCCATATTACCATCACTAAAGGTGAGAGTATTCAGCGACTGAAGCGTCGTTGTTGGTAAATATTCAATATTATCACAGCCTTTGAGAAGTAAATGTCTAAGACGTGCGAGATGGACCAAATGTGTCCATTGCAGTGAATTCCCAAATTCACCGCAATTCTCTATGCATAGACCCGATAGGTGTGGCGGGAAAATGTTTTCGTTTCGAAGCAGAGGTGTTCCTTGGAGCTGGACACAATCAATTAATGTAATAACTTTGACTCTTTCATGACATCCTCCTAGCATGGATACTTCTTTCAACCGCGTGCATCCGATAAATTTGATAGTATGAAGATTCGGCAGATGGCGACCTCCCATCCATCCGGGACACGCATCACCTTTATAGTTTGAAATTTCCAAGGATCCTAACCGAGAACTAGGTTGCAAGCCTTCTAATATATTTCTAGGATTGCTGATGCTACTTGATAAGGACTCATCTGCTGACCAATTATATTTTAATGTTTGGAGATAGGCCTTTTCTGTCAATTTTGCTTCCATGGCTTCTTCTTTGCAACTAATATTCTCAAGTCCTTCAATTTCAAGACAACCAATCTCATGCAACCCACACAAATCTCACTTTCAGCCCCCCTTTAGATGACACCTTAAAATTTAATGTGCCTACATGCTGAAGCTGTTGAAAGCACTTTACCGGCAACAAATCGTGTCTCCCCTCAAAATTAATTAAGTTGTCGAGGTTTTGTATTTGTTTCGGCAATGTTTGTAGATTAAAACAATCTTCAGATCCAACGACTGCAGATGGTATAAACGTGCCACTGTTTCAGGCAATGTTGTTATCGCAGTTCCTCTTAACCTAAGGTATCGGAGGCGCTTTGAATTCGCTATGGAGTTTGGGAGTGTTGCAAGCAATATCCTTTCCAGAAATATCATCTTTAGATTAATCCCTTTCGCTAGTATTGTGTTAATTACTTCATATAAATCTTTACTAACTATGTTTGCCGAATGGTATTCTTCACCTCCAATAATCATTATATTGTGCAAAGCTTGGATGTTAACTTGAGATATAATCTTCATCCAATCGATTGGAGATCCGTCTATGAAGATTGACAAGTGCCTAGCATCTTTGGGAACCGCTGTACGACTTCCACCTATGATTACACATATATCATCTTCAGTAACCATCTGAGCTAACTCATGGAGGAGATCGGGAATTTTAATTAGGCTGTTGTATCCAAGTTCATCACTATCTTGTAGGAAGAAAGACCGATTTAACAAATCTCTTAAGTACTCAAAGCCGACACAAAATTTGCCTTTTTTTTCTGTCACTTGTATGAACAAAACCATTTGCAATCCACACTCGGATTAATGCCGGTGCCCCCCATTGGACACCTTTAGGTAACAATGCAAAAATCGAAAAGCATGGCTTCAGATGGTCTGGTAAATATTTGTAGCTTAATAACAATGCTGGCATGATATCACTTTGATCTTGTTTTAGACTCCACAAGTCACTCTCGGCCACGCTCTTCCAGTGTTCAGTATTTAAATCTTCTTTCAAGATCCGGCCTATGGTTTTTGCTGCTAAGGGACAGCCTGTCAACTTGTCAGCCAATTATAATATAATTAACATATTAACAGTTTTTTAAAGGTAAAATTTGAGATTTAGATAAAATTATAATATCAAATTTTGTATGAGAAACAATAAAATAGAGTTTGAAAAATTATAATACATCGTATGTTTGTTCAAAGAGGGACGTTACTTAGAGAAATCAATGTTCCAATATGCTTCGGACGCACAATACGCTTCAGACGCACATTGTTTATTTAGTCCTTGTTCCTGTAAAACACAATTATATCGCTTGCACGTTGATGACGAACAAACAACACCGGAGGTGCGGTTCAACGCATGTTACACGGTACAGCCCGGCAGACCGTGTGTCGTCAGACGAGAGTAGATGAATGCACTTTCTCTTCCATAATAGTCGTACTCTACAAGAGCAACGCTCTAGAGAGTGAATACTATGGTAGGCGACAAACATCTTAGGAGTTCAATCACGAATGCCATAAGCTAAGAATTGTGATCAATACTAATGCGAGGAGCCTTATTTAGAACACTCGCAACGCTCGAAACGTATTCCTGGAGATATGCGATCACGTGGTCTTTAATTTATACATAAAAAGAATATACTGAGTCAATTTTTTATTCAATTTAACAAAACCATTTAAAAGAAAGAATTGATTAACTAGTTAAGTATTTACATTCTTTTACAAATAGAGTATAGAAGACATAAGGCACTTCCTACGACCCACAATCCACAAGCAGCTACGTACCTCGTACCTTGCCTGGCCCTACAAGGCAAAGTGTGGGATAACATGTGTGTGTATGTGTGGTCCCCATGCCCACCACAAAGGTGAACATATCTTATCCTAAAACTTTTAGATACTAGTGTCACATGTTCATCTACATATAGGGAACACAAAGATATATAGGTCGACAATGTAGGACTAACCCTTGTTCCCATTTGTACATAAGAAAAGAACTACTTTTCTCCTCCTGACCTGATGTAGTAGATCCACCTACATTGGGTTAAACCCATGTTAACTTAATTAGAAAAAGCTAATATAGTTAACAATCCCCCACAATGTGTAATGTGTGAAGTTCTTAGCCACTTGGTCCACCACACTATGCTTTTAGTAGGTGGCTTTCATCTTTAAACTTGTCTCAGTTATCAACCATTCACTCCCAGGACTAGGTGAACTAACACCTTGAACCCAAAATATAGATGCTAGAGTATCAATTGGTAACAATATATTAAAGAGTATGGAAACAAAGAAAAATGACGCATCAAAGGCCACACAAAAAAAATTAAGAATCATGATTGATATCAAGGAGTAACCCAAATCTACCATTTCTTCCTACACACCATCAATCATTTAGTTGGAGTACCCAAAGATGTACTTCTAGCACCATGTCCTAGGATTCAATACCATTTAGAGACTAATCTGCTACTAAATTATAGTCATCACACTAACGAGTTTTCAAGGGATAGACAATCATATGCTAAAAGCATCAAGAAGATACATAGTGTCAACGATTCACCCGACAACTTGTTATTACCACATCGAAATTAGTTGGAGGGATTTACACTCATTTGAGTTGGGTTGCTACGTTATGTGAATAATAAGTTTTTAAGTACCATCCACAAACTTGATCTCTTAACTAAGTCCAAGCTAAGACGTTTAGTCAAAGGATTGGATGCATTATCTTTGTATCCTTCATAGTTTATATAGAATGGAAAACCTTTATTCGATATATTAGAAAAAGTTACAATGCACTCTCTTTTATAGGACAAGAGAGTAAGGGAGAACCAGAACTAGAAAATATTGGATAAAAGAAAAGCTAAAGACAAGATAGGTCCTAAGCACATAACAAAACATACATCACAAGATAACCCATATATACTACTTCTCCCCTCAAACTGGAGCATAAATGTCAATCATGTCCAACTTGTCCACCAGTGTAGCAAAGCGAGACTTGGGGAGTATCTTGGTAAAGATGTCAGCAACCTAATCTTCTATCTGAAGGTAAGGAGCACAAATATGTTCAGAAAGAATTGCTTCTTAGACAAAGTGGCAATCCACTTCGATGTACTTTTTCACTGATTGAAAGTGGAATTCCTTGAAATAAAGGTGGCAAATTTATTATCACAGTGCATAGGAATAGAATTAGAGTAAAAAACAACAAGTTCCTTAAGGAGTCCTTGGAACCACATTAGTTCACAAGTAGTGTGATCATAGCCCCGTATTTTGCTTCAACACTTGATCGAACAACCATGGTCTGTTTTTAGTTGCGCCATGTAACTAGGCTCCTTCCAACAAAGGAACAATATCCAGAAGTAGATTTTTGGTCACATCGACTACCAACATAACTTGAGTCAGAATACCCAGTAAGTTTGTAGTGCCCATGTCTGTGATATAGTAAACCTTTTCTTGGAGAATATTTTAGATATTTTAGAATGTGACACACAACATTCTTATGACAGTGGCAAGTTTTTTTTATTACCTATTGGCAAGTCCAACAGCAGCAATAAAGTCAACTCTTGTCATAGTGAGATAGATAAGCATACCAACTGTTCATCGATATTGATGATTATTAGGATATGGAGGTGAAGATTCATCATCCTAACTGGAATTGGGATCTAGAGGAGTACTAGCAAGTTTAGACCCGAGCATACCTGCTTTTATCAAAAGGTCCAACACATATTTGTGATGTGAAAGGAAGACACCATAAGACGATCTGGAAACTTCAATTCCCAAGAAGTATATGAGTACCCAGATCTTTAGTAATAAAATATTATTTGAGATAACATTTGGTAGCTGCAATACCTATAGAATCATCACCAGACAAAATGATACCGTCCACCTAAAAAATAAGCACAACAAGTCCAACGATGATTTTTTAATAAAAATAGGATGATTATAATGTGAACGTTGAATTGAAACTGGAGCATTATCCAACTTAATTTATCAAATCATGCATGTGAGCTTTGTTTTAGGTGATATATCACCTTCATTAGTCTGTAGACCTTGGACCACTCCCCCTGACTAACAAAACCATGTGGTTTCTCCATAAAACTTCCTCATATAGGTCACCATACCTGAAGGCATTTTTTTACATCAAGTTGATAAAGAGGGAAATCTTAATTGACAACTACATAAATAAGAACTCTCACAGAGTTGAGGTAGGCCACATGAAAGAAAGTTTCAAATTAGTCCACACCATATGTCTGACTGTAGTCTTTTGCTACAAGGCGAGCCTTCAGCCATTCAATAGAACCATTTGGTTGATATTTAATAGTAAAGATCCAAAGATATCCAACCATTGGATAGTTTTCAGGATGATCAACAAGATCCTAAGTTTTGTGGTCTTGTAGGGTAGACATTTATGTTTCCATAGATAATTCTAGGAGGGATGATAAAGAGCATGTCTAGCATTCTTTAGTACAACAATAACAGAAAGAGTAGTAGTAAAACATGCAACGTTAGCACCAAGATTAGTTTTAGATAAACATCAGATGTTGAGTGCAACAACGAACACCTTTCCTTAGGTTTATAGGAGGATGTAGGTCAAAAAACACTTGGGGGTTTTCTAACATGCCAACGAGGGGGAATTGGTTATTGAGGAGTTAGTTGGGTATCTGTAACTATGGGTCTTCTCATAGACACCTCTTCAAATATCTCAGGTAGGAGATTCTAAATAAAATAGGTGTTGCGAAATATGTGTGGTGGAATTGAAAACAAAGGAGCATCAGGGTAAAGAAGAGAGATAGGGACCTGATTACAGTTGATTAAGTAGCACACTGTAGCAACAACTTCAGGCTAGAAATGTTTAGGAACATGATAGTGAAGAAGAGGGTGTGTGATACTTCAAGTAAATGATGATTCTTCCATTCTGCCACACCATTTGTTTATGGTGTGTAAGAGTAGGAAGTCTGATGAATGGTACCCCGATAATCACAAAAATGATCGACATATTTTTGCATAAACTCTAAGGCATATTTGGTTCGAAAGATTTTTACAATAGTTTTGAATTGGGTTTGGATCTTTGGTAAAAAAAGGTGGGGATAGTTTGCAAAATGGTACCACAATCCTTTAGTAGAACCAACCAAGTTGTACTAGAATAATTGTCAATACAAGTCATAAAATAGTGATATCTAGACAAACTAGAAACATAACATTGACCCCAAATATCAACATTAACAATGTCAAATAGATTTTTAGAACTAATTTCTTGCTTCTTATTGAAAACAACCCAAGTTTGTTTGCCAAACTGGCATGATTCACAATAATATTGTTTCTCAAGAATATTTAGAAATAAACAACAAAGTTTAGAAGAAAAAGGATGTCCTATACTATAGTGCCATTTCAGACTAGTCACAGAAGTAGATAGTAGAGAGACATCAGATTGTGGCACATCTAGGTAGCACATCCCATTTGGCCCCTCATGGCCTGAACCAATCCTCTTCCTCATACAGATATCCTAAAAAACACAACTCGTAGGGTCAAAAGTAATCAACACTGAAGGCTCTTAATAGTTTTATAGTCAGATAGTAGATTAAGAGAAAGTGTGGAATGTATAAGATAGATGTAAAGGGAATATTTTTAGATAGATATATAGTTCCTACACCATGGACAATAGACTGGTTCCCATATGCAATAGTCAAAGGAGGAACTTTTATATCCTTAAATAAGGTAGTGAAAAGTTTGGAAAAGCTAGAAATATGGATAGATGTGTCAGAGTTGATGACCCGTTTATTTTTACCAGTAGTAGTAGGAGATGCAAGTAAGGTAGAGGAACCTCCTTTTGCAGCAGTTGTTGGTGAGGATAGACACGCTTGGAGGATTTTTTCAAACTTTAAGCAAATCAACTCAAATGTGGGTCGAATAGAGCTTGAGGCAGTAGTCGTTGAGTCTTCACAGACATTAGAGGATATCTGATTTGCCCAAGGAGGTTTGCCATGATTTTTTCCAGTAGCAATCCTCTTCATGGTTCGTGCGCCCATAAAAGTTGCATAAGTAGTTGGCATGAGGGGGTTGAGGTTGACCTCATCCAGGGCCAAGAGGAGGACCTCTTCCAGTATCACATCCACCAAGACCTCGACCATGTTTGTGTCCATGTCTACCAAAATTAGGGGAGTGAACCATAAGGATTGAGTGATTAGAAGAAAAAGAAAGAAATAAGTCCCCATAGAAGGAAGGAATTTAATTTGCTTCAAAACATCCATTAGTGTAGGTATGTGATCACTAGATAAGATTTGGTCTACCACACCTATAAAGAACAAGGCAAACCAGCCAGAAATTGAACAAGATGAAGTTCATCATGTTGTCGTCAAACTTCTTTGAATTCAGCAGTGAGTGGATGATATACTTCAATTCAATCTAAAGTGTTGAACATCAGTTGTAATAGTCATCTACAAATTTGTCATTGGAAAAATCCATTTTAGACAAGTTCCTTAAGATATCAAAGACCTTCTTTGAGTTTTTCTTATGGGAGTACACAAGGGACAATTGATCCCACATGGCTTTGGCATTTTGTAGGGGAAGAAGAGATTGATTGATCTTTGGTTCTACATTGTTCACCATCCACATCATTATACTAGAATCTTCTTTGGTCATTGGTCATAGGCCTATTTGGCTTTTTCATCTTCCTATACATCATGAGGATCCGTAGCAAAAAAAGCGATATGAGAGTAATGTCCTTGGGATTTGACATAGAGTATGAATGATGTTGCCCAAAGATGGTAATTTGATTCATCAAGTTTCACAGTTGTAACACACAGTTCCATGAAGGACCTATAGTTTTCATGGAATCCAGAGAGATGGCGCTCACAAAGATGTAGTATAAGTGGTAAAAAGGAAGATCTAGATGATGAGACATGAGATATTTGTAGTAGAGAAGCAACAGTAGAATAGGAGCAGGGTACAAAACAACAACAAATGAGTAGATCTAAAAATCCACATAGGGAAATAGGAAGCATCAGTAAAATCCAAATACATACATGGATCCCACATAGGGGCAGTAGATAGAAGCATCAAATTTGGGCCAATAGATCTAAGAAACCCACATACGAGCAATAGATAGCAAACAACAGATCTGGATCAAAAGATCTAAGAAACCCACATAAGGGAATTATAGAGATAAGAAACAACCTACACCTCTATGGAATGCGATTCATTCCACTATGTGGCGTAGGTAGGAAGAGAATTCATACTTTTAAGTTTTCAACGTGCTACTTTGGGACTGACTAGAGGAGTAATGATGGAATGTAGGTCGATGGGGTGGATATTGATGGGTTACAGGTTGATGGTGTGGACGTCGATAGGGTAGAGGTCGGTGGGGATGATGAAAGGTGAAGTGAAGATGGTAGGTCGATGGGTAGAAGTTCAATGGGTTGGTTGATGGGTGGTGGAGGTTGATGGGTGGAAGATAAAAGGTTGGTCGATTGGTGGAGGTCGATTGCTGGAATATGAAGGCTTGGTCTATGGGTAAAGTTTGATGGGTGGAAGATGAAAGGTTGGTCGATGAGTGGAAGTCGACAGTGGAAGAGGAAGGGTTGGCAGATGGGTGGAAGTCGATGGGTGGAAGAGGAAAGGTTGGTCAATGGGTGGAGGTTGGTGGGTGGAAGAGGAAGGGTTGGTCTATAGCTGGAGGTCGATGGGTAGAAGATGAAAGTTTGGTCAATGGGTGGAGGTCGATGAGTGGAATAGGATGGTTTGGTTGATGGGTGGAGGTCAATGGAAGGTGGTGGTGATGAAGGTTATAGATGGAGGAGATTCCTAGGTGGTGGTGATGGTGGAAATGGTGGAGGTAGTGTGGGTTGATTGTAGGGGAAAGGGGTTGATGGGATGCTTAGGAGGATCAAACACATTTGGTACCACATAGAATGGAAGTCCTTTATTTGATATATTAGAAATCTACAATGTGCGTACTCTCTTTATAGGAAAAGAAACATAACTAGGCAAAATGGGATAAAAGAAAATATAAAGACAAGATAGGTCTTAAGAGCATAATAAAACATGCAAGACAGGATAACACATAAAGCATATATACTAATAGTCTGTAACCAAAACCCCATTAGACACAAGCTACTTTACATATTTGAGTTTAACTTGGATGTGTCTACATTGTTTTTATTGTACTACAAACTCCTTATGTTGGATATGTTTTTTTCCTGTCATAGTGAACTAACATTGTATGAAGAGACTTCCTTTTAAAGGTAAATTAGACATAAGTACATGTAGCTACTCAACTTTGAATCCAAATTCATCTAAAGCACACAACTTTTCCCCAAAGGTGTAATGAGATAATACGATCTATTAGTGTTTGCATATAATGTCATTATGTAATCATGAAACAAACTATAATTTCTAATACTGAAACCAAACATGGTTTTAAAACTTGTATGTTTGGATCTCTAATATTTTTCTGATCAACTTTATTTATATATAGTCTCTACTATATAAAATATTTCTTTTTTACTAGAACTTCCACAAAATTAATTAGGTTGTGACCAACTATAGCTTGTCATGTCACCTAGATAATACAAAATTAGGGCATCGTGAGGTTGAGTTTAGATCAAGAGGGGATTTACCACTTTGCCTATGTGTCGTGACATATTTCTCATGCATTTTGATGATAGAGTGGTCAATCTTGATGGGTATTCTTCCCCTTTAACATGGAATTAACCACGTGGTTGAATCTTTGCTGGAGGCCTCAAAAATTGTGATTGAGGCTTCAATTAACTTTGTTGTGATGTACTGGTCTTAATGAGTAGTGGACCAGAGGAAGATATGGATAGAGTAGCAATCTAGGGGTTTTAAGTAGGTGATCATATGAAGAAGATAGAGATTTACCTCAATTCATGAAGAATTGAAGGTTGGGTAAGATTATTGGTAGTCAAGCTATTCCACTCCAATACTGACTATGTCCTATGATGGCTCAGAGCTACATATCTAATGAATTACATCAACTGATATGGGTCTGCAATTGGAGATGGATCATGGGTCTTTCTCAGGGCTTCTTGGCTATCATGACAGCCTCAGGGACTCCTTGGGAAGCCTCTTGCCAAGAAATTGGCTAAAGTCGTTTGAGTTGCTGAGAAGGGCTCATTATTTCTAGAGACAAAGAAAGATATTGCCAAAGAGCTCTGACTTGCTTCGGGTACAATTGAGTGATGGCTTGTGATGAGGGAGACTTAGAGAAACTAATATAATTCATTTATAGGGATAGGGTGGTTAGGAGAGGCAACTACAAATTGCCCTAAATTTCTAGAGATATTGGCATATTGGGCATTATCCCAATCCAAGAGTATAACAACCAAGCTTAGGCTTTCTAGATTTATCCAACTCTCCTGAAGTCACTCAGACAAATCCAAAGATATTTGGTGACTAGGGAGAGAAAAAGTTTAATGAAGGAACCATGTTGGGTTGTATTATTATCTAAAGGTAGATGACAAATTGGCTCAGGTTAGGTCACCATCTATTGGTGCATGTCAGTAATTGTATCCCACATAACACTTGAAAGTCATGACTTCTCTGGACTTTGGATTGGTCATTTTAGTTTTATCAAATTTATATCAGAATTGTCCATCATTTTCCAACCTTATGTAATCTTTGAGAAACCACCTTGGTCTCTGTAAGAATCCAATTTCTATCAAAACTTAGGGATATCTTTATTTTATCCTTATCTCAACTTATGACAAAGTTGACTCCAAAATAAAAAATAAATACTCTTTTATTTCCCTTTAAGTAATTACTTAAATTAATTATGAAGTAAAAAATCTTGCCAAATTTGTTATTTATGTTCCTCTAATTTGTATGCCATGTTGGTCCAAAGATGGGGTCCAAGTATGTCTATTGGACACCCTAAGCTTGGTCTTCAACTAAATAGTAGATCATTAGTTTGTTACCCAATTAATGAAACAACTTGGTATCTTTAAATCAGTTTTACTCTTATTATTAAATTAGAAATCATATTAAAGTATTTGTTGATATTAAATAAGAGTTAGAATTTTTTGAATAGGATAGTTTACACTCACAGACTTAATTGCAAAACAAGTACATAAAACTTAGGGATTTTAAATACATTTTATTTAACTTTCAAATTACATTAAGGCAAA
Organism: Alisma plantago-aquatica; assembly: GCA_963693085.1. Taxonomy (NCBI): domain Eukaryota; kingdom Viridiplantae; phylum Streptophyta; class Magnoliopsida; order Alismatales; family Alismataceae; genus Alisma; species Alisma plantago-aquatica. The sequence continues at coordinate 1,314,854,636 of OY856412.1, read as the reverse complement.
TCAAATGCTCAAGAAATCTAGGTTATTAAATCCTTCCCTCCTTATTAGGGATTTTCCCCTCAAAATTTATCCTAGATAAAGAAGAGGTGCGAGTGTGCTTTCTCCATGTTTGTCTTCTGCTCCCATGTGCTTAGTCCTCTCCATGGTGTTTCCAAAGAACTTTAACCATCCCATTTCTGAACTCCTTCACCCCTGAATCACAGATATTTATGGGTGCCTCACAGTAGGACAACCTACCTTGGAGATCTATAGCATTATTGTTCAACACATGTTCATGATCCTTCACATCAAACATATAATTGGACATGTGGATCCCATCATGCATCATACTATACTAAGGTTGTAGGGAAAGACGATAAGAAGCCTTGACAATCTATTCCTTAATCTCAATGACCCAAATATCAGGTTCTTAGATTCTCTAGATTCTTACTTTTGGCACAAAGGTGGTGAATATGTAGAAACACATGACCTCCTATTGAAAAGTGTAAATCCACTTGCTTTGCATCTGCATAGGATTTGTTCTAGTGATGGGATTTCTTGAGAATCTATTTGATCCAAGCGACATTATCTATGTATAATTGCAGTTCTACTGACCTCAACATGGTTATTTTGCAAATATCATCCAAATGAAATGATGATAAACACCACCTCTCATAAATAGCTTCATATAGGGACATTCCCATATTGGCTTGGTAACTATTATTATAGGAAAACTTAGCTAAAGGGAAACCATATACCACGATCCACACCAATATAGTGTTGATGTGTATGTCCATAGAGCCAATCATATGAATTGTAATGGCATAACTTGTAAATAATTTGATTAATATAAAAGGCATACGTCGAATTTATTCTATTTTATTTAGTAATGAGATAATGAAGTAACATAATAAATGTTTAGAAAATGATATTACTCAATGACGCATGTTTTCAAGTACGTGACTTGAACAATGAGATCATATAGATGTTAAGAGTATATACATTCTATTGTGTCCCTAATTGGATGTTTTTTGGAAGGTTGATAGACAACAATAACACATAAGACTAGAGTGTGTGTTGGTTGATGACAAAATCTCATCATTTATGATATGTGATATCAAACCAAACACATAGATACTTGTTAAAGAACAATGTATCAGAAAGACCCACCATGAGAGTGACACATGGAAACCATGACAATGGTAGTCATAGTTAGTTCTCATAGTGTTGGTGGTGATTGTGGTTTTTAGACCTTAAGTAACTACACTGATCACATGTCATTCGGTATACTTTGAAATCATTAATCGTAATCAAGAATATAGGTTGCCGTAAAGGTGGTGATTGGGTGAACTGTGACACATGGGGATGACTATGAGTGATGTAGATGGGATTTGTCAACTACATTATGATATCATGGCCACTTGATTAGAAAGATTGAGAAATGCATGGCCATACACATGTGAGTCAATATGTGATATTGAGGTTACATATATCTCATACAGTTTGCTATAGCACGAAACAAAAATTGAATGTTGAAGAGGATGACTGCTCCATGCCTCAAGTTCAATCTGGATATCAGAGACAAAGGAACTATACAAACAATGCAACACCAAACATGGATTTTAGCTTGAAGTTTTTCTCCAACTTTCCATTTATTGGGTAGTAATGATGCTTGACTAGGCACCGATCTTTGCTTGTGATGTCATAGATATTCACTGCCAACGTAATATGGGACCTATATGGTCACACAACTAGGATACACCTAGAAGAGGAGTTTTAATCATGAATGATAATTGAATTTATTGCTAAAGCATTTAGTTATTCAACTCAAGAAAACAAATCAACTAACTGGACTCCCAACTAATCGCTTCATGCGATGAAATGGCCCGTAAGAGTGTCAGATTGATTGAACATTGCATTGGACGAATTTTAGATGAATCAGGGTCGAACTAGCTAGTTCACTGAGTGAATTTATCAGATCATGGTCGTGAGCTAGTCGGTTGATGAGATGAACCACCCAGTTCATATGTGTAATTTGATTGCATCAATGATTAGTGCTGACATTATGTTGTCTATAGGGATGGCAAAAAGATCTGTTTCCCACTGGATATCCAACATCCGGGCCATTTCATCCGATCATTCTGGACAACCAACCGTATATGGTTACAACGGTGCGGAAATCCGTAACTTTTGCATGGTTACGGGTCGGATGTTGGTTATCCATTTAATTTAGTCTGCACTTGTCTAACATAACTTATCTACACGGTTCAAGTTTAGCGTCTTGTCCGTCGGGGACCGAGACAGAGATCCCACTGGACGCTTGTGGAACCCGATTGCAGCCAACGACTTCAGCAATATGCATCCTTCATGGAAGCAATGGGTTGTGCTTCGTAAGGCCTTGACAGCGGCGGTCCGCCAGAGACGTTCTACTCGTCGGGTTTGTTTTTCAGTCGGCTTCCTTATCGGAAGAAGTGCCACTGGCGAGGGCCTGCGGGATCTCTATCGTCCCTCTCCCAACGTACCCCCCTATTCAAGTCATCATTAATGTCATGGTTCCTACCTTCTGCGGTCACTTATCGGTGAGGTCGACCACTCCGGAACACTCGTCGTCCTGTACGACGAGGAACAGCTGCACCGCTTTGCATTGCAGCAGCAATCCGGCACACTCGCAGACGTCTCCGTCCTGTACGACGAGGAACAGTTGCACCGCATAACACTGTAGTAGCAATCACAAGAGTCTTACCCGGTCCTTGGGGTGTTGGTGGCCGGGGAGCTTGCTAATAAAAACCCAGATACTACCACTCTTATATCTGATCTCCGGTGAAAACTTGTAGGAAGCAACGGCAGTGGAATATACCACAACGGTGAAGACCGCAAACACATTACACATTGTCAAAGGAAAAACCATCGTGCATGATTTGCAAGAAAAGGTGGGCCCGTCACCTGCTGCATCATGTGCAAAGAGCCAAAGACGGGTTTGGATGATTGTTGGACCTCCATGGAAACCCGCTCATTGGCATCCACAGTAACCGAACCATATGGATTGGATTTCCATTATAATTTTAAATTAATGGAGTGGTTAGGTTGGTGGATAATGGATACGGTTATCCTTATTTTGCCATCCCTAGTTGTCCACTAATTGGACTAGAATTGTCAATACAATTGCGATTGGGAAACATGTTGAAATGATTGGTTCACTGAATGAATCGCTCGACTCACATTCCAACTGATCCCTTCATTGGTGAACCGATCTTTCGCCTGTTTGTAGGTTGTGAACATTCATAAAATTTTGGTTCCTTCCACTCCCACACAGACTGGGAACCCTAATCCTAACCCCTTCTATAAATAGAGGGGTATTGGAGGCTTCCCAAAGACACAACTCAATTGCCTCTCATAACTGTTGTCCTCTCCGATTGTAGTAACCAATAGAGATCCCGATAAAGTCCTACACATAAAGGGAGGGATACCAAGGGATAAAAATTGTGGGATATCAAGTTGGTGACTAGTACACCAACAGCAGGGACAACTCCTTTCTATCTACTCTAACAGGATGATAGGAGGTCTAGGTAGTCCGTGTGGACTTCCATAGAGGTGTGGAGGTTGTTACATGGCACTAGGAAGACAACGTCAACCTACAGTCTATGTTTAAAACTAGGAGCTACCATAGATATCATTCGAGTGAAACTAGAAGACAACTACACAACTACAACGATGAAGAGATGTCTTAGACTTGCTCCAGGACCAAGTATATACTCGAATCCATTCTTCCCACTATATAGTCTTCGACGCGATCTGCTGGTTTAATGGAGAATGTGATAGTAAAATTTTTGTTTCCACTTCCTATCTAATGCCATATTTCCCAACAGTGGTATCAGAGCCACGACAATCTACTATGTTTTGGGATTATCGATATGACCAGGTTTTTGGGTTTTATCATTATTTATTGCATACAATGCAAATATTATTGTCTGATCAAACACCACACATAATCCCAAACTTTTATATATAGGGGATATATTGGTTGCCCGCGCGGGTACAGTGATTTGGCTACTCGTGCCTCCGTGTTTTTTATTTTTTAGCTTATTTACGAATTCTGCCACCTTCTTCTCCTGGTCCTCTTTGCGCCGCGCCGGCTGTTCCTGCTTGGTCACAAGCTCGTCTTCCTCCCATGTTACTTCTATGGTTTTAGGTGCTCCTCCTCCGCTGCTCCCTTCTCTCCTCCACCGCACAGCCAGGTGTTCCCTCATTCTCTCTACTGTACTCGAGGCGAGTTGGTGGCATATCCACAGTCGTAGACCTGGTGACGACATATCGACAACTGAGATCGGAGGTTTGCTCCTCCTCCGCTGCTCCCTTCTCTCCTCCACCATGCAGCCGGGTGTTCCCTCATTCTCTCTACCGCACTCAAGGAGAGTTGGTGGCATATCCACAGTCATAGACTTGATGACGGCATATCCACAACTGAGATCGGAGGTTTGCTTTACAGAATCTTCAATCCAAGAGAGAAGAGTAGCAGAGACTCTAGGCGAACAAGGTAATCCTCTTATTCGTTGATGATCTGGTGTCAAACGTTGCTTCCAACCTTAGCAATCTCCCAACTACCCACTGTAAAGAGGTCCATTTGATCTGTACCATCGTCGCCTGGGCTCTGTTTGCCCCAAATCATCGTTCAACCTATTGTGTGTCCGATGAGGTCAGTAGTCACTGGTTCTCCACACGACCAAGCCCCATTGCACGACTTCTAGGGCTTTTAACCTGGTGCTTAGCCAGCTTGTGCAACCTTATTTCTCTCTCAGAACTTGATGTCCAATGTAGTTCCTCTGCTTGTATATCTTAATGATACAATGCACATACTTCAGAACTTCACATTACCTACTTAAGAATTCTCTACCACAATACGCTGATTTCTATTGTTGTTTATGTGTCCTATTATAATGCACTACTTTCATTTACAAAATATGTGTCTGCATTACAGTTTTCTACCTTGGTTTTATTGTATGTATATTCTCTTTGCAATGAACTGATTTCATTTACATAATGTGTGTATCCATTACAGTTTGCTGCCTTGGTTTTACTCAAGGCTTATCTGCATTACAGTTTGCTGCCTTGGTTTTACTCAAGGCTTGTCTACATTACAGTTTTCTGCCTTGGTTTTATTGTATGTGTGTTCTCATTGCAGTACATTTTTTCTATTTCCTCTTTGTGTGGTACTACCACATTACACCGTTTCGATTACTGTCTGTGTGTCCTATTACAATGAACTGCTTTCATTTACATAATGTGTGTATCCATTACAGTTTTCTGCCTTGGTTTTACTGAAAGTGTGTCACCCTCACATTTTATGCAGGTTTTTGTTTGTGAGGTTGTTACTGTTATGGATCCCAGCCTTAAAATTGATGCTAGAAATGCTATAACTGACTATGGTGATAATATGCATTCTTCTTCATCTGTTGACTGTGAGGTCCTTTCTATAGCTGATATCCCTAGGATTGGACTTAGTTTTGGAAGTTTAGATGATGGTATAGCTTTTTATTGTAGATATACTGGTTTGATTGGTTTTAATGTAAGGAGAGATGATAATCGTTATCAAGGTCGTACTAAGGTTTTGCTGGTAAAAGATTTGGTTTGTGATAAACAAGGAGAAAATAGGCATTCTAAGAGATCTAGTGGTCTATTGAGTCCTATTTGCAATGATGTTGGTGATCTACATGAGAAGCTTTCCGAGAAACATAAACGTTCAGTGAAAAGGTGTGGGTGCAAAGCCATGATCCGACTGACATTGGATACGTCCTCCTCCATATGGGTTGTTAGTGCATTTGTTGAGGATCACAATCATGATCTTGTTGATACCGCTCACTTGCGTTATTTGAAGTGTAATTCATCACTTGACCAGAGTCAAAAAGACATGATTTCTTCTATGAGTCAAGCCAATATACCTGTGTCGAAGCAGCTTGCATTAATAGCATCTGAGTCTGGTGGTTATGACATGTTGACATTTACAAGTAGACAAGCTCATGGACACCTCAATAGGAAGAGAAAAGAGTCTGTTGATCATGATGTGGATATGGTTTTGGATCGTTTTGCAAACTTCAAAGTCTTGGATTCTAAAAAATCTTATGAGTATCAAAAATATTCTAATGGTTGTTTGACACACTTGTTTTGGTCTGATATGATCTCTATTGATGACTCTGCATTGTTTGGTGATGCGATCGTATTTGATACCACTTATCGTACCAATAAGTATTCCATGGTTTTTGGCATGTTTGGTGGTGTGGATCACCATCGCAAGACAGTGTTATTTTCCTCAGCCTTGTTGGCGGATGAGAAGTATGATTCTTTTATATGGGTTTTCAAACAATATTTACTGCGTTTTGGCAAAGAGCATGTCTCCATCATAACTTATCAAGACCCAGCAATGATTGCTGCTATTATTACTATTTTTCCAACTTGTAAGCATCGTTTCTGTAGCTGGCACATTCTACAGAAACTCGCATCTAAACTTGGTGGATTTCCTAACAAGGATCAAATCATTAGTGCGTTGAATGATTGTGTCTGGAATGTAGATGATATAGACAATTTTGAAGAGAAATGGAGTTCTGTAGTTGAAGAGAATGGCTTACTGTCCATTAGTTGGTTTTGTGATGTGTATGCTATGCGGTGTCAGTGGATGCCATGTTTTATGCAGGATTCCTTCTTTGCTGGCATGAGGACAACGCAAAGAAGTGAGAGTCTTAATGCATTCATTAGAAACCATGTCAACAGTAGGAAAACTCTCTTTGAACTTGTTTGTAGCTTGGAGATTGCTTATTCTCATGTGCGGGAAATAGAAACTTCAAGGATTTCGATGACGAGTACAGCAATCTGCCTTTGGCTTCATTGTGGCCTTTGGAGGAGCAAATGAGAGATATATACACAACGTCTATTTTCAAGATCTTTCAATCCGAAGTTCATCAAAGTATGGTGTATAATGTGAAAGAAACTTATGATGAAGGTGTGTTTGAGGTCTATTGTGTTGGTGGTTCTAGTTGTCCTCATGTTTTGAAAAAGGATTCATCTATGGATATGTTATCTTGTAATTGTTTCATGTTAGAATTCAAAAGAATTCCATGTAGGCACATTCTTGCTTATCTAAAGAGTCGTGATTTTTGCACTCTTCCTGAGCCATATATATTAATGAGGTGGAGAAATGGATATAGAGATCACCCTTTGGTTTTTGGCAAATCATCTGTGCATTCATCCACAAGGAGGACACTTTAGCTTGTTTCTGCTTGTAATTCAGTTGTCAACATGGCTTGTAGGAACAATGCCATAGACCTTTGTCATGAAAAGCTTATTTTTTTGCAAAAGGAGCTGTCGGAATTGGACAGTGCTGATATTGGTGTAACTGGTTCTAATACAACTGCTTCTTCTGTTGTCAATGTCCATATTCTTAGTATTTGCAAAACAAAAGGCATACCTAGAGCGACCGATGTGCGGTATAAATCTGGAGTTGAAATTTCCCAGTCTAAATCAAGGCAGTGTAAGAATTGCTTACAATATAAATCTATAACATTGTCATTCTATTTTGGAAGTTGACTACATAAGTAGGAACTGAGTAGGGTTTCTGTTTGTATATGTGCAGGAACTGAGTAGGGTTTCTATTTATATTTGTGCAGGAACTGAGTAGGGTTTCTATTTTGTAAGTTAACAAGGTCTTTATACTGAAGAAGTTGCTGCTATGGTGGATTTGAAATTATTCTGTTGCTTTTGGACTTGATGTTGCTGTTGCATTTGTACTGGTGCTTCTGGATTTGTAATGGAACTGCTGGATTTGTAATGGAACTGCTAGATTTGTAATGGAACTATTGGATTTCTAATGGTCCTTGCTGCATTTGTACTGGTGCTTCTGGATTTGTAATGGAACTGATGGATTTGTAATGGAACTGCTGGATTTGTAATGGTCCTTTCTGCATTTGTACTGGTGCTTCTGGATTTGTAATGGAAATGCTGGATTTGTAATGGTCCTTGCTGCATTTGTACTGGTGCTTCTGGATTTGTAATGGAACTGCTGGATTTGTAATTGTGTTGCTGGATTTGTAATGGTCCTTTCTGGATTTGTACTGGTGCTTATGGATTTGAAATATAATGTAACCGTGTTGAGTGAGACTTATATACTTCTTCAATTTTATAATGGCATATGTGCCCTGGGTTCTTATGTGCTTAGACTTATATACTTCTTCCTTTTGTTTGTGTTTGTATCAAATTCAACTGGTGTTGTTGGGTTTATCATTGTGTTGTTGGGTTTGTAATGGAGTTGTTGGCTTTGTAATGGTGTTGTTGGGTTTGTAATGGAGTTGTTGGGTTTGTAATAAAACTGATGGATTCATATGTGTACCTGAACGGATGGGTTAGCTCTTCCTGGAAGATCTATAATGACTTGAGGCCTCAAAACATAATGAAAATCTATAAGAAAATTGTAGTGATTTGCACATTGAGACTTGTTATCATCTGTCTGATGATTAAGTTTTATTGCATTAACATATAGATCAATCAAATTTTTTCTTATAGATCATTCAGATGATCATATGTATAACTGCCATCTAAAGAACTGCTATTACTACCAAGATCGGCATTTTAGAGGACAAAAAGGATTAACAAGCTTAGGAGAGATGACCGACTTGATCAAAGGCAAAGGATGACAGATACTATATTACATAAAGAAAAGAAACGATAGTCGTACATGCACCCATCTGTACAAGAATCTACAGAATTTTTAGATCGAAGTCAAAAATCCTTTTCCTGATGGTAACAAAGTATTACACCAAAATCTACAGCTGAAACTCAGATGATTACCAAAGTAACTGGTTCGATAGATTCATATGTACATCAGATGATTACAGAAAACTAAGGTTCTACTAGAAGACAACTGAGTTCCTATCTTCTTGTACAGAAGGAAGTTGAAACTCAGATCATTACCAAAGTAACATGTTTACTAGATTCATATGTACATCAAACGATTATAGAAAACTCAGATGATTACCAAAGTAACATGTTTATTAGTTTCATATGTACATCAAACATCACAAAAAAGATCATTTCTGCTCTTCCCCCTTTGACTCTTGCATGTCTTCACTGTTGCCCTTTGACACTTTCATTTCTTCAATGATCCCCTTTGACTCTTGCATGTCTTCACTGCTTCCCTTTGACACTTTCATTTCTTCAATACTCCCCTTTGACTCTTGCATTTCTTCAATGCTCTTTAATTTCCCAAATGTCATCATCTTGTGAAATATATCACCTCGTATTGTCAGTATGTCTTGGTTTGTAAAGGTCATACTATGTCCATTAACTAAGCATTCCAAATATTTCATAACAAACACGCCACAATCCACCTCATTTTCTGCATGTTGTGGGCGGTCAACATATTCAACTTCCCATTTAGACATCTGACTCCCTCTATCAGACAGTCCTCTTAAGTATTCCAATAGCCATCCAACCTAAAACAAAATAACATATCTATGTCATAAAATGTATTTACTTTACAATCTTGTGGATAATTTTCTTCAAAAAATGCTTGATACTTACCCACCTTTGCACCTCTCTTTTGTAAGCGGAGTTTCTAGAAAGAGAGTTTAAATGCCCTGAATTTCTGTTGTATGAAATTAGCTTCCAGTAGATGCCAATGTGTGTCTTTGTTCAGAATAGTGAACAATGAATCCATCTTATCAAATCACTTGGTCTGATGTTGAACAGACTTGGTAGTTCACTTATTATGTCCACTGTAATGCTCTGCACACCCATGTGTATTTTTTGCTACAAGAAACACAAACTTACATTAGTACATAATTTACACAAGCAATGCCATTAGTCTATAAATTTACATTATTACATAAACTCTGCTTGTAGTTCATTCTTACCGGGACATATGTTTTCAAGCAATGACATTTGATTGATTTCTTTCTTTTCTTACTTGAAGTTTCTTTGAGCATGTCCACAAAGTTGTCAATCACCTGTTCATTATAACTGAACATTAGTACATAATTTACATGGAAACTTTGTATCTGTATTAGATCTTGAGGTGTCAACGTTATAGGGGATTCGATCATTTGGTTCTTGAAAAGCAGCCTTGATAGTTATTTTCCTGTGCACCATGTTTCATTTCCGAAATGCCATTCCCTTCTTGACCTATAGAACAAAAGTTAGCCCAATATATTAAATAAGGTTGAGTATATGTATGTATCACATAATTCTTCTCTTGTGTTCTCTTACACTTCATCAATGTTTTCCTTGAAATTCTTTACTTCTTCTTTCCAGTGATCACCCTTGAAGTGTTCATATCCAATGAAGTTTGCATTCCTTTCCTATATATATGTTAGATTACAAGGATTATAAATATTTGTTTGCACTTCCTGTAGAAAAAGGAAAGATGAATTTAGCTTACCACTGGCTCCCTTCTAATCTTTACATTTTCTTCAATGCTTCCAAGTCTTGAATTTAGTTTCTTTTTCGTCTTGGAAAACATTTTCATTTCCTTCTTTTCTGGTGCAGGTGTTTCTTGTTTCCCTACTACTGGAGCTTCTTTTATTGATGGAGGTGTATGTTCTGCAGAGATGAAATGCAGTGGAGTCAACTGTGGTGATTCCTCTGTAGAACTGAATTGTCTCTTAAAATTTTTGTTCTCTTCCTCCAATTCATGAACTCTTACTTTCAACTTCTTGTTTTCCTCCATTACCTCAGCAAAACTTGTGAAGGCATTCATTGAGCACATCTCCTTGTGCTTTGCTAGATCATCCTCAAGACACTTGACTCTATCTACCAAGTTATCATATCTTGTGTCAGACTCTTCATCTAACTATTTTCTTTTTCCTTTCACTCCACATTGGTCCTCCCTTGGTGCATGCACTTGGACTTGAAGTGTGGGAACTTTTTTTCATGTGATGTAAAATGGGATATCTTTTAACTCTTTAATCACTTCCCAGTCATCATTGTTGTCCACCTTCATCTTTTTTAGAACATGTATGAACTATAACAAAGACAATGTTTCAGTAATACTTTTGTAGTTTATGTAATGAAGACAAAGCTTATGTAATTCGAAACATGAAGACAATGGTTCAGTAATACAAAAACGTAGTTTGTAATGGAGACATAGGTTATGTAATTGTAAACGTGAAGACTGTAACATAGACAATGGTTCAGTAATACAAGAACATAGTTTGTAATGGAGACAGAGGTTATGTAATTGTAAACATGAAGAGTGTAACAGAGACAATGGTTCAGTAATACAAGAACGTAGTTTGTAATGGAGATAGAGGTTATGTAATTGTAAACATGAAGACTGTAACAGAGACAATGGTTCAGTAATACAAAAACGTAGTTTGTAATGGAGATAGAGGTTATGTAATTATAAACAAGAAGACTGTAACAGAGACAATGGTTCAGTAATACAAGAACATAGTTTGTAATGGAGACAGAGGTTATGTAATTGTAAACATGAAGACTGTAACAGAGACAATGGTTCAGCAATACAAGAACATAGTTTGTAATGAAGACAGAGGTTCAGTAATACAAGAACATAGTTTTTAATGGAGACAGAGGTTATGTAATATGAACTTTTTACCTCATTTTTTCCTATTTCTGACATTTCTTTTGTCCTATTCACTGGAGCTTCCCATTTCTCAATCCTCGGCTTCGCATTCTTGTATTTGGGTTCGGCAATGTTTGTCATCTCCAATGCCCAAACCCACACTCAATCTTTTGTAGTTAGTACATTTTCAATTTGATTGCCTTACTTACGAATGAAAAACTAAAAAGTAAATATGGTTTTCATACTTACATATAAGCACACCATACAACCGGTGGCATAAATGGTCTTCTTCATCGTCATTTCACCTGATCTCCTTGTCCTAATCTGTCCTTTCATGAACTCCATCCGCTGGAAAATTTGCTTGTGTACCAGCTTTTCCCAATTTAGGGATGGAGTTGTTGTCACATCATTGAGATAATGCAAGATATACAGCGGTGCATTGTACCCTATGTCTGTTAAAAGGAATGTGACCATGAGGTACAACATCCAACACCTACACATATTTTGGCAATCAAGCTCAGTATCACCAGTCATCATTCTTTGCCATGTCGTGGTAAGGTTTTCCTTGTGAAGCAGCTCAAGTTCCTTCATCCTTTTCTCCTGAAATGACTGCTTCCTCTCTTCCTTGTTTTTCATCTTGGAAAACTTTTCCTCCCCAAACATCTCCTCCCCAACCTTCCTAACTACCTTTGTGTTCTTGATTGGCACTATATCAATGCCCGCATATGGTATTCCTAGTAAGACACCAACATCTTGTACTGTCATACTCATTAATAAACCCTTCTCCAATTCAAAATCATCACCACGAACATATTTCTCAATTATGTCCTGTAAAACTACAGTCTCAGCTTTTAGCAGTGGCATATTTATTAAGTTGGCAAATGGTGTACTCTTCATCATTTTAAGCTGATTCTCATTGAAAATCAGTCCATTACGGATTTGGATATATCCATTGATGTAACACCGATGATTTAAAAATTGAATAGCTGCATTTGTATTACAAAAGATTCATTTAGGGTAATGGAGACCGAGTTTATGTAATTCTAAACATGAAAACTGTAACAGAGACAATGTTTCAGTAATACAAGAAGATAGTTTGTAATGGAGACAGAGTTTATGTAATTCAAGACATGAAAACTGTAAGGGATATAATGTTTCAGTAATACAAGGAAGATAATGTTTCAATTATTGTCATTATATCTTTTAGATATAAGGGACAAACAGCCCCTCAGGGCCAATCAACTCCCATCTTTTAAATGTTAAACTAGACTAATAGTAGCTTGATTTGTAGAACAAATCATTACACACGAGACAACTCAATGTAGCATTTTGTAGAACAAATCATTACACACAAGAGCTAACAGCAAACTCAATGTAGCATTTACCTAGGGATTTACTGACCAATCCTCCATCGTAAGTCCTGCCTTCATCGTCAGCTATACCCTCAGCGTCAGCCCTGCCTTCATCGTCAGCTATACCCTCAGCGTCAACCCTTCCTCCAGAATCAGCACTGCCTTCATCGTCAGCTCTTCCTCCAGAGTCGGCCCTTCCTCCAGAGTCATCACTTGCTTCATCTTCAGTAGATACGACGCTTTTGGAAATGACATTCTGTTTTCTCCCTTTCTTCTTGCCCTTATATTTCCTCAAAGATGTGGAGTTAGCCCTTGCTTCATCAATGACCATATCTTGAGCGCCGACCATTGCCTCAGTCCTGCTTTCATCAACGACCAAAGCTTCAGTAGACATGACTCCTCTAGAAACGGCATTCCATTTTCCCCCTTTCTGCTTGCCCTTAGATTTCCTCATAGCTGTGATTTGAACGGGGAAAGAGGGAGCAGGGTAGGGTTGAAGTTCAAGGCAGATCGCCTTCGCCAGCGCCTTCTCCGTGGAATCGCCTCCGCAGCGTCTTCTCCGCCTGCGGCCCGTCCCTACCGAAATGAATAGGTGGGGCGCGGGTAGGAGTGTCACTCTAAAGAGGGCCAGGAGAAGACGGTGGAAGAATTTGTAAATAAGTAGAAAAATCAGAAACACGGAGGCACAGATAGCCAAATCATTGTACCCGCGCGGGCACCCTATATATATATATATATATATATATATATATATATATATGGATATTTATTGGATACCCGCGCGGGTAGATTAGTTTTGTTACCCGTTCGCAGGCAAGTTCTGTCCGATGTCCGGCTCCTGTCCTCGCTCTTCTAAATCCCGTAGCGTCCCATCTCCTCATATGTCGCTGAAACAGTCCGACCAGGATGGAAGGGTAATGTAACAATGGTACCCGTGCTTGAAAGACGCGGTGGCTTCATCGTAAATAGCTCAAAAAGTACCGTCTTCTCCGATACATAGCGATGCTCTGTCTACTGCATCCATGACCCCAATAGCAGTTAGGGAACAACCACCTCCGATCGGCGGAACTGTGTCGAGACGAAGAACAACGACGAGGAAGAACGTGGAGGACTGGAGGAGGAGCGGTATACAGAAGAGAAAGGGGGAAAATGGTGAAGTTCTCCCGGCAGCTGGACGCGCAGTTGATACCTGAGTGGAAGGACGCATTCGTGGACTACAGGCAGCTGAAGAAGTACATGAAGAAGGTGAATCTGTCCCGCCCGTCGCCTAACCTCCCTGGGCATTCCTCCGCCTGCTCTTCCTTCAGATTCTCGCTGATGGACCTGGTCCGGTACGTCATCTCCAAAGTGACCAGCGGCGGTAGAGGAGGAATCGCCGGTAGCGGCGTAGGGCTCGGAAGCTGTGTAGGCAATTCCGTCGGCGGCGGCGGCCACTCGACTTCGATCCACCTCCAGGTATCTCTCCTGCTATCTCTTTCCGTTTTGTTTTGTCAGTTTGGCTTTTGCTTCCCATCTATGCCTGTTGTCCTTCCCCTGCCGTGGCCTGCACATCGGACATCCCATAGGCAACAAATCTTGAGCATCCAGAAATAGCGTCGCCTGAGTCCGGACGGCCGTGCACTCTTGTGGGAGGTGATGATGAGCAGCCAGACCTTCTCAGAGGCCTTATCTTTGGCCAGAAGGGGTGAGGCGGAGCACTCAAGGGAGCCAGAGAGGTGCTTGAGGAGGAGTCCCCTGGCTTTCAGGATGTGTCGATGTGGCTACGGATGAGGCGAGTGTGATGGGAGACACGGCACTATCCCTAAGTGGATGCTCCCAACAAATGTGGTAGGATTCCAGTAGATGAAGCAGGATCAAAACACTATCGTGGGATCCAATAGCAGTACCATTGATTTATTAATATATGCAGATCTGAATCCAAGACCAACGGCTACAGTAGTCAATGTCAGCACGCCTTCTTGGCCTTATCTCCCTATTGAACGGGGGACCTTTTGCAATTCACACCGACTCTGTCTTGGGCATGGGACTTCAAATTCGCCAGAAAGGATGAAAATTTTCCCATCCTGACAATGTCTGAGGCCTTGGAATATAAATCCCGTAAGATAGATCAGGTAGAAATACCCACTGATAATGGTTGGTTGGATAAGGATGTTCTTCCGCTATTTAGGCTAGTGTTTGAATTGTCAAGTGTATAAAAAAATATCCCCCTTCGTCCATTGATAATGAGTTAGGTGGGAAAGAGTATGAGATAATGATTCTTTCGTACTCCTTATGTTTGATGGTTTGTTGGAATGCATATATTGACGTTCTGCAGACAATTTTTTTCAGTTACTCGTAGGGTTGTGACAGTTACTCACAGTGTTTTCGTAGTTACTCTAACTGCTATTACAATTACTCGTAGGGTTTTTTCAGTTAATCGCATTATTGTCACAGTTACTCGCAGAACATAATGCTTGAGTAACCGATGGTAAACTACATAATGCATGAGTAACTCCAACATAATGCATGAGTAACTCCAACATAATGCATGAGTAACAGAACATAATGCTTGAGTAATCGATGGTAAAGCTTGAGTAACTGAGCATAATGCTTGAGTAACTACTGTCAGTTACCCTAACATTGTATTCAGTTACTCAAGCATCTACTTTCAGTTACCCTAACATTATATTCAGTTACTCAAGCATCTACTGTCAGTTACCCTAACATTATATTCAACCAATAGTAATAGCATTCTGTAATAGTTACTCAATCTTGAGTAACTCCAACATAATACATGAGTACCTAAATCAGATGCTTGAGTAACTCCAACATAATACATGAGTACCTGAACATCAATCTTGAGTAACTGAACCTGATGCTCGAGTAACCGATGTTAAAGCTTGAGTAACTGAATCAGATACTTGAGTAACTCCAACATAATACACGAGTAACTGAACATGATGCTTGAGTAACTGAACATAATGCATGAGTAACTGAACATAATGCTTGAGTAACTGAACATTAAGCTCGAGAAACTGAATCAGATGCTTAAGTAACTGAATCTGATGCTTGAGTAACTGTAGGGAATGCATGAGTAACTGAACCTGATACTTGAGTAACTGAACATGATGCTTGAGTAACCGAGGGTAAAGCTTGAGTAACTGAGAGTAATGCTTGAGTAACTGCAGGGAATGCATGAGTAACTGAACATAATGCTTGAGTAACTGCAGGGAATGCATGTTCAGGAGTAACAAAGTAAATACATTTATGCTTTGAATGTTGTAAGAGTAACTTTGAAATCACAACGAGTAACTGATTCAAACAAGCGAGTAACTGAACCTAAAGCATCAGAATGCTTCGGTAACTGAACATAATACTTGAGTAACTGAACCTGATGCATGCGTAACACAATCTGATTCTTCAAGTAACTGAACATAATGTTGGAGTAACTGAACATAATGCTCGAGTAACCAATAGTAGGGCTTGAGTAACTGAATCTGTTGCTTGAGTAACTCCAACATAAATCTTGAGTAACTGAACATAAAGCATGAATAACAGAACATAATGCTTGAGTAACTTAACATTAAGCTTGAGTAACTGAATCAGATGCTTGAGTAACTCCAACATAATACATGAGTACCTGAACATCAATCTTGAGTAACTGAACCTGATGCTCGAGTAACTGATGTTAAAGCTTGAGTAACTGAATCAGATACTTGAGTAACTCCAACATAATACATGAGTAACTGAACATGATGCTTGAGTAACTGAACATAATGCATGAGTAACTGAACATAATGCTTGAGTAACTGAACATTAAGCTCAAGAAACTGAATCAGATGCTTAAGTAACTGAATCTGATGCTTGAGTAACTGTAGGGAGTGCATGAGTAACTGAACCTGATACTTGAGTAACTGAACATGATGCTTGAGTAATCGAGGGTAAAGCTTGAGTAACTGAGCATGATGCTTGAGTAACCGAGGGTAAAGCTCAGGGTTACTCGTAGGGTTTTCAGTTACTCGCATGGTTTTTTCAGTTACTCGCAGTGTTTGTTCAGTTACTCGCAGGGTTTTGACAGTTACTCGCAGTGTTTGTTTAGTTACTCGTAGGTTTGTGACAGTTACTCGTACTGTTTATTCAGTTACCCAACCATTACTTACAGTGTTCAGTTTCTCGCTGGCTTGTTTCAGTTACTCACAGACTTTTTTTAGTTAATCACAGTGTTTTTTCAGTTACTCGCAGGGTTGTGACAGTTACTCACAGTGTTTTCGTAGTTACTCTAACTGCTATTACAATTACTCGTAGGGTTTTTTTAGTTAATCGCATTATTGTCACAGTTACTCGCAGTATTGTCATAGTTACTCATACTATTTTTTTCAGTTACTCGCAATGTTTGTTCAGTTACTCGCAGTGTTTGTTCAGTTACTCACAGTTACTCTAACTGCTATCACAGTTTCTCGCATTATTACAGTTACTCTAATTGCTATTACAGTTACTCGCAGTGTTTGTTCAGTTACTCGCAGTGTTTGTTCAGTTACTCACAGTTACTCACAGTTACTCTAACTGCTATTACAGTTACTCGCATTATTGTCACAGTTACTCTAACTGCTATTACAGTTACTCGCAGTGTTTGTTTAGTTACTCACAAACTTTTTTTAGTTACTCGCAGTGTTGTGACAGTTACTCGCAGTATTTTTTTAGTTACTCGCAGGTTTGTGACAGTTACTCGCAGTGTTTGTTCAGTTACCCAACCATTACTTGCAGTGTTCAGTTACTCACATGCTTGTTTCAGTTACTCACAGGCTTTTTCAGTTACTCGTAGTGTTTGTCAGTTACTCACAGGGTTGTGACAGTTACTCATAGTGTTTTTTCAGTTACTCACAGTTACTCTAACTACTATTATAGTTACTCGCATTATTGCCACAGTTACTCTAATTGCTATTACAGTTACTCGCAGGGTTTTTTCAGTTACTCGTATGGTTTTTTTAGTTACTCGCAGTGTTTGTTCAGTTACTCGCAAGGTTGTGACAGTTACTCGCAGTGTTTGTTCAGTTACTCGTAGGTTTGTGACAGTTACTCGCAGTGTTTGTTCAATTACTCAACCATTACTTGTAGTGTTCAGTTACTCGTAGGCTTGTTTCAGTTACTCGCACGCTTGTTTCAGTTACTCGCATTATTTGTTCAGTTACTCACAGGGTTGTGACAGTTACTCGCAGTGTTTTCACAGTTACTAAACTGCTATTACAGTTACTCGTAGGGTTTTTTCAATTACTCGCATTATTGTCACAGTTACTCGCAGTATTGTCACAGTTACTCGCAATATTTTTTCAGTTACTTGTAGTCCTTTCTCAGTTACTCGCAGTGTTTTTTTAGTTACTACAGGGTTGTGACAGTTGCTCGCAGGGTTTTTTCAGTTACTCAACCATTACTCTTAGTTACTCAAGCATTACTCTCAGTTACTCAAGAATTAATTTCATTTACTCAAGCATTAGTTTTCAGTTGCTCAAGCATTCTGTTACTTTTAGTTTAGTTATTCACATGGTTGTATCAGTTACTCGTAGTGGTTTCAGAGTTACTCTTACAACATTCAAAGCATAAAGGTATTTAAAGCATTATTCAGTCTTTTTGCAGCACACTAATAAATAATCCATTTTAATCCGTTGTACATTCAGCCAAAATATAAGGGCAAAATCAATATTGTTCAAGATGAGTTGTACATCAAGAAGAGAACACAAATGAATATTTGTCTCTCTTTGTGTCCAATGAATACTCTTTCTTCTGAAATACTTACATTTTTGGATTAGAACAGTTATTTTCATGTTTGTACAATTACTTACAAAATGTCAGTTTGTTACTATGTGATTCACATACACTGGTTTCATCTATTTGACTTACCTTCCTCCACAAGAGTTACTTTACAAAGTATAACAATTACTTTTTGAATACACAGAGTTACTTTTATGTTGTCACATTTACTTGTAGTGCTCTTACAATTAATCTAGGTGTTCTTAATTACTTTATCGATGACGAGTTCATCTCTTTTATTTGTCAGTGAGTTCTGATATAGATATTTTTTTTTTTGGAATAGAACACTTCCTTTCGTGTCCGTACAATTACTTACAAGATGACCCTATTACTTTGTGTTCCATACACATTGTTTTTGTGATACTTGTTTTACCTTCCTATGTTAGAGTTGCTTTTACAAAGTATAAGAGTTACTTTTTTGAATCACAGGGTTACTCTTAGTGTTCTTACAGTTACTCTTAGTGTTCTTACAGTTACTCTTAGTGTACTTACAATTACTCTTAGTGTCCTTAGTGTTCTTATAATTACTTTATGGGTTACGAGATCATGAACTCACTGACAAATAATTACTTTTTGTGTCACATAGTCACTTTTCGTATCAAATAATTACTCTTTATATGACATAGTTAATTTTTGAAAAAAATATTATTCATCATTGTAGTTATGTACATTTCCACTTTATACAAGAACCGTAAGAACTTCTTTTACGAGGTAAGCTTAGTAGCCTTAGTTCCTACCATCCACATTGTTCAGGAATAAAACCAAACACCTTCCAGTCTAGTTACTTTTCTGCCAATAAAGTTGGGAGCCCCATCTTATGGAGAGGAGGCAGGAAAATGTTTGTGGTGGTTGAGTTGTCGACTTTGGGTGTAACAGCACGACATCTCAAAGTTGTGGACTAGAGGTTTGACTCTACAGTCCATGACTGGCGGCCACAGTCCTGGTAGGTCGGTGTACATGATCCATTCCTATTTGGATCTCCCCCATTTCTATAATATCTATACGCACCCACAATTCTTGTCCCTGTTCTATTCTATTGCTTCAGACCACAGATTCCTGCCCTTTTATCTGGTGTCTTGTTCGCTAATCTGGCAATCCCCATCCCAATCGTAGTGCCCCCTTTTGTTCTCAGGGGTCCACCATTCATCCACGTCTTGCAATTGCAAGATCAAACTAGGGAAGCTCCAATGACAGACCACATTAGTACCCCTCGCACAATAGGATGTTATCAACATCAACATGAGTTGCCTTGTTCCTAGCAGCCGATTAACAATCACCCACGGCGGCAGTACAAGGACTTACCGCTAGGACAAGGACTTGTAGTACAAGGCAAAGCCTCATCATCGGTTATCCAGCCATGCTCCAGGAGAGGGAAAGCCTCGTCGCCGGAGATGTGGTCAGTCCAAGTGGGACTGGGGTCCCGTGTCTGGCGGCTCCCGACCTCGGACCTCCAGAACAGAGGTCAACTCACAGGAACATCCTCCCAAGACTGGAAGCTCTACCGCATAAGCTTCGAAACAGGATGGCTTTACGGTCTCTTCCGGATCGGAAGGCTTCGATGCGGGTCAACCGGGTGAGGGCTCTCCGCTGCATTCGTGCGAGCGTCGTGGGGTAGGAGGCACCGCCGACTGCGGCGGTTGAAAGGGAGGGGAAAGAGAGGTTTGGGACAAGCGGACTCTGCTAAGGAAGAATTTCATTTATTTACGAATGCCTGCCACCGTGAATTTCTGCTGCCGGGTAACTAATGTATAGTACCCGCGCGGGTATTAAAAACAATCTCTATATATATATATATATATATATATATATATATATATATATATATATATATATATATATATATATAACAAGTTTTGATGGTGGATGTGTAGCATGGTTATATATAATAACCCTAATTTTATGTGCATGGTGGTTGTGTGTTTATTTCTCATTCTATCTCGGTTTGCATATCGAGCCTCTATCTTATCATCCAACTTTAAAATTATTGTTCTCTCCTACCTTTGCTCTCCTCAAATGTAACTGTAATGCCCCGATCCCCGAGCCATCTCTAATGACACCGAAGACCGGGGAGTCACCTTCGGTAAACCACTCTTAACTTTTCTTTACTTGATCACTTAAATTCAACTTAAAAGAAAACCATAAAACTCGAATAACATTGAATTGAAATAAATATGCGGAAGTAACTTACCATTAGCCCTATTAGGAGGAAAACCAAACATACATGTCATATTATATTGTTCTATTTGAAATATGAAGCACAACGATAATTGTAAATTTAAGCTACATATTACATAACATCCTCTCTATCTCACCACATGCCCAAGGACCGAGGGGAAAGGACCAAGAAACTTCTAAACCTAACTAAACACTACCTTCTAAGCATCAGGGTGATACAATCCTTCAACTTCCTCGTGCAGACGCTGACCTGAAAAATGTTTCAGTAGGTTGGTGAGCTACTAGCTTAGTGAATAGATTTTCACCCAACCATCGCAGATAACTCATATCATGTTGATTATTTAGAAATTAAACTACAAGAAATACTATACTGAACAGAGTTAGAACAATAAGATTTAAATAACAGGAAATATCAACATTTCATTCAAGTAAAATCTGCTACAATGCTATAGATACAATCAATAACAGAGGATATCAAAATTCCATTTAACGAACAACTGATACAAATCTAAACTCAAATCTTTCGTAATTCTTTAATTCATAAGAAACTCTATGAACCTATATGAACATATTTTAGCTTATGCCCTGATCATATGCAGTGTACTCTACATATGAAGACTTGTAGCAAACTATGATCCCAACGTACAAGACTTAGCCGGCACCTCGGGATAGCTAAGTCTGACTACTGTCTTGGTCTGTTATAGGAAAACTGGCCCTCTGGCCTCAACACTCCTATGGCTCCACAAACTAGACTCCTCCTCTAGGCTGAGTACACAGGCAGAGGGTCTGAGATACTCTGTGGTCTTCAACTTGGTATGCTCTGTGGGTACCTCTGGGTTACCACCGGGACGTCCGGTTCATGTTGGGTAACCTATCTTTTCGTAGGAGACTTCCTAAAGGGTTTCATCTCCCCGCACGCTCTGTGAGTGCATTCCGACCCCCGTATACTGGACGCTACTAGGGTTAGGTCGTTTCATCCCTAAGGTGCATACTTCTCATAGGAATTCTACGGTGTCAGGGCCCTTAATATATTATTTTATTATCCTAGAAAAGCTCTTACTACATTGCATCTCTCTCTTACTCATTCTTGTCTTTGGTATCTCTACGGTACTATTTACTTGAACTTTACAACACGACATGCATATCATTCTAAATTTGACAGAGCAGTTTATTCAAACCAGTGAAAAAAATACTAAATAATCCACATATTGTACTTGCAGGCAGATTAAATAAATAGAATACTTGTCAATTTGGCACATACATACTGAAATCATGCAATTAAACATCTTAATATACTGATAAGGGTTGATTACTCAACATATGAGAAATCATCAGTAGCACTTGTAAATTATCTAAAATTCCTCGATAATCGTACACACCAACCTGAATTATGAGTTGTGCATCACATAACTCAATTAAAGATTAATTTTCTTATCATGGTAAGATTTAATAAATAAACATGTGTAGCAACCCTAATCTTAAATTATGCATCACATAACTTGATTAAGTTTATAATTACTCATCATGACAGGAATTATTAATATTAATTGAAATTTCAAATGATTTCTTGAGTTGAGCATCTCATAACTCAAATAAGAGTTAAATTATTATCATGGCACAAATTATTATTAATAATATGAAATTTCTAATAATATCTTCAAGAAGTGTGTCAATTTGAGTAGATATTAAATCATTCACATTAAATATGACCTAAAGCGTGCAACTAGGTTTTCTTTGAATATTTTCATATCGTCATCATTTCTTTGTAATCGTGCATCAATTGAATTACTAAAATCGTGCACCCTAGGTTTATACCCAAATTGTCCCGTTATTGGTCGTGCGCTACTGGTTTCAACATTTAACATTGTAAATTGGGTTCGATCAATCGTGTAATTTCACTAAATCATATCGCATATATCAGTTAACTAATTAGCATCGAGCAAGCATTAATAATTTAAATGTGAAAATTAGTAGTCGAGTTGTGCCGACGCTACCCGGCACCTGCGTAAACGCTGACATCTTCGAATAACACTACTTTTAACTAAAACATCCTATTATCCGAGTTAAATCGTGCCAATAGGAGTGAGATTCTACTCACCGGGTTCGAAACATCCGAATTCTACTAGAATTACGTCTAGAGGCCAGTTCCCGAGTACACGCAGGTCATCTTCAACCTTGGAATTTACTCTGTTCACGGTCCAGCTACAACAACAGCTTTACGCCTAAGGGCTAGTTTGGTTGCAAGCAGTTGCAACACACAACATGACTTTAAAATCAGGAACTGCAAAACATGATTTATAACTGAATGCTGGATCGTTTGGTTCAGTGTGGCTTTAACTCAATTTCTTCCATTGTTTATGTTTAGTTGAAGGTGGTTTGTAGTTGTAGTTGAGAACGGTGAGCTTACCGCTGAACTAGCCAACCTAATCATGTATCTAATAATGACATTATTGGTTGCTTTGTATGTCCGGTGAACTTGCCGGCCTGATGAGTATACCTGCCTCAGCAACAGCAATACAGTGGAACGTACGGAAATGAAAATAATGATGAGTTGAATCTGCACGTGTTGGAACACGGACCAACCAAACGAGGCCTAAGCTCAGGTTGCAAAGGAAGCTTCGATTGGCGGCTGGAACTTTAGCTAGGAGCTTTGGATTTGTGGACAGACCTCCAAATCGGAGTCGAGGCAGCTGTTATCATGGTGCTTTGCTGCACCAAGATGGCCCCTGGCCATCGTTGCAGCTGCTCCTGCTCTAGCAAGATGGGACGCCACCTCTGCTGCTTGGGCACCACTCCTTGGTGGCTGGGCGCCGCTCCGTGGGCGAGGTAGGAGATGAACGCTGCTCCCTTTCTAGCTCTAGACGGCCGTCCTTCCTCCTCTGCTGGTCGAGCATCACTGCTGGGCGCCGCACCTACAATAGGTCGGCCGCCCTAGCAGGTCAGGCTGCTGCTGGGCGCCGCTAGGGCGAAGTAAGAGGGGAAAAGGAGGTAGGAGGAAGGTGGAAGAGGTGGCGCCGCTGAATCAATGGTGAGGAGCCCAAAATCGGTCACGCCCTACTCTCTCTCGGCTGGTCGGCCTGCTGGTGGCTGCTGGCATCGCAGCTAGGTCGGGCTGTAGGTGGGCTAGATAGAGGAAGGATGGAGGAAGAAGAAGGGTAAGGGAAGGGTGGACGAAGGCCGATTGCGAGACTTTTACCCTCCAAATCGCCCCAAATCGCCTGGGCGCCCCCCCCCTCTACTCCCCCTCTACTGCTCTGTTCTATCGGGAAGAAGAAGAAGAAAGGATAAGGGAGAAAAGAATAAAGGGAAAGGGTATTAACCCAATTAAATGGGTAAATTACAGATTTGACCCAAAAACTAAAAATCATCATATCTTTTACCAGATCCAATTGAAGTGATTCCTTTTGCAAATTTGCAAGCACGAGGTCCTTTACCTTCTCAAGGCACAAAATTATGTTCATTAGACTGTACCACTAGATCAAAACACTAATTGCATCTAAGAGTACTTAACTTTGTTCAACTAAATGATGCATTAAGTGATGTGCTTACTTAACTTAGTCATCTTAATGATGATGTGATCATTGAACTTACTAGTTAACTTTGAAGTGGGTCATAACAATCTCCCTCCCTTATAAGAATTTCGTCCCGAAATTCCTAAAAGAGAAAAGGAAACTTGCTATGCATCTCAGACTCGAGCTCCCACGTGGCCTCCTCTAAGTTATTGTTCCTCCACAGAACTTTTACTAACAGTATCTCATGATTTTTGAGCTTCTTGATCCTACGATCAACTATTTGTATAGGTCCTTCAAAATAGGACACATCTTTTCTGAGCTGTGTAGGTTTTGGGTCCACTATCTTCTCTGTACCAGGTAACACTTCTTCAGCATCAATACATGAAACACATCATGTAAATTAGCCAACTCAGATGGAAAATCCAACCTGTAGGCTACAAGTCCAATCCTCTCAATGACAAGATATGGGCACATAAACCTAGGAGTCAGTTTTCCTCTCTTGCCAAACCTCACACTCCTTTCCATGGTAAAACTTTCAAATACACTTCATCACCAACCTCAAACTCAAGAGGTCGATGCCTTTTCTCAACATAACTCTTCTGTCTATCATGTGCAGCTTTTAACTTCTCTATGATCACCATAATCTTTTCTGTAATCAAATCCACTATATCTGGTCCAAGAATCTACTTTTCACCCACCTCATACCAACATATGGGTGATCTACACTTTCTGCCATAAAGAGCTTCATACGGTGCCATACCAAGACTGGAATGGTGATTGTTGTTGTATGAAAACTCTATAAGGATCAAGTGTTCTTCCCAACTTCCACTAAAATGTAAGGCACATGCTCTCAGCATGTCCTCGAGAGTCTGAATGGTCCTCTCGGACTGACCATCCGTCTGTGGGTGAAAAGTTGTATTGAACCTCAACTTTGTGCCCAAAGAACGATGCAACTGATTCCAAAACCTGGTCGTGAACTTAGGATCCCTATCGATATTATAGAAATCGGGATACCATGCAACCTGACTATCTCATCCATGTATATCTTAGCCAACGTCGGGATATCAAAGGTTGACTTAACAGGAAGAAAGTGAGCAGACTTAGTCAGTCTATCCACAATCACCCATATCGAGTCACAACCTCTAGGTGTCCTGGGTAACCCTACCACAAAATCCATTTTGATATGTTCCCACTTCCACTTAGGTATAGGAAGAGATTGCAACGTACATGTAGGTTTCTGTTGCTTAGCCTTAACCTGCTGACACATGTTGCACCTAGCCACATACTCAGCTACATCCCTCTTCATACTAGGTCACCAATACAACTCCTTGAGATTCTTGTACATCTTAGTGTTTCCTGAATGCATAGCTTACATCGATGCATGTGCTTCCTCAAGAATCTTCTCTATCAAGTCACTGTCTCGAGGCACACACAACCTATCATGTAGATACTATTGACCTAAGTGTCGCACATTGCCCATATTTTGATAATGACTTAACCATTCCATTCATATGTATCTAACAAATCTATTTGAGATCATTGCAGATATTAGATACAAGAAAAGAATCTCCTTTATCTCCAAAGCTACTCTTCCGGCACATGCAAAACATGTGACTTTTAACCGCTTTGTAATATAGCCCTTAGAGGCTTAGAACTTTTTATGTAATCACTCATAATCATGTTTTGCATTGTATCTAAGATGGATAAAATGATTGAGACTCAAAAATCCATCGTTTGTACAGTTTATGAAAATTCCAAAATACCCTTAACAGGGATTTTGTCGGCCGAATTACAAACTCGGCCGATCCATATATTCTGGAATTTTCTGGGCTGTCGGCCGAGTTTCCAACTCAGCCGACCCCTGTTCGGTCGAGTTTCAATGGTGGGAAACTCGGCCGATCCACTGGTTGGTCAAGACTGAAGGTCGACCGATCGGTCGAGTTTCCCCATGGAAACTCGGCCGACAGTCTGCCTCTCAGACTTGTCGCCTAGTGTGTCGGCCGAGTTGCCTTTAATGAAACTCGGCCGATCGAACTGTACTGGAATGCAGAAAAAGCAATTCCAACCGTTGGAGGAGTTGGTGGGACTCAAAATAGATCCGTTGCAAGTTGTAAAACGGCTAGTTTGTGCCACTTAACTCACCCAACCTCAAAGGGACACCCTCAACTATAAATAGGACCTCTTGGACTTCATTCCAAGGTTGCTCATTCACATATGCTTGGTCCTAGCCTTAGTTGAGTGGTTTCTAATCCTTTGAGCCCCTTTCTCTCTCTACCTTCAAAGCAAATTCGTGAGTATGAGTGAGTTAGGATCCCATGTATGAGAGCTATCATTTGTAATCTTGTAAAGCTCTCCTTTCCACTTCTCCCATCTCCATTCTCTATGAAGATTGATTGAAGTTTCTTCTCCGAGTGAAAGAGAAGAAGGTTGTTGTTCTTCCCCAAGTGAAGGAGAAGAAGGCTAGCTGCTCCAGGCCTCCGAGTGAAGGAGGAAGGTGCTAAAGCTCTCCAAGAGAAGGAGAGGTGCAAGGCAAAGCTCAAGCAAGATGGGTAATTCCTGCAAGGCCGAAGACTAGAGCAAGAGTAGGTAAGTCCTTTGAAGAAGGCTGAAGACTACTTGCTTGGTGGGTAAGTCCTTGGTGAGGTAGAAGATCTTGGCTTGATATATAAGTCCTTGGATGGTTGGTTGTTGTAGCTTGTAATCTTATTGTGTGATATATATATAAGAGAACCAAGTTACAAATCCTAGAGCCTAACCAACTCTAGGTAGTGGACTGACATTGCTCCTAAGTTTAGGACATGGAACCACTCTAAACCACCTGTCCAAGTGCATGCTTTCCTTGTCTCTTATCCTTGCTTTGTATGCTAGTTTAGGACATCAAATTGCTGTTTTGAATTAAGTTCTGCACTTAATATAATTTGGTGGTCTAATCACTTTTGTGAAGTTTGTGAAGCTCTATTCAACCCCCCCCCCTTCTAGAGCCCATTGATCCAACAAGTGGTATCAGAGCAGGTCTTCTCCAAGCTACTTCAACAAGTAGGAGAAGATGGGCGATTCAGCTCTTGGGTCACTCAATCTTGAAGGAAGCTTCTCCATGAGTCCCCCGGTCTTCGACAGCACAAACTTCCTATATTGGAAGAGAAGGATGCAATTCTACATCCAAGGCGTGAGCTACGAGATGTGGAAGATAGTCCATCTCAAGTATGAAGAGCCGAAGGGGAACATCACCACATGGACGGAAGATGAGATGAAGCGTGCTCAACTCAATGCTAAAGCTGTGAGCATCATCTACGCCGCCCTTTCACCATCGGAGTTCAACCGCATCTCTTCTTGGGACACGGCGCATGAGATTTGGCATAAGTTGTGTGTCACCTATGAAGGGACGGAGCAAGTCAAGGAGGCCAAGGTCTATATGCTCGGCGGCCTACTTGAGAACTTCAAGATGGGGAAGAATGAAAGAGTTGCGGACATGTACACAAGGTTGAATGTCATCTTGAACAGTCTTGCAGCCCTTGGAAGTGTCATGGATAGAGGTACCATCAATGCAAAGATCTTGAGATCTCTTCCAAAGAGATGGGAGCCAAAGGTCACTTCAATTGAAGAAGTCTACAAGCTGAGCGAGTTGTCAACCGAGGAGCTGGTTGGTAATCTCCAAGCACATGAACCAAGGCTCGACAAGCAAGAGGAAGAGGAGAAAAGAGAAGAGAAGGAGTCCAAGAAGATGAAGGACACAGCCTTCAAAGCTCAAGTTGAAGAAATGATGCGGCAACAACAACTTGCCATGAAGTCTCCCTGCCCTTCCTCAAGCGAAGATGAAGGTGCAAATGATCATGAAGCCAACTACTCAAAAGGAAGACACTTCAAGGGCAAACCATCATCCTCCACTCCTAGATGCTACGAGTGTGGTCAAAAGGGCCACTACAAGAATGACTGCCCAAAAGCCAAGAAGGGCTATCATAAGAGCAGCCACAAGAAGGATGACAAATACAAAAGAGAAGCCAAGTACAAGAAGAAGAACAAGAAGGAGAGAAGACCCAAAGATGCAGCTCATGCGGCATGGGAGGAGTCCTCTACTTCAAGTTCCTCAAGCTCCGAGGATGGTGAATGTCACCTTGCACTTATGGCTTCTACTAGTGAAGAAGTAATTGAGGTAAGTGAGGTAAGTAAGGTAAGTGACGAAAGTTTACTTGATTTATCTAAGGAAACCCTCATTGAAATGCTTAATGATTGTCAATCATCTTTTGCTAAATGTAAAGCTAAAAGAAAAAGATTAGGAAAGATAGTTGATGATCTCTATGCCAAGATTGACATTCTAGATCAAAATGAGAAATTACATCTTGATAGCATAGATTCTTTACAAGGGCAATTTTTAGACCTTGAACTTCAATATAATGGAGTAGAGGTTGAGAATGGTACTTATCTTAAAACTATTGAAAATCTTAAGATAGAGAACCAAAATTGCCTAGATGAGCTAGATGTTCTAAAAACTGAAAATGTTGAACTTAAGCTTATTGATGATGCTAGGAGAGATGAAGTGTATGCTTATCAAAGGGAAATTGTAGTCCTTAAATCTGAAAATGCTAAACTTCTTGCACAAACAAATGATTTATCTTCTAGACCTATCTTGCCTAGAAATGAAGTTGCAAACTTAACTCTTGAAAAAGACTCTCTTCTTACTAAAGCCCTCTGTCTTGAGGCCGACCTTTTGCATGCTAGAGAAGATCTTGCTAGTTTATCTACTACCATTACAAATCTTAGTGATGATAATGCTAAATTAAGATCTACTTTGCAAAGGTTTCTTTCGGGTAAGAAGTCTCTAAATGATGTTCTAGAGCACTCTACCAAACAAGTTGGTACTAGTGGTCTAGGATACAATGCGACTACTCCAAAAGGTAAGAAGAAGAAAAAGGGTAAGAAAAAGAGTGTGGAAACTCCAATTTTCAATGGAGAGTCTTCCGGCTCTAAAAATCCCATGGTATGTATGCATTGCAAATGTGATGATCATTATTCTACCTATTGTCCTTACAAGCCTAAGGGGACCAACCCAAATATGAAATGGGTCCCCAAGCTAACCCCGGACCCCAAAGTTTGAGTTGGGTTCCGACATCCTCTTTTCTTGCAGGTCACAAAGAAATGGATTGTTGATAGTGGCTGCTCTAAGCACATGACTGGAGAAATCAGCCATTTCAACAAAATTGTGAAGAAGAAAGGAGGATCGGTAACCTTTGGGGACAACAAAAAGGGTAAGGTTATAGGTGAGGGTGATGTAGGTAATGATTTGTGCATTAAAAATGTTTTGCTTGTTGATGGCCTACATCACAACTTAATTAGTGTTAGCCAATTATGTGATAATGGTTATCTTGTGCTCTTTACTTCCTTAGAATGCTTGCTTCTAGATTCCCTGTCCTATAATGTCATATATAAGGGAACTAGAAATGGTAATCTATATGTGATTGTTCTTGATGCTTTAAAGCCCATACTAAATAGATGCTTAGTCGTGGATAAAACTGATCTTTCGCTTTGGCATCGACGTTTGGGTCATGTGAACTTGCATCAAATGAAGAAATTGAACAAAAAGGACTTGGTTCGAGGACTTCCCAAATTGGATTTTGAAAAGGATGAGGAATGTCAACCTTGTACTCAAGGGAAACAAACCAAATCCTCCTTCAAATCCAAAGGAGTCATGAGTACCAAGAGAGTTCTAGAGCTTCTTCATATTGATCTCTTCGGACCTATGAGAACACAAACGCTTCGCGGCTCCAAGTATTGTCTTGTTATTGTCGATGATTTTTCTAGATTTACTTGGACTTTCTTTCTTGTTTCCAAAAGCGACACTCTCGATGTTTTCTCGAGCTTTTGTAAACGAGTTGAAAACGAAGCTTCTTGTCATGTTGTTTCCATACGTAGTGATCATGGGGGAGAGTTTGAAAATGATCTTTTTGAACGTTTTTGTGAAAAATCGGGTTATTCGCACAATTTCTCTTCTCCTCGCACACCCCAACAAAATGGAGTTGTTGAGAGGAAGAATAGATCGCTACAAGAGATGGCTAGGACCATGCTTCTTGAGTATGACACTCCTAAGAAGTTTTGGGCTGAAGCCGTTAGCACCTCATGTTTTGTGCAAAACCGAGTTTTCACTCATCCGACTTTTAAGAAAACCCCCTATGAACTATGGTGTGGTAGGAAGCCGTCAATTGTTTTCTTTCATGTGTTTGGATGTCCATGTTTTGTTTTGAACACCAAGGACTCTCTCGACAAGTTTGATCCGAAATCCTACAAGGCTTTCTTCCTAGGCTATAGCACTACTAGCAGGGCTTTTAGAGTGTTTAACATTGAACTATCTAAAATAGAAGAATCTATAAATGTTAAATTTATTGAAACTAACCCTGGTATTGGCAAGCATTTGGGTGATGATGATGTTGCAGATGAAATCATTCCTATCTTAAAAGAGCTCAACATCAAAGACAAAGGCAAGCAGGTTGAAGAAGAAGAAAAGGAAGAAGAAAGGAAGGATCCCACTCCCCGCTTTGCAAAGAATCACCCCAAGGAGTTGATCATTGGCAACCCGTTTGAAAGAGTGAGGACACGAGCTGCACACAACAAAGAACAAGCAGACAGTGCCTTCATCTCTCAACTGGAGCCAAAGAACATCAAAGAGGCCCTTGGCGATGATGAGTGGATCCTTGCCATGCAAGAAGAGCTTGAGCAGTTCGAGAAGAACCGTGTGTGGACCTTAGTGCCAAGACCAAATGATAGAAAGATCATTGGTACCAAATGGGTCTACCGCAACAAGCTTGATGAGCAAGGAAAAGTGGTAAGGAACAAAGCAAGGTTAGTAGCACAAGGTTACAATCAACAAGAAGGTATTGATTTTGATGAAACCTATGCTCCTGTTGCTAGATTAGAATCTATTCGTATGCTACTTGCCTTTGCTAGTTATAAAAATTTCTTGCTTTATCAAATGGATGTTAAAAGTGCGTTTTTAAATGGTACAATCGAGGAGGAAGTATATGTTGCTCAACCTCCAGGCTTTGAAAATGATAAGTTACCCAATCATGTCTATTTCCTGCAAAAAGCTCTCTACGGACTCAAACAAGCACCTCGAGCTTGGTATGAGAAACTAAAGAACTTTTTGTTAGATAACGGGTATATCATGGGCAAAGTTGATTGTACTTTGTTTCTAAAACACACTTCTACCCATTTTCTCATAATTCAAATATATGTTGATGATATTATATTTGGCGGAACTGACCTTGATCTTTGCAAAGAGTTTGGTTCTCTTATGCAGAGTGAATTCGAGATGAGTATGATGGGTGAGCTGACCTTCTTCCTCGGCTTCCAAATCAAACAAACCAAGGAGGGTAACTTCATCAACCAAGGCAAATACACACTTGAACTTCTTAAACGCTTTGGGATGGAGAACATGAAGCCAATGGATACACCCATGTCAAACTCTGCCAAACTTGACAAGGATGAAGAAGGTGAGAAGGTAGATGAGAAGCTCTATAGAGGTATGATCGGAAGTTTACTTTACTTAACTGCCTCTAGATCTGATATAATGTTTAGTGTTGGCTTGTGTGCCCGCTTTCAATCAAGCCCTAGGAAATCACATCTTATTGCTGTCAAGAGGATTTTGAGGTACTTAGCCAAAACTCCAAATTTTGGACTATGGTACCCTAAGTCAAGGGACTTTACTCTTGTAGCGTATAGTGATGCTGACTACGCAGGTTGCTTGATTGATAGAAAGTGCACAAGTGGCACTTGCTTCCTCTTGGGACCATGCTTGGTGTCTTGGTTCTCCAAGAAACAGAGCACAGTGGCATTATCAACTACCGAAGCTGAATACATTGCAGCCGGAAGTTGTTGTGCCCAGGTCCTATGGATGAAGCAAATGCTCCAAGACTTTAACATTCATTTTGATGCTTCTCCTATTTACTGTGATAATACTAGTGCAATAAATCTTTCTTATAATCCAATATTGCATAGTAGAGCTAAACACATAGAAGTTCGCCATCATTTTCTCCGTGATCACATTGTCAAAAAGGATATTTATATCACACATGTGGATACAGAAAATCAGTTGGCGGACATTTTCACTAAACCGCTTGCTAGAGAACAATTTAATTTTATTAGATCAAAATTGCTTATAACCTCTCTTGATGATGTTGAATTGCTCTCTAATTAGTTGGTTACATCTTATGTGTGTTGCTCTTGCTTATAAATGCTTTGATTGCTCAAAATGCTTGTTTTTGATAAAATTTATCTTGTTTCTATCTCTTCTTCGGGCTTTTCTCGCAAATCGGGTTTTAATCGACAAATAGTACCCTATGATGATGGGAATGTGCCTAAATATGCTCAATATACAATCTAGTCCAACCAGAAAAATTGCTTTAGGTCATTTGAGGCTTGGGCTAGAATCTAGGTTCTTCCCACATCAGGGATTCTGTCAGCCGAGTTGGAAACTCGGTCGATCGGTCGGGGACAGGGCACCTGTGTGTTCTGTCGGCCGAGTTTCCTCTCCCTGGAACTCGGCCGATCGGCGGCAGACTGGTTTTATATATATAGGAATCGGCCGACTTGCTCCCTCTCAACTAGAGCAAAGTCGACCGAACCCTAGTTGCCCAGCCCGACCCTTCCTCCCCTGGTGCTCCTCTCTCTCTCTCCGGCCGATTTTCTTCCCAAATCGACCTGTTCGTGTGTTCTTGCTGCTCTTGGCGTGCTGCCTGCTCTCTCTCTCCGCGTGGATCGGCTCTTTTCTCTCCGTTCTCCTCTCCTATGAGGTCCCAACGCCGGAAACGTGCCGTTCCCGCCCCTGCTCCTGCGGTGCCTCTTGCACCTAGGTATATGGTGTTTGATAATCTTTCTTTTGTTGACAATGCTGCTATTGCTCGCTACAAAGAGCTCCTTCCTCGCTCTCCCTTTCCTTTTCGAGCTCTTTATCAGCCCCATAGCTATCATGCCGACCTTTTCGAAGCTTGTCAACTCTTTCGCACACATCATCTTGAAGCTCTTTGTATTGAGGATGCCCGTTTTTATAACCTAAAATACAGCACCAAAGCTGTACGTCAATTCTACGCTAACTTGCGGTGGAATTACGATTCTTTGGTTCCCCCTTCGGACACCTCAATCGTTTTGACGTCTATGATTGCCGGCCAACCTTTCCATATTACTGAACGCTCGTTCAATCTCTATCTCAATGGCAATGTTGGCACGGCTTCGTGGATTACCGATTACCCTGCTTATCTTGACCTCTTGTATCCCGAGGACGTCTATAAGACCATTGAGGTTGACTTGACTGATATTCATAAGTTTCTCAAGCAACCCGATTTTCCTTATAGAAAGAAGGGCACTCTGTCATCTTCAGCCCTGTCCTCTCCTCGCCGTGTTTTGGCGTTCGTTCTCAGTTGCAATGTCCATCCAAAGAAAAACCAAACGGACATCGCTGAGAACACAGCTATGATGATGTATCTGCTTTTGAACAACCAAGGAGTCAAATGGGCTCGTTACATCCTTCACCATATGACTTGTTTTGACTCGGGAAAGAACACCAAGGGCACGCATCTTCCCTATCCTGCCCTAATTTGTGGACTTTTCCAGCATGCCACTGGAAAATCTCTCTTTTCCGATTTTCTCTACCGCCCCGATCGTAAAGGGGTTTATATCAGTGAGACCACTCTTCAGAAGAGTGTCCCTACCTCTGGTGCATCATCTTCTTCTGCTCCACCTCCACCTCCATCATCATCTGCTGCACCTCCTCCTCCACCCTCCACAGCTGCACCACCTCCTCCTGAGCCATCTTTCCGACCTCCTCCGCAGCCGGCTTTTGCTGACTTCCATGTCTCCAATGAGGCCCTCATGGGGTACCTCATGCATCAGCAAGCCTACAACATGCAGGTCCAGCAACATCACCATCAGGATCTGTGCCACATCATGTCGTCCATGTCTTTGTCTTGCCCTCAGCCCTACCCCACCTACGAGCCCTACCCCGGTGGTGACTACGCTTCTTTTGCGTATAGTCAGTTTTATCCTCCTCCACCCCCTTCTGCTTCCGCTGACCACTCTACAGGTGGATACTCTTCTCCGGTTCTGGCGCTCCCAGGTGGCCGTTTGTCTAAGCTTCTGGCCCAATACACCTCTTCTGCTCCCCCTATTGAGGTTGCCTATGAGTTACATGCTCTAGGCATGTCTTGGGCCGAGCAGAGTGCGAGGTGGCCCGGGCGTGCTTTTGGTCCTCCAGACGAGGATATGGCTGACCAGGACGATGCTGAGACTGACGCTGATGAGGCTACTGCGACGGATGCCGAAGACGACGATGATGATGCCGATGCTGAAGACGAGGCTACACCAGCTGCTGCTCCTCCTTCAGATGATGGAGATGAGGACTACCAGCCCGACGAGGACATGGAGGCTGCCGTTGATGATGTTGACATAGATTAGTGTAGCTTAGAGTTGATGTGTCTAGTTTAGTCTTGGATGACCATGATATATATTTTTTTGGACTATGATTGTATTATTTACATTAGGCACATCATCTGAGTTGTACTATTGCTACTCCGTTTGTCCGTGTAGTTTTTGTCTTATGTTTGCTTTTGGAAACACTTTGTATGGCTTATCTTATAGTGTGTTCCATATTTTGATGAATGACAGGTTTTTGCTTTCGTGCTTTATCTTGATATTTATCTGTTTCTCTATGTTTTGGTTGATTGAGTGTTTGGAGAAGACCTTGCTTTTATGCTCTTCTACCCCCCTGCCTTTTTGAGATGACAAAGGGGGAGAAAGACCTCAATCATATTGTTTTATTGCTTGTATGGTTCTTTTCTTGTCTATAAACTGAAATGCATCTAGACTTGTTTAGAATCATATAGTATCTATATATGCTATGTCTGCTTGTGTGTTAACTAACTATGCAGGAAAGAGTAAGCATGAATTGAGGGGGAGCATTACAAATTGAGCATATGTGCATCCCCTTGCAATTCCCTAAAGGAAAGGTAAAATTTTCACATTCTTTTCAATATGTTGAGGAATGGTTTGTCATTGTCAAAAAGGGGGAGAATGTTGACCTAAGTGTCGCACATTGCCCATATTTTGATAATGACTTAACCATTCCATTCATATGTATCTAACAAATCTATTTGAGATCATTGCAGATATTAGATACAAGAAAAGAATCTCCTTTATCTCCAAAGCTACTCTTCCGGCACATGCAAAACATGTGACTTTTAACCGCTTTGTAATATAGCCCTTAGAGGCTTAGAACTTTTTATGTAATCACTCATAATCATGTTTTGCATTGTATCTAAGATGGATAAAATGATTGGGACTCAAAAATCCATCGTTTGTACAGTTTATGAAAATTCCAAAATACCCTTAACAGGGATTTTGTCGGCCGAATTACAAACTCGGCCGATCCATATATTCTGGAATTTTCTGGGCTGTCGGCCGAGTTTCCAACTCAGCCGACCCCTGTTCGGTCGAGTTTCAATGGTGGGAAACTCAGCCGATCCACTGGTTGGTCAAGACTGAAGGTCGACCAATCGGTCGAGTTTCCCCATGGAAACTCGGCCGACAGTCTGCCTCTCAGACTTGTCGCCTAGTGTGTCGGCCGAGTTGCCTTTAATGAAACTCGGCCGATCGAACTGTACTGGAATGCAGAAAAAGCAATTCCAACCGTTGGAGGAGTTGGTGGGACTCAAAATAGATCCGTTGCAAGTTGTAAAACGGCTAGTTTGTGCCACTTAACTCACCCAACCTCAAAGGGACACCCTCAACTATAAATAGGACCTCTTGGACTTCATTCCAAGGTTTCTCATTCACATATGCTTGGTCCTAGCCTTAGTTGAGTGGTTTCTAATCCTTTGAGCCCCTTTCTCTCTCTACCTTCAAAGCAAATTCGTGAGTATGAGTGAGTTAGGATCCCATGTATGAGAGCTATCATTTGTAATCTTGTAAAGCTCTCCTTTCCACTTCTCCCATCTCCATTCTCTATGAAGATTGATTGAAGTTTCTTCTCCGAGTGAAAGAGAAGAAGGTTGTTGTTCTTCCCCAAGTGAAGGAGAAGAAGGCTAGCTGCTCCAGGCCTCCGAGTGAAGGAGGAAGGTGCTAAAGCTCTCCAAGAGAAGGAGAGGTGCAAGGCAAAGCTCAAGCAAGATGGGTAATTCCTGCAAGGCCGAAGACTAGAGCAAGAGTAGGTAAGTCCTTTGAAGAAGGCTGAAGACTACTTGCTTGGTGGGTAAGTCCTTGGTGAGGTAGAAGATCTTGGCTTGATATATAAGTCCTTGGATGGTTGGTTGTTGTAGCTTGTAATCTTATTGTGTGATATATATATAAGAGAACCAAGTTACAAATCCTAGAGCCTAACCAACTCTAGGTAGTGGACTGACATTGCTCCTAAGTTTAGGACATGGAACCACTCTAAACCACCTGTCCAAGTGCATGCTTTCCTTGTCTCTTATCCTTGCTTTGTATGCTAGTTTAGGACATCAAATTGCTGTTTTGAATTAAGTTCTGCACTTAATATAATTTGGTGGTCTAATCACTTTTGTGAAGTTTGTGAAGCTCTATTCAACCCCCCCCCCTTCTAGAGCCCATTGATCCAACAGATACAACAAACCATCATTTAAAAATATGAACTCTGGTCGCTTTCCCCCCTGTCATGTCATGATCTACTGTAACTCACTGTCACTCTATTGTAGTTCTTTGATTTGATCATAAAAAGTTGGTTTGACTTGCATCTGTGCAATCAAACCACTCTGTTCTGTCACCCCTAAGTCTAAGTTCAACTTCCACATCTCTACTAGAAGGTCTCTCCTAAAACATGCCATAGAGAATACATCAGTTGTTGAACTTGACTTCCTGCTCAAGGCATCTGCTACCACATTCGCCTTTCTAGGGTGATAACCTATCGTCACATCATAATCCTTGATTAATTCTAACCATCTCCGTTGTCTAAGATTCAAATCCTTCTGGGTAAAGATATATTTCAAGCTCTTATGATCTGTAAACACCTGACTCATCTCACCATAAAGATAGTGATGCCATGTCTTACGAGCATGAACTACAACAGCTAACTCTAAATCATGTGTCAGATATTACTCCTCATTCTATGCTACTTACTTCTTGTTACTTATCCTTCTCATTTTGATCATATAGAATAAACATCCCTAAAATTGAAACACACGAGATAAGAAAAGATTATTCCTCATTCTTGTTATTACTACAAGAATTTATTTCATAACACACTTCACTTATATTATATTTCTCCTTTTTTTCAAAACACACTTGTTACATTTCAAATTTATATCTTACTCTTTTCTCTGAGTCACTTTCTTATTGTTTATCTGCCTTTCAGATTAGCTATCCTTGAACCCTGGATTTTATTAGTTCTAGCTTACCTTTCATAGTGCAAATCTCATGATTTTGTTTTATAGAGATGCTAGTATTAAAGGTCAAATCGCTAGTGACATCCCTTGAACTACTTCAACTCTAAACATTCTAGGATTTGGTCCTTATCAGTAGCATAGTGTTATTGTGATATGACTTTTCTCCCTTTGTTTGAAATTCAAACTTTGGATCTCATAAGTTTTACTAAAGTCGTCCTTATCTTATGACTGGAATTTCCTTTCTCTTACTTGGACATTTAGATTAATTACATTCTCAATTTACCTTGCTAGGGTTTCATCATCATATTGTGTGTCATTATTTTATTCACTTAGACGTCTCTACCATGGTAGTTATGCATCATATATGATTCATTTTCTTATCACTTCATCCCACATTGCTATCATTAAAAAATATATAAAAGAGAAGATGATTTTGAAACTTAGAATTCTTATCTTTAAGCATTCTCTTATTACATTTCTCGTATGTAGGTTTAATTAGTTATCAACAAGGATACTTGACTAGTTAGAACTTACTTGAGTGTCGCAATCTCTTTCTTTTATAATCTATATTACCCCGTCAAGCTTCAAACCCTTCCCTATATCTCCATAATCCTCTTACAATATCCTACTCTTTCTATCATGTTGCTTATTCATGTGTATGTTCATGTATACCATGTTGCTCTTCCGAAGGCACTTTATCTCTATGTACTTATTGTATACTTAACTCTTTTCTTCTATTTTCCCTTTGTTTTGAAGTACATAAAAGTATTTTACTCTATTACATGATCCATTCCATGGTTGATTCTTACTATCTTAGCCCTTACATACTTTTCTCATATCTTTTCCATATTCTCATATTTAGAGTTCATATAATACTAATCATTAAATTTAATCTGAACCTTATATCGTGTTCCTTTATTTCCAATTAAGGATTGCTCATATGAGGCCCCAATGTTGGGTCTCTGATATCAGTTCCAACTAATTCTTAGTTGTTCTAATCTTTCCCGTATATCTCAACATCTTAGTGTATGACATTCTCACTATGATGCGGGTCTAAATTATCTAGACTCTACTTGATACAAAGATTATAAATAATAAATAAATCACTTCATGACACACAACAATATAAAAGAATCATATTTATTCTACAAACTAAAAATCTAAATTCATACATATAAGAGCAATTCTAATGATCTCCAATCAAATAAGAAATATAAAGCAAGAGTTGTATCACATCCTATGTTTAATCTCTTACTCCTACATTAATTTCTGGTTTCTTAACCCTAAGATTTCTAGGGTTTCTCTCTAGCCCATCCTTCCTCTGCATACCTGGCCAGGGTATTTAGGGAAGAATAGACAGAGTAACTTGATACTTGTCAATCTAAGTACTCATATACCTGGCCAGGGTATCTAAATACTCAGACCTCCCAGATCTATAGACACATCACCTCCTATGTTCCATGCTTGTAACTCTAACTTTCTATCCTAATGGTCCCTGATGACTCAGCCTAAGCTCTCTACTTGGTTCTCGTGACCACATCTTCTTCCTTCCATCTGCAATAGTATAACAGAACACTTCTTGTTAGAAAATTGCAATGAGAAGGAAGACACCTAAGTACTAATCCTATTGGTCTCTTATCGTCCCCTGACCTTGACTTAGAGTAATCATGTACTTAACCTATGCTCTGATACCAAATTAATTGTGATGCCTCAATCCCTGAGCCTTCTCTAATGACCTCGAAGATCAGGGAGTCACCCTCGGTAAACCACTCTTAACTTTTCTTTACTTGATCACTTAAATTCAACTTAAAAGAAAACCATAAAATTCGAATAACATTGAATTGAAATAAATCTGCGGAAGTAACTTACCATTAGCCTTATTAGGAGGAAAACAAAACATACATGTCATATTACAATGTTCTATTCGAAATATGAAGCACAACAGATAACTGTAAATTTAAGCTACATATTACATAACATCGTCTCTATCTCACCACATGCCCAAGGACCGAGGGGAAAGGACCAAGAGACCTCTAAACCTAACTAAACACTACCTTCTAAGCATCTGGGTGATACGATCCTTCAACTTTCTCGTGTTGACGCTGACTTGAAAAATGTTTCAGTAGGTTGGTGAGCTACTAGCTCAGTGAATAGAATTTCACCCAACCATCACGGATAACTCATATCATGTTTATTATTTGGAAATTAAACTACAAGAAATACTATACTGAACAGAGTTAGAACAATAAGATTTAAATAATAGGAAATATCAACATGTCATCAAGTAATATCAGCTACAATTCTATTGATACAATCAACAACAGAGGATATCAAAA
Source organism: Alisma plantago-aquatica (assembly GCA_963693085.1). Taxonomy (NCBI): domain Eukaryota; kingdom Viridiplantae; phylum Streptophyta; class Magnoliopsida; order Alismatales; family Alismataceae; genus Alisma; species Alisma plantago-aquatica. The sequence goes on along the minus strand of OY856412.1, from coordinate 1,314,814,556 downwards.
TTCCATTTAACGAACAACTGATACAAATCTAAACTCAAATCTTTCTTAATTCTTTAATTCATAAGAAACTCTGTGAACCTATATGAACATATTTTAGCTTATGCCCTGATCATATGCAGTGTACTCTACATATGAAGACTCATAGCAAACTACGATCTCACCGTACAAGACTTAGCTGACACCTCGGGATAGCTAAGTCTGACTGTTGTCCTGGTCTGCTACAGGAAAACTGGCTGTCTGGGCTGGACACTCCTATGGTGTCGTAAACTGGACTCCTCCTCTAGGCTGAGTACACAGGCAGAGGGTCTGAGACACTCTTTGGGCCTCAACTTGGTACGCTCTGTGGGTACCTCTGGGTTACCACCGGGACGTCCGATTCATGTTGGGTAACCTATCTTTTCTTAGGAGACTTCCTCAAGGGCTTCGTCTCCCCGCACGCTCTGTGGGTGCGTTCCGACCCCCGTATACTGGACGCTGCCAGGGTTAGGTCATTTCATCCCTAAGGTATAGACCTCTCATAGATATTCTATGGTGTCAGGGCCCTTAATCTATTATTTTTTATCCTAGAAAAGCTCTTACTACATTGCATCTCTCTCTTACTCATTCTTGGATTTGGTATCTCTATGGTACCGTGTCTATTTACTTGAACTTTACAACATGACATGAATATCATTCTAAATTTGACAGAGCAGTTTATTCAAACCAGTGAAAAAAATACTAAATAATCCACATATTGTACTTGCAGGAAGATTAAATAAATAGAATACTCATCAACTTGGCACATACATACTGAGATCATGCAATTAAACATCTTAATATACTGATAAGGGTTGATTACTCAACATATGAGAAATCATCCGTAGAACGTAAATTATCTAAAATTCCTCGATAATCGTACACACCAACCTGAAATATGAGTTGTGCATCACATAACTCAATTAAAGATTAATTTACTTGTCATGGCAAGATTTAATATATAAATATGTGCAAAAACCCTAATCTTAAATTATGCATCACATAACTTGATTAAGTTTATAATTACTCATCATGACATGAATTATTAATATTGATTGAAATTTCAAATGATTTCTTGAGTTGAGAATCTCATAACTCAAATAAGAGTTAAATTATTATCATGGCACAAATTATTATTAATAATTGAAATTTTCTAATAATATCTTCAAGAAGCGTGTCAATTTGAGTAGATATTAAATCATTCACATTAAATATGACCTAAAGTGTGTAACTAGGTTTTCTTTGAATATTTTCATATCGTCATCATTTCTTTGTAATTTTGCATCAATTGAATTACTAAAATCATGCAGCCTGGGTTTATACCCAAACTGTCTAGTTCTCGGTCGTGCGCTACTGGTTTCAACATTTAACAGAGTAAATTGGGTTCGATCAATCGTGTAATTTCACTAAATCACATTGCATATATTAGTCAACTAATTAGAGTCGAGCAAGCGTTAATAATTTAAACGTGCAAATTAGGAGTCGAGCGGTGTTGATGTTGCCCGACACCTACGTAAATGCTGACATCTGCGAATAACACTGCTTTTAATGGAAACGTCGGATTATCATGTGAATGGGAGTGAGATTCTACTCACCGGGGTTCCAAACGTCCGGATTTGATTAGAATTCGTAGAGAGGCCAGTTCCTGGGTACACACAGGTCATCTTAAACCTTGGAATTTGCTCTGTTCACAGTCCAACTACAAAAGCAGCTTTACGCCTAAGCTCAGGTAGCAAAGGAAGCTTCGATTGGCGGTTGGAACTTGGCTAGGAGCTACGGATTTCTGCACAGACCTCCAAATTGGAGTCAAGGCGGCCGTTATCATGGTGCTTTGCTGAGCCAAGATGGCCCCTGGCCATCATTGCAGTTGTTGCTGCTCTAGCAAGATGGGGTGCCACCCCTACTACTTGGGCACCACTCCATGGTGGTTGGGCGCCGCTCCTTGGGCGAGGTAGGAGATGAACGCTGCTCCCTTTCTAGCTCAAGACAGTCGTCCTTCCTCTTTTGCTGGTCGAGAAGCACTGTTGGGCACCGCACCTACAAAAGGTCAGCTGCCCTAGCAGGTCAGGCTGATGCTGGGCACCGCTAGGGCGAGGTAAGAGGGGAAAAGGAGGTAGGAGGTAGGAGGAAGGTGGAAGAGGTGGCGCCACTGAATCAATGGTGACGAGCCCAAAATCGGTCACGCCCTACTCTCTCTCGGCTAGTCAGCCTGCTGTTGGTCACTGGCATCGTAGCTAGATCAGGCTATAGGTGGGTGAGATAGAGGAAGGATGGAGGAAGAAGAAAGGTAAGGGAAGGCTGGACGAAGGTCGATTGCTAGCTTTTACACTCCAAATCGCCCCAAATCGCCTGGGTGTGGGACCCCTCTACTGCTCTCAATCGAGCGCCACTTCTATGGTTGCTCTGTTCTATCGAGAAGAAGAAGAAGAAAGGATAAGGGAGAAAAGAATAAAGGGAAAGGGTATTAACCCAATTAAATGGGTAAATTACATATTTGACCCAAAAACTAGAAATCATCATATCTTTTGCCTCGTAGGTCCAATTGAAGTGATTCCTTTTGCAAATTTGCAAGCACGAGGTCCTCTACCTTCTCAAGGCACAAAATTATGCTTATTAGATCGTAACACTAGATCAAAACACTAATTGCATCTATGAGTACTTAACTAAACTTTATTTAACTAAATGATGCACTGAGCATTGTGCTTACTTAACTTAATCATCTTAATGATGTTGTGATCATTGAACTTACTAGTTAACTTTGGAGTGGGTCATAATAGTAACTTTAGGTTTCTGTACAATCATGCAATAATAGGATAGTTTATTTTCTTATTACAATGATGACGAAGATGCTCAGATCAGGAGAATTGACCATCTCACTGGAGAGACGGTCGACTAGAGGACCAAGGAGGACCAAAGGAGAATGAGATGAACTAATCAATATTGGTAGACGGGAAAGATCGATTGGAGGACCCAGAAGATGGTGGACTGCAGAATAGATGACCATTGAGACGACCAACTGACCAACCAGGAGGTGATCTGATTGGTTCAAGGGTTGAACCAATCAACCCAGATTGGCACGCACGAATCTTCATCAATAACATGTTTGTGCATGAGATATAGACCCTAGGCTGTGGTAATTCCTTGTGGCTCCAAGGAATTACATTAGAATGGATATAACCATCACTTTTTGTTTATTTCATGTTTTCATTGTGGGATATAACATGTATATGATACATGCTATATATGTGGTGATTGGATAAAGTATATGTATTTATAAATGCAAACTCCCTCAAATAATATATTAAGTCTTAGATGCATTCCACAAGAAACACACATGAAAATTTTGATTGACTAAGCATGGGCACCCCAAGGGTGGTGCGCTGTCTATCTCACGGAAGTGTGATGGTAATAATGTGGGCCTGCCAAGCGGGGTGCATTATTATAGTGTTGGATTTTGGGTCAGCCTTAACTATCTGTCCTTAATAAAATTAAACACTAGAATCATGTAGATGACTATGGCAATGAGTTGCACATATCATCTATCCAAGATTGCATACGATGCAATTAGTAAAAGTTGCATGCCTTAATAATTGACTATGGACGCTAGTGTTGGTCGGATAACAGTTGAATTATTTTAGATTTTAGCTCACTAGAAGGTTGTCTGAATTGATATAGAGGGCTATCAATTTGCATAAATAGTGAGAGCGACAAATAACTAAAGGCCTAATAAGTATCGTAAAACATTTTTCAAATCAAATCAAAAGAGTTTTGACAAAATGCAATTTTCTCTTGTAGAATCAAATGACAAATATATCATTATGGTGATCGGTCCTTAGGAATGACAAACTTGACGGGACAAATTTTCACAACTGGTTTTGACTTTGAGAAGGGTTCTCAATGATGAGCATAAGCTCTATGTCCTAAATGAACCGGTTCTAGAATTACTTGCTCCTGATGCGCCAAGGGCCAAAGTGGATGCTTACTAGAAGCATGACAATGATGACCTTGACATAAAGTACCTTATGCTAAATCTTCATGAACATTGAGATGCATGAGCAATACAAGGACATGGGGATCCTTAAGATGGTAACACATCTTATGAGCGTGAAACATAATATTACAGAGCAATAAAGGCACAATGCTAGGACACTCTTTGAGTATAAGATGACAGAGGGAGACTCTATAGAGACCCTTGTGCTCAATATGATTGGACACGTGGAACATCTTGAAGAACTGGGATTCTCTTTGAGCCAAGAGTTGGCCAAAAATATGATTCTAAAATCATTTCCTGAATCATATAGCTACATTATTGAGTGCTACCGCTTGAATGAAATGGCCAAACCACTGTCAAATTTGCTTGGCATGCTGATAAATTCTGAAGCAAGAAAGAAGAAGGAAAAATCCATGATGGTGATCAACATAGTTGAGTCCAAGGATGAAAGCAAGACCATAAGGAGTTATGAAGCTAAGCTCAAATCCATATTGTCAACATTGAAGACTAGGAGAAAGAAAAGTATAAGAGGAATCTATCCTTGTTACTTGAAGACATTCAGGAAGGAGAAGATGGGGATGGTGATATCCACTTTAGGTATCATTGAGATAAACCTATCTACTTCTTCATCTTGGGTACTAGATACCAGACGTGGATCTCACATATGTTCGAATATGCATGATCTAAAAAGAAGTAAGCCTTTAAGAAAGAGCTTGGTTGAACTGTGAGTCGCAAATGGAGCAAGAGTTGCTTCCACTGCAGTTAGAACCTATAGTTAATCTCTGCCCATAGGGCTTGTAATAGAGTTAGTGAACTACTATTATGTACCTACCATAAATAGAAACATCATTTATGTATCTTGTATGAACAAGGATGCATATGAATTTCATATAAGAATGGTAGACGTTCTATTTCTAAAGATGGGATCTTTTATGGAAACAACCCAATGTCTTATGGTCTTTATTTTCTAGAATTAAAGACATATGTTTATAATGTAAATACCAAAATATTAAAACTCAAAAAATCAAACAAAACATACCTTTGACATTGTCGTATAGGGCATATAAATGAGAATCACATATCTAGACTTCCATAAAGATGGTTATCTAGACTCGTTTGATTTCGAATCAAAAGAGACATGTGAATCTTATTTGTTGGGCAAGATGATCAAGACTCCTTTCAATGGTAATAATGATAGGGCTAGTGATCTATTAGGACTCATACATACTAATGTGTGTGGACCTTTTAGAATAACTGCTAGAGGTGGGTATCAATACTTCATTACCTTCACTAATGACTTGAGTAGGTATGGTTATATTTACTTGATGAAAAATAAGTCAGAAACTCTTGAAAATTTCGAGGAGTTTATGAATGAATTACAGAACCAACTTGGCAAAAGTATTAAGACACTTCATTTTGATCAAGATGGAGAATACTTAAGACAAGAGATTGAGGACCTTCTATGAGCCTGTGGTATTGTATCATAATGGACTCCACCTGGAACACCACAACATAGTGGTGTACTAGAAAGAAGGAATCTCACATTTCTAGATATGGTGTGATCAATGATTAGTTTAGCTGAACTTTTGACTACCTTTTGGGGTTGTGCTCTTGAAACCACCATCTTTACACTAAACTGAGTACCATCTAAATAGGTTCAAAAGACACATTATGAGATATCGTATTGGAAGAGACCCAACATGTCTTTCATGAAGATTTGGGGATGTGAAGCTTATGTAAGGAAAATGTTTTCTGAAAAACTTTGCCCTAAGTCTGATAAATGTTATTTTATTGAAGATCCTAAGGAGACTAAAGGATATTACTTTTATTCCCTATCTAAGAGCAAAGTGTTTATTTCTAGAGATGATGCATTCTTGGAAAAGGAATTTATTCCAAAGGAATCAATGGGAGGAAAGTGGCACTCGAAGAGCTTCGATAGATGTACAAGAGGAAGAATGAGAACAAAAAAGTGTTGTGGAATCTCAAATTCCTCAAGTAACACAGGGATCTTATAGATTTAGTAGGACACACCTTTAATATGAAAGATTTAGATATCTTGTGAGTCAAGAAGGTAGTGGGTTGGTCATAGATGATTATCCAACAACCTATCTAGAAGCTACTAAGGGACCAAAGTCTAATATATGGCTTGAGGCCATGAGATCTGAGATGGAATCCATTTATACTAACAAGGTATGGACCTTGGTGGACCCCTCTAAAGGGGTAGAACCCATAGGGTGCAACTGGATATTTAAGAAGAAGATCGACATGGATGGTAAAGTACAAACCTATAGAGGCATATTGGTTACGAAGGGCTTCAGACATGTTCAAGGTGTTGACTATGATGAAACCTTTTCTCCACTGACCATGGTTAAGTCCATTAGGATCATGCTTGCAATTGTAGCTTGCCATGACTATGAGATTTGGTAGATGTATGTTAAAATTGCTTTCCTTAACGGGAATCTTCTTGAGGATGTTTACATGCCACAACCTTAGGGTTCTATAAATCCAAAGGATGCAAATAAAGTATGTAAGATACAATGGTCAATATATGGATTGAAGCAAGCATCTTTGAGCTAGAATCTTCATTTTGACGAGGTAGTTGAAGAGTTTGGCTTTACTCAAAATGAAGATGAACCACATGTGTATAATAAGGTTAGTGAGAGTATGATTATATTCCTCATATTATATGTGGATGGCATACTATTTATGACATCTCCAGATTTTCTAAAACTTAATCTGATATGTGACGTTCAAATTGAAACCTCACCTCAGCGAGCATGCCAATTTAAACACCTCACACTAGGATAAGAAGAATAAAATCAGAGGAAGTCAGAAGGAAACAATAGTAGCACATGCATAAGAACAATAATAAAACCATAAAACACATGTTCACCATTCAACATATAATTACAACATGAATTGTTACAACATTTGGTATTACATATTGAATAACAAACTTTTAATATACATGTACTACCACTAAACAATAGGATCTTAAGACAATATGTCCACATGTACATCAGCTCGTCACACAACTCACAATTATCATGGATCTTCAAAAGCATAACCACAACCTAAACAAAAGATTACATGTGGTACATGTCAACACAATATTCAAGAATATTGTACTGAGTACACCTATGTGTCTTTTATATACCTCTCATCATATCTTGGCAATAAGATAAAATTAATACCTGGCAGTTATAAAGAAATATAAGAAAAAGCATATACTTGCACAATGATGTTCATTAACAAAAGAGAACACATACTTTAAGCTCATTTTCCATTATACCATCCATGCATTGACCGTCGAATGTTGAATTCATTAATGCCTTATGATCAACCACCAAAGAGTTGGATCATTTCATAATGTTATCAAACTACTAAAGAGTTGGATCACTTTCAAGTACTTACCTACCAAAGAGTTGAAGTACTTTATTTCCAGCACTTGACTACCAAAGAGTTAAAAGTACTTATATATAATGGAATAGATATATTATGTTTCATGTGTTCATAGCCATAAGTATGGAAAATCATGCAAGATATCATACAAGAATAATGGTTTCATCCAATATCATATGTCAAGTATTTTACGACACATATAACACAAGCATATTGTATAATAAGCCAAGTAAGAGGTAATGGAGTACCTTGATCGAGACATATCACAATCTATACCACACTCCTGATGTCAACTACATCTTGGTCAAACCTGATCAAGACAAGATCATACATATCACCATCATGTTCTCATCATCTCAACCCTAGTATGTCCAATTTTAGGGATAAGCTTAGGTCATTAGGATATTCTCATAATTACTTATATTCATGTCTTAGAGTCATCTTACTGATGTCATATTCCATGTTATAGCTCATTTACTGATAATTGTGTTTCACGTTATTATGTGAAAATATTAACCATAGGTTATATGCATTAGCCTAAATTACGGTTTTAAACAATGTATTAAGGGTCAACTTCATGTAACATGGATTTCGTGTATAAAACTAACCTTATTTTTACATAATATCTTTCCGTTAATGATATGATGATTTTCTATAAATTTCATAATTTATTGAGCATGTATGTATTTATTGCATTTGACTTAGGGTTATTAGCCCTAATTAGCCATATGGAGCAAATTGCATAATTTCGTGCATCACCATCATACTATTTGACCTCAAGTGGATTTTACATACCATTTAGGAGTTACTGGCACATCCTTATAATTTTAGACCAACATTTGATATTTATTATCCCTAATATAAGTATTATACATATTACATGATATCACTAAGATTAGTGCACCAAAAGCCTAATATTATGCTTTCACGTTGTTCTACACCTTTTTTTGAGAACTTTGGTATATTATTTGAAATTTTCTGATGGTAGGGATATTTTCTAAGAATTATATAAGATTTGCATATTTTCTAGGTACCTTTAATAGCCAATCAGAGATGGCCACGTGGCCATCTGCCTCTCTGCTTGGTTCACTTGATCCGGGGCAGATCTGTGTCCTGGGCCGGGTTCACCCCTAAGCCTTTCTCGCATTCAACGCGATCGTCGTCTATCTAGCGTCGTGTGCGGTTGTGCTGGCGCCGCCCGCAGGTCTCCATGCTCTCAAGCTCGCCGATGCTGGCTCCTCCTTGCGGGATAAAGGGATCTCACCACCATGGATTCTATCACGCAACTTTCCCTCTGGCGAGGAAGTTATTCACCTCCAGACTTCTTGGGTCACCGCCGGCCTAGTGCCTCAGCGCAACGCCATCATGAGCCTGTCTATGCGAGCGCTGCCTCCCGAATAGACCACGGTGAGGGGATTATCACCTTCTACTCCTCTTCTTTGCGAGCGCCACCACCCCAGGATTCTCTCCTCGACACAAATCTATAAGGCCAGATGCATCAGTGCCGCCTTCTTCCTCTCCGTGGCTCCTCCGTCGTCTGGGCGCCGATGCACGTCTCTGCAGATTGGGCGCTGCCATGAGGCCAGTGCGGGGCGCGCTGCCTTCAGCTATCCAGGCATCTTGATGTCGACATTCCCATGGAATCAGAAAGTCTCTAGCCATCTCCCAAGCTCACTGTCGAATACTACTTTCTCCTCTCTGGACTCTACCTCCGCTACCAAAATCTCACTACTGTGGAGAGGCATTGGTGGGCGGGAGGTTGCTCTCCCTCATCAGGCTCGTCTGCTGTAAATGAGGCATCAGTGGGTTCCCCTCGTCAAAGAGCACACATTGAGTCAAGCGAAACCACTCATCCCACGACCTCGTTCAACATGACATCGTGGTGAGTACCATGCTCCAAGGATCTCACTAGGCCGACCTATGGCACGTATGCCACTGGATCCGACGATAGTGTTCATAGTTGTTTGCTTATATCCGACGCCCAAGATCAAGGATCTCACTAGGCCGACCTATGGCACGTATGCCACTGGGCTGCGTGACAAAGGGTGATACAAGCTTAAAGCTAAGAACAAGAGAATCCTTAGTGTGTGATATGCAAAAAAATACTCAACAATTCATCCTATTTAGGCCTTGATATCTTCGTCTAGGAACCTCCTAATTTCATGAAACTTTAACCATATAATTATCAATACCTTATATACATTCTGTTCAAATTTGATACCAAGACTCAACTATTTGACTTATCAATTACTTAATCCAAAAGGCACATACTTAGGGGCATTAATCATAACATTAACATCAATGCCTATCAACTTTGCCAAACTAGTTGAAGTACATTCATATGATCAAAACTCATTGTAGGATTATGATTTTGTCATTAGAATATGTAAACCTGAGTGAGATTAACCATGTCATCTCATATACATAAGGACTCAATTTGATTATTCTAATCTCCAACCCATGATTGAATCAATGAATTGAGTAACCAAGAAACTCAAAAGTTCAGTCTATCGCATCCTACACACCTTAAAAGAAATTTCGTCATCGAAATTAAGCCAAAATTCACTTCATCACACTATTAATGGGGAATGACATACCTACTTTACAAAAGGTAAAGACATAACTGAGAAATATGTTTTCTATAAAATATTTGGGAGAAGCATCCTACATCTTGGGGATAAAGATCTATAAAGATAGATCCAGGAGGCTTCTTGGACTAAGTCAGAGCACATACATTGATAAAGTGTTGAAGAGGTTCATCATGGACAACTCAAAGAGTGTAAACCTACCCATGTGTCATAGATTTACCATCTCTAAAGATCAATGTCCCAATTCTTGTGAAGAGAGGGAACACATGAGTAAGATTCCATATGCATCCAAAAATGGATCTATAATGCATGAAATGTTGTATACCTATCCTAATGTCTCATATGCCTTCAGCATGACAAGCAGATATCAGTCATATCTAGGTGATGTTCATTGTATAGATTTCAATAATATCCTAAAGTACTTGAGAAGAACAAAGGATCAATTTCTTGTCTAAGGCAGAGAAGAAGAGTTAGTGGTAAAGGGTTACACCGATGCAAGCTTCCAAACTAAAAATATGATTACATATCATGATCAGGATTTTTTTTACCTTAACAAGGAGCTATAATCTGGAAGGCTTCCAAGTAGGAGACAATTTCAATTCTACAACAGAGGTTGAGTATATTGCTATATTAAATGCAGCAAAGGAGGCCATATGGATCAAGAAGTTCAACTTAAATCTCAGGGTTGTTCCAAGCATCAACAACACAATTGAGCTATATTGTGACAACAATGGAGATATTGCATAAGCTAAAGAACCTGAATTGCATCAACATTCTAAGCATAAACAACGGTGTTTCCATCTCATACAAGAGGTTGTACAATGAGGATATTTGATTTTTTGTAGAGTAACAACTGATAACAATATTGTTGACCCCTTAACTAAAGCACTATCACAGTAGAAGCATGATGGTCATGTTAGTTCACATGGAATAAGATTCATGGGTGATCCACTCTAAGTTCAAGTGGGAGTCTGTCAGTATGTATTCCTGAAGAGAAATCATACGATGATTGTAATCACATAACTTATAAATGATTTGATTAATAATAAAGGCATGCTTCCAATTTGTCCAGTTTTATTTAGTTATGAGATAATGAAGTAACATAATAAATGTGTAAAGAATGATATTACTCAATGACACATGCCTTCAAGTATGTGACTTGAGAAATGAGATCATATAAATCTTAAAAGTATATATGTTCTTATTATGTCCCTAGTTAAATATTATTGTGGAAGGTTGATAGACAACAATAACACATAAGACTAGAGTGTGTGTTGGTTGATGACAAAATCTCATCAGTCATGATATGTGATATCAAACCAAAACATAGACACTTGTTAGAGAATAATGTATTAGACATACCCACCATGAGAGTGACACATGGAAACCATGACAATGGTATTCATAGTTAGTTCTCATATTATTGGTGGTGATTATGGTTCTTAGACCTGAAGTCACCACACTCATCACATGTTGTTAAGTATACTTCAACATCATCCATCGTTATCCTGAATAAGGGTTGCCATAAAGGTGATGATTGAGTGCAATGTGACACATGGGGATGATTATGAGTGATGTAGATGGAATTTGTCCTGCCTACTAGAGTATGATATCCTACCCACTTGATTAGTGAGACTAATAAATGCATGGACATGCACATGTGAGTCAATATGTGATATTGAGCTTACATATATCTCAGACAGTCTTCTATATCAAGGAGTCGAGATTGAATGTTGAAGAGGATGAATGCTCCATGCCTCAAGTTCAATCTAGATATCAAAGATAAAAGAAGTATATATACACTACAACAAATAACACAAATTGTAGCTTGAAGTTGTTTTCCAACTCTCCATTTACTTGGGTAGCAATGACGTGTGACTAGGAACCTCTCTTTGCTTGTGATGTCATGGACATTCATTGCCAACATAATATAGGACCTATAGGGTCACACATATAGGATACACCTAGAAGAAGAGTTTTAATCATGAATGATAATTCAATTGATTGCTAAAATCTTTAGGTATTTAGTTCAAGAAAACAAATATACTGACTAGATTCCCATATAATTGGTTCATGTGATGAAACAACCATTCAGAGTGACAAATTGATTGAACAATGCATTGGCTAAATTCTATATGAATGAGTCAAATCGGCGGGGTCACTGAGTGAACCAATTGGCTCATGGTCGTGAGACAACCTATTCATGAGATGAACCACCAAGTTCAAGTTTGCAATTCAATTGCATCAAGGATTAGTACTAAGGTCATGATGTGCATTAAATAGATTAGAATTTCCAATATAATTGTGATTGGGAAACATGTTGGAACGACCAATTCATTGAGTGAACCGATCAGCTCACATGCCAACCGATTGGTTAATTGGTGAACCTATTGTTTTTTCTATTGTAGGTTGTGAAAATTTGGTTCCTTTCACTCCCCTACAGACTGGAAACCCAGACCTAACCCCTACTATAAATAGAGGGGTATCGGGGGCTGTATAAAGACAAAACTCAATTACTTATGACAATTTTTCTCCTCTCTGGTTGTGGTAACCAATATAGAGCCTGAGAAAGTCCTACCTGATAAAGGGGGGATACAAGGGAGAACAATCATGGGAGAACAAGTTGGTGACTAGTACACCAACCGGAGAGACAACTTCTTCCTATTCATTCTAGAAGGACGACAAGAGTTATAGGCCATCCTTGTAGGCTTCCATAGAGGTGTGGAGGTTGTTGCCTACCTCTAAGAGGACAACTTTATCTTGTTTTCTATGGTGAAGACCAAGTCCCACCACATACATCATCCAAGTGCAACTAGAAGACATATGTACAACTACTATGATGAGGAGATGTCAATCGACTTTCTTGAGGACTAGATATATCCTCGAAACCTTTCTTTTCATTATATAGTTGTTGATGTGAACCATTGGTTTAATGGAGAATATGGTAGTAAAAATTTTATTTCCGTTGCTTACCTGATCCATATTTCCCTACATATACGACATAATCTCTTAGGATGTTGTAACATCCCTGACCTGGGTTATGCTTTAACCCTAGGTGTTTTAATAAAGAAAGATGATTATATTGAAAAACCATTAGAGGGGGGTGAATAGGGTTTTATAATTATTTTAAAGTAATTTAACTCAAACAACCATAATTGAAATGATAAGAAGGAGACAAGGTATTTAGAGTGGTTCCAACCTTAGCAAATACTAAGGCAGTCAATCCACTACCCGGTTGCTTACCCAACTGGAATTTTAAAAGTATTAAATTTTATTACCTATCAAGGATTTTACATAAAATTACAATACTTTCTACACCCTTTGGACAGCGTTCACCTTGAAGTAGTTGAACCAACCTTGAAGCAGCCTTCTTGAAGTAAGTTCAAGCTCCCCCTTGAAGTAGCCTTCCTCTTGAAGTAGCTTCCCGTTGCAACAGCCTTCTAGAAGTAGTCCAAAGTATCTCCTTCTTGACCAAGAAGATCAAACCCTCTCCAATCCGCAACCTCCAACCCCAAGAGTAGCAAGGAGAGTACAAAGAATAAGAAAGAACAAGAAGTGAAATGAAAATTACAATTACCACTTTGAAGCACAAGGCTTGATTTCCTATATCAAGCGTTTTGATCTCCTAACCAATGAGTATTGAAGTGTAGGTTTAGTGGATAGGAGATGCTAGCCTATAGGACACGAATTTGGAGCAAGGAAAAGAATAGAAAGTACTAGTGTTCCTCAATTGCTCAAAATAGATTGCCAATTGCAAGTGTGAAAGCTCAAGTATTGCACAAGTGTATGTTAGGGTGTCCTAAGGCTTGTCCTATTTATAAGAATGACCTACAAGTGCTTAAGGATGTTCTAAACACTTTTTAGGGGGTTCTAAGTGCTTAACTAGCCGTTAGGTACACATTAGTTGCTTTAGCAACGGCTAGTTAATTAACTTTGAAAATTGCAGACAAAACTCTTCTCGGTCGAAGATTTGTCGACCGAGAGTCCATCTTGGTCGAGGACTTGTCGACCGAGAGACTGTCTGGAGCAAGTGTATATAACGTTCTTCTCCAACTGCCAACTACCTTATCTGTTGTGTCTAATGGCTACCTGGGTTTTTTTCGGTCAAAGAGTTTTTCGATCGAGAGTGTCTCGGTCGAGTATTTTGTCGACCGATATTAACCATGTTTCAATATTTTAAACTAAGTACTAAGTTTGTGTATGAGTGTGCATTTGTGACACTAATGTAGGGGATGATCTATCTAAGTGTTGTGATTGGATAGGGAAGATCTAACACTTGATTTACATGATGTCTAAATACTTGTACATTATATATCTTGTACAAGTGTTTACATTTGATTACAATCATGAAATTAAAGCAAATTTATCATATAGATCTTCCAAGTATTTGTCATCCACCTTATTCCTGCAACTCTCAAGTAGCACGTTAGATACACAAGAATGAAATGTTTGTCATTATCAAAACAAAGGGATTTAAATGATGTACATTTAGCCAACATATATGCTTAATCTTATCTTGTGAAAAGTAGGCTCATGAGGAACTTATGTTTCAATTTTGGTCATGTTTGAACAATATTGAAGCAATGTTTGCTTATTTTGGACTAAAGTGCAAATTACCCAAGTTAAGGGACTAACTTACAAATGTTACATAATAATATGTTCCTCTAATGTTGATACATCATAAGAATGAATATGATGTAGTGGTATGGTTTTCACAAGCCTGGACACTAAGATAGAGCTTGTTGGACAATGTTTGTGCATTAAAACCTTATTTTGGTGTAAAGTGCAATTTACCCAAATCTAAGGTTCAATATGAAAATTACCACTTCAATAAGGTCCCTAATGTTTATTGACATCATTTAGAGCAAAGAAAATGAGAGGGGGTCCTCATTTGAATTAAGTTGGAGGAGAGAGAATCTTGATATTAAAATAATCAAGATTTAAGCCTAATTGGAACCCTAATTCAATTTAATGCAAAAATAAATAAAATAATTGAAGGGGCCTTCAACCAAAATTAAAATGGTTGGATTCATATGTGTGTGGACGAGCTTAATCCTTGAAAAGGCACGAGCATATCCTAAGGAGGTGAAATTCCACTCACCATTATTATAAGAAAAAGAAATTCCACTCAAAATGGATATTAATATTATAAGGGTTAAGGTGCTTAATTTCTTTTCCCTTTATTCTTATATAATGAAGAGGTTTTGCAAGAACATGAAGATGTATTCGTGGCCAAGAAATGGAGGGGGATTTGGTGGAAATTATTTTGGGAATTAAAGGAAATAATCCCATTTTCTCTCTCCTTGGGATTTCCTTATACATATCCTTTTTTTCCACTCACTTAAGGACTTCTTTTCGGATTTCCTTTCTTTCTTTGCCTTGGCCGACCCCAAGAGAAGCTCAGGAAAAGGAGGAGGACGACCTTAACATGTTGGTAAGGTTCTTGACCTCTTTTCCCCTTGTTTCCATGGTGGAAATTGAAAGTAAATCATTGATTTCTTCTTAATTCGATCTCCTCTTCAACCCTAGCCAAACTTTTCAACCAAAAGCTTGAGGACGAGCCTAGGGGGAGTTGCAAGAGCTTCATCCACTATTTTTGCCGCGAGCTTGGAGATTTGGAGCTCAATTGGAGGTGGATTTTATAACTTGAACCCTTAATATTGTTATTTCAATTAATTCCTTATCACTTGGTGATCCTTTTTACATTCTCGAAATTTATTTTGGTTGATTGATGCAATCACCATGGAAACCACAGCAGGTTTCGTGAGTTCAGAGCTTGAAGATGACAAGAACACACCTCTTCAAAATATCCAAGGAAAATTGTTTACTTTTGTTTCTCAAACGGTTTCCCAAACCGTTTGGGAGCAAACGGTTTCAAACCGTTTAGAAGCAAATGGTTTCACCAAACCGCATGAGACCAAACGGTTTCAGACCATTTGGTGGTGTTGGCCAGGGTTGACCATTTGGAGATCTGTTTAAAAATGATCTGGGTTAATGGCCCATCACTTATGATTGATTAGTTCCAATTGGTTCATGAGTTGAAGGTCCATCAATCACCAAAACCCTAATCGGGTTAAGTGCTGATTTGTAATTTGATTAAGTTGGAAACTTGGGTTGATTGACCCAAATGGTTTCAAAACCGTTTGAGGATCACCCAAACGGTCTCAAGACCGTTTGGGGGTCAACCAAGACCGTTTGGAGGTCTAAGTTTGAGTATGGTTAGGTGTTTGAAGATCCAAATATATGGTATGAATCCTAATCGGCTAAGTGCTGATTTTGCAAGTGATTGAGATGATGTTTTGGGTTGATTGACCCAAACGGTTTCAAAACCATTTGGGAATCACCCAAACGGTCTCCAGACTGTTTGAGGGTCACCCAAGACCGTTTGGAGGTCTAGGATTAAGTTTTTTCAAGTGTTTGAAGGTCCAAAGATACCAAATTGAAATACAATTAAGTGCTGATTTGGTGACCAATCCTAGGATCCAAACCCTAATTGAATGACATGGTTAATGATGATATGATG
Organism: Alisma plantago-aquatica; assembly: GCA_963693085.1. NCBI lineage: Eukaryota > Viridiplantae > Streptophyta > Magnoliopsida > Alismatales > Alismataceae > Alisma > Alisma plantago-aquatica. The sequence goes on along the minus strand of OY856412.1, from coordinate 1,314,798,037 downwards.
GGAAAACGGTCTCAAGACCGTTTGGAGGTCATACAAATGATCCCAAGATCGTTTGGGGGTCACCCAAGACCGTTTGGAGGTCTAGGGTTGACTATGGTTAGGTGTTTGAAGATCTAAAGGTACTAAATTGAAGTGCAATCAAATACTGATTTGGTGATCAATCCAATGATCCAAACTTTGATTGATTGACTTGGATTTTGATGTTGACATGGTAAAACGGTCTCAAGACCGTTTGGAGGTCATCCAAACAACCTCAAGACAGTTTGGGGCCAGGTCATGTTCAATTTGGATGATGGTCCGATAGTTTTAGAGTAAATAGTTTCACATTGGTTAATGTTGAAGGATCATCGATTCCAAACCCTAATTCAATTGACTCAAACCCTAATTGATGACTAATTGAGGGTTAAATCAGTTGAAGGTTGACCTATTTAACTCAATTGAAGTATGATGATAGGTCCAATTAATGATTGGTTACATAAATTCAATGATTGAAGGAATCAACATTGGAAACCCTAATTCAATTTGATTGGTTGAGACCATATTTGGTCCTTGCGGTTTTGAGGTGGTTTGGACCAAACGGTATCAAGACCGTTTGGGAAAAAATGATCCCAAACCGGTTGATTCCATGCGATTTCAAAAAGGTACTTTAGCAAATGATTTCAAGTGACCACCTTTAGCAAATGATCTTGAAGGTCACCTTTAGCAAACTATTTCAAGTACTTACTTTAGCAAATGGTCTCAAGCACCACCTTTACCAAACAGTTCAAACTGTTTGAACTTTGAAATACTAAGACCATTTGGGGCTCAAGTAGTCAAAATTGATTGAGGATTCAATTGGTTAATCCACTTGGATACCTATTGTAATTGAAGATCCAATTGGTCAATTCATTTGGGTACCTCATTTAATGGAGGTCCAATGTGATTGAATCTCTTGAGAATTAAGATGATGATTGATCCATTGTTTCAATGATGATTATTAAGGTTGGGTACAAAGGTTGAAACCCTAAAGTACCTAGATGATCAATACCTTTAGATTAATTAACCCTAAAAGGTTATGAGAAAAATGTCTTAGTACACTATGTTAACCATAGTTGTATGTACTTGATTGAAGGGTTGATGTAACCTAATCAAGTTGAGAGGATGATGGGAAGGAATTCATACATGAGTATTGATCATGTGATGAATAGGTTATGATCCTTAATAAAGAAATCATGAAGCCCTAATCCAGAAAGTTAATGAACCATAACCCTAATCCAGGGTAACATATTGTAAAACCCCAAGTATGGGAATGGAGGGTGAAACCCTAATTGGGATGAGTATTTCCAATTGATATGACATGTGAAATCCTAATTGGGGTTGATTCCATGAGAAATCCTAATTGAGGGTGATGCCATGAGAAACCCTAGTTGGGATGAATACTAAACCCTAAGTATATGCAATGTGATGTGAAAGCCTAATGAAGGGTGATGCTATATGCCATCCTATCCCTAATAAAGGGACTTGGTTTGTGAAATCCTAACCCTAATGAAGTATGATAGTATGTGAAACCCTAAACCCTAATAAAGGGTGATGGTATGAGAGACCCTAATCCTAATAAGGGAATGGTGACTAATACATTGATAAGGGAAATACCTAAAGTGATTAATTATAGATAACCTTATAGCAAGCAATGCCTTAACCTGAAATGGGTCCATATCATTAAAGATAGTTGGACCATTCTTATGTGTGACCTACGTACTTCATGGTAAGAGTGATAGGTTAGTGGATGAAAGGATTAAGATGGGAAATTCCTTAATCCAAGATAAGTTGATATCTCAAGAAAGTTGGAAGTGATGAGGAAAGTGATACATCAAGATGTGATAGATATCACTTTTAGCATTCTAGGGCTGATATACTCTAATGCACCTCAAAGCCAATATACTTGGATAAGAAACACATGAAGTGTGTTACGTCAATTGTTACAATGAAATGTAATGAGTTTGATATACTTTGATAAGTATAGGCTAATATACCTTGAGAATGGGGTTAAGCCAAACTCATGAGTATGATGTAATCATATCATGATAAGGATGGGAAATGAACTCATACCTTGCATTGATAATCATTTAATGATAAATGTTAAGACTAATAAACTTGATTGATTACTCAAGATGTTAATGGATGCTCCTAGAGGTGTGGAGCAATGTATTAAGGTTGATTTGATAAATATGAAATCCTAATGTGAGATGGGAAAACCCTAACCCTAAATTGGGTAATGGGACATGAAAAACCCTAATGTTATGTGAAAAATAAGCCCTAACCCTATTGAGGGAATAGTGGTGTTACTATTGTATTACATGAGGGAATATGTTGTTGTTGCCTAGTAAGAGGTGACAAGATGCTTTAAGGGCTTGGTGATCCATGAGATTAGTGGTTACCTAGTGAGAGGTAATAAGATGATTATAAAAGTCTCTTGTAAGAGATAATAATGTTCATAATGAACCAAGGAATGGGAACTTGGTAATATAATAATAATAATAATAACAAAAGGATACAATCATAATAATGGAACCTGGATTGTACATGTGTGGAGAAAAGAGGAATACTTATAATACATAAAGAATGTATTGAGCATGATTGGCATAGCCAAAGTTTAATGCTAGTAAAAGAATAAGGTGCCCAGTGTTGTGTAAACAGACATGGGATGTAATCAGGATTGGTTAAAGTCCAATGCCCGGCTGTGAAATTAGGATTGGTTAGAGTCCAATGCCTGGCTATGAAATCAGGATTGGTTAGAGTCCAATGCCTGGATGTGTAATCAGGATTGGTTAGAGTCCAATGCTTGGTTGTGTAATCAGGATTGGTTGAAGTCCAATGCATGGTTGTGTAATTAGGGTCGGTTAAAGTCCAATACCTAGCTGTGTAATCAGGGTTGGTTAAAGTCCAATGCCCGGCTGTGAAATCAGGATTGGTTAGAGTCCAATGCCTGGCTGTGTAATCAGGGTTGGTTAAAGTCCAATGTCTGGCTGTGAAATCAGGATTGGTTAGAGTCCAATGCCTGGTTGTGTAATCAGGTTTGGTTAGAGTCCAATACCTGGCAGAGGTGTAATGCCTGTAATCAGGGTTGGCTAAAGTCCAATACCTGGTTGTGAAATCAGGATTGGTAGTGTCCAATGCCTGGCGGTGTAATCAGGTTTGGAAGAGTCCAATACCTGGAAGAGGCTAAATGCATGTACTGATGGCACATGATTGGTAATAGACCAATGCCTGTAATAGTAACACAGGATTGGTATTAGCCTAGTGCCTGTATTGTTGATATATGAGTACATGGTAGATATATCTCCTTATCTGTTAAACAGGTTGGCTAAGGCCAACAGAATGGAATAAGAGTGTTTCATGGGTGACATAACAAGATGATGAGTGTCACAAGAAAAGTTTGATATGATGGTATAATATGATGTATAAAAGATATACATGTCATTCATATTCCTTATTAAAAGAATAGATCATATATTGCTCTATCATAAATAGCTGCAATGCTTTCAAAGTTGAGAATGCTTTAAAATGCTTATCATCTGCCCAATTTCATATCTTTAAACTATAATAACAATGTTTTGTCGGAGAGTTATATCTCCCACTGGGGAAATTTACAATTGTCTCACCCTCGTGGGATCCAACATTTTTAGGTGGACGCGGACAAAGAAGCAGATACTCTTTCGCAGGAAAAAGGAAAGCAACAACCTGGACAACAGTGAGATCTCAGGTGGAGACCCTTCCTATCAAGTTATGTAGTTAGAAAGTCCTATGTGTCGTCTCTATACTCTCAGGTCCTCAGAGTTTTTAGTCAGTGTTTTAGTGAATCGTTTGAGATTTTGGCTTGAAGCCTCGAGATTCGAATGTTGTCTGTATATAATGTTTATAGGGAAGTTGATGTTGTAGTCTCTGAGAAGAGATGGTACAGGTTATGTACGTTTGAACCAAAATGTAAATGTTATACAATGGTTCTTGATGGAAAAGATTTCCTATGTGTGGATCTCTTTGCAAAAAGTTTTAATTTTTAGTGATTTTCAGTAATCCACTGTAAATAATTCGCTTCCGCTTAAGTTAATTTTGTTTTTATGAGTTTGATGCCACACAGGTCCTATAGGGTTTAGATCACACATTATGAAAACCGGGTTGTCCAAGGGTAATGTGCGGTACTAAACTTTAGTCTTATCTCAAGTTCTTCTTGGACTTGCTTCTACAACTTGAGTTGATCTTGAGATCACATCGAAAATAATGTAACTTGAGACTCCATGCAAACTGATGATCTCCTAGATGGACATTTCCTCTAGGTTAGAAGATTTTTTGATAGTATAGCAAGAAAGGAAGTGTGTTGACTTTGTCAAATGGTCCACTAGCATCCATATTTCTCGTTTCCCTTCTTAGTCTTGGGAAGACCTACCATGAAATCCATGAATATCTGGTTTATTTTCATGTGGGGATCTCAATGGATTGTAATAAACCACCTGGTTGTTGGTTTTCAACCTTCACCATCTAGTACATGAGATAACTAGCCACAAATGAGGATATGCATCACTTCGTTCTCTATCATTAGAAAAATTGCTGCATATTTTAAACATCTTGGTGGTGCTGGGATTTATAGTGTACTTAAACAAATTACCTTCTTATAGGATGTACATCTTTAACAGTGAATGCTTGGGAATCCAAGTACACCATTTGTATAGGATCCCCCATCAAATCCCATTGAGAGATGGGTTTGTGTTTGCAATATAAGTACCATCATCTTATCGAGGGTAGGGACAAACAACTGGGCTTCTATAAGTTTTGAGAGTAGGTGGGAGACAATTTGATTTTTTCCAGACGAAGTCTATTATGCAAAAAATTTGCGGTCCATCTGGAAAACTCTTTGGGTATCCTCCACTGTATGGATAAATTGGAAACATAACTGAGCTCTTTCTGGTTGAGGATATGGACCATCATATTATCCTTCTAGGGTGGTAGACTACAATGAATTCATAGTCCATGAGGTATTCCATCCATACTCACTGTCACATGATAAGGTATTTCTGGTTCAAGAAGTACTTCAAGATCTTGTGGTATGTGAAGATAATAAAATTAGCTTCGTAGAGGTAGTGTCACCATATCTTTAGAGCATATATGATTTCACAAGATCAAGATCACGAGTTAGATAATTTATTTCATTGAGATTATATGATATTTAGGAAAAACGAACAACATATCGGTCTTGTTCTAGGACGCATCCTAAGCCCATCTTCGATGTGTTGGTGAAGATGTCAAAACTATTGTTTCTTAAGGGTAGGGTCAACACTGAAGTAGCAATGATCTTCTTCTTAAGCTCCTATAATCTAACATCACAAACATATGACTAGATAAACTTCTCATTATTATGGTGATATTAATGAGCGGAAGAGAATCTTTTGAGGAATTCCAGATGAATCATCAACAATATACAAATAATACTAAGAAGCTACAAACCTCAGTTAGTGACTTAGGTGCTTTTAAACCACAAATTGTGTCTGTGTTAACTGGGTCCAACACAATAGTTCCTATGGATATGATGTATCTACAAACCATGACTTGATTGATCAATAGTTTGTATTTTTAGAATTTCTAAAAAAAATTGATCTCTTAGGATATCAAGGACCTTAACTAGGTGTTCTTGATGTTGAACTATGCTTTTTTAAAAGATCAAGCAGTCATCAATGAAGGCTATGCTGAAGGAATCAAGGAAGGGTTGAAACATGCTATTCATAAGGTTAGTGAACACACTCAATACATTGGAAAACCAAAAGGCATTACTAAGAACTCATAGTGGCCTTATCAGATTTAGAAAGAAGTTTTTGATATATCTTCATTTCTAACTCACAACTAGTGATACCAAAACTATAGATCAATCTTTCAGAAGAGCAGGGTGATTTTCAATTGCTGAAAAGGTCATCAATTATAGGGAAAGGATACCCAACAAGTTTGTAGTGCCCATGTCTATGATATAATAACCTTTTCCAGGAAAAGATTTCAGATATTTAAGAATGTGACAAACAACATCCTAATGGCACTGTAAAGTTTTTTCCAAATACCTACTGACAAGTTCAACAACAATAGTAATATCATCTCACTTAATAGTGAGATAGATAAGCTTATCAACCGTTCTTCGGTTTTGATGATTACCAGGGTATGGAGTTGAAGATACATTATCCCAATTGGTATTGGGATCCATATGAGTACTAGAAGGTTTAGACCAGAGCATACATGCTTCTTTCAGAAGGTCCAACACATATTTTCACTGTGAAAGGCAAACAACAAAAGATGATCTAGAAACATCAATTACCAAAAAGTATTTGAGTTTACCCAAATATTTAGTAATTAAATGTTGTTCGAGATATCATTTGGAAGCTTCAATTCCTTCAGAATCATCACCAGACAAAATAATATTGTCCACATAAACAGTAAGCACAACAAGTCATGAGATCCTTTTTTTTAATAAAAATAGAATGATTAGAATGTAAATGCTAAATTGAATCTGGATCACTATCCATCTTAATAATCAAACTATGCCCGTGGGATTTGTTTTAGGTCATATATCTCCTTCATGAGTCCACAGAGTTTGGACCATTCCCCCTGACTAACAAAACCAGTGGTTGCTCCATATAAACTTCCTCATATAGGTCACAATATGTAATGATCGACACCAAACTGACAACCAAATCATTACTAATTATGTGAAATATTCATAAGCAGCAGATTAACAAAAATCACTAAAAATTAAAACCATTTTGCAAAGAGATCCATTTCCAAGAAAACTCTTTAAGGAAGAACCAAAACCTGATATTCATCATTGATCATATTATACATACACTATGACATCTCTTCTCGAGGATAACATATAACAGTTACTTTATCAAAACATATGCTTATAGCAACATCAAACCTTGAGGCTTACAAGCCAAATCTCAGATTGTTCATAAAACCAAGACGTACTAAATCCAAGGACCTGAGAGTACAGAGATGACACATAAGACTTCTGTCTACAAGACACGACAAACAATACACTCAACCTGAGTTGTCACTATTGTCCTTACTGCTGATGTTCTCCCTCTACAGTACAATCTCAACCCCCCTCGTGTATGTCCACCTAAAAAATGTGGATCCCACGGGGTGAGACAATTGTCCCAACGAGAGATATAACTCTCCGCCAACAATGTTATTATCACAATTAAATAGTATTAAACTGAGCAGAGGATAAGCAGTTTATACCATTCTCATCTTTTAGAGCATTACAACTATCTGTGATAGAGCAGTAAATCATCTATTCACTTTTATAAGGAATATGAAGAACATGTATATCATTTACCCATCATACTATATCAACATCTCAAGCTTGTCATGTGATACTCATTATCATGGTGTGACATCCCTGAATCATTCTCATTTCTATCTGTTGGCCTCAGCCAATCTGCTAACCATATATTGAATTGTACCAGTCATGTGAATATACATCATTATAATATGTCCAGGTATTGTCTTTGCCAATCCTATGAGGTTATTTTAGGCATTGGACTAGGCCAATCTTGTGCAACTATTCTAGGTATTGGACTATGCCAATCCTGTGCAACTATTCCAGGTATTGAACTATGCCAATCCTGTGCAATTATTCCAAGCATTGGGTTATTACCAATCCTGTGACATTATTCCAGGTATTGGATTATGCCAATCCTGTAAGTGTTGCATCCAGGCATCGGTATTCCAATCATGTAGTTTTATTCCAGGTATTAGACTATGTCAATCATGTGAGTGTTGCATCCATGCATCGGGTTATCCCAATCCTATAATTTTATTCCAGGTATTAGATTATGCCAATCTTGTGAGTGTTACATCCAGGCATCATGCTATCCCAATCCTATAATTTTATTCTAGGTATTAGACTATGTCAATCATGTGAGTGTTGCATCCAGGCATCGGGTTATCCCAATCTTGTAATTGTATTCCAGGTATTGGACTATGCCAATCATGTGAGTGTTGCATCTAGGCATCGGTTTATCCCAATCCTGTAATTTTATTCCAGGTATTGGACTATGCCAATCCTGTCAGTGTTGCATCCAGGCATCGGGTTATCCCAATCCTGTAATTTTATTTTGGGTATTAGATTATACCAATCCTGTGATAACAGCCAGGTGTTGGGTTATTACCAACCCAGTGAAACTATTCCAGGTATTGGACTATGTCAATCTTGTGCATCTATTCCAAGCATTGGACTATGCCAATCATGTGATAACATCCATGTGTTGGGTTATTACCAACCCTATGAAACTATTCCAGGTATTGGACTATGCCAATCCTGTGCATCTCATCACCGAATACCACATCACCTTTACTAGGCATTATACCTTGACCAAGCCATCATACTTCTTCACATCCTTTATATAATACAAGTATTCCTCTTATCTCCTTTAAGCATATGCAAAGCACTATAGCTCTTATTTGGCTATAAGAACAAACAATGTGTGATCAAGATTTTATTATTATTAGTGCATCCATTTATTATTATTATTATGTTACTAAGTTTCCATTTCCTAGTTTATTTTGAACATTATCATTTCTTACATGAGACTTTTATCAACATCTTGTTACCTCTAACTAGGAAACAACTATTTGCATGGCTCACAAGTCCATCAAAAATCTTGTCACCTCTCACTAGGCAACAACTAATCACATGGCTCACAAAGCCCATTAAACATCTTGTCACCTCTCACTAGGCAACAACTAACCACATGGCTCACAAGGCCCATTAAACATCTTGTTACCTCTCACTAGGAAACAACTAACCACATGGCTTACAAGGCCCATTAATTGGTATTATATGAAACATCATAGCTTATACATAGCTATGCTCATTATTTCATACTATCGGCATAGTTTCAATATGGTTAAGGATTTCCCCTTTATTAACCAATTGTAGTTCAAATCACATCATTACCCTTCATTAGGGTTAAGGTTTCCCTCTTTAAGCTAACTAGGGTTTTCAAGTACACTCATCAAGAATCAAACCCTAATTCAGATTCCACACATATTAGGAGTATCAATGTATGCTCATTTCATGATTATCACAGAAGTATGAGTTTCTCTCTCATCCTCACTAGGATGTTGGTTACTTCATACTTTGTTAAGTTGGCTCAACCTTTCCTTCAAGGTACAATAGCCTACTTAATCAATATTCATTAAACTCCATACCTCTTAATGTATGACTTGATATAATACACTTCATCTGTTACTCCATCAAGTACATTTCTTCTAAGGTGCTTTCCTTCATATGGGTTTTGAGGTGCTTCCACCATATTGGGTATGAGGTGTGTGATTGCTACCCATCTCATTTTAGAGGTGTATGTGTCTTACCATCTTGAGTTTGAGGTGTATGCTTACTTCCATATCACTTAGAGGTGTATGTGTGCTTACCATATCACCCTTGAGGTGTAAGTGTGCTTCACACCATATCGGGCAAAGAGGTGTGTGTGTGCTTTACACCATATGGGCAAAGAGGTGTGTGTGTGCTTCACACCATATCGGACAAAGAGGTGTGTGTGTGTGCTTCACACCATATCGGGCAAAGAGGTGTGTGTGCGCTTCACACCATATCGGGAAAAGAGGTGTGTGCTTGACCTCATATCATCCAAGAGGTGTATACTACATTACCATATCGTACAAGAAAGTATAAAATCATATCCATATAGTTTTAGTGGTGTAGGTACATCACCATATCGGGTTAGAGGCGCTTGCTTATGTGCTTGAACCCAATATCACTTTATAAGGTGATACCATCATATTCAAGCTCTAAACCTTCGTTCTACTTGTTCTAGTTCATGGAAAACAGTTCTAGTTCATGGAAAATATTCCTAAGTTACTATTAGAGCTCAAGGATTCATCAATTATGCAAGAAATTTCGAATTAAAAGTAAATCATTTAACTAAGGCAAGATTGATTGTAAATAATTACATAATTGAGTTCAAGTTATATAACCTGCCTCCAAAGCAACTTCAAAGATCCAAGATACAAATATTCACATTCCCAAAGTTGAAGATGAGCTTCTTAAAGGTCCAAGACTTGAGCTCCTTAGCCTCATGCACAATACCTCATCACTTGTGGACAATATGGTCGATATCCCTCACTTGGCCGATATCACTTTGAAATGGGTGATACACTTGCTATGGCCGATACCAAGGCCCTATGCACGATACTCCTTCACCCTTACATGATACCAAGACTCTATGCATGATATATAAGAGAAAGGGGGTGATAGATTTCGAAAAATTCCACTTATGGGTGAAAGGAAGGGTATATATACTTGAGGTTCCAATTCAATGCAACCTTTCCCAAGGGAAGTTGCAAGCTGGTATCCATTTCTTTATTGAGGTGCTTAGCTCGTTTTTGAAAAGTCAAAGATTTAAAAACACTATATGGGGTCTCCTCTTAGTCTCCTTGGCCGATAGGGACTCCCATATAATCACTACAACCTGATACACTTAATACAAGCTCAAATTAGGGTTTCCATTCAACCCCTTTATTAGTCTTTTCATCACCAAGAGTATCATATTTAAATATGATTCAAACATGGTGTCCACTTCTTTATATGTCCTCTAAATGATACATAGAGGAATTACGAACACTTTAGAGGTGGTAATTTGCATATCAACCCTACATTTGGGGTAATTTACAACTTGCACCAAAATTGGTACACAAGTCACCAACATTATTCAAACAAGTTCAAACTTGGAATTTAGGCTTTCCACAAGCCACCAAATTGCATCATTATATCTATTATGATGATAAAACACTTAGGGCCATTCAACATGTGACAAATTGCAATATATCCCCTCATTTTGGGTAAATTACATTTTGGTCCAAAACATGAGAACATTGCTCAAACATTATTCAAACAAGACCAAATTTGAAGCATAAGTTTGTTACCTAATAGAAAAAAACTTTAGAGGATTATATTAAATTTCTAAGCAACTTACTTGGCCAAAACAAATAGGGTTACCTCATAACCCAGGTTAGGGTCATTACACAATACATGAAGGCATTTTATGATATCAAGTTGATAAAGAGGGCCATGTTTATTGACAACTATAGAAACAAGCAGTCGCACAGAGTTGAGGCAAGATACATGAGAGAAAGTTGCAAATTAGTCCACACCATATGTCTGAGTGTAGCCTTTTTCTACAAGGCGAGCCTTCAACCATTCAATTGAACCATATGGTTGATATATAATAGTAAAGATCCAACTATATTAAACTGTTAGATAGTTTTTAGGATGATCAACAAGATCCCAGGTCTTGTGGTCTTATAGGACAGACATTTCTATTTCCATAGCTTAATGCCAGGAGGGATACTAAAGAACTTGTGTAGCATTCTTTGGTACATGAAGAGTAGTAGTAAAACATGCACAACTAGCACCAAAATTAGTTATAGAGTAGGAATTACTAATCAGATGCTGAGTGTTGGAATGTACACCTTTACTTAGGTTTATAGGAGGATGTAGGACAAAAATTACTTGGGGTGTTGTGACCTTCCAATGAGGGAGGAATTGGTTGTTAAGGAGTTAGAGGGGATCATGGATCTTCTTGTAGACACCTCTTCATATATCTCAGGGAGGAGATTCTTAATAAAATAGGTGTTGCGAAAGATGTGTGACAGAATAGAAAACAAAGGAGCATCAGGGTAAAGAAGAGAGACATGAACCAGATTATGTAACATAGAAGAAGGTATACAGTTGATTAAGTAGCACACTATAGAAACAACTTTAGGATAGAAATGTTTAGGAACCTTATAACGAAGAAGAACGGTGTGTGATACTTTAAGTAAATGATGATTCTTCCTTATGATACACCATTTTGTTGTGGTGTGTAAGAGCAGGAAGTCTGATGAATGGTACCCTGAGAATTATAAAGATGATTGGCATATTTTTGCATAAACTCTAATACATTACCGGTTTGCAAGATTTTGGCAACAATTTTGAATATGGTTTGGATCATTGTAAAAAAGGTGGTGATAGTTTGCAAAATGTTACTACAACCCTTTAGTAGAACCAACCAAGTTTCCCTATAATAATCACCAATAAAGGTTATAAATAGCAATATATACACAAACTAGAAACATGACATGGACCCTAATTATCAACATGAACAATGTGAAACAGATTTTTAGGACTAATTTCTTGCTTCTTACGAAAAGTGGTTTGACTTTTTTTTTACCAAAGTGGCATGATTCACACAAAAATTATATATCATAAATACTTGAAAATAAACAAAAAAGTTTAGCAGTAGAAGGATGTCACAGGCGATAGTGCCATTATAGACTAGTCACAGATGAAGTAGTAGAGTGACATCAGATTGTGGCACATCCAGGTAGTACAACCCATCTGGTCCTTCATGCAATGAACCAACCTGCTTCCTCGTCCTGATATCCTAATACACACAACCAACGTGGTCAAAAGTAATCGAGCATTGAAGGCTCTCAACAATTTTACTGATAGATAGTAGATTAAGAGGAAAGCATGGAACATATATGATAGATATAAAGGGTAGATTTTTAGACCGATATGTATTTCCAATGCCATGGGCAATAGACTAAGTCACATCCACAACAGTCATAGGAGGAATTTTTATAGTCTTAAATAAGGTATTGACTAGATTGGAATAGCCAAAAAAAAGGGTAAATGTGTGGAGTCGATGACCCATTTATTTTTATCAGTAGTAGCAAGAGATGCAAGTAAGGCAGAGTAACCTCCTTTTATAGTAGTTGCTGGTGATGATAGACAAGCTTGGAGGAAATTTTAAAAATCTGAGCAAATCCGCTCAACTGTGGGTCGAGTAGAGCTTGAGGAAGTAGCAGTTGAGTCCTAATAGACATCAGAGGAATCTGATTTGTTGAGATAGGTTTACTGTGCTTTTTCTAGTAGCGGTCCTCATCGTGGTTCGTGTACCCGTAGAAGTTGCAGAAGCAGTTGTAGGAGGGGGTTGAGGTTGACCTCGTCCAGGGCCAAGAGGAGGACCTCTTCCGACAACACGTCAACCACGACCTCAGCCACGTCCACGTCCACATCCTTGACTAAAACCATGGTAGAAAACCACAAGGATCGAGTGACTAGAAGAAGTAGCTGGCAAAGAGAGTCCATAGAAGGAAGGTGTTGAATTCTCTTCAAAACATCCCTTAGTGAAGGTACATGATCACTTGATAAGATTTGGTTTATCAATCTTGTAAAGGAATGAGGCAAACCAGCCAAAAATTGAACAAGTTGAAGTTCATTGTGTTACCATTGAACTTCATTGATATCAACAATGAGTGGATGATATACTTCAAATTCATCTAAAGCGCCAAACATCGGTTGTAATATAGAGTCTTCAGTGGAATACTCCATTTTAGCCAAGTTCCTTAAGATCTCGAAGAACTTCTTTGGGTTTTTCTTAAGGAAGTACACATGGGAATATTGATCTCACATGGCTTTGGTATTTTGTAGGTGAAGAAGACATTGACTGGTCATTGGTTCAACATTGTTAACCATCCACATCATTATGCTATAATCTTATTTGCCCCATTGGTCATAGGCATGTTTGGCTTTGTCATCTGTTGAGACATCAGGAGGATCCTTAGCAGTAGAAGTGATATGAGAGAAACGTCCTTGGGCTTTGACATAGATTATGAATGATCCAACTCAAAGATGGTAATTTGATTTATCAAGTTTCATAACACACAAGTTTCATGCATGATCTATAGTATTCATGCAATCTAGAGAGATGGAACTTACAAAGATGAGTTAGAAGTGGTAAAAAGGCATATCTAGATGATGAGATATGAGAAACTCACAGTGGAGAAGCAGAAATAGAACATGAGTAGTAGAAAAAAAGTAGTAAAAGTGTATATCTAAACAACCCACATAGGGGTAGATTAAGCAGCAACCAATTCCAAATAGATATAAGGATCCCACATAGGGGTAGAAGATAGAAGCAATAGATCTGGATCAACATAACTAAGAAGCCCACATAGGGGTAGTAGATAGCAGTAGCAGATTTGGATCTATAGTTTTGGGAAACCCACAGAGGCACAATAGATAGAAGCAGCAGATATGGATCAATAGATATGAGAAACCCACGTCGGGGTAGCATATAGAGAAGAAATGACATATGCCTCCATGGTATGAGATTCATTCCACTACGTGGCATAGGCAGGAAGAAAGGTGATACTTTTAGGTTTTCAACTTGCTATTCTGGGACTAACTGGAAGAGTAAATAATGGAATGCATGTAGATGGGGTGGAGGTCACTGGGTTATGAGTTGATGGTAAGGAGGCCAATGGGGATGATGGAAGGTGAAGTGCAGGTGGTAGGTCGATTAGTCGATGGGTAGAAGTTTGATGGGTTGGGAGATGAAGTATTGATGGGTTTATGGGTGGTGGAGGTTGATGGGTGAAAGATAATGGGTTGGTCGATGGGTGGAACATGAAGGGTTCATCTATGGGTGGAGTTTGATGGATGGAAGATGAAAGGTTGGTCGATGGGTGGAGGTCAATGACAGAAGAGGAAGGGTTAGTCAGTGGGCGTGGAGGTTGATGGGTGGAAGAGGAAATGTTGGTTGATAGGTGGAGGTCAATGGGTGGAAGAGGAAGTTTTGGTCGATGGGTGTAGGTCAATGGGAAGGTGGTGGTGATGAAGGTTATGGATGGAGGAGATGTGTAGGTCATGGTGATGGTGGGGATGGTGGAAATGGTGGAGGTAGTGGGGGTCAGTGGTAGGGGAGGGGGGTCGATGGGATGTATTAGAAGGATCAAACATGTCTAATATTGTATAGAATGGAAAACATTTATTTGATATATTAGAAAAAGTTACAACGCAGTCTCTTTTATAGGACAAGAGAGTATAGGAGAACTAGAACTAGGCAAAATGGGATAAAAGAAAAGATAAAGACTAGTCAAGTCCTAAGAACAAAACAAAGCACACAACAAAAGATAACACATAAACCATATATACTAATAGTCTACAACGACAACCCCATTAGAGAATATCTCCTTTGCATATTTAAGTCTAACTTGGATGTATCTATGTTGCTTATATTGTACTAAGAACTCCTTATCTTGGATATGGTTTTTGTTCAGTCACAGTGAACTGATATTGTAAGAAGAGACTTCTTTACCATAGGTAAACTAGATATAAGTACATGTAGCTGCTCAACTTCCAATCTAATTTCATCTATAGCACACAACTCTGTCCCAAAGGTGGAATGAGATAATATGGTCTGTTTCTTAGACCTCCACAAACCATCACCTCCCCCCAATAGGAGTACATATCTTGAGACATCATTTTATCCTAAAGTTCATGACAGCCCAACTTGCATCACTATATCCTTCGACTATAGAAGGATACTTGTCATTCTGTAGCCTAAGGGAACTAGTTACCATTGATATACCACAACACATTATCAAGGGCTTCCTAATAGGTCTTGTATCTACTTAGCTTTCTCAAGTTAAACACAATGTATGGTCTTGTGTAATTTGTAAGATGCATCAAGCTTCCTATAATCTGAGAGTATAGTAACTGAGACACTGGAACACTAATGTAATTCTAATAAGGGCTTCAATGAATCATTTGAAGTCATAACATGTATACATGATGTGAATTTAGACCTCTCCAATATCTTATCAACATGTGACATTGAGAGAGTGTAATTGTCATGGAACTATTTGTTACCAAAACTCTAACTCCAAATGACTATAGGGTTGTAAATGGGAACCGGTAGACCCACGAACCCGCAAATCCGGACCCTTAAAAAACCCATCACGGGTCTAATTTTTTATACCTGCATACCCTTAGACCCGTATACCCTTAGACCCGTATATAAGCGGGTCCAATAATGGGTATGCTTAGACTCAGACCCGCTAGACCCGTGTACCCGCTATACATAAGTAACTACTAAAATAATGTTATATATATCATATTTACTAGTCTAACTAATATAATTATTGAGATTATATCCTACTCTAACCACAATAAGGTTGAGACTAGTCATATAATTAACAATTAACTATTCTAGTTATAATAATGAACATGTAAACTTAAAATCAAAATTTCTACTAATTTACATTACTTTCTACATAAATTAAACGTTATGATCATGACTACAAATATGTAAACAATTACTCAATTAATGTTATTATATAGAATATAACATTTTCTAATATAACTATTACATGTTAATATACTATATGATTACAATATCTTGTGTTAAACATATACAACATAATCATTTCTCTTACATAAACAATATGATGTTTTATAGAACCGCTTACCCGCATACCCACTATTATTGCGGGTACGGGTATGGTGCGGGTCCAAGTTTTGTATTATGCGGGTCTAGAACCGGAACCGGACCCGCTAAATTAGATGGATATGGGTATGGGTATGGCCAAACCCGCACCATACCCACACCGTTTACACCCCTAAATGACTACACAGTCAATGGTGATAGGAACTAGGCACCTGTCCCTAGCACGATACTAACAAAGCGCGAATAAAGAAGAGTAAACCTTGGCATACATGAACAAATAATGAAATAAAAGCACCAATCATGATATCAACATTCAACAAGATATGTTAGGAAACATTGTTTATTACAAGCTTTCATATACATGTTCACGAGTGCATTTTCTAGTCTGCTCATGAATACTAGAGATCTACAACAAGTACACTTGACATAGGTCACCAAGCCCATCAACTTCTATCCATCTATGAACCTATAAAATACGTGAAACAAGGTGGGTCAAGCACACGAGGTGCTAAGTACAGGTCTAAAAGATACATATACATAAGCTTTGCATAATTTGAAAAGATTTATAGAAGTAACGAACAAGAAGCAAAAAAATTAAGTGTTTTACAAAATGAGAGCCCATGTTTTACGTCATTTCACTCCAATTATACCATCATTTCATGCATTCATCAAGATTATGTATTCATAAGGACTTTTATGGACAACTTCTCACTAGAAGAGTCTATGAGGGTGCTCAAGATTAGCTAACCATTTTATCAATGATATGCCCTATCTTGATAAATCAAGTAGGATGCCCATCCTCATGTCCTTACCCCAAAATTTTAGGCAGGTGCAGGAGGTTTGTATAATGGAGTTTCTATATTATGTTTGCAAGTTATAAAACACAACACGAGACAAACATTGAGTACAATACTAGAGTATGCCATGGCAATATTTGAGCAAGTAAATAAGCATACATATGTATCACATTTCAAGCAAGAAAGCCATAGTCATATAATTATTAAAGCCAATACCTGATTCAGATATTTCATGACTTAACCTTGACCAAATAGATCTCATACAACACATGATAAAGTATAAGATTGCATACATGCATTAGATTCTTATCATTACCCTAACAAGCTTCATTTTAGGGTTTTGTCCAAGTTAGGTTCAATGTTTCTTATTTACATGTTTGATGATATTTTACTAATTTATAGGGCATCACGAAGGTGTGGTTCAAGTTTCATGTCATTTCGAGGTTCCATCTATTTCATATGTTTCAAGATCCAAGCCACTAATGTACATTTTGAGGTTCAAAAGACTCATAATAGGGAAATAAGGCCAAGTGTCATCAAGATAAGGGAGACAACTATAAAATATGGATTATATCAGCAAATTTAGGACATAATAAGAATAATTAGAGTTGGGTGGATGTCCCATAGATTCTAGGCATCACAAACCAACATTGGATATCAATATTTCCAACAACATACATAAATCAATATGGTTGCTTATATCATCAACATATGAACTATGTGGAACATCCACATCAAATATATCATAACATATGGGTATTCCATGATTTGAGAGAAAGAGAGAGAGATAAGAGAAAAAGACCCACATAAGAATTAAGGCACACGAGCCACAATTCAAGTCACATAGGTCACATTTGGCATATACAGGGTTACAAACAGAACCATGGAGAGGGGGATGATGATAGCCATTAATATCAACAAGCATTACAAACTTACTGATTTCATATATTAAAAGAGTTTTATTCATAGGAAGACAAATATTCCACCATTGATCAGAATATTCTCATGCATTACCACAAAGGGATCACTTTCATGCATTAGGTGTCATATGAGGTGAAACAAGCAAGAAGTAGTGTGATCTTCAGCATACATAATACATAGCATCAAAATAATACTGATTTTGGATATTATAATGAGTTTCATATATAAATGGATCAAGGTTATCAAATGATCAAAGTTCACAAACATGTCACATTAGTGCATCAAAGTCAATTAAGAATCAAGAACGGAGATTACATCTTTCATGGTGTTTTATTTTCATAAAATTTACTGATTTGAGGTGTAGGAAATATATTGGGCATCAAAGATCAAATATTTACCATAATAGTGCACTTAATATGGCCAACATAGTCAAATATCACATATTTGTCAAAACAGGAACAAAGGAAGAGTATTTGGGATCTTAAACTATGTCCAAATTGTAGGTCTCGTCGAGATGATCGATTTGATATATGTTCACATATTTTTGCTAAAGAATGAGGGAGTTATCATTTTTTGAAGGCTTGGAGCTAAACTATATGGAAAAGGGCTTTGATGTTACCATTTTATGATTTCGTGGGGCCGACCACGGATGCGGGTCGCACAGAGGCTGAGGAGGCGTTCGGCAATTGACAACCCCGCTCAAATACTGCGTGGGGCGTGTTGAGGTGGCAGGGACCCCCATTGACTAAGATTTGACCGGGTGGGGCGGATCTGGGCCGTCCGGTTGTAAAATCATCGGGGTCCAACCACGATCTAGCGGCTGAGGGGTGTCGCCCCTCCGGTGTGCCTGTTCGCGCAAGGCTAGTTTAGCCGCGGCGGCTGGCCAAGTGGAACTCACCGGAGTTGCACACGTACGGCGTTGGAGGTAATGGGGGCACAAACTGAGTTTCCGGCAATCCTCCCTAGGGCTTGGCGAAGCCAGCGGTCTGTCCATCTCGTACTACGACGACCCAACAGATGGACTGCTTGGTGGCGGCACCGTGTGCCCATGGCAAGCAAGATATGGTGAAAAGGGCTACTGGCGGCACCCTAGGGCAAGATGGAGGAGGGAAAAGGTGGGAAGCAAATGCGGCACAGTGTACGGCCAATTGAGCGTGAGAAGAGGGGGGAGCAAGGCTGATTGGCCGATTGCAAAGCAACCTGACACACTGCTTTGCACAGTGTACGGCCAGGAGAAGATGACGAGTTATGGGTCGTTGGATCTAGAGGGAAATCCGTGGCACCAGATCAAAGGGTGTGCGTGTGTCGCAGCGAGAATAGGAGAAGGAGAAAGAACACCCCCGATGGGCCGCTTCCAAACGGGCCTAATTGGGCTCTAAAATCGTGCTAAAACAAATAAATCAAATGAAATTTGTGCCAAAAAGAAAATGCCATAACTTGGGCTAGAAAGGTTCAATTGAGGTGATTTTTCGCCGTTGGACTCAAAATTAAATCCTCTACATCATGATGTACATTCATGAGAATGAAGATCATATATAATAGATTCAATTTACTTTCCATGATGGTGATATGATATATCTTGATACTTGGTTCAGAAGGGCAACTTATAAGTCACACATCATGAAATTCATCATTGTAGTGGTCAAATTGGGATGTCTCCATCCTCCAATCATGAAATTGACATCAAATTAAGTAATAGGCCACTTTAGTAGAGAGAAAAAGAACATTTGAGGAGAGAGAAAAGTTAGGATTATCACATCCTTCCCTCCTTGAAGGAAATTTCGTCCTCAAAATTCATCCCAGACCATAATCAAGAATCAAAGTCAAAATCCATCATGTGTAGATATCCAACCCTTGATGTCAAAGCTTTCCCAACTATGGAATGCACACTTAGAGTGTCATCATTAAAGGTTTATCCATGCCCATTATATTCATATTACCATATCTTTTATCATGTTATGATATCATCACTGGCATTAGAGCTCCATAACCCTTATCCTTATGTTCACATATTCATACAAGCTCAAAGTGTGAAATCAAGATATAAGTTATCAATTCTAAAAAAACATATTCATCACAATGACTTCCAAATGAGACTGTCTTCGAACGTGGCATTTACCAGATTTCGTGCATGTTTTGGTTTTCCCCAAAATTCTATCAATTTCTCCCAGTTACGTTCATCATTTCTCAATTTGGATCTGAAATTAAGAAATTCATTGATCATACTTATTCAAGTTATGACCCCAAGAGTATTGTTATATCGTGTTAATAATTTTTCATTTGGGTATGAGATTAGGCATTTTGCCTCTGATTATTCAAACTAAGATCTCTAGCATCATTATATCAAGTTCATGATTCCAAATTACATCTTCATGTATGGTTTGATTTCCTATTATCTTATGGGAGTGACTTATCATACATATATCGAGTTTTAATGTAAGTGAGATATTTCAAGTATCAAGTATAATTTGAGGAATGACATTATCATCAACATCAAGGCTTCATAATTATCTCACTTGTATCTAGAAGGAGATCTACAAGCTCAAGCCACTCAATCTAAGACCTATCTATGTCCAACCAGACATGCTAACCACAAATTTCTACCCATAGCGAACTTTTACCCAACATACCAAATGAGAAAAACCTCTAAATTCCTTTACATAAAACCACTAACCTGAGTATGAGGCTCGTCATGGGGATCACATGTCATGTACATCATCTTAAGGTCTTGGGACATCTCCCTCACCTATATAGCAAAACATCATATATCGGATGCCTCTTCCTCTAGGGTTAGATCTTTTCATAGGAAAGCTAGGGTTCAACACTTACAAGGGAACACACACTAGGTGACTCAACTCACATACTTAGAAGTATTCTATCTAGGGACTCATCATCCTATGTTTCATCATGCATATTTCTCAACATTTCACATATTTTGGAGTGTAGGTACTCTGATCTTCTCCCGTGGTGGGTTGACTCATAACAAGAGGTCACCCTTTTCGTATGTCCCATGCTACAAGTCTTTCCTTGTAGAGAGATTGAGGCATATGTTGGTCCTGAATCATATCCCACGTATTATAACTCATCGTATACAAGACTATGCATAAGAAAGCATGCCAATCCACTAGCTATGTTTAGCACATTAACCAAGTCACATGTATCATACAAGGTGCTATGTTTATATAGTGTTGCATGGTGAAACTCATCTCATATCGTCAAACATACTTGAACCTCTAAAAAAACTTGGGTCATATCATCATCATCATCATCATCATCATCATCATCATCATCATCATCATCATCATCATCATCATCATCATCATCATCATCATCATCATCATCATCATCATCATCATCATCATCATCATCATCATCATCATCATCATCATCATAATCATCATCATCAACAACAACAATAACAACATCATCATGATCATCATCTAGGCTACTCACTAGCATAACCTTTATCTTAGATCTAGACAACTCTAGAGACTACATCTATCATCTAAAATCTCTCAACTAGACTTGATGTTACATATCTTTCTCTTAGGCTACATGGACATTCATTGCCTTTTTGCGTGTGGTAACATTTTTTGTATGTACATATACTAATAATTGAAATGAATTACTCCAGTGATAAAATGGGAAATGGAAACCACTATACTCCATTCTAATAAAACTAAAACCAAAACAAGTTACCACACTCATCAGGTAGTCTAGTACCATGACACCTAGAGAAATACCAAGAACATAATGCACACCTGTGTAGCTACCCTAAGCACATGCCTGGAACATATGTCTAGGGTGGTAATACAAACTCCCTTTTTCTCACCCTCCTAAACCTAGAGCCCATACTACAGGATAGAAGGACAAAAAAGAAGGATTCTACGTATTATACAAGTATACACCTAATTCTAGAACATCTAGGTTCTAATCTAGAGGCTAAGTCAATTCAGTCCACAAAGGACAACAAATAAGTTTCTAGGTTTAAGATGTAACGCGAATTTAGTTTTTGTTTCATGTTAGTCATGTTTAGTGTACTTATTGTACATGCTCTGATATCATCTGTCACAAAATTGTTTGTTACACAAATCCTAACTCTAAATGACTACAAATTCAATAGTGATAGGACCTAGGCGTCCGTTCTTAGCATGGTACTAATAAAGTCCAAATGCGGAAGCGCAAAACTTAGCACACATGAAAAAATAACGAGATAAAAGCACCAATCATGATCTCAACATTCAACAAGATACATTAGGCAACATTGTTTATTACAAACTTTCATTTACGTGTTCAAGAGTACAATTTTACCAGTCTGCTCATGAATACTAGAGATCTACAACAAGTACACCTGACATAGGTCACCAAGCCCATCAACATAGAGCCATCTCTGAATCTATAAAATACGTGAAACAATGCAGGTCAAGCATACGAGGTGATGAGTATAGGGCTAAAAGATACATATACATAAGCTTTACATAATTTGAAAAGATTTACATAAGTAACGAATAAGAGTAAACAAATTAAGTGTTTAGCAAAATGAGAGCCCATGTTTTATGTCATTTCACTCCAATTATATCATCATTTCATGCATTCAATAATATAATGTATTCGTAAGGCCTTTTATGGACAACTTCTCACTGGAAGAGTCTATGATGGTGCTCAAGATTAGATAACCCTTTTATCAATGATTCACCCTATCTTGATAACTCAAGTAGGATGCTCATCCTGATGTCCTTAACTGAAAACATCAGGCAGGTGAAGGAGGTTCGTATAGTGGAGTTTCTATATATGTTTGCAAGTTATAAAACATGATACGCGGCAAACATCAAGTATAATACTAGAATACTACATGGGTGTATTTGAGAAAGTAAATAAGCATACATATGTATTCCATTTCAAGCAAACAAACCATAGTCATATAATTGTTAAAGTTCATACTTGATTCAAATATTTCATAACTTAACCTTGACCAACTATATCTCAAGCAACACCTAATAAACCATAAGATTGCATACATGCATTAGATTATTATCATTACCCTAACAAGCTTCATTTTAGGGTTTTTTCCAAGTTAGGTTCAAGGTTTCTTATTTACATGTTTGATGATCTTGTATAGATTCAAGGGCATCACAAAGGTGTGGTTCATGTTTCATGTCATTTCAAGATTCCATCTATTTTATATGTTTTAAGATCCATGCCACTAATGTACATTTTGAGGTTCAAAAGACTCATAATAGGGAAATCAAGGCCAAGTGTCATCAAGATAAGAGAGACAAGTATAAAAGATAGATTACATCAACAAAGTTAGGACATAATAAGAGTAACTAAATTTGTGTGGATGTCCCCTAGAGTCTAGGCATCACAAACCAACATTGAATATCAATATTTCCAATAACAAACATAAATCAACATGGTTCCTTATATCATCAACATATGAACTATGTGGGATATCCACATCAAATATATCATAAGGGATAGGGTATTCCCTGATTTGATAGAAAGAGAGTGAGCCAAGAGAAAAGGATCCACATAAGCATTAAGGCACAAGAGCCAAAATAAAGTCATGTAGGTCACATTCGACATATATAGGGTTACAAACACCACCATAGAAAGGGGTATGATGATAGACATTAAGATCACCAAGAATTACAAATTTACTGATTTCTGGTATCCAAAAGAGTTTTGTCCATAGGAAGACAAAGATCCCACCATCAATTAGAGTATACTCATGCATTACCACAAAGGGATCACTTTCATGCATTAGGTGTCATATGAGGTGAACAAGCAAGAAGTAGTGTGATCTTGGTCAGACATAATACATAGCATCAAAAGATCATCAATTTTGGAGATTATAATGAGTTTCATATATAAATGGATCAAGATTATTAAATGATCAAAATTCTAGGGGTAAAGTTCACATACATGTCACATTAGTGCATCAAAGTCAAATAAGGATCAAGAATGGTTATTACATCTTTGAAAATGTTTCATTTTTGTAAAGGTTACTGATTTTAGGTGTAGAAAGTAGATTGGGCATCAAAGATCCAATATTTACCAAAATAGTGCACTTAATATGGTAAAACATAGTCAAAGATCACATATATGTCAAAAAAGGAACAAAGGAAGAGGATCTTAGATATGAAACTATTCCCAAGTTGTAGGTCTTGTTGAGATAATTGATTTTATATTTTGGTTCGTATATTTTGGCTAAAGAATTAGGGAGTTACAATTTTTTGAAGGTTTGGAGAAAAACTATATGGAAAAGGTCTTTGATGTTACCACTATATATTTTGTGGGGCCGTCCACAGATGCAGGTTGCACAGCTACAGAGGCGGCATTCAACGATTGGCAACCACACTCACAACACTGTGTGGTGCGTGCTAAGGTGGTCGGAATACCCATTGACTGGGCTTTGATTGAGTGAGGCAGATCTGGGCCTTCCGGTTGCTGGATCATCATCTTATACCACAATATAAAGGCTGAGGGGTGTCGCCCCTCCGTTGTGCATGTTCATGCAAGGCTAGTTTATTCGCAGTGGTGGGCCAAGCAGAGCTTGTCGGAGTTGCAAACATATGGTGTGGGAGGTAGCAGGGGCACTAACTGAGGCGTTGGACGTCCTCCTCATGGCTCAACAAAGGCAGTGGTCTGTCCATCTTGTATTGTGATTGCCCAATAAGTGGGCTACTTGGTGGCGACACCGTGCGCCCATGGCAATAAGAGATGGTGAAAATTGGGTTACTGGTGGTGCCCTAAGGTAAGAAGGGGGGAAAGTGGGAAACGATTGCGGGAGTCAAGAGGAACCTAGTGGGAAAGACAATTGAGAGTGACAAGAGGAGGAGGAGGGCTGATTAGCCAATTGCAAAGCAATATGAAACAGTGCTTTACACATTGTACGACCCAGATAAGATGATGAGTTCTGGGTTGTTGGATCTAGAGGGCAGTCCATGGCATCAGATCCAAGGGTGTGCATGTGTTGCAACAAGAATAGGATAAGGATAAAGCACACCCCCAATGGTCCACTTTCAAATGGGCCCAATTAGGCTCTAAAATCGTGCACAAACAAATACATTGAATGAAATTTGAGCCAAAAAGAAAAGGCCATGACTTGGGCTACAAAGGCCCATTTGAGGTGATATTTGCATCGTTGGATTCACAATTGAATCCTATACATCATGATATACATTTCCAAAATGAAGGTCATATATAAGAGATTCAATTTACCTTCTAAGATGGTGATATGATATATCTTGATACTTGGTTCAAAAGTGCAAGTTAAAGTCACACATTGTGAAATTGATCATTGTAGTTATCAAATTGGAATGTCTCCATCCTGCAATCATGAAATTGACATTAAATTAAGTAATATACCACTTGATTAGAGAGAAAAAGAACATTTGAGGAGAGAGAAAATTTAGGGTTATCATAGTAATACCATCACTAACCTAGTGATTTTAAGCCGTAAAATCACATCCACCCATATATTTCATCTCAATCTTGCTATACAAGAATTATTTTGTCCCATTTACTAGTTTCATATCAAAACCAAAAAGAGGATAGTCTTTATATGTGAGCATAAAAAGATGAATAAATCATTATTATCTTGTACTAAAAAAACTTTTCAAAATCATTAGAATGAAGGAAAAATAGGATATCACATTATCAAACTTTTCATTCTATTGCTTAAGGTCTTGTTTTAAGCCATACAAAGACTTACTAAGTTTACAATTTTGTACTATTGATATGATATGGATTCCTTCTCTGTTTGAATGACTCCTAAATGGTAGATTCATATCAGAAACGTATGCAACCCTTCCTAGTGAGATTTCCTTACGGATTTATATCAAATGATGTAATTAGGGTTTAACCTAATTGAGAAATTTAGTTAAGTTTCCATGATTTCATGTCTATATTGATTGCATACGATTTGTTGGAAACAATCTTTATTTAGTGAATGCTTATATCTTATGAGATCATGATAAGAGCCATGTGACAAGTGAATGAGGCAAATGAAACCCTAAGAGTAGGGTGTTGGCATGTGATGAATGAATAAGGCGAATGAAACCCTAAGGATAGGGTGTTCAATGAATCATGCTATGGTAATATGAAAGGTCTCAATATGAGATGTGGTGATGTTTAATTGTTAAACTGTATGTTTCTAGTGCATTTAACTTTATATGCTTGTTCTCTCTGAAATGTTATCTACATACTGCAGGGCTTCTTATATTTCAATATATATACACATCTCGTAAATTGCAGGTGTTGAGATATGACATGCCCTAGAAAGGGATGTTACTGAGTACAAATGATGTAAATGTGTTTTCAAGTTATGTTAGGAATGTGAAATAAGTAAGATCTGTGTTTTTCCTGTTTAATTATTTATTTGTTAATCAAGTATAGACTTAGATGCCCTAACACCGTAGAACCCCTAACATGTGTCTGCGATTTAGGGGTGAAACTCGTGTTGCAACATCATCCGTGCGTGTGTCGCGGACAAACGAGGAAAGAGAAAGAGGGCAGTGTCTAACAACAATTGTGCTTGTGTCACAATGGCACTGCGGTTTCACCAGAAAACACGGTTATCTAACACCATTCGTGCGGAGTCGCGAAGGTAACCCTGTGACACTCCGCCTGTGTGCTCAGGTTGAAGGAGGAGTCGAGAGAGAGCACTCAGAGTAGTGCATTGAGGCCGGAGAGCCTGTGGCCCTGTGGCAGAACAGGGCTGGAGTCAGACTCAGCATCCCCCGGGTGTGTCGCTGAGTCTTGTACGGTGGGGCCGTAGCATGAATTTGTTACGGATCCTTATATGCAGAGTACACTGCATATATTTAGGGCATAATAATAATAAAATGAATGAGAAATCATATAGGATCACAGTAAATTTATATAACTGCTTTCTACTTGAAATGTCTGATGATGCTTAGAAATGTGCTATCTCAGTTATATTGTTTTAGAACTGCTCAGTGTAGTATTTATTGTTGATAAATTTCATATTGTTTAATCAAATTATATCTTTGATCACATTAGTGCATTAGTCTGTTTCCATGAAGTATTCATTCACTGAGCGAGTAGGCTCACCCCTCTACTCAAACATTTTAGGGTTAACCGCGTGGACTTGAAGATGATCAGAGCGTCAGAGTAGATCTGCCACAGGAGTCAAGTATGAGATTTGTTGAGTCAGTCGGTCCTTGTCACTCTAGGTCCTCAGTAAGAGTTTAGAGAGAGAGAGTTGTAATTACGATGTGTAATATTGTTTCTCTTTGATATATATGCTAATTAGCAAGTTTCATGTGCATAATGTGTGAAAGACATCGTGAATGTTTATACATGTATCTTTACTATTAAAGTTTGATTAGTGGAAGAAATGTTCATATTCCTTGTTATGATGTTATGTGGTTCAATGCGATGAATCAAGAGTTTAAAAGAAAAGAAAAAGATAAGGGTGTTCTTGTGTTAAATATAAATCCTATCTTACGCCCTAATCTCATGATTTGTTGGAAATTGTGAGATCGGGGTGTAACAGCTTGGTATCAGAACTTAGGGTGAGTTGTCAAGGACCATTAAGTTAGTAAGTTAGAGTCCTAAGTGTGGCAGATAGGAGATGTTTGATGTTAGCTTTGGGGATTTGAGTATTTGGATATCCTGGCCCGATATCTAAGTACTTGGATCAGCCAGTACAAGCTACTCTGTCTATTCTCTCACGTATACCCTGGCCAGGTATACAGTGGAAGAATGGGCTAGAGAGAAACCCTAGAAATGTTAGGGTTAGAAAACGAGAAAAGAAACAAGAATTAAGAGCATAAATGTAAAAGGAGATAGAACTTACATTTCATAATGTTGTTTCTGTTGGAAAAGTACAGAAATGCTCTTATATGTTGAAATTGAAATATTCAATACCTTGAAATATGGGTCTTTAATATCTGTTGTATACTATGCAATTGTAGCATTTATTGATTTCATTCTTTGTAACAAGTAGACTAGAATTGACTTTTTAAGGAGCTTTTGTTTCTATGGTTTTGCCCGCTGATTCGAGTGAAATTTGACATCAGCAGGTCTGTTTAAGTTTTCAGTCTGTGCGCGGTTCGGCCGAGTTCGCGTTTTGGTCGGCCGAGTTCCTTGTTTAGGATTTCAAACAGTGTTTTGGTCGGCCGAGTTTGGTCTTGAATCGGCCGAGTTTCTTTGTAGGTAAACAAGTAGTGTTTCGATCGGCCGAGTTCCCTAGAGGATCGGCCGAGTTTCCTGCTGATCGGCCGAAGTTGGTCGGCCGAGTTTCGGAATCTGGAAGGCGATCGGCCGAGTTCCAGAGTGATCGGCCGAGTTTCTGAGCTGTGAGTGGCAGTTCAGGAAGAATGTAATTCTTGTAGTTCTTGGCTTCAGGACTTCAGGTTTGGCCTGGTCCGGATTGGCAGGATGTGTTATTAGGATCTAATGAATCCTATCAATAGCATAATAAGAATAGAATTGGAATAATTAGACCCACATCAGAGTAAGAATGTACATACAGTAAGAGGTTGAAACATATGGGCAAGATCAGAACAACTAAGAATTAGTTGAAACTGATATCTGAGGTTCAACTCTGGGGTCTCAAAGGTGAAACCCTTAATTGGGGATAATAGAACATGATATGAAGCTCATAATTAGTTTATTGGTTAATTTTGCATGAACTAAACATATGAAATATAGAAGAGATATGTGAAATGTATGTATGTATGGTTCAAGATAACAAGAATCAATCATGAAGAATGAATCATAGAATAGAGTATAATGCTTTTATGAACTCTAAAGCAAAGGCTAAGTAGAAGAATAGGGTTGAGCATTCACTAGGTCCATAGAAGTAAAGAGACTTTAAAAGAGTAAAGGTAAAGAGAATCGTATGAACATGTAATTCATAAGACTAGAACAGCAAACTAGTTTCTAAGCAAAGGACATAGGTGTAGTTTAACGAATGAATAAGTCATACAAAGGTAGACTGTATTCAGGAGAGAAAAACTTGATTGAAAAGAGAAACTACGTTTGACCCATGCATGATCCACTTGATGTAAAAATGAAGAATATGTAATGTATTCAACATGAGTAAAAACTAATAGAGGGACTATTAATTTAGAATGTTAACTTCACAATAGTATAAAGTTAAAGGAGGAAATATGTGTGCAACATGGTATACATGACCATACATATGAATAAGCAACATGGTCATAAGAGAAAAATTTAGAATTTAAGATGATGGGTTAAGAATAGTATATGGTAAGAGGACTAAGAAATGTAAGAAAGGGTTTGAAATATGATGGAGAAGTTATAAAATAAAGAGGTTGTGAGATTCAAGCAAGTGCTAATTAATCAAATATCTCTGTTGATGACTAAGTAAATCTACATATGAGAATGTATTAGGGAATGTTTGAATACAAGTATTCCAAGTCTTAAAATCATCTTCTCTTTCATATATTCCTGAATGAGAGCAAGGTGGGAATGAAATGATAAGAAAATGAATCATATATGGTGCATAACTACCTTGGTAGGGTCATCTAGTGAATGTAATAGTGACATACAATATGATGAAGTGTGATAAGAAATAAGTTCTTGCGTGATAGCAAGAATGATGAATAATCTATTCCCATCTTAAATGCTTCAATGTTAATGATGTTTATTGTATATAATCATATGAAAGGATAGGTAGCAAAAGTAAAGAAGTAATGAATGAGCAGAAAGATATGGGAAAACACTATCTTTGTGTAATATGTGAATTTGCTTGATATCATTGAGAACTATTTGAAATATGTTGTGATTTAGTAAAGAATTAAAAGACCTAATGTTGAAAACTACATTCAGGCATGAAATACAAGAGTATAATGGCATGGAAGGATTTAGAAGTTTAGAATAACCTTGAATGTATCTTTCTTGTAGGTTTATGTTTCGGGGACGAAACATTCTAAGGGGGGGAGAGTTGTTACGACCCCATCTGAGCTTAATTGATAAACTAGGGTTTACCTAGACAATTGCAAAGATTAATTGGAATAATCATTCTTGAAATTTAATTAATGAAAATAAAAAAATTAGTATGTTTTAACTATGATAAGAAGTCTAAATGTTCTTTTGTCTTGAGAATTAGGGTTTGAGAAACATAAACCCTAATCGGCCCAAAAATAGGGTTTTGATGATGCATGAATACAGAATTTGATAAGTAGAATGTCTCACTAAATGATTTTGAGTATTTTATGTGTAACTCTGATTTACTTCAAATTTGTATATGATTTGGATATATAAAATGTGAACAACATTGAAAATTATCAGAATTTTTGAAGAAGGTTCTGACCTGTTTATCGGTCGAGTTTCAAACTCGGCCGATCACAATTTCAGAATTTTACAGCAGTGTGGTAATTGAATTTTATCTTTTTATTGGTATATCCAATTAATATCAAATTTTAACAGTATTTGATAAATACAATTTTAGACACTCTGTTAAATTGGCATAATTTTTTTGGATGACTTTTGAATCCCTACAGTAAGGGTGTCGGTCGAGTTTGTGCAGGACAAACTCGGCCGAATATATTGCTGACTGCAATATAGCAGTACACTGTTCGATTTTTAATTAATTATTGGTAACACCAAATGATCCCAAATTTTAACTGAAGCTTTATAGATCAATTATTAACAATGTGCTAAATTATCATAATTGTTGGAGAATGTTTGATCTCTGAAATAAACGAATTACAGTAACTTTTGTATAACTGAATATTCAGCCTATATAATTAAAGTTAAGTGTTGGGTCAATATGCAATTGACCCAAGCAGCTCAATTGACTTATATGAACGACCACGCACACTAGCAGCTCTCATTTCTCGTCATCCATTCCAGAGAAACGAGCTTCTAGAGAGAGAGGGAGAATTAGGGCTTGAGTGGAGAAAGTGGGGGAAATTGCTGAATTAGGGTTTTGCGATTCCAAGAGTGGTGAAATCAAGTAAGTTTGGATCCTTTGCATAGACTTTTATGGTGAATCTTCTCTCTTATGTCTAGATTCCGTACATGCTCTGATTTGATCCAAGATGATGTCGAAATCCCCTCTTTTCTCACCCTTTCTTCATAATCCCTCTTTTTCAAGGTTCCCGAGTTGAATGGAAGAAGAATTGGGAGATTTGCTAGGGATTTGATGGGAATTCGAGATTCCCTGAGTTGAGCTGCAGTTGTGAGGTGTTTTCACACCTTAGGGTGAGTGGGTTCTTCCTTCAAACATTCTAATGGACGAATTTGATTATAACAACCAAATCCCTAAATGTTTAGCATGCGATTTCTAAATCCTGAAATGTCTATTTGATTTAAGTTATTGTAAATTGATATGATATGGATTCCTTCTCTGTTTGAATGACTCCTAAATGGTAGATTCATATCAGAAACGTATGCAACCCTTCCTAGTGAGATTTCCTTACGGATTTATATCAAATGATGTAATTAGGGTTTAACCTAATTGAGAAATTTAGTTAAGTTTCCATGATTTCATGTCTATATTGATTGCATACGATTTGTTGGAAACAGTCTTTATTTAGTGAATGCTTATATCTTATGAGATCATGATAAGAGCCATGTGACAAGTGAATGAGGCAAATGAAACCCTAAGAGTAGGGTGTTGGCATGTGATGAATGAATAAGGCGAATGAAACCCTAAGGATAGGGTGTTCAATGAATCATGCTATGGTAATATGAAAGGTCTCAATATGAGATGTGGTGATGTTTAATTGTTAAACTGTATGTTTCTAGTGCATTTAACTTTATATGCTTGTTCTCTCTGAAATGTTATCTACATACTGCAGGGCTTCTTATATTTCAATATATATACACATCTCGTAAATTGCAGGTGTTGAGATATGACATGCCCTAGAAAGGGATGTTACTGAGTACAAATGATGTAAATGTGTTTTCAAGTTATGTTAGGAATGTGAAATAAGTAAGATCTGTGTTTTTCCTGTTTAATTATTTATTTGTTAATCAAGTATAGACTTAGATGCCCTAACACCGTAGAACCCCTAACATGTGTCTGCGATTTAGGGGTGAAACTCGTGTTGCAACATCATCCGTGCGTGTGTCGCGGACAAACGAGGAAAGAGAAAGAGGGCAGTGTCTAACAACAATTGTGCTTGTGTCACAATGGCACTGCGGTTTCACCAGAAAACACGGTTATCTAACACCATTCGTGCGGAGTCGCGAAGGTAACCCTGTGACACTCCGCCTGTGTGCTCAGGTTGAAGGAGGAGTCGAGAGAGAGCACTCAGAGTAGTGCATTGAGGCCGGAGAGCCTGTGGCCCTGTGGCAGAACAGGGCTGGAGTCAGACTCAGCATCCCCCGGGTGTGTCGCTGAGTCTTGTACGGTGGGGCCGTAGCATGAATTTGTTACGGATCCTTATATGCAGAGTACACTGCATATATTTAGGGCATAATAATAATAAAATGAATGAGAAATCATATAGGATCACAGTAAATTTATATAACTGCTTTCTACTTGAAATGTCTGATGATGCTTAGAAATGTGCTATCTCAGTTATATTGTTTTAGAACTGCTCAGTGTAGTATTTATTGTTGATAAATTTCATATTGTTTAATCAAATTATATCTTTGATCACATTAGTGCATTAGTCTGTTTCCATGAAGTATTCATTCACTGAGCGAGTAGGCTCACCCCTCTACTCAAACATTTTAGGGTTAACCGCGTGGACTTGAAGATGATCAGAGCGTCAGAGTAGATCTGCCACAGGAGTCAAGTATGAGATTTGTTGAGTCAGTCGGTCCTTGTCACTCTAGGTCCTCAGTAAGAGTTTAGAGAGAGAGAGTTGTAATTACGATGTGTAATATTGTTTCTCTTTGATATATATGCTAATTAGCAAGTTTCATGTGCATAATGTGTGAAAGACATCGTGAATGTTTATACATGTATCTTTACTATTAAAGTTTGATTAGTGGAAGAAATGTTCATATTCCTTGTTATGATGTTATGTGGTTCAATGCGATGAATCAAGAGTTTAAAAGAAAAGAAAAAGATAAGGGTGTTCTTGTGTTAAATATAAATCCTATCTTACGCCCTAATCTCATGATTTGTTGGAAATTGTGAGATCGGGGTGTAACAGCTTGGTATCAGAACTTAGGGTGAGTTGTCAAGGACCATTAAGTTAGTAAGTTAGAGTCCTAAGTGTGGCAGATAGGAGATGTTTGATGTTAGCTTTGGGGATTTGAGTATTTGGATATCCTGGCCCGATATCTAAGTACTTGGATCAGCCAGTACAAGCTACTCTGTCTATTCTCTCACGTATACCCTGGCCAGGTATACAGTGGAAGAATGGGCTAGAGAGAAACCCTAGAAATGTTAGGGTTAGAAAACGAGAAAAGAAACAAGAATTAAGAGCATAAATGTAAAAGGAGATAGAACTTACATTTCATAATGTTGTTTCTGTTGGAAAAGTACAGAAATGCTCTTATATGTTGAAATTGAAATATTCAATACCTTGAAATATGGGTCTTTAATATCTGTTGTATACTATGCAATTGTAGCATTTATTGATTTCATTCTTTGTAACAAGTAGACTAGAATTGACTTTTTAAGGAGCTTTTGTTTCTATGGTTTTGCCCGCTGATTCGAGTGAAATTTGACATCAGCAGGTCTGTTTAAGTTTTCAGTCTGTGCGCGGTTCGGCCGAGTTCGCGTTTTGGTCGGCCGAGTTCCTTGTTTAGGATTTCAAACAGTGTTTTGGTCGGCCGAGTTTGGTCTTGAATCGGCCGAGTTTCTTTGTAGGTAAACAAGTAGTGTTTCGATCGGCCGAGTTCCCTAGAGGATCGGCCGAGTTTCCTGCTGATCGGCCGAAGTTGGTCGGCCGAGTTTCGGAATCTGGAAGGCGATCGGCCGAGTTCCAGAGTGATCGGCCGAGTTTCTGAGCTGTGAGTGGCAGTTCAGGAAGAATGTAATTCTTGTAGTTCTTGGCTTCAGGACTTCAGGTTTGGCCTGGTCCGGATTGGCAGGATGTGTTATTAGGATCTAATGAATCCTATCAATAGCATAATAAGAATAGAATTGGAATAATTAGACCCACATCAGAGTAAGAATGTACATACAGTAAGAGGTTGAAACATA
This sequence comes from Alisma plantago-aquatica, assembly GCA_963693085.1. Classification (NCBI taxonomy): domain Eukaryota; kingdom Viridiplantae; phylum Streptophyta; class Magnoliopsida; order Alismatales; family Alismataceae; genus Alisma; species Alisma plantago-aquatica. The sequence goes on along the minus strand of OY856412.1, from coordinate 1,314,763,898 downwards.
TGGGCAAGATCAGAACAACTAAGAATTAGTTGAAACTGATATCTGAGGTTCAACTCTGGGGTCTCAAAGGTGAAACCCTTAATTGGGGATAATAGAACATGATATGAAGCTCATAATTAGTTTATTGGTTAATTTTGCATGAACTAAACATATGAAATATAGAAGAGATATGTGAAATGTATGTATGTATGGTTCAAGATAACAAGAATCAATCATGAAGAATGAATCATAGAATAGAGTATAATGCTTTTATGAACTCTAAAGCAAAGGCTAAGTAGAAGAATAGGGTTGAGCATTCACTAGGTCCATAGAAGTAAAGAGACTTTAAAAGAGTAAAGGTAAAGAGAATCGTATGAACATGTAATTCATAAGACTAGAACAGCAAACTAGTTTCTAAGCAAAGGACATAGGTGTAGTTTAACGAATGAATAAGTCATACAAAGGTAGACTGTATTCAGGAGAGAAAAACTTGATTGAAAAGAGAAACTACGTTTGACCCATGCATGATCCACTTGATGTAAAAATGAAGAATATGTAATGTATTCAACATGAGTAAAAACTAATAGAGGGACTATTAATTTAGAATGTTAACTTCACAATAGTATAAAGTTAAAGGAGGAAATATGTGTGCAACATGGTATACATGACCATACATATGAATAAGCAACATGGTCATAAGAGAAAAATTTAGAATTTAAGATGATGGGTTAAGAATAGTATATGGTAAGAGGACTAAGAAATGTAAGAAAGGGTTTGAAATATGATGGAGAAGTTATAAAATAAAGAGGTTGTGAGATTCAAGCAAGTGCTAATTAATCAAATATCTCTGTTGATGACTAAGTAAATCTACATATGAGAATGTATTAGGGAATGTTTGAATACAAGTATTCCAAGTCTTAAAATCATCTTCTCTTTCATATATTCCTGAATGAGAGCAAGGTGGGAATGAAATGATAAGAAAATGAATCATATATGGTGCATAACTACCTTGGTAGGGTCATCTAGTGAATGTAATAGTGACATACAATATGATGAAGTGTGATAAGAAATAAGTTCTTGCGTGATAGCAAGAATGATGAATAATCTATTCCCATCTTAAATGCTTCAATGTTAATGATGTTTATTGTATATAATCATATGAAAGGATAGGTAGCAAAAGTAAAGAAGTAATGAATGAGCAGAAAGATATGGGAAAACACTATCTTTGTGTAATATGTGAATTTGCTTGATATCATTGAGAACTATTTGAAATATGTTGTGATTTAGTAAAGAATTAAAAGACCTAATGTTGAAAACTACATTCAGGCATGAAATACAAGAGTATAATGGCATGGAAGGATTTAGAAGTTTAGAATAACCTTGAATGTATCTTTCTTGTAGGTTTATGTTTCGGGGACGAAACATTCTAAGGGGGGGAGAGTTGTTACGACCCCATCTGAGCTTAATTGATAAACTAGGGTTTACCTAGACAATTGCAAAGATTAATTGGAATAATCATTCTTGAAATTTAATTAATGAAAATAAAAAAATTAGTATGTTTTAACTATGATAAGAAGTCTAAATGTTCTTTTGTCTTGAGAATTAGGGTTTGAGAAACATAAACCCTAATCGGCCCAAAAATAGGGTTTTGATGATGCATGAATACAGAATTTGATAAGTAGAATGTCTCACTAAATGATTTTGAGTATTTTATGTGTAACTCTGATTTACTTCAAATTTGTATATGATTTGGATATATAAAATGTGAACAACATTGAAAATTATCAGAATTTTTGAAGAAGGTTCTGACCTGTTTATCGGTCGAGTTTCAAACTCGGCCGATCACAATTTCAGAATTTTACAGCAGTGTGGTAATTGAATTTTATCTTTTTATTGGTATATCCAATTAATATCAAATTTTAACAGTATTTGATAAATACAATTTTAGACACTCTGTTAAATTGGCATAATTTTTTTGGATGACTTTTGAATCCCTACAGTAAGGGTGTCGGTCGAGTTTGTGCAGGACAAACTCGGCCGAATATATTGCTGACTGCAATATAGCAGTACACTGTTCGATTTTTAATTAATTATTGGTAACACCAAATGATCCCAAATTTTAACTGAAGCTTTATAGATCAATTATTAACAATGTGCTAAATTATCATAATTGTTGGAGAATGTTTGATCTCTGAAATAAACGAATTACAGTAACTTTTGTATAACTGAATATTCAGCCTATATAATTAAAGTTAAGTGTTGGGTCAATATGCAATTGACCCAAGCAGCTCAATTGACTTATATGAACGACCACGCACACTAGCAGCTCTCATTTCTCGTCATCCATTCCAGAGAAACGAGCTTCTAGAGAGAGAGGGAGAATTAGGGCTTGAGTGGAGAAAGTGGGGGAAATTGCTGAATTAGGGTTTTGCGATTCCAAGAGTGGTGAAATCAAGTAAGTTTGGATCCTTTGCATAGACTTTTATGGTGAATCTTCTCTCTTATGTCTAGATTCCGTACATGCTCTGATTTGATCCAAGATGATGTCGAAATCCCCTCTTTTCTCACCCTTTCTTCATAATCCCTCTTTTTCAAGGTTCCCGAGTTGAATGGAAGAAGAATTGGGAGATTTGCTAGGGATTTGATGGGAATTCGAGATTCCCTGAGTTGAGCTGCAGTTGTGAGGTGTTTTCACACCTTAGGGTGAGTGGGTTCTTCCTTCAAACATTCTAATGGACGAATTTGATTATAACAACCAAATCCCTAAATGTTTAGCATGCGATTTCTAAATCCTGAAATGTCTATTTGATTTAAGTTATTGTAAATTGATATGATATGGATTCCTTCTCTGTTTGAATGACTCCTAAATGGTAGATTCATATCAGAAACGTATGCAACCCTTCCTAGTGAGATTTCCTTACGGATTTATATCAAATGATGTAATTAGGGTTTAACCTAATTGAGAAATTTAGTTAAGTTTCCATGATTTCATGTCTATATTGATTGCATACGATTTGTTGGAAACAGTCTTTATTTAGTGAATGCTTATATCTTATGAGATCATGATAAGAGCCATGTGACAAGTGAATGAGGCAAATGAAACCCTAAGAGTAGGGTGTTGGCATGTGATGAATGAATAAGGCGAATGAAACCCTAAGGATAGGGTGTTCAATGAATCATGCTATGGTAATATGAAAGGTCTCAATATGAGATGTGGTGATGTTTAATTGTTAAACTGTATGTTTCTAGTGCATTTAACTTTATATGCTTGTTCTCTCTGAAATGTTATCTACATACTGCAGGGCTTCTTATATTTCAATATATATACACATCTCGTAAATTGCAGGTGTTGAGATATGACATGCCCTAGAAAGGGATGTTACTGAGTACAAATGATGTAAATGTGTTTTCAAGTTATGTTAGGAATGTGAAATAAGTAAGATCTGTGTTTTTCCTGTTTAATTATTTATTTGTTAATCAAGTATAGACTTAGATGCCCTAACACCGTAGAACCCCTAACATGTGTCTGCGATTTAGGGGTGAAACTCGTGTTGCAACATCATCCGTGCGTGTGTCGCGGACAAACGAGGAAAGAGAAAGAGGGCAGTGTCTAACAACAATTGTGCTTGTGTCACAATGGCACTGCGGTTTCACCAGAAAACACGGTTATCTAACACCATTCGTGCGGAGTCGCGAAGGTAACCCTGTGACACTCCGCCTGTGTGCTCAGGTTGAAGGAGGAGTCGAGAGAGAGCACTCAGAGTAGTGCATTGAGGCCGGAGAGCCTGTGGCCCTGTGGCAGAACAGGGCTGGAGTCAGACTCAGCATCCCCCGGGTGTGTCGCTGAGTCTTGTACGGTGGGGCCGTAGCATGAATTTGTTACGGATCCTTATATGCAGAGTACACTGCATATATTTAGGGCATAATAATAATAAAATGAATGAGAAATCATATAGGATCACAGTAAATTTATATAACTGCTTTCTACTTGAAATGTCTGATGATGCTTAGAAATGTGCTATCTCAGTTATATTGTTTTAGAACTGCTCAGTGTAGTATTTATTGTTGATAAATTTCATATTGTTTAATCAAATTATATCTTTGATCACATTAGTGCATTAGTCTGTTTCCATGAAGTATTCATTCACTGAGCGAGTAGGCTCACCCCTCTACTCAAACATTTTAGGGTTAACCGCGTGGACTTGAAGATGATCAGAGCGTCAGAGTAGATCTGCCACAGGAGTCAAGTATGAGATTTGTTGAGTCAGTCGGTCCTTGTCACTCTAGGTCCTCAGTAAGAGTTTAGAGAGAGAGAGTTGTAATTACGATGTGTAATATTGTTTCTCTTTGATATATATGCTAATTAGCAAGTTTCATGTGCATAATGTGTGAAAGACATCGTGAATGTTTATACATGTATCTTTACTATTAAAGTTTGATTAGTGGAAGAAATGTTCATATTCCTTGTTATGATGTTATGTGGTTCAATGCGATGAATCAAGAGTTTAAAAGAAAAGAAAAAGATAAGGGTGTTCTTGTGTTAAATATAAATCCTATCTTACGCCCTAATCTCATGATTTGTTGGAAATTGTGAGATCGGGGTGTAACAACTATCCCCACAAATCTCAAAACCCTAAAGTTTTTCCATATATTATGGGTTATGGTAAGGTATTACGAACCCTAATTCTTTCATGTCATAGATCTCAAGTTTGAAGCCCTAGTTAAACATTAGGTGTAACCCTAATTCCTAAAGCGAACATATTATTTTATCATCGATACACTAGATTAGATTACATTAGCTATTAATAATTTGAACAAGGAATAAACACTATTTCCAAGAAATTAGTGTTTGCATATAATGTCATTATGTAATCATGAAACAAACTATACTTTCTGATATGAAACTAAACATGGTTATAAACCTTTATTTTTGGATTTCTAATATTTTCTAATCAATTTTATTTGTATATATTCTCTACTGTATAACTGATTTTTTTACTAGAACTTCCATAAAATTAATTAGGTTGTAAACAGCCACAACCTTCCATGTCACCTAGATGATACATCATTAGGGCATTGTGAGGTTGGTTTTAGATTAAGGGGGGATTTACCACTTTGCCTATGTGTCATGAAATACTTCTCATGCGATTTGATGGTAGAGTGGTCAATCCACTGGGGGATTCTTCTCCTTTAACATGAATTCTCATCAAGTTTCCTCGGAATAAACCCCATGATTGAATCTTGTCCAGAGGCCTCGAGAATCGTGGTTGAGGCTTCAATTACTTTTTTTGTGATGTACCGGTCTCAATGAGTAGTTGATCAATGAAGAGATGGATAGAGTGTCAATCTAGGGGTTAAGGATTTAAGTAAGTGATCAGATGAAGATGATAGAGATTTACCTCAATTCATGATGAACTGGAGGTTGGATAAGATTGTTGGGAGTCAAGATATGCTACTCCAATACTCGCTATGTCCTGTGATGGCTCAGAGCTACTTCTCTAACAAATTACTTGAATTAATATGGGTCGGAAATTGGGGATGGATCCTAGGGACTTGACAATGCTTCTTGGCTATCATAGCAGCCTCAAGGACTCCTTGTGAAGCCTCTCACCAAGATAATTGGCTAGAGTCATTTGAATTGTTGGGAAGATCTCATTGTTTTTAGAGACACAGAAAGAAACTTCCAGAGAGCTATGAATTTCTTTGGGTGCAATAGAGTGATGGGTCGTGATGAGGGAGACTCAGGGAAACTAATATAGTTCATTTATAGGGATAGGATGGTGAGGAGAGGCAACTACAACTTGCCTTGTATTTCTAGAGTTATTGGGATATTAGGCATTATGCCAATCCAACAATATAACAACCAATCTTAGGCTTTCTAGATTTGTTTATCTCTCATGAAGTCACTCGGACAAATCTAAAGATATTTGGTGACTAGGGAGAAAGAAAAAGTGTGCGGAAGGAACCATGTCGGGATGGATTCTTGTCTAAAGGTAGATCACAAACTGGCTCAGGTTAGATCACTATACAATAGTGCATGGTAGTAACTACATCCTATGTAACACCCTAAAGTCCCGACTTCTCTGGACTTTGGATCGGTTGTTTTATTTTTATCCAATTTAAATCAGAATTTTCCATCATTTTCCAACCTTATGTAATCTTTGAAAAATCACTTTGTTCTCTATAAGAATGCAATTTCTACAAAACTTAGGGATATATTTTTTATCCTTATCTCAACTTATGCCAAAGTTGAGTCCAAAATAAAAAAATACAAATACTCCTTCCTTTCCCTTTGAGTAATTACTTAAATTAATTATGAAGTAAAAAATCTTGCCAAATTTGATATTTATCTTCCTCTAGTTTGTATGCCATGTTGGTCTAAATATGGTGTCTAACTACGTCTGTTGGACACCCTAATAGTGATCTTAAACTAAATAGTAGATCATTAGTTTATTACCCAATTTATGACACAACTTGGTATATTCAAGAATATTTGATTTTACTCTTATTGTTAAGTTAGAAATCATATTAGAGTTTTTGTTGATATTAAATTAGAGTAGGAATTTTTTGAATAGGATAACTTACACTTCCAAATTAATTGCAAAACAATTACATCAAAATTTAGGGATTTTTAAAGACATTTTATTTAATGTTTAAATTATATTAAGGCAAATCAAATGCTCAAGAAATTATAGGTTATTAAATCCTTTCCTCCTAATTTGGAATTTTCCCCTCAAAATGTAGCCCAGATAGAGAAGAGGTGCGGGTGTGCTTTCACTATGTTTTTTATTTATCTCCCATGTGCTTCATCCTCTCCATGGTGTTTACAAAGAACTTTAACCATCCTATTTCTGAACTCCTTCACCCCTGAATCAAAGATCCTTATGGGTACCTCACAGTAGGACAACCTACCTTGGATCTCTATAGGATTATCATTTGACACATGTTCATTATCCTTCACATTAGACTTCTAATTGGACATGTGGATCCCATCATACATCATTCTATACTAATGTGGTAGAGAATGACGATAAGCAGTCATGAATATCTATTCCTTAATCTTAATGACACACATATCATAGACTTAGCTTCCCTAGATTCTTAGATATGATACAAAGGAGGTGGATCTATAGAAACACATGACCTCCAATTGATAAGTGTAAATCCACTCGCTTTGCATCTACACAAGATTTTTTCCAATTGTGGGATTTCTTGAGAATCTATTTGATCCAAGCGACATTATCTATGTGAAATTGTAGTTATATTGATCTGAACATGGTTCTTGTGTAGATATCATCCAATTGAAATGACAATCAGCACAACCTCTAATAAAGAGCTTCATAAAATGACATTCTCATATTGGCCTAGTAACTATTATTATAGGAAAACTTAGCTAAAGGGAGACCCTATCCCCACAATCCATCCCAATATAGGACATGAACTCTTAATAGGTCCTATAGGGTTTAGATCACACATTATGATAGTATGTTTTTCTAAAGGTGATGTGCGGTACTAAGCTTTAGTCTTGTGTCAGGTTCATCTTGGATTTGCTTTCAGAATTTGGAGGTGAGTGTGAGATCACGTTCGAGGATAATGTAACTTGAGTCTCCATGCAAAGTGAAGATCTCCTATATGGACATCCCCTCTGGGTTTGATGCTTTGTAGATATTCTAACATGATAGGAAGTGTGTTGACTTCATCAAACAGTCTACTAGCATCCATATTGCTCATGTCCCTTCTTGTTCTTGGGAAGACCTACCACGAAAGTCATGATTATCTGGTCCCGTTTCCATTCAGGGATTTCCATAGATTTTAATACACCACCTAGTTGTCGGTGTTTAGCCTTCACCATCTAGCACATGAGACAACTAGCCAAAAACAAGGCTATGCATCACTTCATTCCCTACCACAAGAAAAAATGATGCATATTTTAAACATCTAGGTGGTGTTGGGATGTATAGTGTACTTAAATGAAGGAGCTTCTTATAGGAGGAACATCTTCAACAATGAATGTCTGGGTATCCAGGTACACTATTTGTATCAGATCCCTCCATCAAATCCCATAGATATGTGGGTTTGTGTTTGTGAGGGAAGGACCCTCATTTTCTCAAGGACATGGACAAATAATTGAGCTTCTATAAATTTTTAGAGTAGTTGGGAGACAATTTGAATTTTTTCCATACAATGTTTATTAGGAAAAAATTTCGGGGTCCATCTGGCAAACTCTTCGGGTATCCTCCACTGTGTTACTAAATTGGAAACACTATTGAGCTCTTTTCAATTGAGGGTATGGACTGGCGTGGAATATTGTCACACTACAAGTTCACTAGGAGTATAATTCCTAGAGTTTATCAAAACTAAAGTGCAATAATGCCCTCCACAAACAAAAAAATCTTGCCGCAATATACTTGATGATCGAATCCCAAGGGACAATGTTTTTAAGAATTATCTAATCAAAGTAACTTATCACGAACTAGTATTTATCACAAAAGTTGAGATTGGTTTGATTATTCTAAGATTTCAAGAAAGAAAATAGCTAGATTAATGTTCTAGTTATCAATGGATGGAAACACTAGGGTGGAACTGGGTTTCACCACCACTACTTGAATCTATTAAAATTTTCGAATCCAAACCTGTATGAAGATATAATTGGATTTTTTCAAGTTTCCCCTTTTGGCATCAAAAACCTTACATGAGTAGATATCCCTATAAGCTCGATGTCTTGTTACTTACAGATCCTCTATCCACTACACCATAGACTTTTTGTCAGAAGTTCTTATTAGGGTATCGACCAAAACTAATCGGTATTCAAATATTAAATGTTGATGTTCTCATAGTAAGAGATTATAATAAATCACATAAAGCGGTTGATCAATCCACAAGATATGCAATAAATGATTGTCTATGAATTAAATGAGTTCATACAACAGTTGGAACATGCATGAAATTGCAAGAAATGGGTAGTGGGGTTAGTCCCCATACCCTAGGGAAGAGACTACTCCCTCGACATTGTTAGATTAATATCACAAGAAGAGGAAGAGGATGCCATCACAGTCATGATGGTAGAGGAAGTGGCTCGCGCGTGGTGTGCGACGATTGACTTCCTTCTTCCTTTGTCTTCCAGGAACTAACCCTGGCTTACAGTGGAAGCAGGTGGAGGAACATCATCTCAGGGAAGAGATCGATCACCCAAGAAGGGAGATTGAAGGTTTGGAGTTGTAGATGAAAGAGATCTATCAATATATGCTATAGGTAGATAGGTTTTGCCAAGATAGATCGACAAAACTATCTTGGTTGATAGGTCTCGTCCTTTCTCTGATCTCAACGACAACCTTTCAATGCTTTTGTCTCTAGAATTTCTGAGATGAGTTGTACGACTACTCTGGGGGCCTATTTATAGGGTAGAGACTATCAACCTCTTTTCACCAGTGTCAGTCTCTTGCTGTCAATCGATTGCTATGTTGACCTTGAGGGTCAACGGGGATGTCGATCATGGAGGTCGATAGGTTATCGAGCTTGAGGGTCGATGGGTCTGTCGGGCAGTTGTGGTCATCAACAAGTGTGTCAATAGTAGTTGATTGATGGCTGATTTCTTGTTGGTTATTGGCCAATGATGATGCCGAGATCCTAAGTGTCGACCTTGTTTATCGAGGGATGGTATGTCGACCTAATGTTTGTCGACCAGGGATGTTGATGATGACGTTGAGAATCAATGTCGGTAATTGATAACTGATGATTTTGAAGGTCGATTGGCATGTCGACCGATAGGTCAAACTTGTCATCAGACACAAAATTTATGTATCGATCTTCCTTGTGGAAGTGAAAACTTACTGCAGAGTGATAGAATTTAAAACCCGCAAAGGGAGTGAAGAAAAGTATCAAAATCCTATAAATTAAAATAAAAACTTAAGTAGATAAAAACAAAGCTATTCTTGAGAAAAACTAAGATATATGAATGCTAAACTAGAATAATAATGAAACTAAACTGGAACAAATATAAATTCATCAAAATACTCCAAATGTAAACGTTGCTCATCTTTGAGAACACAAAATCTGAACAATCACCAAATTTATACTTTCGGCCCATGTCATTGCCTCATCCTCTCATCATGTTGTATTTGTTACCACTTGATATGGTCAAGCTGCTCCAACTTCCTGAGATCACATGACACACCTTTCCATATCTCTGATCTTGATTTCACTTTCCAACAACACTTCCTAACCACTGTCCCAACATCAAGCATGTTGAGGAGTTTCATGAGAGTTTAGAGAGGCCCATAGAACAACAAGTATGAATTTGACCTGAGACAAGTGTAGTCAAGAGAATGGTAAACTTTGAGGCATTCATTTTGCCCACAGGTAAAAAATGTAAGTGAATGGAGGTATGAAGGGAAGCGATCTCTCCTGTATTCGAATCAAGATCTTTTTATTTCTTTATTTGTAGTTTCATTTACTACATGTTTTAATGTGCTATTTGGCATCTTTTCTTGGTGGTATGCCCCTTTTAAATTAGTGAGAGATATGGAAGAATGAAAAGAGGGAAGAAGGGGGGTGTGCCACCCCGAACATAGATTTTGGCACATTTTTATGGCTTTGTATTTTCTTTTTGGTGGAATGAAAGGTAAGAATACGGATGAAGAAGTGTAGAAGAGAGTTCAGATCGTCATGCAACTTGATTTACAATATAGTGCACCAAGTTTTTCCCTTTATCACACTCTGCTCAAATAATGAGTCAAAGAGGGTACAAATGGCAATTCCATGCAATTGTTTCACTAGTCAATAGGAAGCACAATGTGTTTGACCCCTCTCAGTTCCTTTAGAGCTTACCATCTTTTTTAAGGAAACATGGTTTTTGGATTCATAGGCCACTAGGGATAATTTCTACCCATTGGTTAGTTTAAAGAATTGGTCATTTTGAGCTGTTGCTTCAAATAAGGGGAGATATTTATGAAAAATGCATAATTGTAAGCCCACTAGGTAATGTCTTTGTTTACTTTAGATTTTTTTTTTGAAAATTTTAAACCTAAAAGTGATGCATGATGAATGCAATGACAAGATCATCAACTGTAAGCAAATATGTGTGGTTAGAAAGTAGAATACATACCACCCACCATCCACTGTGAACATAAATAATTTCTCATCCTTGAGCAAACACTAAATCCGAGATGGGGGGAAAGACTTTGCTCATTGGTCTAAGTGTTGTGGTTGCTCTCCCTTCAACAAAAGTCATTCACCTAAAATAAAAATTGTTGGAACTAGTGATCTTGTGTATGAGATGCACTATCTTAACTAAATGCAATATGAACTAAGATGTCAAAGACAATTGGAAATGAAAGAAATTTTGGGGTTGCCTCCCGAGAAGTGCCTTTGTTTTATGTCGATGACTCAACAACTGTAACTTAGTCATTATAAGTTGGAGGGATGAGAGGGAGATGTTGGTTGGTCTGCATGTCATCCATTGTGAAATAGCATTTGAGATGGTGGCCATTGACTTTGAATTGTCCAGTTTTCTCACTCCAGATCAACAAAGCTCCACGAGGGAAGATATGCTTGATGATCAAATGACTTGACCATCAAGTCTTGAGCTATCCTGAGAAGAGGCGAAGACATGAGTTGTGCAGTAATACTTGATCCCCAACTTGTAGATCTTTCTGCTTCAAGTGGCCATCATGCCACATCTTTATACACTCCTTATAGATGCATGCTTTTTCATATGCAATCAGTCGTAACTCTTCGAGCTCTTGTAGTTGGAGAAGAAGGTTCTCCCTTTTTGCATGGAAGTCAATGTTGACCTACTTGATAACCCATCGAACTTCATATTCAAGCTCCACTGATAGATGACAGACTCCCCATAGATGAGGTAGAAATGTGTAGTGCCAATGGGAGTCTTGTACGTAGTTCTATATGCCCATAGAGCATCATACAACTTATGTGCCCAATTTTGCCTTGTCTTACCAATTGTCTTTTCAATAATGGCCTCTATATGACAGTTGGAAACCTCCACCTGTCCACTTGTTTGAGGATGAAAAGGAGTGGCGACTCGATGGCAAACACCATATCTACAAAAGAGAGATTCAAAACTACACTCGAGGAAGTGTGATCCACCATTGGATATGAAAGTGCACGAAACTCCAAAGTGTGGAAAGATAATGTCTAACAACTTTATCACATGCTTGGTATCATAAGAAATGGTAGGGATGAATTCAACCCACTTAGAAACATAGTTAAATGTGATGAGTATGTAGGAGAAACCATAAGAAGAGGGGAATGGACCCATATAGTCCACACCCCATACATCAAAAATCTCCACTTCTTGCCAACAATTGAGGGTCATTTCATCCCTCTTGGAAATATGCCAGACCTTTGGCATTGATCACATGCTTTTACAAAACTGTGAGCATCATTAAAGATAGAAGGCCAAAAGAATTCACATTGAAGGATTTTGAATGCAGTCTTCTTAGAGATCATGTGACCCCCTATTGGTCCAAAGTGACATTGTTCCAAAATGAGAGAATATTCTTCTTCAGATATACAATGGTGGTAAAAACCATTAGAACATAAACTAAAGAGATAGGGCTCATCCCAATAGTAGTGACAAACATCTGACATGAACTTCCTTCTTTCATTTCTAGTGCAATCAGGGTGAATGATTCCTGCAGCTAAGTAATTGACAAAATCTACATAGCATGGAGTGAATGTGGATATCTGTAGCAAGTGGCCATCTGATAAAGAGTCATTGATAGGAACTTTGTCAGAATATTGAATATTCAACATGCTGAGGTGATCAACAACTACATATCTAGTCCCCTTCTTGTCTTTGATCTCCAAATCAAACTCTTATAGAATAAGATCCATGTAATCAACCTAGGCTTCATATCTTTCTTTGACATTAAATACCTTATGGTAATGTGATTGGTGTAGACTATCACCTACGAGCCTATAAGGTAAGAGAAAAATTTGTCAAAGGCGAAGAAAACAATAAGAAGCTCATTCTCTATCATAACATAATTTTATTGTGCATCATCTAGTGTCTTGCTTGCATAGTAGATGACGTGATGCTTATTATCGACACATTGCCCCAGTACCACACCTTACAACACAATCACTAGCATCACACATGATCTCAAAGGGAAGAGATCAATATGGGGAATAAAGGATAGGAGTTGAGGTGAGGGCTTCCTTCAAGGTGTTGAAGCTCTTCACGCAATTAGAGTTGAAGTTGAAGTTCACATCTTTCTGAAGAAGATTTATCAATGGCTTAGTGATCCTGTTGAAGTCACAAATACACCTCTTATATAACTTGATATGCCCTAAGAATGCTCATATGTACTTGACAGTGGTTGGAGGAGGTAGCTTTTCTATTACTTCAATCTTCTCTTTATCAACTTCAATGCCTCTAGAGCTGACCCGATACCCTAGAACAATGCCCTCCTTCACCATGAAGTCACATTTTCCCCAATTAAGCACCGGATGTGCTTCTTCACATTGTTCTAAGACCAGGAAAAGGTTGTGTAGACATTGTTAAAAAGAACCTCCATAGACTGAGAAGTCATCCATGAAGATCTCCATTATGTTTTTAGTAAAGTTAGAGAAGATGGTAGACATGCAACGTTAAAAAGTGGTTGGTGCATTTCATAATCCAAAAGGCATACAACAGAAAGCATACATTCCAAAGGGACACATGAATGTATTCTTCACTTGATCTCTAAGATGGATGGGTACCTGATAGAAGCTAGAATATCCATCTAAATAGCAAAAGAACTCCTGGTGTGCAAGCCTCTCTAGGACTTGATCAAGAAATGGAAATGGGAAGTGGTCCTTCCTAGTTGTTTTGTTGAGCTTGATGTAGTCTATGAACACGTGCCACCCGGTCATAGTGCATGTGGGAATAAGATCTTTCTTTTCATTAAGAATAAATGTAGTACCACCTTTCTTGGGCACCACCTGCACATGACTCACCCATGGTGAATCAGAGATGGGATATATAATCCCAGAAAGTAGCAACTTTATAACCTCGTTGCGAACAACCTCCTTTAGGATAGGATTTAGCTTGAGTTGAGGTTTGATAGATGGCTTGTAGTTGTCAACCATGCTAATTATATGCATGCAGAGGGCTTGACTCACTCCTATGAGATTAGTCATCTTGTAACCTAGTGCATTCTATCTCTTCTTCAATTAAGTCACTAGCTTGTCTTCCTGAGTTGTAGTGAGATCTGCATTGATGATGACTGGGCATGCCTTCTTCTCATCTAGGAAAACATACTTGATCCCCTCAGGTAGAGGCTTCATCTCTGGCACAACAAGTTCTTCTTCTTTAGTGATGGAGGCAGATTTGAGATCTTAGAATTCGACCTTAGGATCTTCTATCGTAGAGTTTAGGAGAAAGAGAAATTTTTCCACATGTTCATCATCCAATTCATGAGCGTTGGTGTTGATGTGTGCAGTCTCTAGAGGGTTTTCAAAAGTATAATACTCATGTTTTATTTGTGCCATTTTGTTGACACAATCAATCAAATAGCAGTGTTCTTGAAAGGAAGGACCTTTGAGACTCTCAAAGACTCTAAAGTCAACAGTATTTGTCCCGAGCCTTAATGTCAAGATTCCCGCTTTGACATCAATGAGTGCTTGGGTAGTATCAAGGAAGGGACGACCTAAGATAAGAGGATACCATTGGTCTTCCTTGATGTCCATGATGACAAAGTCACATGGGCAATATGACTTGGGGCCTACACGAACATGGATGTCTTCTATGATACCCATGGGGGTAGTCATAGTAGAGTCAACAAGTTGAATCACAATGCTGATAGGGAGGATGTTTGTTGTTAAGCCTAGTCATTTGCACAAGTTATAGGCCATGATAGAAATGCTTGTCCCAGGATTGACTAGGCCCTTCCTACACATAGTGTCTCCAACAAAACAAGAGATGCCAAAAGATCCAAGATCATTTAATTTCTTTGGCATCTTTCTTATGATAATATATGATGTTGTCCATGCTAGCTTCACAGTCTCAATCTCCTCTGTTAAGTACTTGCGCATGAGAGGTCTTTAAGAACTTTTCCAAGATGGCATTTCTGCAAGAGCGTCAAGGAGAGGTATGTCAACATGTAGCTTCTTCATCGCTTCCTTGAACTTCATGAATCTTGATTCTAGGTGTGTATGAGCTGGGCGACTATGGTATGGGACTCGGGGCTTGTAGAGGGGAACCCAAGAATGGAGGGAGGGAGTGGTGTAGCTTTTGGAGCATTCTCATGATTGGGTGTGCTATTTGCCGTTTGAGTTTCAACAACTAGTTCTGTTTGTGTGTCTATTGGTATAGCTGTTGGGGTTTATTCTTCATCCTTGTCATCTCCAAGAATCAACCTATTATTGTTGATTAATGGAGCAGGAGGTTTTGACAACATGCATCCAAATCATGTAGTGATGGACTTTAACTGCTCTTCTTCATGATTGGGATTATTCTCTAGTTGTCCAGCAAAAGAGCCCGCTGGAGGTCTTATTGCTGCTACAATCTATGCAACCTGGGCTTCTAAAGACTTTATGTAGGCTTGTTGGGCTTGTTTGTTTGCTTCTCATTGTGCTTGTTGGGATGCTAACATTCTCCCAATCATTTCCAAGTGACTTTGATCATTGGTTGTTGGCAAGTTCTGTTGACAGCCTTGACCCAGGAGGAGTTGTCCTTGATGATTGTAGTTGTTTCCCCAGTTGAGATTGTTGCGGTACTGACCAGGGTTGTAGTTATTCTGGCAGTAGTTTTGACTCTATTGGAATCCAAGAGGACCCCAAACTTGGTTATGGTTGGGTCCCTATTAGAACTGTTGGGCATTGGCTGCTCCATCTGGATTTCCATATTGGAACCCTAGATGGTTCCTTGGTCTATTGGGGTTGTAGTCCCCCTATCCTGGAATGGAGTTGATAGAATTAACTTCTTCAATGACTGGAACACTGTCAAACTATGGTTAGATCATGCTCATGGTGGATTGGTAGAGATGGTTACACTTTATGCTTGTGTGGCCTTCTACACTACAGACTTGGCAGACTTTTGGGGATGCCTTAGGTTGGAGGGAGGATTGGCCTCTTTTCCCACTATTCAAAAGGGTGTATTCAAGGTTGTTTATCTTTAGGGTGAGCTTCTTGATAGATTCAACAATTGCCTTTAATTTAGATTTATCTTCTGCCATTTCCACCTTGAGGATGCCTCCCTTGCGGTCTGAACCCCAATTGTCTTGGTTCTCAGCTGCCCTATTGAAAACCTTCCAAGCTTTGTCAAAGCTTTTCCACATGAAATATCCACTAGAGGTGGCATCGAGGAATCACTTGATTTCATCATCAACTCCCCTACACAAATGTTCTAGAAGCTGTGAAAGAGGTATGCCATGATGAGGGAATTTTTGCAACAACTCCTTGAATCGCTCCCATGCTTCAAAGAGAGTCTCAGATGGATCTTGATTGAAGCCATCGATATCATCTATGAGCTGATAAGTGAGTGAGGGTGGAAAGAATTTCTCAAGGAATTGGATTTGAAATTCCTCCCAAGTTGTGATGCTGCAGTCATCTAGGGATTTGTACCATACCCTATCCTTATCAGTGAGGAAATAATAAAATAATCTCAACTTCATCGCCTCTTCCGGTACTCCATATTACTTACTCAGTCTACAAAGATCTATGAACTCCTGCAAATATTCACAGGGGTCTTCAACGACGCATCCTCCAAAGATGTTATTTTGCATCATTGTCATCCAATTGGTCTTGATCTCGAAGTTCTAAGCTTGGATGAAAGGTTGAACATTGGGGTTGCGTACATCTGCAACCTTAGGGATATAGAACTCTTGTATCTCTCTTTGTCACTCTACTTGTGAGGCTGCTTATTGCTCTGTTTGTATGGCAGCTCTGGCTTCATCTATGAGCCTCTCTCTTTGTGCAGTCAGGGCTTCTTGTACCCTACAATTGACCTCCTCGTTGTTCATCTTGGCTCTATGTTCATGAAGGAGCATGTGGTAAGTTCTTTCAATCTCAGGGTCGATTGGAGTCAATGAATTGAAGCTAGAGGAGCCTCACATGCACACAAATGATCACCTAAAACTTTAGAGATATAGAGTTCAGATGAAATGAAGAAAATTTTAATTCGAGAAGATATGCAATAGTAACAATTGAAAAAGAAAATTCCTAACTACTCCAAGTGAGTTGATGCGAATTCTCCTTTTTTTTATTGGACCACAAACTGACCTAGGTCAATCATTTAAGATTAGAAAATTCCATTGTCCCCGAAAACAATGCAAAATTTGACATGGAATATTATCGCACTAAAAACTCACTAGGAATATAATTCCTAGAGTGTACAAAAACCAAAGTACAATAATGCCACTCATAAGAGGACATACCTTATCGCAGTATAGTTGAGGACCAAATCCTAAGGGACAACATTTTTAAGAATTATCTAATCAAAGTAATTTATCAAGAACTAGTATTTATCATAAGAGTTGAGATTGGTTTGATTAATCTAAGATTGCAAGAAAGAAAATAGCTAGCTTAAATTTATAGTTATCAATGGATGGAAACATTGGGGTAGAACTAGGTTTCACCACAACTACTCGAATTTAATCTAAGATTGCATGGAAGAAAATAGTTGGATTAAATGGCTAGTTATCAATGGATGGAAACATTGGGGTGGAAGTGGGTTTCACTGCCACTACTTGAATCTACACAATTATTTAAATCCAAACTTGTATGAAGATATAACTGGAGTTATGCAAGTTTCTGCTTTCGACATTAGAAACTTACATGAGTAGATATCCATGTAAGCTCAATGTCTCATTACTTACAGATCTTGTATCCACTACTCCAGAGAATCTCCGTCGGAAGTTCTTGTCAGGGTGTCAACCAAAACTAATCGGTATCCAAATCTTAAATGTTGAAGTGCTCATAGTAAAAGATAATAATAAATCATGTAAAGTGGGTGATCAATCCATAAGACATGCAATAAATGATTGGCTATGCATTAAATGAGTTCATGCAAGAGTTGGAACATGAATGAAATTGCAAGAAACGGGTAGCGAGGTTAGTCCCCATACCCCAGTGAAAAGACTACTCCCTCAACATGGTGAGATTAATATCACAAGAAGAGGAAGAGGATGCCATCACGATGATGATTGTGGAGGAAGAGGCTCGATGTGGTGTGTGACAATTGACTTCCTTCTTCCTTTGTCTTCTAGGAAGTAACCCTGGCTTGCAACAGAAGCGGGTGGAGGAACAACAACTCAGAGAAGAGATTGATTGCCCAAGAAGGGAGATCGAAAGTTTGGAGTTGCAGATGAAAGATATCTATCAATGCATGCTGGAGGTTGATATGTGTCTCCAAGCTAGGTCAATAAAACTAGCTTGGTCGATAGGTCTCGTCCTTGCTCTGATATCAACAGCAACCTTTTGACATTTGTCTCAATAATTTTTGAGATGAGTTGTACGGCTGCACTGGGGGCCTATTTATAGGGTCAAGGCTGTCAAACTCTTTCCATCGGTTTCAGACACTTATTGTTGATCAATTGCTATGTCGACCTTAAGGGTCGACTAGTCTGTCAGCTAGTTGTGGTCATCGACAAGTGTGTCGAAAATAGTTGATCGATGTCTAATTTCCTGTTGGCTGTTGGCCGATGATGATGTCAAGCTCCTAAGTGTCAATCTTATTTATCTAGGGATGGTATGTTGACCTCCTGTTTGTCAACCATTGATGTCGATGGAGCTATCGAGCATCAATGTCGATACTTGATAACTAATGATTTTGAATTTCGATTGGCATGTCGACCAGAAGGTCAATCTTGTCCTCAGACACAAAATTTTTGTATCAATCTGCCTTCTAGAAGTGCAAACTTGCTGTAGAGTGATAGGATTCAAAACCTACAAAGGGAGTCAAGAAAAGTATCAAAATCCTACAAATTAACATAAAAACCTAAGTAGATCAAAACAAAGCTATTCTTGAGGTAAACTAAGCTATATGAATGCTAAACTAGACTAATAATGCAACTAAAACTGGGATGATATGCATTCATCATGCACCACCATATTAGCCTTCTAGGGTTGTATGCTACGATGCATTTGTAGTCCTTGATGTATTCCATCCATAGTCACTGCCAATGATAAGGTCTTTCTAGTTCAAGAAGTACTTCATGATCTTGTAGTTAGTGAAGATAACAAAATTATCTATGTAGAGGTAGTGTCACCATATCTTTAGAGCATATATGATTTCCCAAGATCTAGATCATGAGTTGGGTAATTCATCTCATTGGGCTTATACAGTCTCTAGGATAAACCATCAACATGTTTGTCTTGTTATAGGACACATGCTAAACCCATCTTCAATGTGTTGATGAAGATGGTGAAAAGATTATTTTTTGAGGGTAGGGTCAACACAGGAGTTGAGGTGATCTTCTTATTAAGCTCCTAGAATTTAGCATCACAAACATAAGACTAGACAAACGTCTCATTATCACAAGTGATATTGGTGAGGGGAAGAGAATCTTTTGAGAAATTCAAGATGAATAATTGGCAGTATCCGACTAATCCAAAGAATCTATAAAGCTCAGCTAGTGAGTTAGGTGCTTTCCAATCACAAATGGTCTCTACCTTTACTGGGTCCAAAGAAATAGCTCCTCTAGATATGATGTATCTAAGGAACATGACTGGATTGATTAATAATTTGTATGTTGAGATTTTCTAAATTTTTCTTTTGCTCTCTAAGGAAATCAAGGACCTTAACTAGGCGGTCTTGATGTTGAACTATGTTTTCTTAAAAGATCAGGTGGTCATCAATGAAGGCTATGATGAAGGTATCATGGAAGGGTTCAAACATGCTATTCATAAGGTCAGTGAACACACTCAATACATTGGAAACACAAAAGGCATTACTAAGAACTCGTAGTAGCCTTATCAGACTTGGAAAGTGGTTTTTGAGATATATTCATTTCTAAGTCACGATTGGTGATACCAAAACTACAAATCAATCTTTCAGAAGACCAGGGTGGTTTTCAACTGGCTAAAGAGGTCATCAATTATTGGTAAAGGATACTTGCTCTCTGTGGAGGCTCAGTTCACACAAAGTGGACCATCATTCTTTTTTACAAAGAAGACAATGACTCCCCAGGAGGAGGTGCTAGGTCAAATGAAGACTTTATCTGAGAGTTCTTGAAATTGCTTATTTAGCTCAAACAACTCTATGGGTTCCATTCTATACGGGGCTCTTGAAGTTGGGTTCATCATCGGAGCCATCTCATTGAACAACTCCACTTTTATTTCCATAGTTATGCTTGGAATATTGTCTAGGTACATATCTAATATAGTCCCTAACTACTTTTTTTCTTCAAGGGGGAATGCCTTAGGATCTAGCTCAGTTACCATGGAAAAGAATGTTAGACAACCCTTAGTTATCATCCTTTCTACATTTAAGACCGAAACACATTGATTGTTGTTGGCGTCTTTCCTACCACATATAGTGAAATGTGGGTATCCAACCTCTCCACCATATTTTTCTTTTCCCTATGACCTATTTTTGCATGTTAGTCAGAGAGGCAATCCATTCCCATGATGACATCAAAGTCCTTCATATCAAGGAGAATGAAATCAATAGGGAGTTTTAAGTAGTATCAATTTATAGATTTAACTAGTGCTTTTAGTAAAGATGGGAACATTTGCCCACTCCAAGTTGCACTAGTACAATTACCATCTATAGAGTTGGTTAAATAAGATCTATACCATCAATTTTGTACTGAAACCTAAGCTGGTGACATTACAACTAAGGATCTACTATGTCAGTTTTTATAGTAAGATGAAATCGATGACAAAGAACCAGTGTTGGTTTCTATGAAAACTGAAATTGATGACACATAACGATCCCAGTAATTATTATAAGATTGTTTAGGGATTATAGTTGTCAATGCACCACAAAGAAAACCATGACGTATATCTCTGTGTTGTTTAGAGAGATAAAAAAATAGAGTGATATCACAACCTTAGTGAGGGCTGGGTAGAAACGACTATGTTGGGTATCTGTGTTATTTTCTTTTTATAAAATTGTTGTTATACATCCTTATCAGTTACAATTTTATTTGTAAGGATAGTTGTATCGTCAGTTTTCTTTTGGTGGAACTGACATTGTACTTCCTTATCAGCTAATATTTTACTGATAAGGATAGTTGTGTCATTGATTTTAGTTGCAAAAGCGTCGACATGGATCAACATCGTTAGTTTTATTATAGCAATTGACGTCATAGGTGTATTTTTGTATAGATGGCCTGCAAACCTACTATCCCACTATTTAGCAAGATGCAAAACATGCAGCTCATTAGAATTGTAGGTTCCATATGTTTATCTTAATAACATGCCATCATACCTACAAAACATGCAGCAATAAATATATACAAATAGTCCACAACCACATAATTCATTCACACACGTGCATTTCTAATCTCTTCAACACCTACTTCCATTCTCATGCACATACACAATTCAGAAAATACATATGAAATTCCATTCTCATCACATGTACAAATGTGATTCTCATTGTATTCATTCCTCTTCACATATGCACCACCAATTCACTTGCATCAAATTGAAAGTTAAAAAAGTCACAACTGTTACATGTTTATAGAGATACTTCCATCGAAATTTAGAAACCTCATATTTTATCCAATTCAAATTCAAAGTTAACTTCCTTAATGAAATTAGTCTGCCCCCTTTCCTTGTATTTCAACCAACTCTTCATTTGTATAGGGCTCTGTAGTGTCAAACAATTGTATCGAGAATGACATAATTCAAGTATGTAATTTGATTTTTTATATTTTCAAATGAGACTATTTACTTATGATTCAATACTATGTAGATTACATTTTCTAAACAATCGATGGCTAGTTATGATGCAAGGTTACATACATTCACATAAAAGACTATTATATAATAGAGCCCCAATCACTATAGTGAAGATCATTCCTCATAGTTGTCAACTTGCTTTCTCTCAAGCGTTAAAGACTTCTCTTTACAAAGTGATTGCTGAGCCAGGTTCTGTAGCTTCTTGGGTGAGACTGTTGCTTCTCCCGTGTTGTACTTTGTAGGTGTTTCAACCTCAGAATAGATGAGATAGACGATCCAATAATAGAAAGTCACTACAACAATGCTCCATTCTTAGTTCACTTTCTACACGGGGAGAAGTGGATGGTATTTCCAAGTTAGTTGATAAGGTTTTGAACCTTCCTGCACATGAGGTTTTGGACCATGATGGCGGTAACTCTAAGGAGGAAGATACAAAAATAAACACCAACATCAGGAAGTGTCTCTGCAATGTAGCAGATGGTAATTTTACAGCAGCAGTTAAAGTGCTGTCTTCATCAGGTGTGGCTCCATACGATGAAGATACCATTAAGGTGTTGGAGGCAAAACACCTGCACAAGCCACCTCCTTCCATGCCAGATAATTCTTTTTCTGATGCAACTATGGTAGCGGAAGTCGATACTATTCTCGGGTGTATCAAGTCTTTTCCCAAAGGAACTTCATTTGGTAGAGACGGGTTGAGAGCCCAACATATCTTTGATGCAATGTGTGGGGAGGGGTCTGTTGTGGCCACTGACCTCTTACATGCCATCACCCATGTTGTCAATTTATGGTTGGGGGGAAGATGTCCCATGTGTTTGGCAGAGTTTATAGCTTCCGCGCCACTTATGTCACTTCTTAAGAAAGACAACGGGATACAACCTATTGCGGTTGGAACTATTTGGAGACATCTAGTGTCCAAAGTTGCTATGACAAGAGTGAGTAAAGTTATGGCCAAATATCTCAATGAATTTTAGTTTGGAGTTGGTGTGTCTGGTGAGGTAGAGGCTATCTTGCACAATGTCAATAGGGTGTTGAATGCGTGACACAATGATGGTTCCCTTTCCATGCTTACAGTGGATTTTTCTAATGCATTCAACCTGGTTGATAGGTCTTCCTTACTTCGTGAGGTGAGATCAAGGTGTCCATCCATTTCCTTGTGGGTGGAGTTCTTGTATGGTTAGGCAGCTAGGTTATACCTTGGGGACAGACATATATAGTCATCTACATGAGTGCAACAAGGTGATCCTTTGGGCCCACTAATCTTCTCTCTTGTAATACATCCGCTTATCTATCATATGAGAGACAACTACAAACTTCTTCTTCATGCATTGTATCTTGATGATGGAACAATCATTAGAAACACTAAGGAGGTGGCGAAGGTTCTGGATATCATTCAGCAGTGTGGACCAGATCTAGGTTTGATTTTAAATATCCATAAAACAGAGCTTTTTTGGCCTACATGTGATGATAGAAAGCTTCAAAATGAGTTTTTCCTGAAAGATATTGGGAGACCTTTAGTTGGAGTGAAGATTCTTGGAGGAGCTGTTAGCAAAGACAATAATATTATTGGAGGTTTGGCTATGGAGAGGGATTCGAAGGCTATTGAGTTGATGCATCTTCTTCCCCTGTTAGGTGATCCTCAGAGTGAGCTCCTCTTACTTTGTTCATGTATGGGAATTGCAAAGATTCTATTTGTCTTGAGGACTTGTCAACCTAGGTACATGGAAGAGGCAGCATCATGTTTTGATAGAGAGTTGTGAGCATCTATTGAAGACATTGCAATCTATGGAGGTCCCTTTTTTGGGGACTTCCAATGGAGGTTGTCTTCATTGCCAATCTGTCTTGGTGGCTTGGGACTTAGTTCAGCTGTTGAAGCTTCTTCGTATGCTTTTGTGGCATCTAGGGCCCACTCTTGGGTGCTTCAGGATCACATCTTGTGAGGTAGTGGGATTCACTGTATCAACACTGACTTTGATTTTTCCCTAGATCATCTTCGTGTCATGATTCCTTCCTTTGATCTCAGTTGTTTTTCTAAAAAAGACACCGTCCCCCCAAAGGCACACACTGCTTTGGTGAGTGCACTTTTTAGTAAAATAATTGAGGATATGGAAGTTAAGTTTGCTATGACCATTTGACAAAAGGCAGTTTTTGAGTGTCTACAAGGTGATCATGCTCAAGATTTTCTTCTTACTATTCCTATTGATGGACTTGGTCTGCACATGTCCCCAGTGGAGTATCATAGTATCCTCAAATATCGTCTCATGATTCCCTTGTTTCCAGTCGACGAGATATGTCCAGTTTGTCGTAAGGCGTGTTTGGACTCTTTTGGGGAGCATGCAGTTCATTGTAGGGAACTTATAGGTTTTAAGTACATACATGATCTTGTTAGAGATATTCTCTTTGATGTTCTCAGATGTGTAGGTGTTGCTACTAAGAAAGAGGCACCAATGAACTTTCTAACTGATCCACAAGAGGGGAGGTCGACACTTAGACCTGCTGATATTTTGGTTTTTGGATGGATAGGATGAAAACATGCATGTGTGGATCTGACAGGGGTTTCTCCATTAGTGGGATTGAGAAGTGGGACTTTTACAGCAGGACATGCTATTATTAAAGCTGCTTCAGCCAAAGTAGCCAAGCATGAGAAAGCATGTATTGAGAATCAACACACCTTTATCCCGTTTGCTTTTGATACTTTTGGATTCTTAGCACCAGAAGCTATGGAGCTTCTGAAGAGGGTCCAAAAATTTATGAACAGTAATGTAATGTCTCCTAAGTGTATGGATGTAGTGTTTCAAAGGATTGGCTTTGCCATCCAGAAAGGACTAGCGGCGCAACTTGTTGCCCACTTGTCTTCTGTTTCGATGTAATTGATCAAATATATATGAACCTTTGGTATGTAATAATAGAAAAACTTACATTGGTCGACATGCTTGGTGGGTCCATGGGATTACTCCCAACCACCTTTGTCTGAGGAGGGTCCACCTCATAAGAAGAGTGGTGAGTCTACAATATTATTTGAGGAGGTGGAGACTAAGGAGCCTAAAACTATCTCATTTCTTCCTCTATTTCCGTTACAATCATCTATTGTACCTACTCTTGTGACAATCCTCCTTTCTTGGTGAATCTATTGTACCTGCTCTTGTGACAATCCTCCTTTCTTAGTATATTTGCACCTTTTTGATGTAAGTTCTTATACCGAAAACAACCCTAGTGTCACTAACATGGCCAGGAAGCTCTAGAGTACCTAGAGAAACATTCAATTCATCCCTTTGCTCCTTAGGGAAGAACTTTCCTTCTTTTCTTTTCTCATTAATCTCCCTCAAATCATCACTAATAATAATTGGCCAGCAAAACATAATAGTAGGTCAAAATTGAAGATGCACTTTGAGAGTTGAATCCTACCATTTTTGTAGCCAACTCAACGGTTGTGGGGTTGGGTATTTCTCTAGAGAAACTTTTCCTTGAACCTATGCACTCCTCATGGTGAAGTAGAGGTGTAGGAGTAGTACAAGACTCAGTAGACCCAAGAGTAGGCTTCTCAGAAGAAGAAGCTTGATGTTTGATCTATTAGCGACTCCAGGCATATCCACTTAGACCGAACTTGTGGTCATGCATGTTCTTTGCACATCTTTCTTTTCTAGCATCGTCCTAGTTATTAAAACATATGTTAATTATGTAATACATTGAAGTCATCTGATTAATCATAAGAATGCATTTCAAAAGAGGCTTAATATCTTGAATTGGTATGTTTGTATTGAAGCAACAAACACTTTTCACACATCCTTATCAAGATAGACCCATTTCTCAGTGGCGGTCTTCTTCTTGTCTCTCATTATGTACACTCTTGTCATATTTGTCCTATAATTTCTCAATATCCTCCCACAATGTTGCAACACATGTTTATGATGCATTTTTTCATCAAGGTGAAAGATGCTCTGTAAAATTTCATATACTTAATGGCATTCTTTTAGAAACAAAATTGTTAATATCTTTTAGAAATATAATATCTTACAACAATATTCTTCCTTATGAAGTCTTTAAAAGGTAGCATGAACTTTATGCCAAAATTCTATTGTTATATGTGCTTTCCTACTAGTAATAACCCCTAAATATTGCCTGAAAGAGCTGTGATTCTGCCCTATAGGACTTCCTATTTCATCAAAGTCAATTTACATCTTTGGACCTTGTCCCCTTTGCTCTACTAACTTGTTCATCATTGTGATGCCTCATTTAAATGCACCATCACACTGCTCCTCAACAGTCCCAAAAACATCCTCAAGGTGCACACCCTCAGTCTACTCATCCTAAAATTGTCAAGAAACACTATAGTGATAAAAGATGTAACTTATGTAACTGTGATAAAAATATGAAATGCACATCTATGTAATAAAATAATATAACTTACACCATACTCATCCTCGTGGTGAACATCATCATGGTGCTCATCCTAACTGTACTCATCCTCAAGGCCAGATGCCATCTAAAGATAGTCAAAGAATGAAATACAAGTGATACAGAATGTAAAATGCACATGTATAATATGAAGCATATATAAATTGTAATAAATAATCTTAAATACACATGTAGCATATGAAACATGCAAAACTATAATAAAGAATGTAAAATGCATATTAGCATATAAATGTAAAATGTATGCCTCTAATATTGGTTGGATTGTTGATCAATTAGTATTGCTTTTGTGTGATCTCCAGGTGTATATCATAAATTATTACCTTCAATGTATACACTCAGAAAGCTAATAAGAATGGATTGAAGTCAGCATTTTTGTCATAGTACTCTTATACATCTATATGATCTTCAATGAACTGCCTTTCTCCATGAAGAACGATAGACCATTTCTCATTTTTTAGATCATCAACATAGAATACATGCTTCTCCTGTGATGTCATTATGAATGATTCACCCTTCTCACCAATATTTTCAAAATCCACTAATACGAAACCTAATTTAACCACCACAACTCCTTTCTTGTTATCAACCCAATTACACGTAAAGACAATAACTCCAGAGTTTGTGTAGTCCAACTCCCATATGTCTACAATGACATTGTAATAAGACATTTTAGTGTCACATGGACTCTTATCCTTCACACTAGAATAATACAGTGAAGAATTTTGAAGAGTGACCCCACTATTTTTGGATGACACTCTTACCATCTTCACGTGTTGGTGTAATATAAAAATCCATTTATGCCAAACCCTTCAAAAGACATACATTTATTGTTTGGTTTCAAGGCAATATTATTTGTTGTTTGATATAGTTGAGCCATTTAATATTTTTAGCAACATTATTTGGTGTTTGATATAGTTAACAAAAACTTTATCTGGAAAACACCTAATAAATTTCATATTATTCTCCCTAGCAAGCCATGGATTGGCTTGAGGATATTTTTCTTGATAAAATTGGTATGTTCAGTGATATAAATACCCACTTCATTGATGTTGTGTAAAACATACAAGTGTGCTTGTTCCCACAACTCACCACTAATTAGTTTTACTCATCCTCCTAAAGTCCCTTTGCCAGAGTAAGCATCAATATTCTATTCATTGATAGGAGCTTCATTATAACTCCGATAGTCATTACAAAAGTCCATAACCTTAGAAAGAGAGCCAATTTTGGACTTACATGAAGTTGTCATTTCTTACATTGATGCTCCATGTTTTGGAAAATCTTTCAACTCAATATAGTCCTTTTGGATTAACGCATAGTCAATTGGGCATATATGTATCTTCTCAGTCTCCATTCCCATTGGGAACAACATTTTATTCAATTCGCACAATGATATTGGAAAGTTATTTCCTTTAGGAAGAATTTCTTTCAACAAAGACAACATATATGTGACAATTTTGTCGCTCCATCTATTGTTAGCCTTCAGAGTATACAATATCAACACATCTCTCAGCCTCGCAAGCTAAGTACAACCTATGCCTAATACTCTCCCAACATCATGCACAATGTTTCTAAATAAGGAAGGATGATAAAACGATTTACCCTACAACTATCTATCATCATATCAACCAGTCTATTAGAAATGGTTCATGCACATCTACATTGTCATCAATTTCTTCTTCAACAAAACTACTTATATTGACATCTACCAATCTCATAGTAGGAATCTCCCATGCCAATACCATTTGTATCACCCTGTATAACCCTAGTGCACATGACATGACTTTTGATTTTGTCAATAGTGTGGACTTTCAAGTTGTAACTGCATTTCCTATATGGACAATAGAACCTATCCCCAAGTTGTTTCCTGTGTTCCTCCACAAATCTTATAAACTGATCAAAAGACCAAAAATAAAATCTGGAGTGCAGCAATTTGGAATAGACATCAATTGTCAATCCATTTTATGATCATAGAGAAAAAGAGTGTTGAATTAGGTGTTTATATATAAGGGTTTAGAGATTTTTTTTATCTTTTATGATTTAAAGTTTACATTTTAGGGTTTAGGGTTTACAAATTAGGGTTTAGAGTTTAGAAATGAATGTGTATGACCTATGCCATTCGTGAACACCCAATCTCACTAGTAAGTGTATAATGCATATTCAGTTTTCAAGAATATTTCACCAACATTTCCCCATAGTTCTCTAAGTATACCGATGTAGATGGGAAAATACCCACCTACATATGTACTTAGAGAACAAACATAGAAGTGCTGACAAAAAACTTGAAAACTGAATACACATTATATGTCAACATTCTTAGTGATACTAAGTATTCAAGAACAATCCCAAACCGGTGACTATCCAGGATCTACTCCTAATGAGTTAATCTTGAAGGGTTTTTAGGCCAACATCAAGATTTAGAAATTAGGGTTTAGAAATGAATGTGTACCACATATCCCATTCCTAAAAAACTAATCTCACGAAAAAGTGTATAAGTATTTGGTATTAAAGAATATTTTGATAGAAGTTCCTCAAATTCTCCAAGTAAATAGATGGATATGGGAAATTACCCACCTACATATGTACATAAAGAACAAATAGGAAAGTGGTGACAAAAATTGTTGAAATCTGAATAGGCATTATACACTTACATCCTATGTGAGATTAAGTGTTCAAGAATAGTCCCAAACTTGGTACTATCTAAGATTTAATCCTAATGAGTAATTTCATATGGGTTTCTAGGCCAACATAAAACATGTATGTTGTCATATGTATACATATGATCCTAGTATCATCATTCATATTCTAAGTTTTAAATTCTGATCAGATAGACATAATATTCAATATTAATATGAAAAATTCTAAACAAACCAAACAAACAACTATTCATGAATTTTCCTCGAGATAACTTTGACTTCTAATTATATAGACAAATAGAATTTCGAGACCTAACAAGCATGTAATAAAAAATACACATGCATTTACATAGGTGGAGGTAGTGAATCACATAATAATAAGAGTTTATCCTTAAAATAGAAAATCAATAATTATAGCTAAAAATATAAAAAAGAAAACAACACACTTGATCAGTAGAGAAGAGAGGAGAGTGTGGAAGCACCAAGAAAAACTGATAGCAACAATGCTAGTGGTGGAGGTGGCTCAAGCAGTAATAATAGCAACAACGGTGGTGACAATGGTGGACAGAGAAGAGTGCACAATGGTCATTGTATAAAAGAGGAACATTGGTGGTGGAGGAGAACCATGTATAGAAGAAAATAAGAGGAAGTTGAGACATTGACGGTGGTGATGCAGTAGCAACAACAACAATGACATGGCATGGTAACAACACTTGAGCAACACACGACGATCGTTAGAGCGCTAGTTCTTGCATAATGAAATAGAGAATGGGACAAAGGAAGTTTTGAGGGTTCTATTAAGTATAACTTAGAAGTTTTGAGGGTTCGATTAAGTAGAACTTAGTCGTTGGTACAAAAAAATTGATGACTAAGAAATTCATCATCAATTTCTTCATAACAACTTACAATAGAGATGACCCTCTGTCGTTGGTTGGGTACTATGAAACTGAAGACATAGGTCCTTATCCCTAATAGAAAACACTAACTTCACTAAGGACTTAGTCATTAGTTTGATAAGCAAAACCGACAATAGAGGATATACCTTATCATTAGTTAGACAACCACAAACCAAAGATAGAGCTCTTTATACCTAATAAAAATACCAAACTCACTAAGGACTTTGTCATCAATTTTAAGAATAAAAATCAATGGCATAACCAATTTGGGGGGAACACTTTTTTTGGGGGACGCGTTGCAGAAATACTTTGTCGTCAATTCTGTACTAAGGAACTAACACCACATGCTTTCTGGATGTGAAAAATTTAGCAGCGGATGTGACCTGTGGCATCCGTTTCTTTAGAGAAAAATGAATGACAAAGGTGTTTTGGAGGCAAATTGTATTTCGAGGAAATGGGTGTGTTGTCTATTCAACCGGTTCTAGACATCTATATCCAAATTTTCTCCTGGAAAATTGAAGTTTGTGGGTTGTATGTGGCGTCATTTGTACTACACTATAATAAAATAGGTACTCATCCTTTTTCTTAATCGGTAAGACTTGGCCAATAGTGACATTTGTTCTCTAACAACTGAAGATATATGCATGTAGTACTGGTTGTCATTTGAAACTGATGTTAAGAAAAGAAGAACTAGATGTCAAAAGTCTACTGGTGTTGTGACATCTACAAAATAACCAAAATCCTTGAAATCCAAGTTCAGAATATTGTGATATTTTGAGAAGTGAAGGTTTTCTTGGAACTAGAGTCAGAAAAAACATTCACCGAGTGGTCCATTATATCAAGCATATCTACATTTTTATGTATGGAAATAAAGTCCTAAATTATCTTATTTTAAGGTACAAAAACTGATTTTTTTATAAGGGAGATATCTTCTATGAGTTGGTAGGCATTGTCTTGGGCCTATTCACTATTAATGGTGACCACTTGGGCCTACCAATGATCAATAATATGTTAGGATGCTGCAAGTTGTGTTGTAACCACTATGTAATGACTCCCTACCCCTGTTAAGGTAGACCAAAAGGGAAAGATCCACTATCATATCTCCATAATCCAGGTTTAGAAATTAACCAATAGTAATTAGAAATTTCATCAGATGGAAAACAGATTGATAATAATATGAAGATAAAATCTCCTCTAGCGAGTTACATGAAAAGGGACACTAATGTAGAAACATGAAACAAAATCTATCTATAAATCCTATAGTAGACTTTAGTCATCTTTTTTTTGTTCCATCTTCTCTAGATGTACATCTCTTCATTTAATGTGCAGTTTAACCTAAAAGGGTGACAATCCAAAGGCAGTAAGTACATCTCTATACTGAGTATGTGGTGCATACAAAATATGTGCATATAGATGTAACAACATAAACAACCATATCAATAATTAATAAATAATTGAACATGTATTTTATGTTATCACTTCTCGACCCATAATTACTCAAAATCTATGGTATGCCCTCTCACGGTTCTTGTCCTTACAATGCACATAACCTTCCCTTCTGGGTTTGATATTCTATTGATCTTTCCATCTGGGTCAGACTTATTGGCTACCTTCCCTTCTAAACTTGGTATCTTATCAGCCTTCTCGTATGGTCTTGACCTCTCTAACTCTTCCCATATGGGCTTAATCATCATTCACATCCGTAATTACCTTCTTCTATTACAACATTCCAGAGTTAGCATCATGGGTATGAGTAAGTTATGTTCATAAGATAAATGATACACATAGGGTATTATAATTTGCAACAAGTAAATAAACAACCAAGCATGTTAATGGAAATACATTCATGAAGCTTAAAAAACCTTAGAAATAAATGAGAGTGGCTATCCATAAATACCCACATACCTTTCTTTAGGGATGAACTATTTTCTAAGCAAACAAGAGTAGATTCAATCAACTATGTAAATATCTCTTAAGATTGACTTGGGCCCTAGATTAGGATTTTAGGGTCAAATTATGGTTAGGCTTCCTAAACCCTAATTATCACATATACATACCTTTCAACTTAAGAAGCCCTAATTTTTGGTAAGATGTGAACCCTTTATCCTACATTAATTTCAATTACCCATCAAATTGGTATGTACTTTACTCATTAGGACTAAACAATCATGATATTATTACCACTTTCATGAAATTAGGGTTTACATGTGTTAAATCTCATCAAAGAATGCATCTTTATATGCTTTTGGAATTGGGAACAAAATTAGGTATGAAACCTGCTCTATTGGATTTTGCACATTTTGTTTATCAAAATGATATCTAATTTGACCCTATTTGGACCTACCAATTATTTACTAGAATATTAGCAAATTAAATCTATTTAGACCAATCAAGGCTTGCCATATCTTCATCTTACTAGATAAATCAATGTGTTGTAGGTTCGGATCCAAGCCAATTGGCTAGTGACACCTCGACACTCTACGCCCATGTGGGAGGGGTGTAAAATGAGACCAAAAGACTACTGTGCTCCTTACCTTGTAGCAGTAGCCTTGGGGGAGAGTAATAACTTCAAGTGTCTTTACATTCAAGTTCCACTACTTCTTCTTCACAAACATGGTCCTCAAACGAGTCAACTCAGTAGATGACTGCCTCTAAGAGTTTAGTCTCTCAAGCGGTAGGAAAGAATACAGATATCTTCACCTCGTGTATCCAGTTTCACTCGTGGCTGCTGAATAATTGAATAAGGAAATAACATGGAGGGAGAGGGCTCAACTCTGTGGAGGAGCATATGGAAGAAAAGAAAAGAAGAAGACAAAGTGTGTGATTGAATTAGAGGTAGGGGAAGTATCCTTATATGCGGGGTCTCTCAACGTGCATTTGGTCTTACATAGAGGCTCCTACACCTTATATAGGTGTGGGTAGAAAACCCAACCACCAATGGAGTCTGACTCCAAACCATAATTGGGGATAGTGAAAATCTCACTCTAAAGTAGGGATATCTAGGGATAATTAGGGTAAAACCCTAAAAATTTCAATCTTATAAAATGACCATAAATTGAAACCCTTTTTCTTCATCTTTATTTTTTGAGATTATGCTTAAGGCATAGACTAATGTTATTTTGTCTCTAAAATATGCTACATAAACTAATATTGATAACTTCACTAAATTGATTCAATTGAAACTTAATACTGCCAATTTAGCCCTAACTATACAATAATTTACGTTAAGCGTTTAACATGAAATTAACCCAATATATGTTTATTTTTAAGGCCTCATAATTTTAACATAAGTTATTTTTAATAATGTATGGTTTTTTTTGCCAAAATATTATCCTAAACCTCATTTTAAGTAATTCTATAAGATAAATAAATCATTTATCCTAGAAAGATAAATATAGTAAGTTGGGTTAGTCAAATTAGGAAACCAACTATATTTTTAGGTTCGTTGTGTCCCTATTAAGTATGAAAAGAAATTTGAGAACTTTCTAATAAACAATCCTAAAATATCTAATCCCAAATCTATTTAGACTTTGACCCAACTAACAATATGAAATAATGCCTCTCACACAGAGTCTGAGTCTGGGTTGGGCATATCTGGAGCTATCTACGAGAGGGGGTGCCTTCTCCCTCACATGAATCCTAGTTTTTTGAGGACTCTGTCTTAAGTTCTCCTCTATATTCTCCCATCAATGAGTCTTGGTACAAGATGAACTCCCCAAAAGCTACACCCTCTCTTTTTCAAGCATGTCCATCTAAGATTTGATAGGGATTATAGCCCTAAAATCCCAAGCCGAAGGGGACTTCTCCCTCTCTCCCCAATTTCAAACTACAACATGAATCCATACCACCAAAAATGCCCATGTCACTCCGATTTACCACCCACAAGATTTGAGAGGCACAACTACACCCTCATTTCACCCTGTGTCTCCCCTCTCATCCCAACCATGAGATCACATTTCCTTTGGCAACCTTGTCCTTTGGGGTAGCATGTCAGACCACTAGAATGACAACCAAATCCGTCAATTAACCAAAATACCTCTTGTGAAGCTTTCCTGGCCATTGTTTCTATTAGATAAATAAGGTATGATGAGTTTCCCCTTTTTAGACCCATGATTTATATTCTAAAATCATCGATTGGCACTTATGTTTTAGCCCTCGTTCTATGTTTCTTGCCTCTTTCACCTTTTCCAGGTTGCCCTAAATTGGTTTTCATCGCTGGGTTTTCTTTGCATGTACAAGCTATCCTATCATCGACAACCTTCCCTTGTCTCCTCCCTACTCTTACATGGTGGAGGGGAGATCTTGGGCTCCTAGCCACCATAGGTTGTGAGCCTTAGCTCAAAAAATCTGGCCGATGGTGGAGAACACTACTACAGAACCTACCTTTAGTGTCGGTTATTTAAAGCCTTTAGTGTCGGTTTATAAGCGACACCTATGTGGGAGACACTAAAAGTCCAACCATTGGCCGTCGGTTCCATAACCGACACCCAAACTCTTCGCGTGCCACCGAAAACGTGCCATCATGGGACTATAGGTGTCGGTTATTAGGTAAGAACCTGACAACCAAACCCTTCGCGCCACAGTAAGGGCGCCATGTTGGGCACCATCCGTGTCAGTTATCTACAAATAACCGACAACCAAGCCCTTCGCGCCACACAAAATAGATGCCGGTTATTTGTAAAAAACCGACACTATAACATTATGTGTCGGTTAGTTACAAATAACCGACGACTATTGTTTTTTTTTTGCTGTCAGTCTGCAGACCTGCTGTGGCTGGTCACAGGATGAGAAACCTGTTCAGTTCAGTTATGAACTGTAGGTTGTACGACATCCATTGATATCAGCCGACAACAGGCCGCAAACCTGCAAAATTAACAATAATAAAATAGCACATGCATATAGCAATGCAACCTGCAGTTCCATTTTATTTTCACACATTTATAAACATTCACACATGCTATAAATCTGTAGTTCCATTGATTCACATTCACACATGTAGACTTCATATAGCAACCAACACTTTCATTCATTTTCATTCAAACACATGTAAAAACATCCAGACATGTAGAAACATTTATATTATAATTCAGAAATTCATTTACAAAGTATCATTGTTTAGTCATTATTCACTATCAGGATCCCAATTATATTTTAAAACCCCCACTAATTGTATGGTTGTTGCCCATTCTTCTACTACTTCATTTAATTCTCCCATCGTATAGGGATCATGTACATCTGGTAAGTCCTTTCCTGTATTGGGGTCCATTTTAAACACATGTAAAGAGAATGATGTATATATATAATTAATGAGCTATAAATAATATTGATATATTTCATATTATCTCTTGTCATCTATATAATACCTCAACAATACAACCGATGTCCATTGCGGCATTTTTGACAAGTATGTGCATATATCGCATGACATAGTATTCACATGCCCATCCGTTGTCTTGTGTAGCACACTATAAATTCAAACATACAAAATATTAAAAAATACAACTAATTAAGCATTGTTCACATAAATAATATATACATATATTGCAGTAGGGAACTTACTTTCACGTTCTTCCAAATTATTTGCTGGTTCTTTTTCGTGGGGACCTTTCCTCCAACCTTTTTGTACTCCTCAAAACCCCTACATGTTAATGTAACACAGAACATTGCAATTAAATAGTAATGTAATAACATATGTTAACGAATATGAAAAATGAAATATTTCTCACTGAAATATTGCCATTTTCATTTTGTGTCCAAATCTTGTATTCAATTTACACCCCTTAGGATCTAGATAATACACAGTGAACGTCTCGGGGGCAATAACCAATAACTCCCAATGCTTACCACTAGAGGAAAAAAAGTTATGAATTAATAACTCAAAATTTACAATAAAATGTAATTTTCTTAAGTCCAAATTATAATAAGCAAAGTAAACTTACTCTACATTGAATGGAGCCATTATCACCGTCTTCTTTTTTTCAGCAAAAATTGAAAAAGCCTCACAGCAGTATTGTTGAACTGATGTAGGGTCTTTAGCTACTAGACTAATCAAGGATGGAATCAAAAACCCTACATGTTCGAATCCAAAATCTGCACATATGTTGTCTAAGTAGCTGCAAAATATGTATTAGTTACGCATGCATTAATAAATAAGAAACCAGATCACCAGATCATACACAAGGTATATGGATGTATAAAGAATATCTCACCTTATCCATAGCTCTATCACAGATGTATTTAGCCAATCATTTCGAAACATCTCCAAAATATCTTGTATAAATATTTTTGTTTCGTATGACTGACCTGTAGAATCTGAATCAGAAGAAACAATTATAGGGGAGTATATATCATGTTCCCCTAACCATACTGCCATACCCCTACAGTTAGGACCTAACGGGACAGGTAGGTCCTGTGGAACCCAACTAGGTAATGCAGGAGGTGGAAGTGGAGGCCTAGATGTTGTGGGTGTCTTCTTTTTAACCTGTATATATATATATAATAATTTCAGATCAACTGTCAGCATATACAAACACTAACAATTGAACGTAATGTAAATTTACCACACCTTTTCAGTAAATAAGACATACGCTTTGAGCAATTAACTTCTTCATACGAGTAACATATCCAAGATATGAAATAAATGAATTGCGATTCACACCACATGCATTTCCTGCATTATCAAAATCCACAACAAGTTTGGGTCCATTGCCCTTTTGCGCAATTAACTTCTTCATCATAGTGATGCCCCTTCTCTTGTCAACTTTTTGTTGTTCTTGATCAATTGCCTCAAGTGTTGCACATGGTACCTGTGCATCATCAACCTAAAATTTGACAAAATAATTCACATTTACAAGATATAACTATAAATGGACATATAGATATAAATATATGATATATTTTTAAAACCTACACTGTGAGGTGGCGCATTGATGTTCTCACCCTCACGGTAGTCATCAAGACGGTCATCAGGAGAATGGTCAGCCATCTACAAATTCACATTGTAAAGTAATTCACATTATAAATTAAGCTCACATTATAAATTAAGAAAATTTCGGCAGCATTTGGACGGGTTTTTAGGCCAACAAATAATGTGTTGTCATTCTTATACTTTAATCATCTACTTATTTAACTTTAGTTATCAACTGTTTAACTTTAATTATCAACTGATTTGATTATATTATATTTATTCATCTACTATTTGTATTCATTTATGTACTGATTTGAGAATTGATTAATCATCACTGATTTATAATTTTATATTAGTTAATCAACTGATTTGTATTTATTCATCTACTTATTTGTATTTATTCATGTACTGTTTTTTATTTAGCTATTTACTCATTTGAATTTATTTATACTGCTTCTGAAATTATGTAAGAATCTACTGATGTAACTTTATTTATCAACTGATTCATATTTACTTTTCCACTTAAGTATTTATTCATCTACTTATTTGTTTTTATTTATTACTGTTTTAGGAATTATGTAATCATCTACTGATTTATATTAGTTTACCAATTGATTTGTATTTAATGTATTTATTCATCTACTATTTGGATTCATTTATGTACTGATTTGAGAATTGATTAATCATCACTGATTTATAATTTTATATTAGTTAATCAACTGATTTGTATTTATTCATCTACTTATTTGTATTTATTCATGTACTATTTTTTATTTAGCTATTTACTCATTTGAATTTATTTATACTGCTTCTGAAATTATGTAAGAATCTACTGATGTAACTTTATTTATCAACTGATTCATATTTACTTTTCCACTTATGTATTTATTCATCTACTTATTTGTTTTTATTTATTACTGTTTTTATTTAGTTATCTATTGATTTGTGTTTATTTAAGTAATAATTTTGATATCATTTAATCATCTACTGATTTAACTCTATTACTATATTTATTGTATTTTATTCATCTACTATTTGTATTTATTTATGAGCTGATTTAGGAATTATATAATCATCTACTGATTTATATTAGTTTACCAATTGATTTGTATTTAATGTATTTATTCATCTACTAGTAATAAAAATGGTTGTCTTTCTTTCTAGTGATATAACCTAAATCAAAACAGAAACCAAGGTAGAGCAAAAGAATCGATATCTTATGTATTCCTTGCTTTGCCGGCTACTGGGAAAATCAGATTACCAGTTCAGTCATGTACCATTTTAGGCAACTAAAAGATCACAAGCTATAACTATCTATTAAATGACTGAAGTGCATATGGTTCATATGAGATGGGACCATCATTTTCGTCATTTGCAATGAATAATGCAAACAAGCAGTATTAATCTAGGGGATGAGGAAGAAGGAAGAAGCCGGCGTACCTTGAGGTGAAGCTGACAGTGCCGGAGCAAGGAGAGCAGCTGGAGGTGACGGCGGCGAGAAGAGGAGGACCAGCAAGGATGGAACCGGCAGTGACGGCGGCGAGAAGAGGAGGACCAGCAAGGATGGAACTGGCGGCGACGGCGATGAGGTGATGAGTGCATACTCATCATGATTTTCAATTACCTTTTTGGAACAATTTAATATCCATTCCACATCTTTTCACCCTAATATGAATCATAATGCACAGAACTACTCAGTGATTCAATAACCAAGGTTTTAACTAAATAACTTTCATTTTATGCAGGTATAGTAGGCAACTCCATGCAAACGGTCTCAAGACCGTTTGGATCCATGCGGTCTCAAGACCGTTTGCTGGAATACACAAAGAACAAGACGAAACCAGTTGCCCGAGAAGTCAACGCGGTCCCAAGACCGTTTGGTCCCATGCGGTCCCAAGACCGTTTGGTCCCATGCGGTCCCAAGACCGTTTGGTCCCATGCGGTCCCAAGACCGTTTGGTCCCGTGCGATCTCAAGACCATTTGGTCCCATGCGGTCTCAAGACCGTTTGGTCCCATGCGGTCTCAAGACCGTTTGGTCCCATGCGGTCCCAAGACCGTTTGGTCCCGCGCGGTCCCAGGACCGTTCGATGCAAGCACAAAGATCGATTGAAGAGCTAAAGCCGCGCAACCACGCCAAGGCCAGGACTGATCTGAGCAAACTGTTTGGTGCCCAAACGGTCCCCAAACCGTTCGGTGCCCAAACGGTCTCCAAACCGTTTGGTGCCCAAACGGTCTCAAGACCGTTTGGCACCCAAACGGTCTCCAAACCGTTTGGAGAAGATATTTCCAGCAACTTATCCAAACCGTTTGGGATCAGATCTGAAACTATAAATAGACCCCCAGGGTCCCCATTTCGAGGCATCGGTTCCGGACGCTGAAAGGCTGCCAGAGCACCACCCCGATCAAGTTCCACTCCACCTACTGCTGGCGTTGCGGCCAAGGAGGCCAAGAAGAGAAAGAAGACGGAGCAAGGAGCGCATCTTCTTCACCGGGCTGCGTCCACCCTCTGCACCGAGCTCATGGCGGATCTATCTTTCTCTCCTATCCTTCTTGTATCTCGCATCATGAGCGAGTAGTCCTCTTTCGCTGGGGTGTGGGGACTAGCCCCTCTGCCCATGCAAACCATGTTCTCTTGTTAAACTTTCCATGGCAATGTATATAACTCTTCATTTTGTCGTTTATCGTTAAGCTTGTAGGTTGGTTATGTGCGTGTTCTCATCTTTGTGCTCCCTATGTTGCGATAACTTCAATGCGTGGGTTCCTATGTTGCGATAACTTCAAGACATGGGTTGGAATGTCGTTTAGCATGTTTGACCCTTGACGATAACTTCCGATGGGTTCCTTGAGGTCGTAAGTGTATGATCCGCGAGGGGACGAGCCATCTAGCCTTCGGTGACGCTTCTGTGCGCCTAACGCCTGTATAGGGGGTTCACAACCATAGTTGGATTTTGCATCATCTTGCTAAACGTCGATGTTTGCTCGCATGTCACCTTCCTGCTTATTTATCGGTTAACGCGGCTGACTCCCAAACTAGAAATAGGATGGGATTTCATCGAGGTCGTAAGTGTATGATCCGCGAGGGGACGAGCCATCTAGCCTTCGGTGACGCTTCTGTGCGCCTAACGCCCGTATGGGGGGTTCACAACCTCCGTGGATTTCTGTATCTTCAGAGCCGTAAGACATGTGATCCGGATGGCGATGAGAAATCGGCTGCCTATGGTGATGCTTACGCGGACCTGACGCCCGTATGGGGGGTTCTGCAGCAGCTCTATTTGGAGTGTTATATCGTGCCTGGTTTGTTTTCAAGAGAGTGTGTTTGTGTGCGTAGCGGTGGTCAAACCCGGTACCATC
Organism: Alisma plantago-aquatica; assembly: GCA_963693085.1. Lineage (NCBI taxonomy): Eukaryota > Viridiplantae > Streptophyta > Magnoliopsida > Alismatales > Alismataceae > Alisma > Alisma plantago-aquatica. The sequence goes on along the minus strand of OY856412.1, from coordinate 1,314,723,863 downwards.
CCAGCGATTCCATATCATTGATCTAAACCCATCTTTTATTCCGCATTTACTTTCTTGCAATTAGTTTAATCAAACCAAAATCAACCAATTGTTCTAAATATTAGTTTTACTTGGGCTAGATCTAACTGACAAAGATTCTTAAAAACATTGTCCTTTGGGTTCGATCCTCAACTATACTGCGATAAGATCCGTCCGCTTGCGGGTGGTATTGTTGCACTTGGTTTTGGTAAAAGCTCGGGGATATAAACCCCGAGTGAATTTGTTAGTGCATTCAAAAAGCCACATCAAATTCTAGCGCCGTTGCCGGGGACAACGGAATCAGTCAGTCAAATCTAGTTCTTTTAAGACTAATCTAGGATTTTGTTTTCTTTTTGAAACTATCGCTCATCTTTTTGATCTTTATTCTACACCAAGGATCTAACTTTCAAACCTTTTCAAATTTCAGGTGCTCTTTGACGATTAGTGCATGCCCCGTTCGGATAGTCTCGGACTGACTGCGAACTTTGATGCTGAAATCGATAGAACCTTCCATCGTCAGATCCGAGAGAATCAAGCCAGAATGGCGCAAGAAGAAGAAGTAGCCCGTAGGGTGGCTCAAGCCATCAATGCGCAGAGAGAAAGGTTCATGCAAGAAGCTAGAGCTGCGGTTCAACAGGAGATCTTAGCAGCACAGGCAGCAGCGTAGGCAGCAGAACTTCAGAAGGATCTTAGAGAGTTCTCTATCCCAAAGGCCGCGAATGTCTATCATCCGGTGCAGCCTCCTCCCATCGAAGCTGCCAACTTTGAGATTAGAGCACATTGGATAACCTTGCTTCAAAACAACCCATTCTACGGTAAACAAGCTGAAGACAGCCAAGGTCATCTTCTCAGATTCATTGACCTGTGTGCTATGACGAAGCAAAATGGAGTCTCTGATGATGCTATTCGACTCTGTCTCTTCAAGTACTCTCTGGCTGATAGAGCCATTAGTTGGTACAACTCACTACAGAGTGATGTACCCATCACCACCTGGGAGCAGCTTCAAAATGCCTTTTTGGAAAAGTTCTACCCCCCATCTCTTACATATGAGATCAGGGGACGAATCACAAATTTCACTCAAGTCCCAGGAGAAACTCTTTCCGAAGCTTGGGATAGATACAAGGAGCTCCTACGCAAATGCCCACACCATGGAATTCCTAAGAATCAGCTGATAGAAATATTCTACAGGGGTGTGGAGGATGATGTTAAGATGTTCCTTGACTCCTCGTCTGGAGGGAACTTCATGCGGCAAAGTTACGACAGCGCATGGAGAGTAGTCACCCTGGGAGCAGAAAATCAAGCCAACTGGGGCAGATCTGTTGGTAAAGGAGTCTTAAAGGTAGCTATGGCTGATGCTATCCCAGAATACAAATCTATAGCTGAAACTTTGAAAGTCTTGGTTGCAAAGCAAGATCACATAGAATCATCCCTTGCTGCGATTGGAAGAGGACATTCTCCAACTAGGCAACCAGAACAAGTCAAGTCCACTTCTTTGTTTTGTGAAGCGTGCAAAGGCACTGACCATTCCACACTATCATGCAATGTTCTCTATGATGTAGTTTTAAGCAACGCCTGTGGGCAAGGAGATAATTGCCAGATGGAAAACCTTAATGCTATTAACACCAACCCTGGGCAGAACTATTACAATCCGAATCAAAATAGGAATCACCCAGGCTTCCAGTACGGAAATCCTTCAGGAGCTATGAACTCGCATCAATTTGTTCCGAATAATCAACCAAGAGGCCCATCTGGGTATCAGTTTAACCAGCAACAGAACTTTGGGAATCAAGGAAACTTCAAGGGAAACTTTCAGAACAGAAACTATCAGAATAACTCTCAGTATCAAATCTTGAACCAACAACAGGGTCAAACAGGATCCATCCCTTCTGATGACAAGCTATCTACCATTGAAAAGTTATTACAAACACAACAAACTATGATAGCCAATCAACAAGCCCAGCAGAAGGCTATTGAAACTCAACTAGCTCAACTTGCTGCTAGTATTAAGCCACAAGCTGGAGTCTTCGCCGGACAACCTGAGAACAATCCGAAACATCTGGAACAGCTGAAGGTTATCGCCACAAGATCAGGGAAAAGTTATTCGGATCCACCAGCGAAAACAACTATGGATACCCCTGAGGGGAATGAACCTTTGACTGACCAAAACTTGACAACATCAGAATCGCAAACGAAGGAAAGAAATAATGATAAGGGAAGTTCTGAGAAATCTACCGATGAAGAAGTAGAGATACGAGAACCAAGAATTCCTGTATATAAGCCTCGTGTTCCTTTCCCATCCCGTCTGAGGGAAACCAAGCTTGATACTAGATTCATCAAATTCAAAGAGGCTATGAAGAAGCTCCATGTTGTTATACCATTCTTAGATGCTCTTAATGAGATACCAACCTGGACCAAGTATCTAAAGTCACTTCTCACCAAGAAATACATCACTGAAGAGTATGAAACTGTAAAATTGGCTGCAACCACATCAGATATCATACTAAGCAAGATGCCAAAGAAACAAAAAGATCCAGGATCCTTCGGAATCTCATGTCACATTGGTGACTCATCATGCAAGAAAGGATTGGCAGATCTTGGCGCAAGTAATTATATTATGCCGCTCAGTCTATGCCAGAGACTAGGGTTCGAAGAATTGCTTCCAACTGCTATGACTATTCAACTTGCGGACAATTCAGTAAAAAGACCGTTAGGAATTCTCGAAGACATCGCGGTCAAGGTAGGCAAGGACGCATATGTCCCATGTGATTTTGTCATCATGGACATAAAAGAAGACACCAAATACCCTCTCATCTTCGGTCGCCCTTTCCTCGCCACTGCTAGAGCCCTTATCGATGTTGAAGCCGGAACCTTACTGCTCAGGTTAGGTAAATAAACTCTGGAGTTCAAAGTTTTTGAAAGCATGAGAAGACCGAGTATACAGGAGGAAGTCTATCTGATAGATTGTGTTGAGCAGATGTCCCAACTTACTCAAGAATATCACGAGTCATGCGATCCCTTGGAAATTTCTCTATATGACCTTTTTAATGATGAACCTACTGACCAACAAGATAAGGATTGCACCGAACCTCCCGACTCTGCTAAGGGAAATCCTGAAGCTACCTATGAAGAATTAAAGGTTACCGAAACCCCAGAAGAAATCAGTGAAAAACCAGAACCTCCTGAAATGAAGCCCCTACCTGAAGGGCTGAAGTATATGTTTTTAGACGATCTCAAAGTTTGTCCTGTCATTATTAACTCTGGTTTAACGACCAAACAAGAAGAGCAACTTCTGGAGGTATTTTTTTTTTTTGATCAGTAAGCGTGCCACTATATTCCTTCACAAAAAGAAACTGTACAAAGGGGAGCGAAGCTCAAAGCGTCCTATCTGTGTAGGGCTTTGTAATCACTATCTATCCTCCTCCACACAACATTGATGGAGGGGTTAACATTCTCAAAAATGGTTCTATTCCTATCACACCAAATGTGGTATATGATAAGTATGCTAATAAGTTTGCTCCTTTTGTCCGTGAGGTTCATGAGGTCTGAAACGGATGTAGGCCTGAACAGTAGCATAGAGCTCGCTCTATCCCATATGGCTTTCGCAAGGTCACAAGACCAGAAGATATGGTTGGCTGTTTCCATCTGATTCTTACATAAACAGCACCTAGATGCCCTCACAGGTATTAAAGGAGAGCAAGAAAGCTATAGGCTACAAAATGAGTGCCCTCACAGGGATCAGTCAAGCCTTGTGCATGCACAGAATCCCCATGATGGAAGACCATAAGCCAACGATCGAGCATCAACGAAAGTTGAACCCGAATATGAAGGAAGTGGTCCGTCGTGAGGTCATCAAACTCCTTACAGCTGGAATAATATACCCGATATCGGACTCACCATGGGTGAGCCCAGTTCACGTTGTACCCAAGAAAGGAGGTACTACCGTTATAAGAAATGAAAACAATGAGCTCATCCCCACCCGAACAGTCACTGGGTGGCGGATGTGTATTGATTATAGAAAATTAAACAAGGCCACTCGGAAGGATCATTTTCCAATGCCCTTCCTCGATCAAGTTTTAGAAAGATTGGCCCATCAAGAATATTTCTGTTACCTGGACGGTTACTCTGGATTCTATCAAATCCCCATACATCCAGATGATCAAGAAAAAACAACTTTCACCTGTCCCTTCGGGACATATGCTTTCAAAAGAATGCCTTTTGGTCTGTGTAATGCCCCTGCAACTTTTCAACGTTGCATGACTGCCATTTTTGCAGGGCTTACTGAAACAGTTATGGAGGTTTTCATGGACGATTTTTCCGTATATGGGGACTCCTTTGATTCCTGTCTTAAACATCTCTCCATGGTCCTCAAACGTTGTGAAGAAGCACATCTGGTGCTAAATTGGGAGAAATGCCACTTTATGGTAAAGGAAGGCATTGTTTTGGGCCACAAGGTTAGCAACAGGGGAATTGAAGTTGATAAAGCCAAGATAGAAGTCATATCTAAATTGGCAATTCCTACGAATGTAAAAGAAGTTCGCGCTTTCCTTGGTCACGCTGGATTCTATAGAAGGTTTATACGTGATTTTTCCAAGATAACAAAGCCGATGACAAATTTACTTCTAAAAGATGCTGATTTCAATTTCAATAAGGAATGCATCAAAAGTTTCGATACGCTGAAGAAATCACTTACGACTACCCCCATCATTAGAGCACCCGATTGGGACCACCCCTTTGAAATTATGTGTGATGCCAGTGATTACGCAGTGGGTGCAGTCTTAGGACAATGCATAGAGAAGAAACATTATGTGATCTATTATGCATCAAAAACCCTCAACGAAGCTCAAAAGAATTATGCTACTACTGAAAAGGAACTTTTAGCAGTCATCTATGCTTTCGATAAATTCTGATCCTACCTTACTGGTTCGAAGGTAATCATTTACACAGATCATGCTACTATCCGTTATCTTATGACAAAGAAGGATGCTAAGCCAAGGCTGATCAGATGGATACTCCTTCTACAAGAATTTGACCTAGAAATAAGAGATAAAAAAGGGACGGAGAATGTCGTGGCAGATCACTTGAGTCGCATCCACACTCTGGATACTGAAGGGATTCCGATAAATGACTCTCTACCAGATGATCAGCTTATGAGGGTCTCAGGATTCGAACCATGGTATTCAGACTTAGTAAACTACCTTGCCGCCGGAGTCATCCATCCTCAATACACCGGGAACGCTCTGAAGAAATTTATGCATGATGTGAAGCATTACTATTGGGATGAACCATATCTTTTCAAACTCTGTGCAGATGGATTGTATAGACGTTGTGTCGCCAAAGAAGAAGCCCATTCCATTTTGGAACAATGCCACTCAGGACCCGTGGGTGGGCATATGAGCTCTAAAAAGACTGCCTTAAAAGTTTTGCCATGTGGATTTTTCTGGCCAACTTTATCCAAGGACTGTTATGATTTTTTCATATCATGTGATAAGTGTCAAAGAGCCGGCAATATAACCAAAAGAGATGAAATGCCATTGAATCTATGGCAAGAAGTAGAGATATTTGACGTCTGGGGAGTGGACTATATGGGGCCATTCCCATCTTCTAATGGATTCTCCTACATCCTTGTGGCGGTGGACTACGTCTCCAAATGGGTTGAAGCTATACCAACCGTCACTTGTGATTCAAAACCAGTCATCAAACTATTCAAAGATATTATCTTCCCACGGTTCGGAGTGCCGAGAACCGTGATTTCTGACGGAGGCTCCCATTTCATCGAAAGAAGCTTTGAAGCTCTATTAAAAAAATATGGCGTCTCACACAAGGTAGCTTCACCTTATCATCCACAAACCAGTGGACAGGTAGAGGTCTCCAACCGACAACTTAAGGCTATCCTTGAGAAAACCGTCAGACGCAATCGTAAAGACTGGTCAACAAAAATTAATGATGCTTTATGGGCATACCGGACCGCTTATAAGACTCCCCTTGGGACTACCCCTTTTCGATTGACATATGGAAAGGGTTGCCACCTGCCAGTCGAACTTGAACATAAGGCATGGTGGGCAATTAAACAAATAAACTTCGATATGAAACAAGCGGGTCAAGCCAGAATTCTGCAACTCCATGAACTGGATGAACTCAGAATGACAGCCTATGAGAATGCACGAATCTACAAAGAACGTACAAAACTCTGGCATGATGGACATCTGAAACAAAAAGACATACGAGTGGGAGACCAAGTTTTAGTTTTCAACTCTAGATTAAAATTGTTTCCAGGAAAACTCCGCTCACGTTGGTGTGGACCTTACATCGTCAAAAGCATCTCTCCTCATGGTGTTTTCTCTTTATGGAGCGAAGGGTCTGGCGAATTTATAGCAAATGGTCACCGCTTGAAAAGATACTTCACACCAGCTGACAAAGGCACCGAAATAATGATGGAATTCAACAATCCAAAGGACCCACCATAATTCCGAAGAACTCTGTCGAGCCATCGACATAAAACAAAGGCGCTTGTCGGGAGGCAACCCGACCAATAAATCTATTTTACTTTTCCTTTTCAAATTTTGTTCCTTATAGTTAAATTTTCCTTAAATAAAATTTGCCTTATGGGAGAGTTTTTCTTTCAGGACACGAGATCGGATTAGTGCTGATCAAAACGAATTCATTCTCGGCAGTCATACCTGGTGTTTCCTTTCCCCTCCATCTTGAATTTAGGGTTTGCTCGAGGACGAGCAAATCTCTACGTTCGGGGTGGAGGGTGGGTGGTACGTATTCCACTTCCACATACACACCCTCTTTTCATACTCAATTTGTCTCTATCATAAAATTTTTCAAAATTTTGAACAGATACCTGATGAAATTTTGTCTTTTGTTGATAAAAATGTAACTAACTTTTTGCTATGCATCTTCTATCATAACATCCTCCTTATTCGAAGCAAATCCTCAAGAGGACTGACTTTTGAAACTTGCCTGAAATCATCCTGTGAAACTTATGATTCCTAACATCATAATTCTTTTTACATAATGATAAGTATCTGTCAAACTGATAGGGATCAAACACGTCGCGCTTCCTAACTGACTAGTGGAACAATGGCTCAGAAACCCCACCGGATCCGCATCAAGTCATTATTTGAGCAGAGTATGACAAAGAGAATAACCCGGTTTTGAATCGTAAATCAAGTTGCATCCTGATCTGAACTCTCTTCTACACTTCTTCTATCATCTTCGTATCCCTCCATAAATACCACCAAATAGCCAAACTTGTGCCAAACCCTAAGTTCGGGGTGGCACGCCACTTTCCCCATATCCGCTTCTTCCATACCCCTTCCAATAAATAGGGGCGTACCACCAAAAATGCAATCTCGAGTCGAATAGAGGAGAGATCTGCAATAAAAAGATGCCAAAGTGCACACAAAATAAATGCAATCTCGAGTCGAATAGAGGAGAGATCTGCAACAAAAGATGCCATAGCGCACACAAAACAAATATGCAATAAATGAAATTGCAAAACATATAAAATCTCGAGTCGAATAGAGGAGAGATTTACTTCTTCCTTCCATACCACCTTTCACTCCTTTTTCTACCTAAGGGCACAATACATGCCCTACCATCCTGAACTACACCGGTGTCATATTAAATGCATACTTGTCGATTCTACGGGTATCTCTGAACTCCTACAAAACTCTTCGACATGCTTGGTGTTGGAAAAAGTGGGGAGGAAGCGTTGTTGGGAAACGAACTCAGGAACGAAGCTATGGAAAGACGTGTTTAGTGGTCCCAGGAAGTTGAGGTACTCACTCATACTGAGCAGAAAGAAAACATTTGTGATGTGAAGATGAAGAAATCACACGGATCGAAAGTATTCCATTAGGCAACAGTTTCAAATTTTATGTTACTCAAGGACGAGCAACGATTTAAGTTCGGGGTGTTTTGATGAGTGCATACTCATCATGATTTTCAATTACCTTTTTGGAACAATTTAATATCCATTCCACATCTTTTCACCCTAATATGAATCATAATGCACAGAACTACTCAGTGATTCAATAACCAAGGTTTTAACTAAATAACTTTCATTTTATGCAGGTATAGCAGGAAACTCCATGCAAACGGTCTCAAGACCGTTTGGATCCATGCGGTCTCAAGACCGTTTGCTGGAATACACAAAGAACAAGACGAAACCAGTTTCCCGAGAAGTCCACGCGGTCCCAAGACCGTTTGGTCCCATGCGGTCCCAAGACCGTTTGGTCCCACGCGGTCTCAAGACCGTTTGGTCCCGTGCGATCTCAAGACCGTTTGGTCCCATGCGGTCTCAAGACCGTTTGGTCCCATGCGGTCTCAAGACCGTTTGGTCCCATGCGGTCCCAAGACCGTTTGGTCCCATGCGGTCCCAAGACCGTTTGGTCCCGCGCGGTCCCAGGACCGTTCGATGCAAGTGCAAAGATTGATTGAAGAGCTAAAGCCGCGCGACCACGCCAAGGCCAGGACTGATCTGAGCAAACCGTTTGGTGCCCAAACGGTCCCCAAACCGTTCGGTGCCCAAACGGTCTCCAAACCGTTTGGTGCCCAAACGGTCTCAAGACCGTTTGGCGCCCAAACGGTCTCCAAACCGTTTGGTGCCCAAACGGTCTCAAGACCGTTTGGCGCCCAAACGGTCTCCAAACCGTTTGGAGAAGATATTTCCAGTAACTTATCCAAACCGTTTGGGATCAGATCTGAAACTATAAATAGACCCTCAGGGTCCCCATTTCGAGGCATCGGTTCCGGACGCCGAAAGGCTGCCAGAGCACCACCCCGATCAAGTTCCACTCCACCTACTACTGGCGTTGCGGCCAAGGAGGCCAAGAAGAGAAAGAAGACGGAGCAAGGAGCGCATCTTCTTCACCGGGCTGCGTCCACCCTCTGCACTGAGCTCATGGTGGATCTATCTTTCTCTCCTATCCTTCTTGTATCTCGCATCATGAGCGAGTAGTCCTCTTTCGCTGGGGTGCGGGGACTAGCCCCGCTGCCCATGCAAACCATGTTCTCTTGTTAAACTTTCCATGGCAATGTATATAACTCTTCATTTTGTCGTTTATCGTTAAGCTTGTAGGTTGGTTATGTGCGTGTTCTCATCTTTGTGCTCCCTATGTTGCGATAACTTCAATGCATGGGTTCCTATGTTGCGATAACTTCAAGACATGGGTTGGAATGTCGTTTAGCATGTTTGACCCTTGACGATAACTTCCGATGGGTTCCTTGAGGTCGTAAGTGTATGATCCGCGAGGGGACGAGCCATCTAGCCTTCGGTGACGCTTCTGTGCGCCTAACGCCTGTATAGGGGGTTCACAACCTTAGTTGGATTTTGCATCATCTTGCTAAACGTCGATGTTTGCTCGCATGTCACCTTCCTGCTTGTTTATCGGTTAACGCGGCTGACTCCCAAACTAGAAATAGGATGGGATTTCATCGAGGTCGTAAGTGTATGATCCGCGAGGGGACGAGCCATCTAGCCTTCGGTGACGCTTCTGTGCGCCTAACGCCCGTATGGGGGGTTCACAACCTCCGTGGATTTCTGTATCTTCAGAGCCGTAAGACATGTGATCCGGATGGCGATGAGAAATCGGCTGCCTATGGTGATGCTTACGCGGACCTGACGCCCGTATGGGGGGTTCTGCAGCAGCTCTATTTGGAGTGTTATATCGTGCCTGGTTTGTTTTCAAGAGAGTGTGTTTGTGTGCGTAGCGGTGGTCAAACCCGGTACCATCCCAGCGATTCCATATCATTGATCTAAACCCATCTTTTATTCCGCATTTACTTTCTTGCAATTAGTTTAATCAAACCAAAATCAACCAATTGTTCTAAATATTAGTTTTACTTGGGCTAGATCTAACTGAAAAAGATTCTTAAAAATGTTGTCCTTTGGGTTCGATCCTCAACTATACTGCGATAAGATCCGTCCGCTTGCGGGTGGTATTGTTGCACTTGGTTTTGGTAAAAGCTTGGGGATATAAACCCCGAGTGAATTTGTTAGTGCATTCAAAAAGCCACATCACGAGGGCGAGCGGTGGCGAGGGCGTCGACGGCGACGACGACGAGCGGTGTGCGACAGACGAACGGCGGCGCGGGGAGGAACCGGCAACGACGGTGGGGGAAATCGCCAGACCTAGCGCGCACGACAATGAAACAGAGATGATGGGGAAAAGTTCTATTCGCACGACTATTAAGTTGACAATATGTGTCGGTTATTTAAAAAAACTGACAACTAAACTAACAGTGTCGGCTCTTTGAAGAAAACCGACAACTATACTACATAATATTCGTCAGTTCATAAATAAAAGACAACCGACAACTATTCCTGTCTTGCGCATACCCTTTAGTAGTTGGTTATTTATTAAAGAACCGACAACATATGTCAAATTTTGGAGCCAATTTGTTCGCTGGAATTTTGGATTTGGCGGTTGAGTTTAGGTGTCGGTTTTTTATTAAATAACCGACAATTATTGAAAGCGGTACCTGTGTCTGGTCGACCTTCACATATTGGATGTCAGTTTCTGTTAAAAACCGACATAGTAGGGTTTATGTGTCGGTTTTTGTATACAACCGACACCTTGAAAACCGACTTTATAAGCCATTTCTGTAGTAGTGGAAACTGATGATATAGTCTCCTAGCCATGAGAAGAAGAGATCCACTCAATTTGTTTTTGAGTTTGCAATAGAACTCAAACTGCCTATTTTTGTTCCTGCAAAGAAGATAGCTAGTCATATATTCTTATTTTAGCCCTGATTGGAAATAAATTTTGTCACTCTGATAAGGTCACAATCATCTTTTGATATGTCAATTCTTGAGATATCATGTTGGGTCTATCACGTGGGCCTCATCCATAAGGCCATCTTCTGATTGGTTCACATCAACGGGCAGACCGGGTCCATACTACTCTCTATTAAATAAAAGATACATGTGGATTTTTCTAATTTTTGATTGTTGATTCTTTGAAAATTCATAATAGTTATCTAGATGCTCTGAAAAATAAGTGTAAATACTCATTGGAAAGCTTTTAGAATAAGGAGCAATATCATGATGATTTTGAATCTTGATTCCAATCCAATTTCCCCTGATTTATCAAATATCCATGAAACCCTATAAATGAAGGTTAACCTAATTAATAATGAATGATTATTGTTTCAATAGGGTAATTAGGGCTTGCTCAACATTGAGAGAATACTAGGAGCTGCTCTGATCTCTATAAGTGATTCATGCACTTTGAACATAGTTATTAGATGTTTATATGCTATTGTGTATAATGTACGTGTAATAATGTGAATGTATTACATATTCTATAATTTCATTTATTAAAGTTAAGAGTTATTGAATATATGAAATCATATTTATTTTTTATCTTTAAAAATCACCATATCAAGTCATATGCATGTTTCAGAGCAAGAGTAAAGAGTATACAAGAGTTAAGAGTAAAGATAATGAATGAACCTTTTATAAGATCCTCATCACGGGCTTCCCTAGCACATACAATGTACTTCAATACAAATAATGGGATTTCCTAGCATACAGTGTATCTTGGTATAAATCATGGGCTTCCTAGCATTTATAACACTTTGGTGAAATTCAAGAGGAACTTCGATGCGATGAGAAGAGGTAGTTCAATGCAAACATGAGGAATCTTATATAAGTAAGATAAAAGACAATAATAAAATGCAAAGTTTTTTCCATTATAGAAATATTTTGATCTCAAAGTATATGTTATTTATGTGTCATAACATGCTCAATTCCACTTATAGTTTGTTTGATGCATGGCTGGGGGCACGATGCCCATAGGTAAGGAGAAATCTTAGAGGAAAAAGTCATCTGATGTGTGAGGAGTAGCTCAAAGTTATTCACAAGAAAAGAACTTGGTGGGGGCAACAACTATAGTACAATGATCCCTTTGGATTTATTTACAAGCTATGAGAAGTATGTATTAATTTTAAATATTAATTTCATGCTATGACCTAGTGATATGAGAAATTCAAATTGTATCCTGTGTTGTTTCATCAAAAAATTTTATGCCAAAAACATCATGTTTATGACATTCCTAATGATATTATGCTTCCTCTTAGTGAATTATATGTTTTAGAAAATTGTGATTTTACAATTAGTCTCAAAATCCCCTCCTGAATCTAATGGGAATGTTTTGAATGCCAATATGGATGTGAGAGAGAGAGGTGAAAGGGGAAATAAGGTGGCATTATATCTGACTTTTCTTATCCGACTGGAGATGTAAGGCGATCTCCAGAATGTCGATCTGGGATCCAAGGTCTATAGGGTCATTCAACATAATAAAAGGTTGAGCCTATGGTTCCCAATCATGTTTATATATATATATATATATATATATATATATATATATATATATATATATATATATATAAGATATTCATTCACTACCCATACGCCCATGCATCTATTTTGTAATAGGAAGGCACATATTTGTTATGAGAAACCAAAGTTGTAGTGAGATGACCAGAATTGTAATAGAAAGACTTGTCTAGTAATACAATGTAAATTGTTTATTGTTTTGTCACACATATCATTTTTATTGATTTCAGAGAGACAACAAAAATTTCATGTGGTACTTATGTAATGAGTCTTTCTATTACAATTTTGGTCAACTATTGCATTTACGTACCTTCCTATTACAAAACAAATCCACGGGTAATAAAATTTAGTTACCCGCATGGGCAGTGAATATATACCCATATATATACATACATACATATATACATACACACACACACACACATATATATATATATATATATCTGTGTGTGTATATGTGTGTATATATATTTATATATATATTCACTGCCCATGTGGGTAACTAACTTTTATTACCCGTGGATATATTTTGTAAGAGGAAGGAACCTAATTGTAATGAGACAACCAAAATTATGACACAATGTCTCAATTTCTAAATACAACGTGAAATTTTCATTGTCCCTCTGAAAATAGTAAAAATGATAATGACAGTAGTTTACATAGTATTAGAAAACGAGGCTTTCTATTACAATTTTAGTGATCTCATTATATCATTGGTTGTCTCATTACAAATATGTGTCATCCTATTACAAAATAGATGCATGTGTAACTGACCTTAGTTACACGCACATGTAGTGAATGATTGACCTATATATATCATTCACTTTAGGGAACTTTAAAAAATACATATCTCCCTCATCATTTTCCGTTTGTTCCCAATTTTTAAGGGAAACTTTTTAATGATGTAATATTGCATTGGGCAAAAGTTGGTAATAAAAACCTATAGTTAATTATCCTTTCCATGATTCCCAAGTATTATTTAATCCATTAAGGCATATAATTACTCCTTTCTTACTCAAATTTTCCAAGTAATCCTATCTTAATATATTCTTTCTTTGGGTGCAAGGTAGGACCAAAATTAGGCCTATTAGTTTCTTCAACTTGTCTTAAAAAAGACATTCCAATATATTAATCATTAATTATTAATTATTCATTACTCTTGGAAATTGCTATGTTATTGAGTTTTCCTCTATTTGTTTATCCAACAATCAATAAGGGATTATTGAAAACAACAAATGCACGACATCCTTTTTTATGGAGAAATTACATTCATATCCCAACAAGACATAAATATTTTCAAACTTTCTAATATGTCCTAGTCAATATATTATTAACATCTATGTATATATATACATGAATATTTAGGTTATAACTTCCTTCCCCCCTTACAGGAATCTTGTCCTCAAAATTCAACTTGATTATCAAAAGGGCGGGGATGAGAATTTTCCATGTCTGTCTTTAGCTCCCACGTGGCTTCATCCTCACCATGGTGTTTCTAAAAAACCTTTACCATATCATTTTTTTCTTCTAAGATCTTTCACCTTCGAATCAAATATCCTCACAGGTAAACTCAGGTAGGGGTGGTAACTCAGGTTTTTAGGTCATTTTCAGGTCCATTGCGGGTTTAATGTTCAGAAGTCATGAAATTAAATATTATGATGGAATATATGAAAAAATAATAATTTTGGGTCGGGTCAAAAATTATAGTGTACTAGTTTGTCAGTTTAAGTTTTGCCACCTCTAGACTCAAGACATGTCAACCTTCCTTGGATCTCTATAGGTTCTATGTTCAAGACATGGGAAGGATCCTTCACATAGATGTTTAGATTGGACTCATGGAACATGTCATGCATCATGATATACTGTGCTGATAAAGTTAGATGATAAGCAACCTAGCCAATCCGTTGTAGAACCTCGAACGGGCCCACATAGTAGGGACTCAATTTTCCTCTAAATTTTGTCTATAGCTTAGAGGGGTAAAATTTTCAAAAAGATATGCCTCCCACAATAAAGTGCTGATCCGTCCACTTTGCATCAACATAAGACTTTTGTCATTCTTGGACTTTCTTCAACCTCTATTTGATCAAAGTGAATTTATCTGCATATAACTATATTTCTTCTAACCTAAGCAAGGTCCTCCCACCAACATCTTCCTAGTGAAGAATTGACCGATATGGCCTCCCATAAAGAGATTCATACGGAGGCATTTTGATATTGGTTTGGTTACTGTAGTTGTAGGCAAACTCAGCTAAAGGTAGATATTGCTCCCAAGATCCACCCCAGTCTAGGATACATTATCTCAATAGATCTTCCAGGGTCTGAATTGTGTATTCTGACTGACCATTGATTTGAGGGTTATAGGATGTACTGAACTTTAACCTCGTATAAAATTCCTCTTGGACTTGTTTCCACAACTTTGAGGTGATTTTAGGGTCATGGTTCAAAACAATTGAACTCGTAATGCCACACAAAAAAAACTATCACGTGGATGTAAAGATCAACTAAGTCTGACAATTTAGCAGTAATATTTAGGGAAAGGAAATGTGACGACTTAGTTAGGCAGTCCACCACAACCCATGTATCATCGTGTCCTTTTCTCATCTTGAGAAGACCCACCACAAAATCCATGGTCATGTGGTCCCACTTCCACTTTGGGATCTCATTAGATTGCAATAACCCACCATGTCATTGGTGTTTAGCCTTCACCATTTGGCACGTGAGACAACTTGCCACAAACAAGGCTATGTCGACCAGTAGCTAAAAGGTGGCTAACATCATGATCTAGACATCACCTCTATATGTATAGGGGCTAAGGAAGCTTGGGGTTAAGTGAGGGCCATATAGGAAAAACAGTGCAGAAATGAAATAGGGTTTTGATGAAACACAACCACTCTAGGCAGCATAACCGTGGTAGGGGAAGGGTAGTGTGGTCATGCTAGGATGGAATGAGCAAGTTGGTGGAAGTTAAATGTCATGTTCAAACTAAATTTTGGAAGGCTGATAACAGGGCCATGCTAGGCAACACGTTCATGGTGAAGGCTAAGTGGTGCGACAGTGTTGGGAAACACATATGTTGTTGGAGCTTTGAGAGATGGTCATTCCTTGTGGCATGGGCATGGTGAATGTTGGTTGCATGGCTGATTTGGTTGGAATGAGTGTGATGGGCTCTACATGGCATGGTCATGCTGGCTATCAAGGTCATGGTGTTGAGCTTGCTAGAGTTTCCTTTGAGCATGTGATTTAACTATGAATTATTTGTCGATAACATGACTACTCCATGATACCATAGTCATGCTAGAGATTTGTAACATTCCTTCAAGATCCAAGAACAACTCAATTCAATCCTTCTACGTGAGGAATCAGACTGACAATAATGCACCAATATCAACTGGCTCCAATACGGCAATGACAACAACAAATTCTTTCATTCTTATGTTAAATCACTCTGGCACCACAAAAATATTTCTAGGATCCATGCTGAAGATGGAGTATGGATCATTTCACCAACATGACTCACAAATCATGTGTGATCTTTCTTCTGTATCCTCCTTAGTACACATGCCTCACTGCCACTGAGCATAGAAGCCAACAACAAGTATGTGGGTGTCTTCTCAGCCATCCTGAATCCCCACTTGCTTGGAGTGGGTCCTGATGTAGATGAAATATGATGTGTCATATTTTAGATGGTACCTGCCAAGGAACCAAGTCTGGACAACATCTATATTGAGTTTGTGCAGGCGAATTGGTTGCATGTTGGTGGCTCCTTTGTAGCCATGCTACATGAAGCATTACTCACTAGGAAGATTGATACTCGTATCGCTAATTCATTGATGGTTCTCATTCCAAAATCTACCAACCCTCAACATGCTCAGATCTATCCCCAATCTCACCCAATAACTGCTATTTCAAGTTTATTTCCAAAATAATCATTGAAAGACTCAAACCCTATCTTAATGGATGGGTATCTATAAACTAGTCCAGTTTCATCCCAGGACGACGCATCAAGGACAACATCCTCATTGTCCAGGAAGTTATTCATTCAATGAAGAACATGGGAGGCAAGAAGAAGTGGGTGAAAATCAAACTTGACCCCTCGAAAGCTTTCAACTGTATGACTTGGTCGTTCATAGAGGATACTATTTTCAAAACTAGCCTCCCCAATGATCTCTCCAAGTTGATTATGCAGATCATTTCCTTGAGACACACCTTAATATTATGGGAAGGTGAACCTATGGAAGCTTTCAAAACCACCCAGGGGGTTCTCCAAGGTGGCCCTATTAGCCCTTAAATCTTCGTACTTTTAATGGAGTGGGTTAGTCAAGAAATTTCCAATTCTATTGTGGTAGGTGATTGGAAACCTATTATGCTGTTCAGGAAAGGAGTTTCCCTATCTCATGTAATGCTTGTAGATGATATTCAACTGATAGCGGAAGCTTCAAACTTGCATTCATCAACCATAAATACGAATCTAAAGGAACTCGCCTCACTCTCTGTTCAAAAAGTTTCTAAAGATAAGTCCCGCTATTTTTCTCTCCTAATACTACAACCATTGAGAAGAAAGCTTTCTATCTCCATATGGACATCTTCAACACTTCTCGTCTGGGCCATTACCTTGGTGTTCCTATCCTACACCATCAACTTAATAAATAAACCCACTCATCCATCCTGCAATCTATTAGAATCTGCATGGATAGTTGGTTTGCCCGCCACCTATCCCTTGCAAGATGCATCACCTTGGCAAAGAGTTCATTGTAGATGATTCTGTCTCATACTATACAAACTATCAAATTGTCTCCCACTTTGTGTGATGATATAAACAAACTTATCATGGATTTTATTAGGTTTGGAGGATGGGAGTAGCACGAACTATCCCTTGTATCTTGACACAAATTAACCAAATCTAAAGAGCTCAGAGGCCTGGGTCTCAAAGATGCCAGAGATCAGAGTTCTTCCTTGATGTTGAAAAACGTCTGGCAATTTATGAACCACCCTTCTAGCCTATGGATCTGAGTAATGAAAGAAAAATATATTCCTTTTTAATTATCGACTTAAGTTACATCCGAGCAAACTGAGGTCCAAATGGAGTGGACCATTTGAGATTGAGCAAGTTTTTCCCCATGGTGCATTGAAGATTTTAGATGGGGCTAGGTCATTCCTTGTTAATGGCCAAAGATTGAAGCACTACTATGGTGGGGAAGTGAAGTAGAGAATAGAAGAGGTACAACTTATGGAGATACATGAGATTCTTGCTCTTAGGAATGTCTAGTCTAGGAAGTTAAATAATGGCACTTGTTGGGAGGCAACCCAACCTTCATTTTTTTTCATGTTCATTTTTGCATTGTAGTTGTCTTTGTATTTTTATTCTTTTTTTTAAAAAAAAGGTACCTTGACTCGTGTGTGGAGTGTGCAGATTTTCCCCCAGGTCAGTACTACCAAGAGAAAAAGTCGGTAGTACCGAGATTACATCAGCAAGCCACCTGCACAAGCATGATAGACTCGGTACTATTGACTCTCCAAGTCAGTACTACCAAGTCCCTGAAGATTTTTGATTGTTAACTGATAAGCTCTCGGTAGTATCGACACCCAAGTCAGTACTAAGAATTTTTGGCGCGCCCGAAATCAGAACATTGAGATGAAAAATTTAAAGTACCGAGCCACCACTGCCAACTTGGTACTACTGACATTCCGGTCAGTAGTACCGACGCATGACGTCAACAATCTGTGGATGCTCAATTCAATGCTAGATGTAATCTTCATCACACGTCGATAACACCGATCCATGATTCAAGTCGGTACTACCGACTCCGAGCGATCTGTGGTAGGGACATCATCAAATGTCATTCATCAATACATCCGAGCCACATATTTGTGCCTGCATCTCGGTACTACTGACACAAAAGTCTTTAGTATCGACTTTGCCCGACTCAGCTATATAAGGAGGGGTTGTGCACCCATTTTCTTCACACCACTTCCTCCACTCCTCCTATCACTTAGAGCAGAGATGCACCAAGCACCACTGATCTTCACTGAGTTGACGATCTTCACTGAGCTCCTCTTTCCTAATCGCTTGGTTCTGATAAAAAAAAATAATGGCACCAAGGAGAGGCACTTCTAGGTCGGAGGGGTGAGTTGGTCCCTTGACCAACCCGCATCCAACATCTATCCTCAGAGATCAAGAAAGTCTATGAAGAAATGTAGATGAGGTCAATAATACCAACACGATATGGAGATCGTGCATTGATCGAAATGGCGGGCTTTATCTAAAACATGCGATGGGTATGTAAGAAGAAGTTCATGGAAGGAGAAAATCCCTTCTTCAGCGAATGGCGGACTTACCCAGAACTCGTCCTAGAGTTTTTGGTGTCACTAGATGTTCTTGTCACCCTTGAGCAGCAATTAGGAGGCAAATGATGGGAAGACATAGTCATCTTCCACCTCTTCAACAACAACTACTCCATCACTCTGCGGGCCTTCAACCACATCTTCAACTGGGCTCATGTCCCAGAATGCTCGACCCCTTTTAATTTGGACTTTAAGGATTAGGAGCATTTGACTGAGGTGCCAGAGGGCTTTCACATAAGCTATCATGTCAACTCTGTTACTGACATTGAGCACCCCTTTGCTCGAATCCTTCACAATCTCTGCACCAACACCATATTTTCACATTTTGGTCAAGCTCAAGGAAAGGTTCAACAGGCAGACCTCTACTTCCTCTATAGGTTACTAGAGGGAGAGACCATCAAATTTGGAGCATTCCTTCTTCTCCACATGATCTCTGTTCGGCGCAACGTGGCAAGGAAGGAGCCGATTGTATTTGGGGGTCTCATCACCCCCATTGCATTACACTTTTGCCTTTATTTGTCCAACCTCGCACCATTGGAAGATAGAAAGTAGTTGGACCTTCTACACTTATGCAAGGCAACCCTCCTCAGCTTCAAGCACAATGTGCTTTATGTGCATTGCACATGTCAAGGAACATTTAGGGAGCAGAGCCTCCCTGAACCCATCTTCATCTTGCACAGAGTGAATTATCTTTGGTGGCCATTGGATGAGGGGGAGGAAGAAGATCCACCCAGGGAAACATCTCAGGATGACGACAAGGTGCAAGATGACCATGACTCTGATGGTGTTGAGGAGGTGGAGCCCACCATTCCCATCACTAGGAAAGTGGTCCCGCACAAACGGGCCCGCACCTAAGCTGCCTCGACTTCTTCTACCCCATGCTGTTCCCAAGAAGAGAAAGACCCGTACAACATGGCGTGTATGTATACCATGCTGTAGGAGATCCAGACTAGACAACAACAACATCAGGCAATGTTGGCTGGTGTACAAGACATACAAGCAAGGCTGTACCAAAACCAGCAGGAAATATATGAGAATGAACACCTACTCTTAGCCAACCAAGAATGGTCACATGCACCTGCAACAGATGGAGCAGCACCAACAACCCTTCTTCGACCACTATTAGAACTAGGGGTACTTTGAAGGGTACCCACAGCCACAACAGATGCCACCGTCTGATCTATCTTTTTAGGGGATTCCCCCACAATGACCCCAACATGCCTCAATCACCTCCATTTTGAGCAATGGTACCACTGTTCCACCTCTTGAGTGCGAGTATTGACTATGTGGATATAGTCATATTCAAGCTTGGGGGGTGCTAGAACATCATTCTATCTTATTTTTTATGTAGTTTTCCTTGCATTTTTATCTTAGTTGTTTTAATTTTTCTTTAGTTTGAGTTATGCATTTTTAGGATCCACACCTATCTAGTGTATTCATGGAGCAGTAATGTATGGTTGCATTTGTTGATTCATAGGTGGTTAGTGCAATGAAATGGTTGTGTATTCATAGCTTAATTTGTGACAACTTTGTGCATCACCAATCGATGAAGTGTTTGGTTAAGTCAGCTCTAGGATATAGGATATGAATGAACATCTAATCAAAATGGTGGAAAGTGAATGAAGATGTTGTTGAACCTAAGATGATTGAACCTTTAATGAGATCTTAAATGGAAATATAAGAAAGAAACCTTAAGATTACCCTGTGCACAGGTCATAAAAGATGGATATATCATAATTGCATTGTCTCTTAGTTACATGATTCCATCCATCTTTGCCATCCAATTTTGAATCACCATCTCAAGATGAACGAGTGCTCCAACTTATTTCTTTTTATTGCATTGCTTGACATGATAGGTGACATGGTAGATTAGCTCTTATCCTTATATGAATTTGAAGAAAAAAGTTGCATTTGTATGCATGACCAATCTTAGTTCATACCATCTTCGTTGCATTGAAATTGCATGTACATTACATATATTTCATCACATTCATTCCTTTTTGTCATGTGAATTGTAGTCTCTAATTATGAAGATTAAAGTAGGGTAATACCTCCACATAAAAAAAGAGAAAAAAAAAGAAGAGAAAGCCCAAGCATAATTTAATCATGCCAAAGACAAGAAAAATTATGGGCTAGAAAAATTTAATCCCAAGATTTTATAAGGAGAAAGTATGTCCCTGAGTCTTCTTGAAGGGATGTACTAATTCACATGACACATTTATTTGTTTTTTATGTCTCATTTTCTGTTATGAGATAGCTTTATACATGCATCATGTGTCAAAAAGAAGAAAAAGAGAGAAAAAGTCAGTATACATTAGGTCTCATGCATAACATTCTTTTCACTCATGTAGGTCATCATTCTTTCTACATAAATAAGTTGGATGTACTTGTGATTCATCAATTTCCAGCCATCTTATATCATTAATTGCTCTCATTGGTAGGTCACTCAAATGATTTATCTCCTTATCCATTATTATAAGGAGATCTGCTTCCAACTAGTTGGTAGTTAGGAGAGAGAAATTTAGATTAGGAAATCACATAGTGCACCAAGTGAATGCCTGAATTATTATGATATTAACTACTTTCTTGATAGTGTTCATTGATCAAAAGGTATATGCCTTTTATGGAAATTTTTGGTTGTTGTGGAGCAGTTATTGGTTCAATGGTTATTAGAGGTCAGTTTAGGGATTGTCCGGTGGAAATGATTAAAAAAAGAGTTCATGTGTTGTATCGTTTTGCTGACTTACATCAAACAGATCCAAGAGTAGTGTTTCTCAAGGACGAGCAACATTTAAGCTTAGGGGAGTTTGATGAATGAGTTTTTAGTCATTTTCATAGGCATATTTCCCTTAATTTTATGTGTTGTTTAATCGTTTCTCTAATTAATAATGCATGAAATGCTATTAATGGCCTGTGATATTAAAATGCATCAAATTATCTAATTTTTACTATTTAAGATGGTTTAATATTTATCCCGAGCATTTATCCATGTTCTTGTGCATTTTTAAGTCAATTAAACTTTACAAAATCGATACTACCGACACTACAAGTCGATGGTACTGACTTCAGGTCAGTACTTGCCCATAAAAGACTCGCATAAACTCGATACTACTGACATGCAAAGTCGGTAGTGCTGAAACACATTAGTAAGGCACAAGATGAATCATGAAAAGTCGATACTACTGAGTTCACAAACTCGGTACTACTGAGATGGCATTAGTAAGACAATGCTTGGGCGAACTAAAGACTCAGTGAATTGAGACAAGTCGATAGTACCGACATTGTCAAGAGTCGTGACTACCCTAGGATGTCAGTACTACCGACTACCAAGTTGGTACTACCGAGTCTGGCCGATTCAGCAAATCTAAAGGTGGCAATCTAATCCAACGATGGACGTTATTTCAAGTGACTCCTATGACCTAAGGGGAGTTCAGCCAGATGGGAGAGAGTATTTGTATTCCATTGCATGACACCAGAGAGAGAAAAGAGAAGAGAAAGGAACTGAAGGCTTCATCTAAGATGATCTGAGCACCTACAAAAGACGAATCGACAGCCAAAAGACAACCGATTGCACGCACAATGTAGGGGATCATCTATTCATCAGGGGTTACTTAGTTTGTCTAATGTATCCCACATTTTTCTCTTTCTCTACCATGTATTTGTCAATGAAAACCATGCGGGGATAAACCCCTTGATCCTTAGGACCTAGGAGTAGCCCAAATATGCATTGTAACTGGTTTCCATGCATTAATATCATCATTATCCCTATTTTCCGGATATAAATTTGTGAAGCTGTATTGTTCTATTTATGCATGATCAACATAGATAGATTATTAGACTCTTAATCATTTTAGGAGAGAGGTTAAGGGTTGAAAAGCATAGATTTACCCATTTATTATACCCCTTGGGAAATGCAGAGAATAAATGGGAGGAGAAACCTAAAGTTTAATCATAAAGCATCTAAGTAATCAACCAATTGCTATGGAAATGAGATTGACATTAGAATGGGCAATGAACTATGCTGCGGGAGTGGGTAGTTCTGACTACATGCTCTTTATCCATGAATAGGGGTATTAGATATTGGTGTATGGAATAAATTGCACTGTTATCTGTGGTGAAACCACAATCCTAAGGAATTCCCTAAATCTGAGTAAATTAAGTGTTAAGTTTGTTTTATTCTATTTTTTCTTCTCTTTGATCAAACTCATTCAATTACTCTAGCCTAGATGATTAGACCATAGTTATTAGTAGTATTATGGAGAACATTTCCCTATGTTCGACTCGGGCCTGAAAAGGGCCTATATTACTTTGATACGTTCACTTGCGTATAACACATGATAAATACATGTCAGGCGATGTTCAAATTATACTAATTTGGTCCCATTTGATCCCAAGATAGGTAGAAGGAGATGTCAAAACTGACACATACAACACCAAGAGGCCTAAATGGAAGAACATGATGACAAAATCCCTCCAGAAGTATCGCCCCCAAGCTGCTCCATGAGTACTTTGCTCTAGGGAACTACACCTTCCCCATTGCCACCCTTGTTGACTAAATGTTAGGTCAAGAATTCTCTATTACACCAACCCTCCTTGGACTCATATCTACCTTCCATGAGCTTGACAATGAAAATCCATACCGTCATGTAGATGAATTGCTCGAGACATGCTCCACTTTCTGCACTCTAGATGCTACATATGATTCCATTAGAAGAAATCTATTTCCCTTTTCAACCAAGGAGAAAGATAAAGAATGGTACATGTCCAATCTAGAATTGCTTACTTGGATGGCACTGAAGAGTGAGTTCTTGAAGAAATTCTAACACATCTCAAAGCTGACATAAATGAGGAGGTACATCACCTCATTCTCTCATAAGGAGAATGAGCCTATCCATGAGATTTGGGAAACCAAAAGCTTCTTAAAGATTTCCCTCACCATGAGGTTCCTATCAGACAACTTGTGCAGTCCTTTTACATTGACCTATCTAAATTGGGTCAAATGGTGGTTGAGTCCTCTGGTGGTGGAACCTTCATGGCCAAGCCCCCAAAAGAGTCACGATGTGTCTTTGTGAAAATTCATGCCACTGAGATTCAAGCATGGGCATGCATTGTGACAGGAATTGGGATCCTCCCCAACCTTTCCTTCTCGAGCTAAGGAAGATCAAAATCCCCAATCGATGAAGATTCTTACTAACATGATGAACTTAATGAAGAATCAAGCCAGAGGTTCTTCAAGCCAATCAACCAATGTCGTCCAAGCTATTTGTGAGAAAGTGCAAGCCTTAATATCTTTTGGGCATCAGAACAACCAAGGCCCCATGTCCAACTTTTACACTCCAGAATGGATGAATCACCCAAACTTATCTTGGAAGCAATGGTATGAAGGACAAGGGCAACAAAGGCAAAACCAAGGGTCAAAGTATAACTCCAAATTCGAAGAAGAAGTTCTTGGAAGGCTAACGAGCCTTGATGATATTAAGGAGGATGTGTCCGTTCAAGGATGAAGCATTAGCTATCAAGAACAAAGGATTGATCAGAAGGAAGGCTTCCCTCTCAAACCTTGGTGAATCTCAATAGTGTTAGTGGAACCATGGGTGCTCCCTAAGGTATCTATGGTCCTCTACTAGGGAAAGTGCCCACATTGCAGTAGTACCAAGCACCCCAAAATCCTTATGATCCTCCACCTCCACAACCCCCATACAACTACCAATACACTCCACATCCACCACATTCTTATCAACACCCCCACCTCAATATCAACCCTCTCCACAACAACCTCAACACCCACCTCCACATCAACCTCCATAACAACCAACTTACATCCTCCAAAATCCTAGACACCTCACCAAAGACCACCACCACCACCATAATCCTCATGAGATCCCCCTCCTTCTCATGATAAAGTGAACATGGTGTTAGTCATATGGGGGGATAAGGTGGTTGACAAATTTATGGGGAAGGAGAGATAGGTAGCCAAGGGACATGATAGAAAATATGGCCAAAAATTTCTTGTAGAGATGCTACTGTACCAAAGACTCTATTGTACCATTTTTGATTGAGGGTGCCAAGGGAACCAAAGTCCTTGTTGCCCCCTCTTGTAGTAGGAAAATACCACCAAGTATCCCACCATTGCTTCAGAAGTGAATACCATGTGTCTCACCCCTAGTAGAGGTCATGATAACAACTACCCCACCTTTTGTTGAGTTAATAACATCTGATGTGCCACCCCATTGGGAATTAATGATAGTCCAATGTCCAACTCATGAGATGAAGACTGCCCCCACGTTTCCCCAAAGCCTACAAGCTAATGTAAAAGATGTTGATGAAAGAGGGAAATTTGTCTTGGATGCCTTAGAAGGTCCTTCCACTAAAGATAGGAATGGTTGTGCTTGGAGCTTCTTAGAATTCCTAAAACAAGGAACAACAAACATCACAACATTCATTTCCTTACTTAAAGATGTTTTCACTGAGAAGAGAAAAGTAATGGTGATGTTGCCCAGGCAAATTGTAGATATAGAATGTATCAATGTCATTTTGGTCACATACATCCCAAAAAAGCAAGGAGACCCAAGGATACCCTATATCCAGTGTTACATTAGGTGTCAGTGCATCGAACATGCACTTCTAGACCCAGGCTCCAGTGTGAGTATCATATCCTTTAACATGGTTATGCAATTGGGTATAGAGAAAATAATGTCAACAAACTGTGTTATGTTCCTAAATGACGGATCCATGAAGATTCTTGTAGGCATCTTGCACAATGAGATGGTGACAATTGACAATAGGATGAGGGTTGCTTACTAGGCAGATCTTTTGGTTGTTGATTTCGAGCCATTGGATGGAAATGAATACATCATCTTGGGGAGGCCCTTTCTGTCTACAATGGATTCTAAAATCAAGGTGCCTACCTTTACTATGATGATCACATATGATAGGAGGAAGATAGTTTTGGTATGGTATACCTAAAGAGACAATCATGTGATGATTGACATGGCATAAACCATAAAGTATTTGATTAATACTCATAAAGACAAGCTTCCAATTTATTCTGTTTCATTCATTATGAGATAACGAGGAAACATTATGAATGTATAAAGAATGATAATATTCAATGACGTATGTCTTCAAGTATGTAACTTAGAGGATGAGATCATACAAATGTTAAGAGTTTGTAAATTCTTATTATGAGCATAGTCGGTTGTTACTATGGAAGGTAGATAGACGCCGATAACACATAAGGATAGAGTGTGGGTTGGTTGATGACAAAATCTCATTAGTCATGATATGGAAATATCAAACCAAGCACGCATATATATGTTAGAGAATAGTGTATCAGACATACCCACCTTGAGAGTGACACATGGAAACCATCATTAGTGGTCATAGTCATCTCTCACAGTGAAGGTGGTGATTGTGATTCTTAGACCTAAAATCACTGCATTCATCACATGTCGTTGGGTAAGCTTTGACATCATCAAATGTAGTCTTGAAACATGGGTTGTTATAACAATGATGATTGGGTGACTTTGACACATGGGGACTGACTGTTACTGATAGATATGTGATTTGTCCCTCCTACTTGAGATTGATATCCTAGACACTTGATAAGCAAGACTGAGAAATGCATGTGCATGCACATGTGAATCAATATATTATAATGAGGTCACATTATCTCAGACACTTCGCTCTTGGTTCAAGGAACATGAGTTGAACGATGAGAGGATGGCCATCCATGCCTCAACTTTGTTGACTAAATTGGAAATTAGCTTATCTTCTCTTTTAATGATGACAAACATTTCTTACTTATGTATTTAGCATGCTACTTTAAGTGTTTCAAGAACCTCTTGGCAAACTCAAGATTGGAATATCAATTATTTGAATAAAGTATTTATAGGTGTTTATTTGTATTTCATGCTTAGAACTCATGTAAAATCAAGTTTTGGACCAAGCCCACCTATTCCAAAACCTTTCACATGTCAATATAAAATGTCTTGGATAGGTAGGCCACAATAGATAATTCATTAGATAAGTATTCCCAAAGGTTATCCATCTTTTATAGATGTTTGGTCATAGTCTTTGTGGACTGAGCCTTAAGTTGGTCGAAGACTCTATCAATCGAGAAGAATATCAACTCTGTGAATAAATTATTTATAGGTGTTTATTTGTATTTCATGCTTAGAACTCATGTAAAATCAAGCTTTAGACCAAGCCCAACTATTTTGAAACCTTTCACATGTCAAAATCAGATGTTTTGGATAGGTAGGTAATACTAAATAATTCATTAAATAAGTATTCCCAAAGGTTATCCATCTTTTACACCTTTTCAGTTGAACTCTTTGTGGACCGAGCCTTAAGTCGGTCAGAGACTTTGTCGACTGAGACAATGCTCGGTCGAGGAACTCAAGGAATCAAAATTGCATATTTATTACGAATCAAACTAGGTCAAAATTAGAGCCGTTGTTATACCCTTGACCAAGATATCTTTGACTAACATATAGTTGTTGAAGGATGGTGCGTACAACCTTAGATCGATCGAAAAAATTATCGACCGAGTTTGAGTCCGATCGAGAAAATGGTCGACCGAGGAAGGTTCTAGAATAGACTTTTTAATTTGTTCAAACTAGCCATTGTATCTAAATTAATTTTGTTCAAATGACTATTTGACCCTCTAGAACCCTCTTGACTCTCCCGAAAATGCCCTAGCCACCCATACTCCATTTCTATAAACAGTAGTGGTCTAGAGGCATCCTAACACACACTTGCATACTTGCATACATTACATATTAAGCAATAAGAGCTGTAGCTATCCTTTTAAAAATCATTCACAAAAACATCCCTTTGTGTCCTTGGCATTAGCTTAGCCTACCGTCATTCTACAACCTTGATGCATCCTTAAGTGGTTTGGTTCATAAGCTTGATTCATAAGGACATTACAGAACTTATTTGGTGTATTTATTCTTCCTTTCTTATTTTTGTAACTTGTGGTTCTCTTCCTCGTCCCTCGGTGCATCCGTAATAGAAGAGGTGTGGCAATTTTCTTCCTTGGCCCCCAGTTTATCTATAAAAGAAGAGGTGTGGCAGTTCTCTTTCTTGGCCCTCAGTTACTCCGTAAAAGAAGAGGTGTGGTGGTGCTCTTCCTTGTCCTTCGACACGTCCGTAAAAGAAGAGGTTTGGTGGTGCTCTTCTATGGCCGATAAAGAAGAGGGATTTATTCACAACAACCATCTTGTAAGTTGTCCTCACTGAAAAATTAATAAAAGTGTTTGTTGCAAATCCTAGTTGGAAACAACTAGGTAGTGGAATGACGTCATAGAAGGAACCACTCTAAATCCCATCTCTCTCTTTTAGTTGTCTTTTTTTATTTCCATTACACTTTAAATTTGTTTAAATATTTTATAAACTCTATTCACCCCCCTCTAGATCTTTCATTTGGTATCATAGTAGGTCTTCAAGGAGCCATCATAGGTCTTGAAGAATTGGGGGGGGGGATACTTGGCAATCTCAACATGGAAGGCATACACGTGAACAAAACACCCATGTTTGATGAAA
Source organism: Alisma plantago-aquatica (assembly GCA_963693085.1). NCBI lineage: Eukaryota > Viridiplantae > Streptophyta > Magnoliopsida > Alismatales > Alismataceae > Alisma > Alisma plantago-aquatica. The sequence continues at coordinate 1,314,695,605 of OY856412.1, read as the reverse complement.
CAAACTATACTTACTAGAAGAGGAGGATGAAATTCTATTTATAAGGATTGAGCTTTGACTTATTTCAAAATGATTGCTAGAGCTTACAAGATTCCAACAACTGAACTAGAGAAATGGGATGCACAAACGGTAAGACAAGCTACATTGAATGCAAAGGCTGTAAGCATACTCTAATGTTCATTATGTGCAAGTGAATTTAATCGTATATCGACTTGCGATACCGCTTATGAAATATGGAACAAGCTCTCCATAACTCATGAAGGTACCACACAAGTGAAAAATACTAAGATTGGTATGCTAAAACATAAATTTAAATTATATCATATGCAACCTAACGAAAGTATTGCAGAGATGTATGCCAGATTTTCTAACATTGTAAACATACTAAGAGCCTTGGGAAAGAACATAAGTGAAGAAGATCAAGTATCAAAAATACTTAGATCACTGCCCATAAAGTACAAATCTAAAGTCACTACCATTGAAGAAGCTAATGATCTTACAAAACTCAAAATGGAGCAGCTCATCAAAATCTATAACACATGAAGTGACTCTTAAAGAATAAGAAACGATCGAGGCTGAACAACAAAAGGAGAAGAAGAAATACATTGCTCTCAAAGCCACCTCCAAGTCATCATAAAAAACCACTCAAGATAACAACGATACAACCATAGAAAATGAGGAAGATGCTTTAATTGTAAATGGTAAGAGATATAAATGTATTCATTCTTCTAGGTGTTTTTAGTGTAGAAATAAGGGCCACCTAAAGACTAACTGTCTAAGACCCAAGAAGAAGAAATCTTCATCAAAGAAGAAGGACAAGAGAGAAAAATCATATAAGGCCGCTTGAGACCAATCAAATGATGAAAATGGGAGCAGTGATGAAGAAGAGATAAAATATCTCATGGCAAAAGAAGATGAAGAAGAAACAAATGAGGAAGATATTTTTGAATTATCTAAGGATGAATTAGTAAATAGTCTTGAAGAAATTCATTATAAGTACTTTGATTGCAAGAAAAATAAAAGAAGAAACTTTCAATTATTATTGATGACCTTTATCTTGATTTGATTAATATTAGTTCTCAAAATGATACTCTAAGGTACTCAAACAATGCTTTAAAAGAATTTGTTGAAAGTTATAAGGCGCCAAATTTCTTGCTCTTGAAAATAAAATTCGTCTTTTATCTCAAGAAAAAGTTGACATGCTTGCTAAACTTAATGATTATCAAACTCAACCGATTTAGTGAAATCATGTATACTATGATTCTTTAGTAAAACAAAAAGATCCCTTTAATTTCAAATCTTGGTATGTCAAACTTAGATCCAAATAAGAAGATTGTCGAAAATGTTGATTTGCAAAAATGAGTTTCTAGATTATTGCAAGGAAATAGAAATCTTAACAATATCTTAGTAAATACTTCCAAGCAAATAGGAAGAATAGGTCTAGGATATGTGCCTAAGAATCAACACTCACATATGCTTAGAACAAAAAATATCTTTGGTCAAAAGAATAGAACTATTTATGTCCCTAAAAGTAATATTGTGAAAAAGAAAATGGAATATCTTGTACATCATGTCATTACTTCCAATGTTTTGATCATTACTCTTTTGCATGTGAATATAGGAAGAAGGGAACAATTTGGCATGGTTTGGGTTCCTACCCAACTTAGAATTAACATAACATGTTGAGATTTGACCTATTCTAAACATGATAAATTAATATTGTCTTATCTCAACAATAAGTTGATAATCATTTGAAAACTTTTTTATTTTATTCCTATGAATGGCTCAATAAATACAAGTTATATGCATATTTACTCAAACCATAATGAACTCCACTTGGATACCAAAAATATGTTATTGTAGGATTGGGTAGTTGATAGTGGATGCTCCAAACATATGACTGGAAATAAACATGCTTTCAAAACACTTCAAAAGAAAAAGGGAGGGTGTGTCACATTAGGAGACAATGGCAAAAGAACCATCACTGGAATAGGTAGTATTAGAACTAATCTTACTATTAAAATGATTTATTAGTAGATGGATTGCACCATAACCTATTAAGTGTCAGTGAATTATGTGATAGTGGGTATGATGTGTTCTTTAATAAAACTTGTTACAAATTGTTTGAATAAGACACTAATAAGGTAGTATTTGAAGGAAAAAGGATAGGAAATCTATATATCATAAGACCTAACTCTATGAAATCAATAATTGGAAAATGTCTTATTGCAAATGATGATCAAAATTTATGGCATAGAAAATTAGGACATGCTAGCACTCATATTATTAAGAAACTAATTAAGCATGATGTTGTTCGCGGTTTGCCTAAAATCTCTTTCGAAACTTCTAAAAATTGTAAACCTTGTACCTTAAGAAGACAATCTAAAATTTCTTTTAAAGAAAAACAAATCCTTAGTACTTCTAGACCTCTTAAAATTATACATATGGATTTGTTTGGACCTATGAGAACTCAATCCATAGGTGGAAAGAAGTATTGCTTTGTTATTGTTGATGACTATAGTATATTTTCTTGGGTACATTTCCTTTCTAGTAAAAATGATACTATTGAAATATTCACTAAGTTCAACAAAAAAATTAAAATCAAATTCAAAATAAAATTTACATAATTAGGAGTGATCATGGGGGGGGGGGGAGAATTTGAAAATCATGTTTTTGAGGATTTATGATCATCTAAGGGGTACACTCATAATTTCTCTGCTCCTTGCACTCTACAACAAAATGGTTTAGTTGAAAGGAAAAATTGTTCTTTACAAGATAGGGCAAGAACTATGTTTTTAGAACATAATACCTAAGATCTTTTGGACTAAAGCTGTTAATTCTGCATGTTATGTTCAAAATAAAATATCAATCCATCCTCAACTTAAAATGACTCCATATGAAATTTTTTTCTAATAAACCAAGAGTAGATTGTTTTCACATCTTTGGAACACCTTGCTATATTTTAAATACCAAAGAAGATAGAGACAAATTTGACCCTAAATCACAAAAAGTATTCTTCTTAGGATACTCAAGCTCGAGTAAGGCCTATAGAATCTATAATACAGTCTCTAAGAAAGTGGAAGTGTCAATACATGTAACCTTTCATGAAAATCCAACAAGTAATGAAATAGAAAACGATCTTCCTCTAGTAATTGAAGATTTAACTATATCACCTAAAGATGTCAAAAATGCTGAAAATGAGCCAAGTAAAGAACAAAATGAAGATTTACATGAACCTATTCCAAGAATAATCAAAGACCATCCACAAGATCTTATTATTAGAAATTCTTTTGATAAAATGTAAAACTAGATCATCCTCTAAAGATACAGTTAACATAGTCTTTGTATCCATGATTGAACCCAAAAAGGTTGATGAATCTATCAAAGATGATTATTGGATAATTGCCATGCAAGAAGAATTAAAACAATTAACTAAAAATGATGTATGGGATTTAGTTCCTAGACCTAAATACAAATCCATTATTGGAACTAAATGGGTTTTTCATAACAAATGAAATGAAGTTGGGGAAGTATTAAGAAACAAAGCTAGATTAGTTGCCCAAGGATATAACCAACAAGTGGGAATTGACTTTATTGAAACATATGCCCCTATAGCTAGACTTGAATCAATTTGAATGCTATTAGCTCTAGATACATATAAAAACATTAAACTCTTTCAAATGGATGTGAAAAGTGCATTTCTAAATGGAATAATTCAAGAAGAACTTTATGTTGCTCAACCTCCCAGTTTTGAGGATCCAACACATATTGATCATGTCTACAAGTTATAGAAAACATTATATGATTTAAAACAAGCCCCTAGAAATTGTTATGAATGACTTAAAAAATTATCTATTTGAAAATGACTTTTCCATGGGCAAATCAGATCCTACTTTATTAATTAAAAGGCATGACTCAAATTTTCTTATTGTTCAAATTGATGTCAATGACATCATTTTCGGTGTTTCAAATGAATATCTATGTACACAATTTAGTGATATCATGCAAAAGGAATTTGAAATAAGACTCATGTGTGAGTTAACATTTTCCTTAGGTTTTCAAATTAAACAAACTCCTCATGGTATCTTTCTTAACCATATACAAAAGAACTTCTAAAACGCTTTAATATGGAAAATTGTAAACATGCATCCACTCCTACGCGTACTTCAGCCAAAATAGATAAGGATGAAAAAGGTGAACCAACTGAAAATTCTTTGTATAGAGGCATGATTGGTACCTTATTATATCTAACTTCTTCTAGACCTAATATTATGTTTGATGTTGGTTTATGTGCTTGTTTTCAATCCAATCCTATTGTTACAACCCTGCCTCCCGATAACCCCCAATTAAGGGAGACCGAAAGGTCAGAGCCGTTAACCAATAACCCAGATCAAAGGTTCGACAAATAATCAATAACAATTATTAAATTCTACCAACTATACTGAAATATGGAGTAAAATAAAAACTTTTGCATACCTCTTAAAACTGGGATTTCAAAACTTCTATCCACACAGATACTAATCTATCTAATCCTCCTTTGCACTTTAATTCTCATTTAGTACCACATATGCCACTTTACTGTTTGTTCTTTTCATTGTACCTAAAACGCCGACAAACAAAACGTCGGTCAGCAAGAAGCTGGTATGTGGGGGAAACAATAATCATGCAAGTATGTTAACAATGTAATCATTCAATTATTCATTTAACAACCAAGATTACGTTTTAAGCCATACCACTCAATCCATACTTATCCACAACTCTGTGTTGTCCCTGTAAGGACTTATATATAATACCTCTATAAAGGTAGAGTCGCATGGCACTACTCGAGGTAGCCCAATATCTAACCCAAGGTGACTTGATGGTCCTACCTCAATGGTAGCCATGTACTAAGTCATCCATAAACCTGATGGACCTACCCAATAGGTAGCCATGTACTAGGTCTTCCATAGACCTGATGGACCTACCCAATAGGTAGCCATGTACTAGGTCTTCCTATGACCTGATGGACTTACCCAATAGGTAGCCATGTACTATGTTACAACCCCAATTTTGGGTTCTTTTGCTGAGAAATGTAATTTCTCATTTTAAAGATATTGGAACCAATGATGATATAATTTGTGTTAAATAATGAGTTTCTTTGAAAATAGCCTTGTTGTTTGATTTGTGGGCTTTATTGGCTATTGGGCCCAATAACAAGGATATTCAATTAATTAATGAATAACTGAGAATTTGAGATAAGAAAGGTGTGGAAACTCTAGAAGGCAAATCCAAAGAGGATTTCGTGCCTCTTAGATTCCTTGGGTTCCAAGGAGTCCAAAGTTGCAAAGAAAAGGCAATAAGAAAAGAAAAATATCAATTAAGTATTTCCTTGTTAATAAAGAAATTGAAAACATTGATAAAATATGGAAAACAAGTGAAAAGAGGTATAATTGAGTTATCCTTTGTGGAATTTCGTGTTTCAAGGATTCTAATGATAAAAGGAATACCAATGAGGAAGATAAAAGAGAAATAAAGAGAAATTCTCAAAAAGAGATATTTTAAACAAGATAATGAGGAATAATAAATAATAATGCATATTGATGCATTTAAGGATAATGAGTATTTATTAAAAAGGAATTTCGAATTCTTGAGTTCCTTGGGATCCAAGGAAACCCAATGAAGAGGAAAGAAAGATAAAATACCAAAATTGTTAAATAAAGAGATAATGGGAATACATAATTGATGGATTATGTAAATTTTGATAAAAGAAAGTATTTTCCTAATAAAGGAAAATAGGATTTCGTTCTTATGGAGGAAAAGGCAAGAATAAAAGAGTCTAAGAGAAAGGAATTTTTCGAATTTCCTAATTAACCATGAAATATGGTTACTAAAGGGATAGGTTAGGAGAGAGAAGATTTCCTCTCCTTGGAGGAATAGGTTTCCCTTACATATGGGACTTGCTTTCTTTTGGATCTCGTGGACAAGCCGCCCAGGTCCTATCTACCCTCCCCTATTTAAGGGGTACGACCCTGGGCCAAGCCTGGAGGATCCCATACATCGTTCTTCTCCCTTACTTTCTTCTTCAAACCCTAACCCTATGTATCACCATGAGCATGATGCTAAGAGGGGGGAACAGAGGGGTGAGACGAAAGACTATTGTTCCACGAAGTCGAGGAGAAGGTTCTCCATCAAATTCGTGCCCTGGATCCTGTGTGGTAGCAATCCCTAGGCTGCAGCGACAACTGGAAGTTCTTGGCCTATCGAGCGGGAGAACGGCCGCAACGGCAGCAACCAAGCAGTTCCCCAGGTGCGCAAGAGGGCGGCGGACTCGGGGAAGAAGTCGGTGAGGAGTTTCGAGGTCTAGGGAGGCCAGGAGAGCCCCACGCGGGACTGTCGTCGGCGGCCAGGAAGGCTGTCCGAAGCTTGAAGACGATCGGAGTCTTTTGGACGGTTCTACCCCAGGATTAACAAGGGACGCTCGGGTTAAGTGGGGGGTAATCCGGTAAATTGGTTATGTTCTCCCAAAGGGCGCGCTGCATGGCTATGCTGACGTGTCAGCATGCTATTGGCCAAGTAAGTAGATTTTTGCAAAATTCATATCTCGTAAACCGTAGCTCGGATAAAGGCGAATAATATATGAATCTTTCTCAGAAATCTAGAGGAATCTAAATAAAATATAGTTGAAGCCTAATTCTGCTTGCAATTCGAAAAGTAGTAGAAGTTATTAACTTTAATGTAATGATGATTAAGAAACCCTATTTTGAAGTGTTTAATGTGATTGGGAGGGTTTAATAGATGATTAAAGTTGATATTAGCCTTTTAATGATAAATAGGAATATTAGTAAGAAAAAGGATGAACTTTGCATATAATTAGTTAATTTAGAGTTTCATATGCATGAATATGCTTTAATGGGCCTTGAAACCCTAATGTTGACTAATTTGACTATTAATGGCTTTAATTGATTAATTTCATGATTAAAGATGGAATATTCTGAATCTAAGACTATTTCGAGCATTAAAGTTCCTAGTTTGTGGATAAATACCCTAAATGAAGTAATTAGGGTTTTCTCATGAATCAGGGTAGAATTGGTGATTAATAACGTTCATATGAGTAATAGAGTATAATGAATTACACATTGATGATAAATAAGCATAATGATCTTGTCATGGATTAAAAGGATAAAAGTGATAGTTTTAATGTAAGATAAGTTTAATGGGTTTAATTGATGGACAATGATGCCTTTAATTCGAAAATAAGGTTAAATGTTGTAAAGGGATAACCTTAATATCTTTTGTGAATAATTAGGGTTTAAAATAGTAAAAGATGAAAGGAAACCCTAATTGCAATAGAAACCCTAAAAATGAAATAGTAACCCTAGGGCTCAAATAGGTCTATTAGACTTGAATACCATGATCCATGATAGAAGATATTGGATGTTTGTTTCAGGATCTTATTGAATGCTTGCTTGCCTTGTTGATTGGACTATTCTATTTCAAGTCTGCTTAACAGGTATGTGGTTACGCTTATGAATAACCACATTAGTTTCCCGTGTGTTTGCCGGATGGTTAATCGCATTGACTGCAACTAAACTGTTTGGATGTTCATATTTGCAAATTATAAAGTCACTATGATTATCACATTAATAATAGAAGTATGGATTCTCGCATCTACATGCCACCCTGATGGATGATACCAAAGGTCAGGCCCAGATGGGTAGACCAATGGACACCTTGAGTGGTGACCCCAGGCACCAAGAAGGTGGCCTATGATATTGCATGACTAGTGGGCACCATGAGTGGTGACCCCCAGGCACCAAGCTCGGGATTGAGAAGGTGGCCTTAAGTCATTGGCAAAGGGCACCCTAAGGTGGGTATGCCAGGGTTAGGGAAAAAGCGGTGGAGAATGTCATGCTAAAAAGTGTAAATTGGCTTGTTAAATAATTTGATTGTGATATTTAAATTGTTGTCCATATGTGCAAACTTTTGGTTTTCCCCACATACCAGTATATTTCGATATACTGACCGACGTTTTGTTTGTCGGTGTTTTAGGTACAAATGAAAAGAACAAACAGTAAAGTAGTATATGTGGAATTAAATGAGAACTAACGTGCACAGGAGGATTAGCTAGAGTAGCATTTTCATGGATAGAAGTTTAGAAATCCCATCTTTTAAAAAAGGTAAACAAAGTTTTATTTTATACCAGTTTTTAGTTTAGTTGGTAAAGTTTCTTAATTGTTATTGATTATTTGTCGAACCTTTGATCCTGTTTATTGAATAACGGCTCTGACCTTCGGGTCTCCCTTAATTGGGGGTTACCGGGAGGCAGGGTCGTTACAATTGGTATCAGAGCATAGGTTCCTCATCTAATCTTTAATAATTATTAAATTTTACAAATTCTGTAGAACCCAAGGGAGTTATTAGAAGATTATCCGAAAGACAGAGGTGTCTAGAAAAGGATCACGACCGGGGGCTGGCAATATTTTCCTCCGCACCGCTAGTCGGAATACGAGGACTCCCGGATCCGTGTGACTGCCTGGCCAAAGTCTTAGGGTATGATTCGAAATAAGATACCTTTAGGACACTCTCATCTTGATCATCCCTTCTCAACTCAAATTCTATTAAGGACCTTAAGGATTAGGGTTTTCTCTCTTTCCCTCACCCTCTTGAGGTATGGGTAAGGTTGATAAGGATTAAGGAATCCTTCAGCAAATTAATAAAAAGCATGTAAATAAGATGTCATGGACATAAGCTTAATAGAGTAAGCGTAAAGGAATAGATACATGCTTAGGTCGCATGACATGAGTTGTCATTGCCCTCAGGAGAGACCTGAGGATGGACCTACTTGGTAGGAGGATGAGTAGAGAGAGTTAGTCGTGGAGGTAGAGACCTCCACTCAAGGTAGAAACCTAGAACATCCTTTGAGGATGATGGTAACCCTAACCCTAAGTATAAGTTAGAGAGAAAGATGACACGATGAGTTAGATATCATGGTTGGTCGAGTGTTGGTTGGACACACCTTTGGGATGCCATAAGAGGCTGAATGAACAAGTACCTATGGCAACTCAACCCTGGAAAGGGTCATGCATGTTTGAGTGAAGGATAGCTCCTTCCTCGATGAGGGTAGAGGAGAACCTATAGTTACCCTATAGGCATAGGCAGGTAGGGTATAGCTTGATGAAACCCTAGTCAGGGATCATGATGAGATAAGCATAAGGGGTTATGGATGACCTTGAATAAACATAAGTTCGAGTATAGGCTTCACTCAGGTAGGGGCATGCTTATGAGCTCGATCCTTCATAAAGACATGACCTCTTATAGAGAGGTTGGTTGTAGGATTAGCTCTAGAAAGATGGGAGCAGACCTCGAACAAAAAAGTTGGAAGTCTAAAACCCCGAAACTTGAGGAACATTGGGGAGTCGAGAATGATGTGACCTAAGTGGATGATAATGGTTGCCTCGTGCATGACCCCTGGAGGTTGATGATGTCTTGGTTAAGCTTGAGAGTAACCAAACCCTAGAGGGAGGATGGTGCTTCTGGTACCTAAGGTATAAGTGATTACCTACTAGATGTGATAGAGAGTGCTTTAGACCCTGAGGAGGTTAAGGCACCAGTTGTGAGGCTTTATACCTAGTAGTGGTCTAGGAAGAGGAATCAACTCTGAAGTGTTGCTTGAGTAGAAAGATCATGGGAGTACATGACATATCTTAGACATACTGGATTCCTGGTTAAGAGAATGAGCATGCAGTTGGACACTCGGAGGTGAAGCTAGGGTTCCTAGGCCTAAGAGGGGAAGTGGTGTACCCAATGCTCATGTTGAGATTTGAGTCTCTATAGTTTTGAGCATGGTACTCTTAATGTGTAGAGGTAAAGGAAAACCCCTTCAGGTAAGGGTATGTTTGATGAACCCCTCACGAATAAGTTGATCTGATGATGAGGAAAGAAAATGAGTGTGACTTAGCATGGTTTCGTAGGTACGCTTGTGCCTTAGTAGTGGTTGGTTTAAGCATGCTCATATGGATGAAAACCTTAAGGATGGTTGTGACCCTACTGTCACGGGTTGTAGTTTCCTCCCATCCTGGGAAAGGACCCTTTGGTAGGGTGTGTACCCGTTCTGTTGGTTTTGAGGTGACCTGAAGAGGTCTCATAGGATCTTGAGAAGCTAAGTGAAGAGTACATGGTATGAAAATGAACCTATAGGCCCATAGATAACCATCTCTAAGTGCGTGGACGTGTTACCATGGGAGTAACCAGTATGGGGCCTGACCAAGGTAGGCAGGTTGCCATGACCCCTGTGAAGGGATGAAAGTCAGTCACGAATGCAGAAAGAGATGATGAAGGCTTGGGTAAGGTTCTAAGTCAGACCTGTGCTATGAGGGAATCCCTGTTGGCTAAATGGACATCTATAAATCCCTTTGTTTTGATTATGACAAACATTTCATTCTTATTAATCTAACGAGCTACTTGAGTGTGCAGGACTAAGATGGATGACAAAGCAACTAGGGAAAATCCACAAGCTTAAATGTTTATATTTTCATGCAATGTAATCATTGTTGTAAAAACATGTACAAATATATAATGTACAAGTATTTATAATTGCATGTAAATCAAGCGTTAGATTTTCCCTAGCTAAACACCATAGTTAGACATGTCATCCCATTTAAATAGGATCACTTTTGCACACTCACACATATAATTAGTGCCTAAATTGAAACCTTGAAACAGGATCATTCTCGGTCGACAAACTCCTCGACCGAGACACTCTCGGTCGACAATCCTCTCGACCGAGAAAGATCCAAAGTAGCCGTTAGACACAACTGACAAGTTAGTTGGCAGTTGGAGATAGACGTTGCAAATCACTTGATCCAGAGAGCCTGTCGGTCGACAGAACTTCGACCGAGTAGGTGTCTCGGTCGACCATTTCTCGACCGAGACGATCTCTGACAGAAACTGCAGAGTAAAGAAATTAGCCGTTGCAAAAGCAACAAACTTGTACCTAACGGCTAGTTAAGCACTTAGAAACCCCTAGAAGTTGTCTAGAACGTCCTTAAGCATTCTTAGGCCATTCCTATAAATAGGACAAGACATAGGACACTAAAACTCACTTGTTACACTTGAGAAATACTTGAGCACACTTGAGCAATCTATTGCAAGCAAATTGAGCATTGTGATCATTGGCCTACATTCTCCTTAGCTCAATCTCGTGTCCTATAGGCTAGAATCTCCTACCCACAGCAATCACAAGTTCACACATTTGGTTAGGAGATCGATACGCTTGATCTAGGCATATCAAGCCTTGTGCTTAAAGGATAAGTTGTAATTTCCTTTTTCTTTCTTGTTCCCTTTTATTATTTGTACTCTCCTTGCTACTCCTAGGGTTGGAGGCTGCGGATCAGAGAGGGTTGACTTCTCAGGTGGAGAAGGGGACTTCAAGCTACTTCAAGAAGGCTATCGCAAGGGAAGCTACTTCAGAAGGCTGGTGCAACGGGAGTTGGTGCATCTACTTCAAGGGAAGGCTGCTTCAAGGTTGGCGATTACTTCTAGGTGAAGGCTGCTTGAAGGGTTTGGGAAAAGAAATTGTATTTTATGTAAACTCCTTGAAAGGTAATAAAATAAATTTCTTTTCAAATCCCGGTTGGGTAAGCAACCGGGTAGTGGACTGACTTCCTTAGTATTTGCTAAGGTTGGAACCACTCTAAACCCTGTGTCTCCTTGTCCAATATTTTCATTGTGGTTATTTGAGTTCAATAATTATAAAATCTTTATAAAACTCTATTCACCTGCCCCCTCTAGTAGTTTTCAGTTGGTATCAGAGTGAGGCTTCAAGGAACCCTAACAAGGTCTTGAAGAAATGGGTGATGGAATGCTCAACAACCTCAACATTGAAGGGACTCTTGTTGCAAGGCCTCCAGCGTTCTATGGAACAAACTACCAATACTGGAAGAGAAGAATGCAGTTCTACTTCCAAGGCGTCAACTGGGATCTATGGAGAATGGTATCCACTCCATATGTGTTCCCTCAAAATGACTTTGCGGAATGGGATGCAAACACGGTAAAACAGGCTCAAATGAACGCAAAAGCTGTAAGCATTTTATATTGTTCTATTTCGGTAGGAGAATTTAATAGAATATCTAATTGTGATACAGCTTATGATATTTGGCATAGACTGTCCATCACTTATGAGGGTACAGTCCAAGTCAAAAATTCCAAAATTAGCTTGCTTAAAACAAAGCTTGAACATTTTCGTATGGATCCTAATGAATCTATTAGTGAAATGTTTTCAAAATTCTCTACTATTGTTAACGGTTTAAGTGCTCTAGGAAAACCTGTCCTTGAGGAAGATCAGGTATCAAAAATTCTTCGATCACTTCCTCCAAAATACAAGCCAAAGGTGACAGCCATAGAAGAAGCAAACGACCTCACTCGACTCAAAATGGAGCAACTCATTGGTAATTTAGAAGCTCACGAAGCAGATCTAGAAGAGGAAGAAAGAAGAGAACGTGAACATCAAAGTGGGAAGAAGAAGGATGTGGCTCTCAAAGCCTCAAAAGTCGTCACACAAGAAAGTGAGGAGTCAAGTGAAGAAGAAGAAGAAGAAGCCTTGATAGTCAACGGTAAGAAGTACAAAAGGTTTAAATCTAACAAAGTTTCTAGTTCTTCTACTCCCAGGTGTTTTGAATGTGGGAAGAAAGGACATCTCAAAAATGAATGTCCCAAAGCAAAGAAGGGAAAGAAAAGCTCACATAAGAAGAAAGGAGAAAAAGCCTATAAAGCTGCATGGGATGAGCCAAGTGACAGTGAAAGCGGAGATGAAAAGGTGGAATGTCTAATGGCAAGAGAAGACAATGACGACTCTCAAGAGGTAAGCCTAATTGATCTTCCTAAAGAAGAGTTAGTTACTAGTTTACAAGAAACTCATGATAAGTATATTGATGCCAAGAAGAAACTAAAGAAGGCTATAAAATCAAATGATGAGCTCATTGCCAAATTAGATGAACTTTCTTCTGAAAAGAACAACATTGATCTTGAAAATGTATCTTTAAAAACATCTTTAGATGATTGCACTAGAAAGCTACTCACTTTAGAAACCAATGTTGATCTTCTTTCTAAAGAAAAGACTGATTTGTTAGCCAAACTACAAGATTTTCAAACTCAACCTATCTTGTGCAACCATCCGGACTATGATAATATTGTAAAAGAAAAGGATTCATTGTTTTCTGATTTAGACCAAGCAAGAAAAGATATACACAAGAAGATGAATGACATTGCTAAGTTTCAAAGAGAACTTTATGAGTTAAGAAGGAAAGATATTCTTGATAACATATTGAGAGTAGGCACTGTCTTCAATGGAAGAAAAGGTTTGGGATATGTTCCAAAGAAAAATCAACCCAAAAAGACCCAAACCATGTTTGTACCCAAGAACACAATGACTAGAAAGAGAAATGAAGTTGACTCTATTACTTGCCATTTTTGCTTACGTCTTGGACATTATTGCTTCTCATGCCCCTACAAGACTAAGGAGTCCGACTTAGTTTGGATCCCAAAACCCCAAACTTAGTAGAATGGAATATAGTTGAGATATGACCAAATGCTTTATTTTGCTATTTATATTGTCTTATCTCAACTAAAAGGTGTCATGCTTATTGTTATTATTTTTCTACATTGCTGTACTGAAACAGAAACTTTGTCGGTCGAAGTATTGTCGACCGAGCTCTGGGTCGGTCGAAGTATTGTCGACCGACTGGATGTCTTTTAACAAATAAAAATTTACAGCACCTATTTCGATCGAAAATTGGTCAACCGAGAAAATTTATGTGTTGTTGCTTGTAATACAGTAATCTGCTCGATCGACAAACTGTCGACCGAGACAGACATCGGTCGAACAATTGTTGACCGACTGGTTTTCTGTATTAGAACTCTTATACAAGTATGAACTTAAAAAGTTTCTAACCACATCGGACCATCACATGGGTACCAAAATCTACATTCTAATGCAGGAATGGGTAGTTGACAGTGGATGCTCCAAACATATGACCGGGAACAAGGATGCATTTCAAACTTTTGAAGAAAAGAAAAGTGGAACGGTCACCTTTGGAGATAATGGTAAGGGCAAAATCTTTGGAATAGGTAATGTTGGAACAAATCTCGAAATTAAGAATGTTCTACTTGTTGATGGTTTGCATCATAATTTAATAAGTGTAAGTCAATTATGTGATAGTGGTTATGATGTGTTATTTAACAAAACCTGCTGCATGTTATTGATAGAAAACACTACAAATGTTGTTTATGAAGGAAATAGAGTTGGAAATATTTATATTCTTAAACCAAACTCTATGAAATCAGTAGTAGGTAAATGCTTGCTTGCAAATGAAAATACCTTACAACTATGGCATAAAAAGCTGGGACATGCTAGTTCACATGTTATTAAAAAGTTACTGAAATATGATCTTGTTCGTGGATTACCTACTTTGTCTTTTGATCAAGTTGAAAACTGTGAACCTTGCACAATGGGAAAACAAACCAAAACATCTTTTAAATCAAACCATGTACTTAGCACCAATAGATCCTTAGAATTAATTCATATGGACTTATTTGGACCAATGAGGACACAATCTATTGCTGGTAAACGATACTGTTTTGTTATTGTTGATGATTATAGTAGATATACATGGGTACATTTTATTGCAACTAAAGATGATACTATTCATGTCTTTATGCAATTTTGTTCCAAGATTGAAAATCTTTTACAACATAAAATATGTACCATTAGAAGTGATCATGGTGGCGAATTTGAGAATCATACATTTGAGGCCTTTTGTACATCTCAAGGGTATACTCATAATTTTTCTGCTCCACGTACCCCACAACAGAATGGTATAGTTGAAAGGAAAAATCGATCTCTCCAAGAAATGGCTAGAACCATGATGCTTGAACACAACACACCTAAAACCTTTTGGGCTGAAGCTGTAAACACTACTTGTTATGTGCTTAATAGAGTAACTGTTCACTCTCATTTGAAGAAAACTCCATATGAAATAGTACATTCCAAGAAACCTAGAGTTGACTATTTTCATACTTTTGGTTCCACATGCTATATTTTAAACACCAAAGATGATAGAGATAAGTTTGACTCTAAATCACACAAAGCATTCTTTTTGGGATATTCCACTTCTAGCAAAGCCTTTAGAGTATATAACACTATCTCTAGAAAAGTTGAGGAATCCATTCATGTTTCTTTTCATGAAGGATCGAAATCTGAAAATCTAGATATCATTGATCTCACTAATCAATTCGAAAATTTAACCATTCCAAATGATAGTGAGAAAATTACTACATCAAATCCCCAAGTTGAAACACAACCTACACCAAGGCTTATCAAGGATCATCCCCAAGAACTAATTATTGGAGATCCAAATGATAAAGTCAAAACTCGGTCTTCCTTCAAAGATGTTGCAAACATGGCTTTTGTTTCTATCATTGAACCTAAGAAGATATCCGAAGCTCTTAAGGATGATTATTGGATAATAGCCATGCAAGAGGAGTTGAATCAATTTACAAAAAATGATGTATGGGATTTAGTTCCTAAACCCCAAGCTAAAATTATCATAGGAACTAAATGGGTTTTTAGGAATAAGCTCAATGAGGCAGGAGAAGTCATAAGGAATAAAGCTCGGTTAGTAGCACAAGGATATAATCAACAAGAAGGAATAGATTTTGATGAAACATATGCACCCGTAGCTAGACTTGAAGCTATTAGGATGTTACTAGCTATTGCTGCCCATAAAAACATTAAGCTCTATCAAATGGATGTCAAAAGTGCATTTCTAAATGGTATCATTCAAGAAGAAGTTTATGTTGCTCAACCACCTGGCTTTGAAATACCGAAAAAAGGTGACTATGTTTATAAACTTAAAAAGGCACTTTATGGTCTAAAACAAGCACCTAGGAATTGGTATGAAAGGCTCAAGACATATCTTTTTGATAATGGTTTTTCTATTGGAAATTCCGATTCCACTTTATTTTTCAAAACATATGCATCTGATTTCCTAGTTGTGCAAATATATGTTGATGACATTATTTTTGGAGCTTCTAATGATTCATTATGCACACAATTCAGTGACATCATGCAAAAAGAATTTGAAATGAGCCTCATGGGTGAACTAACATTCTTTCTTGGTTTTCAAATTAAGCAAACACATGCAGGAATTTTCATAAGCCAAGAAAAATATACTAAAGAACTCTTAAAACGTTTTGGGATGGATCAATGCAAACATGCTACTACTCCTATGGCTACTTCTATCAAAATTGATAAGGATGAAAATGGGGAACCTATTGATGATTCCTTATATAGAGCCATGATTGGTAGTTTGCTATATTTAACTGCTTCTCGATCAGATATAATGTTTTCCGTTGGTCTTTGTGCTCGATTTCAATCTCAACCTATGCAATCCCATTTTCTAGCGGTTAAACGAATTCTTCGTTATCTAGCTGGCACCACTTGTTTTGGTTTATGGTATCCAAAAGGACAATCCTTGGATTTTAAAGCATATACTGATGCGGATTATGCTGGTTGTCGACTTGATCGCAAAAGTACTAGTGGTGGCTGTTTCTTGTTAGGAAGAGCCTTAGTATCTTGGTTTAGCAAGAAACAAAATACGGTTGCCCTATCTACAACTGAAGCTGAATATATGGCAGCCGGATCTTGTTGTGCTCAAGTGCTTTACATGCAATAGGTATTAAGCGATTATGGTTTTAATCTTTCATCTACACCTATTTTTTGTGACAACACGAGCGCCATAAACTTAGCACACAATCCTATTTTACACAGTCGGGCTAAACATATTGAAATCCTTCATCACTTCTTAAGGGATCATATCTCCAAGAATCATGTTTCCCTTCATCATGTTGATACGGAAAATCAATTGGCTGATATTTTTACAAAACCGCTTCCACTAGATCAATTCAACAACATTATAAAGCAACTGCTTATTACTCCTTTCGAAGATGTTTTCTTTGATATTTGCGGTGCTTAAACAAATACGTTTACTTGCATCATTTTGGCTTTTCAATGGACATCGTTTTCATTAGATTTGATGGGATATCTAATTAAGGGGGAGTTTTTATTAAACGGTTATCTTTTTCATTAGATTTGATGGGATATCTAATTAAGGGGGAGTTTTTATTAAACGGTTATCTTTTTGAAATGACAAAGGGGGAGAAATATAACTTAGTATTTATGAAAAACTCAATCAATGAGTCTCATAAATATACTCTTGGCTTTACATTGAAAGTTGCTATATTCCCAAATGAACTGGATTTCATGTTCCATAATTTATTGGGAATAATAAGCACACATTTTAAAAACAAGAGGAAAAGCTACATAAGGCAATCTAAAGGTATGAAATTCATATGTTTTATATTTTCTTTACTTATATTTTGGAAATGTTTGTCATCTTCAAAAAGGGGGAGATTGTTGGCTAAATGGACATCTATAAATCCCTTTGTTTTGATTATGACAAACATTTCATTCTTATTAATCTAACGAGCTACTTGAGTGTGCAGGACTAAGATGGATGACAAAGCAACTAGGGAAAATCCACAAGCTTAAATGTTTATATTTTCATGCAATGTAATCATTGTTGTAAAAACTTGTACAAATATATAATGTACAAGTACTTAGAATTGCATGTAAATCAAGCGTTAGATTTTCCCTAGCTAAACACCATAGTTAGACATGTCATCCCATTTAAATAGGATCACTTTTGCACACTCACACATATAATTAGTGCCTAAATTGAAACCTTGAAATAGGATCATTCTCGGTCGACAAACTCCTCGACCGAGACACTCTCGGTCGACAATCCTCTCGACCGAGAAAGATCCAAAGTAGCCGTTAGACACAACTGACAAGTTAGTTGGCAGTTGGAGATAGACGTTGCAAATCACTTGATCCAGAGAGCCTGTCGGTCGACAAAACTTCGACCGAGTAGGTGTCTCGGTCGACCATTTCTCGACCGAGACGATCTCTGACAGAAACTGTAGAGTAAAGTAATTAGCCGTTGCAAAAGCAACAAACTTGTACCTAACGGCTAGTTAAGCACTTAGAAACCCCTAGAAGTTGTCTAGAACGTCCTTAAGCATTCTTAGGCCATTCCTATAAATAGGATAAGCCATAGGACACTAAAACTCACTTGTTACACTTGAGAAATACTTGAGCACACTTGAGCAATCTATTGCAAGCAAATTGAGCACTGTGATCATTGGCCTACATTCTCCTTAGCTCAATCTCGTGTCCTATAGGCTAGAATCTCCTACCCACAGCAATCACAAGTTCACACATTTGGTTAGGAGATCGATACGCTTGATCTAGGCATATCAAGCCTTGTGCTTAAAGGATAAGTTGTAATTTCCTTTTTCTTTCTTGTTCCCTTTTATTATTTGTACTCTCCTTGCTACTCCTAGGGTTGGAGGCTGCGGATCGGAGAGGGTTGACTTCTCAGGTGGAGAAGGGGACTTCAAGCTACTTCAAGAAGGCTATCGCAAGGGAAGCTACTTCAGAAGGCTGGTGCAACGGGAGTTGGTGCATCTACTTCAAGGGAAGGCTGCTTCAAGGTTGGCGATTACTTCTAGGTGAAGGCTGCTTGAAGGGTTTGGGAAAAGAAATTGTATTTTATGTAAACTCCTTGAAAAGTAATAAAATAAATTTCTTTTCAAATCCCAGTTGGGTAAGCAACCGAGTAGTGGACTGACTTCCTTAGTATTTGCTAAGGTTGGAACCACTCTAAACCTTGTGTCTCCTTGTCCAATATTTTCATTGTGGTTATTTGAGTTCAATAATTATAAAATCTTTATAAAACTCTATTCACCCCCCCTCTAGTAGTTTTCAATCCCAAGTCTATCCTAGGGTCAGGTAGGGATAAGACTGATGAAAGACAGAGTTGCCTAATTCCCTAGTTGCACATGACCATAGGGTCGGGAGGTAACAGCTATCATTGTCTGAGGGCCATGGGTTAGGAGATTGATCACCTTCGTGAACTCATGAGGCCCAAAGGGCATATGAGTAGGGCACTCTCTGGATGCATAAGGGAAGAGGGATGACCCCAAACATGCCAGCGCCCTATAGACCTAGAGGAGATGACAAAGGATTATGTAGTAACCCAAGTGGGTTCGAGACCAGTTTTCCATGGAAGTAACTTTGATATAATGATGATTGTGATATAAAGACATGAGTTGCACGTTTCAACGGAGATTTGAAGGTGTACTGGCGAGGTGGGTTGTACTATCCCTACTCTTGGAATAGGAAGAACTCTGTATTTGGATGGCTGCCAAATGCTTATTTCTTCTTGTTATGAGAGTGAGAGATAGGACAGTATGCATGCCATACACCAAGGACAAGGATGTTGTGAGTTGGAACGTTGCTATAAGGAATAAGGATAGAGATGCGGAAGGAATGATACATGGATGGTTCGCAACCACTAAGAGAGGTAGTGTAGCCAGCTTATGAGGATGTTTTATCAAGAGCTATGAGGAATTTACAAGTTAACCAAGGTTGAGTTTGATCACCCTGAGGATGAGATCAGAGTTTCTTGATGAAGACAAACTTAGAGTTTGAGATGAGATGATAAGTAGAATACACAGAAGAGTATGTCTTCAACGTTACCTACTACCGAAGGATGTGAAGTGGTAATGGATGCTCTGGTGGAGATAGAGCTGCCTAGTTTGGCTAGAAGGGAGTTGTTAGGCTAACCCTACGTTTGGAAATAAGATGTGTTTTGGCTAACACTCAGATGTAATGAGATAGGTTGAACAAGTTAATGATTGTTTGGTTAGCCAGTCTAGTCCTTGACGTAGTGAAAGGATGGTTTAGAGCCTCAGATGCCCTTCTCTGGAAGGGAATGTGATGAAACCCTGATTAGAATGGTTTAGGGTTTCTGAGGTATCAGGCTTGAGGGATCAATGACACACTGGAGATCATGATTTTAAGATCACCATATACCATGGTATTACTGAGATGGTAGCACTTTGGATGCTTAATATGAAGATGCATGTGGCTTGTGACCATGCATGATAAAGGTAAAAGACGAATACCAGTAACCCAGTGTACCAATATAGAGGATAAAAGAGTCCCCGAAAAGGAATAAGAGTTCATCACTATAGAGGATGTGGAGACTCTCTCCTTAACCAAGGAAGATCAATGAGGGTTATAGTAGATCACCTTACCTGGATGACAGGAAAAGAAGAGTACTGTCAAGAGACAGGTTTTGTTGAACTACATAAGAGAAAGAGAGATGATTCAACTGCGTCATGATGCAAGTTCAAAGGTTCTTGGTTTTGACCAAGGTTCACTTCCATAAAGTGGAAGTAGGTACATGACAAGCTTGATGATAGTATAGTTTATAACCCCTAGCTAATGGTTAGTATGATCCAGACTAGAGGGTCTGATGAGAGCATGTGTGCTCATTCAGGGTGATACATAGAAATAGTTCTTATGATGTGATGTTAACCACCATAACCTTTATCGGGATGCAAGAAGTCCTTTAGAGAGGATGTGTCGGTCACCACTTCATTAAGATGATGTTGGTGAAGGAGGCCTCGCGAAGGTCAGAAAAGAACCACAGTGTGAGCAGATGAAGTCGCTTGATTGAGCAATGGCTGAGAGAGAGAGCCCAAGGGTGACATGAGTCACAAGCTGGTGCAAAGCAGACTGACATGCAGTTCACTGTGGTGGAATATAATGTGAAAGTCCGACCCCTCTAAACTTTAGCTGAGAAAGCTGAGTCCCCGATATATGGGTCCATTTGAGATGGATTGGTGGAAATGGTTGTGTTTAGCCTTACCCCTCAGGATAACATAATGTATAATGTGTTACATGAGTCTGATCTAGAGCGCTATGTGAGGTACCCAAGCCATGTGTTGAGCCTTGAACCTATTCAGCTTTTGAAAGGATGAAATGTCCTGAGTCACCTATGAGGGTACAATATACCAAGGTAAGAAAGAACTCAGATGGAAGAATATGAGATGATGAAGGTTCTTGGAAAACACCATGGATAGGGTAAAGCCACATGGTAGCCCTGATGGACATAAGAATGGATTATCCTATTTGTTTGCTTGCTTGCTGGAATTTTGAGGACAAAATTCTTATAAGCGGGGAAGGATGTTACAACCCCAATTTTGGGTTCTTTTGCTGAGAAATGTAATTTCTCATTTTAAAGATATTGGAACCAATGATGATATAATTTGTGTTGAATAAATGAGTTTCTTTGAAAATAGCCTTGTTGTTTGATTTGTGGGCTTTATTGGCTATTGGGCCCAATAACAAGGATATTCAATTAATTAATGAATAACTGAGAATTTGAGATAAGAAAGGTGTGGAAACTCTAGAAGGCAAATCCAAAGAGGATTTCGTGCCTCTTAGATTCCTTGGGTTCCAAGGAGTCCAAAGTTGCAAAGAAAAGGCAATAAGAAAAGAAAAATATCAATTAAGTATTTCCTTGTTAATAAAGAAATTGAAAACATTGATAAAATATGGAAAACAAGTGAAAAGAGGTATAATTGAGTTATCCTTTGTGGAATTTCGTGTTTCAAGGATTCTAATGATAAAAGGAATACCAATGAGGAAGATAAAAGAGAAATAAAGAGAAATTCTCAAAAAGAGATATTTTAAACAAGATAATGAGGAATAATAAATAATAATGCATATTGATGCATTTAAGGATAATGAGTATTTATTAAAAAGGAATTTCGAATTCTTGAGTTCCTTGGGATCCAAGGAAACCCAATGAAGAGGAAAGAAAGATAAAATACCAAAATTGTTAAATAAAGAGATAATGGGAATACATAATTGATGGATTATGTAAATTTTGATAAAAGAAAGTAATTTCCTAATAAAGGAAAATAGGATTTCGTTCTTATGGAGGAAAAGGCAAGAATAAAAGAGTCTAAGAGAAAGGAATTTTTCGAATTTCCTAATTAACCATGAAATATGGTTACTAAAGGGATAGGTTAGGAGAGAGAAGATTTCCTCTCCTTGGAGGAATAGGTTTCCCTTACATATGGGACTTGCTTTCTTTTGGATCTCGTGGACAAGCCGCCCAGGTCCTATCTACCCTCCCCTATTTAAGGGGTACGACCCTGGGCCAAGCCTGGAGGATCCCATACATCGTTCTTCTCCCTTACTTTATTCTTCAAACCCTAACCCTATGTATCACCATGAGCATGATGCTAAGAGGGGGGAACAGAGGGGTGAGACGAAAGACTGTTGTTCCACGAAGTCGAGGAGAAGGTTCTCCATCAAATCCGTGCCCTGGAGCCTGTGTGGTAGCAATCCCTAGGCTGCAGCGGCAACTGGAAGTTCTTGGCCTATCGAGCGGGAGAACGGCCGCAACGGCAGCAACCAAGCAGTTCTCCAGGTGCGCAAGAGGGCGGCGGACTCGGGGAAGAAGTCGGTGAGGAGTTTCGAGGTCTAGGGAGGCCAGGAGAGCCCCACGCGGGACTGTCGTCGGCGGCCAGGAAGGCTGTCCGAAGCTTGAAGACGATCGGAGTCTTTTGGACGGTTCTACTCCCGGATTAACAAGGGACGCTCGGGTTAAGTGGGGGGTAATCCGGTAAATTGGTTATGTTCTCCCAAAGGGTGCGCTGCATGGCTATGCTGACGTCTCAGCATGTTATTGGCCAAGTAAGTAGATTTTTGCAAAATTCATATCTCGTAAACCGTAGCTCGGATAAAGGCGAATAATATATGAATCTTGCTCAGAAAATCTAGAGGAATCTAAATAAAATATAGTTGAAGCCTAATTCAGCTTGCAATTCGAAAAGTAGTATAAGTTATTAACTTTAATGTAATGATGATTAAGAAACCCTATTTTGAAGTGTTTAATGTGATTGGGAGGGTTTAATAGATGATTAAAGTTGATATTAGCCTGTTAATGATAAATAGGAATATTAGTAAGAAAAAGGATGAACTTTGCATATAATTAGTTAATTTAGAGTTTCATATGCATGAATATGCTTTAATGGGCCTTGAAACCCTAATGTTGACTAATTTGACTATTAATGGCTTTAATTGATTAATTTCATGATTAAAGATGGAATATTCTGAATCTAAGACTATTTCGAGCATTAAAGATCCTAGTTTGTGGATAAATACCCTAAATGAAGTAATTAGGATTTTCTCATGAATCAGGGTAGAATTGGTGATTAATAACGTTCATACGAGTAATAGAGTATAATGAATTACACATTGATGATAAATAAGCATAATGATCTTGTCATGGATTAAAAGGATAAAAGTGATAGTTTTAATGTAAGATAAGTTTAATGGGTTTAATTGATGGACAATGATGCCTTTAATTCGAAAATAAGGTTAAATGTTGTAAAGGGATAACCTTAATATCTTTTGTGAATAATTAGGGTTTAAAATAGTAAAAGATGAAAGGAAACCCTAATTGCAATAGAAACCCTAAAAATGAAATAGTAACCCTAGGGCTCGAATAGGTCTATTAGACTTGGATACCATGATCCATGATAGAAGATATTGGATGTTTGTTTCAGGATCTTATTGAATGCTTGCTTGCCTTGTTGATTGGACTATTCTATTTCAAGTCTGCTTAACAGGTATGTGGTTACGCTTATGAATAACTGCATTAGTTTCCCGTGTGTTTTCCGGATGGTTAATCGCATTGACTGCAACTAAACTGTTTGGATGTTCATATTTGCAAATTATAAAGTCACTATGATTATCACATTAATAATAGAAGTATGGATTCTCGCATCTAAATGCCACCCTGATGGATGATACCAAAGGTCAGGCCCAGATGGGTAGACCAATGGACACCTTGAGTGGTGACCCCAGGCACCAAGAAGGTGGCCTATGATATTGCATGACTAGTGGGAACCATGAGTGGTGACCCCCAGGCACCAAGCTCGGGATTGAGAAGGTGGCCTTAAGTCATTGGCAAAGGGCACCCTAAGGTGGGTATGCCAGGGTTAGGGCAAAAGCGGTGGAGAATGTCATACTAAAAAGTGTAAATTGGCTTGTTAAATAATTTGATTATGATATTTAAATTGTTGTCCATATGTGCAAACTTTTGGTTGTCCCCACATACCAGTATATTTCGATATACTGACCGACGTTTTGTTTGTCGGTGTTTTAGGTACAAATGAAAAGAACAAACAGTAAAGTGGTATATGTGGAATTAAATGAGAACTAACGTGCACAGGAGGATTAGTTAGAGTAGCATTTTCATGGATAGAAGTTTAGAAATCCCATCTTTTAAAAAAGGTAAACAAAGTTTTATTTTATACCAGTTTTTAGTTTAGTTGGTAAAGTTTCTTAATTGTTATTGATTATTTGTCGAACCTTTGATCCTGTTTATTGAATAACGGCTCTGACCTTCGGGTCTCCCTTAATTGGGGGTTACCGGGAGGCGGGGTCGTTACATACTAGGTCTTCCTCTGACCTGATGGACCTACCCAATAGGTAGCCATGTACTAGGTCAGCCATTAAGACACATAGGGGACTAGGATCTGAGCTAGTAGGAACATATATTATGTGATAGTCATATTCACATTATAGTTTGCATGAACTAAATTCATTCAACAGTTTATTTCAAGTCATCGGTGAAAATCTCGGAAAACCTCGAAAAACTATCTTGAGATATTCATAAGTGTAACCACATACCTGATTTGATGATTTTAGAAGCATTAAGAAAATCCAACCAAGCATGAAATCCAAGTAATTCATAATTCCTGAAAAGAATATGTACTCTATTTATTACACACTTTATCAATAATCTACTTTATTAACTTGGATTCACTTTCTAGGGTTTCTGTATCCATTTTAGGGTTTCGTTTTGCAATTAGGGTTTCCCTTCATCTTTTACCATATTAAACCCTAATTTTATGCCATTACTCATAAACCCTAATTACCTCATCTTTTCTTCAACATTAAAGTTATCTTAACAACATATAACCCTATTTTCATATTACAGGTACATTAATCATCAATTAATCTTCTTTTTCATTAAAGCTACTATTTTTATCCCTTTAATCCATGACAAGATCATTATACACATTTATCATCAATTCATAGTTCACTACGGTCTAAATCACATATGAACTTGATTTGCTATTAATTCCACCTTTTATCCCTAATTACTACTTTAAGGGTATTTATCCAGAATAACTTAAAACCATCATTAATTAATCATATTTTCAAATTAAATATGATTTTATCCTCTTTTACCCTAAATTAGGGTTTCTAAATTATTTAATCATTCTCATATGAGGTAAAACCCTAAATCATGCAATTCTACATCTAGATCAGGTTCGAATCTAACATTATCATTCAACAAGTTATTAACACTTCAATTAACCCATTAAGCATTCTAGATTCAACCTTTAATCACAAATAGGGTTTTTAACTCAACTTTAATGCACTTTTCATTAATTTATAGTACTTTTTCAATTAGGAACTGAATCAATATTTAATATCATTTTTATTGTATTCCTCTCGTTCTCCTGATCAAAATTCATATATTACTTGTCCTAATCGGAGTTACGAATATTGAGATATGAATTTTGTATGATTTACCTCTTTGAGCCAATGGCGTGTTGCCACGTCATCGGTTCCATGCAAAGCAGTACGTTTGAGAATTATAATTGAAAGACCATTTTTCCCCTACTTAAGTTGCACACGTCTTTAGCCCGTGGAGGGCAGAACGGTCCAACACATCTTTTCCTTTCTTCTTCCTCGGGCCAGCGGCTTGCAGCCGCCCTAGCCGCCGAGTTGCTTCCTTACGCGACCACTCCTCCACTTTTGAACCCTGTCCAGCCTACATGGATAGGTCCCCGACCTTCATCGTACCCTGGCACACCTACATGGCCCACAATTAACTGCTACGATGACGCGAGTCGGTCAGGGAGGACCTGCGATCCATCCACCGTTTACAGTCGTGTTGTTGCCATGGTGAGTCGCTTAGGGCTTGGCGGCTCCGACTAGGCCTTGCTTCGGCTCCTCCTCGTGACCAGCTACCCTCGCAACCCCTCCTGGGTTCCCCTTTGCTCTAGAATCATGAAGTAACTTGTGGTTAGGGTTTATTGATGTAAACAAGGAAGAAGAAGATAGGGAAGTGAGAGGAAGATGTGGGTTTTCTTCTTTGAACTCGACCAGGGGGTCTACCCCTTTTATAGGGGAGGATATCCTCGCCCTAAGATACCCATCTAAGAGGAAACAAGTTCTCTCCTTATTAGAAAACCACTTTTCTTCCTTAAAAAGCAAGCTTTATTTTTCTTCTTTATCCTTTGGATATTCCTTATTATATGGATATTAGGAATTCGAAATTCCTCTTCCATTTTATTTATACTTCCCCTTTTAATTCATTGGCCCCGAAATCCTATTTTCCTTTATTAACAAATACTTCATTTTTATCAAAATCACAAAATTCATTAATAATGTATCACATTATCCTCTTATTTTGCAATTTTGGTATTTTCTCTTTCCTCTTTCTTCATTGGGACTCCTTGGATCCCAAGAAACTTTATTATTTCGAAATTCTTTTTTATTGGATACTTATTATCCTTCTAGATGCATCTTTATGCATTATTTCACATTATCTTGTTTACTTCTCTTTAAAATAACTCTTTTTGAGAATATTTCTTTATTTCTCTTTTATTTTCCTCATTGGTATTCCCTTTAACATTAGAAATCCTTGGGATACGAAATTCCACAAAGGATAGATCAATTATGCCTCTTTTCACTTGTTTTCCACATTTTATCATTATTTTTGATTTCTTTCTTATGAAAGAAATACTTTATTAATCCTTTTCTTTTCTTATTGATTTTCTTTGCAACTTTGGACTCCTTAGAACCCAAGGAATCCAAGAGGCACGAAATCCCTCTTTGGATTTGCCTTCTAGAGGTTTCCACATCCTTATTCTCTCAAATATTCAATCATTCATTTACTAATTGAATTTTCTTGTAATTTGGGCCCAATAGCCAATAAAGCCCACAACACAATCATCAAGGCTATTGTAAACGAAATCCATTCATTTGAAGAAAATTATATCATTATTTGTTCAAATATCTTTAATGTGAGAAATTACATTCCTCACCCAATGAACCCAAAAATTGGGGTTGTAACATCCTTCCCCTCTTATAGGAATTTTGTCCTCAAAATTTTATCAAGCAAACAAACAATTCAGGATAAGACTTTTACATGTCCATCATTGGCCCCTATGTGGCTTTACCGTACACATGGCTCTTCCAAAGAACCTCTATCATCACATATTCCTTTCTCTGAGTTCTTTCATCCTGGCGTCTATAAACTGCACAGGTGACTCAAGTCATTTCAGCCTCCCTTGGGGCTCACTAGGTTCATTGTTTAGCTCATGGTTTGGGTACCTCACATAGTGCTCTAAATTGGACATTTGGAACTCATCACACCTTTCTTTATCCTGAGGGGTAAGGTTATCCATAACCTTCTCCACCAATCCATCCCCAAATGGACCCATGTATCGGGGACTCATCTCTATAACTTAGAGGGGTCAGATTTTCATGTCACATATTCTCCCACAGTGAACTGCATGTCAGTCTACTTTGCATCTGCTCACGACTCTTATCGTCTATAGGCTCCTTTCAGCCATTGCACGATCAAAGCGACTTCATCTACACACACTGTGGTCCTTTTCTAACCATTACATGGTCCTTCACCAACATCACCTTACTGAAGTGGTGACCGACACAACCTCTCTTATAGAGCTTCTTTGAATCCCGATATTGGCCATGGTGGTTAACTTCACATCTTGCATAGGACAAGAACTCTCTCTAGCTATCACCCCGAATGAGCACATATGCTCTCATCAGACCCTTTAGTCTGGATCATACTAACCATTAGTTAGGTGGTGATAATCTATACTAATATTTCTTCATGTACCTACTTCCACCTTATGGAAGTGAACCTTTAGGTCAAACTCAAGAACTTTTGAACTCGCATCATGGTGATACCGAACCATCTCTCTCATGGGTAGTTCAACCAAATCGGTCCCTTGACAGAACTCTTTCTTTCTTACGTAATCTAGGTAAAGTGATCTACCATAACCCACATTGCATCTTGACCTTCCTTGGTCTAGAGGAGACTTATCACATCATCCATAGTGATGAACTCTCATTCCCTCTCGGGAACTCTTTATCCTCTATATCAATGCACTGGGTTACCGATGTTCATCCTTCACCTTTTGTCATGCATGGCAACATATCACATGCATCCTCATCTCCAGCATCCATAGCACTGCTACCACTCATTATACCGTGGTGTATGGTGATCTTAATATCAGGATTCCCTAAATGTTATGATTCCTCAAGATTGATTCCTTAGAAACCCTAAACCACTCTAGTCGGGGTTTCATCACCTTTCTTTCCACAGAAGTGCATTTGAGGTTCTACAACCATCCTTTCATTGCATCAAGGCCTAGGCTGGCTAGCCAAACAACCATTAACTTTTCAACATATCTTGTTACATCTGAGTGTTATCTAAACACACCTCCTCTCCAAACTTAGGGTTAACCTAACAACCTCTTCTAGCCAAACTAGGCAGTTATATCTCAACCCGAGCATCCATTACCACTTCATATTCTTAGGTATTAGGTAATATTGATGACATACACCTTCCTTTATGCCACTTATTATCTCATCTTAGCCCTAAGTCCATCTTCATCAAGAACATTATGAGCTTATTCCTTTGGTTTTCAAACTCAACCTGGTATAACTCATAGCTCATGCTAAAAACATCCTTATAAGACGACTACCTTATTTCTCTTTAGCGTTTGCAAACCATCCATGTATCATTCACTTTACCAGGGTATGCTATCTTCTCTGTCCCCATATTCTGTGGCAACGTTCCAAACCACATCATCTTTTATCCTTGGTGTATGGCATGCGTACTGTCCTATCTCTCACTCCCATAACAAGAGGAAATAAGCATTTGGTTGCAGTCCAAATACAGAGTTCTTCCTGTTCCAATAGTAGAGATGGTACATACCACCTTGCCAGTACACCTTCAAATCTAGGTTGAAACATGCAACTTATGTCTCTACATCACAATCATCTCGATATCAAAGTTACTTCCATGGAAAACTGGTCTCGAACCTATCTGGTCCAAACACAATCCTTAGTCATTACCTCTAGGTCTATAGGGTGCCAGCACTTTTGGGGTCATCCCTCTTCCCTCACGCATCAGAGAGTGCCCTACTCATCTGCCCTTTGGGTCCCATGAGTTCATGAAGGTGATCAATCTCCTAACCCATGGCCCTCAGACAATGATAGTTGTTACCTCCCGACCCTATGGTCTTGTGCAACTAGGGAATTAGGCAACTCCTACTTCCATCGGTCTTACCCCTACCTGACCCTAGGATAGACTTAGGATTATATCATAGCACATGTCCAACATAGAACCTTACCCGAGCATTCATCATCTCTCTTTCTGCATTCATGGGTTGACTTTCATCCTTTCATAGAGGTCATGGCAACCTTCCTACCTTGGTCAAGCCCCATACCGGTTACCTCCATGGTAACACATCCATAGAGATGGTTATATATGGGTCTATAGATTCATTATCATGCCATGTACTCTTCACTTAGCTTCTCAAGATCCTATGATACCTCCTCAGGTTACCTCGAAACCAACCAAACGGGTAAACTCCCTACTAAAGGGTCCCTTTCCCAGGATGGGAGGAAACTACACCTTGATAACAAAGGTCACAAGCATCCTTAGGGTTTACATTCACATGAGCATGCTTAAGCATAAGAAGACACTTACCAAACCATGCTAGGTCACACTTATTCTCATCCTCAACTTTAGACCAACTTTTTCGTGAGGGGTTTATCAAACATACCTTAAACTTAAGGTTTCCTCTATACATGAGGAGTACCATGCTAGAAACTATAGCAACTTAATTCTCATCATGGGCATTAGGTATACCACTTCCCCTCTTAGGCCTAGGAACCCTAGGTTCACTTGTAGGTGTCCAACTGTATGCTCTATCTGTTAACCACAAACCAATCATGTAAAAGGCATGACATGCACTTCTTGTCATCCTTCAACTCGAGCAACACTTAGAGTTGGGTCCTCCTTAAGGACAACCAACAAGGTACAAGGCCTCACATCCTGCTACTATACCTCTCCAATTCTAAGAAACTCTTCTACCTAACTTAGGAGGTAAACACCTATACCATAGGCACAGAGGTACCAGTAGACTCATCCTCTCTCTTGGTTTTGGTTCCTCTCCTGGCATCCAAGACATCGTCAGCCTCCAAGGTTTAAGCATACGACAACCGCTATCATCCACCTAGGTCGCATCATCCTCAACTCCCACTGTTCCTCAAATTTGGGGGTTTTACACTTCCAACCTTCTTGCCTGGGGTCTGCTCTCTCTCTAGAGCTAATCCTACAACCAACCTCTCTATAAGAGGTCCTTTTTTCATGAAGGATCAACCCCATAAGCATGTCCCTACCTGAGTGAAGCCTATGCTCGAACTTATGTTTACTCAAGATTATCCATAACCCCTTATGCTTATCTCATAAGCCATCCATCATGATTCCCTTTCCAGGGCTGGGTTGCCAATAGGTACTAGGTCATCTTGCCTCTTATGGCATCCCAAAGGTGTGACCAACCAAACACTCAGCCAACCATGACATGTAACTCATCATGTTATCTCTCTCTCTAACCTTCCCTTGGGGTTAGGGTTAACATCATCCTCAAAGGATGTGCTAGGTCTCTACTTCTAATGGAGGTCTCTACCTCCAAGACTACTCTCTCTACACATCCTCCTACTAAGGAGGTCTATCCACAGGTCTCTCCTGAGGGCAATGACAACTCGTTTCATATGACCTAAGCATGTATCTATTCCTTTACGCTTACTCTATTAAGATTATGTCCATGACATCTTATTTACATGCTTTTTATTAATTTGGTGGAGGATTCCTTAATCCTTATCAACCTTACCCATACCTCAAGAGGGTAAGGAGAAGAGAGAGGAAACCCTAATCCTTAATGTCCTTAACAGAATTTGAGTTGAGAAGGGATGAACAAGATAAGAGAGTCCTAAAGGTATCTTATTTTGATTCATACCCTAAGACTTTGGCCAGGCAGTCACACAGATCCGGGAGTCCTCGTATTCTGACTAGCGGTGCAGAGGAAAATATTTCCAGCCCCCGGACGTGATCCTTTTCTAGACACCTCAATCTTTCGGATAATCCTCTAATAACTCCCTTGGGTTCTACATAATTTGTAAAATTTAATAATTAGATTAATTGAGGAACCTATGCTTTGATACCAATTGTTATGACCCTGCCTCCTGATAACCCCCAATTAAGGGAGACCGAAAGGTCAGAGCCGTTAACCAATAACCCGGATCAAAGGTTCGACAAATAATCAATAACAATTATTAAATTCTACCAACTATAATGAAATATGGAGTAAAATAAAAACGTTTGCATACCTATTAAAACTGGGATTTCAAAACTTCTATCCACACATATACTAATCTATCTAATCCTCCTTTGCACTTTAATTCTCATTTCGTACCACATATGCCACTAACTGTTTGTTCTTTTCATTCTACCTAAAACGTCGAAAAACAAAACGTCGGTCAGTAAGAAGATGGTATGTGGGGGAAACAATAATCACGCAAGTATGTTAACAATGTAATCATTCAATTATTCATTTAACAACCAAGATTATGTTTTAAGCCATACTACTCAATCCATACTTATCCACAACTCTATGTTGTCCCTGTAAGGACTTATATATAATACCTCTATAAAGGTAGAGTCGCATGGCACTACTCGAGGTAGCCCAATATCTAACTCAAGGTGACTTGATGGTCCTACCTCAATGGTAGCCATGTACTAAGTCATCCATAGACCTGATGGACCTACCCAATAGGTAGCCATGTACTAGGTCTTCCATAGACCTGATGGACCTACCCAATAGGTAGCCATGTACTAGGTCTTCCTGTGACCTGATGGACCTACCCAATAGGTAGCCATGTACTAGGTCTTCCTCTGACCTGATGGACCTACCCAATAGGTAGCCATCTACTAGGTCAGCCATTAAGACACAGAGGGACCAGGATCTGAGCTAGTAGGCACATATATTATGTGATAGTCATATTCACATTATAGTTTGCATGAACTAAATTCATTCAACAGTTTATTTCAAGTCATCGGTGAAAATATCGGAAAACCTCAGAAAACTATCTCGAGATATTCATAAGTGTAACCACATACCTGATTTGATGATTTAGAAGCATTAAGAAAATCCAACCAAGCATGCAATCTAAGTAATTCATAATTCCTGAAAATAATATGTACTTTATTTATTACACACTTTATTAATAATCTACTTTATTAACTTGGATTCACTTTCTAGGGTTTCTGTATCCATTTTAGGGTTTTGTTCTGCAATTAGGGTTTCCCTTCATCTTTTACCATATTAAACCCTAATTTTATGCCATTACTCATAAACCCTAATTACCTCATCTTTTCTTCAACATTAAAGTTATCTTAACAACATATAACCCTATTTTCATATTACAGGTACATTAATCATCACTTAATCTTCTTTTTCATTAAAGCTACTATTTTTATCCCTTTACTCCATGATAAGATCATTATACACATTTATCATCAATTCATAGTTCACTACGGTCTAAATCACATATGAACTCGATTTGCTATTAATTCCACCTTTTATCCCTAATTACTACTTTTAGGGTATTTATCCATAATAACTTAAAACCATCATTAATTAATCATATTTTCAAATTAAATATGATTTTATCCTCTTTTACCCTAAATTAGGGTTTCTAAATTATTTAGTCATTCTCATATGAGGTAAAACCCTTAATCATGCAATTCTACATCTAGATCAGGTTCGAATCTAACATTATCATTCAACAGGTTATTAACACTTCAATTAACCCATTAAGCATTCTAGATTCAACCTTTAATCACAAATAGGGTTTTTAACTCAACTTTAATGCACTTTTCTTTAACTTATAGTACTTTTGCAATTAGGAACGGAATAAATATTTAATATCATTTTTATTGGATTCCTCTCGTTCTCCTGATCAAAATTCATATATTACTTGTCCTAATCGGAGTTACGAATATTGAGATATGAATTTTGTATGATTTACCTCTTTGAGCCAATGGCGTGTTGCCACGTCATCGGTTCCATGCAAAGCAGTCCGTTTGAGAATTATAATTGAAAGACCATTTTGCCCCTACTTAAGTTGCACACGTCTTTAGCCCGCGGAGGGCAGAACGGTCCAACACATCTATTCCTTTCTTCTTCCTTGGGCCAGCGGCTTGCTGCCGCCCTAGCCGCCGAGTTACTGCCTTGCACAGCCACTCCTCCACGTCTGAACCCTCTCCAGCCTTCGGGGATAGGTCCCCGACCTTCGTCACACCCTGGCGCACCTACAGGGCCCACAATTAACTGCTACAATGGCACAAGTCGGTCAGGGAGGACCTACGATCCATCCACCGTTTGCAGCCATGCTGCTGCCATGGTGAGTCGCTTAGGGCTTGGCGGCTCCGACTAGGCCTTGCTTCAGCTCCTCCTCGTGACCAGCTACCCTCGCAACCCCTCCTGGGTTCCCCGTTGCTCCATAATCATGAAGTAACTCGTGGTTAGGGTTTATGGATGTAAACAAGGAAGAAGAAGATAGGGAAGTGAGAGGAAGACGTGGGTTTTCTTCTTTGAACTCGACCAGGGGGTCTACCCCTTTTATAGGGGAGGATATCCTCGCCCTAAGATACCCATCTAAGAGGAAACACGTCCTCTCCTTATTAGGAAACCACTTTTCTTCCTTAAAAAGCAATCTTTCTTTCTCTTCTTTATCCTTTGGATATTCCTTATTATATGGATATTAGGAATTCGAAATTCCTCTTCCATTTTATTTATACTTCCCCTTTTAATTCATTGGCCCCGAAATCCTATTTTCCTTTATTAACAAATACTTCATTTTTATCAAAATCACAAAATTCATTAATAATGTATCACATTATCCTCTTATTTTGCAATTTTGGTATTTTCTCTTTCCTCTTTCTTCATTGGGACTCCTTGGATCCCAAGAAACTTTATTATTTCGAAATTCTTTTTTATTGGATACTTATTATCCTTCTAGATGCATCTTTATGCATTATTTCACATTATCTTGTTTACTTCTCTTTAAAATAACTCTTTTTGAGAATATTTCTTTATTTCTCTTTTATTTTCCTCATTGGTATTCCCTTTAACATTAGAAATCCTTGGGATACGAAATTCCACAAAGGATAGATCAATTATGCCTCTTTTCACTTGTTTTCCACATTTTATCATTATTTTTGATTTCTTTCTTATGAAAGAAATACTTTATTAATCCTTTTCTTTTCTTATTGATTTTCTTTGCAACTTTGGACTCCTTAGAACCCAAGGAATCCAAGAGGCACGAAATCCCTCTTTGGATTTGCCTTCTAGAGGTTTCCACATCCTTATTCTCTCAAATATTCAATCATTCATTTACTAATTGAATTTTCTTGTAATTTGGGCCCAATAGCCAATAAAGCCCACAACACAATCATCAAGGCTATTGTAAACGAAATCCATTCATTTGAAGAAAATTATATCATTATTTGTTCAAATATCTTTAATGTGAGAAATTACATTCCTCACCCAATGAACCCAAAAATTGGGGTTGTAACACCTATGAACTCTCATATAGTTGTTGTTAAATGAATTTTGAGATATCTAGCTGGCATAATTGACTATGGCATCTAATATCCAAGAGATCAACCTTTTGACCTTTAAGCCTATACTGATGTTGATTACGTTGGTTGCTGTCTTGATCACAAAAGTACGCATGGTGGTTGTTTCTTTCTCGGGAAATCACTCATCTCTTGGTTTAGCAAGAAACAAAATACCGTTGCTTTATCTACCACTAAGGCCGAATACATGGAAGTTGGTTCTTGTTGTGCACATGTATTATGGATGCAACAAGTACTAAATGACTATGTATTTCTCTATCATCAACTCTGATTTTTGTGATAATACTAGTGCCATAAATTTAGTACAATCTTATTTTTCATAGTCGAGAAAAACACATTGAATTTCGTCATCATTTTCTCTACGATCACATCACTAAAAATTACATTTGCTCCATCATGTGGATACTAAAAATCAATTGGCCGATAATTTTCACAAAACCTCTTGCTTTGGAACAATTTTGAATTATACAAGATAAATTATACATTGTTCCTATTGAGGATGTTTATTTTGATCTTTTGAAAATTGATGAGTTTATCGAGATTCTCTCCATACCTTATGGCATCTCTACATCATGGCAGACTTTACATTCTTGACCATTGGTTTAGAGTATTTTTTAAGGATTTTTTTTGGAAAAATTGGTAAGAATATTTCCAAACCCCTAAAAGGGGACTAAGGTTACAAGCTACAACCAAGACATGTAGCTACATCACATACAAAAAGATGACAAGTTTGAGGAATCAAACCTACGTAAACTAGAGACCAAATTGGACTTTGAATGAAGTTCCAATTTCTACAAAGAATAGGATTAAGATTGGAAAGTTTTGATTTATACAATCTAAATAGTAACTTCATATCATTCTCTTTAAATTGAAGAGAATGATTGAATCCCGATCTGGTGCTCCATGTTTCCTTTTATTGTGTTCTTTCCATACAACATCAACACATGTAGTGACTGCCCAAAGATCAACGATCATATGTGAAGGACCTATTCTATTTTTTTCACCCAAACAAGTGTATAAATCATATGATCTCCTAGTATTGAGCTTGAGTTGTGCACAACTCCAAATGTACTTCCAAAATGAGCAGCCGTTGAATAGGTGATCAATAGATTCTGAGCCATTAAGACATAGAAAACATGTCGTGTCAATAGATGGGTCCATTAATGTTTTTTATCCATGGTTGTTAGTATGTTTTTGATGGCCCTATAAGTAACAAGATTTCACTTAGGTTGATGATACATGAACCATAAGTTTCTATAGGAAGCATTCATATCTTGTTTTTTTATGAATCTCCCATAGTTTATGATAATCTCCATGCTTGAATTTGGGCCAAAGTTGATTCATTCTTCTCCAAATAGTTGAGGGTCCCTAGTTATGATTAACATTGAGATTCAAATCACACCTGTTCCTCATCCAAACGATCCATGTAGAGTCACTTGTTAGAAACTTTTTAATTCTTCTAAGTGTGTGCATGTAAGCTAGGTCCAAGAGAAGCTTTAGATCAAGGACTCCTTCTTCACATGGATAGGCTATTTTACTCCAACTAGCCAGATGAGATGAGCTTCCCCAGATGAAATCAACCATCATGATCTACAGCCGATGTAAGACATCATAGGGAATTTCTCCTTGTCCGAACCAGTAGTTTATCAAACCCATAGCACAATGTTTGACCAAAATCAGTCTCCCTGCCATTGAGATTTTTGTGCCGATCCATTTTATGATCGTGTATTTAAGCCTATCAAGACAATCATGGAAGTTCCTTCGTCTAAGATTCACACCTGCTAGTGGAAACCCAAGATAGTTGGCCATTCACCTCTTCTAATACCAATGGAATTAATCAGGGTCTCTTTATCTCTGCATGATTTGGACAGATAGATGTGAGTCTGGGATGGATTGTGAGTCATACCATATATCTTCCCAAAGTCCAGGAGAAGGTTCTTGAGATGTCTAAGACTTCTGCTTCTGCCTTCAACAAATATGAGAACGTCATCATCAAAAAGTAAGTGGTTGAGAACTCTAGTACGTCTGATAGTATAGGATTTTATTTTCCCCATATCATGAGCTTTATCAATGTGTCTGCTCAGACCTTTGATAGCTATAACAAAAAGAAGTGGAGATAAAGGATCTCCTTGCTGTAGACCGTTGGAATTTTTAAAAAACCCAATAGAACTACCATTAAGGAGCAAGGAGAAGGAAGGAGTTTTGATACATTATCGAATCATGGTTATCCATCTATCACAGAAGCCAAGTTCCCTGAGTGAGTTCCATAAGTAAGGCCACCTTATAGAATCAAACGCTTTGGTAATGTCGATCTTAATACAAGCATAAGGGGACATGTTCTTGGTATTGTAGTTTAGGGTGAATTCAGCTGCAAGCATGGAGCAGTCCTTAATGCAACGACCATTGACAAAAGCACCTTAGTACTTGGAAATAAGTTTAGGTAGGACATATGCAAGCCTTTTAGATATAATCTTTGTTATTATATTATATAGAATAGAGAAGTAAGAGATTGGTCAGAATTTAGGAGGCGAGGCTATCATTTCCTTTTTGGAATCAAAGCAAGAAACACATGGTTGACCTGTCGAAGCATAGTACCACCTTGGAAAAACCATTGTACAACTTGAGTAAGATCATATTTAATCAACTCCCAGTTTTCTTTGTAGAAGAAGCCATTGAATCCTTCCAATCCCAGACTTATATTAGCTCCAATACTCCATAGTGAGTCTTTAATTTCTTCGAGGTTCGGAACCTTACACATAGCAACATTATCTTCTTAAGAAACCTAAATGATGCATTCACATTCAGGAATGGGTACAATGTTGATTGGTTGATTATAGAGAGCTTCAAAGAAACTCAGAGTCTCATATGCTATGCTGTTCTCATCTTCAAGATAATTACCTGCACAATCAAACAACTCAGTTATGGAGTTAATAGACTCTTTTCTTTTGACTACAAAGTGGTATAGCTTGGTGTTTCTATCACCGTTAGCCACCCAATCCATCCTACTATGTTGCCAATAGTAGATTTCCTCAGCCTTAGAAAGTTTTTTAAGTCCGTCAAAAGTGATTTTCTCAGCTTCAATGCGATCACTGTCCAGAGGATTTCTTCTAAGAGCAGTTGAGATATCGTCCATTTCCATCCTTTCTCTGTTGAGAAGATTCTTCAGATTCACATAAATTTTGGACCACAATTTCAATTTGACCTTGACATGTTTAAGCTTTTGAGTAAATCTGAATAAAGGATTGCCAGTGCAATCATAATTCCAGGCTTTATTGATGATGTCTTTAACACCCAGCCACTCCATCCAAAAATTTAAGAAACAAAATGGTTTAGCTTTCCTTTTCAATTCCCTAAGATTTATAGTGATGGCTGAATGATCAGAGAATGAATTAGTCAGAAGCTTCATATTCGAGCCTGAGAAATGCTTGATCCACTCCTGATTGACCAAAGAACAATCAAGTTTACAGGTAATACGTTTAGCTACCCCTTGCTTGTTATGCCATGTAAAAATCTCATTCTCGATAGATGGGAGTTCAAATAAGTTTGAGTTGTCTATGACCGAGTTGAAAGAACTAAGAATCTGAGTCGAGACCTCTCTAACTCTAGAATTTTCTTCTCTCTTTTGTATATTGTTGAAGTCACCTATGACAAGCCAAGGGATATTAGCAGAAGTGCTAATTTTTTCAATAGTCTCCCATAAATTTGATCTCTGACAAGCAAGATTCCGAGCATATATTGCTGTAAGAATGACTTTGAGGCCTCCTTTATTCATACATTCCATGGTGATCTACTGGTCATCCATGGCAGTACTAGAAATGTCCCAACTTTTAGGATTCCATCCAATGCATATGCACCCATTATTATCATGGTCGTGATTAGACAAAAATTTCCAACCCTTAGGTAAAAGCTTTTTAGAAAGATGTTTAACTTGAGATTTAATCTTTGTTTCAACTAGAACATCGATTGAAGCCTGTAATTCTAAAACTAATCTCCTAACCTCCCTATTTTTACATGGTTTCCCAGAACCATGCACATTTTTCATGAGGAAGGTCATTAATGACCCTTGCTAAAGGAACGTGTTTTACGTGGCCCATCCACTCTAGCTCCTTTGTTCTTCTTCTTTGAAGCATGTGTTCTAGGTATTTCACCTTCCTCCAACACATTTGCACAATTTTTTGTGATTTGTCCATCACCTATGGTTGTCATCTGCAATGGGTACCACTTCAGTCACCTGCTCATAAACTATAGTTACTTGCTCTTCAGTTTCCGTCACCTATTCTTCAACATTGAGATTGTCAAATTTGTTGCTTACTGTGACCGTCGGTACCTATTCAATGCTTGTTGATGCAGTACTAGTCTCAAGATTTGGACCTGACTTCTCAACTCTTTACTTCTTCATATTACTGATGACTTTCAAGACCTGTTTGTCCTTGGGTTTTTCAATAGGGACATCAGGTTTTGCTTTTAATGGACAATCATCATGGTCGTTCCTGAACACCTTACATTCAAGACATCTCAGTGGAATATAATCATAATTGATGGATACATCAGAAGCATCACGATTAGGCATGTTCACTCAGACTTCCTTGGGAGGGTCCTCATCAGCATCTATCTCTACAAGCACCCAGGCTTCCCCCAAAACATTCTTGGTCGATTGATTTGTAATCAATCTTTAGTAGTTTCCCCATGCTACTGGCTACAATATCAACTGCACGTGGAGACCAGTTTTGAACCATAATTGGTATGTTAATCCAGATAGGCAATGTGCTGAAGAGATCCTTTTGTAGTTCATCACCCATTTTGTAGTCCTTCACCACCACCAGTCTCCCATCAAACCATCGAGGGCCTCCTTGAATGATAGATCGCTTGTTTTCAGTAGAATTGAAATGCATAAGGAAGAATTGATAAGGTTTTGAGAACATATCCAATCCCCTTTTGATTTCCAAACACGCTTGATCCAATCTAGCAAATGGTAATAATATGGCTGCTTCCCCATCACATACAAGATAGTTGTATGTTCCCAAGAATTCTCCATCACCTCATAGGTGCAATTGTCAATGGTGATGAACCGTTTTCCATCGATCTTCACAAGTGGGGCAAAGTCACGTTCCTTGAAAGTATCCACTCTGTTGAGAACTTAGGACCAGGATCGGATGCCGCCATCCTTGGTTGCAGTAGTCATAGCCCCAGGAGGGAGGGAAAGCCTCCCCTCCATGAAGCTGGGAGGCTGCCTTCTTGATCGCCACCAATAAACCATAGTAGAGCCTAGGAGCCACGTCAAATGTTGAGTTGTCCATACCAAGAAGATTCCAAACATGTCTACTGAACAGGAAGTCAGAGAGATAGTGAACCAAAGTATTCATCACATTTTGCAAATAGGGCAGGTGTCATCGGTGATGATGTTTCGGTGAGCTTTCTTAGTAGTAGTAAGGATGGTTTAGTGTTGGAGTAGCCAGAGAAAAGTTATGTAGTTGAGAGGGATAGGAAGCGTCCAGATTGCTTTCCATTTATCTAAGGGAGTGGGTGAGAGGTGCAACCATAACCAATTATAATTTGTTATAACAGAGAGCTCACCCCTTGCTTCTAGAGGTCAGGACCGGGTATTTAGCCCAATATCTTTCGTGGGGGCTTGTATGTTTTGAATGAGGTGCTATGATGGATGGAAGAGATAAGAATGGATGAAACCCCAATCCCAATCGCCAGCATCCTGGGCCATAGATTGAACTGTGAGGTCTCCCATATCCTATGGAATGTTGGTGTTGGGATCAATGTCAAGAATTGATTTACCCATTAGCCATTTATCATGCCAAACATTTGTAATGGACCCTGAGTTGATAGTGTTATGACAGAAGGCTTCAAGTATTGGAATGTGTCACTTGATGAAGGACCATGCATAAAAACAAGGCTGTTTGGAGACTGTTCCATTTTGAATTCCAGTCCGGTCAAGAAAATGGTCGACCGAGGAAGGTTCTAGAACAAACTTTTTAATTCATTCAAACTAGTCGTTGTATATAAATTAATTTCACTAAAACAGTTATTTGACCCTCTAGAACCCTCTAGGCTCTCCCTAAAGATGCCCTAGCCACCCATACTTAATTCCTATAAATAGTAGTGGTCTAGAGGCATTCTAACACACACTTGCATACTTTTATACATTACATCTTGAGGAATAAGAGTTGTATCTATCATTTTGTAAATCATTCACAACAACATCCTTTTTTGTCTTTGCCATTAGGTTAGCTTACCACTATTCTACAACCTTGATACATCCTTAAGTGGTTTGGTTCATAATCTTGATTCATAAGGACATTGCAGAACTTATTTGGTGTATTTCTTCTTCCTTTCTTATTTATGTAACTTGTGGTTCTCTTCCTCGACCCTCGGTGCATCTGTAAAAGAAGAGGTGTGGTGTTTCTCTTCCTTGGCCCTCAGTTCATCTATAAAAGAAGAGATGTGGTGGTTCTCTTCCTTGGCCCTCGGTGACTCTATAAAAGAAGAGGTGTGGTGGTTCTCTTCCAACCTGCCTAAAATTGAATGGATAGACCATATATTATATGGCAAGGGCAACATTGAAGTTGTAGTCCTTTGCTGCATTGGATGTTGGTCTATATGGTATGCATGTAATGACTTCACCCATGCTAGAAGGCAACAACCACCCTCAGTTTTGGTGGTCTTCATTAAAGAAAGGTCCAAGGCAATCTTACAAAACCCTAAAAGTTCATCTCCTACCATTTTTGTAAGGAGCAATTTATCCAATTGCCCCCACCAGACTGCCAGTTTCTAATATTGTTGATGCTGCATTCCAAAGTCATAGTTTGAAAATGGGCATCAGTGTCCATGCCAAAAATGGATATGGGTGGTGTATCTTGGGCATTGGATACCCAGGCTACACAGCCTCTACTTAAGAAGTAAAAGTCAAAGGCATCATCTTCACAATGAAAATTTACATAGAATGTAACTAGCCTTATCCTATCATCTTCACTGATTCATCTACAACAATCTATATCCTGAAGAACAACAACATCATAGATAGAAAGCTATAGCCCTTGAGAAGAGAGTTCTACCATACCCTCTCCTCACTACCAAATACACACCTCTCATTTATTCAACGCAAGCACAACATGGTGGCAGACAATATAGCAAAACACTCTCTGTACTCCTTCCTACTATACTCCTTCCATCAGGATAATCCTGGCTAGTTGTCCATGGATATTGATATCCAACTATCTTCTATTTGGCCCTTAATAGAGAACGGGATGTATAATAAATAATCTATATGTTTGTCACAAAAAAGTGCAAATTGGCACCATTTTGGCCAATTTTGCCCAAATTTGGAACTCCTTGTCTAAAAGAATATTTTTACTTAATCTCCACCCATTGAAGTAAAAATGTTGATCTATGACAAATGCATGCTACATTTCTATGTTCTATTGCTAAATGGTCTTAATTGTTGAGTTTGTACATGTGAATCACCTCTCTTATTTTTGTGAATGGTTTGGTTGAATTTGAGCAAGCTATGAACGCTTAGGCTCATGGAATCACATGAAAAAAGTATGAATTTCATGTTGTTCACTCATGTGGCATGACATTACTTGATGAAGTGTTGGAATAGTTTTCATGCAGGAGGTTTTATATTGAGAACCACACTAGTGGCCCCTCTTTGACTTGACTTTTCTTTCATCATCTTCTTACCCCTCCACCTCATGAGAAGATGACAAAGTGCACATATTCAGCCTTGTCCACATCCAAAAGTTTGGGGGTGGCCATATCTATATCTCGCCACTTCACGCTCACCACCATATGCCTTACATACACCAAGGGCAAAGAAAAGAAAAAGAAAAAAAAAACAAAAATAAAATAAAATATGCTTCCATGTAATAACATCTAAATATAGAAAAAATGAGCGCTCTATGTAATATCACTCCAATCTCTTATCACAAACCTTTCTTCTATTTTCATACCCATTAAGATAGAAATAATCAAACCTAGCTCACTTCACCCTTTTTCTATATCAATGTGGGTCACTTGGTGTGGTTTGAAGTATGAAGTTGAATGCATGAAAATGAAACAACCACTTGTGGTCATTTTAATTAACGCCATCATGAAACGGTCTACGTGGAGCTCCATGAAAGCCATATGGATAGCCTATGTGTTCTATGCACTATATTTAAAGTTTGTATGCTTAGTTATCTTTTCATGATTGGTTTGTGAAAGTGGAGAGGAGCGAGGTGAAACACATGTACTTAGTCACCTTTAAGTTCATTTAGTCAATAACCATCTATTGAAATGCATTTATCATTCTTGTTTGTTGAAAGAAATTGAAGAGAGATTAGGTTGGAGCATATTTGAGGAAAAATATGTTTTAAGTTTGGGGTGGTGATGTAGCCTTATTTTAAGGCTCCATAATGTGTCTTTTTACATCTTAATCACATCTAAACATTGTTAGAATGCAAGTTCTTCCCCTAATACATGATTCCATATCAAATGCACTTATGGCTATTTTTGTGTGTTTTTCAAGCATTTGCACATGCATTGGATGAAACATGGAGAGAACAAGAGGATCCTTGAGTTTCTACACCCCAAGATTGGACACAGATCTTCCCCAAGCATCCCTTGAATAGGCAAAAATTTCTCCAAGGCAAAAAGCAACCATTTGGAGGAACTAAGAGCAAAAATGAGTAGATGATCCCTCACCAGAGGTCGTGGTACCCTGCCATGGCCATGGTAAGATGTCTCAAAATCATAGGTTGATTGCAAGCTACAACAAGGCAGACACCATAGTCATGGCCATCAAAATGATTGTGGCATGCAAGAGATACCACGACCATGACAGCCCCCACGAGCATGGCAAGGAGTGTCCACAACCATCAACAGTCAGACTAGAATGACTGTGGTCGTAAACACGACCATGGCACTTCATATCTAACTCGCTCATGGCAATCTCCACAACCGTGGCAAGCAATATCAACAACGACCTCCTTCAACATTATGTCCATGGTTATCCCCTCCACCATGCTCGTTCTCTACACTACGCCCGTGTCACCTCTCACCTAACATGGCTGTGGTCACGGACACAACAAAACTCCACTTCAACCTATCATTATAACCTTCTCCACCTTGCTTGTGCCCATCCACCATGACCCAGATGATCCCCATCCACCACAGCCGTGGTGACTACCCAAACCCTACCTATTTTTCCATTGTATTTCCATTACTACCCCTACTTAACCTAGTGCTTCCCCACCACCTATATATACTAGGGTGGCGGATGTAGCACGAAGGTTAGCCACTTCGACACCCCCTTACCATTGAATGAGCTATCACCTACCTCCATCCATCACTCACTCAACCTAGTTTTCTAGGTTTTCTACCACAGAACATCACATTCCCATGCTATCCACCCACCATGGAGGAAGGAGCTCAAGCTACAACAACTAGGAGGTGAAGGAGTCTTCATCACACTCTATGGACCCAAACCCCTCCACTCCTTTTTCTTTCTCTTCTTTTTCTTGTCTTATGTCTAGCTAAGCCCCTTGTGGTGGGCTATATGGGGTTAAAATGATACTTTGATACCATTTTGGGGGAATATTACTTGTAACTCTATAATTTCATTCCATGATTATTCATTTCTATTTCTATCTTATTTCCCATGACACTACTTGTGGTTTGTGCCTAAAAATATGAATTGCTTGTGGTTTTATGCTGGAAACCACCTAAGTCTAGGAGAAGATAACATATATGAGGCTGTTTTGGGATTTGCTCCTAGGTTCAACTAGTGGATCCCTAGCTAGAACCCCATCTTCCCACACATATAGCCCTTCTTCTACTCCTAGGTGTGAGATATAGTAGCTAGTATAGGATTTCTTAGTGTGATTTCCTAGGAGTTTTTTAAAAGCAAAATGGTGAGTAATGTGAGGTGAAATACCCTTACCTCTACTCCCCATTCCTACATTTGGCTCCCACTTGAACTAAAGATTCCTATCCTAAAACCTAGATTAGTCAAATCCAACAAAAATCCCACCTAACCTTGGTCCAATTGAGCCTC
This sequence comes from Alisma plantago-aquatica, assembly GCA_963693085.1. Taxonomy (NCBI): domain Eukaryota; kingdom Viridiplantae; phylum Streptophyta; class Magnoliopsida; order Alismatales; family Alismataceae; genus Alisma; species Alisma plantago-aquatica. The sequence goes on along the minus strand of OY856412.1, from coordinate 1,314,650,776 downwards.
GTAAGGCTAGATAGGGTGTGCAAGGGTGTATTTCACCTTCCAACACTCTATTCTACCCATGACCCACCGATATTCTAGGGTGATTCTATTGCATTTGACTAATTGTTTGGTTTAGTAATCTAGAATGAGTGGTTAGATTTTGCTTGATATGTTCCCCCAAACTAATATCTTAGTGTTATTCCCCCAAATGACCCACCTTTCTTTAACATTTCTTAAAACCCATCTTGCTCTCCTAGATTGTTCATGCTTGCTTAGTTTAATTTCTTCTTAGATTACTTTCTTAGTCTTGGTAATTAACCCTTGCTAGTGTAGTTAGTGCACCTTTGTGCTTGCTTAATCTAGATAGTGGTACTTTAGGTCTCTAATTGTGTAACATCCCACTCTTTTTATGCGAATTTTCAAAATATTTTATTCTTTACATAATATTTTTCTATAGCATAATTGTTGAGGACCTTCATGCAAATTGCCCATGTTAGCCTTACAATTTCATTTCATATGAAGAAAATTATGTTCATTTACTTTCTTATCCATGGTTTACTTTTAGAAAGTATTTCCTTATATATTTATGCACTCCTGTTTAGAAAATAGAAATGAATGTTTTATGTCAACTTTCCTCTCTCTTATTATCATTAGTGGTTTTTATGCATAAAAGCTTGCTTAATATTCCTCAAGATGTTTGTTGCTGATATTTGGACTGATCACATGAATTATCTTCATTTTGTGATTAATGAATAGCTCTATATGCTTTAATCTATTCACTTAAGTGTATTGAATTCATTTTTCCTAATTAGGAGTGATGGTGGGCTAAAAGATGAAATTAAATATGCCATTGTGTTTTAATGCACTTAATTATCCTATGGGTGAACTTTGAGGTCATTTGGACTTCAAATGACCCTTCTAATGTTAATTATATGTTTTATATGGTTTAATGAATACCAATCAATGTATTATGTTCACATTTATGTGATACACTCTATCACGCATGTTACTTTATCTATTTTATTTCTTCTCACATCCGTGACTATTGGATCAAGATCAAATGGTGTCTGTGTTGTCAATTACCTCTGCCTCTTCTACGAACAAGAACTATTTCATAGGTTGTTACACCCCGACCTCATTCTCTCTCACCTCTTATCTATTTCACGAGATCTCTTCATCCCTGAATTTGCCTCGCCTTCCCAATTCGAACGAGGTATGACTCGTCCCCTAGCTCCCCTCATAGGAGAAACACCCATTTAGGGCTCACCGCCTCTCTCTGCCATGAATGTGCAGGCACCTCATTCACCTTCCTCGTCTCCATCTAAAGAGCCCAAAAGAATCAGCAGACCCCAAGGATCCTTCCTCCTAGATAAATTATTCCTTCGAATCCCTCAAGAACCCAAACCTCCTCCTCCTCTCTCTCTGGTGACCTCCACAACCTGCCTGACCTCCAGAGCATCCCCTCTCAAATTAAGGATGCGGTGAGCATGCCTGAACCCTCAGACAACTGCTCCTATTGTTCGTTTACCCTACGAGTGGCCCAGTCACCACGTCCTATAGACCAACAATCACCCTCACTGGAGACCCATTGTCTCACCAATTTGATGCTTCTCCAACCTAAGGGACCACACCACGACCTTCTCCCATCCACCATGAACGATTTCTGACTCGCATCCATGGACTTTCGCCTCAGCACTAGTGGTTTCCAGTACCCAACCTCCTCCCCTATTTCTCACAGTCATTCTCTATCCTTTGGCCATGATGGCCTTCTTCCTATAGTAGTGGTCATTTTGGCTTTGTCAGACTCCCCCGATCACCCTCTAGTGGTTCTGGCCTCACACTTCATGGTGTTTCTTCACCTGGTGGTTTGGCAGTAGTGCTTGGCCATGGCCAGAGCAACGCCTCGAGTCTAGTACTCGCCATGGTCCATCTTCTTGGCTCTTTGGCTCCGCTGATGATTTGCAACTCACAGGAAATCTCACCCTTGCAAGAACAATCCTCCCATCCCGCATTCCGATCAGAGTTCCTTCTCCTATCTCGACACTCGATGCCATGACTAAGGGGTGAAGAATCCAGGTCACAAGATGACCTTGGTACCCATGTCATTTTAATTTGATGATTTTAACCATGAGGGTATTTCGTGGTTTTCATATGCCCTCCCTTCTCTGACCGTGGTTCCTCAGTGGAGAGCCTTCTCGTTATTTGGCCGACCCCTATTGGTCCAGATCAGTCCCGACTCACTGGATTGGGGTGTATATATATACATGGCCTTTTCTTGTTTTTTCATTGGTCTGTTCTTTGTAAATTCGTATTAAATTGCCCGATGCTCAGAAAAATGAGAAAAAATATGTTTTGGAAAGGGTTTTCGATGAGGAATCTTATTTTTTGATTTCTATTGACTGATTTATCTGTTTTCACATCTCAATTTGTATATGAACGAACTAGGGTTTAATGATGTATGATGAAGGATATGCATGCTAATTTTAGGTGTTTAAGGGAATCCAATCAGTCAAACAAGGTTTGACTTAGGTTCTTTAAATCAAGGTAAGAGGGCCATGCCGTTGGCATAACTAAAGTTGGTTTATTGAGTATTTATGACTATTGTTAAGCACTTTATGCTAAAGTCATGATAAGTACATGTTTTCCTCAAAGTATATGTTTATTGAATGGTTGATAGCTATACGTTAAGTCTAAGTATAGAAAATATCATTTAGGCTATGGATTATGATTAAGATTCATGAAATCAATATTAATAAGGAGAAATCCCATTCATGCTTAAGAGGGAAAAATCCCATAATGTTTCCAGAGGAGAAACTCCAATCATGTTAAGAGGGAGTAATCCCATTAAGATCAAGATTAAGTTGTCAAGATTTTTAGATCAAGTCAAATGAAAATTTGATTAAGTTCTATATGTACCTCATTTATGGACTCTTTGAGTCATTATGGGCTTTTCGAGCATTATGGGCTTTCTGAGCATTATGGGCTCCTTATGGGCATTAAGAGAGGTTTGCTTACATTTCTTATCAAATTCAGTATGTTAAAAAATGCCAAGAATGTTTAATGTCAAATTTATATTCATGTTTATGACAAGTCAATGTATATGTTATTTCAATGTCTTATAACATGCCAATGCCACTTACTTACCATGAATCTCTTAGTTTGCTTGGTTGGGGACGAGATGTCCCTAGGTTTTGAAGCTAAACGGGAGAAACCAACTTGAGGAGTTCCAAGGACTTAAGGATCTAAGGAGTTGTTTCCTAGTGAGACTTCCATCTATGGAGATCCTATGTTTCCACACGTTGTCTAGTTTATGTTAAGCATATCTTAAACTTATGATGTATTTTCCATTCCCAAGAACATTATGTATGAATCTATGTTTTCAATTAAATGCTAAGTGTTATTTATTACTTGATATGAGATCATAAATGTGACAACTCTCCCTAGAAATTCAAGCACCCCACATTATGATAAATGTTGGGGAGAATGTATGCTTCTGTTGACCATGTATAAAACCCTAGGGAGGGATTTTCCATTATTGGTATCAGAGAAAGAAATAGATGGCCACTTAGGCAACAATAGAGATTCATATTATATTCTAATATCATGTTATGTTCTAATATCATGTTATGTTTACCCTTTTAGATGGCCCCTAAGAAGAAGGAGAAGGTTGGTGAGTCAAAGACCTCACAAGGATATATCTTCTAGTGGAGATAGGAATCAAGACATGAATCAAGTTCCCCCACAAATCATCATAGAAGCCCTAGTTGCAGCCATGACCAATGCCTTCCAACCTAGAGCTCCACCCAGAGTACATGAGATCTCCCTCATATATTTCTTGAAGATTAGGCCTGATGTTTTCCATGGCGAAGGAGAGGTTGATGTGGTAACCAAAGATGAGGAGTGGATTAACAATATGGAGCATTGTTTTAGAGACTTAGAGTGTCCCCCACATAGTTGGGTTAGGTTTTCCACCCATATGCTCAAGGATGCAGCCCGTACTTGGTGGGAGCACCTCTTAGCCTCTATGGAAGAAGATGACCCTCCTTTCACCTGGGGTGAGTTTTTGGAAGTCTTTAATGATCATTATTTATCTGAGGCTATGTTAGAGAGGAAGGAGGATGAGTTTGTCAACCTTAAGCAAGTGGGTGACATGACTGTCACTGAGTATGCTATGAATTTTCATAACCTCCAAAAGTATGGTCTTGAGTACAGTGAACAAAAGACGACCAAGAAGTTCATTAGAGGGCTTAAGTCTGGTCTAAGTTATGCCTTATCAGGTAGAGGTCATAGGACCATGCAATCAGCCTTGGATGCATCCCTAGAATTGGAGGATCACCCTGGGAGGAACCATAAGAAGTAGGTACCCCAAAACAACCGTCACCATCAACCCCCGCCACCCTCCAACCATAAAAGAAAAGCTCATGAGACTTCTTCTGAAAGTGGGAGAACCCCATGCCCTACATGTAAGAGAAATCATGGTGGTCCTTTTAGGTTTGGAACTTTTGTTTGCTACTATTCTGGTGTGGAAGGGCATATTAAGAAAAATTGCCCCAAGCTTGCAAAGAAGGATCACAACCATAACCAAGCTAGGAACCCTAATCCTCCACCCAAGGTTAAACCAAGGCTCTTCACCATGCAAATGCCAGATGGAGAAGAGGAAGACAATCAAGGTGAGGGTAGTTAAGTAATTTATGTTGAATAATAATGCTTTGTTTATGTATGCCTCTTTTATAATGAAAACTATATGGAAAATTTGCAAGTTTATGTGAAACTCTTAAGGTGGGAAAAAACTCTAGGAAATTTTGAGGATGAAATTTATTTAAGGTGGGTAGTATTGTAACATCCCACTCTTTTTATGCAAATTTTCAAAATATTTTATTCTTTACATAATATTTTTCTATAGCATAATTGTTGAGGACCTTCATGCAAATTTCCCATGTTATCTTTACAATTTCATTTCATATGAAGAAAATTATGTTCATTTACTTTCTTATCCATGGTTTACTTTTAGAAAGTATTTCCTTGTATATTTATGCACTCTTGTTTGGAAAATAGAAATGAATGTTTTATGTCAAGTTTCCTCTCTCTTATTATCATTAGTGGTTTTTATGCATAAAATCTTGCTTAATATTCCTCAAGGTGTTTATTGTTGATATTTCGACTGATCACATGTATTATCTTCATTTGGTGATTAATGAATAGCTCTATATGCTTTAATCTATTCACTTAAGTGTATTGAATTCATTTTGCCTAATTACGAGTGATGGTGGGATAAATGATGAAATTAACTGTGCCATTGTGTTTAATGCACTTAATTATTTTATGGGTGAAGTTTGAGGTCATTTGGACTTCAAATGGCCCTTCTAATGTTAATTATACATTTTATATGGTTTAATGAATACCAATCAAGTAATGGTACAGAGGGCACGCTCCATCTTCTCTCTAGGGCACGCTCTATCTTCTCTCTAGGGCACACTCCATCTTCTCTATAGCTCTCTTCCCTGGTGGCGCCGCTGGGGGAGGGGAGATCCTCCTCAGATCCTCCCTCCCCCTGGACTCAACGACGGTCGGATAGGTTTGGTCTACGCCGTTAGTCCCTAAAGGTATTAGGAGCGTCGTTTTCAGTTGATCCGTAGTAGCCCCTTGTTCCCTAGTTCATAGCAGAAAGGATGCGCTGTGAGGTTCCCAACTTAGACTGTTGATTCGGCATTTTGACTTCGTCAGATCTTTCCATTCAAGAGTGATGGAAAGATGGGAGCTGATCTAGGTCCAGATCGGCCCTTGTGCTGCTGTTCCGAGCTGCTGAAGCCAGGTGGTCTCCACGCCATCTCATTTCCCAGCAACTGCTCGTCTGGTGGTCGAGATATCCCCCAGGATAATGGTTCTCTTTGGCTTCGAATGGACGGAACGTGTCTTGGCACTGGTGATGATGGCTCCCTCAATGGGTGACTGGGTTCCCCCTGGTATGCTCAGAGTTGCAGCCTCATCCCTACTGCGATGGTAGCCCCCCGTTTTGGGGTTCAGATCGTCGACCTGTTCTAGGTCCTGGGTTACAGGTTGGTTTTCGAGTTTCTCTGGTTGTACACGAAGGTGGTGGTTCTCCATCCAGGTGTGGCCAAGACACGTTGGTTGGTTTGGGTGGCCCTGTCCGGCCAACTGTGTTCCATGTTTGGCGGCACCCCCTAGCTCTGGATTCCTTGACTTAGCAGTCATGCAGTCATGTACTCCCTCCATTCGCACTGAGGTTCACTGCTGATTGAAAGGCTGTTGAGATGCTGTTGAGCTGCAGTGGGCGTTTTCTCCCCACTCTGTTGTTGTTTGATGCTCTCATGGTGTTTTTTGGAATGCCTGTATGCAAACTGCAGCTTGGGGTGTTTTCCCCGGCATGATGGTTTGGTGCTGTGTAAATAGCATCTACCGAAGATCAAGGACATGGTAGGTCTGCTACTGGGCTGTTGGGCGGGATGATAGTTAGAAGGATCTCTGTAATCCTGGCATAGTACCTCACTTTGTGGGTACTCTTAATAGATAGTTGGTATTGTGCTTAGCATAAAGGAGTGAATTGGAGCTGTTCATTTCCCTCCCACGCTCTGTTGCTTAAACATGCTGGTTCTTGATTCTGTTCTGGCTGGATTAGCTTCTTTTTTGATCTGGTATCAAGGGGTTTCTTTTTTGGGTGACCTTGCCCTTGTTAGAATCCTAATGTTTTGGTTGATAAGAAGGTCAGAAGCTTCAAGTCATGCTATAGGTAGGAAAATCAATGTTTGTTCTATGTCAAGCTACTGCTACTACTTGTGGGTATACTGAATGCATGTAACAGTGGTTTGGAATAGTCTTCTTCTAGTAGGATTGCTTGTAGCTAGCTTGTGTAGCTAGACAAGTCTTCTTAGTTTTATCCAATCTTGAAAAATTGTGTTTCCTCCTACATGGGGAGTTTGATCTTTGTTTGAGCTTTTCTAAGCTCCTGTTGATGTAATGGGGTACTTAGTGCCCAAAGTTTTTGGTTTCTATTGTAACACGCCTTTTGACCGACCAAAAAAAAAGAATACCAATCAATGTATTATGTGTCACATTAATGCAATACACTCTGTCACGCAGGTTACTTCATCTATTTTATTTCCATGCATGTCCACGACCGTTGGATCATGATCCAACGGTGTCTGTGTTAACATCTACCTCTACCTCTTCCACGAACATGAATCATTTCATAGGATGTTATGCCCCGACCTCGTTCTCTCTCACCTCTTATCCATTTCATGAGATCTCTTCATCCCTGAGTTCACCTCACCTTCCTGATTCGAACAAGCTATGACTTGTCCCCTAATTCCCCTCATAGACAAAACACCCATTTAGGGCTCGCCACCTCTCTCTGCCATGAATGCGCATACACCTCATTCACCTTCCTATTCTCCATCTAAAGAGCCTAAAGGCATCAACAGATCAAGAGAATTGAATGAACTAATATAAGATGGAACGAAGTAGAAAACATAATTATCAACTAAGCTAACTGACTAAGTAATAAGAAAGCATTATTGTGAGCTAGTAAAGTGAATATTTAACTAGAAAATATCAGGATCCACTAGAAAATATGTCTACTTTAGATATAAAGCATCATTATCAACTAGAAAATAATAGTTATCCCAAGTAGAAGGCATTATAATCACTAGGAAAGATGAGTAATTTAATTAGAAACACCATAACCAACTTGAAAAGATATATACTTCAACAAGATAGCATCATGACATATTAGAAAAGGTGGCTACCATAAAGTATCATAATCAACTACAAAAGATAGAAATTTTACTCTAAAATACCATTTTCATTTAGAAAAAAATAATTACTTTGAGGCCCACGATGGCTCCTTGCCTATTTTTATAGCCTCCCACTCTATCAATAATGTCATTTTACAGTAGAGAACTTCTAGATAGTGGAAATATTGCTGGGAAGAGAACAAGAATGAGATAATTTGCTTACTACCTTTAGAAGAGAAGAAATGGGTATGTTTGTATTGGGTGTATATAAAGGTTTTAGAGCCAACTATATTACATTTTAGAGGGGAAACCCTAAAAAAATTCAATAAATTCTTGGACATGTGAGATATTCCGGTGGCGTTCCTCAATCAACCTCATGAAATGAAGAGATCCATAGGCCCCACTCCCTTCAACATTGGAAAATTTGCCTAGCAGATATTTTGATCTATAAGAAAGAAATCATAGGTGACTTCATATGTGAGTTATAACCCATCGATTGATAGTTTCATTTCTAAGAGGGTAATCTTCTTATCTCATTGGCTATTTCAGAGGATTGTACTTTCCCTTTTCAAGTAAATTTTGGTCTCCTTATTTTGTATTGATTATAAATGGAGAGGGCCAAATCTATATGAATATTGCCGCCTTTTTAATGTTGCAAAGAAAACCCATTTTCAATTGAATAACAATTTACAAAACCTATAGGCTTGGGCCTAGTCTGACCCCCAATTTTATTCACAACAATATGAAGGGTAGAGTTTATGTATATTTATGGATGAATTGATAAGTGATAGGTATAAATCATGGAATACATAAGTAAAGCTATTTGAAAGCATTATTTCAGGACAATCCTCTTGTTATGGTGATTTTGTAATTAAGTCCACAATTTTCACAAAAACTTGAAACCAAGGCATCCAAAGTACAAATTGACTTAAAATAAGGTTTCTACTTATTCAATTGAGAACCAATTATTTTTCAATCATATAATTAAGATAATAAAGAAATATTAAAGAGAAAAATTAATATTAATCTAGGTTTATGGTCTCACAACAATAAATCCCTCATAAGGATTTTGTCCATGAAATCTCAAGGTTAGGACAAAGAACAACAAAAATGTAACCCATAACCCCATGTCAAGCACAATTATGCATGATTTATAATATATCATAAAAATTACTAATGCATGGTAACCATGATGTTCTTATAGATTATTAGGTACACTCTTTATATTATATTCAAATTTTCAAATGTCTATGCATCATACATTGTCTTATTTAAATTTCTTGGCATCAACATAGGAATTAATATTATTATTGTACTTCATTGTTATTTTTTGTTTACTATTTATCATAATTTCATATCTTCTCATATTATAATGTTTTTCATTCACCAGTTGAGGGTAAGTTCATCATATTTTATACTCATACTCAATTAATTACTCTCTCTATCAAATTTTCATAATTGAGTTTTATTTATATTAAGTACATTAATTTATGTTGTTCCTGAAACTCATATAATTAATGGATACATCCATGTACATATAAATTATATTCATCTAGCTAAAACCTCTTGAATAGATATAGATTCACAACATCAAATCATATGGACACCTATCACATCCTATTACTTTACTCTTAATGATCACATTTTGGCTTTGTTCTATGGCTAAAACATGTTTTTTCCGACCAAGAATTCCACCCAAAACATATGACTTATATAATTTTCATCCTCTAATCATGCAAAAGGTTTGAGAAAACTTCATATTTAATCACCATGTCATCACTTATTCTTATTTCTTCATGGTATCAATCTATTGATTTCATAATTATTACAACAAATCTTAAAGTTGCACATTTTGATGTAATTCAACCTCAATATTCATCTTGATTATCAAAACATATCCTTTATAATAATAAGATTACATACAAGGTTAAGGTTTTTATCTCCTCATCTTACTTTATATTTCACTTCAATTTCTCATGACCATTCACATTTTTCCAATTAATGAAGTTCATTTCCTAAGTAATCCGTTTAATCTGCTTTGTATATCATGATTATTTTACCTCAACTCTTTCATAGAACACATGGGTTGATCTAAGATTAACTCAGATTCCACTCTATTCATCTAACATTCTTCTTATCTATCATCTCGTAGCAAACTTATCATTTGCATTCTCTTCTTCTTATATGAATTTTACACCATAAATCCATATTGTAAAACATGTTGTCCATATCCTGTACTCATCTCTACATTCTACAAACTATGATTTACATGGCTACTACACATAATCAAAACTCCATACAAATATTTGTCTCTCCTTTACCATATCATTTTCTTAAACCTCAGCTTCCAACACTGGATACTCAACCATACATGATGTCCTCTCAAGTTTCAAGAGCTCCTTTTTACATTAGTCATATTTAGATTCATAGTGTCATATCTTTTTCTTTAATCACCAAATTTTTTAGATTATGATGAGTTAAAATATGATTTCTATGTTTCTAAAGTGGTTATATTAGCTCCTTTCATCACTCATTTAACACTTTTATACACGGTCCTTGTTCAAACATTTAGATATAATCCAAGTTATGCATATCTCGTCAACTTATATCTCATTATTTTCACCATGATTCAATATTTAGTATGCTCTTTTGATTGTTTATCTGACTGGATACTTGGTTAGAGTAATCTGAAGGATAACAATCAAAGATCTCTGTAATTACCCTTCCCTAAATACATGAATACCTAACAAGGACACCTAAATACTGATTTCAGGTAGTATGCATTATGCTCGTGTCATGTTCATCCCTTAATATCATTTTAGTCCTAATTCCAATCATCCCTATAGTCTCAGCTAACCTAACCTTAGATACCAAAACTTCTAAGGGCTCACCCTGATGATGAATCTTAATTGATCATTAGGATAAATCCTTAGCTAAAACCTAACTTCATCTATTTTACATCAAAACCAGAGATAAAAAAATTGAATTAGGCTATATACATAAAGATCCAATTTCAAGCATCCATCACAAAATTTCATATGACATATTATGTAAATCGATTTCATCACATTAGATCCATTCTAAGAGAGGACATTATAAGATCACAAATTGAAATACCTTTATCAAATTTGTCAAAGTAATATTACAACATGAGATATATCCATGTAGCACAACATCATAAAAGTACTAGATCAACATACAACTCATACTCATAAGAACAAAAACATAAAGCAACATATCATGTATCTCATCAAACATCCACCCATCACTCAAGAAAGTGAGAGTATAAGGACACTCTAGACTTATCTACGATATTTATTATTACATATTGATCAAAAATTTCTTTACAATACTCCATCACATTTAAAAAGATACGAAAAACCATGGGTGAGACCCCTAGTCCCAACAATATGATATAACAAAGATAAAATCTTATTGCTTATAAGATTATTATAATCGGCTTATTTAGACGTAGATTAATCAACAATTACTTACCATTACACAAGATATATGCTTCAGGCACTAATTCTCATAATTGGATGCGTATATTGAGAAAATATAAAATCTCTTTCCATCAATGTATAATCATTAAGTACAAAAGGCTATATAACGTATGTACCCGAGCACTACACTTAGCATTACAAAATAGTAAACATATATAACAGTTTACAATAAGTAAATGTATACAATTGCACATATATGTGAGACATCAATCAAACCTAACCGAATATACTACACATTTGAGTTACATATTTTATTATTGTCATGGGTAGTTTGAACTCAAACTACTAGCTTAACACTATAAAGTAGCAATCAACCCTGTATAAGATCTTAGGATTTTCAAACTACTAAAGACCTCCCACACCTCAATAGTAGAGAGGCTAAACAATGTAGTGGGTACAAAGACCAAACTACTAGTGAAGAGCTCAAAGGCAAGTTCACAATAAATTAGGTCTGTCATAGGTAGATGACAACTATCACAAGGGTATAAAACCCGTCAGTCATATATCATATTTTACTTTTCAAATATCACTTATCACATATCACATATTACTAGAGCTATGGCCTCAAATATACTCTTGCAACCTTGAAATTAGGATGACAGAGAGGTACACTCCCTGCACCTGTGTAAATGCAATAGTATACACCTCTGAGCACCTTCTCACAAGCCTAAGTTTGCTACAAGGATACCCATTTCACTATCCCCCAATGAACCAAGAAAAGAGGTCTACATACTCAAGGCACTTGAGGATTATGGTTACACTTGATTGATTAGTCTACTTCAATTCTTTTTAGATTATATAAATCAAGTTACATACATGACATTTAAGTGTCCTAGAAATATAATCAAGAATAGAAACTTACAAAGATACACAACATATTAAAAAAAATCTCAAACCACCCAATAAGGATTCATGCATCATACTTGGCCATATCGAGGCACAATACATCATTCTTATCCATAAGAAGGCTCATAACATCTAGTCATAACACATCATACTTAAACAAGGCATCAAATGTATTTCTAATATTTAACTAGAATAAAAACGTAGGCCTTTATACCATACCTAAAAGAAGAAATTGTATTTACTGTTTAGAACCAACATAATATTGTAATGAGATTAATCATCACCATACTAGTGAAAGGGTTATCATGGGTAACTATCACATTATAAGAACTTCTATGTCAATACAAATCACTTAGTTATAATAAAGTACTCATCATTATTTAGAGAAATGATTATGAACATCATTAGGTCACATAACTCATTTGATTTTTAAAATGCCACTATTTTATCATCATCTTATGTTTTGAACATATTCAAACATGAATGGTATTTAAACTTAGGGTCCATCATCATCCCAATGATGAAAAGCATGTCATTGTACTTGAGGGATCAACGTCAAGGCACTAAGTCTAATGTATATATATTTAACCCATATCCAAAATATATTTTTAATGCCATATTTTATATCTCATTGAGACAAACTTTAACATTGTAGAAAGACAAAGTATATAACTCATAGTAATTGTTGAGGTAGAGAATCACCTTTTTAAAGTTATTTATCAAATGAGACTTACAATAATTACTAAAACTCACATTCAATTTAGAAACCTCCAAGTTATTCCTTGGTTATTTTGTTAATTTCTTTTATGATATATATCCTTCATACTAGTATAATTGTATTTATTTATTAAGAAATTAATCACATTCATCAAGGATATAAGTGAGGATAAACATATTATGGAAGTATAATGTGTTTCATAATATAATTCCAAGTACTCACTAGGGCATATGATCCAAATACTAGACATAATACATGTAATTTCACTATTTAGGTACACATTAGGTTAAATACCATGTAAGAACATCATTATCAGTTGACATTATGGATTACATTTCACATCATAGTTACACACACAAAACTTCAGATTCAATTTAATGTTTGAGGGAGTCTCATTGAAGACATTATTGCACACAATATGTGCCACCTCTATGCATAAATGACTTACTTTGATATCAGAGACCTAATTGAAAGGAACTTCCAGAAGTATTAAGGTTAGAAATATCTCTTATAAGAATTTTATTTCAGCTCGTAATCACTAAGAATAGCATTCATATATATATTTACCTTTCACATGAAACTAATACACCACAAGGATGACATATTTAGTAATAATTTCACTTGTATTTAGAAATCCAAAAACATACATGATTATTTGGTCATAGATATGACATAAATGATTAAATGAATAGCATAAAATTTGTGAATATAGTCCACTTATCCTAAAAAGTTCTCAAGGCATCATCTTTTAGCACATTAGGAGGTCAGAAAACTAAATTTACAACAACATAAACTATCCATGCACAAATTTCAGATTTGAGATTTTAAATAAAGAGAGAAGGTTCATTTCATTCAGTATTCATGACTAACATCTAGGGTAAGATATAAAAGTTCTAAATATTACCATATGGAATCAAAATAATGCACAAAGATTCAATCTATAGGCATGTTAATCAAATTTAGAACAAGTTTTAAGGATTTGCACGAACAAGTAGGAAAAATAATGCTCACAATTCTATATCACTCTCTTATTAGGGTGATATTCATGAGGTCATTAAAGAAGGCCAATACATTTCTTGTAGATTCTAGATCATCCCTCCAAAAGCCTCCAAATCCAAGCCCCAAGCAAAAACTAACTCCCCTTAGATCAAAAAGAGGAAAAGAGATGTTATTTAGTTAGATGGAGTGGTTCCACAATAAAGTTTCACGGGGTATGACCAAGGGAGGAATATGAGGTGATTAAAAACATGAAAATAGACTCTACTATATGAATCTCATATGGTTACAACTGGAAAGAAACTTTCCAAGCTTGAAAGTATCTTGAAGAAGATAGAACATGCATCCACATGCATCAACATGTAAGGATCCATCCATGTTCATCTCTCCTTTGGAGATTTTTTCATCCTTCAGTGCTCCTTTGATGATTGAAGAAGCTTATGGGGTTCCTCCTGACCAAAGGGGGTGGTTTTATAAAGTGGGTATAAATATAAAAGTTCAAACTGCCTCAACTAGTGTTCATGATTACCATTGGTCAAAAGATGCCATCCATTCATAAAATAATTATATTTAAGAAACCCTCCCTATCAGTTGTATGTGTTTAGAATTCATTCTCATAGTAATAATTGAGGTTTGCATTTGCCTATCACTTCCATAAGCTAAAAAGCTCATTGGTTAAGCAAAAGAAGATCGATCGACCATCATCAACCACCACCACCAGCATACTAGTTAGGGTTGAAGTCCTTATCCAACTAAGGACAAAAGAAGTAAAAAAGAAATTTATGAAAATAGCGGGGTGGTTAGAGAAGGTCGCCCCTTACTATATTTCATATTCATGAAATAGTGGGGCAATACTAATTAATATTGTGAATTTGGATATCATGCACTCTACTTTGCACTTAGGTTTAAAATTAAGGCTCTATAATGATAAGGAGTTTACTATGGTCAATGTAGTGAGATTTGTGGAACTAAACATGATGTTATGCCTATCTTCATAGAAGTCTTGTCTTTGAAGAAATTGCATATTAGTCCACAACAGTACAAGATATTATGTTCTAAGGAAAACAAAGTACAATGAAGTCTAGATTAGAGTCATGTCTTAACATAAGAATACCAACACCTAATAAATCATGGAATACATAAGTGAAACTATTTTTAAATAATTTTTTGGTTAAGTAATCATGTTATGATGATTTTGCAATTAAGTCCACAACTTATACATAAACTAGAAACCAAGGCATCCAAAGTATAAATTAACTTAAAATAAGGTTTTCACTTATTCAATTGAGAAGAATCATTTTACAATCATCTGATTAAGTTAATAAAGAAAAGTTAGAGTGAAAATTAAGATTAATCCAGGTCATGGTCTCACATTCATAAACCTATCGAAAGGAATTTGTCCCCGAAATCTCAATGTTAGTGTAGAGTCAAACACACTTATGCATGTCTTATGCTACATCACATTAACTATTAAATATTGTTTATCATGAAGTTATTATAGATCATTAGGTACACTCTTTATAGTTGATGCCAATTTTTATTTGTCAATGCATATTCATTATGTTAAAAATTTCCTTGGCATCTACTTAGGAATTAATATTATTATTGTACTTACATTCATCCTCAGTTAATTACTCTCTTTATCAATTTTTTTAATTGGGTTTTGATTATATTAATGACATAAGTTCATGTGTTCATGAAACTCGTCCAATTAATGGACACATCCACACACATATTGTGTCTCTTCATCTAGGTAAAAACTCTTTAATCGATTTAGATTCACAAAAAAATCAAAATTACATGGATACATATCATATCCTATTACTTTACTCTTAATTATCACCATCTTGGTTTTCTTCAATGTCTAAAACATATTCTTTACTGACAAGCCTTCCACTCAAAATGTATTACTTGTACAATTTTCATCCTCTAATCATACAACTAGATTGAGAAAACATCATATTTAATCACCATGTGATCACTCATTCATATTTCTTCTAGGTATCAATCTACTAATTTCACTACTATTACAACAAATCTTATAATTCCACCTTTTGATGTCAAACAATCTCAATATTCATCTTGGTTATCACGACATATCCTTGCAAGAAGATTCTACTAGGTTAAGATTTTTATCTGCTAATGTTTCTTCAGATTTTCAATTCTATTTCTCATGATTATTCACATTCTTTAATTTTATAAAGATAATTTCCTAGTAATTCGTTTAATCTTATCTTTATATCATTATTATTTTACCTCAACTCTTTCATAACACACATGGGTTGGTATGAGATTAACTCAAGTTCCACTCCATTCATCTAACCTTCTTCTTATCTATCATCTCATACCACACTTATCATTTTAGTTTTCCTCTTCTTATGTGAACTTTACACCTTAAATCCTTCTCATAGTACAAATTCTCCATGACCTTCCTTGTACTCATCTGTACATTCTACAAACTACTTTATGATTCCCTTGGCTACTACACATAATTCAACCTCCATACATAGAGTTATTTCTCATTTACCTCGTCTCTAGAATCTCAACTTCCAACACTAGATTCTCACCCATACATAGTGTCCTTTCAAGTTTCATGAACTCAATTTTACATTAAACATATCCATATTAAGCTTCATAGTGTCATATCTTTTTCTTTACTAAGAAAATTCTCAGGTTTTGATAGTTAAGATATGATTTTTATCTTTCTCAAGTGTTTACATTCACGCCTTCCATAATTCATTTAACACTTTTATACATGGTACTAGTTCAAACATTCATACTTAACCAAAGTGATGCATATATCATCAACTTTTATCTCATTCTTTTCATCATAAACTATTTGTAGTATGCTCTTTCAATTGTTTCCAACTAACTAATTGGTTAGAATAATCATAAGGATAACAACCAAAGAGTTCCACACTTACCTTTCACTCAATACAAGTATACCTAACTAGGACACCCAAACACTGAGTTCAGATAGCATGCAGTATGATTGTATCATATTCATCACACAATTATCATTTTATTCATAATTCCTATTATCAGTGTAGATTCAACTAACCTAGTTTGATATCAAAACTTATAAGGATCCATCCTAGTGATCAAACCATAATTGATCATAGGGGTAGATATTTAGCCAAAACCCAACTTAAATCTATTGTACATAAAAAATGAGATTAAATTTTGAATTAGGAAATCTTCATAAAGATCCAATTACAAATAAATGTCACAAAACTTCACATGACATCTTATGTAAATGTATTTCACCACATTAGAGTCATTCCAAGAGAGGACATGGTAAGATCACAAATAGAAATCCCTTTATTAAATTTTTCAAAGTAGGATTATGATATGGGTACATCCATGCAACTACAGCAACATAAAATTACTAGATTAATTTACAACTCATATTCATAAGGAAACATACCGTAAAAAAACCTATCATGTAGCTCATCAAATATCCACCCATAAATTAGGAAGTGAGAGTAAAAGAACACTCAATATTTAATTGTATTCTTTATTGTTACATCTTGATCAACACTTTCTTTCCACTGCTCCAACATATTTGAAAAGATGTGGAAAGTCATGGGTGAGACCCCAATCCAAATGAGATGATATAACAAAGTTAACATCTTATTGATTACAAGCATAGTAAAATCAACTTATTTAGAGGTAGATCAATCAACAATTTAAAACCATTACACATGTATGCTTCACGTACTAATTGTCATAAATGTATGTGCATATTGAGAAAATATGAAATCTCTTCACATGGATGTGCAATTAGTAAATGCCATGTATGTACCTGCAATACACTTACCTTACAAAGAGGAAACATATATAATACTTTCCAATAAGTACAAGAATACACCTCTGTATCCATGTGATTCATCAATTAAACCTAAACAGATATACTACACCGCTATGTTACACATCTTATTATTGTCTTGGCTAGTTTGAGGCATACCAATCAAACAACTATCTAGCCAATGTGAAGTCATAATCATACCTGTGTAAGATCTTAGGATTTTGAAACTCCTAAATATTTCCCACACCTTGGTGGGAATGATGCTAAACAAAGTAGTGGCACAAAGATGAACTACCAATATTAAGCTCATAGGCAAGTCCACAACAAATCATTTCTCTCCTGGGTACACAGACAACAACACCTATCACTAGAATATGAAACCCTTATAAATCATATATCATAGAGAGAGATGTACACTCCCTGCACCCATGTATGGTCAACTTTATATACTCTGAGCACCTTCTCATAATTGTCAAGTTATGATAATGATACACGTTTCATTATTTCCCCGACTGACTCACAAAACAGGTCTACAGACTCAGTGCACCATGTGATAATGGTTACACTTGATTAATTATCCCAGTTAAATAATTTTTATATTACATAAATCAAGTTTCATACATGACATATAAGTGTCTTAGAAATTAAATCAAGTATAGAAACTTCTGAAGATATGCAACATTCCAAAAAATATCTCAAACTACCCAATAAGGATTCATGGATCATCCTTGTCCATACAGAGCCCAATAAATCATTTTCTGCCACAAGAAGGCCCAGAACATTAGGTCATAACATATCTACCTTAAAAAGGCACCAAATTCATTTCCTATATTTAATAGAATAATAGAACATAGGTCATTATTCCATACCTAACAAAAAGGCACGTATTCACTATTTAGAACCAATGTAATCATGTAATGAGATTCATCATCACATACTAGTGTAAGGGTTATCATGGGTAACTATCACATTATAAGAACTTCTAGACCAATCCAAATAATCATTTCATACCTCAAGAAATACATAGTTTTAATAAATAATTATATAGATGTAGATTATAAAATCATAAGTTCACAAAACTCATTCAATTTTTACAATGTGGCCATCTTATTCCTCATCTAATGTTTTAATAATATTCAAACATGGATGGTATTTAACCATTGAGTCAACTGATCATCCCAATCAAGACACACATGTCATTATACATGTGAGATCAACCCCAAGGCACAAAGTTTAATGTATATAAATTCAACCCGTATCCAAGATATACCTTTAATTCCATGTCTTATATCTCTTTGAGCCAAACCTTAATGTTGTGAAAAGTGGAGGTATATAAAACATAGAAGTTGTGTGATGTAGAGAATCACCTTGTTAAAGTTATCTATCATTAAAGACTTACAAGAATTGCTAAAACTCTCATTCCATTTGGAAACCTCCAAGTTACTATGTTGTTATTTTGTCAATTGCTTTTCTGGTACATATCCTCCACACTAATACAATTACATTTCTTGGTTAAAAATTACTTTCACATTCATCAAGAACAGAATTAAGGAAAAAATCTTCAAGAAGTATAATATGATTCATAATATAGTTCTAAGTACTTAGTGGGACATACAGTGTCGATACTAGACATTAGAAGGGTAATTTCACCATATAAGTCCTAATTAAGCTTAGTACCATTTAAGAACATCATAACCATTTTAAATTATGAATTAAAGTTAAAATCATGGTTGCACACCACCACACCAAATTTTAGATTCAAATTCGAAAGTATGATGGAGTTTCATGGGAAATAGTATTGTACATAATATGTTTCACCTCTATGCATAGATGACTTACTTTGGGATTATATGCCTAATTCAAAGGAACTTCCAGAATCATGATGTTTATAATAACGCCTTATAAACATTTTACGTGAGCTCCTAATCACTAAGAATGGCATTCATTTATATATTCCTTTCATATGAAACTAATGCACACCAAAGATGACATATTTAGTAACAACTTCACTTGCATTTCGAAATCTAACAAAACATTATTGTTTGGTTATAGAAATGAAATCTAGGATTACCTCTAGAACTTTAGGAATGAACATAATATTTTGTGAATACATTCCACTTATCCTAAATAATTCTCAAGGCATCATCTTTTAGCACATTAGGAGATCATATAACAAGATTTAGAACAATATAAAATACCGATTTAGAACAAGTTCAAAATTATATCATATGTCAGCAAAAGAATCCAAAAAGATTCAATCTTTAGGAAGGCTAATAAAGTTTACAACAAGTAGGGCACTATAATGCTTCTAGATCCTAGACCAACCCTCAAAAATCCAACAAAATCCAAGCTCCAAGTAAGATCTAACTCCCCTTAGATAAAATGAGGAAAAAAAGAATTTCTTTAGATAGATGGAGTAGGTTCCACCACAGAATTTCATGTAGCATGACCAAGGGAGGAAAATTAGGTGAGTAATAGCAAGGAAAGAGATTATAAAAGATGAATCTTACAAGTTTAGAACTGGAAACAAACTTGCCAAACTTAAAAGCATCTAAAAGAAGCTAGATCTACTACATGCATCAACATGCAAGGATCCATCCATGTTCATCTCTTCCTTTGAGCTTGCTTCGTCCCCCATGGATCCCTACATGATTCCAAAAGCTTATGGGGTGACTACAGAGCCTATAGATCGAATGGGTTGGTTTTATAAAGTGAATATAGGTATAAAAGTCCATACAACCCCTAACTAGCATTCATAATTACAATTGGTCAAAACATGACATCCATTATTAAAATAATCATATTTAATGACCCTCCTATTAGTTGTATGTGTTTGGGAATCATTCACATAGGCATATGTGAGGATTTCATTACTCTGTCACTTCCATAAGCTAAAATGTTCATTGGTTGAGTACAAGAAGCTTCATTGGCCATCATCAACCACCACCACAACCATACTAGTCAGGTTGAAGCCCTAATACAACTAAGGTCAAAAGAATCAAAACAAATCAATATGTGAAGATACATAATATTTTAATGCACTTGTATATTATGCACTCAACTTTTCACTTATATTACCAATTAAAGTGAAACTACATATTAGTCCACAAATGTATAGGATATTGCATTTTAAGGAAAATAAAGTACAATGAAGTCTAGATTAGATTCATCACTTAACCAATTGATTTTAAAACTTAATAAACCATGATATACTTAAGTAAAACTATTTTTTAGAAATATTTCAATAAAATCCTCATGTTATGGTTATTTTACAATTGAGCCCACAACTTATTTGAAAACTAGTAACCAAGACATCCAAAGTACATATTTACTCTAAATTACATTTCAACTTATTCAATTACAACCAAATATTTCCAAATCCTCTAATTAAGATAATAAAGCAATATTAGAGATAAAATTAAGATTAAACTAGGTTCATAGTCTTAAAATCATGACCCAATGTCCTCTACCCTACTATTCAAGTTGAGGACATCATGATTTTAATGTTTGGGGTGATAGGATGGTATGCCCTTGATTTACCTCTCATTCCTCTATGTTCCTTATTCTATTTTTTTTAAAGATGATTAAGTAATATGACTAAATTTTATACTTTTCCATCCATACTATTCGTCTTTGTTTTTCATCGCTTTGCACAGATGCATGTCATATTTCTTGCTTTCTTGTAGTTTTGTGTAACTTTTCAATCTTTTTTTCTTTTCATGCCACTCCATGCCATACATTATATCTCATGTTGGTTTTACATAAATTATCTTTGTTTTTAGTGAGGATTTTATTGCTTGTTGCTTTTTTCCCTAATGTCTATTTAGATGTGATTGAATGCAATCTATCACCATTTTGGCCAATTTTTCCCAAGCTTGAATCTACTTGCCTGATAGCGTGTTTCAACTAAATCTCTATCTATTGTGATGTGAATTATTTGAATTGGGATAATGCAGCCCATTAATGATGTTTTTGGCTAATTGAGTCCTTAGATGGAATTTTGCATGTGCTTCAAGACACTTGCAAGTAATTGAATATTTTGATAAAGATGTGGTTCCTACAAGCCTTGAATGCTTTGGATTATTCATGCTATATGGAAAGAGCGTAATATACCTATTCCTACTTTATGTATGATCTTTTTACTTTTGCTGAATGTTGCATAGATTAGATTGCTTGAATAAAATCATACACGGATATTCATCATTTATTACCCCTCTTCAACCTGACACTTCTTCTATAATTGTTTTCCCTTCTAACTTATTAAATACATGCCAAAGATCACATACTTGGCTCGGTCACCCTTCACAAGTTTAGGTTGGCCACATGTATATCCCCCGCTTCACTCTTTACCATCATGTGGCCTAACTACACCAATGGCAAGGAAAAAAGAAAAAGAAAATGCAAAAAACAAAATAAAAGATGTCCCTATCTGATAGCATCTAAAAGAAGAAAAGATAGGTGCCCCTATGCAATATCATTTCACTCCTTTACGTAATCCTTTCTTCTCATTTTATACCTAATAGGGATAGGGTAAATCAAACGTAGTCTTCACACCCCTACACAAGCCAAATGGGTAATGGGAGATGAAGTATATGAGGGGGTTCTAGCAAGTGAAGCAACAACTCTAACCAATTGGATGTATGCCATGCATGATACAGTCTATGTGGAGCATTATAAAAAGTACATTACTTACATGTGTGATTGGTATCCCATATTTGAAGTTATTGTGCTTTGTGTTTGAATCACATTGGAAAATATAAAAATTAACAGAGAATATTCGATTGCATGCCTAATTCCACACGTAAACTCACTGTACCCAATGAAAATCATTATGATCACGTTCTCCCATGTTTTTTTAAATGAAATGCAAATGAGAATAAGTTGGAGCATACTTGAGGACAATGTGCTTTCAGTTTGGGTGGTGATGGTGCCCTATTTTAGGGTTTGATTTTGTGCTTTTTTGTTCCTCAATCACATATAAACTTGTTAGAATGCATGTCATTTTCCCTAATAAATTGGTTAGTTTCAAATGCACTTATAGATTTATTTAGCATGTTTTTCAGGTACTTTGACCATGAAATGGATGGAATGGATAGAAGAAGATGAATCTAAGGGTTTATTCACCCTTTAATGATCCTAAAGAGAGTCCAAAAGCTTCCCCGACCTACCCCAAGTGGTGAAGGAACAACCCAGAGTAAGGAACATCAAAGATGAACAAGTAGAAGATCAAAGTGCAAGGAAGAAACTTGTAAGGAGAGGGGCCTAAGAGGGGATTTTCTCCCTACTAAAAATTTAAAGAATAAAACATCCATTCCAAACACACTCAATAATATGCTGGAATAGGTGTAAAATTCTCAAATTTCAATAGATGGTATTTAAAATGACCAAAGTGTAGCAGCGGGATTAAACCAATGACTAAATCATTTTCACAAAAAAATACAAAAGTACATCATAATATCCTGTAAGGGTTTACATGTATGATAAAACATAAGGATATAAGTAGAGGGAAGTGTAAACTACTTTAAATCTATCTCCAAGCAACATATCCAAGAGCTAGGTCCATGTTGGAAGCTATGTTCTCCTTGGTCATGTTCAACACCTCGATCTAAACCTGGGTGGTTGGGAAATCACCCAAAAAGAGAGGGAAACAAGGTATGTGTCAACTAAAGAACAAGAAAAAAAGATAAGAAAATAACATGAAAGTAAAGGCTAAGATTTCATCGTAAAATGAAGAGATCAAGAGTATGAGGCATAATCAAATCGATGTTTTCTATGAAAAGAAAAAACAATACAAGGTTTCACATGCATGATTAATATTGACTACATTAACTATGTAGGGTTGAGGCACCTACTAAAACTCAACTTATAGGTGAGGGTTGAGTAACACATTACAAGTCACCTATACAATTTTATAAGGGGAGAGTAAACACATTCTGTAAGGCGAAAACACATGGCCTATTTATGGGTGGTTGTACAAAAGTACTACTACTATAGATAAATAGTCTAATAAAATCAACATGCCAAAGAGAAACTATGGCAAGTAAAAGCATCATATATTTGAAACATGGAAGTGGGGTACAAGAGCCAAGAAAAAGAATATCATTACTGATTTTGAGGCAATTTAACCAAAGAATCATGAATAGAGGAAATAGGGTTCATTAAAGCCTCATTAGGGAAATATAGGGTTTGGTTCCAATTATCCCAACATAGGGTGTAAGGAAAGAACATATCTCTCTTACTAACATAAATTACTAACTTTCACCACTTTAATTGAGTACAAGTTCCTCTTGGCCTATTTTCAATGTATTAACATGTATTAGAGTACATAATGCACATTAATGTATAGAAATTCTAATTTTATATCCTTTTTAGCAAAACTCAGATTTAGACTCTAAAAACCTCACCAATGAACTTATTAGGTTCTCCAGATCAAGAAAATATATTTTATGTAAATTTTGGAGTTATGATGATTAAGTTGTAATTTTTATGGATTTTATACATTAAATTCATTGTCCAAAAATCACACTTGGTCAAACATCAAAATAAGACCTTGAAATTATTTTTATTAGATATAGATTGATTTTTTAATGACAAAATATATTTATTTGTCAAATTTTGATAAGTGGATCAAAAGATATGAATTTTTTAGTTTGAACCAATCGGGAAATGACAAGTCTGAAATCGTCAAGAGAGAGGAAGAGTGAGAGAGAGGGAGAAAATGCCATTTGACCCAAGATCAGGGTTGGATTTGTATAGGTAACCAAATTGGATCTTCTAGAGAAGGTAAAATAGTGGGAAACCAAATCCTTAGAAGAACATGGTAAATAGAGATGGGGATCATCGATTTTAAACATAGAAGCATGAGTTTTAAGCATGTAGTAAGCAATATATGAGAAGGGGGTTATAAAACTCGCCTCTAGGGAATATGTACAGGATCAAGAAAAAAGGTTACTGAGATAGAGAGGCTAGTTTCTCCAACAAATCTCTTATCTCGAGCAAGAACCACCTTCTCCACTTTAGAGGTGAAAAACCCTAGAAAAAGAGCATGGAGATGAGGTGTTTAAGCTCTCTAGGTGGGGTTTCACCATGGAAGTCCATGGTTATGACCTAGAATAAGGTGGGATGAAGATGAATAGCATGAAAACATAAAAGGAAAGGAGAAAACTTACTAGTTTTGGTCGAAATCACCAAGAAGGAGCTTTAGAACCCCTAAATAGAGCAAATTTGGAACCCTAGGAGCCTTCTTCACCAAGGTAGGCACTCTCTTTTACCTTGGTACAAAACCTTCATGGAAAAACAGAGTAGGAATGATGCTCTAATCTAGAGGAAAGATAAGGAGATCAAGAGTTTTTGAATTGGGTGATGGGAGGGGGTAGATATGGCATTATAAAGAAGGGGTCAAGCATGAGGTGTCTATGGGAGTTTCCATGTGTCCTTAGCCTAGGGCTTCATGGACATGCAAGAGGACAACTCCTAGAGGCTTCTTGAATATAAAATGTTGGTTCTAAAAACCAATGGAGACTTGTAGGCCATCCCCACCGACCTCCAATCAAAGAAATAACCCCATTGGTTGATAGCTTCTAAAGATAAGCTCATTTATAAAGAGGGTAATCCCTAAAATGCCCTTGGAGAGAAAAACCTTCGAACCAAGGTGCAACTAGGTGCCCCATGGTTAAAAAAATCGAGAATGGTAAGGGAATATTGAAGGATTATTATGCATGTGACAATTTGTGAAGAAAACCTTCCAATTGGGTAAATTACAGAAAAGTCTAGATTGTACCTAAAATTGCATAACTTGCACAAACAACATCCAAATTGAACCAAATTCGAAACTTAGGATCATTTTATGATTCCAAAACACATCACAAAGTTATATTAAGGTTTATAACAACTAACTAGGGTCCTTAAATAAACTTTTGTTGAGGTATTTGTGCATAAACCCTTTTATTGGTATAAATAGTGAAAAATTGTTCACCAAACCACTACAAATTCCACTAATTAAACATCAAGGACATAAATGACTGAAATGAAAGGGAAACCTGGGAAAAAGGGTTACATGGAGATTACATCTAAGATTTAGTATGTTGCAACACTCCACCCCATAAAAAGGATTTCTTCCCCAAAATCTCAAGCAAAAAGTGAAGGGTGAGTACATAAAATTTCATCTCTCAACTCCCAAGTGACTTGTTCCAAACCATGATATTTCCAAAAAAAAATTACCAACTTAATCTCCTTGTTCTTCAATTGCTTTACTCGGGAGTCAAGGATCTTCATAGGCATCTCTTCATACGTCAAATTCTTATGTATCTCCAAAGGTTCAACAGTAAGCACATGAGATGGGTCCTTTAAATATTTTTTCAGCACAAAGACATGAAACACATTATGAATCTTGTCATATGTAGGAGGAATAGATAAGTGATATGCACAATCTCCAACCTCATCCAAAAGTTCAAATGATTTAACATAGCGGGGACTCAGTTTTCCTTTTACTTTATATCTAGTAATAGAGTGTATAGGCTTGATCTTCAAGAACACATAGTCACCCATTAAGAAGCCAACATGCGATCTATTCTTGTCAACATACATCTTCTTTTGGTCTTGAGCAACTCTCATATGCTTTTTAATCAGCTAAACTTTCTCTATCATCATTTGCATGTCATCGGTCTTCACTAGAGAACGTTCACCAATATCATCCCAATGCAACGGGGAACAACAAGGTCCACCATAGAGAGATTGACAAGGTGGCATACCAATACTATCTTGGTATCTGTTGTTGCAAGAAAACTCAACTAATGGCAGATACTTATTACATGCACCTCCCCAATCCATCACACAAGCATGAAGAAAGTCTTCCAGAATCTGCACTGTCCTTTCTGAATGAGAATCAATTTGTGGGTGATAAGTTATACTCAAATGCGTGTCAGTCCCCATTTCTTTGTGAATCTGACTCCATAAATGAGAGATAAACTTTAGGTCAGGGTCAAAAACCATCACTTCAGGCACTCTATCTAGATGCACTATCCACTCAATATACAACTTAGCCATATCAACAATTTTGTAAGTGGATTTGGAAGGCAAGAAGTGGGCAGACTTGGTAAGACAATCAATCACCACTCAAATAGCATCATAACCTTTGTTGGATTTAGGGAATCTAGTGACAAAGTCCATAGTAATCTTCTCCCATTTCCATTCTAGAATCTTAAGTGGGAGAAGAAGACCACCAGGTCATGAATGCTCTATCTTGACCTGCTGATAGGTCGAACACTTTACAATGAACATAGCTATATCCTTCTTCGTATTCTTCCACTACAAGCTTCATTGTACGTCCTTGTACATTTTAGTTGTGCCAGGATGAATCATATACTTAGACCCATGAGCTTCATTCAGAACCTTCTGCCTTAGGTCCCCAACATCAATAATCCACAACCTATGTCGAAAGTGGACAACACCATCCACTCCAACTGAGAAGTCAGATTTTGGTTTCTCTACTAAGGCCTTCATCTCCTCAAACTTTAAGCAATCTAACTATGCAGTTGCAACATCCAAGATCCAGGTCGGTGTAACAAACAAACTAGTCATGTGTACGCATATCTTATCTTCATCCACTAAATCAACAAGATGAGCTTTCCAACTAGAAACATGTTCCGGATTCTTCCATATAGAACATCTCATAGTAGTACATATAAGATCCTTCTTTTGACGTAGAGCATCAACAACTACATTTTATTTACTCGGATGATAAATGATGGTAAATTTGCAGTCCTTAAGGTACTCCATCCACCTTCACTTTTGCTGGTTCAGATCTTATTATGTCAAGAAGTACCTCAAGCTTTTGTGATCTGAGAAGACTTCAAATTTCACTCCATAGAGATAGTGTCACCAGATTTTTAGAGCATGAATAATGGAAGCTAGCTCTAAATCATGTGTAGGCCAATTTGCTTCATTCTATTTCATTTGGTGGGGAAGTATTGGCAATCACTCTTCCTTCTTGCATCAAGACACACCCTAAGCCTTGTTTGGAAGCATCAATATAAATGACATAGGGTATGCCTTCAACAGGCAAGGAAAGAATAGGTGCAAATGTAAAGTACTCCTTCAGCTTCTAGAAATTATCCTCACATTCAGGTGTCCATGAGAACTTGACCTCCTTCTGTGTCAACTTGGTCAAAGACAAAGCCAACTTTGAGAAGCTCTTGATGAATCTCCGATAGTAACATGCTAACCAAAGGAAACTAAAACCTCTGAGGGATTCTTCAGAGCTTTCCTCTTGGTCACAACTTCTACCTTTGTAAGATCAACAAATATATGTCCAGCAAAAACCACATGACCTAGAAACATCACTTCCCTTATTCAGATTTCACACTTTGAGAATTAATCATAGAGTTTATTTTTTCTCAGTGTGATGAGCACAAATCACAAGTGTTTGTGATGTTGTTCTTCCATCTCAGAGTAAACCAAAATGAAATTAATGAACATTATGACAAACTGATCGAGGTAAAGGTGGAATACTTGGTTCATCAGAGCCCATGGTACTCAGAATCTGACTATTTCAACTTTGTCTCCCTAATTAGAACCCTTGCCTCATATAATTTCTCTTTAAGTTACATGTTTGCCCTAGAATTGATCTATGCTACACTTGAGATGATGAAATATTGATTTAGGATCATTAGAGTTTCACATTAGAAACATGATTAGTTAACCATAATGTGATGATCCTATTAGGGAGCTATTAGGGCATAAGTTGAAAGTAAAGGTACCTAGAAAGGATCAAGGTCCGGGGACTGGAAAGATTTTCCTCTACACCACTATCTTGGTTTATGAGGACTCTCAAATCCATATGATACTTTCCTAGCCTGAGATGATACTAACTATCTGAAATAGCTTGCCTATAGACAGTAGTAGCCTTAGACACCTAAGTTGGATATCTTGAGAACCTAATATGTTGACCTTGTCTTTCAGGTGCAATGACTTGTTTGAGGATGGATACCCAATATAGTTCCCTTATGTCCCATAGAAACACATGTTTAGATAGTTTATCCCTAATAACCTAGACTTTGAAGTTTGGTGTTTAGTAAGAAATTAGAGTGTGCAGTGGAAGTGTAATGGATCTTGTACATGGTTTAGTTAGACTCACCCTTTTACTCTATATGAGTTTGGCTCGGTAGATCAAACCTTTTAAGGGGTTGATAGTAGTTGGTTTGATGATGTTTGGGTAGTTAGATTTTGAGGATGAAATCCTTTTTAAGGGGATGGAGTCATGTAACATACTAAAATCTAACTACACTGACTTTAGAAACCCTAAATCCATGATTAGGATGATAGTTTGCTTGGATCCTTAGTTTTGACCAAACAAGTTATAGTTGTAACCCCATATGCTTGTTGGTATCCTAAAGAACATATAATGCTCATCCAATGAACAGTTCACATTTTTTAACCCTAATGAATATCTAATGATCATAATACGAGTCACTCACATATTAATACTAATAGTGGGTACACATGATGATAACCATGTCTTGGATCAATAAACTCTAATGATATGTTTAACAAGATAATTGTAAACTAATCTTGGACTAGGTGAGGAATAATGATCATGTTGACCTAGACCCTAGTTGTAATCATGTAACCTTAACCATACACCCTTAATGACATTCTTGATACATTAGTGACATTAAGTGTAATAATCAGATAACATACTTTAATACACATAAATGATATATAATCACCTAATCAGAGATTAATCAGGATGAAATGTATATCACCTTGTTTTCTAATACACACCTAATAAATCACCTAATCATTACTTGGTATGTGAATCAAATAATTAATATGTAAAATGTCCCACCTTGATCACTAAAATACATATATTGACTTCAATATGGATAAGAAGTAATTAAATTCACATACATGTGCATAATCAATAATAAGAAGTGAATAAATATGAGAAAATGATTATAGATGACATTAATGTGAAAAAAGGTAATGTAAACTTATTTGGATTAATTGTAGACTTAATAACAAAATGGAAAAAATGTCTTATTTCATGCAAAATAATCTGTTGTAATTCAATATGTTGATAACAAAGACTAAATCCAAATTATTAAGGATAATAATCAAGTATATCGAGACAATTGAGTAAACCCTAATTATGCTAAAACCCTTAATGAGTTAAATAAGAAATATACATGACTTTGTGTATAATAATAAAATATAACTCTTGTGGAAACAAAGTAAATATAACATGACATAATTAAAAGAATAATAAGGACGATATAATATCATAACAAATATAATATTAATAGACCTAAAATGTTAACTGAGTTATATCTAATAAAAAGAAATCTTAATAGTGGAACCCTTAGTGATACATGAGTATGACACCTCGTCACACTAAACGAGATTACTCAAAACACAAAACACGATCAACTATGAATTAATCACATAGTTAAAAATGCAGAATAATTAAAACCAAATCCAACAATCTAAATAAACTCTAGAACATTTACATAAACGTCCATCATTCCATTCTCATATACTGTAACAAGTATTACATATGGGTCCAAAGACCTCAGTCACATCCTGCATACAAAAGATATTTCACATGTTAATGCCATATATTTACAAACATTGGCATACTACCAAAATCTCATGTCGATATGAGTATATCATCTAGAAAACACATCCCATACCCAGACCTGAGAGTACATGGACGATACTAGGACTCTACTACTAACATCTACAACTAACCAACCTTATGAATCTATTGATCACCAGGTTGGTTCTCTTCCATAGTGCGACCTCGATCTCATTGCCCGCGACCACCTAAAAAAATGTGGTGACCCACACGTGAGCCCAGTCCCAGTGAGAGATATAAATCTATCCAACATATATTGATTATAACATATTAATTAACAGTAAATACATTGAGCAATTAGGGTATTGAATAATCAATATGAATAGATTAAATAGTAAAGCATACTAAGAAGTTAAGCAAATAAGTTGTAGCATCAAGTAGAATTACTCAATTTTCATAAGACTACATCATGTAAGAACTATGTAGTGTAAAGACAATACAAGATTTGATCAACCAATGTGATACATATTAAACTCTAGCAATTATACTACACAGATGGTGTTATATATTTTATTATGCCCATGGGAGTTTGATTCATACCACACAAAGTGACCACCGATTGGTTGCAATCAGTTCCATATAAGATCAAGGAAGAGCCAGACTCCAAGATCTTATCCATACTCAGTCAGTATGAGTCTGCACTGCAGTGACATCTCAGTCTAACTGCAAAACAATGACATATAGTATTGTTAACAACTAGCCCACCTTGGTACAGGTCATGGCGCTAGAGACCAAGGTATGTAAAGTAAAACCTTTATTACATGATAATCACCAATACATGACCACATCCATTCTAAAAAAGAGGGCTAGGTATGACCACAATATCCTCCCTAAGCACTTGGATTCAGGATGACAAGCACCCCACATACTCAATAGTATGTGCTCTGAGTTTCCCTTAGGAATACTCGTTTCACCATCTGGAAACAGCTGACACTCAGATGGATCTATGGCATAAGGCACTACATTATTAGAATTTCACTTGATTAATCATTGCCAATTGGGTGAAATAAGGCTTCATCTTACAAATGGACATACAAACCCTAATTCATTTCTAACAAGTGTATAAACATTACAAATTTAGAATATATAAAAATTTTGAAGTATATATCTCAATCATACTACCGTATGCTATCATCCGTGGCATTATAATGAACTACATTATCATCATATCATTTCAAGATATCCATTTCTTATCACAAGTTCCTGGGTTTCAACCCTTATTGGAACATGAAAATGATTTCACCTCAATCAGGGCTCAACATGCCCAAAGGTCATTTAATACCATCACATTATTCATAGAAAGGTCATCCTCATGATTCCATACCTTAAACAAGGCTCAAAAGGTCATAAGAAATTACGTGTCCATAGGTATAATTATGGCAAGGCATTATGATATTCAAATAGCACTACATTGTGGTTTCAACACAAATAGAGTGTATTACATTGCCACATAAATCATTCAAGAGGTCTGATTATAACCAATCAACATCATATAATTACATTGAGGTTGGGTATAACAAGCTATATCACATTGGAGTTACACATCCACTTATTATAGTGATTTATCAAATAAAACTATACAAGAGCAAAGGTAAGACTACAAATTAATGGTATTGAACCATAAAATTCTCATTACTAGGACCCACATATAATACCATGGGGTTTATTCTAATACATTGGATTTTGAGGCATCCAATATTATTCATTCGGTCGGGTTCATTGTTCAAGGTTACCAATTGAAGTATAAGTCTAACCATTAGATCAATTGGACCAAGGAACCATTAGTTTAAGGTTTAGTCGAATCTACAATTACATTCCTAACTCACTATATGTAGAGATGATAAGATCAAACATTAATTGTGATCATTAAGTCACCATTGGTTGTTAGATAAGCAATATATTCATTTAACACCGTCAAATATTAAGCTAATGTCATCATTGAATAGCATCACTAAAATACTTAGTGGATGATAATTAAACTTCTAATTGAGCCAAAACCTGACCTAAGGGGGTGAACATAGGTTGTCACCATAAAATTTGACACCCTTGATCACGAACATCAGTTTCCAAGATAAAAACACCATTCGTTGTTGAATGGTATGACCATCGGTTGTGTGATAGGGAAGGAAATAGCTTGAAAACCCTAATTTGAACAATCTATTATTTTGTACTTAGAACCATAGGTTGTTGCTATAAACCTATCCCAGATCATATTATACCTTATAAAGGTCGTACACATGTTTACAAGTTCATATAGAACTGGAACAGAATAGGGAACACCATAAAAATTCGTAACCCTAAACATGCATGGGTTCTTTATGCTTAGATCATCACATTAAAGCATAAACATGAACTAACAAGCTTCTAGCAAGCAATATAAGTGAAGAATGTTATATAAATAACATATATAGAGTAGGTAAGATCCTAACCAGCAAGAATCTGAAACAAATAAGTCAAGAAAACCCTAGATTCAGATCTAAACTTGGCCAAGTAGGCACTTCTCTCCACAAAGAAGCAAAAAACCCTAGAAGAAGAAACAAGAAGGATGGATTTTTGAGTTCTAGAGCCACTTTCACCATGGAACAGCAAGGTTCCGACCTGGAAAAATATAGGAGGAATAAGATCAAAGAAATTAACAGAGGAAATAAGGTAAAACTTACACTTTTAGGTCAAGATCACTAGGAAGGAGCTTTAGGAACCCCTAAAGGAAGTCAATTGTAACCCTAGATTCTTTTCCCAAGAAGATCCCCACTTTCTTCTTCCTTGGATAGGAACTTCTCAGAAGCATAGAGGGAGAACGAGGTTAGTATAAAGAGGGAAGTGGTAGATAAAAAATGGTTCGTCTGGATTCTTAGGGACATGTATATAAAACTTTAAGATAAAAAAAAGAAAAAGTTGAAGTTCTAGAATCTTTCCAAGTGTCCATTGCCTTAAACTATTAAGAATATACAAGCACATAGACAAGAAGCTCCCACACCGTCCATATAGACCTGATTAGCTAGTTTTTGTCGAATTCCCAAGACAATCAAATAATTCATTAGTTGATAGTTAGTAAAGGTAGCTCATCCATGAAGGGGTAAACCCTAAAATACCCTGGAGAAAAACACCTTCAAACCATGAATCAGCTAGGATCCACATGGATTAAAATACTCAAGAATGATAATATAACATCTAAGGAATATAACATATGTGACAAATTGCAAAGAAAACCCCTCAATTGGGTAAATTGAAGAAAAGTCCAAAATGTACATAAAATTGCATAACTTGCTCAAACAATGTCCAAATTGGACCAACTTTTAAACTTAAGCTTGTCTTATGATTTCAAAGCATATCACAAGGTTAGATTAGAGTTCTAAGAATGAAATTACGGTAATTAAGTTTATTCAACTCATTAAACAAGTTCATGGGCCTTACAACTATAAACCCCTAACAAATCCTACACAAAAAGAGATGGGTATTTCTACGCATATCATTATCTAGTTCCAATGTGGCTTCCTATATGCCGTGGTGATTGCACAAATATTTCATTAGTATTATATATTTTCTCTTTAGCTTTTTCACCCTATCCAAGATCAATACAGGACCCTCAACATAGGAGATATCCTCATCTAACTCAACCTCTACTGGTTGGATTGTCTGCTCGGTATCTGGATGGCATTTCCTCAACATAGATATTTGAAAGACATTATGAAATCTATGTAGCTCTAGTGGTAGCTCCAACTTGTATTCCACCTTTCCAACATGAGCAAGGATAGGGTATAGTCCCATAAATCTAGGAGCCAACTTACCCTTCTTTCCAAACCTCAGCACACCTTTACAAGGAGAAACCTTAAGATATACTCTATCTCCCACTTGGAACTCAAGTGGTATGCATTGGTTATCTACATAAGATTTTCGCCTGTCCTGGGCTACTTTCAACTGTTGTTGTATCACTTTAATCTTTTCTGTAGTCTGTTGTACTAGTTTAGGACCTAAAAGTTGATATTCACATGTCTCATACTAGCAAAGAGGAGACTGACATTGTCTCCCATAAAGAGCCTCATAAGGATCCATCTATATGCTTCTTTGATAGCTATTGTTGTATGCACACTCTATCAGAGTCAGGTGTACATCCCAACTACCAAGAAATTGCAGCACACATGCCCTCAAGAGATCCTCTAAAGTCTGAATAGTCCTTTCAGACTGGCCATCAATTTGCGGATGAAAAATTGTGCTAAATCTTAGTTGTGTTCCCATTTTTGAATGCAAACACTCCAAAAAATGACTAGTAAACTATGGACCTCTCTCAGAAACTAAAGTCACTGGAATGCCATGCAGACAGACTATCTCATCAACATATATTTGTGCCAATTTCTCTACTGTAAATGTCATCTTGACTGATAGAAAATGAGCTAACTTAATATGTCTACTATCGCCCATAAGGAATCATGACCCTTGGTTGTCCTAGGAAGACTAGTTGGATCTAAGGGCTCTAGGGGGGGTGAATAGAGCTACACAATTTCTCACAAAATAGATTAGACCTTAAAATTATATCAATTAGGAGCAATAGATTAATGGAAATTTGAAGTCCTATCTAACAAGCATAGCAAGGATGAGCGAGATTGATAGTAAGCACTTGACAAAGGGATGTAGAGTGGTTCCACACTTCAAAATAGAAGTGAGTCAGTCTACTACCTAGAGAGGTCAACCTCTAGGACTTGCAAGTGATTTTCTCTATTATATCACCAAAGAGATTCACAACAATAGACCACCAAAGGACTTACCCATCCAATCACAAGGAGATCTCCAACTTACCAAGGAACTTACCCACTTAGCTTGAATATTCATTTTTCACCAAGGTCTTACCCACTCAAGCTCAAATCTTCTACCTTGAAGGACTTTTCTGCTCCTCTTAGATCTTCATCCTTTGCCTTCTCCTTCACTTAGAGAAGATCACCACCTCTTCAACACCCTTGAAGAGGACTATCTAAAGCTCCTTCTTCACTCGATGGAGCTTTCTTCAACTTTTCTTCATGAAATAAGGGGATGGGGAAGTAGTGGAAGATTGAGAGCTCTACATGCACAAAGGTGGAGCTCTCTTACAATAATCCTAACTCATTCACAAATCATGAAATGAAGTGTAAACTAGAGAGAGAAAGGGGCTCAAGGAGTAGTAGCACTCTCAACTATAGCAAGGACATTGAATGTAGTGAATGAGCAAACTTGGAATGAACTCCAGGGGGTCCTATTTATAGGTAGGGGTGCTCCCTTGAGTTGGGGAACACTTAGGGCCAAAATATATACGTTTTTTCTCAAGGAAACAGTTCTATTTTTGTCCAAACAAGTCACCAATGGTTAAAATCACTTTTTCTGATTTTTGCGTATAGTGCATTCAGTCGAGTTTCAATAAAGGTAACTCGACCGATCAACTAAAAGAGAAACCCAATTTTCAAACTATCAGTTGAGTTTGTTCTGGGGAACATGACTGATCAACCAAAAAATGTATTTTGTCAATGAGTTGTTTGGTCGAGTTCTATGAATGCACAATTTGACCAATTGCCATTTTCAAAAAATCAACCATAGGATTGGTCAAAATTGGAACTCGACCGATCAACATACTGTTGAAAGATTTTCTACATTGGCTAAAAAGTGATTAAAACTTGGTACTAAGTGTCCCACATACTTTTCTCATCTTAGTTACAAGTCATATCATCAATACAGGTGATTACAAATTTTTTATAAGGTCATTTGAAGTGATTTCCTAAAAGTCACACTTGCATTGCATTTGACTTGAACTTGGACAAGATAGGGCTTGTGTAATTTGATCCTTGTCGTGTACCTAAAGCCTGAAATCAATCTTGAATACACATATTAGATACATATGAATGGATTGTTTGAGTCATTATCAAAATATGGAGAATGTATAACCTTTAGGTCAACATTCTCCCCATTTTTGAGAATGACAAACCATTCTTCAAACATATCGAAAAGGATATTGAAATTATACCTTTGCCTTGTGAATTTTGGGGGATTCAAGATTTGAACAATGTAAATTACTCCCCCTCAATCTATGCTTACTTTAACATGCATAGTTAGTCTATCTACACAAAGAAATATGACATACATGTACTATATGGTCCTTTAGCAAGTCACAAGATAAACATGTAATGAAAAAGAAAAGGATCTAATAAGAAATAAAAGAAATATGGTTGAGTTTCAAGATATTTAATTTCTCTTCCCCTTTTGACATTATCAAAAAGTAAGGGGGTAGAAGAGCATACAATCATGTCTTCACCAAACACAACCAAGCAGATATCCAAACATGCAATATCAAAAAGATACATCAAACAGAGATGAGAGAACCAAACATGCTAAGTCATAATCAAAATATGGCGAAATATGGCACCAACTCCTAAGATATAACTAATCAAAGAGTAAGAGTGAACAAAACATAGAATACAACCTAGAGTGCAAGTTCTCATAAAAAACAACTACAAGTCAAAAGTGATGAAAACTAAAGATAAAATAGTACATCTCAGATCATGTGCCCAAATGTTTCTAATACAAAATGGCCTAGAAAGATATATATGATCAACAAACTAGACTAAAAACTAAGAACATCTAGACTTTTAAGCTATCTATATCCACAACATCATCATCCTTGACATCTAGCTCGTAGTCGTCATCTCCGTCTGAAGGTGCAGCAGCATCACCTTCATCACCGGAGTCACCACCAGAACCACCAGAGCCATCACCATCATCAGATGAAGCACCATCATCGTCACCATCACCGACATCCTCTTCAACATCAACAATCCCATCATCAACTTGGTCCGACATCTCTTCATCAACAGAAGATCCTAAGTGATGACCGGGCCAATGGGCATTATGCTCATCCCAAGTTATACCAAGAGCGTAGAGCTCATTGGCCTGAGGGAAGGAAGGAGTAGAATTACCAAGACTGGAAAGAAGAGTAGCCAGGGGGTAGCATGTAGAGGCAAGATGACTAGAGCAAGTCCACCAACAACAGGGGATGTGGGAGTAGCAGCGGAAGGCTCAGGTGCAGGTGGAGGGACAAGGTAGAAGTGATTGTATGCATAGGATGCATAATTACTACCTAGGTATGGCTGGTAGGTGGGGTAGGGGTATGCACAAGATAAGCTCATGTTAGACATGATTGAACATAAATCTTGGTGTAGGTGCTCCTGGACCTGAAGGTTGTATGCCTGTTGGTGTATCATATAACCCATGAGGGCTTCATTGGACACACAAAATGAGGCACAGCTAGGTCGGGTAGGTTGAGGAGGTGGAGGAGCTCAGGTTGAGGTAGAGGTAGGTTTAGCTGAGGCAGAGGCAGAGGGTGAGGCAGCAGGTGTGGTGGAGGAAAGGATAGGCATGGATTTCTAGATAGTGGTCTCACTGATACACACTCCCTTCTGGGTAGGTCTATAGTGAAAGTTAGAGAAAAGTGATTTCTCAATGGAGAATTGAGAAAGACCACATATCAAGGTAGGATATGGAGGGTGGGTGCCACAAGTGTTCTTTCCAGAGTCGAAGCAAGTCATGTGATGAAGGATGTATCTAGACCACTTGACTCTGACATTCTCTAAGAGGAAATACATTATCATCGTAGTGTTCTCTACATTATCCATTTGGTTTTTCTTGGGGTGGATGTTGCACTTAACCACTAGGGATAATATACACTTCTTAAGATCTAAGGAGGAGGAGGGTAGGGTGCTCTTCTTCTTATAGGGACTCTGGGTTTCTTCAAGTAACAATGGATGTCAAGAAGGGTGATATCATTTTTCTTGTAGAAACCTCCAGGGCCAAGCAGGTCAAAATACTCACCATAATCCTTACGTTAGGAGTCATTCTCATTGACACCTGAAAAAAAAGATGTTCAGGATATCCTCTGAGATTTGGAATTTCTTCCTGGATATCATAGAAGTAAGCATAACGTTTTTTTTGGAGAAGGTAAATATAAACCAAAAGAGACGTAGCAAAAGCTACAAACAAACCCAAGCGGGCCAAAGTAGAGATAGGGGTAAACAAAAACCATTTCAAGTCTAACCACCTACTAGGGGGAGACAGGATAACCCCCACCAGTAAGGTATACCCAAAAAAGGTTACAAAAAACCCCAGTAAACTTTAGCAAGGTTAGATATACCCTTTACGAGGCCTTTCTTTACAAGTTATTGATACATGATTTGCTTGGTAATCTTTTTTATGATGTCTGTCTCGAACCTAAGAGGCCCACCATGGGCCCTTGAGTTCCTTTCTTCCCAAATGAAATAACAAAACACAACGAGGCAGAGTCCACCAAAATCTTTGTTCCTCTTACTCTTTAGATTACCGTTCATCCAAACAGTGATGTCGTCCAGCCGGTTGCTATGGTTTGGCTCCCAACAGTTCTTGAGACACATAGTGGACCAGATGAGTTTGGTATAGCAGCACTCCAAGAAGAGATGTGTATGGCTTTCTTTATATCTCCCACACAGTAGGCATTCGTCATTCACATTGATTCCCCAAGAAATAAGACAATCTTTGGTTGGAAGCCTGTGTAACAAGGCTCTGTAAGCAGCCGTACTCCATTTGGGGACATGATGGAATCCCCAAATAATTTTTTCCCAAGTAGCATCAGCCCTTGTATCACTGTTAGTCCATGGTGTGGCTTGCTGATTGACGAGGCATGCCAATCATAGGCATCAACAATATACAAATGCTTAACTTCGCTTCATGTCTTGCACATGTTTCTCCAGACTCTAGAAGAGTGTTGATCTGAGCTGAGTGGAATCTTGCCATAGCGGTCAATCATCCACCTAGACCAGACATTGTTCCTGTCACTAAGGAACCTATCCAACCTTTTCAACTACCCCTTGTGAATGATATCAGCAGTCTGCTCA
This sequence comes from Alisma plantago-aquatica, assembly GCA_963693085.1. Taxonomy (NCBI): domain Eukaryota; kingdom Viridiplantae; phylum Streptophyta; class Magnoliopsida; order Alismatales; family Alismataceae; genus Alisma; species Alisma plantago-aquatica. Next base: position 1,314,611,659 of record OY856412.1, on the reverse strand, counting down.
ATGTTCAGACCACCCTTTGAGTAAGGACGAACCATTATCTCCCAAGAAATGCTATGCCCTTTTCTACCCCACAAGAAACTAGCGGTGATCCTTTGCATGGAGTCAACTACAACCTTAGGAATGTCATAGACATCCCCCCAAAATATGACCAGACTCTGTAGGACTGTTCTTATAAGCACCAACATGCCCACAAAAGACAACTTGTAGCCACTTCAATTATCAATCTTCTCTCTCATTTTGTCAATATAGTAGCTGTAATCGATGGTTGTGCCCCTTCCACCACCAATGGGGGCACCTAAGTACTTGGTAGGAAGCCTCCCATGCTCAAGTCCATCCACAATCTTGAGTCTTCCTCTTCTACTATCACACGATTTTGAAAGGTAGATCTTTGACTTGATGGAGATAATATAAAGACCTGTGAGTTTGCCGAACTGACCAAGCACCTTCTTAAATTCCTTCAGCCTCCTACCAGTACCAATAGAGAAAATCATGATGTCATATGTGAAGATGAGCATAGCCTTCACCTTAACACCTCTCATGGTGTATGACTTGACCCTATCATTATTTTCTGCATCTTTAACCAAGTTTTTGAGCCCCTCCATGAGAATCGAGAATAGAAGAGGGGATAAGGGATCCCCCTATCAAAGACCATTACTTGCTTTAATTAATCCCATAGGTCCACCATTAATAAGAATAGAGAAAGAGGGGGTACAAACGCATTGCTTCAAAATGCGAATAAAGGCATGTTGAAACCCATGCCTTCCATAACTGCCAACAAGGAGTCCCATCTAACATAGTCATAGGATTTGACAAGGTCTATATTGATGCATGCCTTGGCATTGGCTTTACTTTGGTTGAACCCAGTGAGGAATTCAGTTGCAAGCAGTGTACTGTCAGCCATCTTGCACCCTTTGATGAAGGCGCTTTGTTCATCAAATATGATCTTAGGCAGAACCAATCTGAACCTATCTGCAACAAGTTTAGATATGCACTTATATAGGATACTACAACAGGCTATAGGTCTATAGTCAGTGATACAGTTAGCATTTTTACTCTGGGGGATGAGTTTAATGAAGGTGTGGTTCATATCCCAAACCATACTCCCACCATTCATAAGCCATCTAATAGCCTTTGTCATGTCATGTCGAATGTGATACCACATAAACTGAAAGAACCTCCCATTAAATCTATCAGGCCCTGGGGCCTTAGATGGGTTAATAGAGAATACGGCTTCTTTGATTTCTTCGTCAGTCGTAGGTTTAATCAACTCTTCATTCATACTTCCATCTACGCTCCTCTCAGGGATCAAGTTCCCATAATTACTCATTTTTTTGCTTGGTTGATTGTACAAACCTAGAAAATAGCTCTCCGCACAGCCAGCTAACTCCTCTCTGCTGTCAACAACCTGCCCATACTCATTCGCTAACTCATGTATGGTTTCCCTCATCTCCTTTTTCTTCACCACAGAATGGTACACCCTGATATTTAGATCACCATCCGCTATCCACTTCAAGCAGCTACTCTGCCATAAATACCTTTCCTCTACTTTTTTGAGCTTCCTAAGTCTATCTTCAGCTTTTAATTCCTCATTTATGGCCTATTCATCATCTGGCGTCAGCCTCACTTGACTAGCATCCTTCTCATAGCGTTGGGTGGCTTCACTCATCATATTTTTAATATTCACCTTATCCCTGCTCCACTCTTTAAGAGCTAGCTTGGTATTCTGTAACTTTTTTAGGACTCCGTACAAGGGGTTGCCTAGCACATTGATGCTCCAGCTTCCCTCAACCACCTCCTTAAAACCTATCCAATCACACCACAGATTCAAGAAGTAGAAAGGTCTTTTGGTATCTTGTTTAGTATTGAACTCCATCTTCATCCATGAGTGGTCACTCATGATGTTATCTCCAGTTCTAATCACCGCCTATGGCCATTTATCCAACCAAGCCTCATTTACCAAGTCTCAGTCAATATAACTTGCAATCCTCCTACTTGGTTTCTTCTTGTTAGACTAAGTAATGGATCTACAAATGTGGTTCATCTCTATCAGTCCAGGGGCTTCAATCGTATCATTGAAAGCAACCATGACTCTTTCTGGCACCTTGAGCCCTCCATGCTTTTCTTTAGCCTTCCTTACATTGTTGAAATCACCTAGCACTAGCCAAGGAACCATCTGTTGGGCCGTGTCTTTGATCATCGCCCAAAGGTGTTCCCTATCCTTCTCCAAGTTCTCGCCATAAACTCCAGAGATGATGCATGATAGGCCACCTCTGTTGCAGCCACTCACGGTGATGACTTGGTCATTCATGCTTATGAGATCAACATCCTAGACATTCGGGTTGCACCCGACAACAATTCTACAACCATCTCTTTGGTCTATGTTAGATAAACATTGCCATCCTGTAGGAAATAAGGTGTTGACCCTTTCCTTCACCTTCCTCTTTATCCTTGTTTCTATGATGAAAACAAGACTGACTCCTATGTTGCTAATCACCTTCTTAAGCTCCATTTGCCTATCATCAAGGGATGCGCCTCGCACATTCCATGCGAGCAAAGACATTACTTATCATTATGTGCCCCGCTCCCTTCCACAGAGTAGGCATTTCTCTTCTTTGCATTCTTTGTCTGTCCTTTGGCCGAGCTCCTGGTGATCTTAGGACTTTTGTGCAAGGGAGTAGTGATTCCAATGAATTTGTGTAGAATTCATGAACGACTTTTTTGCTAGTCATGGAGTTGTGAAAGCATGCACGCTCAACACCCAGGGTGGATAGGTGGTGAATTTGTAACAACTCATCTACATCATCTATAACCTCTTGTCATCTAAGATTGGGCTCAAGGAAGGCTCTAAAAGGAAAAGGACTTTGTGGAAGAAGATCCTTATACCGATTAACAACCTCCTTTGAGGAAAAGAGGGTCTCATCAAGGGAATCAAGCTTGAATATGATGAGGAGGATTGTGCACTACTAGGGGAGTCTCTCTTCCTTCTATTAGAAGCCATGGAGGCAAAACAGAGAGAAACAATAGATCAAACACGCTCACCACTCAACCAAAACGTTCACACACCTAGGTTTAGCTACAGAGAAGGTATAGGAAGGTCTCCCTGGGTTGGATTAGGGATAGGTAAGGGAAGGGAAGGTTGAGGGTTGAGAGCTTAGGGCTTGAGAGAGTGGAATTGGTTGAGTTTTCTCTAGTTGAGAGGGAGAATAATCGGCCGAATCCAACTTATGTTAGCTTCATCCTGGCGATCGGGCAAGTTCTATGAAGTGGAAACTCGAATGGGTTGCCTTTTTTTAAAAGAAACTCTCAGCCACCGATCGGTCGAGTTTGTCCTGGGGAAACTCGACCGATGGTCAAACTGAACTAAAACCATCAAACTTAATTTCTATCCATTTGAGTGCTAATTAAATTTATTTTTCAAGTCCATTATGTATGTTGAAGATACTTAGGCACATATCACTCATCATTGGGTACTATTTTGTGAAAAAAAACATGTGTTTGGAAGAATACCGAAAAAAAGAGAAAAATAAGGCAAAATGAACATGAAAAAGTAATTTTAAGCATATGAGCAAGCAAAGATGATAAAGATAGATGCAAAACATATAGGATAGATGACAACTAGATAGAAGGCATATCAGATTCATTCAAGGCAGTTATAAGCTATTTTGATCTAATAAAATTAAATTTCTCTCTAGCTAGAGGTTTAGTGAAAATGTCCACCAACTGATTTTCCGTGTCCACATGTGTGATATAAATATCCTTCTTGGCAATGTGATCACGAAGAAAATCATGGCGAACCTCTATATGTTTAGCTCTACTATGCAATGTAGGATTGTAAGATAAGTTAATTGCACTAGTATTATCACAATAGATAGGAGAAGCATCAAAATGTATGTTAAAGTCTTGGGGCATTTGCTTCATCCATAGGACCTAGGCATAACAACTCCCGACTACAATGTACTCAACCTCAGTGGTTGATAATACCACGATGCTCTATTTCTTGGAGAAATAGGACACCAAGCATGATCCTAGGAGGAAGCAAGTGCCACTTGTGCACTTTCTATCAATCAAGGACCCTGCATAATCGACATCACTATATGATATAAGAGTAAAGTCCCTTGACTTGGGATACCATAGTCCAAAATTTGGGGTTTTGGCTAAGTACCTTAGAATCCTCTTAACAGCTATAAGATGTGATTTCTTAGGATTTGATTGAAATATAGCACACAAGCCAACACTAATCATTATGTCAGGTCTAGAGGCAGTTAAGTAAAGCAGACTTTGAATCATACCTCTATAGAGCTTCTCATCTACCTTCTCACCTTCTTCATCTTTATCAAGTTTGCAGTGTTGGACATGGGTGTGTCCATCGGCTTGGTGTTCTCCATCCCAAAGTGTTTTAGTAGTTCACTTGTGTACTTGCCTTGGTTGATGACATTCCCATCTTTTGTTTGTTTGATTTGAAAGCCGAGGAAGAAAGTGAGTTCACCCATCATACTCAACTCAAATTCACTATGCATAAGATCACTAAATTCTTTGCAAAGTTCAAGGTTAGTTCTACCAAAAATGATATCATCAACATATATTTGAATGATAAAAAAATTGTTAGAAGTGTGTTTTAGGAACAAGTTAGAATCCACTTTGCCCATGATATAACCATGATCTAACAAAAAGTTCTTTAATTTCTCATACCAACCCCTTGGTGCTTGTTTGATTCCATAGAGAACTTTTTGCAACAAATAAACATGGTTAGGCAGACTATCATGTTCAAAGCCCAAAGGTTGTGCAACACACACTTCCTCCTCAATTGTACCATTCAAAAATGCACTTTTAACATCCATTTGATACATAAGAAAGTCTTTATAACTAGAAAAAGCAAGCAACATACTAATGGACTCAAGTCTATCTATAAGTGCATATGTCTCATCAAAAGTCTATACCTTCTTGTTGATTGTAGCCTTGAGCCACTAACTTTGCTTTATTTCTTACCACTTTGATGCTTTCATCTAGCTTGTTGTGGTAGACCCATTTGGTGCCAATGATCTTTCTATCACTTGGTCTTGGAACAAGGGTCCAAACTTTGTTCTTCTCAAATCGTTCTAGCTCCTCTTACATAGCTATGATCCATTCTTCATCCCAAGAGCTTGCTTGGCATCTTTAGGCTCTAGTTGTGAGATGAAGGCATTTTTGGCTTGTTCTTTGTTAATGTAGTACGCGCCTTCACTCTTTCAAACGGATCACCTAAAATTAGCTCCTTCGTATGATTCTTTGTAAATTGGGGAGTTGGATCATTCTTTTCATCATCTTTGTCTTCTTCTTGAGCAGCCACCTCTTTTCCCTTTTGGGTGATGTTGAGTTATTTAAGGATATGAATTACTTCACCTGCAACATCATAATTTGGAACAATATCTTTGGGAATAGAGGGGTTAGTCTCAATAAACTTTAATTTCATACATTCTTCTACCTTATCAAGATCAATATTAGAAACTCTATAAGCCTTGCTAGTAGTGCTATAGCCAAGAAAGAAAGCCTTGTACAATTTTAGATCAAACTTGTTAAGAGAATCTTTTGTATTCAAAACAAAACAAGGACATCCGAAAACATGGAAATACTCAATAGAAGGCTTCCTATCACGCCATAGCTCATAGGGGATTTTCTTAAGTGAAGGATGAGTAAAAACACAGTTTTACACAAAACAAGAGGTACTGACAGCTTCAACCCAAAACTTCTTAGGAGTATCATACTCAAGAAGCATGATCCTAGCCATCTCTTATAAAGACCTATTATTCCTCTCTACAAAACCTTTTTTTTGAGGTGTTCAAAGTGAAGAGAAGTTGTGTGCATAACCTGATTCTTGAAAAACAATGCTCAAAATCTCATTTTCAAATTCTTCCCCATGGTCACTACAGATGGAAACAATCTGGCAAGAAGCTTCATTCTCAACTCGTTTGCAAAAACTCGAGAAAACATTAAGTGTATCACTCTTGGAAACGAGAAAGAAGGTCCAAGTATATCAAGAGAAATCATCGATAATAACAAAGAAATACTTCGAACCACAAAGTGATTGCATTCTCATTTGTTCAAATAGATCAATATGAAGACGCTCAAGAGATCTCTTTGTGCTAAGGACTCCTTTGGATTTAAAGGAGGACTTGGTTTGCTTTCCCTGTGTATAAGGTTGGCATTCCTCATCCTATTCAAAATCCAATTTAGGAAGTCCCTTGACTAAGTCCTTTTTGCTCAACTTCTTTAATTGATGCATATTTACATGACCAAGCCAGTGGTGACAAAGAGAAATATCATTCGAGTTGACTACTAGGAATCTACCAACCACATGCTTAATTGAGTTAAAAACAATAACATAAAGATTACCACTTCTAGTTCCCTTGTATATAACTTGGTAGGTGAGGGAATCTAGAATCAAGCATTCAAAAGAAATATATAGTACAAGGTAACCATTATCACAAAGTTGACTAACACTTATTAAATTATGATGTAGTCCATTCACAAAGAGAACATTCTTTATGTATAAGGATTCATCTACATCACCCTCACCTTTGACTTTACCTTTCTTATTGTCCCCAAAGGTGACAGATCCTCCTTTCTTTTTAGTAAAATTGTTGAAATGGCTAATATCACCAGTTGTGTGGTTTGTGCAACCACTATCAACCATCCATCTACCTTTTTCCTGCAAGAAAGGAGAATGTCAGTTCCCAACTCAAACTTTGGGATCCGAATTTAGCTTGGGGACCCATTTCATCTTTGGGTTGGTCCCCTTAGGCTTGTAAGGACAATAATTAGAATAATGATCATCACATTTGCAATGAGAACAAACCATAGGATTCTTAGTGCCCGAAGACTCTCCTACAAATCCCAAACTACTAGTACCACTTTGTTTGGTATAATGGTCAAGGATTTCATTTAGGGAGTTCTTCCCTTTAAGGAATTTCTATGGGGATACTCTAAATCTATGGCTATCATCATTTGAAAGAAATAATAGTACAATATAAACTAGATATGTCATCTCTAACATGCACTAGATCAGCCTCAAGACATAAAGCTTTACTAAGATATGAATCATTTTTCAAGAGAGATGGAAGCAAAATTTACACTAGGCAATAAAGGTCTAGAAGATAGATAATTTACTTGACTAAGCAACCTAGAATTTTTAGATTTAACATGTGAATCTCTTTGTGATAGACATCTCTCTCTTCTCTATGAGCATCAATAATCAACTTAAATTTAGCATTTTCAGTTTTAAGAAATTTAAGTTCTTTAAGGTAATTTTGGTTTTCTTCCTTAAGATTCTCAATGTTATTAAGTAGATAACGTTCTCAAATTCAACTCCATTGTATTAGATCTCAAGGTCAAGGTATTTCCCTTGCAACTTATCAATACTATCAAGGTTGGTTTTCTCATTCAATTTCAAAATTTCAAGCTTAGCATAAGATCATCAATAATTTTTCCTAACTGATTTCTTTTAGATTTACATTTAGCAAAAGATGAACATGTAGTAATAAGCGTGTCAATAATAGTTTCTTTAGGCAATTCATGCAAGCTTACCTGGCTTACCTCACTTACCTCACTAATGTCTTCACTTGTAGAGGCCATGAGAGCAAGGTGGCACTCCCCATCTTCTTTTGAGCTAGAGCTACTTGAAGATGAAGCTTCCCAATCCGCATGAACTGCATTCTTGTACTTCTTATCCTTCTTGTCCTTGATCTTATGCTTTCTCTCCTTCTTGTAATCCTCTTCTTTCCTTGAGCTGCTCTTGTGGTGAGACTTTCTTGACTTTGGGCATTCACTCTTGTGGTGCCCCTTTTCACAACACTTGTAGCATCACGGAGTAGCGGAGGAGGAGGCTTGCTTTCCCTTGATGTAGTTAGCTTCATACTGACTAGGGCCTTCATCTTCACTAGAGGAGGATGGAGAATTATGGGAAGCAAGTTGTTGTTGAAGGATGAAAACCTCCACTTGTGCTTTGAAAGCACTATCTTTGATCTTCTTGGCTTCCTTCTCTTCTTGCTTGGCTTCTTCTTCTTGCTTGTCAAGTCTAGCCTCATGGGCTTGAAGATTGCCAATGAGTTCTTCAGTTGGGATGTCACCAAGGCTCCTCACTTCTTTAATGGAGATGACCTTTGACTCCCACCTCTTTGGAAGAGTTCTCAAGATATTTGAGTTGATGATGCCTCTATCCAAAGTGTTGCCTAATGCAGCCAGCCCATTGATGATGGCATTGAGTCTTGAATACATCTCCGCAATGCCTTCTTTCTTTCCCATATTGAAGTTCTCTAGGAGGCTGTTCAACATGTAGATCTTTATCTCCTTGACTTGCTTTGTGCCTTCTTATGTTATGAACATCTTGTCCCAAATCTCATAGACGGTGTCCCATGATGAGATCCAGTTGAACTCTGTGGGGGTGAGGGATGCGTAGAGGATGCTAATGGCCTTTACATTGAGTTGAGCCTCCTTGAGAGAAGCTTCACTCCATGTAGCAACAACTCTGGTTGGATCCTTGTAAGGTGTGATCATCACCTTCCACATATCAAAGTTCATTCCTTGAATGTAGAACTGCATCTACCTCTTCCAATACAAGAAGTTGGTACCATCAAAGACCGGAGGACATATGGAGAAGCCTCCCTCTAGGTTGAGTGGACCAAGTAGGTTGTCGCCCATCTTCTCATCTCGTGGGAGATTGTTAGAGAAGATCCTTCACTCTGATACCACTTTTTGGATCTAAGGTCTCTAGAGAGGGGTGAATAGAGCTACAAAATTTCTCACAAAATAGATTAGACCTTCAAATTATATCAATTAGGAGCAATAACTTAATGGCAATTTGAAGTCCTATCTAACAAGCATAGCAAGGACAGTAGAGATTGATAGCAAGCACTTGACAAAGGAATGTAGAGTGGTTCCACACTTCAAACTAGAAGTGAGTCAGTCCACTACCTAGAGAGGTAAACCTCTAGGACTTTGCAAGTGCTTTTCTATATTATATCACCAAAGAGATTAACAAAAATAGACCACCAAAGGAGTTACCCATCCAATCACAAGGAGATCTCCACTTTAACAAGGAGCTTACCCACTTAGCTTGAGTCTTCATCCTTCACCAAGATCTTACCCACTCAAGTTCAAGTCTTCTGCCTTGAAGGACTATGCTTCTCCTCTTGGATCCTCAGCCTTTGCCTTCTCCTTCACTTGGAGAAGATCACCACATCTTCAACATCCTTGAAGAGGACCAGCTAGAGCTCCTTCTTCACTCGATGGAGATTTCTTCATCTTTTCTTCATGAAAGAAGGGGATGGGGAAGTAGTGGAAGATTGAGAGCTTTACATGCACAAAGGTGGAGCTCTCTTACAATAATCCTAAATCACTCACAAATCATCAAAATGAAGTGTAAACTAGAGAGATAAAGGGGCTCAAGGAGTAGTAGCACACTCAACTATAGCAAGGACCTTAAATGTAGTGAATGAGCAAACTTGAAATGAACTCCAAGGGGTCCGATTTATAGCTGGGGGTGCTCCCTTAAGTTGGGGAACACTTAGGGCCGAAATTTAGCCATTTTTGCTCAAGGCAACAGATCTATTTTCGTCCAAACAAGTCACCAACAATTATAATCATTTTATGCTTTTTTCATATAGTGCATTCGGTCGAGTTTCAATAAAGGTAACTCGACCGATCGACTAAAAGACAAACCCAATTTTCAAACTATCGGTTGAGTTTGTTCTGGGGAACTCGACCGATCAGCCAAAATCATATTTGGTCAATGAGTCATTTAGTCGAGTTTTGTGAATGTGCAACTCGACTGATTGCCATCTTTAGAAAATCAACCATAGGATCAGTCAAAATTGGAACTCAACCGATCAACATGCTAGTGATTGAATTTCTAAATTGGCTAAAAAACTGATTAAAACTTGGTATTAAGTGTCCCACATATTTCTCATCTTAGTTACAAGTCATATCATCAATACAAGTGATCACAAAATTTTACTAAGGTCATTTGAAGTGATTTCTCAAAAGTCACACTTGCATTGCATTTGACTTAAACTTGGACAAGCCAGGGCTTGTATAATTTGATCCTTTTCATGTACCTAAAGCCTGAAATCAATCTTTAATACACATATTAGATACACATGAATGGAATGGTTGAGTCATTATCAAAATATGGGCAATGTATAACTTGTAGGTCAACAAGACCAATCGCAAAGTCCATGGTAATATGATCCCAAGTCCACTGTGGTATTGGTAAATGTTGTAATGTCCCTGCAAGCTTCTGGTGCTCAGCCTTCACCTGCTGACAAATTGGACATTTGGCAATGAACTCTGCCACATCACACTTTAGACCTGACCACCAATACATGTCTTTCAAGTTTTGGTACATCTTGGTACTTCCGGGATGCATTGCATACATGAAGGAGTATCCTCCTCAAGTACCATCTTCATCAACCCATCAACATCAGGAACTACTGTCCTATTGTGGTAACAAACTGTATCATCATCTGCCTCATGAAAGCCATCATATTTTTCACTGCCAATCCCTGATCGGATATTCTGTATCAGAGTATCATTCTATTGTGCATCATGAATCTTATGTCTCAAGGTAGGTTTCACTTGTAACTGTGCCAACAATCCTGCCAGCAAGGAAACTTCTAGCTGTACATTCATCTAGTGAAGAGACACTAGCATATCTCTCTTATGGCACATCAAGGAATTTAATTGTGCATTATCTACCGTTGATGTTGAAGACAAATTTCTACTCAATACATCAATTACCACATTTGATTTCCCTGGATGGTAGTCTATTATGAAATCATAATCCTTAAACAGCTCCATCCATCTCCTCTGCCTCATATTCAGCTCCTATTTTGAGAAGATATATTGTAGATTCTTGTGGTCAGTGAAGATCTAACACTTTTTTCCATAAAGATAGTATCTCTAGATCTTTAAGGCATGAACCACCACTACAAGCTCTAGATCATGTGTTGGGTAATTCTCCTCATGTTTCTTAATCTATCGCAAAGCAAAAGAAATCACATTTTTATCCTACATCAACACGCATACCAAGCCATTCTTTGAAGCATCACAAAAGACAATATGGCCTTTCCCTTGCTCTGGAAGTACTAACACAAGTGCACTAGTCAAATTTTTTTTTCAACAGCTGGAAAGAACGTTGACACCTTGTCATTCCAATTAAAAGGAACATCCTTCCTGGTTAACCTAGTTAGGGGTAACACTATAGAACTGAAGTCTTTGATGAACCTCCTATAGTAACCTGCCAGACCTAGGAAACTACAAATCTCTTTCGGTGTCTTTGGTTGTTCCCATTATAGTAAAAATTCCACTTTCTTGGGATCAACACAAATGCCTTTTGAAGTTATAACATGGCCCAGAAAAGACACTTTAGATAACCAGAATTCACACTTGTTGAACTTAGCATATAGTTGATGCTGCCTCAACAAAGTCAATGTCTGGCGAAGGTGTTGCTCATGTTGCTGACTATCCTTGGAGTATATCAGGATATCATCTATGAACACGACCACACACTAATCAATATGAGGTCTAAACACCCTATTCATCATATCCATAAAAGTTGTAGGTGCATTGGTTAGCCCAAATGACATAACCACAAACTCATAATGACCATACCTAGTCCTAAAAGCTGACTTGGGTATGTCATGAACCTTAATTCTCAACTGATGGTAACCTAACCATAGGTCTATCTTTGATAACACAGTGGTACCTCTCAACTGATAAAAAAGATCATCAATCCTCGGCATAGGATACTTATTCTTTATTGTCACCTTGTTCAACTACTTGTAGTCTATACATAACCTCATTGAACCATCCTTCTTTTTAACAAACAACACGGGAGCAGTCCAAGGGGAAGCACTTGGCCTAATAAAACCCTTCTCTAACAATTCTTATAACTGTTTCTTTAACTCCTCTATCTCTATTGGCGCCATTCTATATGTTGACTGTGCTATGGGTTGTGTTCAAGGAACAAGATTGATCTCAAATCAATCTCTCTAGGAGGGGGAATGCGAGGAAATTCCTCAAGAAAATCATCCTCAAATTCTCACACCACAAGTACCTTCTGTATATTAGGACCTCTCACCTTTATATCCACAACATGAGCTAAGAAAGCCTCACATCATTGTCTCATCAACTGCTCAGCTGTCATAGATGACATAAAACATGTAGGAAGAATCTTCCTATCACCCTAAAAAATCCATTGTACATCACCATCATGGAACGTCTCCACCTTAGTACTACAGTTCAAGACTACCTTGTATTTTTCCAAGGTATCCATTCCTAGGATTACATCAAAACCATGCATGTCAAGTGGCAAAAGATCCACTTGAATTTTATGTCTAAAAAAGAAATAACACAAGAAGGGAACACTTCCCGCAACTCGGCAGAACCAACCAAAGGAGTCTCTAGCCACAGACTATCAGATCTATGACTAACAGTTAGATAACAACTATCTATCCCCTCTTTGGTGATAAAAGAGTGTGTCACACCCAGGTCTACTAACACAGATATGAAACAAGAAGTAGACAAATCAGAATGAAATAACTCCATCTGACCTATCACTACTTGTGGATTAACCACTGCTGCTGGCTAGGTCATGGCATAGAATCTTGCCATCCCCTACTGTCATCCACGTCCTATGTTAGCCTATATGGAGGATCCTTCCTGTGATGCTTGACTTCATCCTCTGCCACTACCAGTGCTAAACTGTTGTTGTTGTGAACTCTGCTGACTCTATCTTGGTTGTTGAGTCACCTCCTCAGTTTTCACAGGGCAATACCACTTTGTGTGTCCCACTTGTCAACACTTATGACATGTCTTACTTTCATACCATGGCCTAGATGGCTCTATCACTAAAACTGATGATGTGCTGCAGGATGGAGTGAATGGCCTCTATTCACTAAAAGTCAGCGTCTGCTGCGACTCTGATGGAGTAAATCTTGGATTCTTAAGCCTCCAGATGATTGACCTTGGAATTGAACTGGTCACTTCTTAGCATTAGCTTCACACTTTTCTATGGCAGACCTCTCAATCCTCCTTATGAACTCCACAAAGGTGGAAAACCTCTCCCTATTTTCTAGGACTGATGTTGTTGTAGTCAACTCAGTACTTAGGCCATTTTCGAACCTACAAATCCTTTCTTTGTCAATTGCTTCCATGTGCGGTCAGAACCTCAAAAGCTCCATAAACTTTGACTCGTACTCATTAATAGTCATAGCCCCCTGACAAATCTTCTCAAATTGAGATATCTTCTCAGCTAGATAGGTCTCTGGAAAATATCAGCTAACAAATTCCCTATGAAACTCCTCCCATCCTATCACAACTCCTGGTCGTTTATCCTCTTCTATGGCCCACCAGTGGCCAGCACTACCCTTCAAAAAGTATACCGCATGCTTAACTTTGCCTTCTTCAATGATGTTTAGGATTTTGAATGTCTTTTCCAGCTCAGTCAACCACATGTTAGCATCTACTGGATCAAAAGTACCTGTATATTCAGTTGTCCCAACACGTCTAAGACGTTCAAATGTCTTCCTGACACCTTGGGACTCCACATTAGAGGCATCTGCCCTAGGTTGAGGTGCTGGTGCTCTGTCAATGATATGTGTAATTGTGGCCATCATCTATCAAAACATAAACTCAAACTCAGGATTTGCCATCATTGTCAGGTCTAGAAGCACCCCACATACTCAGTAGTATGTGCTCTGAGTTTCCCTTAGGAATACTCATTTCACCATATGGCAAGTTCTGACACTCAGATGGATCTATGGCATAGGGCACTACATGATTAGAATTTCACTTGATTAATTATTTCCCAATTGGGTGAATTAAGGCTTCGTCATACAAATGGACATACAAACCCTAATTCATTTCTAACAAGTGTATAAGCATTAAAACTTTAGAAGATAGAAAATGTTTGAAGTATAGATCTCAATCATATTACCATATGCTATCATCAGTTGCATTATAATGAACTACATTATCATCATATCATTTCAATATATCCATTTCTTATCACAAATTCCAGGGTTTCAACCCTTATTGGAACATGAAAATGATTTCACCTCAGTTAGGGATCAACATGCCCAAATGTAATTTAATACCATCACATTATTCATAGCAAGGTCATCCTCATTATTCCATGCCTTGCAAGGCTCAAAAGGTCATAAGCAATTATGTGTCCATAGGTATCATTACGGCAAGACACTATGATATTCAAATAGCACTACATTGTGGTTTCAGCATAAGAAGAGTGTAACACATTGCCACATTAATCATTAAAAAAGTATGATTTTAACCAATCGACATCATCTAATTACATTAAGGTTAGGTATAACAAGCTATATCACATTGGAGTTACACATCCACTTATTATAGTGATTTATCAAATATAACTATACAAGAGCAAAAAAAAATTTCCGACCAAAAAAAAAACTATACAAGAGCAAAGGTAAGACTACAGATTAATGGTATTGAACCATCCAATTCTCATTACTAGGACCCACATATAATACCATGGGGCTTATTCTAATACATTGGATGTTGAGGCATCCAATATTATTCATTGGGTCGAGTTCATTCTTCAAGGTTACCAATAAAAAAGTATAAGTCTAACCATTAGATCAATTGAACCAAGGAACCATTGGTTTAAGGTTTAGTCCAATCTATGATTACATTATTAACTGGCCATATGTGGTGATGATCTGATCCACCATTAATTGTGATCATTAAGTCACCATTGGTTGTTAGATCAGCAATATATTCATTTAACACCATCAAATATTAAGCTAATTTCATCACTGATTGATAACATCACTAAAATACTTAGTGGATGATAATTAAACATCTAATTGAGCCAAAACCTGACCTAAGGGGTGACCATAGATTTTCATCATCAAATTTGACACCCTTGATCATGAACATCGGTTTCCAAGATAGAAACACCATTGGTTGTTGAATGGTATGACCATCAGTTGTGTGATAGGGAAGGAAATAGCTTGAAAACTCTAATTTGAACGATCAATTGTTTTGTACTTAGAACCATAGGTTGTTGCTACAAACCTGTCCCAGATCATATTATACCTTAGAAAGGTTGTACACATGTTTACAAGTTCATATAAAACTGGAATAGAATAGGGAACACCATAGATATTCATAACCCTAAACAAGCATGGTTTCTTTATGCTTAGATCATCACATTAAAGCATAAACATGATGAAGCTTCTAACAAGAAATATAAGTGTAGAATGTTATATAACTCACCTTTATAGAGTAGGTAAGATCCCAAATAGAAAGAATCTCTAGCAAATAAGGCAAGAAAACCCTAGATCTAGATCTGAACTTGGCCAAGTAGGCACTTCTCTCCACAAAGAAGCAAAACCCTAGAAGAAGAAACAAGCAGGATAGATTTTTGAGTTCTAGAGCCACTTTCACCATGGAACAACAAGGTTACAACCTGGAGAAATATAGGAGGAATAAGATAAAATAAATAAATTGAGGAAATAAGGTAATACTTACACTTTTAGGTCAAGATCACTAGGAAGGAGCTTTAGGAACCTCTAAAGGAAGTCAATTGCAACCCTAGATTCTTTTTCCAAGAAGATCCCCACTTTCTTCTTCCTTGGATAGGAAATTTGCAGAAGCATAGAGGGAGAAAAAGGTTCATAGAAGGAGGGAAGTGGTGAAGAGCAAATGGTTTGTTTGGGTGCTTAGGGATCAATATATATAACTTTAAGATAAAGAAAAAGAAAAAGTTTAAGTTCTAGTATCTTTCTAAGTGTCCATGGCGTTAAACTACTAAGAATATACAAGCACACACACAAGAAGATCCCCCAACGTCCATATAGACCTTCTTGGATCTCCTTTTTCAAATTTCCAAGCCAATCAAATAATTCATTAGTTGATGGCTACTAAAGGTAGCTCATCCATGAAGGGGTAAACCCTAAATACCCTTGAGGAAAACACCTTCAAACCATGACTCAAATAGGAGACCCATGGATTAAAATACTCAAGAATGGTAATATAACATCTAAGTAACATAATGTATGTGAAAAATTGCAAAGAAAACCCCTCAATTAGGTAAGTTGCATAAAAGTCCAAAATGTACGTAAAATTGCATAACTTGCTCAAACAGTGTCCAAATGGACCAAATTTGAAACTTAAGCTTGTATTATAATTTAAAAACATATAAAAAGGTTATATTAGGGTTATAAGAATTCAATTATGATAATTAAACTTATTAAACTCATTAAGCAAGTTTAGAGGCCTTACAATGAGAACCTGACCTGTGGAGTTTCTTGAGAAGATTTTGAACTCCCAAGTTAAGAGTTGAAAAACAAGGAGTTTAAGTTAGTGAAATTTTTTATGGAAGTTTTATGGAAACCTAAACCAGGAGTAGATTCAAGCTTTTCTTCAAGGATGTCCAGGTTGCTAAAGCTAGATCCCTAGTTTTCTTATCTTTTCCTTTTGTAAACTTATGTAGTGAACTATGATGAAACCCATGTAATAGCTTTAGTTTCTTTGCTTTTCCACTGCTATTGACATTCTATATGTATCCAGTGCATGGTTATTTACTTGGAATATTATACACGCATCCCTCAATGTCTCTGGTCTTTGTGAAAAGATGAATGTTTTTTATTTCTTCAAAATTTTAGTAAGGAGGTGATCCCGCCTCCTTACAACATGAGTAACACATTCCTAGTCACCTACATGATTTTATAAGGGGAGAGTAAACACATTCCCTAGGGAGAAAAACATGCCCTATCTATGGGTGGTTGTACAAAAGTACCACTACTATAGCTAAATAGTTTAATAAAATAAACATGCTAAAGAGAAACTATGGAAAGTAAAAGAATCATATATTTGAAACATGGTCATGAGGTACAAGACCCAAGAAAAAGAATATCATTACTGATTTTGAGGCAATTTAATAAAAGAATCATGAATAGAGGAAATAGGGTTCATTAAAGCTTCATTAGGGAAATATAGGGTTTGGTTGCAATTATCTAAACATAGGGTATAAGTAATGCATATATCTCTCTTATAAAAGATATGAATTTTTCAATTTGAATCAATCAGGAAATGACAAGTCCATAATCTTTGAGAGAAGGAACACACACACACACACACACACAGAGAGATAGATAGATAGAGAGAGAGGGAGAATACAAAATTTGACCCAAGATCAGGGTTGGAGTTGCATAGGTAACCAAACTAGAGCTGCTAGAGATGGTAAAACATCAAGAAACCAAAATCTTAGAAGAACATGGTAAATAGAGATGGAGGTCATTGATTTTAAACATAGAAGCATAAGTTTTAAGCATGTAGTAAGCAATATATGGGAAGGGGGTTATAAAACTCGCCTCTAGGGAAGGTGGATAGGTACAATTAGCAAGGTTCCCGAGCTAGAGAGGCTCGAGCAAGCATTCAAAGTACTTTCCAAAATTAGTTATTTATATTAAATATGTATCATTTGTTATTAATATATCACTCCATATTATAAATGGTCTTGTAGCATGGAAATGATGTATAATCAATAGGATCCATGAAGGATCTAGGATATATAATTTATATCTATGAGTCATATAGTAACTTTCCATCAATATTCATTGTGTTCCTTAAAATGATTTATATAACATATTGTCTTTCAAAAGTTAATTTATTTGTATTGTAGATGTATAAAGAATCTTATAGAACATTATGCAACTCTAACCTTGAAATTTTTGTAACTATATTTACCACAATGAAAATTTATGTTTTTAAGGGAGTATGAAATTGATTTTTTTCTTATTTTAACTGATTTCTTCATGGAGAAACACTAAAAGGAAAATTTTCTTTTATTATGTGCAACTTTATCTCTATAGAGGTTCATATCCATATCTAGGATGACATAATATCATGGAGAGAAACAAGGTGACCTAAACTTCTCTTCCTGGTCCAACCACCCTTCACCAATGACAGTCCAACTACTTCTGTGGCATCCAAATCCTACTCATCATACACCGCTACTATTCCTATCCACCATACTTCAAATGTTGAATCTGAGTTTGGAACATAGTCATCAGAGACATCAAAAAAATGTGGAACAGAATTAACCTCCATAGAAACATCAAAACATGAAGTGCAAAGAGCTTGGTATTCTACTCCACCCTAGGTAAAGGTAGATCAGAGTGCAACAACCTTGATCAAATATCCTCCACATGTTCAACCACTAGAGAGTGAAGCAATCTAATAGTGAATGATGCCATTGGTTGGAATTGGATCAATGCCCCAAAAGCCTTTGATCTTCCAATGTCCTTGTAGTAGAGGCATTGCAATGGATGAACCAAAAAGCCTTTCTTCACGGAGGGCAATGAAAGGATGTGGACCAAAATTCTCAAGCTTGTTGTTAAAGTGATGGATAAATCACATAGGTTCTTAGATATTGTTCATAATATGAGAAAGAAACCTTAGCCTGAGCAACTATGTGGGTGGATGGGGACAATATAGCAAGAGGTGATCTGGAGGTCTTATTTCTCATTTATAACATGTAACTGGTACATTTTGCAAATGATAGAGACCTCAGGTGTGTCACTAACAAAGGGATGTGGTTGTTCTACAACCAGGTCATTTAGGTGAGGAAATGAATGTTAGAAGAAAACATCTAATGGTATGTGCTTTTGATAACATCGTGTAGGTCCTTGTACTATAGATTGGTAGACACTAGTCAATGTGTGCTTTGAACATTGTAGCAAATGTGGTTGGAAAACTATGTGTCTTAACCCAAATGATGATGACTCTTTCCTCTTATGCATACATTTTAATGTCAATGTGTCAGATATGAAGAATATACCAAAGGGGGTGATCTTGGAGATTTTAAATGGAATTAATGTAGATATTAAACTACAATACTACACCCTCCTTAACTGATGCAACGAGTGTTGCATCTTTTGTCACCTAGATGGGAAATGTTCATGTGGGCCCTATCTTTTGATCACCATAGATGCCAATTTCTGGAGAGAAATTGTAAACCTAAACCCAAATTAAGAAGTAAAACACCAAATTCTCAACAAATACAATTAAGACGGTATATAAGAAACACACATAATTTTTTCTTTTCCTTTTTCATAAACCTCGTAAACCAATGTCACATCAAAGGACAAGATATTCAATTATCACAAATCTTACTCAAATTTAGTAAAATGAGAAGAAAACATTATTACTCATATGTAGTTTAGTTTTACATCAGTTACATGTACATGAAAGAACAAACTCTATATGCTACCCATCCTTGGAAAGAGAAATTACAAGGCCATTCTAATCTATATTTTTCTATTTACATCTTCTTTGTTACGACCTCTTCGTGAAATAAAAGTATACCTAAAAATATTTGAAACAACCACATGAGATACATATAGAGCCCCAATGATTAGGAACCTCACACTCGAGCTAAGTACATGCATCAGCATCAAATTAAGTATACTGAACTTGAAAGAAACCTATGATACCAAAAAGTCTAACTAATAATTCTAGCATTTAGTCAAATCCAATTTATGACAATAATTTAATCAATTATAGAGGGATTAATTTATTCAAATTAATACCTTTTTAACTATCATTCAAAGCATATTTGTAAAAATATTAGACAATAAATATTTAAAGTTATAATCCTATTGAAGAGATAACGAGTCAAGATCTAAACATTTAGAATCAATACATAACAATAACATCATATTTGTGACACCCCACAAAGACCAGAAACATATCATGCAATCTTGAAGCTGAAGTCTGCATAATACATGTCTAACAAACATGAGTATTCAAATGACAAGTAAATCCAATTCATACTAAGAGTGGATGTTAAGCCCCATCATAAACCAAATTTCACATTCAATATTAGATTCCATACTAGACAGAAAAGAATAAGGCAACATGTTATCTTTATACAAGAATGATTAATTTCTACAACAAGAACATAATCAACACTAGTAGATTTATTAAATAGAATTAAAAATAGCATATTCAACACTAGTGGATTTATTAACCAGCATTAAAAATAACATAACACACATTCAACTCATATTCTACACAGCTTATCATCTTTTATTCATTTGTCTTGAAACTATTTGGCATGTACCTTATGAAGTAGAAGTCGCCATGATTGATTCTTGGGTCAACGACAAGTCTTATTATCTTAGGGTTTATCTAGACACCCTAAAACATCAAAAACAAACCCATAATCCACCATAGGGTTGCCTAAAGAGTCTTAGGTCCTCATCCAAGTACAAGAGATGAACAAATGTATAAAAAATATTGCATATTAGAAAGTTTATTAGGTTTCATAGTTTGCATACATTAGAGTCTATTCTTCATGGACATAGAATTTCACATGAGGGCAAAAATCACACTAGATGACTCACTCCGTAATCTTGTTAATCTAACCTTTAAGGTTTCAATCCACACTTCAAAATTTCTTCTCATAATTCCTTTTTATTACTACAAGGAGGTCCATTTTATTTCATAATATGCATCTCAGGGAAAACTCAAAATACTCAAAGCACCTAACTAGATGTATTCATCATTTCACTTGTTACTTAATCTTGTTACTAAGCTTAAAAAGAATTCAAAATCATCATTGATCAAGTGGGTTTATTCTCACACAACTAAAATGACATGAATGAGATTAGACTTAACAAGAAATACAATGATTAAAACAATAAGGATAACAATCTATAACTTGCAACATATATGTTTCTTTCCATTTTGACATCATTTCATATTAGTCATTATTATTGGACTACCATTTAGAGACGTAATCTAATTATCCAACATTTACCCTAAACATGGTTTCAAAAATATAATCAATGTGTGTTAATTCAATTACAACATATTTCTTATCAGTTCATTCCATATCACATTTTTATCAAATATTTACAAAGATATTGGAACCCACAACAATATAATTCTATACACTAGTTGTGACAAAGTGGTTTCTAGCTTAATTTTGAGGACAGAATTTCTTTTAAGGTGTGTAGGATGTGATGAAGTGCACTTTTGGAATCCTAAAATGTCCAATGACACAAGTGAATTCATGCATGTGGAGTTGTTTTGAAAATCTCAAGTGTTTTAGTAAAGTTGGAGTGTTGATTGAGGTTTGTATAATGGTTTGGATCCATAAGTTATGCCTTTTTTAGAAATTTAATTGAATGGTCAAAGAGTTTATTTTTGGCACCAAATCCGTGTACAAGGTTTCTTTTGTTGTGAGGAAGCTATGGTTAAAATTTGGTGGCAATCTGAGTATCTTAGAAAGAGTTATCTAGGTTTGAACTTTGGGAAATAATATGCTTTATCGATGTTTAATAAACCTAACTTTGCTAGGTTGAGCCTAAGTCTGGCTGTATCACGCCCCTGGGCTTTGGGTTGGGTCTGTGTGGACTACCTACAGCCCTGGATTGCCGATCCAGTGGTTGTAACCCTTGAGAAAGGGATGTCATGGATTATCTTGGTTATGAGGCTGATCTGAGCCCTTGGATGTAGATCTGACGGACCATCCGCCATCCCCTACCTCCGGACCAGTCGGGGTCATGGGGCAGTCAGACGTCGAGAGTTCCCAACCACCCCACGATGTGATCATGGACCGGAGAAGGAAATTAAATGGTCAGTTGCTCTTAGCTTGACTGGAGGAGTGACTAGACCCCTAAAATGAGATGTGAGACCGCTCCAATAGGGAGAACAGAAGCCCAATTCCCCCCCCCTTTCTCCTTTGCAGCTAGTAGGTCGTTGGTCAGTATAGAGAAGGGAACTAGAGTTTGAAGGGAGATCAGAGGAAGATGAGTAGGCGAGGAGGAAGGGTGAGTTCAGTTGTTTTGCTGGAGGGTGCTTGCTATCTTTTTCGTAGCAGCGTCGGCGACTGATGTAGGCGCCTTTTCTTGAGAAGAAGAGGTGAGGTTGGGGGCGCTGCAGTAGTCCCTTATACCTCAATCTATGGGCCTATCTAGGTTCCTATAGTTCCATCGAATCTCCTCGATACTTCAGATGTAAGCTTTGGAGCGAGGAGTACTTCTACCCTTTTCTAACCGCCACCACGGTGGCTGATGTCGGAGAAGTTGATCAATGAAGAAGAAGGTCCAGAGGCAGGTTACCCTACCGGCGGCACCTAGAGAGAGAATGTGAGGCTCCTAGTAGTTTTTTCAGTCCGTGAATTGGTAGAGATATGCACCTATCCCTCACTGGAGTCGAGCCTTGCGGCGGCGGCGGCAGCTATTCACAATAAAGCGAACACGGGTGTCGGCCGTCCTAATTTTCACACGAGGGAGAAACAAGGAGCCAGACTGTGTTGACTCGGTTAGACCCCCTATGAACCAGTTGGACTAGTCCGGCTCAACCAAAGAACTGGCTCACAAAAAGCAAAGAAATGTGCCCCTGTACGGCCACTTGGCGCGACGGGATTGGCCTAAAAAGGTAAATTGCCCAGTAATTCCAGTAATTTTCCATATCTTGTTTAATTCGTCGAAAATAGCACGATTATCAGAAAAATACAAATAAAGTACCAAAATTCTCAGAAAAATGTGTAGAATAATATGGAATCATCATATCAGACTTTTTATGATTAAATATCAGCAATATCATGTAAGATGTGTAATCCTTATTTAATGGATAATAAATAGTAAAAAATAACATAAATTATGGGAAAATGTCAATAAGTCCATAGCCATGTCTTTAATGCATATGATGTTAGTTATGGTCATGTTGATGCATAAAATAATATAATTTTATTAATATGACTAATTAGGGCTAATAACCCTAAATAAAATGCAATTAATACATACGTGCTCAATAAATGATGAAATTCACAAAATATCCTCATATCAGTAACTGGAAGATAATATGTAAATATGAGATCAATTTTATACATGAAATATATGTTATATGAAGATGATCTGTAATACATATGATGTAACCCTAATATGGTTAATGAATCTGACATAATGTTAAGTATGTTCACATAATAATGTGACACATGAGTATATTGAGATAATGAACCATAATATGGAATATGACATCAATAAGATAAATATAAGATAAGAATACAAGTAATCATGAGAATATCATAAGAACTAAGCTAAACCCTAATGGACTCGATTTGGGTTATCATGAGATGTAAGATGATGAGAACCTGATGGTAGTATATGATCTTGTCTTAATCAGGAGTTGACCAGGACATAGTTGACATCAGAAATGTGATATGTGTTTTTTAGGATATTTGTGATCAAGGTACGCCATTACCTCTTGCTTGGCTTATTATACATTATGCTTGTGTTATATGGTAGTTAAGACTTGGCATATGGTATTGATTGAAATGACTGTGTTGTATGATATGTTACTTGAATTTCCATACTTATGGCTATGAACACCTGCAAACATAATATAGATGTTCCATCATAAGATAGCTCATAAACCACTTGGTGGTAGAGCGCATGCATAATGATCACAAACCACTTGGTGGTAGATCATATAATGTTTGTATAATGATCACAAACCACTTGGTGGTAGATCATAAGGCCTGAAGACGTCAAAGCCACTTGGTGGAAGACTCACGAGATATATGATGGAAATGTGCTTAAAATATATGTGTTCTCTATCTTGTTAATGAATATCTTTTTGCCAATATATGCTTTTCTTTATATTTGTTTAATGATGCTAAGTATTAGCTTTATCTTATTTCCAAGATATGATGAGAGGTATATAAAAGACACGTAGGCATACTCAGTACAATATTCTTGAATATTGTGTTGATGTGTACCGCGTGTAATCTTTTGTTTAGGTTGTGGTTATGCTCTTGAAAATCCAAGATAGTTGAGAGCTGTGTGGCAAGCTGATGTACAAGTGGACCTATTGTCTTGAGATCCTATAGTTTAGTGGTAGTACGTGTATATGTATAGTTTGCTGTTCAATATGTAATATCAAATGTTGTAACAATTTATGTTGTAATTATATGTTGAATGGTGAACATGTGTGTATGGTTTTATTATTTTTCATGTACATGTGATGCTGATTGTTTCCTTTTGACTTCCTCTGGTTTTCTTCTTCTTAGCCTAGTGTGGGGTGTTTAAATTGGGATTCTCGCTGAGGTGAGGGTTTCAATTTGGACGTCACACATCAGATTAAGTTTTAGATAATCCAGGGACGTCACACTAGTTGTATCATTCATCATGCTCGTAATAGGTTCAACATATGACATATACTTATTCCATCCAATTTCATTTGATATAATTAAATATCAATTCACAAATGTGCATAATAAACTTAGTACTCCTCCTTTACTATTTATGATTCTTCTTTTAGGGTTACTATTCAACACATCTTTGATTTCATTTGAGATCCATCATAATAAACCTTTCTCATAATACAAGTGTTCTTGGAGACAATTACAATCCATCAATCAATTGACATCCTCAAAATTTGTAGTGTAATCGATCTAGGCTATATTTATGTACATTTATTAATCCCTTATTTGAGAGCATTATTCATTATTATAACATAGTTCATAATATTAGGGTTAGAATTAGGTTCTTTGGCCCACCAAGATAAAAACTAGTTTTCTCTCTATTTTAGTTTTTTTACTCTTAAATTCTTTCATTTAATATTCATTACGTTATTGTAATGAATCATTCATAATTCATTTAATGTGCAATGTTTCTCTCCCATTGACATAAATCAAAGTCCAATTTTGGTGTATTTCTTAGGTCAACCAAAATGTAACTAACATAAATATATTATGGAATTAGTCATTCTCATATTATTAATTTCATCCATAACTCATCACAATTTAGTTCACTTTTTTCCATTTTCTTTGTTGTATTTAGATGAGCATATCATGTCGTTTCACTTCTAGTGACATTTTACTAATTGAAAACAATCTTGTGATTCCTTACAAAACTACTCATTTTTTAAATAGAATGGGTTAGGGTTACTTTATATTAGGCCTTAGTATCTAGTCAGCTTCTCAATTCATTATCATGTGACTTGTCTAAAAGACTTGCATTCATGTGAGATTTACTCACTATTTCATGGATTATACTAGAATAGATTCACTATTCTTAGATTATCCTTACCATACTTATCACCTTCACTTGAAGTAATAATACCTATAATTTAGCATTTCTTTACCTATATAAAGATATATTCCAATACGAGCTTTATCTCTCATACTCATCCCAATTCTCAATTTTAGGGCTTTTAAGAAGTCCTCTTAGTACAATACATCTTAGTTCATCATGATAAGCACTTTATTATTTACTAATCTCATCAGAATGTGTAGGGTCTCATTAAGCCAATTCACACATACAGAAAACCTAGTTTCCACTTCCAAAAATCCATTCACTAATTATATGTATGAATTGATTCAATATCTTAGTTGAGCCAATCCCTCAACACTGATCCTAGGCATGGAATACCTCCATTACAAACCCTCATAGGTTTATATGTACATTCCATTTGTCATTCTAGAAAAGAATGGAAAATATAGTTGAGGAACTCATTCTAGTTAAGTCCAAGCATGATTCTATACACATCAACTCAATTTTCAAGCATACCATTCATTAGACTCACTTTTGGCAGTATATGTACATGGAAATATGGTTCTTTGAACATCATTTTCTCAAACAAATATTAAATATACAGATCTGATGTGTTTCTCAAACACGATCTAGAAAGATGGCAAAAGATGGGGCTAAGGGTAGAGTCACACCACAAATACCAGAGAGCAATGGTGCTTTCTATCCTCAGAAACGACACCAGAATGATGGATGTATCTCCTAAAGTACACATGCAAATCAATTATATTTTGACTGGATGTGCCTTTGGCCACACAATAGGGTCTCTCAAATTTATAGGACCTAATGGACACTCTTAAATAAATCTACAAGTGCAAGGGTTTGGGACTAGTATATGAGTGATAAGTTGGGATAGAAACCAAGGGAACTAGGGGGCACTAGAGCTGAGTTAGTTTTTTCTTAGTTCCTAATGCGGATCTAGGTTTTTTAAGTGTTTTATTTGGGTTAGTTGATTACATTAACGGTCAAGTGAGAAATTAATGAGAGAAAGAAATTAAAACCCATTTTAACCATAGACAAGTAATTCTACTTATCAAAGAAGGAAAGCTGATCAAGAAAAGAATAGTTTACACTATGTTAAGAAAGGGAAATATTAACACTAAAAACTACAGTATCAAAGGGAATATAATTAAAAACCTAGAAATGGAAACTAGTTGGAAAAAACCAATAAACTACACTAGACTATTAATTAGCAACTAGGGCTATAAAAAGACTAAATTAGCAACTCACTAAATGCAAACAAAAAGCAACACTAACTACACCAGAATGGACTTGTCTATCATGAACAAGATAAGAGATCAATTAAGCAATAGAAATGACTAACTAAATTAACACTACCTAAGCAAGAAAGCAATTAGGGTTTTAATGCAATTAATGAAGATGTGGGTTGTATGAGGTGATATGAATAGAACCTTGGTTGGGGGTCATAACATGCGATAATTACTCATCCATTTAGATTGTCAAACCAAACAACAAGTTATATGATATAGAATAGCCCTAAACTACTAAGTGGTCATGGATGGAATAGGGTGTCTACAGGGGAACTAGACCCTATAACCTTCTATCCAACCTTAACAAACTCATTTGTATTAGGGTTTAGCTAATATTCTAATAGGATTTAACAAGTGTAAGTTTATAGGGTAGATAGTCTTAGGGAAATCAGGGGCCAAGTATAGTAATGGAAGGTGGAAATGAGGGTATCACACCTTGCATCACCTACCATCTAGCCTTTAGGTATCTCAAAGACAATTGCACTAAGATCATCTAAACTAGCTACTAGGTCTCACATGTAAGAGTATGAGAGAGGATATGCATGAAGGAATATGGCCAGGTAACTTGGGGTTCCTTTTTTTGACCTAGGATCGAATCTTAAGATAGCTACATACATGTCATTTCTTCCTAGACTTAGTTTTTTTTACTATAAATCACAAAATAATCCATGTAT
The DNA here is from genome assembly GCA_963693085.1 of Alisma plantago-aquatica. NCBI lineage: Eukaryota > Viridiplantae > Streptophyta > Magnoliopsida > Alismatales > Alismataceae > Alisma > Alisma plantago-aquatica. The sequence continues at coordinate 1,314,584,596 of OY856412.1, read as the reverse complement.
TCAAGCACAAACCACACGATGATATATAGGAAATGAGATATAAGTATAATACAATCATTGGAAAATGGATTTACAATGTCTACATATCATTTCTCCCCAACATGGTATCAAAATCCCATATTTACACCCAAACCACCCACCTAAGGGACTTAACTACTCATGACAAAAGAAAAGGAGAAATATGAAGGAGTAGGTGAGCGAATAGCCATTAAGGTTGGGGAAGATTTCTCCTTCTTCACCTCCTACAAGTATAAAATCGTCCTTCCCCCTCCATGGTGGTTGGATGGCATGGTATTGGAATGAAAAGTGTCCAAAACCCTATAAGGAAGGGTTTCAGGGTGAAAGGTGATGAAATGGAGTGGGAGTAGGTGGTAGCTCAATGAATGCAAGAGTAAATTCTAGGGAAAGTATAACAGAAGCATTTTCTGTCATCATTGACAGACAACACAAAGTCATGGTTTCATAACCTTGATGACGAATGCATTGAAGTGTGGGATCAGATGATTGACACCTTCTTTGAGTGCTATTTCCCCCCACAGAAGACCAATGACTTGGTAAAGAAGATCCATAATTTTAGACAACAAGTTGATGAATCCTATTCTGAAGCATGAGAGAGGTTCCAAAATATGCTATGGAAAGTACCTCATCATGGTATCGAACTTCTGGGATAGGAAAAGATCTTTTATTACGGTATGCATAAGGGAGAAAGGACTACACTTGACAGTGCGGGAGAAGGTTTCTTCCTCAACGATAAACATGCCCACTGTCATGAGATATTGAAGAATATGTCCAAGAATCAATCATGAGGAGATGAGAGAGACCTTTCGACAACTATAAAGAGCATCAGTGAGTCCAAGGTCATCTCTGCAATAAATGAGAAGTTGGACCTGATTGCTAAGAAGTTATGTGCTAACAAAGAACAACTTTAGAAGAAGAAGATGAAGAGTGTAAGTTCGTGTGCCAACAATAACAATATAAGAGTAACGACTACGCATGGAGGAAGGATCCTAAGTTTTTATGGAAGGACCCTAACAATTTTCAACATGACCCATCACAGGTGTAACAACCCAAGCCACAACAGTTCAGTGGCCAGGCACAATATCAACAAGAACAAAAGAAGTTTAATCATAATGAAGAAATGCTTGGAAAGATGGTCAGTCAAAACGAAGTACTGATAGGACAAACACAAAGAGAATTCAAGAACCAAGGGGTGAGGATCCATAGTTTAGACAAACAAATTTCTCAAATAGTAGCGGATGTGGGTACCTTGAAGTAGCCAAACCAACATGGCTTCCCAACTAATACCAACATGCCTTATGGAAATCAACACATCAAGGTAGTCCTACTACGCAGTGGTAAGACACTGTTGAATATGACACCAACAACCACAGATGTAGGTGAAGCTACAGGAACAACAACTCAGACTGTGACAACAGAGGCAACTGAATTAGATAATTTAGAATAGGAAAAAAACATCTTAAGAGCACACTGATGAGGTGGAATATACTAGATCAAATGCATATGTCCCGCCTCACCAGAGGACACAAGTGACTCCAATACCCTTTCCAAATAGCTTGAAAGAAAACAAAGTAGACCGGTAGTTTCAGAAATTTCTAGAAGGTTTTAAAAAGTTATATGTAAATATTCCACTAATTGATGCAATTGAGCAGATACCATCACATGGAAAGTTCATGAAAGACGTCATCAATAAGAAGGGATAGATACCTGAGGCTGATGTGGTAGTGTTAAAGGAGCAGGTGAGTGCTTTTATTCTAGGAATGCTACCTCCTAAAAGACAAGATCTTGGTTGTTTCAAAATTACATGTTTCATAGGAAATATTAAGTTCAATGAGGCTCTATGTGAATCAGGGGACAGTATCAACCTCATGCCTTTGTCGACCTTCAAAAAGCTAGGTCTTAAGGAGACGAGAAAAAGTGCTATCACTATTGAACTGGCTGACAACTCTTTGGTCAGGCCATATGGCATTTGTGAATATGTCATAGTGAAAGTGGATATGTTTGTTTTCCCTATGGATTTCATGGTAATGGAAATGCAAGAGGATAAAGACAAAAAACTTTTTCTAGGTAGGCCATTACAAGCTACAACTGACATGATCCTCGAAATGGGTAGAGGATGTCTGACAATGGGCACTTGTGATGATCAGTTTGAAATTAAGATTCCTGAACACTCGAAAGAAAGAGGGGATACAACACAGTGCAACATGTTGTAATGCATGGAGGGAAAGATTTCTCTATGTCTAGGGAAGCCATTTATTGACATGTATCATGTGATGACCAAGGTGCAAAAGACACTCTTGCAGTTTATATAATTGAAAACACCAAGATGATCTCATTAAAAGAAGCAATATGTTACCGGGATGATAGAGAAGAAGATTATGACGTAGCTACCATAGAGGAGGTCACTGCTAATTCCCTGATGCAAACATATCTGCAATTACCTTTGGAAGCGTGTTTGATGAATAAAGTAGATGACACCACACATAACTTCTCTCTGGAGGAGTGTGTATTGATGCTGAAGGCAGTACCCTGCTATTACAAAAGATATTTTGAAGACTTGGGACCACCTCCCCCACCACTGATTCCATCTCTACTGAGCCCTCCTAAGTTGGAATTGAAGTCGTTGCTGCCACATCTCAAGTATGTCTTCCTGGTTACAGAAGAAAAGCTCCCAGTGATCATATCATCATCCTCAAGTGGTGAAGAAGAGGGGCAATTGCTTGTTGTATTAAAGAACCACCGAGTTGGTTTTGGGTGGTCTATAGCAGACATAAAATGAATCTCCCCAAGTTTATGCCAACACAAGATTCAACTAGAAGAAAGAGATAAATAAATAGTTCAATATCAGCGGTGACTCAACCTTATCATGACTGAGGTAGTGAAGAAAGAAGTGGGAAATCTCATGTCAACAAGTATCACTTATGAAATTTTTGATTCTATGTGGGTTATCCCAACTCAGGTTGTTCCTAAGAAAGGGGGGATCACTGCCATGACTAATGCAGCTAATGAGTTGATTTCAACTAGGTTGGTGATAGGGTGGCATGTTTGCATAGATTATCATAGTTTGAATGCCTCCACTTTAAAATATCATTTTCTGCTACCTTTCATTGATCAGATTTTGGAATGACCTGCCGTTCATTACACTTTTGCTTCCTCGATGGGTATTCCAGTTACAATTAGATCTCAATCAAGCCAAAAGATCATGAGAAATATACGTTCACCTATTCTTACGACACATTTGCATATAGACAAATGCCATTCAACCTTTGTAATGCCCCTACCACCTTCCAACACTATATGCTTGCCATCTTCTCTGATATGGTAGAGCAGTGCTTGAAGGTGTTTATGGATTATTTTTTGGTGTATCGGGAGTCATTTAGTGATTGCCTGTACTATTTAGATAAGGTTTTACAAAGGTGTGAGGACACTCACTTAGTCTAAATTGGGAGAAGTGCCATATGATGGTGAGTGAGGGCATAGTGCTGGGACACAAGGTGTCCAACAAGGGTATGGAAGTAGACCCAGTTAAGATAGAAGTTATCTCCAAACTACCTCCACCAACATCAATGAAAGGAGTAAGGAGCTTTCTGGGACATGCTGGGTTTTACCGCCAGTTTATCAAATATTTTTCAAACATTACTAAACCCTTATCGGAACTTTTGGAAAAAGACTGAAAACGTTTCTAGAAAAAAAACTATGACAATCTTCTCTATCTCCTCCTCATTTATCATCCACTGACCCTCTTCATTCTTCAAACCTCCAATTATGTTCTTTCTCCTTCTCTGGGAGGCTTTATGGTGGAAATGGGTAGTGTTTTTGTCCCCCAATTTCATCTCATTGACTCGACCCTAGCATGCCAGAAAGCCTCATCTCTCCTGTGTCAATCTTGTAGCTCAACTACAATCGACGTGTGTCTCTAAATTATTTTTGTCTAGCAGTAATTGCTAATATTCTCCCAGTTGACCCTCCAGTTCCTTGATTCTTTTCTTCATTTTCCCAAATTTCTCTGTGTCCCATACTTTTAATTTACTACTTCAATCCTTCATTTTGTCTTGTAGTCTTGCATTTTGACGACTATTCCATGTCGTCTAAATGATCTGCTCACATCCTTCCTCCTCTACCCACATAGGCTCAAAGTAAAAGTATTGATGTCTTCTCATCTTCTTTTTAACTCTCTACATTGTGTGGATGATAATGGGCACATGATCAAACTCGTACTTGGTAAGATGCACCACTTTGTCCTGTTAGAACTTGGATGTCCATGCTGGGTACATAAGTGCTCTGTCAAGTCTCTCCCAGATAAGGGTTTCTACCGTATGTCCCCTCTGCCACGTGAAGATACTGTCGGTGTACCAATCGCAACATCAATGACATCTCTGAAGTCATGTATGTATCTCAGAGGTTTTGGAGAGCCTCCCTACTTCCTCAATCTTGTAATTTGTAAGCATGTTTATTTTATTAGTTTATTGAAACCATACAATAATATAATTTTTTGAGTGTATATTTTATTTTCTAAAAAAAAATTTGGTTCATTATTGAATTTTCATATAACAATTTAAGCTTTTAAAGTAGGTATATTTTCGAAAATCTTCTTTTTCCTCTCCTTATAAATCCTAGAACTTTCATAATCATCCATCCTAAGCTCATCTAGTTCATTCAGCTCTAACAGTCATTTCCTACCTGCTTCATCCAATCCAAAATTTAACTTCCTCAATGCCCATTTTGCCTTATGCTCAAGCTCGACTGGTAAATGACAAGAACAACCGTAAACCAACCTATAAGGTGTCATCCCTATAGGTAATTTTTAGGTCGTCCTATACACCCAAAGAGCATCATTAAGCACGAAACTCCAATTAGTCCTATTAGTGGAAACTATCCTCTCCAAGATCTTCTTCACTTCTCTATTGGACACCTCCACTTGACCATGTTTCTGTGGGTGATAAGGAGTACCCACTCAGTGTTTCACCCCATATTCTCTAAGTAAGGCTCTAAATTTCCTATTGGTGAAATTTGATCCACCATCACTAATGATAAGTCGGGGAACACCAAACCTGCAAAAAATGTTATCCTTCACAAATCTGCACACCACTTGAGTGTCATTGGTGCGGGTTGGAATTGTTACCACCCACTTGATACATAGTCAACCACAAGTAAAATATAAAGATTAGAATTAGATGGCACAAATGGACCCATGAAATCAATGCCCTAAAGATCAAAAACCTCAACCTCTTGAAACACATTCAATGGCATCTCATGTCGCTTAGAAATGTTACATGCATGTTGACATGCATCACAACAATGAACGAAATCATATGCATATTTAAATAACGTTGGCCAATAAAATCCACTCTCTAACACTTTGGTCGTTGTCCTAGATCTAGCACGATGCCCTCCTATAGGTAAATAATGATAGTGTGACAAAATACTCATTACCTCACACTCAGGTACACTCTTCCTCAAAAGTCCACCCCTACTTTGTTTAAGAAGAATAGGGTCATCCCAAATGGAAAACCTCAATGAGTGGAAAAAAAATTCTTTTCTTGATACCCCTAATCTACAGGTATTTCTTTACAGGCTAAATAATTAACAGTTGTTGCTTAATCTTCTTGGCCTCCTATTTGATCACTGATGTTTGGAAAGCAGGTAGCGCATCGAAGAAAGGTTGCAAGCCATCCCAATTCGAGAGGAGGTTTGCCTTGAAGGAAGGGATGAGACTCCAGCTCATCTTGGTTTTTAAATGAGGATGACGCCTCTGAGAGGGGTTACGGTATGCCATTAGGATAGGGTTGTGGTCTCTATGGATGCGTGGGAGGACAATAATGTCCATGCCTTCTTCAACTATCAACATGTCCACATTAGCAATAGCATGGTCCAGTTTTTCAAATAAGCAGCCCTTTTAGAATGTGAAATGATGACCAAAAGATTTCATATCTTTTAGTCCAGAGGTAAGAAGGAGGGAGTTGAATTTGAGGCTAGAGCAATGTTTGAAACCTCGCCCGCCCTATTTTTTAGAGATGTCAAGCATAGTATTAAAATCTCACACAAGAGCCCAGGCACCATCAATGTGGGAAGATAGACCAGATAATCTATGACATAGCAAGTCCCGCTTTTGAGGTTTGGGACTCTTGTAGACAAACATGAGCAGCCACGAGTTGTTAATTCGACAATGTACATATTGACAATGACTTTGTGTGATATCAATTATGCTTCTATGATTGTCCAAAAGGACTGATTTTCCTCTGGAGAAGACTAAGTTCTTCAAATCTATGAGAGGAGATATAGCCAAGCTTCTTGATGGTATTATTAGCTTTTGTACCACTAGAACTTGGTATAATTATAGTTAGAATGTGGAGTTTGTACCTCTGTTTATATTCTTTGAGAAGGTTTAATTTATCCTTGGAGTCAGCTCCTTGGATGTTCCAACAAATGATGTTCATCATTAAAGAAATAGTGAGGTAGGGTGATAGAGGAGCCATTAATTAATGGTAGCAATGAGGCCATAAGCTTCAACTGCCGCCTCCATTGATTCATCTATGTCTGGATCATCTTCTTCGAATGTCAGTGATTTTTTGCATTTGTGGTGTAGTCAATGCCTCCCACAAACTTTGCTAGTTTGTCTTTCGCTCTCTACCAGACTAACTGTTTGGTATAACACCTTCCTATTATGGAGTATGACCCCACTTCCACCTCCATGGATGTCCAAACTAAAGCCTGAAGGGACGAAAGAAGATAGTTTAGGGTCACTTGCTTGGAATTGGAAGGGGTCAAGTAGAGCATTGTTGGTCCTGGCATTGTAGGTTTCATCATCAATTAGAATAATTACAGTGTTGTCCTTGTCCTGGGATGTGGCAGAGGGCATGGTCTTTGGCACTAGAAGGGGACATACATGGATTTGGGTGACAGCCTCCACCTGCAACTATATAGGTTTTTTCTTCTTCTTGTGATTCATCATTGTTTCCCACTTCCCTTGGCTAGGGTTTGCATCCTAAGGAATAGTGGAAAATCAGATTGTGTTGTTGCACTATCCTCTTGGATTACTAGTGGCTTCCCTTTAGGGTTTGTCTCTGCATGGGGGGTTGGCTTCCTCACAGTCAAATTCTTTCTCTCAGGCATTTTGGCATGAATCTCTTTTATATAAGGAGTGGGGATTGAAAGAAGGGCATTGGATGATAATGTTGGATCGACACTAGGGAAGTTGGGGACAAATTTGCAGTCACCCTCAGCATGGCCCAAACAACCACACCTCATACCATGTGGGAAGGTTTTCATATTCCATCCTATAATGCTCTCCATTGAGCGTGATCACTAGAAGTATGGGCTTCGGTGTATCCACCTCCAAAGTGATACATGTGAATTTACCACGGTGTCCCGATTGGTTAGTTGTATCAATCTTGATAATCTTCCCAATCAGATCCCTGATGTTGGATAGGAGTTGATTCTAGAAGAGATAGATCGGCATGTCAGCAATTGTCGCTCAGATGACAAGTTTACAAGGTATTGGGTCTGATGGCCTGAACTTCTTTGACCATGATTGAATGGAAAGATAATGGTTGAAGATCATCTAGGGTCTGCCCATCATTGCATGAACAAAATCATTATTGTTTGCCAATTGGATGATATAGTACCCCTTATCCAGATCAATAGCACTGAACTCATTTGTTAGTTTCCATAGGATGGAGATCCAGTTCATAAGTGCGTTGAAGTTGATGTTAGTGTCAATGACCTTGATTATCATGGTGTATATCTAAGGCTCCAACAGTGGGGCCAAAATTGTTGGGTTAATCGAGATAGATAGGATACTTTTGGTCTGTTCAATTCTAATGTCATCCATTATCAGCAGATCTAGAGAGACTTGTGAGAGTGAGGTGGGCACCTTAGTTGATCTCCCTATCATAGAATCCTTGTGGGATCTTGTGGATTGAGTTGGAGGAACACCAACTGATTCCATGATGATGTCATCATTGGCATTGTGCTTAGTGGGTGGATCAGCATCTTCATCCTAGAAACATTGGTGTTGCTTGACGATTGCCATGGATAAGGTCATCTCACACCACAGCCTTCATGACTGCCATCGCGGCCACCGAACCCTAGCAACACTCTTCCTAAATTAACAATGTTACTATTTCCATTAGTTTGGTTCCAATTTGCACTTAATCACGTCTAAAACTATTTTTAGGGAATTTAAAAACATAATGTAGAAAATCCTAGCTAAAACACACAAAATTATCAAAAATCTACATGAAATGAAATGCATGGCATGGAATGGAAAAAAGAGCAAATTATTTTGAAACAATACTCAAACATGCATGAAATTAACTACATGATATGCATGAATGCAAAACAAGCACACAAAGTCAGGATAGACAAGTAGAAGAGTTAGCTAAATTTTTTGATCATCTCAACAAAAAAAATAGAACAATGTACATAGAGAAAATGCAGTGACAAAAGATTTTACTGCCCTACCACCCCAAATTTTAAATAATGTTGTCCTCGGCCTAAAATTGAAGTTTAGAATAGTATGGAGTCATGGTAGACAACCGCCAAGAGATGGAGTGATCAACGTAGTAGTAGGTGAGTAGGGCAGGACCACCATGGTTGTGTAGAGCAATGCGGTCGTTCTATCTTTCTAGCTACACAATCATGCTCAGTAGCATGGTCGTGTTGGGGTCCTTCATGTAACTCTTCCCTTGATTTGCAATGTTCTCTTCAATTTTGATCTTCTCCTTGGCTAGACCCTTCATGCATCACCTTTTATTCCTTGTACATGTACTAACTGTTGGGTTTTAGGGGAGACAGAGAAGGCAGCGGAAACAAAAATTTTCTCCCCAAACCCATACCGAGGAAACGCGTCAACGTCTATGAATTAGGAAAGGATGGTTTGCGGAATCATACCTTGTCCCGAGGCTTGCTCGGCGACAATACCTCGCGCAATGCGCGGTCTTCAACTCCGGACTTCGACGGTGTCTGTGCAGCTCCTGGTCGCACCGGGACTCACAACTCCTGCTCGAACCGGACTGTCGGATGACAGTTGTCCTCCAAAGCGGCAGTGTCCTCCCGCCTCCGTAGTATTCCACACGGACCACCTGGAACTCCACACTCCTTGTCCCACAAGGAAGTGGAAGGAGTCGCACCCTCCTGTAGACGTACTAGTCGCCTACCTGCTCTCCTGCCTGCTGCTGCAACTGCAGTTGTCTTTCCCTTACTGCACCTCCTTTTTGCGGGAAGCACTTGCTCGGGCTCTCTCACGGTTACCAAAACCAGAGAGAACGACAACTCGCAGAGCAACTGCTTGCACTGAGTTGTACTATGAGAAGCCCCCAAGTACCCCTATATATATATGAGAGTCATGGGACAGGGTTCTCCATCCCGGGCAATGCGGGACTAAAAGCAGGAGTAGAAGGGTTCGGGATTTTCCACAAAAAGCAACCATCTCGCAACCTGAACTGATCGGTTCATGGTTGAACCGGTCGGTTCACCCATTGAGCTGATCGGTTGGACATGAGCCGACCGGTTGGGGCACTCCAACCGCTCGGTTGGTGCCCTGAACCGATCGGTTCAATGTCCTGATCCGGGTCAAATTTGACTTTCCTTGTTTCTTTCCCAATTGGCATCGAAATACCAATACTATTTCCAATCAAATTGGAAATCCCATTTCCAATCAAATTAGAAATCGAAACGAAAGGCAAACTCGCACCAATCCTACTTTCCCAAGTTGCTCGATTGCACCAGTTGAACCAATCGGTTCAACACTTGAACCAATCGATTCACCCTGTGCATGAGCCGATCGACTCAACACTTGAGCCGACCGGTTCAGCAACCTCAGCCGACCGGTTCAACACTTGAACCGATCGGTTTGGAGTACAGGTTGTGCAGAATCAGTCAAATGCGATTTCAATCAATCTGATACTCCAATCAATGCGTCCAACACCTTGAACCATACGATTTTGAGCCATCGACTGATTGAGTGTTTAATTGAACTACTAAACTCCTTTAGTAATCAATCTAAACATTGCTTGTGGAAAAACTCCTCTTCCAGGTTAAATCCTATGTGTGTGACCCTGCAGGTCCATTTCACGTTGGCAGTGAAAGTCCATAACACTTATGACTTCACAAGCACAGAGCGGTGCCTAGTCACACATCAGTGCTACCCAAGTGAAAGTAGAAAGTCAGAGAACAACTTTCATCCTACAATCCGTGAATGGTGTTACAGCGAGTGTATAATTCCTTTGTCAGTGATATCCCGAATGAACTCGAGGCATGGATCCGTCATCCTGTCAACGTTCATTCACTTTCTTGATCTCAGAGTAGATTGGAAGAGATATGTATGACATCAGTATCACATACTGACTCACACATGCGTGCACGCCTTTCTCAATCCTACTCATCAAGTGGCCATGGATATCAAACTCTCTCAAGAGGGACAAATCCCATATCTATCACTCGCCCCTCAAAAGCCCCATGTGTCAAAGCCACCCAATCATCACCTTTATAACAACCCATGTTTCAGGACTGCGTTTGATGATGTCAAAGTGTGCCCAACGACATGTGTTGAGTGCAGTGATTTCAGGTCTAAGAATCACACTCACCACCATCACTGTGAGTACTGACTGTGACTACCATCTCATGGTTCCATGTGTCAAACTCACGGTGGGTCTGTCCAGTACCTTGTTCTCTAACAAGTACCTATGTGTTTGGTTTGATATCTCTATATCATGACTAATGAGATTCTGTCATCAACCAACACCACAATCTAGTCTTATGTGTCATTGCTGTCTATCTACCTTCCACAATGACATCCGACTAGGGACATAACAAGAATGTACAAACTCTTAGCATTCGTATGATCTCATCGTTCAGGTCCTGAACCTGAAGGCACACGTCATTGAGTACTGTCATTCTCTAGACATTCAATCTGTTCTATCACTATCTCATATGACTGAACCAGAATGAATTGGAAGCTTGCCTTTGATGTTTATCAAATCAATCTTAATGTATCCCATCAATCATCACATGATTGGCTCTCAGGGCATACATACCAACAGACTCCCACTTGCACTGCGAGCCAATCACCTATGAATCATATTCACAGTGATCTTTAAAACATGTCCCACATGTTTCTGTGCTCTAGTGCCAACATAGTGAGTAATGACAACACCTTGCCAAAGTCTGTACAAATTGCATGTCTCACATCTCTTCGTTGTACGTCACACGTATGAGATGGAGTTGCCGTAATATGCGATCTAGTATTCTGTTTGCTAACTTTTAGCCTCATTGCATGATCAAGGATTCCGGACTTGTCATCAATGAGTGGAATATCTACAAGTTCATCTCATGAATCTTCTAGATCCATATAGTATCTACTGCTGTTCACTAACACACAGATACTCGGCATTTCCCTTTTAAATGGCTTTATTGGAACACTTCCAATTATCAACAAACATTTACTTTTATACATCTTATGTATATTTTGCGATTAATTTTTTGTCTTTTCGGAAGTTCGCATCAATGTAACTCTTTACATCGAACTCTTCCTTATCTCCATAGAACTAGTACTTCACAAGTACTTATCAAGTTCTCATGGTATTCCAGTAACCCTTACTGGAAGTAGACAGTCATCCACTCGTCATGTCCCACATACGAGTTATCAGGATGATCTCATCATATTGTCATGTCATACATACAAGATGATGAATACCTTTTATTCTTGCCATGTCATACATGCAAGACAATGGGATGATTTCATACATGATAGATCCATATCTATTCTTAGTGTTCTCATTCTTCATAAGAATTGGACACTTGGCCTTGGGATACTAACTCCATTTGATATGGACAAGTTTTCTCCCACTTAATCTGTGCATACTGAACATTTCAGTACAGATTGCCAATGTATGCTTTCTCTTTTCAGGTCAAGAGGTTTTCGAGAACTATCTCTATAGATCTCTATTCCTATCACATAGGAAACATCTCTATCTTCCTTAAAGATAATTTCCACTTTTGGATTTCCAATTTAGAACATTTCCATTTCACATCAATATGTGGAATGTGAATACGCTCCCACTAAATCACAGATCCCTTCTTTATCTTTGACATATCAGTCAAACCCTTTGACTATATCATCAAAGTAAAGATCCAATTTTGAGTTGCTTGTACTCAATCAATCACATTGATTAGTCCATTGTAACTTATAGACTTCGTTTGCATTATTGGATTCATAAACCTTATAGGCTGTGTCACGTACACATCCTTGTTTTATTCCTCATAGGAATGCGGTTTTAGTATCCATATGCCAAATGCCTTAGTCATTAAGTTGCAATCAACAAGCATCATCCTTCTCAAAATGTTATCCATGTGTCTTAACACTTAAGACTCATTTGCACTTATGGATATGATCCAATGAGTGCTACCATCAAGGTCATACCTTATGGTTCACATGGATGTCATTTAGGATGTAATGGTCATAAACCATAACTCAAGATTCGGTTCCTCATATTCATCTTGATAGTTGACTCATCATATGAGCAACTCATCACAAAGATAATTTGAGGTGTATCTGTTAAGGATATAAGAACTCACAACTCTTGTGATTCTTAATTTCTTTTATATTAGTGTGGGGTATTCTTTTATTAAGAAGAATTCAGTTATTTGATAATCATTCTCTAACTCCTTAGAGTATGATTCCTTCTTGATTTAGACATCACCATGCCTTAATCATGAGTACACTATGATATACTATCATAATCACTCACATGGATCTCAAACATTTGGTCCAAGTATTCTATTCATTGATCTCATCAAGAATTAATACTTTACCAAATTTGTACTTCACTTTATGATAATCTTGAACACTTCAAGATATTCATATTGGTATTTCTCTAAAAACCTTTTGAAGTATTAGCATTTGTTCCAATAGGTATGTAAATACATCACATGTATTATACCTAATAGGACAATCACTCTCCCACTACATTAGTGAAGATTGATTAATCATGTCCAAGGTATTCATGTCTCTTACTGGTTCTCTAACCAAAAGAGTCTATCTTTATCCATCACATGGAAAATAGAAATGAATTTCTCATGATTAATGCTAATTTTATTGTTTGAGTTATCTTATAACTTTAGGTATCAACTTATCTTATGCATATCATATATCACAAGATAAACAAGGCATTGCCATAAAGATCACATCTTTATAAATTGAAACATCTCTTTATTAATTGCCATCATTGTCATACAATATGCAAAAATAAAGTGTTTCTATTTATTGGCAAATATGAAATAGCAGTTTATAACTGTATTACATTCCTTGTATGCTGAAAATAAACTAAAGTATTCCTATCTATAAAGGCAACACTTGCCCAAAGTAAGAATGCTTTACACTTTACATCTTGATATCATATATCTCAGAAGTGTTACAAGTTTACTTTCATGACACCTTTAAGTAGAAGCTTCAGTCGCCTCTTTCTTCTTTTGTTCTTCCAGGTAGAGAGGACAATTCCTTTTCCAATGTCCTGGCTTTTGACAATGGTGGCAATTTCCTTTCTTGGTCACGCCTCCCTTGGCCTTGAGAGCTGAAGATGGCTTGGACTCCTGGCTAGCTTCAGAACCTTTCTTAGCTTTGCCCTTGCCCTTGCGCTTGGACTTGCCCTTCTTGCTCGTGATCACCATCACGGACTTAGGCTTGTCCTTCTTCATCTGTAACTCGGCTGTCCTCAACATGCCCAACAACTCTGACAGTGGCCTATCAAAGTTTTTCATGTTGTAGTTCATCACAAACTGACTGTAAGATTCTGGCAACGATTGCAGTATCACGTCAGTAGCCAACTCTTGGCTCAGTGGAAATCCCAGTCTCTGCAGGTTCTCCACATACCCAATCATCTTGAGTGTGTGAGGACCAACTGGATCTCCTTCTGTCATGACGCACTTGAACAGCGCCCTAGAAACATTGTACCTCTCTTGCCGTGCCTGATCTTCATACATGTTCCTGAGATGCAGAATCATCTCTATGACACCCATGTTCTCATGTTGCCTCTGCAACTCATGGTTCATTGAACATAGCATCAAGCACTTTGCATCAATGGCATCATCAGAATGCTTCTTGTAAGCATCCCTTTCTGCCTTTGGTGCATTTGGAGCGGGTTCCTCTGGAATTGGAGTATCCAGGACATAGAGCTTACGCTCTTGAGTGAGAACAATTCTCAATGTCCGATACCAGTCGTGGAAGTTCGTCCCATTCAGCTTGTCCTTGTCAAGGACCGATCGCAAAGAAAATTTGTTGTTGTTTGTTGCCATTTGAACTACAAAAGGAAATATGCAATTTTAGTCCAAAACTCATTTTTGACTTATTTGATTGATTTGAAAGTTTGACGATATAATTAGGCCTTTAATTAATTATCGCTCCCACTATTTTAATTCAAATTGATAGCCCTCACCATCAATTCGGAAGATTGCAGCGTACAACCTTCTAGTGGGCAAGATCCTGAAATCCTCTAAGCCATGGACCAGCTTGGGCTGTCACCCACAACATAGATCTCTCAGGTAGGCAACTTTTGCCAATTGCATCATATGCAACTCTTGATTAGATGTCATCTACAACTCTTTGCAATGAACATCTCCATGCCTCAAGGCGCTAGATCCTATCTAGGTCACCTTGTTAAGTCCGACCCAAAGCAAACACGATGAATGTGCACCCTGCTAGGGCAGACCCACACATTCATCCTTCACGCTTCCACGAGGTAGACGGTGCACCACGCTAGGGCGTGCCCACACTTAGTCGAACAAGCTTTTCACGTGTGTTGCATTTGGAAGGCATCTAAAACTTAATATTTTAATGAGGGATTTGGTTTATATATACATATACATATCCAATCACCACAATACATAGTACGTATCATATACATGCTATATCCCACACAAAACCATGCACAAACGATAAAAGCGATGATTATGGCCATCCTAATGTGATTCCTCGAGCCAAGAGGAATCACGGTCATCTAGGTCAACATCACATGCAACCTGTACAAGATGAACTCTGTGCCTTGCTATCCGAGTTGATCAACTCATCACATGAATGATCTGTACTCTCTAGCCGGTCGTCTGGGTGCCACCAACCGATCGGTTGACTCCTTCAACCGATTGGCTCGCCTGGTCGTCGTGCATCTCGTCATGTCCGCCACCCGCTCATCTCGCTCCTCGAACCGGTCATCAACCCATCGGTTCACTCCTTGAACCGACCATCTGAGAAGTCGTCTTGATGGCCTCTGGTCTTTGACATAACAGGAAATAAAATCATATTCTATTTATTACATTTGCTTTAAAAGGGAAACCCCGATTTACATTCGGGGGGAGCAAAGGTAGGAAAGAATCTCGAATTATTTCGAGTTACATCAGGAATAAGAGAGGGAAGATCGGTGCGCAGACTGAGATGCAAGCAACTACACACAACCAATCACAGATAGGGGTTTATAGGCCATAATCACGCTACATACATCCACCACAAAACTCGTTTAAGGGCGACGCGTATCGAGTGCATTAATAATACATATCATATATGTAATTAGGGATTTGTGGATTTAAGATTGGACATGCATAAAGCCGATATTATTCGCATCGCATGCAATAAATAAAGGTGACAAACCAAAATCGATCATATCGATATTTCCTAAAACATAGAGCAGTTGACGTGGCTCTGATACCACTGTTGGGTTTTAGGGGAGACAGAGAAGGCAGCGGAAACAAAAATTTTCTCCCCAAACCCATACCGAGGAAACGCGTCAACGTCTATGAATTAGGAAAGGATGGTTTGCGGAATCATACCTTGTCCCGAGGCTTGCTCGGCGACAATACCTCGCGCAATGCGCGGTCTTCAACTCCGGACTTCGACGGTGTCTGTGCAGCTCCTGGTCGCACCGGGACTCACAACTCCTGCTCGAACCGAACTGTCAGATGACAGTTGTCCTCCAAAGCGGCAGTGTCCTCCCGCCTCCGTAGTAGTCCACACGGACCACCTGGAACTCCACACTCCTTGTCCCACAAGGAAGTGGAAGGAGTCGCACCCTCCTGTAGACGTACTAGTCGCCTACCTGCTCTCCTGCCTGCTGCTGCAACTGCAGTTGTCTTTCCCTTGCTGCACCTCCCTTTTGCGGGAAGCACTTGCTCGGGCTCTCTCACGGTTACCAAAACCAGAGAGAATGACAACTCGCAGAGCAACTGCTTGCACTGAGCTGTACTATGAGAAGCCCCCAAGTACCCCTATATATATAGGAGAGTCATGGGATAGGGTTCTCCATCCCGGGTAATGCGGGACTAAAAGCAGGAGTAGAAGGGTTCGGGATTTTCCACAAAAAGCAACCATCTCGCAACCTGAACTGATCGGTTCATGGCTGAACCGGTCGGTTCACCCATTGAGCCGATCGGTTGGACATGAGCCGACCGGTTGGGGCACTCCAACCGCTCGGTTGGTGCCCTGAACTGATCGGTTCAATGTCCTGATCCGGGTCAAATTTGACTTTCTTTGTTTCTTTCCCAATTGGCATCGAAATACCAATACTATTTCCAATCAAATTGGAAATCCCATTTCCAATCAAATTAGAAATCGAAACGAAAGGCAAACTCGCACCAATCCTACTTTCCCAAGTTGCTCGATTGCACCAGTTGAACCAATCGGTTCAACACTTGAACCAATCGATTCACCCTGTGCATGAGCCGATCGACTCAACACTTGAGCCGACCGGTTCAGCAACCTCAGCCGATCGGTTCAACACTTGAACCGATCGGTTGGGAGTACAGGTTGTGCAGAATCAGTCAAATGCGATTTCAATCAATCCGATACTCCAATCAATGCGTCCAACACCTTGAACCATACGATTTTGAGCCATCGACTGATTGAGTGTTTAATTGAACTACTAAACTCCTTTAGTAATCAATCTAAACATTGCTTGTGGAAAAACTCCTCTTCCAGGTTAAATCCTATGTGTGTGACCCTGCAGGTCCATTTCACGTTGGCAGTGAAAGTCCATAACACTTATGACTTCACAAGCACAGAGCGGTGCCTAGTCACACATCAGTGCTACCCAAGTGAAAGTAGAAAGTCAGAGAACAACTTTCATCCTACAATCCGTGAATGGTGTTACAGCGAGTGTATAATTCCTTTGTCACTGATATCCCGAATGAACTCGAGGCATGGATCCGTCATCCTGTCAACGTTCATTCACTTTCTTGATCTCAGAGTAGATTGGAAGAGATATGTATGACATCAGTATCACATACTGACTCACACATGCATGCACGCCTTTCTCAATCCTACTCATCAAGTGGCCATGGATATCAAACTCTCTCAGGAGGGACAAATCCCATATCTATCACTCACCCCTCAAAAGCCCCATGTGTCAAAGCCACCCAATCATCACCTTTATAACAACCCATGTTTCAGGACTGCGTTTGATGATGTCAAAGTGTGCCCAACGACATGTGTTGAGTGCAGTGATTTCAGGTCTAAGAATCACACTCACCACCATCACTGTGAGTACTGACTGTGACTACCATCTCATGGTTCCATGTGTCAAACTCACGGTGGGTCTGTCCAGTACCTTGTTCTCTAACAAGTACCTATGTGTTTGGTTTGATATCTCTATATCATGACTAATGAGATTCTGTCATCAACCAACACCACAATCTAGTCTTATGTGTCATTGCTGTCTATCTACCTTCCACAATGACATCCGACTAGGGACATAACAAGAATGTACAAACTCTTAGCATCCGTATGATCTCATCATTTAGGTCCTGAACCTGAAGGCACACGTCATTGAGTACTGTCATTCTCTAGACATTCAATATGTTCTATCACTATCTCATATGACTGAACCAGAATGAATTGGAAGCTTGCCTTTGATGTTTATCAAATCAATCTTAATGTATCCCATCAATCATCACATGATTGGCTCTCAGGGCATACATACCAACACTAACATGATTCACAAACAGCAAAACTATCAAGTATTGTGTGTGTATTTCTTGGAAAAACAAAATTGTAATCAAGAAAAAAGGGTTTTGAGAGAAAGAATCTCAACAAACATGGGTTGCCTCCCACTAGCACCAAGTTTCAAACATCATCTAGGTGTGTTCTTCTTTTCACATCAAGTGTTCACACTAAAAGTGTTGTCTTTCTCTTCCAAAATGACTCTTTCAAAAGCTTTGACTACATGGTCTTCATCCCAAGGAACATGCATGCTTTCGTAGATATTGTTTGCCAACCACTACTCATGAAAGTCGGTATAATCCAAGTTGGTGCACAGGTCTTCATCACTCAACCTTTGCCTTTCTTCCTATGTGAACATGAAAACATATATATGTTGGGAAATACGGGCATGGAGTATAGTTGCGGAAACAAACCAAAAAATATGTATTCCCATAACAATAAGATTGTGTCAACTACTATAAAATAAGAAGGTTGGTTTAAGGAGTTATACACGGTCCTAGATCAAGTCCAGCAATAATAACTTGTTGCAATACAATTGTCTTTTAGTTGCTCTTGGACGGTGGTTGTGCAGCTCATGGTCTTCACCACAAATGACGAATAGGACAACTTCTGCAGTACCTGTGCGGTCACGCCACAGACTGTAGGCTGACTTTGCTCTCCTAGCAATAGACAAAGGACTCCTGTCTCTAGAATAGTCTACACGGAGCAACTAGAACTCATTTTGTTCAACTAGATTAGATAGGAAGGAGTTGTCCCTCCTATTGGCATACTAGTCACCAACTTGCTCTCCCACAAAAACAATTCTCAGGTGTTCTCTCATGTCGCTATCCCTCCCTTGTTGGGTAAAACTTTCTTGGGCTCTCCTAGTTACCACAACTAGAGAGGACAATACTTATTAGAGCAACTGATTCTCATTTATGTTGTTGTTGTGCTCTGGGAATCCCCCATACCCCTTTATTTATAGGTGGGATTAGGGCCAGGGTTCCCAGTCTATTCGAGATCTATGTGGGAGTGGAAGTAATCATAAGATCTTAAATTTTCATAACCTATGAGAGAAAAAACGGTCATCTGTCAGTCCAAACGGTCATATGACACTATGAGACGGTCATCTCATTTTGCAAAATGGTCATCTAGCAGCTTCCCAATCGCATACAAAATTGGCAATTCAATTCCTATTAATATTAGACATTAATTTCTTGCACCACAAGTATTGTGTAATCAAAATGGGTTTGGCAAAGTTCCAAAACATTCCTTTGGTCCCAACTAAGTCATCTTGCATAGGCAAGATACCCATCTCGCTCACTCAGATGGTCCTCTGGCGATCAAAGTCGATCCGATCGATTCAACAAATGAACTGATCAATTCACACCTCAGTTTGGGCAGAACTTAGCCAATTCAATCTCTGATCATCCTGACAACCCAAACGACCATATCAACACTTGAGACTCTCATCTAACACTCCAAGCAGTTTTCTCATTCTATGAGATGGTCGTATGGAAGCCCAGACATCCAATCTGTTGTGTGAATTGAATACCTAAACATTTTAGTAATCAATCAAATCATCATTCAAGATTTAACTCCTATGATAGATGAGTTCCTTTGTGTGTGACCCTATAGGTCCCATATCACATTGGTAGTGAATGTCCATAACTAACGTATGACATCACAATCAAGGAGTGGTGCCTAATCGCACATCAGTGCTACCCAAGTAAATGAAAGTTGGAGAACAACTTCAACCTACAATCTATGTAAGGTGTTGCAATGATCGTATAATTCCTTGGTATCTCATATCCAGAGTGAACTCAAGGCATGGATGGTGATCATCTCAATGTTTAACTCATGTTCCTTGAACCAAGAGCATATTGTTTGAGATAATCTGACCTCAATATCATATATTGATTCACATGTGCATGAACATTGTTTCTCAATCTTGCTTATCAAGTGGTCAAGATAGCAATCTCTAGTAGGAGGGACAAATCCCATATCTATTAGTCACAGTCAGTCCCCATGTGTCAAATTCACCTAATCATCACCATTTCAAGACTACATTTAATGATGTCAAAGTGTACCCAACGACATGTGAAGAGTGTAGTGATTTTAGGTCTAAGAATCAAAATCACCACCTTCACTATGAGAGATGACTATGACCACTAATTATGGTTTCCATGTGTCACTCTCAAGGTGGGTCTGTCTGATACAATATTCACTAACATGTCTCTAGATGCTTGGTTTGATATTTCCATATCATGACTAATGAGATTCTATCATCAACCAACCCACACTCTAGACTTATGTGTTATTGGTGTCTATCTACCTTCCACAGTAACAACTGACTAGGGACATAATAAAAATGTACACACTCTTAAAATTCGTATGATCTCATCCTCCAAGTCACGTACTTGAAGACAGGCATCATTGTGTATTGTCATTCTTAAGACATTCATAATGTTTCCTCATTATCTCAGAACTAAATGAAATAGAATGTTGGAAGCTTGTCTTTATGAGTATTAATCAAATCCTTTATGGTTTATGCCATGTCAATCATCACATGATTGGATCTCTGGGCATACCTTACCAACATACTCCCACTTGTACTTAGAGCCAATCACCCACGAATCTCATTCTTAGCAATCCAAACATGTCCACCATGTTTTTGCTACGTAAGTGCTTAATCCACCGGGTTAGCAACATTTTGCTATTTGTCAGTATATTGCATGTTTCTTATCTCTTCATTCTAAGATAAAACCACCATAATATGGCATCTAATATTCCTTGCCTAACAAGTAGCTCCATTATTTTCATAGTAATTCTATCAAGTCATCAATGGTTGGAATATCTATAAGTTCATCGTATGAACTTCTAGATCCATATCGTATCACTCTGTGTTCATAACAAAAGCATACTCAACTTCTATTGTAGAATGGAATTAATGACTATTAGTTTGAAACCCTTACAACTAACAACATTTCTCCTTTTAAATCAAATATATTTTATTGTGATCACTTTTTCATTATGGAAGCTTACATCAATGTAGTCCCTTACACCCAACTCTTCCTTTTACTGCTATCCTTATTGACTAGAAATCTATCCTTAAGTACTTCTCAAGTACTAATGGATATCTTTAATGACATTCAAATAACCCTTATCGGAATTTAGTATCATCTTGTCATGTTCAGTACATACAATATTATATGGGATAAGTACATATATAACATTCATGATATATCCAATGTTACATCCTATGGCATCTTAATCATGTCATTTCCATTCTTCACAAGAATTGGAACATAAGGTTCATGAGAGACAAATCTAGATTCGTTCTCATTGAATCATTTCCATGTAGAATTCAGCCAACATCTTTCTAGTAGATGTGTTCAAAATTATATTGTGAAACATTCAAAACTATCTCTATAGATCTTTATCATTATCTCATAAGATGTTTCACTTAATCCTTCATTGATGAAGGGTGTTCATGCTAGATCTCAATATCCACAATACTAAGATGTTATCCCTCATCGTATAAGGAATAATCGTATATGCTCCCACTAAATCTTTTATAATCACATATTTCATCTTTTATCTTGATTCAAGCCAAACTCTTTGACTATCTTGTCAAGTCAAAAGATCGCATCTCTGATATGCTTCTTTCAATCCCATATTGAATTTTTTAGTTCATAGACTTTATTTGCATTCTTGAAGTTATAAAACCTTTTAGGTTATGTCACGTGATGTATTCCCTTTAAGGAATCCAATTTTATCTTCATATGATAAATCTCATAGTCTATTTTAACTATGACAACAAGCATGACAATTGGTAAAGGAATTTCTATCATGTTCAACAACTTGAATTGATTTGAATAACTTATTCAACCAATATGTCCTTCTATGTTGTCCATGTAAATCTTTGCCTCAAGTCCCTATTGCACCCTTCAGGTATTACCCTTTTAGGTAGTGCTATCAAGTTCCTACCTTGTTAGCTTACATAGACCCTATAATGGTCTTAAGCCATTTCTCATATTTATGGTACTTAATAGCTTCTAGTTGATTAGTTGTCTCATCCTATTATGACCAACTTATTTGAATCATTGAATTCATCATTTTCCAATTTTAGTCTACTAGAATTATTTTGTTCTATTTTATATGATGAACTCGATATTCCCCAACAACTTATGGTTCTCTTAATTCGAATTGTACTTCTTTTCTGGCCTCAAACATTTTGACTTCTACTTTTACTCCCAATGATTCTTTTGGAACTCAGTTATTCTATCAATAAAAAAAATTATTATTGGATTGGAATTAATAGTAGCATTCAATAATCATGGTTTAATGATAAACCTTTTCAAGAAACTACTTTCATGATGTAGGTTTCAATCCTTTAAACATATTGGGACATTCCCAAATTATATCATATATGATGTCTTATAAACCATTCATACGGTACATTATTTAGTGGTAGGTATATATTCATGAGGATAACAAGATTAGATTAATTGATAATTATATCATGACTCATCATAATATAATTCCTTCATTCTGACACATCATCATGTTCATATGGATTTGAGTTCTTTCTTGAAAGTACTCAAGGTATTGATGTAAAGTATTTCAACCTTTGATCTCATCAAAGTTTCTTAATACTTTCATCAAAGTCATACTTCATTGATGATCTCCTTGAACTTTTCAAGAGATTTCCATTTTACAGAGTACATATCACCTTATTACCAGTAAATGAATATGAGGTATAAGTGATTATCTATAGCATTCATTCCATAAGATCTGCATGCATCATATGTATGAGGTCTGATGGAAGACTTATCCTCTCACTACATCTATTGAAGGATGTTATGTCATGTTGTGTGTAAATAAGGCTTTGCATGTTTCCTTAGTTTCAATAACCAAGGGAATCTAGATTAACATCAATATGTATTCTAGACATGCATTTCTTATATGTACGCACAAGATGACTATTGCTAATGATAGTCTTGAGTTATCAATTATAATCCTATGGTAATAACGTTATAAATACTCATCTCAAAATCTTTTGTATAAAGATAATTAGATGTTTGGGTGTTGCCATGCAAGATCATATCTTTTGAAAAAGAAACATGAATATCTCACTTTATTGATTTATCATCATTGTCATACAAGATACTTTAAAGTAAATGTTTCTATTTGATGGCATAATGAAATAGCAGTTCAACTAACTCTATTACATTCCCATTGGGCTAAGATAAATTTAAATATGTATACTAAAGCTTATGCAACTCTTTCTCTGCCTTGTCCATGTTTGTCCTTCCATGAAGGATTTTACTTGTTGTTAGATCATGGACATCATGTTTGTTAAATATGTGTTTGGTATCACATGCCAAAATGAAAAAGTAATCAAATTTATCTTACAACATTTAAACTTGAAGTGGAGGTGTCAGTTCCTTCCTTCTTCTTCTTTAATTCCTCTTACTAGAGTGGGCAATTTCCTTTACAATCTCCAGAATGGTGACAATGGTGGAAATCGCCTCT
The DNA here is from genome assembly GCA_963693085.1 of Alisma plantago-aquatica. Lineage (NCBI taxonomy): Eukaryota > Viridiplantae > Streptophyta > Magnoliopsida > Alismatales > Alismataceae > Alisma > Alisma plantago-aquatica. The sequence goes on along the minus strand of OY856412.1, from coordinate 1,314,561,081 downwards.
TATTTTCTTCACTCCTCCCTTTTCTTTGAGATCTGAAGACTTGGGCTTATGGCCAACTTTAGAACCCTTATTAGATTTTCCTTTGCCTTTAAACTTCCCCTTTGTCTTGTTAATCATCATCACATACTTGGTCTTGTCTTTCTTCATTTGTGTCTCAATTGTTCTCAACATGATTAACAACTTTGCCAACGGTTTATCAAAGTCATTCATGTTGTAGCTCATGACAAACAGACTATATGACTCTAGAAAAGACTACAGAATCACGTTAGTGGCCAACTCTTAACTCAAGAGGAATCCCTATCTTTATAGGTTCTCCATATACCCAATGATCTTGAGTACATGAGGACCTACTGGGTCACATGTTGCCATGTTACATTTGAACAGTGCCCTGGAGACATTGTCTCTCTCTTGTCTTGCCTGATCATGGAACATGTTCCTGATATGTGTGACCATGTCAATCACATCCATGTTCTCCTGTTGCTTCTGCAACCCATAATTCATGAAGCATATCGTCTAACACTTGACATCCACAGAATCTTCAATATGCTTCTTATAAACATCCTTGTCAGCCCTTGGTGCATTTTAAGGTGGTTTCTCTTGTTTTGGTGTCTCCAAGACATAGAGCTTGCATTATGTGAGAATGATTCTCAATGTCCTAAACCATTCGTGGAAGTTGCTCCCAGTGAGTGTCCTTCCCAAGGATCGATCGTAGATAGAATTGATTATTGTTTGTTGTCATTTGATTCTACAAAACAATTTGCATTTTTTTCAAAAACTCATTTTTGACTTGATTTGATTATATTTGGGTGATAATAAATAGGTCTTTAAATCATTATCATTCCCATTATTTTGATCAAAGTGACAACCCTCAAGTATCAATTCAGAAAATTGTAGTGAACAATTTTCTAATGAGCTAAGATCCATGTTTCATCAAATCATGAGTCAGATTTTGCTTATCGCCCACAACTTGACTATCTAGGTAGGCAACTTTTGCCAATTGCATCTATATGCAACTCTTGGATAGATGATATGCGCACCTCCTTGCCATGATCATCCACATGCCTCTGGGCTTGGGCTCTCCAAGTCAACAGTTAAGCCTGACCCAATAGCCAACACAATAGATATGCACCATGCTTTTGCAAACATACATATCTACCATCACACTTCCACGAGATAGATGGCATGCCATGTTTTGTGAAAATCTATGCTTGGTCGATCAAGCTTTTCATGTGTTTTGCTATTGGAAAGCATCATAGACTTAATATATTTATTGAGGAATTTTATATATATCATATATATATATATATCATATATATATATAATTATATATATATACATACATATATTATATTCAATCACCACGTATATAGTATGTATCATATACATGCTATATCCCATAATGTAAACATGCAATATAAAATAAAAGGTGATGGTTATGGCCATGTCTACTATCATTGTTTGGAGCCACAAAGAATTACTACCACCTAGGTGAATCATCACATCACATGTATGAACCTGTTGTTGGTGTAGATCTATGCTTTCCAATCTAGGCAGATCGATTCAACCCTTGAACTGGTCATCTTGTCTCTTGGTCGATTAGTTGGTCATCACGGATGGTCGTCTAGCCTCCATTCCAACTAATGTTTGGACTCCTTCCAAACGGTCAGTTGGGTGAACCAGGCATTCATTTGGATCATTATTCTATCCTCCATGGTCCTCTAAATGGTCGGATTGTCTCACGAACTGGTCATCTCATGCGGCGATGATCATCTTCCTTGTCGTTGCAAGAAAAGAAACTACCTTATTGCTATTTAACTATTATATGGAAAAGAGAAACTTTGAGTTACATTCAAGGGGAGCAAAGGTAGGAAAGAATTAACTTTAAATTTGGAAGAGGGAGATAGAGGATCGCTACACAGACTAAGATAAATAGGAATAAAACCAAACTATCCACCCACATACATATATTGGGTATTGGCTATAACCATGCTACACATCCACCATCAAAACCTCTTTTAGGGCGACACGTGTAAATTGCATATATATATATATATATATATATATATATATATATATATATATATATATTATGGGATTATGTGGTCTTTGATGGGATATGCATATGAGACAGTTTAAATATTTATAGCGTATGCAATAAATAAATGATTAAACTAAATATGATCCTATCGATTATCCTAAAACATAGTAAATTGACATGGCTCTGATACCACTGTTGGGAAATACAGTCACAGAGTATAGTTGAGGAAACAAAGAAAATTATCTATCTATATTCCCATAATAGTAAGATCGCATCAACTACTATGAAATAGGAAGAATGGTTGAATGAGTTATACCTGGTCCTGGAGCAAGTCCGGAGACAAACAACTCATTACAATGCAACTGTCTTCTAGTTGCTCTTGGACGGTGGTTGTGCAGCTCCTACTCTTCACTGCAAACAACAAACAAAACTACTGTTGTAGCACCTCTGTGGTCATGCCACAGACTGTAGCCTGACTTTGCTATCCTAGTAGCAACCAAATGACTCTTGCCCCTAGAGGAGTCCACACGGACCAACTAGACCTCATGTCGTTCAACTAGAACAAATAGGAAGGAGTTGCCCCTCATGTTGGTGTACTAATCACCAACATGCTCTCTCACAACAATGATTCTCAATTGTTCTCTCCCATCATTATCCCTCCCTTGTCAAGTAGGACTTTCTTGGGTTGTCTTTATTACCACAACCAGAGGGACAACAATTGTTAGAGAAATTGATTCTCACTTGTGTTGTTGTTGTGCTTTGGGAAGCCTCCAGTACTCCTCTATGTGGGCCAGGGTTCCCAATCTGTTTGGGATCTATGTGGGAGTGGAAGGGATCAAAAGATCTTAAATTTTTGTAACCTATAAGACACAAAACAGTCGTCAGGCACTATGAGACAGTTGTCTTTTTCTTCTAAATTGTCGTCTGGCAATTTCCCAATCCCATATGAAATTGCCAATTCGATTCTCATTAATGTTAGACATTAATTTCTTGCATCATAAGTATTATATAATTAAAATGAGTTTGGAAAACTTCTAAAGCATTCGCTCGTGCCGAACCGATCCATTTCGCATAGGGGAGATGTCTGTATCGCTCACCCAGACAGTCGTCTGGTGAGCCAAGACAGTCGGTTCAACAGAACGAACCAGTCAGTTCACACCTCACTATGGGAAGAACTTATCTAATTCAATGTCTGATCATCCTGACAACCCAAAACGTCTATCTCAACACTTGTGATGCTCGTCTGGCACTCCAAACAGTCATCTCACTTTGTGAGATGGTCATTTGGGAATCATGTCAACCAATCTTATTGTGTGAATTGAATGCCTAAATGCTTTAATAATCAATCCAATAATTATTCAAGACATTCAATTACACCTGCCTAGCTAATTAGATCAGAGTTAGTAGTAGTCTATTGGAGAATGTTTCCCTGTGTTCGACTCGGGCCTTAAAAGGGCTTATATTACTTCGATACATTCACTTGTGTATAACACATGATAAACACATGTCAAGTTTTTGGCACCGTTTCTGGGGAAATGACAACATCCAAAACTACGAGTGTTGTGGTCAGCCACTCTAGGACAACCCTTTTTTTCTTTTTCCATTTCACTTAGAGCTGAATCATAAAATTATTATTGCTTCTATCTCTGCTACTTCACTTTGACAATCAATTTGCTACTTGTAGGCACTGGTGTATGGTGCATACTCGAGCCCATGATTATGGAGAGCCATTTTCACCGAGGTTTAGGCTAGGACAACTCCTTCATAGGAAGAGGAAAGTTAGACGGTCTGTGGATAGATTCAACCGAACTCCACCACTGACACCTCCACTCGAGAGATCTGTAACACCAGAAGAATATGAGTCAGTAGAAATGGAGGATGGAGCAGAAGAACAGACAATATGGGAGAGGATCAGAGCCTCTACCTCTATAGCTTAAAAAGGACCAATCAAAAGACAAGACATCAATGTGGGTAGCTACAAGATTGACCCAAGGTTGATCTCTTTACTCAAATCCCAAGCTTTCCATGGCCACAGTTCTGAAGTCCCAATGGTGCACATCACTAACTTTGTGGAGAACTTCGATATGGTCAAGATAGATAGAATACCAACAACTATGATCAAACAAAATCAAAAATAGAATGAACAAACTTAATACTTAATTTACTCAGATTTAGGGAATTCCTTAAGATTTTGGTTTCACCACAAATAACATTGCAATTCATTCCATACACCAATATCTATTACCCCTATTCCTAGATAAAGAGCTTGTAGTCAGAACAACCCACTCCCACAGCATAGTTCACTACCCAGACTAATGCCAATCCCATTTCCATAGCAATTGGTTGATTATTAGGTGTTTTATTATTAAACTATGGGTTTCTCCTCCCGTTTATTCTCTGTCTTTCCCAAGGGGTGCAATAAATGGGTAAATCTATGCTTTCCAACCCTTAACCTCTCTCCCGAAATGATTAAGAGTCTAATCATATATCTATGTTGATCAGGCATAAATAGAAGAATGCAACTTCATATATTTATATCCAGAAAATAGAGATAAAGATGATATTAATGCATCAAAATCAGTTACAATGCATATTCGGGCTACTCCCGAGTCCTAATGAATCAAGGAGTTTATCCCCGTATAGTTTTCATTGACGAATACATGATAGAGAAAGAGAAAATTGTGGTAAACATTAGAGAAACTAAGTAACCCCTGGTGAATAGATGATATGGATGATCCCCTACGTCGTACGTGCAATCGACAGTCCTTCGGCTTCTGATTCGCCTTCCGAAGGTGCTCAGATCGTCCTAGATGAAGCCTTCAGTTCCTTTCTCTTCTCTTCTCTCTCTCTCTCTAGTGTCATGCATTGGAATATGGCTACTCTCTCTCTCATTTGGTCGAACTCCCCTTAGGTCATAGGAGTCACTTACGGTATGAAATAACATCCAGTGTTGGATTAGATTGACATATTTAGATTTGTAAAATTGGGCAAACTCGGTAGTACCGACATGGTAGTCGGTAGTATTGAGATCCTAGGGTTGCTGCGACTCAGGACAATGTCGGTACTATCGACTTGTCTCGATAGCACTGAGTCTTCAGGTCGCCCGAGCATTATCTTACAGATTTCATTTTGGTAGTACTGAGTTTTTGAACTCGGTAGTATCGACTTTTTGTGATTCATATTGTGCCTTACTGATGTGATTTTGGTATTACCAACTTTGTGTGTCGGTAGTATTGAGTTTTTACAAGTCTTTTCTGGGTAAGTACTGACGTGAAGTCGGTACCACCAACTTGTAGTATTGGTAGTATCGACTCTATGAAGTTCAATTGTACCTAAAAATGTACAAGAATGTGGATAAATTCTTGGGATAAATATAAACCATCTTAAATAGTAAAAATTAGATAATTTGATGCATTTAAATATCACAGGCCATTAATAGCATTTCATGCATTTATAATCAGATAAATGACAAAATAACACATAAAATCAAGGAAAATATGCCTGTGAACATGACGAAAAACCCATACATCATCACCCAAGCATGCACGACTATCACCTACACAAGGCCCAAACAAGCAACAAAAGCTAAGTTAGAAGACAAGTATGCAAAAGTATACAAAGGATAAAGAATAGCAATGGTGAGGGTAGTAGGAAAATCTAAGCTATGCTAACTAGCTAGGTCAAGAGCCTCACTCCCCGGTAACAGTTCCAGAAAACTTGGTGTGTTTTCACACACTTGGAACTTTTGAATTTATAATGGACCTAGTCTAACACACTCACTCAGACCAGTGGCACTTCACCCGCAAGTGCACAGGGTCATGTTATAGTATAGGAAAGTGGCAAGATAAAGGTCAGTCAATGGGGAGAGAGGGGGCACTACATCTAGGTTAGTGTGAGCTATGTTCCTAAAGCAGAGAGTAGGGTTTTTAGGGTTTAATCTTGATTTGGGTTTATTACACTAAGATGTAAGCAATTGAATAAGAAAGGAAGTAAGATAAGCAAGATAAGCAGACCCTAAGTTAACCCTAAACAAGAAATTCTAATGACAAAGACGACAACTACTTAAGTAAGAGCACAAGACTACACTAGATTAGAAATTTAGACACTAAAGCAATTAGAGACCTAAAGTACCACTATCTACATTTAGAAAGCACAAAATGTGAACCAACTACACTATTAAGGGTTAGCTACCAATACTAACCAATTAATCTAAGAAGCAACTAAACTAAGCAACTAATCAAGCACAAACAAACTAGGAGAGCAAGATGGGTTTTAAGTATTGTTAAAGAGAGATGGGTTGTTTAGACGAATGACACTAAGATATTAGCTTGGGGGAACATATCAAGAAAAACCTAACCATTCATTCTAGATTACTAAACCAAATAATAAGTCAAATGTAATAGAATCACCCTAGACTATTGGTTGGTCATGGATAGAATAGAGTGTGGGAAGGGGAACTACACCCTTGCACACCCTATCTAGCCTTAGGAGGCTCAGTTAGACCAAGGTTAGGTGTGATTTCAATTGGATTTGACTAATCTTGGTTTCTAGGATAGGAATGTTTAGTGTAATTGTGAGCCAAAAGTTAGGAATCGAGAGTAGATGTAAGGGTATTTCACCTCACATTACTCACTGTCTAGCTTTTAACAAATTTGTAGGCAATTACACTAAGCAATACTATACTAGCTATCTAGATCTCACACCTAGAGTAGGATAAGGGCTATATGTGTGAGAATATTAGGTTCTAGCTAGGGATCCAGTAGTTGAGCCTAGAAGTAAATCCCAAAACAACCTCACATATGCTATCTTCTCCTAGACTTAGGTGGTTTCAAGCATAAAACCACAAGCCATTCATATTTTTAGCCACAAATCACAAGTATAATCATGGGAAATAAGATATCAGTAGACATCAGTCATCTTGCAATAAAATTATAGATTTTACAAGTTATAATCCCCCAACATGGTATCAAAGTATCATTTTAACCCTAAACAACCCACCATAAGGGGCTTAGCTAGACATAAAACAAGGAAGAGAAAGAAGAAGGAGTAGAGGAGTGTGGGGCCATAGAACGTGATGAATATTTCTCCTTGATTACCTCCTAGCTATTGTAGTTTAAGATCCTTTCTCCAAGGTGGGTGGATGGCATGGGAATGTGAGGTTTTTTAGTGTAAACCCTATAAAACTAAGGTTTTGAGGTAGTGGAAGGTGGAAATGGAGTGGGTGACAGATGGAGGCAAGTGGGAGCTCATTCAATGATAAGGGGGTGTAAGAGTGGCTAACCTTCATTCTAGAGATGCCACCCTAGTATATATTAGTGGTGGGGAAGCACTAGATTAAGTAGGGGTAGTAATGGAAATGTAGTGGAAAAATAGGTAGAATTTGGGTAGTCACCACAAGCGTGGTGGATGGGGATAATCCCAGTCGTGGTGGATGTGCATGGGCAAGGTGGAGAAGGTTAAAATTATAGATTGAAGTGGAGTCTTGGAGGGTCAGTGGCCATAGCTGTGGTGGGTGACATGACCATGTTGGGTGAGAGGCAGCACGGGCGTGGTGTGGAACACGGGTGTGGTGGAGGGGATGACTGATGAGTGCAAACTCATCACCTTTTTTGTACATTTTTTATCTTGAATTAATAATAAATTGTTATCTATTAAATAGTTTTAGCATAAATTATCTTAGCTTAGCTCTTCTTATTTGATTTGGAGTTTTTACTTGATTATTGCATTTTGTAGAAAAATAGAAACTAAAAATTCCCAAAAATTTTACTTGGAAGATGACTTGTACAATTCCCCGTATGCTAGAAATTCATGTATACCTGATACCAAAAATGCCATAACTTTTGCATCTCAAGGAGGAATTTATGTGCAAATATATGTTGGAAAGGATCCAATGATATACAGAAAAAATACATATTTTTAGGCGCACTTTAAAGCTTGTTACTAGCCAAAATTTGCTTAAAACTTCAACAATGAGAATTTGTAGAGAGAGAGAGTCATAATTTGAATGATCAAAAGAAGGCACTCAATAATTTTCTCTATTGCCTATTGAAGAAGGAAATTATTCCCTTGACTAAGACTCTACATATGCCACCATTCAATTCTTTTCTCACCCCCTTTTTAGGGTTTCCACCCCCTCCTTCCCTTATAAAAGGAGGAGGGGGTCCACAAAGAAGGGATCTCTCATATTTTATACATGCAACTTTTATTTTGAACATTGTTACTTTAATTCCAAGCATTGTAATTTTCTCCAGTTCTTCAATAAAGCAAAATTTTCTTTAAGATCGATCACTCTTCTTCTTATGTTCTTAATCTTTCTTGGAGGAAGGAACTAAGAGTGAAAACCATTTAAGTGTCACTAATAAAAGGTCCTTCCTAGATTGTGCATTATAGCCTATGGCCCTCTCTCTTCCTTCCATTGCTTCCCCATCTTTTGTTATGTCTAGTGAGTAGTTTTCTTATCGAGCTGAGGGGAGTAGATACTTATCCATGTGTAACTTAGATTGAAGGTTTTATATGATTTCATTAGATAGATGGTATTTGGTTTGGGAAATGGCCGACTTAAACAATTTGATCCCTCATTTTTATCATACGTTAATATTAGTGGACGTGACCACAGAACCCAAGGTTTCGAACAACCAACCAATTTCATGGGGATTTGGATGAGACCTCAGAAAAATTTCTATTAGGATGATAGAACTAGGATTCGTGAATGCTAAGACCAATGGGTTCACAGGGAGTTCATCTTTTGTGATTCATTTACAAATGTTTTACATGCCTTCTTCTATCTTGCTTATTGTATGATTTATTCGATCTTGTTTCACATCGGAAATGGTGGTAAAACCCATAAGCCTTGATATCTTTCATTGTGATTCAGTCTCATTTTCTAAATCGCTTTTTTCCAATCACTTCTTCTTACTTGCAATTTACAATTCTGCTCTTAGATAATCTTTTTTCCTTATTGTGCTAACCATAATTTCCCTTTTATTTTCTCTTAGTATAATATTTTTATTACATTGTGAATAGTGTAACTTTATGTTTCATTGTAATCTACTATTCTATTTTAGTGTAATCAAACCCCCCCTTAAATCACTGACTTTATCTTTCTATTCAGATATTCAAGACCTTCCAGAAAATATTATTGAAATTAGTTTGAGACAAAAAAAAAATCAATCTTAATAAAGTTGTATGTGGATCAATCCTTTCTATACTAGGAATGTTAAACTCTAGGATTAAGACCCTAAGTTTTGGTGCATAAAATGACACGTACCAAAATGGTGTCGTTTCCAGGGACAGCCGATTATTTTTCAAACCCCAAAAGTTTTTGAACAAAAACTTTTTTTGGTCTTTTGAGTACCATTCTGAAAGTGCTACTCTTCTTTATGTTGAGTTTCCATTCTGATAGTATGTTTTTTCTACAACCACCTATTTCTATCAATTTAATTGTGTGTGTGATGCTCAATAAATATTGATTCTGCTCCGCCAACCATTGACCCAGAAATTACTAGCCCCCGTCAGTTCATAATGAGACTTGGTTCGCACGGGAATGGACGTAATGGTTCATAGATAGAACTTTTAACCGTCAAAATCAAACTAACCTTCCTAGGATGGATCTAGATGAGGTAGATTGTATAGTCAAGCAGACACTCACTGTACAAGCGGATCAAGAAGCTACCCTACGTGTGACTTACATTGCCGAACAGGAGGCCTTAGAAGCCGCTCAAAGAGAAACTAAACACCAAAAAAAGTTAAATATTTTTCCACTCCTAAAACGAAATATGCACAACACCCAGTCATGCCACCCAAAATCAGGATCCCCAATTTGAGATCTGCACCCAATGGATCACCATGCTTCAGGCTAATCCCTTTTTTGACAACAAAGGTGAAAGTTTCCAAGATCACCTCCAGCATTTTTTTGACCTATGATCCTTAACCAAGATCCCAGACATTTTTGAAGATGCCATTAGACTTAGGTTGTTCAAATACTCTCTCTTAGGACAAACCAGCACTTGGTACAATTCCATGGAGAGCGAAGAACATGACATGACCTGGGAGGCACAACCAACCAAATTTCTAGACAAATATTTCCCCCTTCACTTACTTATGAATTTAGAGGATATATTCTTCTCTTTTTCATGGTCTCGAGTGAAACATTAGGAGAAGATTGGGAGAGTTTTAGGGATCTTCTTCGATGTTGCCCTCGCCACAATATTATCCAAGCTCAACTCATTGATATATTCTATCACGGTGTTGATGACGACACTAAAAGATTTTTTTATTCCTCATCTGGAGGAAATTTCATGTTACAAAACCTCGATAGTGCTTGGGGATTTTAAAATGCACTTTTGAAACCCAAGCTAGACGAGGAATCGAGGGGTTCCTCAAGGTAGCCATGGTTGAAGATAATTCACATATTAAAAGATATTGTTGAAACTCTTAGGTTTCTAACCTTGAAATAGGATTGCGTGGAATCATCTTTTAACACCTATGATAGGAGAGAGAAACTCCATCAAGTCAAGGCAGCAAGCTCCCTCTGCTAGATATGTCAAGGGTATGATCACTCCACCCTACAATTCCAATATCTCTCCAATACCCCCTTACAATAAATGGAGGACCTCAACTCCATTCATAGAATATCGGGTTAGTCTTATTACAACCCAAACCAAAGCCAAAACCATTTTGGATTCCAATATGGAAACCCATTAGGTGTTGAAAATTCTACTCAAATCCCCCCCAGCAAAGAACCCCTCATTCTCAAGCCAACAATTGTCCACCACAAGGCTTTCCCAACAATTATAACAACCAACTGAAGCCTGGGAATCAAGGAAATTATAGGGGAAATCTCCAAAACTATGGGACTTACCAAGGACAAAAATATCAAAATCTAAATCAACCACCGCCACAAATGCAACAACATACTCTGACCCCTTCCCAAGTGAGGAGATAGTTTCTCTAGAACATATTGTCCTTTCATAATACACCCACCAAAAGGCCCATCTTGCTACTCAATTAAAACCTCCCACTGTAACTTTTGTCGTCCAACTAGAAAACAATCCAAAGAATGTGGAACAACACAAGGTTGTAACCACCTGATCTGGCCTTACCACTCTAGAGAAATAAAACCCCTCCCACATAGACCTTGACCAAAAAGAATACAATGAGGTTATTATTCCACAACCCTTAACTGCTTCCACTCCTCAAGAAGAGGTGTTTGTCTATAAACTATGTATACCCTATGTCAGAAGGTTGAAGAAGACCTAGTTGGACAATATATTCAACAAATTTAAGGACACCATGAGGAAGCTATGCATCAACATTCTACTTTTCGATGCTATGACATTAATGCACGAATTGAAAAAAAAAATCAAGGCTATACTAAACCACAAATAAAATATAGAAGAATATAAAATGGTAAAGCTAGCCAGAACCATGTCAGACATTATCCAAAGCAATATGCCACAAAAGGCACAAAGATCTTGAATCCTTTGGGATCACGTGTGCTCTTGGCAATTCTACTAGTCAATCAAGATTGGTTGATCTGGGAGCTAGTATCTCAATCATCCCCTTGAGCATGTATAAGAGACTTTGTCTCATGGATACACGACCCACTCATGTGAACATTCAACTCATTGACTCTTCCATTATTAAGCCCTTATGTATTATTGATGATGTGCCCATTAAGGTCAAGAATTTTATATCCCTTGCAATTTTTTTATATATAAAAGAAGACTGTCATTACCCACTAATATTTGGAAGGCCTTTTCTTTCTACTGTCAGAGCACTCATCGATGTCGAGGTAGGACTTCTCACCCTATGAGTGGGAACTGAACTTATAAACTTATAGGCTTCTAGAGGTAACATGAAGTATACTAGGGAAAAATAAGTTTACTTCCTCGAGTGCATAGATGAATTCAATCAAATGTAGTAGTGTTTCCTTGCTTCTAAGATCCCACCAATAACTAAATCATGAATTTCTATAGAGGACAATCCAAGTGTGAAACAGATCGAGGCCAAGCCGTCTAGCCCCGTGACGATGAAAATACCACCTCCCACTATTTTAGGTCCTATTATGACTAGCATCATCTCAAGGACCCCTTGTCCAACAACCTCCTCCATCACTTCTTACCATGACTCACATTATCCCAGTCTTCCTTCTTGATCATCCCCTTGAAGTATCTATATCTGATTTCACCAAATTCCTTATGAGATACCACTACCAATCACAACTCAAGTAGTGCAGCCAAATATCATTGATGGATACTCCACTTATCTCTCCTTCAGCCCACATCCCCATCAATATGAGTGTCCAATATAGGGGAACTAAAGAATATTTGCACTTAAGTCCAACCTCAGCCCCCACTAATAATCATGTATATACAACTATGATTCCCTATAATTATCCCCCGCCACATACCAAACTGTGGGAATCTGATAGTCCTGATCCCAATTTTTATCCTTGGTATACATATGTACACTAAGCCTTCCAGGATAGATTTCAAATCACTCAAGAAAAGATGATGGAGTGGTTCCCAGGCAATCACTCAAGTCAATACTACAACTCTGCCTCCCCCTCTGCTCCTCCACTACTTTATTGTACACTATAAGGATTTTCTCAGAAGAAACAAAATTCTATGTTTGGGTTGAAGGTGGATGGTATGTTCTTATTCCACCCCTATCTTTCCCTTTTTCATTATCTTGAATTTTATTTCTACATGTAGTTGCTTTTGAATTTTCCTTGTTTCATTTTCTTTTATGGCATTTATCTAGTGGCCCATGCTTTTATTTTCCTTAGATTGCAAAATGACCTATATCTAGTCGGCCATGATGAACAAATATTGTAATCATTGTACCCCTTGAAATTCAGTAAATCTTACTTGCAAAAATTTTACAAATAGACATGACTAAAAACATTGTGTCCCTTAGGACCCCAAAACTATCATCACTCCTTAGAAAAGTTGGCAAGTTGTATGGAATCGATAAGAACCAAGCACAAATCTTTACTATATTAAAACTATGGGTTAATTTGACATAAATTTTGTATAATGTGATTGACAAGGAAACTATATCTAATGCAATGACACTCCCAGAAGAAAAAAAAAGTGAATTTTATTAGTACAAGAAAAATTCCCCCTCCTCTCATTCAAAAAAAGCAAAGAATCACCTCTGGATAAAAATTTAAGTCTAGGATGACATCCCAACTCAATTTTCCATACCCCTCAAAAGGGGTGTACCATCAAAAGATGCCAAAGAGCGCACATAAAAAAATGTGGTCAATGTAGCTACAAATCCATGAATAAATATATCATGAGTCGAATAGAGGAGGGATCATCTTTTTCCCCACCTTCTTCATCTTATTCCTATGCAAAAACTCACAAAAAGAAAGAAAAAATGGAGTGTCAATGCAGAAGTAAGAAGAAGCATGTTTTCTAAAAAAATCTTAATTTAGAAACAAGATATGAAATTTATTTTTATAGGGAATATATAATTTTGTGTTAATTGGCTCTAGGAGATTAGATTGCTTGGCCAAAATTTAGAATAAGGAACGAAGTGATGCTATGAGGGTGAGGATAGACATGTTGCTAGTATGAATTGAATTTATTTGTGGTTTTATTTTCTTGAGGACAAGAAAATATTTAAGTCCTGGGTATTTTTATTAGTGAAAAATCAACACCTTTTGTACATTTTTAATCTTGAATTAATAAGAAATTGTTATCTATTAAATAGTTTTAGTATAAATTATCTTAGTTTAGCTCTTCTTGCTTATTTGGAGTTTTACTTGATTATGTGCATTTTTTGCAGAAAAATAGACAATAATTTCAAAGCACAAAAGATCCCAAAATTTCTCTTGGAAGATGACTTGCACAATTTCCTACATGCCTGGAATTCATGTATATCAGGCACCAAAAGTGCCAAAAATTTAGCATGTCAAGGCGGAATTTAATGTGCAAATATGCGTTCGAAAGGGAATTCAGTTATATACAGGCAAACATATTTTTGAGCACACTTTAAATTTTGTTACTAGCTAAAATTTTCTCAAAATTTTTTAGAAATGATAATCTAAAAAGAAAGATAGAATCAGAATTTGAATGGTTAAAAGAAGGAAATCAATAATTTTCTCTATTGCCTACTGAAGAAGGAAATTATTCCCTTGATCAAGACTCTATAGCATCCGCCATTCAATTATTTTCTCACTCCCTATTTAGGGTTTCCACCCCCATATTCTCTTATAAAAGGATGGGGGACTCCACAAATAAGGGAATTTCATATTTTGTACTTGCAACTTTTTTTAGCATTATTACTTTAATTCTGAGCATTGTAATTTTATTTGGTTTTTCAATATAGCAAAGTTTTCTTCAAGACTGAGTACTTTTCTTCTTCTATTCTTAATCTTTATTGGATCAAGAATCTAAGAGTGAAGGTCATTTGACTATCACTAGCAAAAGGTCCTTCCTGGACTCTACGTTCTAGTCTATGGCCCTCGGTATTCCTTTCATTGATCCCCTTCTTTTATTATGGCTAGTGAGTATTTTTCTTATTGAGTTGAGGGGAGTAGCCCCTTACCCATGTATATCTTATATTGAATCTTTATAGTATTTCATTATATATGTAGTTTTTAGTTTGAAAATTACTATTTTAAATTATTTGATCCCTTGTTTTTTGTCGTATGTTAATCTTGCAGATGTGACCACGAAACCCAAGGTTTAGAATGACCAAATCATAGCACGGGGATTTATATTAGTCCTTGGAAAAATCCCTATTAGGATGATAGAACTAGGATCTGTGAATGCCAAGACCAATAGGTTCATGGGGAGTTCATCTTTTGTGATTCATTTATGAATGTTTTACATGTCTTAATTTTTCTATTTTGCTTATCATACAATTTATTCGATCGTGTTTCACATAGGACCTCTAAGCCTTGATATCTTTCACTTTTATTCAATCTCATTTTCTAAATCGCTTATTTACAATCCTTTCTTGTTACTTGCAATTTACAAGTTTGTTCTTAGATAATCTTCATTTCTTATTCTACTAACCATAATTCTCCCTTTTTGTTGTTCTTAGCATAATCTTTTTATTATATTGTCTTTAGTTTAACTTTCCATTTCATTGCGATCTACTTTTCTATTTTAGTGTAATCAAATGTTTCCTATTCAAGAGATGCTTGGGGAAGATTCGGGTCCAATCCAGGGGTGTAGAAACCCGAGGATCCTTTCCTTCTCTCTATGTTTCATCCATTGCATGTGAAAATGCCTGAAAAAATACAAAAAGCAGCCATAAGTGCATTTGATATGAATTCACATATCAGGGAAAACTTGCATTGTAACAATGCTTAGATGTGATTAAGATATAAAAAGTCACATGATGAAGCCCATAAAATAGGGATGCATCACTAAGCTATAGTTTTAATACTTTGTCACATGCCCATTTCTTTATCCCTCTAATACATGCATACATCTCCTTCTTTCTAGAACCATGGATGTCACCCTAGACAAATATACTGGTGGTTTATTCTTTCCTCTCCTTCATATACTTCTTTCCCCTCCATCATCTTCACAATTCGCATTCACAGATCCAACCACACATGATTATTGAGCAGGTAAGTTACAACCTGAACCCTCTCTCTTACTTTCTTCTCTTCTTCTCATTCCTCTTCATCTCCTCTCTTCTTCTTCATCCTCTTCCTCATTTCCATGTTACTCCAACTTTCTTTCCCTCCCATCTTCATACACACACAATCAAGAATCCCTTACCTTTTCCCTACTTTCTTCTCCCTTCATATGACACCACACAAAGTAGTACGCATCTATATAGGCTCTACACCAATACAACATCATCTCCATTTCATCTTCCTACCCTCATCATCTATCATCCTCTTAACCCTAAATGTCCTTCTCCACACCTTCCTCAACGATGTGACAATGTGATCTGACTCCTTTCCTATGCCATAGTGACTCCCACTGGTCAAATGTAGGTCTGTCTGAAAGACGTGGAACTCCATCACCACTAAGCACCATTCCTCTCTAGGTACCTCCCACACCCGATAGTTTGTCTCATACCCAATCTGTCTGCTACATCCCTAAACTTGACACATGACTACTTCATGCATAGGCACAGCAAGATAGAAATCTCACCAATAGACTCAGTGCCCCTGCAATTTCTCTTCATTGATCGAGTAGTGCTTCATGTTCTCTCTAATATTGATTTCCCCTATGCAATTATGGAAAAATGATATGATGGGGGAAATACCCTTGAGTAGATTTTTCTTATTGATAGAAGGGCAACCCCCTCTACTATATATGGGATAAGAGAATGCATATAGATACAAGACAAACCCTAATGGGCCAAGACACAACTAGGACCATATTACAAATAGACTAAAAAAATTTAAGTAAATAGACTCTCTAACACTCCCCCTCAAGTTGGAGCTTGGGAGAATCTCAAGTCAGCTTGCAAACAAGTAGAGATAGAATAAACATGATAAAAAGATAACTGAGCCCGTACCAAAATTTCTCCCCCTCAATGTTATACTGAAATACTCCAATACTCCCCCTCAATGTTATACTGAAATACTCCAATACTCCCCCTCAAGTAGATAATCTCAACATAGGTAGGCAAGAATGTTTCTTGATCATGGTGAAGAGGAATCTGGATAAAAAGCAAGCAACAACAAATAGGCATCATGGTCTTCATCTCAGTCATTATCATCATCAAATAGAGCAGAGAGTGTTTGAACACTAGAAGTAGTAGTCAACATGCATATAAGGCATGGACAAGAAAAGAGTCAACATGTGCAAGGCATGAACAATCCACAGTGTGCTAGAACAAGGTAGTCGAAAATAGATGATGTAGTCGGATAGAAGACCAATGTCTGAAGTAGCAAGCAAAAAAAGACTCCAAGATGAACAGTAGGAGCAAACAAGTAGTAGTAAAAAATACTCCAAGATGAATAGCGGTAGCAATGAGTAAGAAGATTCATCACAGTAGTAAGTCACCAAAGGTACCATCATCATCTCATCATATAATTTCCATCCTTGTAGCAGGCGTCAAAGTCCATAAAGTGTTGGGTAACGGTCGCAATAGATGTATGTGAGGCACTTACAAAGAGTCAATGTGTAAATAGAGCATAGACAAGAGTAGTGCAAACTCATAAAGAAGCAAGTAGAATGTGCTAATCACAGCACAAGTAGCAACAATGGCATCGTTGAATAGAAAAGCAATCAAAAAATAGTAGAAGTGAAGTAAACAAGTCCATAGTTACAGTCAAGATGATGATAAATAAGCAGTAATAGCAGTAGAATGATCCTTATGTAGCATGAAGGATCCATGTAGCAGTAAAAGTAGCAACAAAAAGTAGCATGAAGGAATCCACATAACAATAGAATGATTCACATAGAAGTAAAGAAACACCACATAGTAGCACCAAAAAAAGAACAAAGATCCAGATAGAAGCATAACTAAGTTTTTCTTCTTCCCTCCTCCTTCTCATCTCTTCCCTCTACTCATAATCCACTATTTTACCCCTCACACCAACCATAGAAAGGGTAATAGAGTGGTAGGGTGGAAAGTCATAAACAATGGTAGAGGTAAGGGTTGTTTAGAAAAGTATATGGAGGAAATAACCAATAACTCGAGTCAAGGTGCAACATGACCTGATTATATAGATTCAGATAGCAAAATAAATGGACATTTTTACCACCCAACTAGGTCAAAATCATAGAATCTGATTATTATCAAGAACAATATGTTTATGAGGGGTAGTACTAGTATTGAGGAGGTAGGAAATAAATATGTAGGGTTGGAAAGGATGGGGGTTTAAATAACAAAACAAATAAAATTGCTTGAAAAGAAAGATAAATATTGCTAATAAAGATTGATAAAAGACTCACCATGTATAGAAACATATTCCATGTAATAGAATCATTATAAATGGTGATGCGTGCCAAGTTGTAGATCTGTAAAGATTAGATGATGACAGTGTAGATCAGTAGGGGAATAGATATGGTGGCTCCAACAGCAACAAATCATGGTTGTGGCATGATGACCCATGTATATCTATTAGGAGCAACTTTAAAATGGATCTATTTGTTGTTGAGGATGGAGACAACTCATGGAGATGGCTCCAAGAAGAAGCATGGATGGAAAATCCCTACAGGCAGCCTAGCAATGTCTAGCAGTGGCATCCGCCCACAAGTAGAGGGTTATCTCCTTTGTGCTCTCTCTTAGGGTTGGGAGCATCACAAGAAAGCGTGATGTGATACCATGTGTGGAAAGGAAACATGATGGGTAAATCCTATTGTGTAGATTTTTCGTATTGATATAAGGGTACCCCCCTCTCCTATAAATAGGATAAGGGGGAATTGTACAAACACAAGACAAACCCTAATCGGCCAATATACAACTAGTCCCATATTACAAATAGACAAGAACAACTTAAGTAAATAGACTAAAACAACTTAAGTATATAGACTCTCTAACAACAATCACCAGCCTCTTGAGAAAATCACCATCAACAGATTTCAACTCGGGGTTTCCTCTTCTCTCCAGCCTAGCACCAAGCTACTATGGCATCAGGAAGCCACTACTGCCCATTTTAGAAGTCCTCCTCCATCCAGTCATCATGAATATTGTTCCAACCATCACCCTTCTTCTCTCTGACATTGATTGGAAAGGAAGTCCAGTCTACCACCATGATCTATGCCATCTTCATCTTATTCTTCCTTCCCAATCATCAACCCTATCTGCAAACTTCCCTACCTCATTGTTTCTACAACCACAACACTTTGGAAACTTTGGTTGACAGATACTACCTCCAGTAGGATGGATCCAACAATCACCACTTGCCCTAGCATAAGAAACTCAACACCTATCCCCTCCTCGACTATTCCTTATAGTTCATAAATTTCGTCTAGACTCCACCATTCATACCATATGCTCCTCCACCATCCACGACCATTTTCAGGTATGACGATCATATCACCATGATCCATCCTTCTTCAAGTCAGGTCTTTTCCCTATAAGTTATATATAATCAATGAATTTTATAATAATGGTGATATAGTTGACAAGGAGTTCTTTATAATCATAACACCATAAGTACATAATCGAGTCACAATATATATGTGAACCTTAATCAAGTTAGTAATATCATATGCATATAAGAATATTTATACCTATAAATACAAAGTCTTCTACAAATCATGTATGAGTACGATCTTAATGCTTATGTATTGAACCATGGATTAAGTAATAGCCATAGTACATCATGTATATAGAGGGTGGTCAAAAATGATATGTAAATTATTCAATCTATTAGTTTGAATCTGATTATATAGATTAATATATGCATGTTAATGAAAAGCAAACTTTTCTAATTATGTATAAGTCTATTTAAAACATTTACATACCCAATTTAATCCTTTGTAAACAATAATAACCCTAGGTAGATATACAAGTATTTATACAATTGATGGTAATTATAAATACATATGGTGTATATAATTATGTGGATCAAATTGTGGATTGAATGGTAGAAGATATAAAAACATATATAAGAATATATTTTATAAATATATATATGAAAATGACTTTATATTTTGATAATATTAATACTAGATTATATGTTAGTTGGTCTATACATGAACTTACTATATTTTTGTATTACAATATGGAATATACTTGCATGCATATACATATTAATATTTAAGTATGAGTATAAGGCCAATATATATATAAAGGTACATCTTATTAAACCCTAGATATTCCTAATAAGAGTATTTTAAATGATAGTTAATCCATCCCTAACACTTTATATGAGTATTTATAAGACTTAAAACCCCAAGAACCACATTAGGTGACCAATACTAGATCGAGATATACTTTCAATTATATATGGGCAATTGTGGACTAATATGTGTATAAAAAATGTTAGACAAATAAGTGAAGTTCACCCCTAGAGATTGGTTTAGCAGTGAACATGGGGTATGTGAAATCTCTATTTACATTTGATCATTAAATTGATTAAACCCATTTTTCCATGTGATGCATTTTTAAACATTTCTCCTTCCTGACACCATTTCCATACTCCATGAGATATATTTCTTTTATTGCTTCTAAAATATGGAATTATCCTTTGAGGTTTGTTTAATTACCCTTTTTCCATATTTACAATGTTGACAATATTGATATGGAATAATTTCCTCTTTCCATGGTATTTGCATGCTTGTTATTAGACTAGTAATCTAGAATCACAGTACTTTTGTACAACCATATACTTTTTTTATATTGGGTATCAGGTTTGTACTCCCCCTTTTCCTTGAAGGATTGGGGTTCTACTCACCCTTACTCCTTATATTGGGATCCTATGGTGTCTCAGATCTACAATAGAGTTACTTAGTCTAATGCACATTTTACTATTGTTGTGGTTTATTGGGCAAGATCTTTGAAATGAATATATTGTTCTCATGATTTTATAGGCTCATTCTTTTGTTATACATATTTTAACTACACCCTTTTGAACTTGCCAACATGACATAAACCCCTACTTTATTGGAAGCACCCCTTTATTCTCCTACATGCCCAATAATTCTCAAATATATTTATTATCCACATACTCAAAAGTGTTCTGATGCATACCTTTTTGTTTCCTTCTACTGGGGGTTGTCTCTAAAACCACCCAGGTGTAGGAGTGTTAGATGACAATGACTCAGGAACATCACCTTCAGTGTGTCAACATGAGGATAGCTTGGAATTGTCAGGTTCCCTCTGCATTTAGGATCATGTATTAGTAGTTGTTCCCATTTATTTGTATACTACTTTATGGTTAGGAACAATTATACATGAGATAAAATATAACTTTGTTATAGTTTTATTTTTATTGGTTAAAACGTTTATGCTCTATAATACATATACACCATTTAAGAAAGAAATAACCTCCTCCTTTACTCCATTTTGGAAAAGGATTGTCTTTTACCTCTCGATTTAGTGAAGAATGGAGTCAATCTTCGGTTCCACTCTTTAGAGTATGGTATCAGAGCCTAAGTGGTTGGTGACTTGACTAATTTAAGTTATCTTCTATTGTTTCTATACATATGCCTATATTAGGTAGTTATTTGACCCTATATTGAATGTTGATGCACCTTTCTTGAGTCGTGGGAAACCAATTAGGGTTTCATCCCTATATTATTTGGTAACTACCACTATCCACACCACTTTAGTGGATGAGACTCGGTACATGGAAACCATATAGTTCCCTTGGGATATATATAATTACCCAATGAGACCGATTATTTAGTTCCCATATAGCTCCTTTGTTCTTGTAAACCCTATCCTTTTCTTAGGGCATCTGGGAGACTAAGGACCCCTCAAGGACCCATGTTGAGGTTAAGCATCCCTTGATAGGATCAATTATGTTTAAGGTGAAGTGGTAGACAATGGGTGAAGTAATTGCTAATGATATGCTTGAACTTGTTATCATGTTCATGTAATCCATGTCCCTTACACTTAGGTTACTCGTTAAACGTGTTTTTAGTATACCCTTATAGACCCTTGGAGGTTTAGACTCTCTCAGTAAATCAACTATGATAAAAAGTGATTAGCTTGGTTGTCACATTGATTTTGGAACCATTTTTTCAGCTTCACATCACAAGAGTTTCTCATCATAGAAGATATTTTTTTATTATACTATATGTATACCAAAGCAAAAAGTTTTATGGATTTCATTGATACTTTAATGAGCCAAGTCACCACTGCATGAAGTTAGAATTAGTAAGGAACCCACAGCAATACACCTTTAACTAGGTAGGCCAACCCATAATTGTGAACCTAAGTGTAGTGTAATAAGTTACAATTCTTGATATTTATGACTTAGTTTATCTAACACATTATACCCCTTTAAGTATTTAGTTATATTATAGGTTAATCCTTTAAGGAGTTGTGTCTAGTACCTTAGCAGTTCAGGTGAGTAATTCAACATTGTCCAAACTTGAGAATGAAAGAACTAGAGAAACCTTGGAAAAACTTCACAACTAATCTCACTCAAGTACAATTACTTCTTAAAGTAGGATAATTAAGACTTGCCAAGATGGATATAGTGGAAATTAATCGGATAATAAAAAATAAATCAATACAAAAGTTGTACTCATTAGTGTTAGTTAAGTGTCTAGTTCAGAGAGCTTGCTTAGTTATTGTTAGTCATAATGGTTCCTAAGGTTATGACCGGGTGGGATTTCGAGGATGAAATCCTCTTTAAGGGGTGGAGTGTTGTCACATACTTGAATCTAGAAAAAAAGTTGGAAATTTCCTACCTTAGAGTAATTTAGTTCCATTAATACTAAATAATTTCATTGACAGGGATTAAAATGGGATAAAGTGGAGTCAATAAATGTAATATTTCAAAAAAATCCTTATGTATGACGTTTTAGAATAAGTTAATTAATTAAGAGTTTCATTAAGTTAATCAAATAAATCCATTCATTAAACTGATTTGACTCTAATTCCATACTCAAATATCATCAAATAATTAAAAGATGAAAGGAAAGGAGTTAATGAAAATTGTTTGTTCACAAATGATTAATAAAGAGGAATCAATGCCTTAAGTGAAGACTACATACACAAGTATTGAAATGAAACACCAAACGTTCTCAAAAGGTAAAATTACTGCTAAATCTTGACTCCTCACATCTCAATTAGCCAACATGACCAATGGGTCAATTAAATGAAGTCTACTCCCACATTTATTAGCACTTAAAATATTTAAGATAAGTTATACTTTAGTTGACTTGATTGACTATCACTTTGAAATATCTAAGCTATTGTTTTAATACTTTGTCACACACCCCTTTCTTTCTCCCTCTAATACATGCATATATCTGCTTCTTACGAGAATTGCAGATGTCCTTGTAGCCTAAATGGACTGATGGTTTCTTATTTCCCCTCCTTTTTCTACTTTTTTCCCTTCATCCTCCTCATTGTCTGCATTCACATATCTAATTGACCACAATGCTTGTTGGGCCCATAGGTTATAGTTGCGGCGCTCCCTCTTTATTTCTTCTCTTCTTCTCATTCATCTTCATCTTCATCTCCTCTCCCCTTCTTCCACATACTCCTCATTGTTATATTACTCCACCTTTCTTTCCCTCCCGTCTTCATCACACATGATCAAGAAGCCCTAGCCTCTACCCTGCTTTCTTCTCCCTCCATGTGCTACCACCCAAAGTTGTACGCATCTTTGTAGGATCGACACTGGTGCAGTGACATATCCCTTTATTCTTCATTTCCTCATCATTCGTCATCCTCTAAACCCTAAAGGCCATGCGCCACACCTTCTTCAACACTACAATAATGTGATCTAACTTCTTTCCTCTACCAAAATGAATTCCACTAGTTGGATGCAAGTTTATCTCGAAGATGTGGAACTCCATAACCAATTATCATCATTTCTCACTAGGTACCTCCCATCCCTAACAGGATGGTACAACCACAACATGTTGGCTACACCCTAAACCCGATGCATAATTGCTTCGTGCATAGGCACATCAAGGCAAATATATTAGTAGTGGACTCACCGCCTCCTACAATTTCTCTACGATGATCAAGCAATTCCTCATCTTTTCCACTAATGTTGGATTCCCTTTTACAATCACCATGTGGTTGCGCAAACCACTGTCAACATAGTTCAACTTGGGGTTGCCTCTTCTCTCCAACCTGACGCCAAGCCACTGCAATAGTAGGAAGCCATTGTTACTCATTTTAGAGGTCCTCCTCAATCCACCTGTCATGAATATTGCACCATCCATCACCCTTCTTCTCCCTAATTTTGACTGAAAGGAAGGCCATCATGCCACCATGATCTCCACCATTTTCATATTATTCTTCCTCCCCAATCATAAACCCTATTTGTAGACATCCTTTTCTCATTGTGACAACAACCGCAACACTTCCAAAACTACACCCCACATGTACTACCTCTGACATGATGGCTCCAACAATCGCCACTTGTTAGTCGCCCCTATCACGCTTTGCCTTAATATAAGAAAATCAGCACTTATCCCTCCTTGACTAGCCCTTGTAGTTTAGAAATTAAGCATAGACTACATATATATCATGTGCTCCTACACCATCCATGACCATCTTCAGGTTTAACAATTAGATCACCATAATCCATCCTTCTTCAGGTTAGGTTTTTTTCCTATAATTTATATAGAAAATCAATGAATATTATGAAGTTGAAGATATAGTTGATGAGGAGTTATATTATAATCATAACACCATAATTACATAATTGAGTCACAATAAATATGTGAACCTTAATCAAGTTAGTCATATGATATATATATATATATATATATATATATATATATATATATATATATTAATACATATATAAACAAACTCTACAAATTATGTATGAGTATGATCTTAATGTTTATGTATTGAATAATGGATTAAGCAATAGTCATATTATGTCATGTATATAGAAGGTGGTTCTAAATGATATTTAAAGTATTTGATCTGTTGGTTTGAATCTGATTATATTCATATTAGTATATGCATGTTAATGAATAGCAAGCTTTTATAATTTTTTTTGTATAAGTATATTGAAAACATCCTAGGTACCCAATGTAATCCTTTGTAAACATTAAAATCCTAGGTACACATATAATTATTTACAAATTGATGCTAATTATAAATACATGGTGTGTATCTAATATGTGGATTGATTTATGAATTAAATGGTAATATAGAGAAAAAATATATATAGGAATATATATATATGAAGATGGCTTTATATTTCAATAATATTAACACTAGATGATATGTTAGTTGAAATATATATGAACTTGCTGTATTTTCATATTTCCATATGGAATGTACTTATATACATATTAAGATCTAAGTATGAGTATATGACCAATATATAGATAAAGGTGCATCTTATTAAATCATAGATATTCCTAAGAGTATTTTAAATGATAGTTAACCTAATCCCTCACACTTTATATGAGTATTTCTAAGATTTAAAAACCCGAAATCCACATTAGGTGACAAATACTAGATTCAGATATGCTTTCAATTATATATGAATAATTGTGGACTAATGTTTGTATAAAACAATGTTAGGTTGACAAGGACAAATAAGTCTTCATGTCACCCCAACTCATGATGTCTCTTCTCAAATCATACCAATCTCTAACTTTGTCTTTGAGTGAGAAGGAGAATAATGTGAGTTAGATGGATTCATAACTTGTTGTCGAGATCTTGAAGGTGGTGCATACTCCAAAAAGAAGTCTAGATGTGTGTAGGGGTTCTCACTCTCTAAGTTTTAGAAGGTGGGTAGGAGCCCAATAAGACATGGAGGAATAGAAAATTGCTCCCCTGGCATTTGGTCAACTCTATTTGCAACTGGAAAATTGTAGTTCCCAGCATGAAGTAGTCATGCAGTGGCTTGTAAGGTGCATTTCTTGTCTTCCACAATTTGCTTATCACATGCACAAGGCACAACCAAAAAAATGAGGGAAAGTTAGTAAACCAATATGCACAAATAATACAAAGAATAATAAATAGAGAATAGCAATGGTGAGGGCAATAGGAAAAGATCTAATAAAAACTAACTAGCTAGACCAAGTGCCTCTATCCTCGACAATAATGCCAGAAAGCTTGGTGCATTTTTGTGAGCTTTAGGGTTTACACACCTAAATCAATTGAATCTTGACTAGATGTACACACCTTAACGGCTCGAACAGAGTGAGCATCTTTCAAAATTTATACAGGACCTAAACTAAAACACCTACTTAAACTAACACACTTCACCCGCAAGCGCACACGATCATGCCGTAGTATAGGCAAGCAGCAAGAATCTGGTCGATCCACAGGGGGGCACTAGAGCAAAGTTGGTTTTGGCTAGGTTCCTACTGTGGAGTCTATGGTTCAAGGGTTTGAAGGTTGATTTGTTGTTAAACTGAGGGTAAACAAGAAATTAAAAGGAAAGCAAGAGACAACCAAAACCTAAGTTAACCTTATACTAGATTAATCCTAATGACAAAGAAAAGGCTAAGCTAATAAAGAAAAGAGAAATTTACACTAAGGCAAGTATGGAAAGAACTAACATTACACTAATCTAGAAATTAGTACTAAAAGGCAATTAAAGACCTTAACTGGAAAGAACAAGGCATGAACAAGCCAAGGGACTAATTAAGTAAGTAAAGGACTAAACAATTAAAGACTAGTTAATCAAGAAAGAAAATTAGGGTTCAAATACAATTAAAAGGAACTCTGGGTTGTTTGGGGAAATGCACTTGTCAATTAGGTTGGGTTTGATAAGATGCAAACATTATTCTTCCATTTAGATTACCAAACTCATCATTAACATAGATGCTAATGAATTGCCCTAAACTACTAATTGGCCATGTATGAGGTGGGGTTTGTATAGGGGAACTAGTCCCTATCACTTCATAGTCACCCTTGTGAGGCTCACTTGTATTAGGGTTTAAGTGGAATTCAATTAGGATATAATCATGTCAAGATTTCTAGAATATAAACTCTTAGGGAAATTATGGATCGAGGGTGGTAATGTGAATTGGAAGTGAGGCTTTGGACCTCACATCATCCACATTCTAGCCTTGAGAAGGCTCTAAGATAACTACACTAAATGTCTTCAAACTAGTGAATTAGATCTCTCACCTAGGTATAGGGAAGTTGATTAGCATGTAGGAAGGTAGGAGGTCATCTAGGGATCCACTAATTGGACCTAGGAGCAAATCACAAATTAGCTACATATAAGCAATTCCCCTAAAATCCTAGGTAATTTCAAGCGCAAACCACCAAGAAATTTATGAGGAATGAGATATAAATATAACTTAATTAGTAACCAATTAAATCATAATGTTTACATATCATTTTCCCCCAACACGGTATCAAAGTAACATTTTTGGCCCCAAACAGCCCACCTAAGGGGCCTAGCTACTCATAGAATAAGAAAATACAAAAAGAAAGGAAGGAGTATAGGAGTGGAAAGCCATGGTAGATTGATGGAGACTCCTCCTTCTCCACCTCCTAGTAGTAACAGCTCAAGCTTCTCCTTCTCCCAAGATGGAATGGCATGGATGTATGGTGGGAAAGTGGCCAAAAAATCTAAAAGAAGGGATTTGAGGTGGAAGGTGATGGAATGGAGTGGGAATGGAGTGGGAATGGAGTAGAGATGGATAGGGTAGGATAGGTTGGTTGTATGAGTATCTAAACTCGAGCTCTAGCCTCCACCTAGGTATATATACTTGGTGGGGAAGCACTAGGTCAGGTGAAAGGTAGAATAGAAAATGCAGTGGAGAAGTTGTGCTAGGTTTGTATGTAGGATGGTCATTCTGGGCAGCATCACCATGGTGGGTAGGGGTGAACATGGTTGTGGTGGAGTGGAATGGATGAGATAAAAATTTGGTTTGGATCCATGGAATTTTGGGGGAAATGAATGGTTGGTGGCACGGTCGTGGTGGTCACCATGGTCATGGTGGGTCATGGGCAACACGGCCTTGCTGGGCTGCACAACCATTTTGTTGAGAATTTTGATGTCCGTTATAAGAGTTGTGACCATTCTGATGCTTGGTGACACAGTTGTGTTGTGCTGCATGACCGTGTTGCTAACTTGAATTTCAATGTCTTGAACTTGATCTTGCTCTATGATTGTGCTTTGGCCAGCATGGTCGTTTTGTAGTACCATGGTCGTGTTGGTCACTTAATGATCACTTTGAGCTTCATATTTGTGTTTTCTAGGACTGATTTGTTTTAGTTGACCTTTGACCACTAGGGGTAGGTTAAGGGAGCCTTTGAACTTGTTGTGGGCTTCTCTAAGGGTATAGAAATCCTAGGATCATTTTCTCTCTCTCTGTGTTCCATCCAAGTGTGGTCCTAGTACTTAAACATGCAAATAACACTCGTAAGTGCATTTTACACAAGTATGCATATTGAGGAGAATAATATGTAATCTAATAGAAATAGATGTGATTAAAGTGTAATAAGATACAAGATGGATCCCAAAAATATGGTTGCATAAACAACTTCAACCTACAGTCTGTGATTAGTGTTATAGCGATCGTATAGTTCCTTTCACTCAGATATCTAGATTGAACTTGAGGCATACAATCTTCATCTTCTTAACATTCAATCCATGTTCCTTGAACTAGAGCAGACTATCTAAGATGCATGTGAACTCACATATCATATATTGATTCACATGAGTATGGCCATATGTCTCTCAGTCTTGCTTATCAGGTGGCCATGATATCAATTGTGGTAGGAGGGACAAGTCCCATCTACATCACTCATAGTCAATCCTCATGTGTCACAATGTACTTGAGCATCACATGTATGGTAACTCTTATTCAAGATCACGTTTCATGATGCAAAACTACATCAAACGATATGTTGTGAGTGTAGTGATTTTAGGTCTAAGAACCACAATCACCACTATCACTATGAGAGTTGATTTTAACTACCATTGAACGGTTTCCATGTATCACTCTCACAATGGGTATGTCCGGTACACTATACTATAAGAAGTGCCTATATGCTTGGGTTGATATCACATATCATGACTAATGATATTATGTCATCAATCAACACACATTGTAGTCTTATGTATTATTGTTGTCTATTAGCTTCTATATAACATCTGACTAGGGACATAACAAGAATGTATATACTCTTACCGTACATATGATTTCACTATTTAGGTCATCAACCTGAAGACATGTGTCACTGAGTAACATAATTCTTTAGACATATATCATGCGATACCATTATCTCATAATTGAACAAAAATATAGATGGATATTGCCTTTATTATTAATCAAACTGTATACAAGATATCCCATAGTATGATTGGCTCTCCAGGCATACATACCAACAAACTCCCACTTGCACTTATAGCCAATCACCCATGAACTTAATCCCAAGTGATCTAGGATGACCATCATGCTTTTGCTATGAAAGTGATTTTTTCAAGGGGTCAACAACATTGCTTTCAATTGATACTATGAAAATCTTCACATCTCCTCACTGTACAATCTCTCATATGAGATGGAATTTTTGTAGTGTGTGCTTGCAATGCTGATGCGATCTTGGTACCTTAGCTTGTGTAATAGATCCATTTTTTTCACAATACAACTCTACTACATCGATGATGCTTGGAACCAACCCCAGTTCAGTGATGAACTTCTTGATCCAAACAACTTCCTTTGTTGTAATGGGTGCAAAATGTACTCGGCCTCTAGTGTGGAATCAACAACTGTTTCTTGCTTTGAACTCTTTCAGCTTATAACTCTGTTATTGAGGTAAAACACAAAGCTAGGTTTCGATCCAAAGTCATCTATGTCAGTTCGAAAGCTTGCATCAGTGCAACCTTTTATAACAATCTCTTTCTCACCACCATAAACAAGGAATTGATTCTTATCTCTTATTAAGTACTTAAGGATGTTCATTATGGTAGTCCAATGACCTTCACCAGGATCAAACTGATATCTACTCATCATGCTCAAGGCATATGAGACATCAAGACAAGTACATAACATGGCATACATGATAGATCCAATATTGCATATACATATGCAATCTTACTCATGTGTTCCCTTTGTTCACAAGAACTGGGACATTGAGCTCTATGGATACTAACACCATGATACATGGGTAGGTTTCCTCTCTTTGAGTTCTATTTGCTTAACCTCTTCAACACTTTGTCAATATATGTTCTCTGCTTAGACCAAGAATCCTTCTAGATCTATCTCTATAGATCTTGATTCCTAAAATATAGGATGTTTCGCCTAAGCCCTTCATAGAGAATGGATTTCCTAGCCAGGTTTTTACCATTTTTAAGGTAGGGATGCCATCCCCTATCAGTATATGTCATCTACATATAATATGCTGAATACAATTATGCTCCTACTAACCTTCTTGTAAACACATGGTTCATCTTCATTTTGACTAAAGCCAAACTCTTTGACTATTTTGTCAAATCGAAGATTACAGCTCTGAGATGCTTGCTTCAAACCATAGATTGACCTTTGTAGATTACAGACTTTATTTGCAACCTTTGGATTTATAAAACTCTCAGGTTGTGTCATATACACATCCTCAAGCAGATTCTCATTAAAGAATGTGGTTTTGACATCCATCTGCTAAATCTCATAGTCATAATAAGATGTAATTGCAAGCATGATCCTAATGGAATTAACCATGGCAACTGGATAAAAGGTTTCATCATAGTCAACACCTTGAACTTTTCTGAACCCCTTTGCAACCAATCGACCTTTATAGGTTTCTACATTACCATCCATGTCAGTCTTCTTCTTGAAGACCCACTTGCACCCTATGGGTTTTACCCCTTCGGGTGCATCCACCAAGGTCCAAACCTTGTTGGTGCACATGGAATACATCTCATATCTCATGGACTCAAGCCATTTCTTAGACTCTAGCCCTTAACAACTTTTAGGTAGGTTGTTGGCTTATCATCAATGACCAACTCATTGCCTTCCTAAGTCACAAGATAACCAAATCTTCCAGGCGCATGATGTGTCCTACTAGATCTGTGAGGCTCCTGTGTTACATGAGAAATTTGAGATTCCATAATAGTTTGTGACCCTCCATGTTCCTCTTATATCTCTATTGGTTCAATGTTCTCTTATTGGTCTCGAACCTATTCAAGTTCTACTTTCCTCCTACTGATTCCTTTGGAAATAAATTCCTTTTCTAGGAATACAACATCTCTGGAAACAAACATTGTGTTGTCATATGGAGTATAAAAGGTGGTATCCTTTGGTTTCCCTAGGATATCCAACAAATTAAAATTTATCTGGTTTAGTCCAAGATTTTTAGGAAATTTCTTTCTCACCTAAGCTTCACATCCCCAAATCTTCATAAAAGACACATTGGGATGCTTTCTGTACCATATCTCACATGGTGTCTTTTGAACCAATTTAGATGGTACATGGTTTAGTGTAAACATCATGGTTTCTAGAGCATGTTCCCATAAGGAAGTTAGAAGACTGGAAAAACTCATCATTGATCACACCATATATAGTAATATATGATTCCTCTTTCTGACACAATGTATGGTGTTCCAGGTAGAGTCCATTGTGATACAATACCACAGTCTCTAGAAGGTCCTCAAACTCTTGGCTCAAGTACTCTCCGCCTTGATCAGAACAAGGTGCTTTAATACTTTTACCAAGTTGGTTTTGTACCTCATTCATGAAATCCTTAAACTTTCTAAAGGTTTTTGACTTATGTTTCATCAAGTAAACATATCCATACCTAATGAAGTCATCAGTAAAGGTAATGAAGTATTAATAACCACCTCTAACATTTTTTTAAATGGTCCACATACATCAATATATATGAGTCTCAATAGACCACTTGTTCTCTCACTACATCCAGTGAAAGGAGATTTTGTCATCTTGCCAAAAAAACATGATTCACATGTCTCTATTGATTCAAGGTCAAAAGAATCTATATAATCATCTTTATGGAGTCTAGAAATGTGTTTCTCATTGATGCACCCTAGATGACAATGCCAAAGGTCTATTTTGTTTGAGTTATCAAGTTTTCATCCTTTTATATTTATGTTATAAACTTTTATCGCAATTTTTAATATATAAAGACCATAAGACATTGAGGCATTGCCATAAAAGATCTCATCTTTACTAATGGAGCATTAACCATTCTTTATATGAAATTTGAATCCATTCTGGTCTACAAGATATAGAAATAATATTTCTATTGATGGCATGTACAAAATAACAGTTCTCTAACTCAATTATAAGCCTCGTGGCCATAGATAAATTATAAGTTTCAACTACAGTGGCAACAACTCTTACTCCATTTGCAACACACAGTTTGACCTTGCCCTTTCTTAAAGGCTTACTTCTTTTCAGATCTTGTATATTTGAACATAAGTGAGATCCACATTTGGTATCAAGTACCCCAACGTGAATAAGTAGACATATTTATCTCAATAACACAAATACCTTAATAGGATATCTCTATGCCCTCCTTCTTTATCAGTTCCTCCAGGTAAATGGGGAAATTCCTTTTCTAGTGTCCATGTTGATGACAGTGGCGACAATTGCCTCCCTTGGTCACCCCTCCCTTTGCCTTTAGTGCAGAAGACTTAGGCTTTTGGTTAGCTCTAAAACTCTTATAAACTTTTCCTTTTCCCTTGTACCTTCCCTTTCCTTTGATGATAATCATCAAATATTTGGGTTTGTCCTTCTTTATTTGCACCTCAACAATTCTCAACATGCCAAGTAATTTTGAAAACATTTTGTCAAAATTGTTCATGTTCTATTCCATGACACATTTATTGTATGATTCTAGAAGTGTTTGTAGAAACACATATGTGGCCAACTCTTGACCCAGGAAAATCCCAATCTAGCAAGGTTCTATGCATATCCAATCAACTTGAGCACATGGGGGGACCTACCGGAAGTCCTTCTACCATATAGGACTTGAATAATGCCTTGGGGACATCATATCTCTCTTGTCTTGTCTGATATTGGTACATGTTCTTAACATATGTTACCAACTCAATAACATCCAAGTTGTCATGGTGTCTCTGCAACTCATAGTTCATCGAGCGTAACATTAGGCACTTGGCATCTATGACATCATCAAAATGCTTCTTGTAAGCATCCTTTTCAGCCTTAGGCACAATGGGAGCATGCTAGTGTCTCCTAGACATAGAGTTTGTGCTCTTGTATGAGAATGATTCTCAACATCTTGAAATAGACATGAATCATTCTACTTGTCCTTCTCAAGGACTGATCGCAAGGAAAATGTGTTTTGATTGCCATATGTTTCTACAAAAGTAAAGTTTGCATTTTGTCAAAACACTTTTGATTTGGTTTGATTAAAATAAGAATTTGAAAAAATGAATTATCGCTCCTACTATTTTGTTTAAATTGATATCCCTCACTTATCAATTTGGAAGATTGCAGCATACAACCTTCTAGTGAGCCAAGATCCAGAATGATTAACTTATTACCCAGCCAATTTTGACGTCCACAGCTAATTATTAAGATAGGCAACATTTTCCAATTGCATCATATACAATTCTTGGATAGATGGTATGGACAACTCCTTGCCATAGTCCATTTGTATACTTCCATGTACTTAATCCCATTAAGGTCACCTAGCTAAGCCTAACTCAAAAACCAATATGATAGTAATGCACCCTGCTTGGCAGGCCTGCATAACTACTATGACATCTCCATGAGATAGACAACGCACCACACTTGGTGCTCCCACACATAGACGATCCAACTTTTCATGTGTGCTTCTTATGAAAACCATCTAAGACTTAATATTTGATTGGGAGATTTTATGTATAGATAAATGCATATACACATCCTATCACCACATACTTATAATATGTATCATATACATACTATATCTACAAACAAAATAATGCAATCATAAAATATGAGCAATGACTATGGCCACACTAATGCAATTATTTGGATCCATAGAGAATTGCTACCTCCTTAGGTCCACATCATCTATAACAACTTTT
Organism: Alisma plantago-aquatica; assembly: GCA_963693085.1. Lineage (NCBI taxonomy): Eukaryota > Viridiplantae > Streptophyta > Magnoliopsida > Alismatales > Alismataceae > Alisma > Alisma plantago-aquatica. Next base: position 1,314,527,494 of record OY856412.1, on the reverse strand, counting down.
TCTTATAGAAATATGGGTTGGAATTAGCCAGATCAATCGACTCGACCCTTGAGTCAATCGATTGGCCTCCTGGATGGTTGACTAGTCTTTTGGATCGATTTACTAGCCTCTGGCTCAAGCGGTGTCTGGACTCCTCTAGTCAATCGGTTGGGCCACCATTTGATCGATCAACTCATTCTATCATATGGCCTCCGTAATCCTCTAGACGATGGGTTTGACTTCTAAGTCGGTCGACTCATCTAGTACATAATGCCCTCTCTTTGTCAAAATAGAAAATAAAATTATTTTATTCCTATTTAACTTATTACATTATAATGTTGAAACCTCAAATTGCATTCGAGGCGAGTACAGGCAGGAAAGCATTATCTTACATATGGAAAGAGAGAGAGGCTCAGTATACAAATTGAATTTTAAAAGAAATGAATAAAACCATTCAACATTACACACATATCCATGGGGTATTGGTCATAACCACACTTACATCACCATCGAAACAATTTTAGGAAGACACATATAAATTGCATATATATCATATCATATATGTAAGGATTGTATGTGGTATTTAATTAGACATTTTAAATATTCATATCATGTGCAATAAAAAATGATAAAATAAAAATCTGATCATATCGATTAAATCCCAAAACATATTGTGTTGATGTGGCTTGGATACCATTGCAGGGAATTATGGCGACATAGATGATAGTAGAAATAAAAAAATTTTGCCATACTCTCCTTTAATCAGCATATCACGTCAACAACTATGGACTGGGAAGGAAGGTTTCAAGTCATATACCTAGTCCTAGAGCAAGTCCAATGACTATCCTTATAGAGACATCCTTCTTTTTCAAGTAGCACCCAAATAGTTGTTAGTAGTGGCCTCTTAGTGTAGCACCATGGACGACAGTTGATGAAGTCCTCCTAGCATGGTGGAAATGTCCTCCATCCCTGTATGTAGTTAACGCGGACCATCAGGAACTCATGTCATTCTTTTAGAAATGACAGGAAGGAGTTGTCCCTTCAAATACCAATGTACTAGTGTTGAATTGCTCTCCCTTGTTGTCTCTCCCTTGCTATCTCTTCCTTTTACAAGTATGACTTGCTCAGGCTCTCACATTACCACAACTATGAGAAGACAACAATTGTCAGAGCTTATTGTTGTGTCTTTTGAAAGCTTTGACTACTTCTCTATTTATAGGAGGGCCAAGGTCAGTATTTACAGATCAACTGGGACTCGAAGAGGCAAAATTACATGAATTTTTCGGAAGCTTCGAATGATGAATCAATCATTGCAATTCCGAACTGGTTAGTTCACATGTGAAACGGTCAGTTCAACACTTGAACCACTTAGTTCACAACATTATTTGCAAACATAATGACTTTCAATGTGATGATTAATGCATAACATGACATCATTATCAATCCTTTATCTAATCAAACTGATCTTCCCAATAGTTGGTTCACAACTTGAACCGGATGGTTCATATTTCTAAACTGATTGGCTCATTTTTGAACCAATCGTTTCAGGTTTGTGACAGCCAATTCTCAACCAATTTTTGTTTAAGTTGATTACCTAAACACTTTAGTATTCAAGCCAAACCATATTCATGAGTAAACTCCTATTCCTAGTGAATCTTATGTGTGTTACCTTATAGGTCACAAATTACGTTGGTAGTAAATGTCCATAACTAGATTATGACATCACAAAGAATGAGTAGTATCTAGCAATAGATCATTGCTACCCAAGTAATTGGATAGTTGGAGAACATATTCAACCTATAATCTGTTATTTGTGATATAGTGATTGTAAAGTTCCTTTGTCTATAATATCCAGATTGAACTTGACATGGAATCATCATCCTCTAAACATTCAATTCATGTTCCTTGAGCTGGAATAGACTATCTGAGATGCATGTGAGCTCACATAGCATATATTGATTCACATGAGTATGGCCATACGTCTCTCAATCTCGCTTATCAAGTGGTCAGGATATCAACTCTGATAGGAGGGACAAATCCCATCTACAACATTCACAGTTAATGCTCATGTGTCACGATGTACCCAAGCATCACATGTACAGTAACCCTCATTCAAGGTCACGTTGGATAATGTCAAAGTACATCGAAAGACAAGCAACAAGTACAGTGATTTCAGATCTAAGAACCAAAATCACTGCTATCACTATGAGAGTTGATTCTGACTACCATTCAATAGTTTCCATGTATCACACTAAAGGTGGGTTTGTATGGAACACGGTATCACAGCAAGTACCTATGTGCTTGGTTGCATATCACATATCATGACTAATGAGATTGTCATCAATTAACATACACTATAGTCTTATGTATTATTGTTGTCTACTAGCTTCTACAATAACATCCAACTAGGGACATAACAAGAATGTATGTACTCTTATCATACATATGATCTCATTGTTCATGTCCTCTCATTGAGTAACATAATTCTTTAGACATCTGTCGTTTTGTACCATTATCTCATAATTGAACAAACATATAAACAAAGATTTCCTTTATTGTTAATCAAACCATTTACAAGATATCCCATTTCAATCATCATATGTTTGGATCTATGGGCATACACGCCAACATATCAAACATTTGCATATTCTAATGATTATATCTCTATAATGGGTCATATAAATTTCACATAATTTATTCGTAGAATTATAACCACTAGAGCTAACTCTTGAAAAATATTGGGACAAAACTAGTATTGTTTGACTACTTCAATAAATTCATCAAAGGGCTTAATCCAGTGACCATATAATTCAAGGTCATTATCAAACAGACCTCAAATAATTCTATTAATTTAATTTAGTAATGAATGAATATTATATACCTCAAGTGCATCATTTTATTTCATGTATACTTCAATTTGAGACTTTCTTTTACAAGTACTCAACATCAACTAATAATACATGTTAAGCACCATGTGTAGAAAATGCCCTCAATAGAAGTATTCATCCTATAATGGAATTGAAGTCATATTTATTGGTCAATGGTAACCATGTTTGGATTAATGTCACCTCATATAGGGTTTAACCAAATAACACTACAACAAAAATGTCCATTAGCAACATTTAATATAGTGGCTTTTGTTAAAACGCCATTATATGTATATTTTAGTGGTCTTTATTGTAAAAATGCCACTAAAGTAAGTTAGTATAAGTGTTATAAAACAAATTAAACAATGTGGGCTTTTGTATTTTTCTATACAAGCAAATAAAAATGCCAGACCAACTTTGTCTAGAGTGTAACTTGAATTATTTGGAAAATTATTTCCTTTGCGATTAACCAAGAGTGTGACATCACGTGGTCATTTTCCATGTTGATTTTAAATCCAACTAAACTATTACCCTGCTGATCCTAGGGGTGCCCTAATTCAAAGAGAATGAACTGGATCCCAATGTTGTTTAAGGGGATAAATATTTTGAGATCCATAGCCAACACACCAGATCATCTTGAGGAGGCACTACGGTGTCGTCATCTATTGATTGCGGCTAAGGCCATGGGTGCCATGACGACCTGCACCCTTGAAGTTTGAAACTGACATCCTTGGGCTCTAGCACAACCTCCTGAATGCTATGTCAGATAACAAGAAGAACATGACTGAGGAAACTCATTAAAGAAGACTGTAGAGGGGCTCGAAGCTGAGAAATATGCTTCCAGGAAGCCATCTGAACCCTAAAGAGAAGGTCGACATCATGGTTGGTTTCAGATAACAAGAGATCGTGAAGGGTTTGCTCGAAAAGTTTTCAACTTTACTCAACTATGTCGATGCCAGCAGTAAGTTTTTCAGGTGAACATTCTACTTTATGAGAAATGCATGACCCTGTATCTTATTTTGCCTACTCTGGTAGGATAAAACTTGCAATGAAAGTACTATTTCAGAAATGCACAACCTTGTATGATGTTGTAGTTATAGAATGAGGAATTCATGGCACCTTAATTAACTACAAGATTTGGGCTTGTTAATTACATATCAAGAAGGTCAGTTGCCATGTATGACATTATTGTTGGAGTTTGGATATTGATTGGAACTATAGCTTAAAGCATTCTATACTGAAACCTTTTGATCTACCTGTTATCAAGTCATGTTGAGATTCATGGGTTAAGCCACATGATCTGCAGGAGAATCGATGCCAACTTGTGCATCCATTCAAAAGTGTTATGACATGCACTCTGCTGCTTTGGTATCTATTCAAATGCAAAAAGAAAATAGATGTTCTTCTCCATATAGTCTTCATGGTTTGACTATTTGCCACACGGTTTCATATGGGTTTTTAGTGATGTTAATGAAGAGTGTCGGTCGTACTTTCTTTAAGACAATGGATGAATCTTGAAGACAGTTCAAGACCAATGTTGGCCCTATTGAGGGATGGTTGTGTCCTACTTTGATCTGATGGCACATACAGTTCTACTGTCCAAGAAAATGTTTGGGTTAACACTGATTCTGCTAGCTGTTATTAATAGAGATATAAATGGATTGAATCCCTCAGCATGCAAAGGATATCATGTTTACTAGTTAGATTTCGAAATATTTAAGGTAGGTAAGACTTATACTTTGATCAACTCTACACATAGCATAGTTTATCTTAATTTGTTACGTAATATACCCATACTTATCTTTCCACACTCTTCTAATATCATTATTTTGTCCACAATAAATCTAATTTCATATATTGTTGCATTCATGATGACGACATGGTACATTTTTGTTTTGACTAATGGCCATTTCATCTACGATGCATGATCACCTATTCTTATAATTTGGAACGACATTGTGCTTATGAACTAAGAATGACCAAAATAACATATTATAGCAAAACATTAGTGTTTATTAAGTTCATCACACGATGATAACATATAAAAGTAGGATAATAGTTTTTTAATGCATAAGAGCTACAAGTTAACTAAAAGGTAACCATAATTCAAGAGTTGGGTACATTTTTCACTTTTTCCTTTGTCATCCATGAAGTTATTTTATTTTGGTTCCCTTCAGTGTCATTAAGCTTACATGAAATCTTCATGGTATAGTATGTGTTTGTGAGAGGATACAATTAGTTTTATACTCATTGATCTTTAATTTTGTCTCCATTAGTGTTTTGTGATAAAATGTCATGTTATTCCCATATGATTTACTTTTTTTGCTAGGACAAACAACACAGATAGAATGTAGTCCATGTTATTACATTCCAAATATAGATATATAAATATATACATTACATTATAGCTAGTAAATTTATCATAAATGTATGTAAAATTTACATTGAACATTCTCTTATAGACAAAATTTCAATTATAATGGATAATACAAAGAAGCATGATTAATTATATGTAAGAAAAACAAACAAACAAAATCAAGCTACATAGATAGGATGAACAATGATGTCTTATAATGGATCAATGAATAATAAACTATGACACTCTTATAATCTTCAACAACAATTCTAGGAAAATTTATATCCCTATATATGACATACCAAACAGATTAGTATGGGCATAGTTTTCACAATGAATAATGTACATTTTACTTTTGCAGATATATACATTATTGTTTTACATTTAAGAATGGAATAACTAATTGTTTATATAATGTGGCTCTACATCTATATATTATTTATAGTGATAATCTAAATATAGTGATAACCACTTGCTTAAATGGACGTATATGAAGTATATCTCCCAATAATCACATTTCTTTCTCCTTATGGATATGAAAATGGAACTATACATGAGGTTTTATTTTTATTATCTTTTGATGCAATAAACTAAGCTCATTATTTCTATCATTTTTCATTTTTATAGTATGCCCTTACCAGTTTCACTTGCCTCTTTTGTGTCTTCTATTATCTAGTTAAGATTGTACAGTGATTCTACTATTCAATTAGCAACTATTTTTCAGAACTTTAACTTGGGTAAGATGGTCTACAATCTACTATGCAAAGCCAACAAGATCATATCAGTTCACGCTACCATCATGGATTATTGACAATTTAATGAGTGGCGGACAAACCATTCTCTTAGATATTTCCCACCAAGTACAATGTGGTTTTGACAATTGAAAATAAACAAGGTAACAAATTTAAGATGAAACCAATGATGGTTAAAAAAGTTTTGGAACAATATCACATATTAGCATAGCTTATCATGAGCCATTCCTTAATTACATTAGTCTATATAATATCATGACTTTGAGCCTCTATTTTTTCATCAATGTCAATGATTTCTTCTACGATTAAACCATGAGTATTAGATCTCCTACAAAAACTAATCTTTAGATGGTCAACAGAAATATAATATAAACTTTTGACAATTCAAGTGATCACCACAAGAATGGTTGTCAATCTTAGATATGACCAATTAACGTATTCCAAATTGTTTTATTTCTCTATAAACCGCAAAGTAAACCAAAAATGTATTGACCTTATTTGGAATTAATATTATATTATATGCATTATCTAGTTGACTAGTCTAAATTTGTTGTTCCAAAGTGTTGTTCTAGATTATCATAACTAATTTTTGTCATTAAAAATTGCATTTTTTAATTTTATATTGTATGCATTATCTAGTTTATTAGTCTAAATTTTTTGTTCCAAAATGTTGTCCCAGAATATTATAATTAATCGTCGTCACTAAATACCCCATTTTTAAGGGTGGGGTTTTAGGCTAGATTTTAGGCTAGGATTCTCTACAACATCATCCACGGTAACATTATGTAACATCATATTTGAACACCTGGTTTACACATAGCTAGATAACATAAACATGATCATATTAACTTGCCAGATAATAGGATATTGATCGTCTTAGCTCAAAGTTGATACATAAAGACCCTAATATTATAGATTACATTGTTTACATAATTTAAATGATTATGTTAATGTGGTATTGGTAGGTTCCTAAATTATAGTTCAATTGAGTGTGTGTAAACATATATGTAAAACCAAATTTAGGTTGCTAATAGGATTTGGAAAATATAAGAATCTCTTGTACGTCTTGGTTCATCTCATATTCTTTTAGTTTTGTAATAGATCTAGATACATAACAATAGTATCAAAACACTTTTAGGTGAAAAAAAAGTATATCATACATTTTGTAATCCATCAAACATTATGCTTATAGTAACATTACTATTATCTCATACTCTCAATAATATTGAGGATATATTAAAAATATTACTAAAATTACTTTTCCACTTGTGCTTATATTAATCATGACATATAAAGGAACTATTGTTAGTAATGGTCCTATTTCATATAAATATAGTTTTGTATTTGGATTCAAATCAGTATTTGAAACCCAAATATTCTAGCTAGCTACAAATGGAATTTGTATTTTCATTTCACATCCAACCACTTTTCAAACTACAATAAGAAGTTGGATAATTAGATTGCCAACTATGATAACAATTGTGATCTCAGTCCCATCATTCTGAACATCACTTCTTCTAGAGGTGTAAGTAACTTACCTTGATTTACTATTATTTTATTGGTTCAGACATTAGCATCCACCTTGTACTAATTGATCTATCATTATTGCAAGTAATGTTTCACACTTTTTATCACTTTCTTATGGGTTGAAGCATGCCAGGGTCTATAGTTCTTCTTCATACTTTTCTCATGGGATCACCATTTAGTCTCTAGTTTTTTTGTAGGTGACTAATTTCTCTATAGGGTATCACAATGAGGCACCACTAATTAGGAAGAGGCTTACCTCAAAATCCTGCTATAGACCTGACAAACTTCATAGTGGTAGATCATAATTCTCTTAGTTTGGTGGATATGTACTTACTTAAATGTAGTCAATTAATTTGGAATTTAGTATGCTTGGTTGATTGTGATATTTGTTGTATTGATTGTATCTTTGTAAATTCATTTAAGATGTTGTGTGCATCTCCAAGACATGAGTCCTCCCCTCTATGATAGGAAATGGAGTTTTTGAGGCTAAATTTGTTCAAAGCAGTACCTCATTAGTGTAAGAAATAATTATCTAAGCTTACACTAGATTATGGTGTGTTCCTCATAGTGTATAAACAAGCTTATGGATTTTTCTATGATGGCCACATATTAACTGAATGCTTTCATTTTATTTGTTTGCAGACTAGAAGATGTGAAACTTTATACATCGAAGCAATGTTTTAGTAATCTAATGAATTGGTTAGAATCCTGAAGAAATAGAGCATGGTCTGGTCTTTTTCCAATTTTCTTGAGAAGGATGCCAAGTTCTTGATGAATGGTGATGTAGCATTTGTGAAGATTCTATTGCAAGTCAACAATAAACAATAAGAAAATATGGGAACATCCAATTCGCATGTGTATGGCATTCCATTATATTTAGGAAGAGACAGTCAAAGGATGTAGAAACTATATATATTAACTAGTAAATGTTGTATGAAAAAGTGTCTAGTGTGTTATTTAATAAAAGGGACAAGGTAAAATGTCCTCCCCATGTAATTTGCATTTGATTATAAATACAAAAGCTTTCTATTTAGATGTTATACTTTTTAAAATGTGAATTCAAATAAGAATTGGCATTCATTTAGAAATCTAGCTAATGGAATAAAAAATTGAATCATTAAAAGCCATGAAAATTCCAATAAACACAATAAGTATGCCATTAGTGGTATTTGTATATGTCATTATACCCAACAAGAACAATATCATACTACTTCTGAATACACAATAGTGGCATTTGTATAAAAGCCAAATGATGTAATAGTGGCATATTTATAAAAGCCAAATGATGGTTTAGTGGCATTTATTGAAAGCCATTAAAGCCAAATATTTAGTTGCATTTACAACATATGCCACTATCTCTCTAGTGGCATTGGTACTAGAGGTAATTTGTTAAGTGTCAACAAATGCCATTATACACTTATAGTGGCACTTATATTTGTTTAGCAGCATTTTTTAAATTCCACTAATGGGTATGTTTGTTGTAGTGTAAGAATACTCATGAACTCCAAAGACTATATTGGGTATTAAAACCACAAAATTTTGACTCATCACAAGAGAGCATGTGAAAGATAAGTGGTGGCATTGAATATCCATCGACGTTTGTGGATGGATGAAGGACTTGACAAGGTAGAGATGGAAACACTACCACAACGCCGCAAAGGCAACCAATGGAGAAAAGGGTCGACAATCATCTTCTTTAGGCTGGGTGTGGAGCAACAAGATGTCAATGTAATGGAGCGGAAGAGATCCCCTCTAATGGAGGAGAGTGTTGGATATTTATAGTGTATAGAGTACAAAACAATAGTGGTTTGTTGGTCGATGGGATCTATAAGAAGTGTGTCTGTTGGTCTCGGTTGCATCAATTCTGTTGGGTGTTCCTCATTCAAAAATTGTTGGTTGATGGAGTAAGAACTTCATCAGGCATCACCTCATTGATCGACGAGTCGTCAGGGTCTTCTTACTGGTGCACCTTGAGCTGTTGATCTCACCAGTTGACAAATTATTGGAACTTCATTAGGGCATACTGTCCCTATTGATGGTCGATGGCTTGCATTTTCCTCATTGGGGTGATGGTCACTAAAATTTTTTCGACCCAACCACTCATAAGGAAGTGACTCTATATTAGTCTTGACTTATAGAAGAGCCATCAGGCATTGAGTCTCTCAATTTCATCAATCGACCGAGATGAGATCCCTGTGGTCGACGAATGGGTTGTCATTGGGGTGGAGGTCAATGAAGAGATAGGCTCTCAATGGGCTCAACCATCGGTCGTTGGGCCATCAGTTCATGATGTCGTCGATTGACGACTCAACTACATAGGAACAAACCCACCCTGGGGGGTATTTGTTGGTATAGTATGCCTAGAGAGCCAATCATGTGATGCTTGCAATGAGGCATATGATACTTGATTAGATAATGATAAAGGTAATTCCATCTATTATGTTTATATCAGTCATGAGATGATGACACATACATGATAGATGTCTAAAGAATGATGTGACTCGATGACATATGTCTTCAGGTTGAGGACCTAAATAATGAGACCATATGTATGATAAGAGTACATACATTATTGTTATGTCCCTAGTAGGATGTTAATGTGGAAGCAAAATAGACAACAGTAAAGACTAGAGTGTGTGTTGACTAATGACAGAGTCTCATTAGTCATGATATATGATATCAAGTCAAGCACATAGATATATGTTAGAGAATAGTATATCAGACAAACCCACCATAAGAGTGATACATGGATACCATGGAATGGTAGTCACAATCATGTCTCATAGTGATAGTGGTGATAGTTGTTCTTAGACCTAAAATCAGTGCACTCATCACATATCATTGGGTACACTTTGACATCATCAAATGCATTCCTGAAACACAGGTGTTATAAAGGTGATGATTGGGTGACTTTGACACATGGGGTTTTGATTGTAAGTTATGGATATGGAATTTGTCCCTCCTACAAGGAGTATGACATCCAGGGCCCCTTGATAAGAGAAACTGAGAAATGTATGGCCATACACATGTGATTCAATATATGATATGTGAACTCACATTCATATCAAATAGTTTGCTTAGAGGTCAAGGAACATGGATTGAATGTTGAAGAGGATGACGTTCCATGCCTCGAGTTCAATCTGGATGGCCAGTGACAAAGGAACTATAGAACCACGGTAGCAATAATCATAGATTGTAGGTTGAAAGTTGTTCTCTAAATTTCCTTTTCATTTGGGTAGCACTGATGTGTGACTAGGCACCAATCTTTGCTTGTGAAGTCAAAATTGAGTTATGGACTTTCACTACCAACGTGAAATGGGACTTATAGGGTCACACACATAGGATTAACCTAGAAGAGGAGTTTATCCATGAATGATTTTAGATTGGTTACTAAAGTGTTTAGGTGCTCAATTAAACATTCAATCAATAGACTTACTCAGAATCATCAAGTTCAAGTGTTGAACCAACTGATTAGTATGTCAGATTGATTGAGAATTGCATTGACTGAGTTTTGCACAACCTAGACCACCAACTGACCGGTTCACTGGGTGAACCGATCGGCTCATGGTCAGTGAGATGACTGGTTTACACTGGTGAACCGATTGGTTCACATGGACCAACCGAGTAGGTGTTGGGTTTCCCAGTTTGTGAGAAAAGATTTTCATTTCACTTGTTCAATTTGATTGGGACAAGAATTAATATTTGCATTAATTATAAACAAATAAAGAAGTCAATTGGAGGCAAGTCTGAGAAGTGAAATGACCAGTTCACACTCCCAACCAACTGATTCAAAAGTGAATCGATTGGCTCACTTGCCCAAATGACTGATTGAGTTGTGAAATGACTGGTTCGCCTGCCGCAGTACAATCAGTTAATGGAAAATCTGGACCCTTCTACTCCCACACAGATTGGGAACCCTAGCCCTACCCTATACTATAAATAGAGGGGTACATGGGGCTTCTCACAACACACAACTCAAAACATCAGTTATTCTGCAAAGTTGTTGTCCTCTCTGGTTGTGGTAATCAAGAGAGCCCAAGCAAGTGCTACCCGACTAGGGAGGCTCAACGAGGGAAAGACAATTGCAGGACGACAACTGATGGCGAGAGAGTGTGTCGGTGACTAGTACGCCATAGGGATGTAAATGGGTACGGGTAGACCCATGTACCCGCAAATCCAAACCCTTAAAAAACCTGTCATGGGTCTAATTTTTTATACCTGCATACCCTTGGACCCGCATATAAGCGGTTCCAATAATGGGTATGCTTGGACCCAGACCCACTAGACTTGTGTACCCGCTATACATAAGTAACTACTTATATAATATGTTATATATGTCATACTTTACTAGTCTAACTAATATAATTCTTGAGATTATTTCATACTCTAACCACAATAAGGTTGAGACTAGTCATATAATTAAGAATTAAGTATTCTACTTACAGTAATGAACATCATATGTAAACTTAAAATCAAAATGTCTACTAATTTATATTACTTTCTACATAAGCTAAACATTATGATCATGAATACAATATGTAAACAATTAGTCAATTAATTTTAATGTATAAAATATAGCATTATCTAATATAAATACTACATGTTAATATACTATATAATAACAATATCTTGTTTTAGTAAATATATATAACATAGTCATTTCTCTTAAATAAATAATATGGTGTTTTACAGAACTGCTTACCCACATACCTGCACCGTATACCCACTATTATTGCGGGTATGGGTATGGTACGGGTCCAAGTTTTGTATTATGTGGGTCTAGAACCGGAACCGGACCCGCTAAATTAGATGGGTATGGGTATGGGTATGGCCAAACTCATACTGTACCTGCACCGTGTACACCCCTAGTACGCCAACAGAGGGAGACAACTCCTTCTAGTATCCTTCGGGATGACTAGAGTTTTTGATGGTCTGTGTGGACTATCTATAGAGGTGGGAGGTTTCTGTCACTCAAGAGGACGACGGTCAACCACAGTATGGGTCAAGGACAAGAGTTGCACAGACGTCGTCAAAGACCAGGTGGTTGAAGACCCCACTAGCTGCGAGGTATTGTCGTTGAACAAGTGTAACATACTCAATTCCAGAAACATAGGCTAATCCTTGTTTCTTCTAGGCCCCTACTAGGCTATGTGTTATCCATTCTCCCATTCTCCCTCTTCAGGACCCTTTTCATATAACAACCCTTTAGTATGTGTCATTCACTAATTAAGAATAGATTAGACCTTGTTGAGGTCTCTTAACTCTAAGTTGACTTTATATATATAATTCCTTGATATAGTAGTTGGAAAAATTAGAAAAAGAAAAAAATATGAATTTCAATAATATAGTAGGGTAAAAGAAAATTAATGAATGCATTGAATAAACAACAAACATACAACTAATTAAATTGTACAATCGATGACCTCAAGAGACATTTGAGTTTAGGTGTCCTAAGGCATGTCCTATTTATAGGAATGTCCTACAAGTGCTTAAGGATGTTCTAGACACTTTCTAGGGGGTTCTAAGTGCTTAACTAGCCGTTAGGTACAAGTTTGTTGCTTTAACAACGGCTAGTTAATTAATTCTGCAGTTGCTGTCAGAGTCCATCTCGGTCGAGAAATTGTCGACCGAGATGCCTATTCGGTCGAGGTTTTGTCGACCGACAGGCTCTCTGGATCAAGTGTTTGCAACGTTCATCTCCAACTGCCAACTACCTTGTCAGTTGTGTCTAACGGCTACTTGGGTCTTTCTCGGTCGAGGAGTTTGTCGACCGAGAGTGTCTCGGTCGAGAAATTTGTCGACCGAGATTGACCCTGTTTCAAGATTTCAATTAAGGAATTAGGTGTGCATATGAGTGTTCATGTGTGACACTATTGAAGGGGATTACCTATCTAAGTATGGTGTTTAGATAGGGAGAATCTAACGCTTGATTTACATGAAGTCTGAGTACTTGTACATTATATATGTGTACAAGTTTTTATAAAGTGATTACATTTCATGAAAATACAAACATGTAAGCATATAGATTTCCCTAATTGCTTTGTCATTCACTTTATTCCTGCAACACTCAAGTAGCTCGTTAGATCAACAAGAATGAAATGTTTGTCATTATCAAAACAAAGGGATTTACAGATGCCCATTTAGCCAACAATCTCCACCTTTTTGAAGATGACAAACATTTCCAAAATATAAAAGAAGGAAATCTAAAACATATGAGTTTCATACCTGAAGATTCCCTTTGTGAATTTCTTCTCTTATTTATAAAATGTGTGCTTATTATTCCCCATGAATTATAGAACATGAAATCCAATTCTTTAGGGAATATAGCAACTTTCAATGTAGAGCCAAGAGTTTATGAAACTCATTGATTGAGTTTTGCATAGTTTTATTTTTAAATTTTTATTTCTCCCCCTTTGTCATTTCAAAAAGATATCTGTTAAAAACAAGAAAAACCCCCCCTTAATTAAATGTCCCATCAAATCCAGCGAAAAAGAATTCCATTTGAAAACCAATAATGTAAATAAGAGCATTTAAGAAGCACAAATATCAAAGAAAACATCTTCTAAAGGAGTGATAAGCAGTTGCTTCCTAATTTTGTTGAATTGGTCTAGTGGAAGCAGTTTTGTAAAGATGTCAGCCAATTGATCTTCCGTATCAACATGATGAAGGGAAACATGATTCTTAGAGATATGATCCCTTAAAAAATGATGATGGATTTCAATATGTTTAGCTCGGCTGTGTAAAATAGGATTGTGTGCTAAGTTTATAGCACTTGTGTTGTCACAAAAGATAGGCGTAGATGAAAGAGTAAAACCATAATCGTTTAAAACTTGTTGTATATAAAGTACTTGAGCACAACAAGACCCGGCTGGCATATATTCAGCTTCAGTTGTAGATAGGGCAACCGTGTTTTGTTTTTTACTAAACCAAGATACTAAAGCTCTTCCTAACAAGAAACAACCACCACTAGTGCTCTTGCGATCAAGTCGACAACCAGCATAATCAGCATCAATATAAGCTTTAAAATCTAAGGATTGTCCTTTTGGGTACCATAAGCCAAAACATGTGGTGCCGGATAGATATCGAAGAATCCTTTTAACCGCTTGAAAATGAGACAGCATGGGTTGTGATTGAAATCGAGCACAAAGACCAACAGAAAACATGATGTCCGGTCTAGAAGAGGTTAGATAAAGCAAGCTACCAATCATGGCTCTATATAAGGAATCATCAATAGGTTCCCCATTTTCATCCTTATCAATCTTTATAGAAGTAGCCATAGGAGTAGTAGCATGTTTGCATTGATCCATCCCAAAACGTTTTAAAAGTTCTTTAGTATACTTTTCTTGGCTTATAAAAATTCCGGCGGGTGTTTGTTTAATTTGAAAACCAAAAAAGAAAGTTAGTTCACCCATGAGGCTCATTTCAAATTCTTTTTGCATAATATCACTGAATTGTGTGCACAATGATTCATTTTAAGCTCCAAAAATAATATCATCAACATATATTTGACTAACTAAAAAATCAGATGTATATGTTTTGAAAAATAAAGTAGAATCTGAATTTCCAATAGAAAAACCATTATCAAAAAGATATGTCTTAAGTCTTTCATACCAGTTCCTAGGTGCTTGTTTCAAACCATAAAGTGATTTCTTAAGTTTATAAACATAATCACCTTTTTCCGGTATTTCAAAACCAGGAGGTTGGGCAACATACACTTCTTCTTGAATGATTCCATTTAGAAAAGCACTTTTTACATCCATTTGGTAGAGTTTGATGTTTTTATGTGCAGCAATGGCTAGTAACAT
Source organism: Alisma plantago-aquatica (assembly GCA_963693085.1). Classification (NCBI taxonomy): domain Eukaryota; kingdom Viridiplantae; phylum Streptophyta; class Magnoliopsida; order Alismatales; family Alismataceae; genus Alisma; species Alisma plantago-aquatica. Next base: position 1,314,512,208 of record OY856412.1, on the reverse strand, counting down.
TCTAATAGCTTCAAGTCTAGCTAATGGTGCATATGTTTCATCAAAATATATTCCCTCTTGTTGATTATATCCTTGTGCTACTAGCCTAGCTTTATTCCTTATTACTTCCCCTGCCTCATTTAGCTTGTTCCTAAAAAACCATTTAGTTCCAATGATTGTTTTATCTTGTGGTTTAGGAACTAAATCCCATACATCATTTTTAGTGAATTGATTTAGTTCTTCTTGCATTGCTATTATCCAATAGTCATCTTTAAGGGCTTCAGATACCTTCTTGGGTTCAATGATAGAAACGAAGGCCATGTTTGCAACATCCTTAAAAGAAGAATGAGTTTTAACTTTATCGTTGGGATTACCAACAATTAATTCTTGAGGATGATCCTTAATGAGTCTAGGTATAGGTTGAGTTTCATCTTTGACATTGCTTGTAGTATGATTCTCATTATCATTAGGTATGGATAAGTTGTCGAATTGATGAGTGAGATCAATTATTTTAGAATTTTCTGATTTTGGTTCTTCATGAAAAGATATATGAATAGATTCCTCAACCTTTCTAGATGTAGTGTTGTAGACTCTAAATGCCTTGCTAGAAGTAGAATATCACAAGAAGAATGCTTTATTTGATTTAGAATCAAGCTTATCTCTATCTTCTTTAGTGTTTAGGATATAGCATGTGGATCCAAAGGTATGAAAATAATCAACCTTAGGTTTCTTGGTGTGTATTATTTCATATGGTGTTTTCTTCAAATAGGAATGCACAGTTACTCTGTTTAACACATAGCATGCGGTGTTTACTGCTTCAGCCCAAAATGTTTTAGGTGTGTCGTGTTCAAGCATCATAGTCCTAGCCATTTCTTGTAAGGATCGATTTTTCCTTTCTACTATACCATTTTGTTGTGGAGTGCGTGGGGCAGAAAAATTGTGAGTGTGTCCTTGAGAAGTGCAAAATTCTTCAAATAAGTGATTCTCAAATTCTCCACCATGATCACTTCTAATGGTACAGATTTTGTTTTGTAATAGATTTTCAATTTTAGAACAAAATTTTATAAAGACATGAATAGTATCATCTTTGTTTGCAAGGAAGTGTACCCATGTATACCTACTAAAATTATCAGCAATAACGAAACAATATCTTTTGCCACCAATAGATTGTGTTCTCATAGGTCCAAATAAGTCCATATGAATCAATTCTAATGATATACAGGTGCTAAGATCATGTTTAGGTTTAAAAGACGTTTTTGTTTGTTTTCCTAAGGTACATGGTTCACAATTTTCAATATGATCAAAAGATAGATTAGGCAATCCACGGACAAGATCATGTTTAACTAACTTTTTAATAACATGTGGACTAGCATGTCCTAGCTTTTTATGCCATAGTTGTAAGGAATTTTCATTTTGCAAGTAAACATTTTCCTACTACAGATTTCATAGAGTTAGGTCTAAGAATATAAAGATTTCCAACCTGTTTTCCTTCATAGACAACATTTGTAGTGTTTTCTATTAATAACTTGCAGCAATTTTTGTTAAATAAAACATCATATCCACTGTCACATAATTGACTAACACTTATTAAATTATGGTGCAAACCATCAACAAGTAAAACATTCTTAATTTCAAGGTTTGTACCAATGTTACCTATTCCGACGATTTTACCTTTACCATTATCTCCAAAGGTGACTGTTCCACTTTTCTTTTCTTCAAAAGTTTGAAAGGCATCCTTATTTCCGGTCATGTGTTTGGAACATCCACTGTCAACCACCCAATCCTCTTGGAAGTCTTCATCTTCTCTTGCCATTAGACATTTCACTTTTTCTTCTCCGCTTTCACTCTCACTTGATTCATCCCATGCAGCTTTATAGGCTTTTTCTCCCTTCTTTTTATGTGAGCTTTTCTTTCCTTTCTTTGCTTTTGGACATTCATTTTTGAGATGTCCTTTCTTTCCACACTCAAAACACCTATGAGGAGAAGAAGAAGAACTAGACATTTTATTAGTTCGAAATCTTTTATATTTCTTACCATTTACGATTAGGGCTTCTTCTCCGTCTTCTTCACTTGACTCCTCACTTTCCGGTGTAGTGACTTTTGAAGCCTTAAGAGCCACATCCTTCTTCTTTCCTTGTTGAAGTTCACGTTCTCTTCTTTCTTCCTCTTCTAGGGTTGCTTCATGAGCTTCTAGATTGCCAATGAGTTGCTCCATTTTCAGTCGAGTGAGGTCATTAGCTTCTTCAATGGCTGTCACCTTGGTCTTGTATTTAGGAGGAAGTGATCGAAGGATTTTTGATACCTGATCTTCTTCAAGAATAGTTTTTCCTAAGGCATTTAAACCATTAACAATAGAAGAGAATTTTTCAAACATTTCACTAATAGATTCGTTTGGATCCATACGGAAGTGTTCAAACTTTTGTTTAAGCATACTAATCTTAGAATTCTTAACTTGAACTGTACCTTCATAAGTTATGGACAGTCTATGCCAAATGTCATAGGCTGTGTCACAGTTTGATATTCTATTAAATTCTCCTACTGAAATTGAACAATATAAAATACTTACAGCCTTGGCATTCATTTGAGCTTATTTTATCGTATTTGCATCCCACTCTGCATATTGTGCTTGAGGAAGCTCGTATGGGGTTGACACCATTCTCCATAGGTCCCAACTGATGCCCTGGAAGTAGATATGCATCCTTCTCTTCCAGTATGTGTAGTTTGTTCCATCAAACTCTGGAGGCCTAGCAACAAGTGTTCCTTCAAGGTTAAGGTTGTTGAGCACTCCGTCACCCATTCTTCAAGACCTAGTTAGAGTTCCTTGAAGCCTTTCTCTGATACCAATTGAAAAACACTAGAGGGGGGGTGAATAGAGTTTTAAAGATATTTTAACAATTATTTAACTCAAACAACCACAATTGAAAAAGGAAGAAGGAGACAAGGGTTTAGAGTGGTTCCTAACCTTAGCAAATACTAAGGTAGTCAGTCCACTACCCGGTTGCTTACCCAACCGGGATTTTGAAAGTATCAATTTTATTACCTTCACAAGAAATTACACAAAATACAATACTTTCTTATACCCCTTGAACAGCCTTCACTTGAAGTAGATGCACCAACCCAAGGTAGCCTTCTTGAAGTAACTCCAAGCTCCCCCTTGAAGTAGCCTTCCTCTTAGAAGTAACCTTCCGTTGCACCAGCCTTCTTGAAGTAGCTCAAGGTCCCCTTCTTCACCAAGAAGATCTCCAACCTCTCCAATCTGCAACCTCCAACCTAGGAGTAGCAAGGAGAGTACAAACAATAAAAGTAAACAAGAAAGGAAAATGGAAATTACAACTTATCCTTTTGTAGCACAATGGCTTGATTGCCTATATCAAGCGTGTAGATCTCCTAACCAAAGAGTATGGAAGTTTGATTGCAGTGGATAGGAGATACTAGCCTATAGGACATGAGATTAGAGCAAGGTGAAAAGTAGCCAATTGTAGGTATTGCTCAATTGCTCAAAAACATGTTGCAAATGCAAGTGTATGCTCAAAGATTACTCAAGTGTGTAATTGGTGAGTTTAGGTGTCCTAAGGCATGTCCTATTTATAGGAATGTCCTACAAGTGCTTAAGGACGTTCTAGACACTTTCTAGGGGGTTCTAAGTGCTTAACTAGCCGTTAGGTACAAGTTTGTTGCTTTAACAACGGCTAATTAATTAATTTTGCAGTTGTTGTCAGAGTCCATCTCGGTCGAGAAATTGTCGACCGAGATGCCTATTCGGTCGAGGTTTTGTCGACCGACAGGCTCTCTGGATCAAGTGTTTGCAACGTTCATCTCCAACTGCCAACTACCTTGTCAGTTGTGTCTAACGGCTACTTGGGTCTTTCTCGGTCGAGGAGTTTGTCGACCGAGAGTGTCTCGGTCGAGAAATTCGTCGACCGAGATTGACCCTGTTTCAAGATTTCAATTAAGGCATTAGGTGTGCGTGTGAGTGTGCATGTGTGACACTATTGAAGGGGATGACCTATCTAAGTATGGTGTTTATCTAGGGAGAATCTAACGCTTGATTTACATGAAGTCTGAGTACTTGTACATTATATATTTGTACAAGTTTTTACAAAGTGATTACATTTCATGAAAATACAAACATGTAAGCATATAGATTTCCCTAATTGCTTTGTCGTCCACCTTATTCCTGCAACACTCTAGTAGCTCGTTAGATCAACAAGAATGAAATGTTTGTCGTTATTAAAACAAAGGGATTTACAGATGTCCATTTAGCCAACATTATCCATTCTCCCATTCTCCCTCTTCAGGACCCTTTTCATATAACAACCCTTTAGTATGTGTCATTCACTAATTAAGAATAGATTATACCTTGTTGAGGTCTCTTAACTCTAAGTTGACTTTATATATATAATTCCTTGATATAGTAGTTGGAAAAATTAGAAAAAGAAAAAAAATATGAATTTCAATAATATAGTAGGGTAAAAGAAAATTAATGAATGCATTGAATAAACAACAAACATACAACTAATTAAATTGTATAATCGATGACCTCAAGAGACATTTTATTTGTTAATCATGTTCCTCACACCTTTTATAGCTCCCATACAAAACAAATGAATCAAACTACGTTTGCACCCTCGATTAAACTAGAAAGGAAAAATTTCTAAATAACCTAAGTTTAATTAATTAAGCTCAATATTACATTTAATTACCATTATGTTTCCCTTACTCCCTGAAACCCGGCACATCTTCCCCTAGATGCACTCAACGCAATGCTCGCACAGAGCGTCGGCGCCATGACCGCGTCATGTTCTCTCTCCCTCTTCCTCTCGATTCTCATATCCACGAACCATGACTACCTCTCTACCTCTTCCCCTTCTCTACCTCGCCCTTGTTATTTCATCCTCCCTCCCCTCTCCTCGGCACCTCCAGACATAGCTGCCATCCTTCCTCACTCGCCTAATGCACAGACACCCTAGCCGCAGGGCGACGCCCATCTGATGGCTTCAGTCGCCACCTAATCTCCACCACCAATGGTCGTAGGGCCTCTCACCTTGGACCTTCTTGGGACCACCACGTATCCACTTGGACATCACCCCATCTTTTCTTTCACCCAGCCCTTGACGGCAACACCATGCTAGGCAGAGCCCTGCATCGCAGACAGCATTGTCGCCTCGTCTTCTCCCTCCTTTCCTTGCACCAACCACGTGAAAACCAGATCTACACTTGCAGGCTGCGGCAAAGATCTTCAGATGCACACCCGATACCACCATCTCCTCTTCTTTCTCTATCACCAAAACAAGCACCAGTAATACGATTTGTTGAGGAAGCCGCCAAGGACGTCGTCGTCCTCCCCGAACGCAAGAAGATAGTATGGTCTACCACCCTCGGTGCAGCTATAGTTGTGGTGTCTTCCACTACCCCATCAGCAGACGTCAACCATCTACCAAACAAGAAGCTCTCTATCTTCTCCTTCTATGACCTACCTTCCTTGGTCCACTGGCTTCACCAACAACCTGCAGTCAGGTCCTCTAGCATGGGGCCTTTGCTGGTGCTTGATGACCTGCAACCAACCTCAAATCCCTCACACAACTGCCGTGACAGCTTGCTGAGATCAGACACTATGACCATTAGTCAAGCAGTCACAAAGGACTCACTGGCCACCCCCGGAAACCTACTCACACCTTCTTTCCACAACCACCATGGTGCTCAGTGTCGTCCAACCTCAATCAGGTCTTTCCCTTCAACCTGGTGATGAATATCCATGTCACAACCTCCGTCCAATTCTCCCTCGCCTGCCTTCCCCCTCTCTATATTCTCTGTCTTCCCATCTTCCCATGCGGTCTACCTAGCCTCTAAGGCCACCAACAGCTCTGCCAGGGATCACCAAGCCGCACGACGACCTCCTTTGCTTCTTCAATCTGTGCCAACACCGTTAGCGATCTAATCCACCTGAACGTGTATCGTCGCCATGTCCACAAATATGCATAGAATCACCTTGATCTCCTTCAGCGTCACCTGCCCCATGGCTAACTCCACCATACTCCTCTTCTTCCTTCTTTACCTGTGCCTAGTAGAACCAAGTAGCACCTAGCAGTGTCGGACACCTCCAAGAAACCGTTGCCACTGTCGACCCCCCATCCATCTCATGTGCCCGTCGGCCATGGCACCTCCTCCGCCACCTATGGAGGTTGTTGCAGGGAAGCACCTTGCGGCCAGAAGTAGTTGCTGCCAACTACAGAGCCCAATGAATACTCCAGTGGACACCGCCTGCTGATCAACCTACTGCACTTGTCCTCCCACTGCGGCAACCTATTGTCAACAGACCCTCATCGCAGTCTTGACCTGCAAACATCGGCAACTCCACCTAGACGTCGTCGCCAATGGTAGGCCCGTCGTTGGCCTGGGAACCCTCCACGTGTTGATGGCAATTTCTGCAACAGATCGGGAAGTCGATGACCACAAATAGGTATTTGACTCCACCACAATCTGCAGACTGAAGGTCAACTACTACTGATCTGTAATACTACATGCAGGTCAGCCTCTTCTTCTATTCAGCTTTGATTCATTGTGATGCAACATATTAGACAAAGAGTTAATAATCAGTTAAATAGAAGAGTAATTTCAATAATATAAGAGATGTGAGTATGCATTATCGTTGCTTCTTACCAATCCAGATCTGTCACAGTTGAATACATACTATGAATTCCAACGACAGTCTTAAGTACAAACTCTTCAACCTAACCATCTACAAGACATAGTTGTGTAACCAAATCCTATGGAATACCCAAGTCTGGAATCCTGGTGGGCTTATACACTTAATAATGGCATAGATGTGAATAATATGCATGGAACTGGCATATAAACTTTGTTGCACGGACTATTGTAGTCAATTCACTTCTATACCTAATCACCTTCAAGTATTTATATAGTTAGATAATAATTCGAAATACATACTGGTCTAGGAAATTTACCTACCTAGGTTGAGCAATTTTTGTATTAAAGGCACGTGAAATATGTACCATAATGTGTATCTGTAAATGAATAACATTGAAATCTACATCTATCCTTATACATTGTATAGTAATATTCATGACATGTTCAATAACTATATAATGCAATGTGTATTTATACACACACTAATATGCATGTGAAATATGATGTTGGGAAGAATATACAAACACCTAGTATTAGAAATGAGAACAACATTACAAAACCTAATTCACATATATGCAATTTTTACTTTTACGACTAAATATGGATACAAGAACTAAAATATATACCTAATAAATGATATGTTCACTATATAAGATTCAAAACCTCAACACATCATTAGGTGACAATAATTTGGATAAGATCTTATATATCTACATTAGGAGTAGATATGCTTGTATGCTTTGGTTTGACTAACATACCTAATATATTCATAGGATGAAAATTCGGCCTTGTGGACCAAGAATATAGATTGAGTTAGTCTTTAGCTGTGAAGATCAGGTATGTACATCCTCTATTTTAATTTGGGCATTATTTTTGACTGAAACCTACTTTTCTTTTAATGAGGCATCTCTTGAACTTTTAATTCCACTTGAAATTCATTTACTTGGGCATTCATAACTCATGTTCCTTATTCATTATATTCATGTGGTTGATGAACTACTCTGTTTATATGGGCTCTTGGACCCCCTTGCTTTTATTACCCTTTTATGAAGAATTGACTTAACTGCTAGTTTTGCCTCTCTATTTTATGCATGCTACATGTTTGACTAGAATATCTAGAATAGTGGTACTTATGTACAACCATACTTATATAGGGTGTGCATTTCCGCCCGGGGTGTGTGTTTCCACCCTTATTTCTTTTATTCCATGATCCTATGGTGTTATGGCCCTGTTTTAGGTATATTTAGTCTACATTGTTACGCATGCAAATATTCATTGTTTTAATATGAATCTGTGGATGATTGTTATGGCAAGACACTCTTTATTATCATGCTTGTAATCTGAATTAATATGCCTCATTTCTTTTGTTACTTTTCTCTTAAACATACCTAATTGCAAATAGCCCCCTTCTTGTGGGAACATTTCTTTTTGCACTTTTACCCCAATATAATTCCCAAAGTTTATTATATGTATATACTCAACCTTTGCTGACCTCTTTGTTGTTTCCTATGTTTTTGGGTGATGTTCCCTTCCACCTAGGTTTAGGTACATTAGAAGATAAGAGTTCAAAAAGATCACTAACACGACATGATCTTAAGGATAGCTTGGAATGGCTGGGTTACCCTCTGCTACTAGCTTTAGTTGTACTTAGTTCAAGTTTTTTTTGTAAAATCACCTATTATGGTGAGGAACAATTATATAAATGAATTATGAAGTGACTTTGTAATAGTTTTGTTTCCGCTGCTTTATTATTACATGGCTCTTTTATTATATCATTTTGAGTGGATCCCCTTTCGGGTCTCACTCTTTACAAAATGGTATCAAAGCCTAAGTAGTCGGTAACTTGACTATTTCAAGTTATCCTTGGTTGACCCTTAATTAGATAGGTGACCCTTAGAGGTTATTGATAAACATATTTACTAGTAGGCAATACTAGTTAGGGTTTTCACCCCCTAACTAATTTGGTGACTTTCACTCCTTGACCCACCTATGTGAACGTGAGTTAGTCTTTAGTAACCCTTAACACCCACCCCTTCTTTATGGAGGTGGGATGAAGCTACATCAAATTGAGTCTCGTAGTGTTTAGTTTACATCTCATGATTTTCTAGGATATTAGCCTAAGAGATATGATGTGTGGGTTGATTGAACAGTAATAGATAGGGATTATCCTAGTTCTCGCCTTAACTCCCTTTCTTTGTTGTTACCTAGTACGCCTCGCATACATCCATTTTGGGTTGAGCATGTGTGAAAAACAACACAAAACTGTGATGTAATTTCTAGAGTTGAGATTAATTCCTTGACACTACGTGATAATTAGAATTAGCTCTATTATGATTAGGCATGACTTTCCCTCAACATGGAGTACCTCATCATAGATATGCCCCATGACCATTTATCTAATGGCAGAGTACCAATCTCATTGAGCTTGTTATGTTTCATACATGAGAATTGTTTGGTGAAAGTTATAAATTTTGGTAGATATCCTTATGTGTTCACCTCTATAACCCAAATAGTGTACTCAGTTTACCTAGTGATTGATATGAGTAGGTTGACTATATAGGTTACCTTATCATGGGAAGAACAATGGTTGTAAACTAGCTAGTGATGGGAATTAATTCATCCTATAACATTGGGTAATCCTATGACTTCATTAGGTCCTGAGATGAGGCATTTTGAATAATGATGAAGAGTGTCATGGGTAATGGTGTATGTCATGCATTATTAGGATTTGATAGATGTTGATTGTGTGTAGTAAGAAGTTGTTACCCTCATATTCCTTCGAATTAGAGATGTAGACATATTCCCTTTTAGGTGATAGAAGGAGTAGACCCTTTTTTTTAGAATGCAATGATGATAGAATAACACTATAGGTATCATCTAGTCGATAAGTGGTGGACTTGGTTCTCGAATTGATTTTTGGCGCCAATTTTAGATTTTTTATCGTAGGATTTTTTTTCTTTTTCTTTTCATCAAACTTATTTTTATTATTAATTTATATGTACAAATGAAACGTTTTCATATTTTATCAAAGGTTTTAGAACCAAGTCATTGCCACAAGGAAGTTTGATTTATAGAGGAACCCTTTGAATGAATAAGTACTCGACTGAAATGATGGACATGAAATCCTAGGACTAAGTGTTGTGTAGAGAGTATGAAGGAGCCTTGGATACATAAGACCTCGGTTCACCCTTTTTGCCCCTCTAGGTGATAATGTTGATGATATTGATGATGATGATGTTGTTGTCGATGTTGTTGATGTTGTTGTTGTTGATGATGATGATGGTGATGATGATGGTGGTGATGATGATGAGGAGGAGGAGGAGGACCATGATCAAATAAAAAAAACTACAATAACATTGCAGGTAGCCTTGATGGATACAAATGGGATAACATAATCCCTGGTCTTGTTGTAACTTTTATAGACCCACATCTAGCATAAGCAGATTTATGGATGCATGATACATGGGAGTCATATGACTTCACCTTGAGAGTATACCATAAGTGTGACATGAATAGTATTATAAGAACCCCTAAATTTCATATACTAGAAATTTATAGCTTGGTTAAGTTTATAACTCAGTTTACCATACCACAAGTGGGTGGTTTTCGGGGAAGAAATCCCTTTTTAGGAGTGGAGTGTTGTAACATACTCAATTCCATAAACATAGGCTAATCCTTGTTTCTTCTAGGCCCCTACTAGGCTATGTGTTATCCATTCTCCCATTCTCCCTCTTCATGACCCTTTTCATATAACAACCCTTTAGTATGTGTCATTCACTAATTAAGAATAGATTAGACCTTGTTGAGGTCTCTTAACTCTCAGTTGACTTTATATATAAAATTCCTTGATATAGTAGTCAGAAAAAATAGAAGAAGAAAAAAAATATGAATTTCAATAATATAGTAGGGTAAAAGAAAATTAATGAATGCATTGAATAAACAACAAACATACAACTAATTAAATTGTTACAATCAATGACCTCAAGAGACATTTTATTTGTTAATCATGTTCCTCACACCTTTTATAGCTCCCATAAAAAATTTCAAATGAATCAAACTACGTTTGCACCCTCGATTAAACTAGAAAGGAAAAATTTCTAAATAATCTAAGTTTAATTAATTAAGCTCATTATTACATTTAATTGTCATTATGTTTCCCTTACTCCCTGAAACTCGGCACATCTTCCCCTAGATGCACTCAATGCAATGCTCGCACAGAGCGTCAGTGCCATGACTGCGTCATGTTCTCTCTCCCTCTTCCTATCGGTTCTCAGATCCACGAACCCTGACTACCTCTCTACCTCTTCCCCTTCTCTCCCTCACCCTTGCTATTTCATCCTCCCTTCCTTCTCCTCGGCACCTCCAGCCATAGTCGCCATCCTTCCTCACTCACCTGACGCACAGACACCCTAGCCACAGGGCAACGCCCATCTGATGGCTTCAGCCACCACCTAATCTCTGCCACCAATGTCCGTAGGACCTCTCACCTTGGACCTTCTTGGGACCACCACGTATCCACTGGGACATCACCCCATCTTTTCTTTCACCCAGCCCTTGACACCAACACCACGCTAGGCAGAGCCCTGCATCGCAGGCAGTGTTGCCGCCTCATCTTCTCCCTCCTTTCCTTGCACCAACCACGTGAGAACCAGATCTACACTTGTAGGATGCGCCAAAGATCTTCAGATGCACACCCGATACCACCATCTCCTCTTCTTTCTCTATCACCAAAACAAGCACCAGCAACACAATTTGTTGAGGAAGCCGCCAAGGATGTTGTCCTCCTCCCTGAATACGAGAATATAGTATGGTCTACCACCCTCGGTGCAGCTATAGTTGTGGTGTCTTCCACTGCCCCATCAGCAGACGTCAACCATCTACCAAACAAGAAGCTCTCTGTCTTCTCCTTCTGTGACCTACCTTCCTTGGTCCGCCTGCTTCCGGCATGGGGCCTTTGCTGGTGCTTGATAACCTGCAACCAACCTCAGATCCCTTACACATTTGTCGTGACAGCTTGCTGAGATTAGACACTGCGACCATCAGTCAAGCAGTCGCAAAGGACTTGCTGGCCACCCCCAGAAACCTACTCACACCTTCTTTCCACAACCACCACGGTGCTCAGTGCCATCCAACCTCAATCAGGTCTTTCCCTTCAACCTGGTCATGAATATCCATGTCACAACCTCCGTCCAATTCTCCCTCGCCCACCTTCCACCTCTCTATATTCTTTGTCCTCCCATCTTCCCATGCGGTCTACCCTAGCCTCCAAGGCCGCCAACAGCTCTGCCAGGGATCACCAAACCGCACGACGACCTCCTTTGCTTCTTCAATATGTGCCAACATCATTAGCGATCTAATCCACATGAACTTGTATCGTCGCCATGTCCACAAATATGCATAGAATCACCTTGATCTCCTTCAGCATCACCTGCCCCGTGACTAACTCCACCATACTCCTCTTCTTCCTTCTTTACCTGCGCCTAGCAGAACCAAGTAGCACCTAGCAGCGTCGGATACCTCCAAGAAACCGTTGCCACTACCGACCCCCCATCCATCTCATGTGCACCTCCGTCGCCACCTATGGAGGTTGTTGCAGGGAAGCACCTTGCGGCCAGAAGTAGTTGCTGCCAACTGCAGAGACCAATGAATACTCCAGTGGACACCACCTACTGATCAACCTACTGCACTTGTCCTCCCGCTGCGACAACCTATTGTCAACAGACCCTCATCGCAGTCTTGACCTGCAACCATCGACAACTCCACCTAGACGTCGTCGCCAATGGTAGGCCCATCGTTGGCCTGGGAACCCTCCACATGTTGATGGCGATTATGCAACAGATCGGGAAGTCGATGACCACAAATAGGTATTTGACTCCACCACAATATGCAGACTGAAGGTCAACTACTACTTATCTGTAATACTACATGCAAGTCAGCCTCTTCTTCTATTCAGCTTTGATTCATCGTGATGCAACATATTAGACAAAGAGTTAATAATCAATTAAATAGAAGAGTAATTTCGATAATATAAGAGATGTGAGTATGCCTTTTCGTTGCTTCTTACCAATCCAGATCTGTCACAGTTGAATACATAATATGAATTCCAACGACTGTCTTAAGTACAAACTCTTCAACCTAACCATCTAGAATACATAGTTGTGTAACCAAATCCTATGGAATATGCTTGAAGTCTGGAATCCTGGTGGGCTTTTACACTTAATAATGGCATAGATGTGAATAATATGCATGGAATTGGCATATAAACTTTGTTTCATGGACTATTGTAGTCAATTCACTTCTATACCTAATCACCTTCAAGTATTTATATAGTTAGATAATAATTCAAAATACATACTGGTCTAGGAAATGTATCTACCTAGGTTGAGCAATTTTTGTATTAAAGGCACGTGAAATATGCACCATAATGTGTATTTGTAAATGTATAACATTGAAATCTACATCTATCCTTATACATTGTATAGTAATATTCATGACATGTTCAATAACTATATAATGCAATGTGTATACATACACACACTAATATGCATGTGAAATATGATGTTGGGAAGAATATATAAACACCTAGTATTAAAAATGAGAATAACATTACAAAACCTACTTCACATATATGCAATTTTTACTTTTACAACTAAATATGGATACAAGAACTAAAATATATACCTAATGAATGATATGTTCACTATATAAGATTCAAAACCTCAACACATCATTAGGTGACAATAATTTGGATACGATCTTATAGATCTACATTAGGAGTAGATATGCTTGTATGCTTTGGTTTGACTAACATACCTAATATATTCATAGGATGAAAAATCAGCCTTGTGGACCAAGAATATAGATTGAGTTAGTCTTTAGCTGTGAAGATCAGGTATGTACATCCTCTATTTTAATTTGGTCATTATTTGACTGAAACCTACTTTTCTTTTAATGAGGCATCTCTTGAACTTTTAATTCCACTTGAAATTCATTTACTTGGACATTCATATCTCATGTTCCTTATTCATTATATTCATGTGGTTGATGAACTACTCTGTTTATATGGGTTCTTGGACCCCCTTGCTATGATTGCCATTTTATGAAGAATTGACTGAATTGCTAGTCTTGCCTATCTATTTTATACATGCTACATGTTTGACTAGAATATCTAGAATAGTGGTACTTATGTACAACCATACTTATATAGGGCGTGCATTTCCGCCCGGGGTGTGTGTTTCCACCCTTAATTCTTTTAGGCCATGATCCTATGGTGTTATGGCCCTGTTTTAGATATATTTAGTCTACATTGTTACGCATGCAAATATTCATTGTTTTAATATGAATCTGTGGATGATTGTTATGACAAGACACTCTTTATTATCATGCTTGTAATCTGAATTTAATATGCCTCATTTCTTTTGTTACTTTTCTCTTAAACGTACCTAATTGCAAATAGCCCCCTTCTTGTGGGAACATTTCTTTTTGCACGTTTACCCCAATATAATGCCCAAAGTTTATTATATGTATATGCTCGGCCTTTGCTGACCTCTTTGTTGTTTCCTATGTTTCTGGGTGATGTTCCCTTCCACCCGCGTTTAGGTACATTGGAAGATAAGAGTTCAAAAAGATCACTAACATGACATGATCTTAAGGATAGCTTGGAATGGTTGGGTTACCCTCTGCTACTAGCTTTAGTTGTACTTAGTTCAAGTTTTTTTTTGTAAAATCACCTATTATGGTGAGGAACAATTGTATAAATGAATTATGAAGTGACTTTGTAATAGTTTTGTTTCCACTGCTTTATTATTACATGGCTCTTTTATTATATCATTTTGAGTGGATCCCCTTTCGGGTCTCACTCTTTACAAAATGGTATCAGAGCCTAAGTAGTCGGTAACTTGACTATTTTAAGTTATCCTTGGTTGACCCTTAATTAGATAGGTGACCCTTAGAGGTTATTCATAAACCTATTTACTAGTAGGCAATACCAATTAGGGTTTTCACCCCCTGACTAGTTTGGTCACTTGCACTCCTTGACCCACCTATGTGAACGTGAGTTAGTCTTTAGTAACCCTTAACACCCACCCCTTCTTTATGGAGGTGGGATGAAGCTACATCAAACCGAGTCTCGTAGTGTTTAGTTTACATCTCATAATTTTCTAGGATATTGGCCTAAGAGCTATGATGTGTGGGTTGATTGAATAGTCATGGATAGGGATTATCCTAGTTCTCACCTTAACTCCCTTTCTTTGTTGTTACCTAGTACGCTTCACATACATCCATTTTGGGTTGAGCATGTGTGAAAAACAACATAAAACCATGATGTAATTTCTAGAGTTGAGATTAATTCCTTGACACTATGTGATAATTAGGATTATATCTATTATGATTAGGCATGACTTTCCCTCAACATGGAGTACCTCATCATAGATATGCCCCATGACCATTTATCTAATGGCAGAGTACCAATCTCATTGAGCTTGTTATGTCTCATACATGAGAATTGTTTAATGAAAGTTATAACTTTTGGTAGATATCCTTATGTGTTCACATCTATAACCCAAATAGTGCACTTAGTTTACCTAGTGATTGATATGAGTAGGTTGACTATATAGGTTACCTTATCATGGGAAGAACAATGGTTGTAAACTAGCTAGTGATGGGAATTAATTCATCCTATAACATTGGGTAATCTTATGACTTCATTAGGTCATGAGATGAGGCATTTTGAATAATGATGAAGAGTGTCATGGGTAATGGTGTATGTCATGCATTATTAGGATTTGATAGATGTTGATTATGTGTAGTAAGAAGTTGTTACCCTTGTATACCTTCGAATTAGAGATGTAGACATATTCCCTTTTAGGTGATAGAAGGAGTAGACCCTTTTTTTTTAGAATGCAATGATGATAGAATAACACTATAGGTATCATCTGGTCGATAAGTGGTGGACTTGGTTCTCGAATTTATTTTTGGCACCAATTTTAGATTTTTTATCGTAGGATTTTTTTTCTTTTTCTTTCTGTCAAACTTATTTTTATTATTAATTTATATGTACAATGGAAAAGTTTTCATATTTTATCGAAGGTTTTAGAACCAAGTCATTGCCACAAGGAAGTTTGATTTATAGAGGAACCCTTTGAATGAATAAGTACTCGACTGAAATGATGGACATGAAACCCTAGGACTAAGTGTTGTGTAGAGAGTACGAAGGAGCCTTGGATACATAAGACCTCGGTTCACCCTTTTTGCCCCTCTAGGTGATAATGTTGATGATATTGATGATGATGACGACGATGATAAGTAGATGGTGATGTTGTTGTCGATGTTGTTGTCGATGTTGTTGATGTTGTTGTTATTGTTGATGATGATGATGATGATGATGATGATGATGATGATGATGATGATGATGATGATGATGATGATGATGATGATGATGATGATGATGATGATGATGATGATGATGATGATGATGATGATGATGATGATGATGATGATGATGATGATGATGATGATGATGATGATGATGATGATGATGATGATGATGATGATGATGATGATGATGATGATGATGATGATGATGATGATGATGATGATGATGATGATGATGATGATGATGATGATGATGATGATGATGATGATGATGATGATGATGATGATGATGATGATGATGATGATGATGATGATGATGATGATGATGATGATGATGATGATGATGATGATGATGATGATGATGATGATGATGATGGTGATGCTGGTGATGCTGGTGATGATGCTGATGATGATGTTGATGATGATGATGATGATGATGATGTTGATGATGATGATGATGATGATGATGATGATGATGATGATGATGATGATGATGATGATGATGATGATGATGATGATGATGATGATGATGATGATGATGATGATGATGATGATGATGATGATGATGATGATGATGATGATGATGATGATGATGATGATGATGATGATGATGATGATGATGATGATGATGATGATGATGAGGACCATGATCAAAGAAAAAAAACTACAATAACATTACAGGTAGCCTTGATGGATACAAATGGGTTAACATAATCCCAGGTCTTGTTGTAACTTTTATAGACCCACATCTAGCATAATCAGATTTATGATTGCATGATACATGGGAGTCATATGACTTCACCTTGAGAGTAGACCATAAGTGTGAGATGAATAATATGATATGAACCCCTAAATTTCATATACTAGAAATTTATAGCTTGGTTAAGTTTATAACTCAGTTTACCATACCACAAGTGGGTGGATTTTGGGGAAGAAATCCCTTTTTAGGGGTGGAGTGTTGTAACATACTCAATTGTAGAAACATAGGCTAATCCTTGTTTCTTCTAGGCCCCTACTATGCTATGTGTTATCCATTCTCCCATTCTCCCTCTTCAGGACCCTTTTCATATAACAACCCTTTAGTATGTGTCATTCACTAATTAAGAATATATTAGACCTTGTTGAGGTCTCTTAACTCTAAGTTGACTTTATATATATAATTCCTTGATATACTAGTTGGAAAAATTAGAAGAAGAAAAAAAATATGAATTTCAATAATATAGTAGGGTAAAAGAAAATTAATGAATGCATTGAATAAACAACAAACATACAAATAATTAAATTGTACAATCGATGACCTCAAGAGTCATTTTATTTGTTAATCATATTCCTCACACCTTTTATAGCTCCCATACAAAATTTCAAATGAATCAAACTACATTTGCACCCTCGATTAAACTAGAAAGGAAAATTTTCTAAATAACATAAGTTTAATTAATTAAGCTCATTATTACATTTAACTGCCATTGTGTTTCCCTTACTCCCTGAAACCTGGTGCATCTTCCCCTAGATGCGCTCAACACAATGCTCGCGTAGAGCGCCGACGCCATGACCACGTCATGGTCTCTCTCCCTCTTCCTCTTGATTCTCAGATCCACGAACCCTGACTACCTCTCTACCTCTTCCCCTTCTCTCCCTTGCCCTTGCTATTTCATCCTCCCTCCCCTCTCCTCGGCATCTCCATCCATAGTTGCCATCCTTCCTCACTCACCTGACGCACAGACACCCTAGCCGCAGGGCAACGCCCATCTGATGGCTTCAGCCGCCACCTAATCTCCACCACCAATGGTCGTAGGACCTCTCACCTTGGACCTTCCTAGAACCACCATGTATCCACTGGGACATCACCCCATCTTTTCTTTCACCCAGCCCTTGACGGAAACACCACGCTAGGCAGAGCCCTGCATTGCAGGCAGCGTTGCCGCCTCGTCTTCTCCCTCCTTTCCTTGCACCAACCATGTGAGAACCAGATATACACTTGTAGGCTGCGGCAAGGATCTTCAGATGCACACCCGATACCACCATCTCCTCTTCTTTCTCTATCACCAAAACAAGCACCAGTAACACGATTTGTTGAGGAAGTCGCCAAGGACGTAGTCCTCCTCCCTGAATGCGAGAAGACAGTATGGTCTACCACCCTCGGCACAGCTATAGCTGTGGTGTCTTCCACTGCCCCATCAGCAAACGTCAACCATCTACCAAACAAGAAGCTCTCTGTCTTCTCCTTCTGTGACCTACCTTCCTTGGTCTGCCGGCTTCACCAATGACTTGCAGTCAAGTCCTCCAGCATGGGGCCTTTGCTGGTGCTTGATGACCTACAACCAACCTCAGATCCCTCACACAGATGTTGTAATAGCTTGCTGAGATCATACGTTGTGACCATCAGTCAAGCAGTCACAAAGGACTCATTGGCCACCCCCGGAAACCTACTCACACCTTCTTTCCACAACCACCACGGTACTCAGTGAAGAGTGGATCCCCTATTGGGTCTCACTCTTTACAACAAGCCTCAGGACCAGGTACACCTCACTAAAACCATCTTTCCTATTGCATATTGTTGATACAATCTGCTGGTTATGGGTTTGTGGTGAGAGGAAAAAAATTATTTCCGCTGTTTGTGTTGTCCCACAAAACCCAATAGTGGTATCAAAGCCACATCAACGTACTATGTTTTAGGATAAATTGATATGATCAGATTTTGGTTTTACCATCATTTATTTATTGCATATGATTGGAATATTTAAAATGACTAATGTGCATATCCAACTAAATACCACATGCGACCACAGACTAATATGCATATATGATATGGCATATATGCAATTGATATGTTTCACGCTAAAATGGTTTTGATGGTGGATGTGTAGCATGATTATGGCCTATAAACCCCTATGTGTATGCTTAGTTGATTGTGTTGTTTGCATCTCGGTCTGCGTATAGCGTCCTTTCTTCTATCTCGATGTAACTTGATATAACTTGAGCCTTCTCTTCTACCTTTGCTCCCCCCCAATGTAACTCGGGGTTTCCCAAAGAGATATGTAAAGTAGGATAGATTATTTCATGTTATGTCAAAGAACGGAGGACACCCAAATGAGCGTATGGTGAATTGAGATGACCATATCATGGAGCGAGATGAGCGACTGGTGGCCTAATGAGGTGCACGATGACCTGATAGACCGATCTCCTGGAGGAGCCAGACGATCGGTTGGTGACACCCATCCAACTGGCTGGGAGGCTAAAGCACATGACTTCATGTTCTATAGGTTGATGCATATGATGTAGACCTAGATGACTGTAATTCCTTGTAGCTCTAAGAATTACAATAGGATGGCCATAATCATAGCTTTTATCGATATTGCATGTTTTCTAGTTGTGGTTATAGAATGTATATGATATGTAATATATACATGTGGTGATTGGATATGTATATGTACTTATATAAAATACCTCAAATACAATATTAAGTTGAAGATGCCTTCCAAAAGAAGCACACATGAAAAACTTGTTCGACTAAGTGTGGGCACGCCTTGGCGTGGTGTACTGTCTACCTCGTGGAAGTGTGATGGTGAATATGTGGATCTGCCTTCATAGGGTGCATATTCATCGTGTTGGCTTTTGGGTCAGACTTAACTTGGTGAACTTGATTGGATCAAGCACCTTGAGGCATGTAGATGTTTATGGCAAAGAGTTTCACATATCATCTATCTAGGAATTGCATATGATGCAATTGGCATGATTGTCTACCTTAAAAATCGGTCATGAGCGCCAGCGTTGGTTGGGTATTGATGCAACTATTTTGGATCTTGGCCACTAGAAGATTGTACACTACAATCTTCCAAATTGATACTTGAGGGTTATCAATTTGATCAAAATAGTGGGAGCCATAGTTAATTAAAAGTCTAATTAATATTGTCAAAATTATCAAATCAAAAAAGTTTTGAAAATTTGCTTAATTCTTTTATAGAATCTAAATGACAAACTGACGGCCCTTTTGTTTTGCGTCCAAAAGTGGAGGCGGATTAGGGGTGGTCGAGCTTTAACATTTATAAACCTGAATCCTTCTAGGCCCCCGCAACTTTGTTTACGGGGTCGAAGTAGTCATACGGGGTCGAACACAGGGACAAGAGGGCATTGTTGAGAACCAAGAATCGACACGCTACACTCCAGTAGATATTAAAAGATGATAAAATTCCAAAAATTGAATCAACAAGGTGTCACAAATAAAACAGGAAAAACTATCTCCAATTGGAGTTACAAGAAAGATTTAAGGTTTTATCAATTAGCAATTTTTAGGGGTTTTTATGCAACAGAAACGGCAAGATAAAATAAGAGCTAGAGCAGAGTACGAAGGATAAGACTGCAGTAAAAACAAGCGGTAGCAATAACATCATGTACCCCTCCTCTCAGAGCGGGCACCTCTATCCCAGTACCAACACCCCTCTCGAGGCTTCTGGCCTTAAGTTAGAGTGGAGTGTTACTGAAAATAGCTTCGTTCCAGGCACTCTCGTACTCCAGAATCGGACCAAACGCTAGAGTCGCAACACGACTCTCGAAGTTGTTGCGAAGGGAAAACACGGTTCGGTAGCTAATCGAAACGTGATCCAAATCATGCAAGCTAGCGCTCAGATATCAAACATAGCAATCCTCCAATCAAATATACCAAGCATAGAGCAATAAGTAATTAAATCTTTCCATTTCCATAAACATTAAAGGGTCTTAATACATTTCATGTAAACGGAATTAAATAACAGAATTAAATAACAGAATTAAAACTATGTCGCCCTCTTGATGTAGAAGGTCGACAGACTAAGCGACTCTCCCTGCCTGATATCGGTCAGAGGCCTAGCCCGATACAGCTATGTCGGGCGACACACCCTCTCGGGCGACACACACTACATGAAACCGTATCATTCAAGGACCCTGGCCGATATGCTCAAGTCGGGTAGCACACCCTCTCGGGCGACACTCATGACGGGCGGAGCGTATCGGGTTCGATATTGTGCCGGGCGAGGAGCGACGCGCTCTACCGTCGGGCACCCGTGTCTCTCATCTACGGTGGTCGATATCGGCCTTCAGTGTCGCCCGGGATAGTCCTAAGTGAACCATCCCCTCCCTCTCAGGATGAGGAAAAGCTCACCTAGTGTCGCCCGACACGAACACTGGGGCACGATATGCCTGCTCTCACAGCTTCCTCCGAAGGTGGCTCTGGTTCCCAACCGTTCGAACTAAGCTCTCACTTTGTCCGAACTTCCAAGAGTTGTCACTTCGTCTTCCTGTAGCTCCTATTTATAGTCAGCTGGTTGGGGAGAAGACGCGGTGCTCGAAGTGCCACGTAGCCACCTTAAGCACCAGTCATAGGACGGGCTGATACAGAGATATCGCTCGATGTAGATGGTGTCGGCTATCGGTCGTGGCGGGCGACGCGCCTGCCAGTGGGTGGTTGTGTCGCCCGACAAGCTTGGTTGTCGAGGTGAGCTGGGCTCCCTGTCGGGTAGAGGGCGTGGCGTCCGACAGCTTCTTCTTGCGCGACATCACTTCGTCGTTCGTCATTATGTCGTTTTACCCTGTCGAGCAGGGGTTGTATCGGGCGTCAGGAAGGCCGAAAGTAGACTTGGATTTATTCATGGGCTGGGTCATCCTTATTGCACCAAAACAAGGTGAAAACTCTGCAAAAGATGGGAAAATTAGGCTAAGAGTATTGCTTGGCTAATTATTGAGAAAATGCTGATAAAAGAGAGGAAAGTAGCAGAAAAGGGCAGTTTTGATAACAGAAAACAAGGCAAAAACATCACAAAATTCGGTGTTATCAACTCCCCCAAACTTAGCATTTTGATTGTCCTCAATCAATATTTAAACTTTATTTAGGAATGCTTCTTCTTGCTTGGCGCAGTTTTCTGTACAAAAGGAGAAACAAGGATCGTAATGCCTTAATGATAATGCTGGCTCATAACAAACGAAAGATCTTGCGTTCTTTGCCTTATTTACTTAAGTGGAGTTTTTCTCTACAGCTTCGGCGAGACTTGTCGTATGATTCTGAAGTTAGCTTACACACCAAATAGCTTTATTTTTTGGGGCAGAAAGTTGTGTAAGGGTAGGCTAAGGCTTTTTGGGTTTTCTCTTGTTTTCCATCAGTCCATCCAGGTAAGGGTCCGTTAGCGGGCAAGTGGTCCCTGCAGTCCAAGCCAGTTGGCTTTAGAGTAGTGATTTCACATCTTACGTACCACTGCCTCGGATCTACCATGCCTAAAGACGGGTACTTTTGGAAAAATGAGTGTGTATATGTAATTTTTTTTTCTTTCTTTTTATAAGGCACAACTCTCATGCTTTTATTCACACTCATAAAGCTTCTTTCTCTTTTTGGGATTTTTGTTGGGTAAGGGAAAACAAAGAGATTTCTTATTGTTTGGGCAGCTTTTTCCTTCTCCATACTCATCTCTTAGCTGTTTGTGAGATTATTATTTTTAAATTTTTGGCAAGTCAAGACATAATCTTTGGTTTGTTTAGGGCAGCATTATCAAAAAGATATAACAACAACTTGTATCGCAATAAGCACAAAGAGAAATGAACTTTGCAAGAAGTCACAACAGATCATTATTGTTATAACAACAACTTTGTACATATACATAGGGACAGAAATTTGTAAAGGGCAGGTTTTTGAAAATTAAAATTTTTATATATGGCATACATGCATAGATCAAATATATAGGAAGCTATAAGAGCACATCAGCATAGAAAGCTTGAAGAGTTAAGAAGATTTATACCTCCCTCACTGGCATATGGGTACCCCCCCAAACTTACTCCGCACTCTATCCCAAAGTGGTGAAGAAGGCAGGGTAAGGTAAAGTTTAGCCAGTGAGGGTTAGCTCGCTGATGTACTGCAATATGCTCCAACGAAGTTGCAGCATGCCATTGGGAGGTTGTCTAGCGGGTTCGCTCGGAGATGTAGCGGTTAAGTAGGAGCGTAACCCTCAAAATTCACTTCTGGCCCACCCTTTCTCCACATCTCCGTTGTGAACATGTACAAAAGGACTGATCATCACTCCCTAGTTCAGTTCCCTGGAGTGTGTAGTCAGGGTGGCCCCTCTCCCTTAAGAGGATGGAACCGGGGTGCCTCGAACTTGTTCAGAGGCCTTGGTTGCCGCACTCTTGCTGTCCCCGGAGATGGTCATAAACCACCACAGGGATAGGCTGATAACTAGGTGACTCTCTATTGGAGCTACCAAATCAAGAAAAATCCCCCCTTTCGTTGTTGTTGACGTTTCTGCCCGACAGTTGTTGCTGGTGGTTTCATCTGGGTGAGACATTCCTGTTGTCAAGTTCAACAATTATTAAAATGTTAGAACGGCTAAAAATTAAATAACGATTCTACTTATATCAAAACTTGGGTACCACCCATCGAGCGAAAACATCAGACGACACGAGATAGGACGACGTGAAAAGAATCGGCCGACACACCCTTGCTGCCCAATACGGTGTATCGGTCGATGCGACTACTGACAAGGTTCTTTTAAAGAAACCGTGTCGCCCGATATGGCGTATCGGGCAGACAAAATCAGTCATTTATTCATATAAAAAGGTGACGGGCGATACAAAATCCGACGAGCCTCGTAAACCCGATAAACAACTCGTGAAAAGCTTGCCGCCCGATATGGATTATCAGGTGAGCATTGTCGACCGGTGTATCGTGCATCAAGCATGTCGGGCGATAGAAGAAAATCGAACTAAACATGTCGTCCTGGCATACAACGCGCGATACCAAATCCGTGTCGGGCAATAATCCTAAACTGGCGATAAGTCTGTCGGGCGATAAACATGTCGGTCGAGAGGTCTGTCGGTCGATAAGCCTGTCGGGCTATACCTTTTCTCATAGGAGCCATCGCCCGATACCACAGTGAAGGCAACTGGTCGACATGGGAGCAAAAAGGGATGACTACTGCATGCGTTACAGGTGGCTAAAATGAGAAAAGTGTGTTAGCCCGACATGGTAAAACCACCATTCTTATTTATAGCCAGCTCGACCGGGGTGAAACGGACATCTTTGGGGCGCGCGTCGGCCAACGGGTCAGGCAGTTCCCGAGACTATGGTCACATCAGTCTCATTAAGGGCATTTATTCCCATGCACGATAGGGTGCACTCTGCCCAGGAATGTCAGCCCCCACGGCCATTGTGATGCCCAAGAGACTAAAGCCCGGGACAGGCGGTCTTGCGCGCGAGCTGAGCGGCTGCTCGAAATGAAGAAAACAAGGTGGAGAAAAAGCATTTGACGGGCAAACCATCATCAGCATAGGGTTGAATCCCTGACCTCAGACAGAATTGCTCCTCAAAGCTTCACAGAACCCAACGATGACCCATAAAACAGAGAGTCAACACATGTGGCACATGTATTGTCTCGGGCCTTATTACAAGTAATATAATGCAAACTACTCTAAAAAAAAGGAAAGAAAATCTCGGGTTGCCTCCCGAAGAGTGCTGAAGTTTGCGTCGCCAGCTCGACCGGTGTAAGATCATCTCATTCAGTCCTCGACTGTACCCGTATCTTGCAAACTTATCTCTGCCCTCCTAACAAACGCGTCGTCTTCATAGAACCTTTTTACCCTGTGCCCATTTACTCGAAAGATGTTGGTCGGATCGTCTTTGTCGTAGAGCTCCATCATTCCTGATGGGTATATTTTTGACATAAAGAACGGACCTGACCACCTTGTTTGTAACTTCCCAGGGAAGAGACGAATTGAGGATTTGAATAACAAGACCTTGTCCCCCTCGCTTACATCTTTTCTCCTGAGATGGGCATCATGCCACATCTTGGTCCTCTGTTTGTAGATCTTTGCATTTTCATAGGCACTCATTCTCAGCTCCTCGATCTCTTGAAGCTGCAAAAACCTCTTCTCTCCTGCTTTGTCGAGGTCCATATTCAGGAGCTTGATTGCCCAGAGGGCCTTGTGTTCCAATTCCAAAGGCAAGTGGCAAGATTTTCCGTAGATCAGACGGTAGGGGGTGGTTCCAATGGGTGTTTTATAAGTAGTACGGTAGGCCCAAAGTGCGTCGTCGAGTTTCATGGACCAGTCTTTCCTTGTTCGGCTGATAGTCTTTTCTAAGATCTGCTTGATTTGTCTGTTGGAAACCTCTACCTGCCCTGACGTCTGTGGGTGGTAGGGTGTAGCGATCTTGTGCTTTACCCTGTACTTGCGCAGGAGTGCTTCAAACTGTCTTTCTCCAAAGTGCGACCCTCCGTCGCTTATTACTGTGCGCGGTACACCGAAACGAGGAAAGATGGTCTTCTCGAAGAGCTTGACAACCGACTTGGCGTTGCAGGTTTGGGTGGCTACCGCTTCCACCCACTTCGATACATAATCCACTGCCACGAGTATGTACTGATACCCCCGGGATGGGGGAAACGGTCCCATGTAGTCGATCCCCCAAATGTCGAATATCTCCACTTCAATCTAATTTGCCATAGGCATTTCATTCCTCTTCCCTATGTTTCCTGTGAACTGACACTCTTTGCAAACCTTCACAAACTATGCAGCATCTTTAAACAAGGAAGGCCAGTAAAAACCTGACTATAGTACCTTTGCAGCTGTTCTTTCGCTGCCGAGGTGACCGCCATAGGGGGAGGCGTGGCATTCCTTTAAGATTTCCGCGGTCTCTTCTTCCGGGATGCATCTCCTGTATAAGTTGTCGGCGCATCTTCTAAACAGGAGAGGGTCATCCCAGTAGTAGTTTTTGGCATCTGCGAAAAGTTTCTTCTTTTGATAATACGTGATGTCAGGAGGCAATTCTCCACAGGCAAGATAATTGCAGATGTCTGCAAACCAGGGCAAGCTTTCTTCTCGATCTTGGACCAGCATGAGAGCTTCATCTGTGTAGTTGTCGTTGATGGGGGGTCCTCCCTGTTTCTCAGCCATGATTCTTGATAGGTGGTCTGCGACCACATTCTCTGCTCCCTTCTTGTCAATAATTTTGTGATCAAATTCTTGGAGCAATAAGGCCCATCTCAACAGTCGGGGCTTCGCATCTTTCTTTTTCATCAAGTACTTTATAGCCCCGTGGTCTGTGTAAACTTTGACCTTGGCCCCAACGAGATACGATATGAACTTATCAAACGCGAAGACGATTGCTAACATCTCCTTCTCGATCATCGTGTAGTTCACCTGAGCTTCGTCTAGCATGCGACTCACATAGCAGATCACATGGTGCTTTTTATCCTTTTTCTGCCCCAGGACTGCACCGACCGCGTAGTCGCTTGCGTCGCACATCAGCTCAAAAGGTAAACCCCATTCCGGCACTTGAAGGATGGGTGGCGAAATTAAAGCATTTTTCAGGGCCTGAAAAGCAGTGAGACAATCATTAGAGAAAACAAATTCAGCATCTTTTACCAGAAGATTGGACAGCGGTTTGGAAATCTTTGAGAAGTCCTTGATGAATCTTCGGTAGTATCCAGCGTGTCCGAGGAAGCTTCGTACTCCCGTCACGGATCTCGGTGGAGGAAGCTTGTATATCACTTCAACTTTGCTCACGTCCACCTCGATCCCACGCTTCGAGATCTTATGCCCTAGGACAATGCCTTCCCGTACCATGAAATGGCACTTCTCCCAGTTCAGAACGAGGTTGTTCTCCTCGCACCTTTGGAGGACCAAAGACAGATTCTTCAGACAGCTGTCAAAGTCCTTTCCATAGACAGAAAAGTCGTCCATGAAAACTTCTACGATGTCTTCTAGAAAATCCGAGAACATCGATATCATGCATCTCTGGAAGGTAGCGGGGGCGTTGCAGAGTCCGAATAGCATCCTTCGGAAGGCATAAGTGTCGTACAGGCAGGTGAAATTTGTTTTCTCCTGATCGTCGGGTAAGATGGGTACCTGGTAGAAACCTGAAAAGCCATCAAGGAAACAAAAGAAATCGTGATGCGCTAACCTTTCAAGAACTTGGTCAATAAAAGGGAGCGGAAAATGATCCTTCTTTGTAGATTGATTTAGTTTTTGGTAATCAATACACATTCTCCATCCGGTGACGGTACTAACCGCCACCTCATCACCCTTCTCACCTGCAACCACCGTCATCCCGCCCTTCTTGGGCACTACGTGGATCGGACTTACCCAATTGTTGTCGCTGATTGGGTAAATGACCCCCGCGTCCCTAAGCTTTATTACCTATTTCTTGACGACCTCCTTGAGCATCTGGTTCAACTTTCTCTGGGGTTGGGCCAGGGGTTTGGCAGACTCATCCAGGCTGATCCGGTGCATGCACAAGGCGGGGCTGAGACCTTTGATATCATCAACTGAGTATCCTATAGCCCCCCTGTGGAGCCTTAACTCCTCCAGGAGTCGGTTCAGCTGATGGCTTGAGAGGCTGGCATTCACGATGATGGGGTTACGGTGCTCTTCATCCAAGAATTCGTACTTCAAGCCTTCAGGCAAGGCTTTTAATTCCGGCTTTAGTCTGGGTGCTTTCTCCTGAGGCCCCCTTCAAGAGAAGCATACAGCGCAGACTCCACCCACTGACTCTCTTCTTGCAGCTCTTCATCGGAAAGGATAACGAGGTTGAGATGATGTGCGATTTCTGGGTTGTCGAGGTCGGGATCCTGACCATTTATGACCCTCAAGATGGGGTCTATGGTCCGGCTATCTTCCTCTATCTCCTCGCAGAACTTATTATAGCTATCTGTGAAATAGGCTGATTCGGACAGGGACGGGCTCCTCATGATTTCTTTCAGCTTGAAGTCTAAGTGGTCGTTTCCGACCCTTAGAGTGATCATCCCCTCGGATACATCTATCAATGCTCTCCCAATCGCCAAGAAGGGGCGTCCAAAGATGATCGGACAACGGGGGTCTTCAGCTGTATCTACGACGACTATATCGCAAGGGATGAAGAAGTCGCCAACCCTTATCGGCACATCTTCGACAATGCCCACGGGTCTCTTAAAGGTGTGGTCGGTCAACTCAATCCGCATGTTGGTTTGAACTATGTCTGTCAGGCCCACCCTCTGTGCGAAACTTAGGGGAATAAGGCTGATGCTTGCCCCCAAATCTGCTAGGCCCATATGCTCGACATTGTCTCTGAAGGCGAATGGGATTGTGAACGCTCCGGGGTCCCTTCTCTTGTTTGGCATGTCAGGCTTCAGGAAGGTGGAGGAGGCAGAAGCTAGATGCATTGTCTCTATCCTCCATCCCCTTCTATTCTTCGTGATGAGGTCCTTGAGGAACTTGGCGTACATGGGCATCTCCTCCAACGCGTCAAGGAAAGGCACTTCGAGATGCAGCTTCCTGATCGACTCCATGAACTTCTCATGACGCTCCTTCAGGTTCGCCCTTATCAGCTTGTATGGGAATGGAATCCTAGGAGTGTAGGTGTTCCTTCTGCCTGACAGCTCCTCAGGGAACTCTTGCGTAGACCCTTGAACGTCTGCTTGTCTCTCTTCTCCTTCGGCTGGGCCCGCGCTCTCAGGCCTTTGCTCGGGCTCAGGCCTGGCTTTGTCAGAGTGTTCCGGCGTCCTCCCAGATCTCAGGACTGCCATTACGGCAGTTTCGGGGTCTGGCGTGCTTTTATTGCAGGATTCTCCATCAGAGAAGTCATCTGGGCTAGCCGCCAATCTACCTCGTATTGGCGCATCTGCAAGCTGGCCATCTGGCACTGCATTGAATTCAGTGCTCCAGGGTTAGATAGCATCCCTCGCACCAGTTGGCTGATGATGGCATCTTGTCTCCTTATATATGCGGAGAGCTGACCAACCAGGTTAGGCTGGCTTGCCCTCTCGCTTCAACCCTGACATTCACTCTCAGAAAGGGACTGCTCGTGGCTAGGCATGGTTATCAAGGCTTGGCGGGACTAGTCACGGTTCTTGAGAGTTCCTGAAAAGGTAGAAAAATAATGTTCAGAAAACTGAATTATTGTTATTGAGCAAGAAACAGCAAATAAGAAAAACAAAAGTAAAGATAGTGCTGTCAAGATCATTTCTAAGCTTGAGGCACATGAGTGTAGTTAGTGGATTCAAGTTCATCTACAGTACCGCTATTTCCTTATCCCCGACAACGGTGCCATAAAGTTGACGGCCCTTTTGTTTCGCATCCAAAAGTGGAGGCGGATTAGGGGTGGTCGAGCTTTAACATTTATAAACCTGAATCCTTCTAGGCCCCCGCAACTTTGTTTACGGGGTCGAAGTAGTCATACGGGGTCGAACACAGGGACAAGGGGGCAGTGTTGAGAACCAAGAATCGATACGCTACACTCCGGCAGATATTAAAAGATGATAAAATTCCCAAAAGGGAATCAACAATGTCTTACAAATAAAACAAGAAAAACTATCTCCAACTGGAGTTACAAGAAAGATTTAAGATTTTATCAATTAGCAATTTTTAGGGGTTTGTATGCAACAGAAACGGAAAGATAAAACAAGAGCTAGAGCAGAGTACGAAGGATAAGACTGCAGTAAAAACAAGCGGTAGCAATAACATCATGTACCCCTCCTCTCAGAGCAGGCACCTCTATCCCAGTACCAACACCCCTCTTGAGGCTGATGGCCTTAAGTTAGAGTGGAGTGTTACTGAAAACAACTCCATTCCAGGCACTCTCGTACTCCAGAATCAGACCAAACGCTAGAGCCGCAACACGACTCTCGAAGTTGTTGCGACGGGAAAACACGGTTCGGTAGCTAATCGAAACGCGATCCAAATCATGCAAGCTAGCACTCAGATATCAAACATAGCAATCCTCCAATCAAATATACCAAGCATAGAGAAACAAGTAATTAAATCTTTCCATTTCCATAAATATTAAAGGGTCTTAATACATTTCATGTAAATGAAATTAAATAACAGAATTAAATAACAGAATTAAAACTATGTCGCCCTCTTGATGTAGAAGGTCGACAGACTAAGCGACTCTCCCTGCCCAATATCGGTCAGAGGCCTAGCCCGATACAGCTATGTCGGGCGACACACCCTCTCGGGCGACACGTACTACACGATATCGTATCGTTCAAGGACCCTGGACGATACGCTCAAGTCGGGTGGCACACCCTCTCGGGCGACACACATGACGGGCGGAGCGTATCGGGTTCGATATTGTGCCGGGCGAGGAGCGACGCACTCTACCGTCGGGTGCCCGTGTCGCTCATCTACGGTGGTCGATATCAGCCTTCAGTGTCGCCCGGGACAGTCCTAAGTGAACCATCCCCTCCCTCTTGGGATGAGGAAAAGCTCACCTAGTGTCGCCCGACACGAACACTGGGGCACGATATGCCTGCTCTCCCAGCTTCCTCCGAAGGTGGCTCTGGTTCCCAACTGTTTGAACTAAGCTCTCACTTTGTCTGAACTTCTAAGAGTTGTCACTTCGTCTTCCTATAGCTCCTATTTATAGTCAGCTGGTTGGGGAGAAGACGCGGTGCTCGAAGTGCCACGTGGCCACCTTAAGCACCAGTCGTAGGATGGGCCGATACAGAGATATCGCTCGACGTAGATGGTGTCGGCTATCAGTCATGACAGGAGGCGCACCTGCC
Organism: Alisma plantago-aquatica; assembly: GCA_963693085.1. NCBI lineage: Eukaryota > Viridiplantae > Streptophyta > Magnoliopsida > Alismatales > Alismataceae > Alisma > Alisma plantago-aquatica. Next base: position 1,314,481,714 of record OY856412.1, on the reverse strand, counting down.
GGTGGGTGGTTGTGTCGCCCGACAAGCTTGGTTGTCGAGGCGAGCTGGGCTCCCTGTCGAATAGAGGGCGTGGCATCCGACAGCTTCTTCTTGCGCAACATCACTTCGTCGTTCATCATTATGTCGTTTTACCCTGTCGAGTAGGGGTTGTATCGGGCGTCAGGAAGGCCGAAAGTAGACTTGGATTTATTCATGGGCTGGGCCGGCCTTATTGCACCAAAACGAGGTGAAAACTCTGCAAAAGATGGGAAAATTAGGCTAAGAGTATTGCTTGGCTAATTATTGTGAAAATGCTGATAAAAGAGAGGAAAGTAGCAGAAAAGGGCAGTTTTGATAACAGAAAACAAGGCAAAAACATCACAAAATTCGGTGTTATCACAAACACATATACATTATCATTTTGATCAGTTCATAGATGGGATAAAACTTCAAATCTGGTTTAGACCTTTAAGAAGTGTTCTCAATAGTGAGTGTAAACTTTAAAGTCCTTGAAAGACCAGAGCCAGTAGAACCACTACAAATGCGTCTAAGGGTAAAATTGGATGCTTACTTGAAGTATGACAATGACGCCTCTCACGCTAAGCTATATGAACTATGAGTTGCATAAATAGATTGAAGCATGGACATTCTTGAGATGGTTATACATCTTAAGAATCATGTAAAGCATGAAAGGTATAATGTCTTCAAAGCGATGTTTGAGTATAAATAGATAGATGGAGATAAAGTATAATATCATATGCTCAATATGATTGTGCATATACATTAACTGTGATTTCTTATAGGTCAAGAGTTGACCAAACACATAATTCTACAAATAGTTGTGTGAATCATATAGACAGTTTATCAAATGTTGAGAAACTTGGCCAGACCACTGTCGGAAGTGCTTGGCATGTTGATGCCAAAGCATGAATGAAGAAAGGAGAAAACCTTTGATAATGATCAGTAGAGTAAAGTCCATAGAATAAAGTAAGGTCAAGAAGTATTCTGAGGTCAAGCTTGATTCCAAGTCTTCATCACTCAAGATATGGAGAGGGGTAAGTAGGAAAGAGAAATAACCTCTTTATAGAGGATCTCGGTAAGATGAAAGAGATGGAGATCTCTACTTCAGGACCTGAGAAGAAGTAAGCTAGAAAATGTGTGGAGCAAGAGTTGTTGCCTTTATAGTTACAATATGACATTCATTGTCATATAATAGAATTAGTGAATTGCTATTATACATCTGCCATTAATAAAATCATCATACATCTTGTTTGTACAAGATTGTAATGAACTGATGGCAATGCCTATGTCTCATCAACTATACTTGATAGTTAAAGATACAAATGTGTATGACACATGTAATGAATGACATGATAACTCAAACTTAAATGCCTATAGCATAGTCATTTGTAGTGCATAAATGAGAATCACATTTCTAGAAATCCATATGATGGTTATCCTAACTCATTTTGGTTATTGAACCAATAAAGACATGCTAATCTCATTCATTGTGCAATATGACAAAGGTTCTTCACTAGATGTAGTGGGAGAACAATTATATTAAGGATTATACATATTGATGTATATAGACCTTTTAGAATAAATGCTAAAGGTAATCAATGATACTTCATTATATTTACTGATGACCTCAGTAGATATGGTAGTTTATATTTATGAAATACAAACATGAATCTCTTGAAGTGTTCAAGGAGATCATAAATGAAGTACATAACAAACTTGGTATAAGTATTAAATTTTGATATGATCGATATGGAAATACTTTGAACCAAGAGTTTGAGAACCTTCAGGAAGATCATGATAATGTATCATGATAGACTCCACCTGAAACACAATGATAGTGTATCATGAGAACTGTATCATAAAGAAGGAACTACACCTTGATGAATAAGAATGTGATTACTAGCTACACTTCAAATTTCCTTTTGGGCACATGCCTAACACTAAAAGAGGCACACTGGGAATCACAAAATGTTGTGGAATCTCAAAGTTCCTCAAGTAATACATAGAACTCATGGTTTTGGTAGAACACACGTAGAGCTTGAAAGATATATGATATCTTATGGACAATAAGGTGGTGAATTGATCATATGATGATTCAACAATCTACCTAGAAACTAGTGAGAGACCAAAACTGAGACATGGCTTAAAGCCATGAAATCCAATATGGACTCCATGTACATCAACAAAGTATGACTTTGGTTTATCCACTTGAGGGGTTAAAACCCATAGGGTACTTTTGGGTCTTCTAGAAGAAGGAGGGTAATTTGGCTGCAAAGAGTTTCTAATAAGTTCAAGGCATTGTGGTACACCTCATGTGGGTCCAGAGGCATAATAAATGGATTTAAAATAGTTAGATTATCCTTTTATTGCATTTAATATATGTACTACTGCCATGCTGAGTGAATTACAATTTTTAAACTGTCATGCTTACATGATTGCATTTAAGTTCTATTACTTGTAAACATCATAAATATCTTGGTTACCTGTTGATTTTCTACTCACTGAGCCAGTAGCTCACCAACCTACTGAACAATTTTTCAGGTAAAGGATTATCTCTTCCTAAGGAGACAAAAGTCAATATTTATCAAGAGTAGAACAAAGGTTTTGAAAGAAGAGTAGTTAGGATAGTTAGAAGGTCTCTTATCCTTCCTATGGATCCTGGGATTTAAAGAATGAGAAAAGAGAGAAGTTTGAAATATAATGTACACGATGTATATTAAGTGTGAAACTCTTACTTCTATATAATAGACAGAATCTGCTATATCTTATTATTATGTTAAATTGAAACTTATCGTTCTGTAAGTGATATTAAAATATATTTTAGAGAGAAAAATATTGCAGTTTTTTCATCAAATTTATGCCCTAATATCATGATTAGTGGTAATCGTGGGATGTGGGTGTAACAGCTTGGTATCAAATCATAGGTTGAACCTAAAATGAGTTTAGGTTTGGGACATGGGTGATAAGAGACCGATAGGATTATGATGTTTTCCTCTTTGAACTGCAATTTTCTAACATATGTGTTCTGTTATGGATATGCAGACGGAAGGAAGAGAATGTGGACATGGTGAGGAACAAGATAAAAGCCATTATGGCCATGAACCTCGAGCAATGGCTCAAGGTGGATAGTATAATGAGGCAACAAGTATGTATCGTATTTTTCTAGAGACAAAAGAAAAATACAAGATGGATAGGAGTCTTCATCTTCTAGTAAGGATCTGATGAAATCCTATGAGTTGGTCAAGAATCTTGGTGGAACTGAATTTTTTGGAACAACATATCCAGCTGTGGCAGAGGTGTGGCTTCGACAACTGGAAAAGGTCTTTTGCCTAATGGAGTTATTAGAAGATAAGAAAATCAATCGTGTAGTCTATTTACTCAAGGGGGATGCTGAGTTGTGGTGGTAGGGAGTGGAAGATAAAAGGAGAAATGCAGAGATGACCTGGAAGGACTTTGTGGATGAGTTTCACCTTAAGTATTTTCCTCCTACCTTTCTAAGTGATAAGATTAAACAGTTCAAGAATATCAGACAAGGAAGTATGACAATTGGTGAATATGAGGTACATTTCACAAGGTTGGCAAATTTATGTCTGCAACTTGTGCGTGATGATGTAGAAAAGTGCAGAAGATTTCAACAAGGTTTAAGATCAAAGATTAGACACAATGTGTCATCCATTGGTCGAAGAGACCCAAAAACTTTGGGGAATTTGTGGAAGCAGCGAGACATGTAGAAGAGTCAGTTAATGTTGATAAGTAGTCTGAGAGTAAGAAAACATCTGGAGACTCCAATAGAGGGGGACAAAGTAGTGGTGGATACATAGGAGGTGGTGGTTTCTTTTCTAAGATAGGATGAGGACTTGGTTGTTTTGGTAGACAATGATCTAGGTTTTCACCAAGTGGAGGAAGGCCCAATTCTAGTAGATGGAATATACAGTCTAAGTGGGCACCTCCAACTAGGTCTTTAGGATCTTCAGTGTCAGTGACAGGACCGCAGAGACATGATGCATCCATATGTGACAATTGTGGTAGGGCACATTCTGGTCAGGTTGGGAACTAACGCTCCAATATGTTTTCATTATAGACATATGGGACATATAAAAAGGGACTGCCCAAAGCTTCCATATGTTTCAAAACAAGGTTCATAATTACAATTTCAGACTCCACAGAGACAAGCTCCAGTTAGAGGGGCAACTTCTTCAGTGGCTTCAAGTTTTAGAGGGGGAGCACCTAGTACCAATAGTGGACAGTGAGGACAACGTGGCAGGGGGAGAGCTACTAGACGCTTCTTCTCAATGACACCATCTGAAGGTGTGGTTTCACCCAGAGTTGTGACAGGTGAGATGCTTCTCTTTAACAACATTTTTGTTATAATATTAATAGATCTCGACACAACACATTCTTTCATTCAAAGATTGATAGTTAGTGGACTAAATCTTCTAACCCAAGATTTATGTTATGAATTGTTTTTAAAAGTTCCACTAGGTGAATCCTCAATTTCGAAAAATGGCATGGATGTCTGTTAAGTTTTAGTGGAGTTAATCTCATACCCTTAGATATTAATTCTTTTCAAGTCATTTTGGGTATGGACTACCTTGAGACATATCATGTCCAGTTAGATTGTTGGAAGAAAGAAGTTATCTTTCAATAAGGTGGTTTTTCATGTGTATTTATTGGAGATAGAAAAGTCTTACCCTCATGTATAGTATCAGCTGTTGTAGCTGATAAGATGATGAGAAAGGGGTGTGAGGCATTTTTAGCACATGTGGTGGATGCTAGGGAAGAGAAAAGAGCAGTCAGTCTAGTAGATATTCCAGTAGTATATGATTTTTTAGATGTCTTACCTGATGAGTTACTAGGTTTACCACCTGAAAGAGATATTGACTTTGAGATACAGACTTTACCTGGTAGCCATCCAGTAGCATTACCTGCCTATAGAATGGCACCTGGTGTAACATCCCTGACCTGGATTATGTTTTAACCCTAGGTGTTTTGTTTAATAAAGACAATTATATGCTTGTTCTTATCTTTTGAAAAGTAATTAAGGTTCAAGAGGAACTTATATTTCAATTTTAGTCCTTTTTTAATAATGTTGAAACAATGTTTGCTTAGTTTGGACTAAAGTGCAAATTACCCAATGTGAGGGGTTAACTTGCAAATGTTACTTTATAAATGTTCCTCATGTATTGAAGAATCATGAGAATGAAGATGATGCAGAGGTATGGCTTGGGAAAGCTTGAGTAACAAGAAAGAGCTGATAAAGCAATGTTTGTGCATTAAAACCTAGTTTTGGTGTAATGTGCAATTTACCCAAAACCTAGGGTTCAATATGCAAATTACCACTTCAAAGTAGTCCCTAATGTTTCTTGGCATCATGTAGAGCAAATAAAATGAGAGTGCATATCATTTGTATCATTTTGGAGGAGAGAGAATCTTGATATTAAAATAATCAAGATTTAAGCATAATTGGAACTTTACTTCAATTTAATGCAAAAATAAATATATTAATTGAAGTGCCCTTCAACCAAAATTGAAATAGTTTAAATCCATATATGTGGACGACCATGTGCCTTGCAAAGGCATGAAAATATCTAAGGGAAGTGGATAACTCACTCACATTAATATTAGAAAAAGAAATATCCACTCACTTATGGATATTATTATAATATGATTTAAGGTGTTTAATTTGTTTTTATTTAAATCATGGATAATTGATAGGAATAATAGTCAAAAGAGATATCCTTGTAACCAAGGAAGGGAAGGGGGAAAGTGGCAAGGAAATGGAGGAGTTATCCCCTACTTTCTCTCTCCTAAAATGAATTTTTAATAAAATGCATATATGCTCCTTTATCCATGAGTTGAAAGGGTAATTTCGAAACCCCTTTCACTTCTTGCTTGGAAAAATGACCAAGGGAGCTTAGAGCAACAGGAGGACGACCCCAACCTGTTGGTAAGCTTCTTGACCCTCTTTCACCTTGAATTCATGGTGGAAATCACAAATCAATGCTTGATTTCTTCTTTTCTTCACTCCATCTCCAACCCTAGCCAATCTTTTCACCCAAAAGCTTGAGTACGAGCCTAGGGAGAGTTGCAAAATCTTCATCCACCATTTTTGACGTGAATCTCCAAGCTTTGAATCTCATTTGGAGGCGGGTTTTATAACTTGAACCCTTAATATTGTTATTGCATTCAATTCCTTATCAATTGTTGATCCTTTCTTCATTCTCAAAATTTTATTTGGTTGATTGATGTAATTTCCATGAAAATCACAGCAATTTTCGTGGGTTTAGAGATTGATTATGATGACATCATCATAAGAACACACCTCCCCAAATATCTATTGTAAATGGTTTCCAACAAAATGTTCCAAACGGTTTCACCAAACCGTTTGGAGACCAAACGATTTCCAAACCGTTTGGAGGTTTGGATCCCAAACCGTTTAGAAGCATTGACCGTTTGGATGGGTTTACCATTTGAGTTCAGGACCCTAGTTCATGTTGGATGATGATCTAATGGATCCGATTGATTAATTCAATTTATGGAAAATCCTTCAATTAAAAACCCTAATCGGGTTAAGTGCTGAAATTACAATTGATTGATTTAATTTTTGGGTTGACTTAGCCCAAACGGTCTCAAGACCGTTTGGAGGTCACCCAAACGGTCTCAAGACCGTTTGGAGGTCACCCAAACGGTCTCAAGACCGTTTGGAGGTCACCCAAACGGTCTCAAGATCGTTTGGAGGTCAACCAGGACCGTTTTGAGGTCTAGGGTTAAGTATGGTTGAGTATTTGAAGGTCCAAAGATACCAAATTGAAATGCAATCAATTGTTGATTTGATGATCAATCCAATGATCCAAACCCTAATTGAATTCCATAAATTTCAAGGATGGAATGGGGAAAACGGTCTCAAGACCATTTGGAGGTCATCCAAATGACCTCAAGATCGTTTGGGGTCTGGTCATATCAAAGATTTGATGATGATTCATTAATTGCAATGGAATCAATTCCACAATGTTGATCATTGATGGCTATTCGATTCCAAGCCCTAATTGAAGGTTCCTTGAGTTGAAATCCTAGATCAATTGGGTTCAAAACCCTAATTGATGGTCTAATTGAATGTTCATTCAATAGTTCAAGTGATAAATAAATCAAGGACTCAATTGATAATTGGTTCATCCATTGAAATCATGAATCGTGTAAGTGTTGAAAGGACTTTTTGGTCCATTCAGTTTTGAGATGGTTTGGACCAAACAGTCTTAATACCATTTGAGCCCAAACGGTATCAAGACCATTTGGGTCCAAATGGTCCCAAACTGTTTGGAGACCCAAGTTTATTCGGTTTCAAGGGCAATTTTCCCAAATGGTTTCAAACCGTTTAGAGATCAAAGGGTCAAGATCGTTTGATGATTTAGTGTGATCAAATAAATTAATAACTCAATATGATGAAGGATCAACTGACCCTATAATTGTTATTAAATTATCTCAAAGACAACCTCTAGGATTGTACCTTTATGGTACCAAGTAATTGGTAACCTTATATGAGCTATTCCTTGAAGCATTAAGCAAGCATTATTTCAATACACTATGTCAACCCTAATTGAATGTACTTAATTGAAGGGTTGGTTGATCTAATCTAACCAAGTTTGACATATTCAATATCCTAAAGAGAGTGAGAGAGAGAGAGGAATCCATACATGTAGAATAACCATGTAATGGACAAGCCTCAACACCTTCAACATGAATGATTAAGCAATTAGGGTATGATCCTTAATAAAGAGATCATGAAAACTTAATCAAGAAGGTTGTTGAGCCCTAACCTTAATTTAGACACTATCAGATGTAACCCAAATCTAGGGTGATGGTGTGACTCTAAACTAGGATGATATTATGTGAAATCCAAACTTCGGGTGACTTCATGAAAACCCTAAATTGAGAAGATACTTCATGAATCCCTAATTGAGGTTGATTCCATGTGAATCCCTAATTGAGGTTGATTCCATGAGAATCCCTAATTGAGGTTGATTCTGTGAGAAAACCCTAACTATGGGTAATGTGATGTGAAAGTCTGACGAAGGGAGATACTATATGTAATCCAATCCCTAATGAAGTATGATAGTATGTGAAACCCTAATTCAGGGCAATTATGAGTGAAACCCTATTCTATGGTAATAGTGTAGGTTAGGGTAATTAGATGCAAAACCCTAAATGGGATGAATAGTAAACCCTAATTATGGACAATTGAATAAGAAATCCTAATTTTAGGATAAAGTGCATGAAACCCTAAACTAGGGTAATGTAGAATAAAACCCTGGTGTATTGATATGAAAATGAGAAACCCTAATTGAGGGTGATTCTATGAGAAACCCTAATTGAGGGTGATTCTATGAGAAACCTTAATTGAGGGTGATGCCATGAGAAACCCTAGTTGGAATGAATAGTAAACCCTAATTATGGGCAATGTGATAAGAAACCCTAATGAAGGGAGATGTTATGTACAATCCTAACCCTAATGTAGGGTGATGCTTTATGCAATTCTAACCCTAATGAAGGGTGAAGGTATGTGCAATCCTAACCCTAATGAAGGGTGAAAGTATGTGAAATCTCTACCCTAAAGAAGAGTGATGGAATGTGAAATCCTAACCCTAATTAAGGGTGATTAAATGTGAAACCCTAACCCTAATAAAGGGTGATTATATGTGAGACCTTAATCCTAATAATGAAATGATGACTAATACCATAATAAGGGAAATACCTAAAGTGATTGATTATAGGAAACTTTATAGCAAGTAATGCCCTAACTTGAGATGAGTCCATATCATTATAGATAGTTAGACAACTCTAATGTGTGTTCCGTAACCTATGCACTTTATGATAAAGGTGATAGGTTAGTGGATAAAAGTATTAAGATGGGAAATACCTTAATACAACACAAGTTGATAAACTTAAGTAAGTTAAAAGTAATAAGGAAAGTAATGCTTCAAGACATCATAGATATCACATTCAACTCTTTAACAATGTTAGTAATGGTTACCTGGTGAGAGGTAACAAGATGTTTTATGGGTCTTGTGAGCCATGATGTTAAATGTTACCTAGTGAGAGGTGACAAGATATTAAATGTGCTATATGAGCCATGAGAATGGTTATTGCCTAGTGTTAGGTGACAAGATGTGGTGATTTTGATAAGATGCATAGGATTGGTATAGTCCAATACCTGAAATAATATCACGAGTTTGGCATAGTCCAATACCTAGAATAATATCACGGGTTTGGCATAGTCCAATACCTGGAATAATATCACAGGATTGGCATAGTCCAATACCTCGAATAATGTCACAGGATTGGTAACAACCCAATACCTGGAATAATATCACAGGATTGGTTAAATCTCAATACCTAGAATAATATCACATGATTGGTTAAATCCCAATACCTAGAATAACTACACAAGATTGGTAACAACCCAATACCTAGAATAATATCACATAATTTGTTAAATCCCAATACCTGGAATAATATCACAGGATTGGTTAAATCCCAATACCTGGAATAATGTCACAGGATTGGTAACAACCCAATACCCAGAATAATATCACAGGATTGGTTAAATGCCAATACCTGGAATAATGTCGCAGGATTGGTAACAACCCAATACTTGGAATAACTACACAGGATTGGTAACAACCCAATACCTGGAATAACTACACATGGTTGGTAACAACCCAATACTTGGAATAATTGCACAGGTTTGGCACAGTCCAATACCTGGAATGTATGCATGGGTTTGGCATAGACCACTACCTGGAATAGATGCATAGGTATAGCATAGTCTAATACCTGAAATGGTAGTATGAGTTTGATAATGAGTTAATCTGAGATGTTGCACATGATTGGTATAGCCCAATGCCTGAAATAGAAGTACTGATTCAACACTTGAGTAACATATGATGATGTACACTTATATGACTAATGTGATTCAAGATTAGTCTAGCAGATTGGCTAAGGCCAACAGATTGAAACAAGAATGTTTCATGAGTGACATATCAGAATAATAAGTATCACAAGAGAAGCTTGATATGTTGGTTTAGTTTGATGGATAAATGATATACATGTCCTTCCTATTCCTTAAAAAGAGAATAGATGATTTACTGTTCTACCCTAAATAGTTGCAATACTTTAAAGATGAGAATAATCTAAATTGCTTATCCTCTACTCAGTTTTATATTATTTAAACGGCAATAATGATGTTTCTGGAGGAGAGTTATATCTCTCGCTGGGGTAATTTTCAATTGTCTCACCCCCGTGGGAACCAACATTTTTAGGTGGACGAGTATGAAGGAGACTGAGAACATCTTGTAGAGGAAGAACTTCAGCAGTAGCAGGTTCAACAACAACAATACAAGTGGAGTGTGTTGTCTGTCATGTTTGTAGATAGAAGTCCTATGTGTCGTCTCTGTACTCTCAGGTCCTCGGAGTTATTAGTTAGTGATTTTAGTAAACCGTATTGAGATTTTGGCTTGATGCCTCGAGATCCTTATGTTGTATGTGTTTAGCTTTTAATAAGACAATTGATGTTGTAAACCTCGAGAAGAGGTGGTACAATATATGTACTTAGAACCAAGATGTAAATGTAATACATTGGTTCTCGTTGAAAAAGTTTTCCTATGATTGGATCTCTTTGAAAAAGGTTTTAATTTTTAGTGATTTTCAGTAATCCGTTGTTAATGATCGCTTCTGCTTAAGTAAATCTTGTTTACATGAGTTGTTCGCCACAATTTAGTGGTATCAGAGCTCTAGGTTCGCTGAGTCTACAGAGACATAGGACTAAGGTGTCGAGTCTGTTCTAAGTGAATCTAGTGTATCTTATAAGTGTCTTATGCTTATGCAGAAGAAGATATATAACTCAAAGATGTCTAAAAAACATGAGGAACACGTTGTTGAGAGCAATGTTGCTGCACCAGTGGGAGGTGCAAGGGATCAGGCAAGGGAGGAACCAGTGCCTGAAAATCCCCATGTTGATGAAGTCATGAGAGGAAACCCAGATGTTTATAATCTTTTTGGACAACTCGACCACATTGAGGCATGTGGCAGACCAGATGCCAGCACCGACACCCAGAGCACCAGTTTTCAATGAGGGATATGGCTGGTAAGACCTTTGAACGACTACGTCGTGTAGGAGCCATAGAATATGCTGGAACATCTGACCCAGCAGATGTTGATCTTTGCCTCACTAAGTTAGAAAAAGCCTTTAAGATTCTTAGTATCCCAGAGGTTGATAAAGTTAAACATGTTGTATACCTTTTGAAGGGTAGTGCTGGACATTGGTGGGATATAGAAGAAATAAAAAGGAATGATGAAGAGGTTGGTTGGGAGGAATTTTATCGAGAATTCATCAATAAGTAATTTCCAAAGACATACTTAGATGAAAAGATCTCACAGTTTGAGAAAATTCGACAGGGAGCCACGTCGATAAATGAATATGAGGTTAAGTTTATGGAACTTTTGCATTTTTGTCCTCGATTGGCAGTTACTGAGGAGGATAAGATCCGACATTTTGAGAAGGGATTGAATGTTGAGAATTCCATCCTGGCATCTGCCCTAGAAAGTCGAGAGAGGTTTGCCACATTTGTGGAGTCTATACGGAGGATAGAAAGGTCTACGATAAAGAAACATGAGACAAACCTTAAAAGAAAGTCTACACAGTCACAGGGACCAATGATTAGTGGTACTAAACAACCAAAATCTTCACCATTTCAACCTCAATATAGTGCACCTATGCAGGGGTCATCAAGTTGGGGTCAAGCTTGTCATAAATGTGGACAGCTAGGACATTTTAGACAACAATGTCCAAGGAGAAATAGTGAGGTGACCCAACAGTCAAGGCATAATCTGCAAAATCCACAAGGACCTCAGTCCGGTGGAGCAGATGGTGGAGGACGAAGACAAGTGTCACAGTTTGGTCCATCTACTTCTGGTAGTAGTGGACAAAGGCAATAACAAATAACAACTAAGTCCATGTTTTGGGACAGATAAGATGCTAGTTAACTTGTAAAAGGTAGACTTGTCAAGATAGAACTTTCTATTTTGAGTTACCTTCTGTTTCCTACTATAATAAAGGTAATTTTTGTTTAGTTTATCTGTATAATCCTTTAAGGATATGAGTAAGAGATAAGAAGGATGAAAACTTATGTTCAGTTTAATATCCTCTTATATGTTTGTAAATTTATCTTTTCATGCAGAAAGGGGAAAAATGTAATAGAAACACTCAGAGAAAATCTGAGATACTAAGTAGTGAAATTTAAAGAGATCTTAAGAATATGAAACATAATATAAAACAAATACATACTACCTAAATTAAGTTCTTGAATACTCTGGCCAGGTATTCATTTACTGAAGGCAAGGTAAGTATGACATACCTAGATTGTTATCTTTTTTATTACCCTGATCAAGTAATCATTCTGAAACAATCCAAAGAAAGGAGTAGGAGATGTGGCATGTATATTTCTACCACATTCTAATTGATATATGAAGGAATTTGATTTAATTATAAATCAACTTATAAACAAAAGAAGATGTTTGGTATAATGTATACCCTAGTCTGAAGACCTAGAGGTAATAAGTTACCTGATGGAAGGTAACAATAATCAGTGATGAACTAAAGGTTTGAATACCTATATTTAGTAATCATGGTGAAAATGATATTAAGAAATGATGACAAGTAATCATCCATATGATTCCTATGATGGTGGCAAGGAACCAAGAAAGAAATAAGAGTAAATAACCCATGAACAATAGAAGGTTCATGTAATGCTTAGAGGAGATGATAATCTCTTCTCATGAATAAACAACCCTGGATAACAATAGGGTGATAAGAGGAATATGATCCTTTGTTTTCTTTTCTTTCAGGGACATGGCAACCAAGTGGGTCTTAGAACACTTGATGTGTATAAATTAAAAGTGACTATTTGATGGATACTTAGAAGAGTATCAATTGTCTTGGACTTGGGTTCCAATAAAAAGATATGTATAACAAGAAATGTCCCAGGATGAAAGAAAGATGAAAATGTGATGTGATTTCAGCACATGTGATGGATACCAAGGTAAGGAGTTCTGGTATGAGATAAGTTATGTTGACCACCTAGAATCATTAACTGTGGAATCAGATTGGTTATATAATATAACATGGACATCATATGTTAGGGGTTTATGCCTTGCATAAACATGACATTGATATGTTATGTGAAGACTTGATGAGATGATGGATAATATCTATTTTCCTTTATCTGGGATTTCGGGGACGAAATCCTTGTTAGGGGTTTATAATTTGTAACATCCCTGACCTAGGTTATGTTTTAACCCTAGGTGTTTTGTTTAAGAAAGACAATTATATGCTTGCTCTTATCTTTTGAAAAGTAATTAAGGTTCAAGAGGAACTTATATTTCAATTTTAGTCCTTTTTGAATAATGTTGAAACAATGTTTGCTTAGTTTGGACTAAAGTGTAAATTATCCAATGTGAGGGGTTAACTTGCAAATGTTACTTGATAAATGTTCCTCATGTGTTGAATCATCATGTGAATGAATATCATGCAGAGGTATGGCTTGGGAAAGCCTGAGTAACAAGAAAGAGCTGATAAAGCAATGTTTGTGCATTAAAACCTAGTTTTGGTGTAATGTGCAATTTACCCAAAACCTAGGGTTCAATATACAAATTACCACTTCGAAGTAGTCCCTGATGTTTCTTTGCATCATTTAGAGCAAATAAAATGAGAGGGGAGTCTCATTTGTATCATTTTGGAGGAGAGAGAATCTTGATATTAAAATAATCAAGATTAAAGCATAATTGGAACTTTACTTCAATTTAATGCAAAAATAAATATATTAATTGAAGTGCCCTTCAACAAAAATTGAAATGGTTGAAATACATATATGTGGACGACCATGTGCCTTGCAAAGGCACGAAAATATCTAAGGTAAGTGGATAACTCACTCACATTATTATAAGAAAAAGAAATATCCACTCACTTATGGATATTATTATAATATGATTTAAGGTGCTTAATTTTTTTTTCTTTAAATCATGGATAATTGAGAGTAATAAGAGGCAAAAGAGGTAGCCTTGTAACCAAAGAAGGGAAGGGGGAAATTTTCAAGGAAATGGAGGAGTTGTCCCCTACTTTCTCTCTCCTAAAATGAATTTTTAATAAAATGCATATATGCTCCTTTATCCATGAGTTGAAAGGGTAATTTCAAAACCCCTTTCACTTCTTGCTTGAAAAAAACGACCAAGAGCTTTTAGCAACAGGAGGATGACCCCCAACATGTTGGTAAGCTTCTTGACCCTCTTTCACCTTGAATTCATGGTGGAAATCACAAATCAATGCTTGATTTCTTCTTTTCTTCACTCCATCTCCAACCCTAGACAATCTTTTCACCCAAAAGCTTGAGGACGAACCTAGGGGGAGTTTCAAAAGCTTCATCCACCATTTTTGACGTGAATCTCCAAGCTTTGAAGCTCATTTGGAGACTGGTTTTATAACTTGAACCCTTAATGTTGTTATTGCATTCAATTCCTTATCAATTGTTGATCCTTTCTTCATTCTCAAAATTTTATTTGGTTGATTGATGCAATTTCCATGAAAATCACAGAAAGTTTGGTGGGTTTAGAGCTTGATGATGATTACATCATCATAAGCACACAACTCCCCAAATATCTATTGCAAACGGTTTCCAACAAAATGGTCCAAACGGTTTCACCAAACCTTTGGAGGTTTGGATCCCAAATCGTTTAGAAGGGTTGACCATTTGAGGTCATGACCCTAGTTCATGTTGGATGATGATCTAATGGATCCAATTGATTAATTCAATTTATGGACAATCCTTCGATTAAAAACCCTAATCGGGTTAAGTGATGAAATTATAATTGATTGCTTTAAATGTTTGGGTTGACTTAGCCCAAACGGTCTCAAGACCATTTGGAGGTCAACCAAGACCGTTTGGAGTTCTAGGGTTAAGTATGGTTGAGTATTTGAAGTTCCAAAGATACCAAATTAAAATGCAATCAATTGCTGATTTGATGATCAATCTAATGATCCAAACCCTAATTGAATTCCACAAATTTCAAGGTTGGAATGGGGCAAACGGTCTCAAGACCATTTGGAGGTCATCCAAATGACCTCAAGACCGTTTGGGGTCTGGTAATATCAAAGATTTGATGATGATTCATTAATTGCAATGGAATCAATTCCACAATGTTGATCATTGATGGCTATTCGATTCCAAGCCCTAATTGAAGGTTCCTTGAGTTGAAATTCTAGATTAATTGGGTTCAAAACCTTAATTTTTGGTCTAATTGAAGGTTGATTCAATATTTCAAGTGATAAATAAATCAAGGACTCAATTGATAATCGGTTCATCCATTGAAATCATGAATCGTGTAAGTGTTGAAAGGAATTTTTGGTCCATTCGGTTTTGAGATGGTTTGGACCAAACGGTCTCCAGACCATTTGGAGACCAAGTTCATTCGGTTTTAAGGGCAATTTGCCCAAACGGTTTCAAACCGTTTAGAGATCAAAGGGTCAAGATCGTTTGATGATTTAGTGTGATCAAATCAATTAATAACTCGATATGATGAAGGATCAATTGACCCTATAATTTTTATTAAATTATCTCAAAGACAACCTATAGGGTTGTACCTTTAAGGTACCAAGTAATTGGTAACCTTAGATGAGATATTCCTTGAAGCATTAAGCAAGCATTTTTTCAATACACTATGTCAACCCTAATTGAATGTACTTAATTGAAGGGTTGGTTGATATAATTTAACCAAGTTTTACATAGTCAATATCCTAAAGAGAGTGAGAGAGAGAGAGAGGAATCCATACATGTATAATAACCATGTAATGGATAAGCCTCAACACTTTCAACATGAATGATTAAGTAATTAGGGTATGATCCTTAATAAAGAGATCATGAAACCTTAATCAAGAAGGTTGTTGAGCCCTAACCTTAATTTAGACAATATCAGATGTAACCCAAATCTAGGGTGATGGTGTGACTCTAAACTAGGATGATATTATGGGAAATCCAAATTTCGGGTGACTTCATGAAAACCCTAAATTGAGAAGATACTTCATGAATCCCTAATTGAGGTTGATTCCATGTGAATCCCTAATTGAGGTTAATTCCATGAGAATCCCTAATTGAGGTTGATTCCATGAGAAAACCCTAACTATGGGTAATGTGATGTGAAAGTCTGACGAAGGGAGATACTATATGTAATCCAAACCCTAATGAAGTATGATAGTATGTGAAACCCTAATTCAGGGCAATTATGAGTGAAACCCTATTCTAGGGTAATAGTGTAGGTTAGGGTAATATGATGCAAAACCCTACATGGGATGAATGGTAAACCCTAATTATGGACAATTGAATAAGAAATCCTAATTTTAGGGTAAAGTGTATGAAACCCTAAACTAGGGTAATGTAGAATAAAACCATAATGTATTGATATGAAAATGAGAAACCCTAATTGAGGGTGATTCTGTAACATCCCTGACCTGGGTTATGAGTTAACCCTAGGTGTTTTGCCTAAATATATGAATAAATCTTTGTGATCAAACTCTGAGCATGTAATTAAGTTCTCAGAAACATATATCTCAGTATTTGCTCCTTTTTATTTAAAGTAGTAGCATTGTTTTGATATACAGGGACCTATGTGCAATTTACCCAGTTAAAAGGGTTAGCTTGAAATTTGCACATGTTGAAATGTTCCTCTGATGATGAGACATCATGAGAATCTTTTTGGTAAAGTTTGAGGGATTTCCCAAGCTAGGGCACCAAGGTGCAGCTGTGGAAGCAATCCCAGTGCTTGAAACCTTAATTTGGGGTAAAATGCAATTTACCCAAATAAAGGGATGCAATTTGTAAAGAATTTCATCTAAAGTATCTTTTTAGACTCTTGCCATCATTTAGAGAAGAAATGATGAGGAATTCACCTCAATTGAGTTATCAAATCAAGAAATAGGCTTTGTGATTGAATAATCAGGGTATATGTGCAATATCCCTTTAAGTGTGAACTTTATTATTAGATTGTTACTCCTTGCCTTCTTTTCTATAACTTAAGACAAGGTTTGTCCTTAGAATAAAGAGGAAGGGACGAGCGAGTAATAAAGGAAGGACCTAGTTGGAATTATGAACAACTTATGAACTAATGTTAAAAATCCTATCCCATTTATATAAGCTCTCCTTCCCTTAGTTGCAAGGGAACTTACCCTTCGTTCCCTTACTGTTTCATTTCACCAAAGACGACCAAGGACTGTCTTGGAGCTAAGGAGGACGAACAAGGGGTGCAAGGTAGGTTTAAACCCCTCTTCTTGCCTAATTCCTTGGTTAAAACTCGAATTCAAGGTCATCTTCATGGCTAACTCTTGAAACCCTACCTTTCTAGCCGTCTCTTTTCATCCTTCCTTGGAGTTTTCACCTTGGACAACCTGTGGGAACTCAAGGACTCCATTAGAGCTTGGAGCTTGAAAGCTTGGAGCTCAAGAAGCAAGCTTTAGGCGGGTTTTATAACTCTAAACCTATGCTTTACTATGTGCATCTTTATATGCGTTTTAATGATAGCTCTTAGTATTTCCATACTTTTCCCTGCTATTTTGCAAGCAAACCCGTGGGATATCTGTACTGTTCTTGATCTAGAAGATGAAGTCGTGATTTCCAAGAAAAACCCACCGCCTTTCTTTTCCTTAAACGGTCCTAACAGTTTGCTCTCTCGGACTCAAGACCGCGAGGTGAGCAAACGGTCTCAAGACCACGACAGGGCAAACGGTCTTAAGACCGTTTGGCCCCGTTGACCGAGCATGGACCGTATAAGAAATCTGTTCCTAATTATATAGGCTAATTACCCTCAAAATTTGGGAGACTAACTCCACAGGAATAGGGAGATATGACCTTTTTAAGTCACAACTTTA
Organism: Alisma plantago-aquatica; assembly: GCA_963693085.1. Lineage (NCBI taxonomy): Eukaryota > Viridiplantae > Streptophyta > Magnoliopsida > Alismatales > Alismataceae > Alisma > Alisma plantago-aquatica. The sequence continues at coordinate 1,314,463,749 of OY856412.1, read as the reverse complement.
AATGAATTAATTGCTGATTTTCAAACGGTCTGAAATTGCCTTTTTGGGCAAACGGTCTCAAGACCGTGTAAGGTCGTTGACTAAGCATTGACCGTATGATATTACTGTTCAAAATTATGTTAATTAACAACTCACCAAGTTTTATGGTCTAATTCCAAACGGGCTAAGAGTTGAAGGGTGAACACTAGGGCTAACCCTAGATAAAATCAGTACTGAAATTATGGTGACCTAATTAGGGTTTTTAGGGTTGATTGACCTAAACGGTCTCAAGACCGTTTGGGGGTCACCAAACGGTCTCAAGACCGCGAGGGAAATCAACCAAGACCGTTTGGAGGTCTGGGGTCAAGATTTGTTGACCAATTGAAGGTACAATTACATCAAATTATATTGCAATTAAATATTGACATGATCATCAACTCAATGGGTCAGACCTTGATGAATTTGCACTAGAATCCAAAAAATTGGATGGGCAAACGGTCTCAAGACCGTTTGGAACTCATCCAAATGGTCTCAAGACCGAGAGGACAATCACCCAAGACCGTTTGAAGGTCTAGGGTTGAGTAATTTGACCAATTGAGGACCCAATTGCAAATAAGTTATCAATTTAATCAAAATTCTGTTTTGTGGTTCAATCATGGTTCAACCCTATCAAATCACCTTAGACTTTGATGAAATCTTGGGAAAACGGTCTCAATACCATGTGGGGTCCACCCACAGGACCTCAAGACCGTTTGGGCCAAGTTTGGGCCCAATTGGAGCTCAATTGAAGGGTTCAACCTTGTGTTGATGCACACTGTTGAGTGTTGATGGGTGAACATTGATAGACCCTAATTGAATCGATTTCAACCATAATTGGTTAACCATTATGGGTCAATTGAATGACCAAGTGATCAAGCATAATCTTAATTGACTAAATCCATAAATGTTCAACATAGCTTTGACCATTTGAGGGCTTCAATATGGGTTGACATTATCGGTTGCATCTTTGAGCCTTGTTGAAGGACCAAGCGGCTGAGACCATGAGAGCCTCGCGGTCTCAAGACCGTGAGAGGGCTCGCGGTCTCAAGACCGTGAGGGGGCTCATGGGCTCAAGACCAAGAGGAGGCTCGCGGTCTCAAGACCGCGAAGGGCCTCGCGGTCCTGAGGTCAAAGAAGGGCAAACGGTCTTCATGACCTCGCGATCTCAACTCAAATTGATCTTCGCGGTCTCAACATTAACTTGAACCAATGGAAGGCTTCGCGGTCTTGAACCCTTGAAGAGGCTCACGGTCTTGAAGCCTAAGGGGGCTCGCGGTCTTGGAGTTAGAAGGAGGCTCGCGGTCCTGGAAAGTCAAAGTGGGCAAACGGTCAACACTTTCAACCGATCTCAATTCAATTAATGATTAATGATTAAAATTAATCAATGTGATTCAAGGTTGACCACATTCAATCATTTGATGATGTAAATGGTTCAATGTTGCTCAAATCAAACCCTAATGATAAATCGAAGATAAGTAAGGGTTATTTGGCTAAGGGTTTTGACCATGATGATGATCAAAGGGGTGAATTACCAATATACCCCTGAAGGGTCAATTGAGTTATACCTTGCTCAATTCAAACCCTAATGACATGAAAATGATGTTTTTAGTCATAATGACTCTATCCAACTTGATCTAATCTAATGTTATCATCAACCATTAGTATGATGAAAGAGAGAGTACTCTAGAGAGAGAAAGTACCCTAGAGAGAGAAAGTAACTCTAATCACTAAATGATGATGTTTTTGGCTATGTTAGCCTATGATGCCTCAATCCAATCTGTTTTAGAGTGATGTTGACATCACCTAACCTTATGATGAGAGAGAAAGTACTTCTAGAGAGAGAAAGTACTTCTAGAGAGAGAAATTACCCTTTTTAAATGGAAACTCAATTGAAGCATCCCCAATACACAGAAATGAGCATAATTAGGGTATGATCCACCTGTGTGAGATCATAGAAACCCTAATTATGATAAATGGTGAACCTTTAACTAATCCAAGAGTATCAATGAAGATGTTACTCATACATGATGATGTTATGAGTTTAATTCACCTTGATGTGAATAGTAAACCCTAATTCAAGGGTAATGGCATGCTTTTGAGTATTAAACTCTATTTGATTTGAGTTAAAGATTTAACTCTTATGACAAGAGTAGGAAGTACATTCCTTATTGTTGTATTACCTTTATCAGATGTATTAACCATGCAGGTTCTGATATGAGGGTAATCATATCCAGGTATGGATGTTGATGTTATATTCATTAAAGGCATATTGCTAGCCTTATGAATAAGTAAAGTAATATGATGCCTTGCCAGTGGCATCCTATGCTGATAATGGGTTATGAGAGCCATGAATACCATCAAGGTCATGCCTTAGAGATGACTTGTGATGAGGATAATGAGAAATGATGATTGATATGAGTTAGGCCTGTTACATTTAGTATTCTTCTTTTATAGCTGCTATGCTATTGTTATTATTTGCAGAACAATGTATGTTGTTAAAGAATACTGAATGTACCTAACTAATCACGTATAATGTAGAGCCCTGATCATAGATCCATCATTGTCAGAAATTAAATGATGGTGAAACAGGTTTTCCTCAGGGAACTCCTGGAGCACATACTTTTGAGTATGTGGGGTACATGGATGTGTAGAACCTTACATCCTAGTGTAGGAAAGTGATGTAGATGTGTAATCCATCCATCCTTCACTATATTTCCATATCGTATCAGTGGTAGGTAAACATGAAACCTCCTAATGACGAAGAAAGCACAGATATCCGTATCAGTGGTAGGTAAACATGAAACCTCCTGATGACGAAGAGAGTACAGAACGCCACTGTGACTCTAGAATAGCGAAGGACCAGTTTACCCTGGTGAGCTATAGTAGTAGAGACACGAGATGTCCTACAAGTGATCCTCTTACTGACTGAGGAAGGTGAAGGTCATGAGAATCCGGCTCTCTTAATGGCCTATATATGATACTGATGTGACTTCTCAGCGATCAGTTGGGGTATGAGTGGTAAGCCTCATCTCCACAGGGCATAATGTTGTTTGTAAAACATAATCAACCATGTAGTATAACTTGTTAGAGATAACTCCAAGTTAGTTGATTGATGCTACATTGCAATAATGTTTATATTCTCCATATCTCCTAAATGGTTGAGATCTTGTTATACCTGCAACTGTTATAGAATGCTTTAAAGGCTTTACTGTTTAAAATAATCTTTGATGTTATAATAAAGCTTCTGGCGAAGAGTTATAACTCTCGCTGGGACAATTATGTATAATTGTCTCACCCCGTAGGCTTCAACCTTTTAGGTGGACGTCGGAGACGAAGGAACCAGCCTACAGGTGACCAGTCTCAGCAGCAGCAGCACCAGGGGCAGCAGTAATCTCAGGTGGAGATTTGTCCTGCCATGTGGTGTAGTTAGAGTCAGTCCTATGTGTCCTCTGTACTCTCAGGTCTTGGAGTCTTGTGTTATGTGATCTTGAGATTTTGTATCTTGATGTATATAATTACTCAAGAAGTAATTATCCTGAGATGTAAACAGTTTATCTCTCTTTATGAAAGAAGCTTTTATGGGTCCAAGCTCTTGTCTCGAAAAGTTTTAATTTCCTGTGATTTTTGTCTTCCGCTGATTACCGATTCGCTTCCGCTAAGTTTTAATCGTTTTTATGTCATGGTTTGGAGATCAGAGCCCACAGATTCTATGAGAAACCCTAATTGAGGGTGATTCTATGAGAAAACCTAATTGAGGGTGATGCCATGAGAAACCCTAGTTGGAATGAATAGTAAACCCTAATTATGGGCAATGTGATAAGAAACCCTAATGAAGGGAGATGTTATGTACAATCCTAACCCTAATGTAGGGTGATGCTTTATGCAATTCTAACCCTAATGAAGGGTGAAGTTATGTGCAATCCTAACCCTAATGAAGGGTGAAGGTATGTGAAATCTCTACCCTAAAGAAGAGTGATGGAATGTGAAATCCTAACCTTAATGAAGGGTGATTATATGTGAAACCCTAACCCTAATAAAGGGTGATGATATGTGAGACCTTAATCCTAATAATGAAATGATGACTAATACCATAATAAGGGAAATACCTAAAGTGATTGATTATGGGCAACTTTATAGCAAGTAATGCCCTAACTTCAGATGAGTCCATATCATTGAAGATAGTTGGACAATTCTAATGTGTGTTCCATAACCTATGCACTTTATGATAAAGGTGATAGGTTAGTGGATAAAAGTATTAAGATGGGAAATACCTTAATACAACACAATTTGATAAACTTAAGTAAGTTAAAAGTAATAAGGAAAGTAATGCTTCAAGACATCATAGATATCACATTCAGCTCTTTAAGAATGTTAGTAATTGTTACCTAGTGAGAGGTAACAAGATGTTTTATGGGTCTTGTGAGCCATGATGTTAATTGTTATCTAGTGAGAGGTGATAAGATATTAAATGTGCTATATGATCCATGAGAATGGTTATTGCCTAGTGTTAGGTGACAAGATGTGGTGATCTATGATAAGATGCAAAGGATTGGTATAGTCCAGTACCTAGAATAATATCACGGGTTTGGCATAGTCCAATACCTGGAATAATATCACAGGTTTGGCATTGTCTAATACCTGGAATAATATCACGTGATTGGCATAGTCCAATACCTGGAATAATGTCACAGGATTGGTAACAACCCAATACCTGGAATAATATCACAGGATTGGTTAAATCCCAACACCTGGAATAATATCACAGGATTGGTTAAATCCCAATACCTGGAATAACTACACAGGATTGGTAACAACCCAATACCTAGAATAATATCACAATATTGATTAAATCCCAATAACTGGAATAATATCACAGGATTGGTTAAATCCCAATACCTGGAATAATATCACAGGTTTGGTTAAATCCCAATACCTGGAATAATGTCACAGGATTGGTAACAACCCAATACCTGGAATAATATCACAGGATTAGTTAAATCCCAATACATGGAATAATGTCATAGGATTGGTAACAACCCAATACCTAGAATAACTACACATGATTGGTAACAGCCCAATACCTGGAATAACTACACAGGATTGGTAACAACCCAATACTTGGAATAATTACACAGGTTTGGCACAGTCCAATACCTGGAATGTATGCACGGGTTTGGCATAGACCACTACTTGGAATAGATGCACATGTATAGCATAGTCTAATACCTGAAATGGTTGTATGAGTTTGATAATGAGTTAATCTGAGATGTTGCACAGGATTGGTATAGCCCAATGCCTGAAATAGAAGTACCGACCCAACACTTGAGTAACATATGATGATGTACACTTATATGACTAATGTGATTCAAGATTAGTCTAGCAGATTGGTTAAGGCCAACAGATTGAAACAAGAATGTTTCATGAGTGACATATCAGAATAATAAGTATCACAAGAGAAGCTTGATATGTTGTTTTAGTTTGATGGATAAATGATATACATGTCCTTCCTATTCCTTACAAAGAGAATAGATGATTTACTGTTCTATCCTAAATAGTTGCAATACTTTAAAGATGAGAATAATCTAAATTGCTTATCCTCTGCTCAGTTTTATATTATTTAAACTGCAATAATGATGTTTTTGGCAGAGAGTTATATCTCTAGCTGGGGAAATTTTCAATTGTCTCACTCCCGTAAGAACCAACATTTTTAGGTGGACGAGTATGAAGGAGACTGAGAACATCTTGCAGAGGAAGAACTTCAGCAGCAGCAGGTTCAACAGCAACAATATAGGTGGAGTGTGTTGTCTGTCATGTTTGTAGATATAAGTCATATGTGTCATCTCTGTACTCTCAGGTCCTCGAAGTTATTAGTTAGTTCTTTTAGTAAATCGTATTGAGATTTTGGCTTGATGCCTCAAGATCCTTATGTTGTCTATGTTTATCTTTTAACAAGACAATTGATGTTGTAAACCTTGAGAAGAGGTGGTACAAGATATGTACTTATGAACCAAGATGTAAATGTAATACATTGGTTCTTGTTGAAAAAGTTTTCCTATGATTGGATCTCTTTGAAAAAGGTTTTAATTTTTAGTGATTTTCAGTAATCTGATGTTAATGATCGCTTCCGCTTAAGTAAATCTTGTTTACATGAGTTGTTCGCCACACCTGGGGAGTTAAAGGAATTGAAAACCCAGTTACAGGAGTTGTTGAAAAAAGGATTTATTCAACCCAGTACATCACCTTATGGAGCTCCAGTACTATTTGTGAAAAAGAAGGATGGAACCATGTGATTATGTATAGACAATAGACAATTGAATAAGATAACAATTAAGAATAAATATCCTTTACCTAGGATTGAAGACTTGTTTGATCAACTCTGTGAGGCAACAATCTTTTCAAATATAGATCTCAGGTCAGGTTATCATCAGCTAAGGATAAAGGCATCTGATGTATCTAAGTCATCATTTAGGACAAGGTATGGGCATTATGAGTTTTTAGTTATGTCTTTTGGATTAGCAAATGCCCCTTCAGCCTTTATGGACATGGTGAATAGGGTTTTTAGACCATATTTAGATCAGTTCATAGTAGTGTTTATAGACAACATCCTTATATATTCTAAAGATGTGGAACAACATGAGAAACATCTGAGGATAGCCATGCAGTTGTTAAGGCAACATCAGCTTTATGCTAAGTTCAGCAAATGTGAGTTTTGGTTGGCTGAAAGTATCTTTTCTTAGACATGCTATATCAAGAGAAGGGGTTAGTGTAGACCCTAAGAAGGTAGCATCTGTTATTGAGTTGGAGCAACATATGACCCCTAGTGAGATCATAAGTTTCCTAGGGTTAGCGGGATATTATAGGAGATTTATAAGGAACTTTCGTGCAATATTAGTGTCTCTTACACGCTTAACAAGAAAGGATGTACCTTTTATTTGGTCTGAGTCATGTGAAAAAAGTTTCCAAATTTAAAAGAAGAAGTTAACTACAACACCAGTCTTGATATTACCAGAGGCATATAAGGGCTATGTGGTTTTCTATGATGCATCCAAGAGAGGTTTGGGATGTGTTCTTATGCAAGAAGGGAAAGTGGTGGCCAATGCTTCTAGACAACTTAAGAAGAATGAAGAGAACTATACCACACATGGTTTTGAGTTGGCAGTAGTAGTGCATGCTCTGAAGACATGGCGTCATTATCTATAAGGTGAATCGTGTCAGGTCTTTACTGATCATAAGAGTCTGATGTATATTTTCACACAGAGGGATCTCAATCTAAGACAACACAGATGGTTAGATCTTATAAAGGATTATGATGTCACTATTGATTATCATCCTAGAAAGGCTAATGTAGTAGCATATGCTCTGAGTAGAAAGTTAACATCGTATGTGGAAATGTTTTCAATGGCATGTGTAAAAAGATACATGTTAATTATGATGAGAGAGATAAATTTGGATCTGAATGTGTATGATCAAGGTGGACTGATTGCACAAATGCAGGTTAGACCTACATTTTATGATCAGATTTAGGAGCTTCAGCATAGTGATAGAGAATTGCAATAGATCATTCATGATATGACAAAAGGAAAGATATCAGAGTTCATATTATCAAATTATGGGTTGTTGTATCTACATGATAGATTATGTGTGCCATATGGCACTGAGTTAAAGAAGAAAATTCTTGAGGATGCTCATTCTTCTATGTATGCAATGCATCCAGGTAAAATAAGGATGTATAGAAACATGAAGGAGTTGTATTGGTGGTCAGGTATGAAGAGGGATTTGGTTGAGCATGTGGCTAAGTGTGACATATGTCAACAAGTCAAGGCTAAATATCAGAAGCCGAAAGGTTATCTGCAATCACTTCCTATCCCTAAATGGAAGTGGGAGCATATCACCATGGATTTTGTGATTGGATTACCTAGGATACCACGTGGTTTCAACTCAGTTTGGGTAATAGTAGATAGGCTAACAAAGTCTTCTCACTTTCTATCAATTAAGACAACATGGGATACACCAAAGTTAGCCAAAGTCTATATAGATGAAGTAGTCAAATTTCATGGAATACATGTTTCTATAATATATGATAGAGATCCTAAATTTACATCTAGGATTTGGAAACAGTTGCAACGTTCCCTGGGAACAAAGTTGAAATTTAGCACATCATCAGACAGATGGACAGTCGGAAAGGGAAATTCAGACCCTGGAGGATATGCTGAGAGCATGTGTTTTGCGGTTCAGTGGTAGTTGGGATGATCATCTCAGTCTAATGGAGTTTGCCTATAACAACAGTCACCATTCTAGCTTAGGCATGGCCCCTTATGAAGCTTTTTATGGGAGAAAATGTAGATCTCCAATTTGTTGGTATGAAGTTGGAGAAAGGCAAATTTTAGGCCCAGAGTTGGTGGAAGAAACCACAGAAAAGATATATGTGATTAGACAATAGTTGAAGGCAACTCAGGACAGACAGAAATGCTATGTAGATAAAAGGCATAGACCACTTCAATTTGAGTTTGGGGATGAGGTTTATTTGAAAGTTTCACCATGGAAAGGTGTGCTAAGGTATGGAAAGCGAGGCAAACTAACTCCTACATACATGGGTCCCTATCCAATCATTCAAAGAATTAGATCAATTGCATATAAATTAGAGTTCCCATTAGAGTTAGCCAATTTACACAATGTGTTTCATGTATCGATGATCAAGAAGTGTCATCCTGGTACAGAGAAGATTGTAGACCCAGATCCTATATAGTTGAGAGAGGATATCTCTTATATTGAAGGACTAATTCAAATTCTAGACTGTAGAATTTTAAAGCTTAAAAAGAGAGAGATACCCCTAGTAAAGGTTCTTTGGAGGAATCATGGTGTAGAAGAATCTACCTAGGAAGTGGAGATAGAGATGTTTAACAAGTATCCTTTCCTCTTTTAGAAATTTTAAGATGAAAGTTTTATTATAGGGAGAGAATTGTTACAACCCATTCCTAGCTTTGCTGGTAATCCTAGAGATTTAAGATAATCTTAATGCTTGTCATGTTTTTATTAGTAATATTTTTATCTTGTGCTTTATATTAACTTTGGTTATCTTATATACTTGTTTAGGCAACTCATAATCATAACTTAAGCCTACTATAAAGATCTGAGTTGGAGTAACATAGCATTAACCCATACATATATGCAAGAAGAGAGTCAATGACATTGGAGGAATTAATTAATAAATGTTTTTTTATTTTAGAATATTATCAAAATAATATTTTAGGATTGCAAAGAATTTAATTATGAATCCAATAAAAAATAATGAACCAAATCAGAGTTAAAATGAGAGAGTTATGCCATTTTTAGTAAACATGTACTGAGGACCACAACCGATGCTGCGTCGACACCGCAACTGATGTTGCGTCAACACCGCAACCAATGTTGCGTCGATACCGCAACCGCAACTGACATTGTGTCGACACCGTGACCGCGACCGATGCTACCCAGGACATCCAATCGTAAAACAATCATATCTCAAGCTATACTTATCTGTTTCCAACGAAACGAAGTGTGTTAGAACCACAATTCGATCATTTATCATCTCAGACACCTTGCTCTGCAAGAGGGTGACCTAGAAGATGTCAAGAACAACGAAAATCAAAAGCGGTTGATATAGATTCGACTTGGTAAGTAGATTTAACCCTTGATTCTTCCTTCTTTTCATTTCCCCTTGATTGAGATCCCTAATCCAGTGATTTTGAGGTTTGGATTAACCTCTGATCTTTATCTTCTACTTATATCAGACCCTCTTTAGGGTTGGGAAACACATTAAAAGGTTGTTTTGAATGAGATCTTGAGGTTTAAAGCTTGATCCTGACTCGTGTGAGCTAAGATCTGAGATTAGTTGGTGAAAAGGCTAAGATCATACATCTTGGGCAAAGTCTATGAGTAGATAATGATCTCTTAACCCTGATTTAAAGCATACCAATTCAAATAATAGTTTCCAGTGTTTGATTCTTGCTCTATGATATATGTGATGGTTTAAATAAATGTATGTGGTGAATATCATTAGTTGAAATGCCTTATTAATCATATTACTAGTGATGTATTACCATGTTGAAAGTTGTCATGTGAATTGTCGTGATTCGACATGTGATGAATGTATAAATTGAGGCACTAAAAAGACATGTTGCCCTAGTTCATGTTTTAAGAATTAGAGTATGGTTGTGAGATATATGAAAATAATTTAGTGATTTATTATTTAAATGTGAGACACTTATTTGTCATAAATAGGGTTAGAATTAGCTACGATGATGGTACATGTTATATTAACTAAAAATCACTAGACATTAGATGACATGGACACTGTAGAATCCTCATAGGTTGAGGCCTGCGTTGTGGGGAGGAAATAGTTTCCTGACTGGAATTTAGTCCAGATCGAGGTAAGACAGTAGAGTGCAGGGATTTTGACCAGTAGGGAAAACTCCTTACAGTTGTGTAGTACCCAACACCAACAGGGGATGTCGGTGGTACATGTGCTACATGTTATAGTGATCAGTGGTCGGTAGGTTCACTGATGCACTTTAAGCCTGAGGGCTTTGACTCATTGCCTAAGTACCCAGGTTGAGAGGTGGAGTTTGAGATTTTGGCCACTCTCATTAGCCGTTGAGAGGTAGATGTGCTGATGCCAGCTACAGACGTAGTATTAAGATTAAAGACTTGGGAACTCGGGCATGCTTCTAAGTCTTGTACAATGAGATCGTCGCTTGATGCGATACTTCCACATGTTGTGGTACACCTCATGTGGGTCCAGAGGCATAATAAATGGATTTAAAATAATGTAAATAGTTATATTATCCTTTTATTGCATTTAATATTTGTACTACTGCCATGCTGAGTGAATTATAGTTTTTAAACTGCCATTCTTACATGATTGCATTTAAGTTCTATTACTTGTAAAAATCATAAATATCTTGGTTACCTGTTGATTTTCTACTCACTAAGCCAGAAGCTCACCAACCTACTGCACAATTTTTTAGGTAAAGGATTAGCTCTTCCTGAGGAGACGGAAGCCAACTTTTATCAAGAGTAGCACAAAGGTCTTGAAAGAAGAGTAGTTATAATAGTTAGAGGGTCTCTTATCCTTCCTCTAGATTATGGGATTTAAAGAGTGAGAAAAGAGAGAAGTTTGAAATATAATGTACATGATGTATATTAAGTGTGAAACTCTTGCTTCTATATAATAGACAAGTTCTGTAATATCTTGTTGTTATGTTTAATTGAGACTTATCGTTCAATAAGTGATATTACAATATATTTTAGAGAAAAAATATGGCAGTTTTTTCATCAAATTTATACCCTAATCTCATGATTAGTGGTAACCATGGGATGTGGGTGTAACATAAAACTTGTCCATGTTCCATGGAGTTAGTCTCTCAAGAGCCAAGTGTCCCAATTCTTACGAAGAATAAGGAACACATGGATAGATGCCATATGCATTCACAATTGGATCTATCACATATGAAATCATCTCGTTATCTTGTATGTATTGGACATGACAAGAACATATGAACTGATTATCTTGTATGTATTGGGCATGACAAGAATATGTGATCTTATCATCTTGTATGTATTGGACATGACAAGAAGATATGAAATCATCATCTTGTATGACACGATGATATAAATATCCAGTTATCTCGTATGTATTGGACATGACGAATGGATATTTGTCGAACTCTAGTAAGAGTTACTGGAATACCATGAAGGACATCTTTGTGTACTTGTGAAGTACTAAAAGGATTAGTTCCTCAGTTATGGTAATAAGGAAGAGTTGGGTATAAAGAGTTACACTGATGCAAGCTTCCGAAATGACAAATTGTGTTTGACCTTAGAATAAGAATTATTAGTTGGAAATGTTCCAACATAAGACAATTGATTAATTCTACAATAAGAAGTTGAGTACCTTAGTGTTATGACCAATGTAAAGGATATTGTATGGATCTAGAAGTTCATATGAATGGACATTCTAACCATTGTGACTTAATATAAATACTGTGACAACAATGGAGCTACTGGTTGGGCAAAGGAATGTCATATAGAATATTGTGATATTTCCATCTCATACGAGTTGTCGTACAATGAGGGGATGTGAAACATGCAATATACTGACTTGAAGCAAATGTTCCTTACCCGCTATAAAAACACTTGTGAAGCAGAAACGTGATGGACATGTTAAGATCGCTTGGAATATGATTTGTGGGTGATTGGCTCTAAGTGCAAGTGGGAGTCTATTGGTATAGTATGCCCAGAGAGCCAATCATGTGATGATTGCAATGAGGCATATGATACTTGATTTGATAATGATAAAGGTAATTCCATCTATTATATTTGTCTCAGTCATGAGATGATGACACATACATGATAGATGTATAAATAATGATGTGACTTGATGACATATGTCTTTAGGTTGAGGACCTGAACAATGAGACCATATGTATGATAAGAGTACATACATTCTTGTTATTTCCCTAGTCGAATGTTACTATGAAAGCAAAATAGAAAACAATAATACATAAGACTAGAGTGTATGTTGATTGTTGATAGAGTCACATTAGTCATGGTTTATGATATCAAGTCAAGCTCACAGATATATGTTACAGAATAGTATATCAGACACACCCACCGTGAGAGTGATATATGGATACCATGGAATGGTAGTCACAATCATGTCTCATAGTGATAGTGGTGATAGTGGTTCTTAGACCTGAAATCATTAAACTCATCATATGTCGTTGGGTATACTTTGACATCATCAAATGTATTCCTGAAACACTAGTGTTATAAAGGTGATGATTGAGTGACTTTGACACATGGGGTTTTGACTGTGAGTGATAGATATGAGATTTGTCCCTCCTATAAGGAGTATGACATCTAGGGTCCCTTGATAAGAGAGATTGAGAAATGTATGGCCACAATCATGTGATTCAACATATGATATGTGAACTCACATGCATCTTAGACAGTCTGCTCAAAGGTCATGGAACATGGATTGAATGTTGAAGAGGATGTCGTTCCATGCCTCGAGTTCAATCCGGATGGTCAGTGACAAAGGAACTATATGACCACAGTAACACTAATTACATATTGTAGGTTGAAAGTTATTCTCCAACTTTCCTTTTCACTTGGGTAGCACCGATGTGCGACTAGGCACTGCACTTTGTTTGTGAAGTTATAAGTGAGTTGTGGACTTTCACCGCCAACGTGAAATGGGACCTATAGGGTCACACACATAAAATTAACCCGGAAGAGAATTTTATCCATGAATGATGTTTAAATTGTTTACTAAAGTGTTTAGGTACTCAATTAAACATTCAATCAATAGACTTGATTCAGAATCATCAAGTTCAAGTGTTGAACCAATTGATTAGAGTGTCAGATTGATTGAGAAATGCATTGACTGAGTTCTATACAACTTGGACCACCAACGGAACGGTTCACTGGGTGAACTGATCGGCTCATGGTCAGTGAGACGATTGGTTCACACTGGTGAACTGATCAGTTCACATGGACCAACCAAGCAGGTGTTGGGTTTCCCAGTTTGTGAGAAAAGATTTTCATTACACTTGTTCAATTTGATTGGGACAAGAATTAATATTTGCATTAATTAGAGAAAAAAAATAAAAGTCAATTAGAGGCAAGTCTGGGAAGTGAACCGACCAGTTCACACTCCCAACCGACCGGTTCAAAAGTGAACCGATCGGCTCACTTGCCCAAACGACCGGTTGAGTTGTGAAATGACTGGTTCGCATGTTGTAGTACAATCTGTTCATGAAAAATTTGGACCCTTCTACTCCCGCACAGACTGGGAACCCTGACCCTGCCCTCCACTATAAATAGAGGGGTACAGGGGGCTTCTTAGAACACACAACTCAGAGCATTCGTTGCTTTATAAAGTTGTTGTCCTCTCTGCTTGTGGTAACCGAGAGAGCCCAAGCAAGTGCTACCCGACTAGGGAGGCACATTGAGGGAAAGACAACTACAAGATGAAAACTGATGGTGGGAGAGTGTGTCGATGATTAGTATGCCGATAGAGGGGGACGACTCCTTCTAGTGTCCTTCAGGACGACTAGTGTAACATCCCTAACCCGGGTAATGCCATAAACCTGTAAGTTTTGCTTAAGTAAGTTATTTATAAACTTGTTTTAATCTTTTAAAAAGTAATTTTCAACTCTTGGCAAAGGCCATGATGAGTTAATCACCTCAAGAAGGTGATGGATATCAGTTTACAACTTTCCTTGGAAAAGTTGTATCAGTTTGTGAATAAAGTGATGTTGGGTTGAAATATCTTGTTCAATAAGATATCTAATGGCCGAAATCTTATCCTAGATTATCCCCAAGATTTTTGCATGTCAAGATAAATATGTGTGCGTGCATGGACACATGCCAACCCATGCATGGACATGTGTCACCTAGTAGTATAAGGTGATGACACCTCTTATACACTCTCTCTTATGAGCCTCAATTATATGTACCATTCCTTTCACCTACCAATGAAACATTTCTAATCCTACAACTCTATTTCTCTCAGATATCATGCATAGTAGTTGATGATCAAGGAGGATCTCAAGCCTTAAGCCTAAGGTGAAGCCATGGTCATCTTCAACCTTGGTTGAAGCATGATTCTCATCTTGTGATTCTTCCTTTCTTTTCTTCTTCACCAATTTCTTATCTATGGTAATTCTTTGCATATAAAGGAGTTGTGAACACATCTTAGATCTTTGATAAGTTCATCTTCAACCTTAATAATGTGAAGCTTTGGAGCTTTGAAGTTGTTCTTGAAGCGGGTTATATAACTTGAACCCAATCATGTTATGATTCACCTTCAATCTTGCTATACTTGTTGATCTACTTTCAATTTCAATTTTTCTTGAATGATTGATGATTCTATGAGTTCTAATAGTTGCATAGGACTATTTTCCATATACTAGAATAGTAAGGGACGAAAGTATAGAGCTTGATGATGATGACATCATCATGGTACAAACTGATATTGGGTTGAAGCACCTCTAACCCGATATGGTAATGAAACCCAATATGGTGATATGAAATCTGTTATACCTTGGAACCCCACACCCCTATCATTTTGTACATTTGGGTTGGTTGAAAAAGGACTAACCAGTTGTCTAGGTTGTCACTCAACACATGGTAAGTTGATACTTTGATGGTTTGAAAAGGTATGAGCACAAGGGTCTAACCCGATATGCAAAAACCTACACTTGAGTAACCTGATATGAGTGACACACACACACACACCTGTTAGATGATATGGTGGTAAGCACACACCTCTTGGAGGATTTGGTGATAAGCACACACCTCTTTGATGATATGGTGATAAGCACACACCTCTTGGACGATATAGTGGTAAGAACACACCTCTTGGATGATATGGTGGTAAGCACACACCTCTTGGACGATATGGTGGTAAGCACACACCTCTTGGATGATATGGTGGTAAGCACACACCTCTTGGACGATATGGTGGTAAGCACACACCTCTTGGACGATATGGTGGTAAGTACATTCCTTTTAGATGATATGGTAGTAAAGCACACACCTCTAGCCCGATATGGTGGAAGCATACACCTCTAGCCCAATATGGTGGAAGCATACACGTCTAGCCCAATATGGTGGAAACATACACCTCTAGCCTGATATGGTGGAAACATACACCTCTAGCCCGATATGGTGGAAGCACCTCAAATCTGATGTACTTGATTGAGTAACACTTGAAGTGTGTTATGTCAAATGATACATTAAGATGTAAAGATTTTAATGCATTTTGACAAGTATAGGCCAATGTACCTTGAGAAAAGGGTTGAGCCAACTTAATAAAGTATGATGTAATCAATATCCTAGTGAGGATGAGAGAGAAACTCATACTTTGTGTGATAATCATTTAATGATAAACGATGAGAATAAACTAGTATGATTGAATACTTATGATATTGATGTATGCTCCTAATATGTGTGGAGCTATGAATTAGGGTTTTGATTCTTGATAATACGAACTTGAAACCCTAATCGACTAAAAAGGGAAACCCTAACCCTAATAATGGGAAGGTTGTATTTCTCTTGTATTGCATGGTGATGATATGTACTTGATATTGTTTTTTTATCATGAAATACTAACCATGCAGGTATCATGAGATGATGAGCATAGCCAGGTATGAGCTATGATGTTTCATATGATACAGTTTAAATGGGCCTTGTGACCCATGTGAAATACTTGTGCAATAAGTATAATGTATACCCGGGTCTAAGGACCTAGAGGTAATAATTACCTAATAAGAGGTGACAATGTTCAGTGATGAACTAAGGGTTTGAATACCTAGATCTAGTAATCATGATGATGATAATATATAGGGATGAGAATCCCCAGTAATGTGATAAGGGACTGAGATCCCAAGTGTTATGCATTCAATGTGTTCCAAAGATCATGAAAGTACTTGATAAATGTATTACACCTTTCTTTGTAGCATATGTTATAATTCATGCTTGTAACTTGGTTGATGCTAAAAGATATTGTAATGCACCTAATTATTCAAATGGAACCTTATCATGTAGTTGCTCTGGCCATAGATCCATTGAGTGTCAGAATTTGCTGAATGGTGAAATGAATTTAACTCAAAGAGTATATTTTTGAATATATGGGGGTGATGGGCAAAAATATCCTTGCGTCCAAATAGGGATTGTTGTATGATATTTCCCTCTATACTAAGGTTGCTGTGTGATCTCCCCGAAGGAAGTATGTCGGGGTTGCTATGTGATCTCCCTGAAGAGAGTGCATGCTGCGGCTGCAACTCTATAGTGAAGATGCCACTATACCCTGGCAAGCTAATTGCAGTTTGACACGTGATGTCACTGTTAGAGGTCTCGTACTGATCAAGACAAGTGAGGTCTTAGAATCCAACTCTTCCTTTGACCTTGTATGGTACCGATGCTTATGTAGCCGTGGTCGGTTGGAGCATGAGTGGTATACCTCATCTCCTCAGGGCATAAGTGTGATTGTAAATATGTAATCAGCGGTGTAGCGTATTTGCTTAATGATTGAATACATAAACATTGGTTGATGTTACATTAATTTTATACATCTTAAATGAATAGATGTTATATGTGTTCTTTGTATTCCTTATAAAGTGAATAGATGATTTATTGCTCTATCATAGATAGCTGCA
The DNA here is from genome assembly GCA_963693085.1 of Alisma plantago-aquatica. Taxonomy (NCBI): domain Eukaryota; kingdom Viridiplantae; phylum Streptophyta; class Magnoliopsida; order Alismatales; family Alismataceae; genus Alisma; species Alisma plantago-aquatica. Next base: position 1,314,446,527 of record OY856412.1, on the reverse strand, counting down.
TTGCTTTGAAAGATGATATTGCTTTGTTCTGCTTATAAACAATGATTAATCTTGATTATTAATATAAAAGATCCTCTGCTCAGTTTTAACTGCTTACCTGTGATAATAATATTGTTGGTGAAGAGTTATATCTCTTGTTGGGACTTTTGTCTCACCCTGTTGGCCCCAACATTTTTTAGGTGGACGTGGACGAGGTGGTAGAGATTGTACCGTAGAGGGAGGACAATAGCAACTGGGACAATAGTAACAACTCAGGTTGAGTGTGTTGTCTGTCGTGTCTTGTAGATAGAAGTCTTACATGTCATCTCTGTACTCTCAGGTCCTTGGGAGTTAGTACGTAATGTTTTATAAATGATATGAGATTTTAGCTTGCATCTCGAGATTTTATGTTGCTTATGTATATGTTTGGACAAAGCAACTGGTATATGATATCCTTGAGATGAGATGGTACAATGTATGTACAATGTGAACCATGATGTATATATTGCTTTGATTATTTCTTTAAGAGTTTTCTGGAAAATGGATCTCTTTGTAAAATAGTTTTAATTCTTAGTGATTTTCGTTAATCCACTGCTAATAGTTATTTCGTGTAATTACTATGACAATTTGGCTGTCGGTTTGATAGCTTTCGTCACAACTAGAGCTCCCGGTGATCTGTGTGGACTATCTATAGAGGCAGGAGGTTTCTGCCGCTCAGGAGGACGACGGTCGACCGCAGTCCAGGTCAAGGACAGGAACTGCATAAACGCCATAGAAGACTAGGTGGTTGAAGACCACACTAGCTGTGAGGTATTGTCGCTGAGCAAGCCTCAAGACCAGGCACACCTTGCTAAAATCATCTTTCCTATTGCATAGTTTTTGATGCAATCTGCTGGTTATGGGTTTGTGGTGAGATTTTTTTTGTTTCCTCTGCCTGTTCTATCCCACAAAACCCAACAATATTTGCATGCCGTTGGAGGTTTGCGTTGATGAAGGCTTAGGTCGATGGAGAGGCTAGTCGATGAAAGGTATGATTACTAAAAATTGGGTCTAAAATACCCAAAAGTTCTTGGGCCCGCTAGTCAATTAGTGAGACCACTGTGGCTTAAACTGGTGCACATTTTGAGAAGCTAATCCTACAACAGAAATGAATGTATTTGATCAAAATCCTAAATATCCACATAAAATTAAGGAAAACTATATAAAGGCAAAATTAAGAATAATTTAAGGGATTTAAATGCAAAATTGGCCTAATGATGTGACTGGAAATAAAATGAATATACATTTATCACAGTTTTATAATATAACAATATCAAACGAGATGGTACATGTTATTTTTTACATGTTTTGACTTGTGTGTGTGAATAGAGAAGGGCAATATGTGACATGGTAGTGTTTGTTATTGACACTAATATTTGTATGTAAACTTTCAAAGAGGTGTACATGCTGAGTGGTTATGGTCAAGCAAATGCGTGATGACTCTATTGCAACACTACTATTGCACCTGACCACACCCAGTTTGGTCACGATGCATATTCTGGATTTCTACTCCTAACTATGTGGTACCAAACAACATGTAAATTGAAAAACTTCACATTGAAGCATCATCGTACGGATCATACTACCTAATAGACTTGACAATGCATACAATAAAACTTGTTCAATATTGAGAAGCTCGTCAACCCAAAGAAAAAGTGTGGTTTAGTGTAGTCTGATGACAATGTGTGAATTTGATGTAGAATTTTACATTATAAGATCACACAATTACATCCGACTACACACAACTAAACTAGCCCCAATGAAATAGATCCTATCCTCATCAATTGTTGTCTTTCCTCAAAGCTAATTTGGTTAAATATAGTCTAATGTAATTGAAATCAAACAAATATTTTAAATAAGGCTAAGAAATGCATATGGAATAAAAACTCCTAAATAAAAGCATTCAGAGGTCCGAGCTACAAATTGAGCTGCCAATTCTTTTTGTATGGCAAAATTCAACGTCTGAACGTAAAAGTAGACGATGACATCGTCATATTTCTATTTATGATATGTTTTATACGTCATAAGAGGGAAATTGAGTCGTCGTAAGCACACTAAAAATATCAAAGCAAAAGGAAGGAAATGATGATGGTTTGCTTCACATGAAACTCCATGATTACGAATTTTATGTGTGGCCGCATCGACATCTGCCTGTCCTGCCTTGAAGTTATTGAAACCATTCTCAGTCAATGGAGAGACTCCAGTAAGATCAACACAATGTGCTTTCCATCGGTCCAATCAGATAACAATATGTTAACATGTCTCTGGGCGTGAAGACCATTGCTAATATGTCCCCAAAAAGGCAATTGGAGCTTCTTCCAAGCTTTTTATACCAACACAAGAAATAATGTCAAAGAGGGCATCTCCAATGACATCATGACGAAATTTGAATCTTGAACGGATGTGACAATGCACTGTGGTCAAGATCAGCGGAATGACAAAGCAGGCAACACTCATTGTCAAGTTATATATTCATCAATCGGTAACGTATAATGACTTGATTTAATCAGTGTCATAGATAATGCAAGACATTCAATAAGAATAGTAAGAATAAAGTTTTGTGCATAATCAGAACAACCCTTATTGTTGAGACAACTCGCTGAAAGACATCTAAAGAAAATGAATCTCTTTGCGCAAGATATCTCCTGCTAATCGTGGCGTTATCCGACCATGTTTCTTCCCTAGCGCCGTTCCCGCTAGTCGCCGTCTACCGTAATCGTAATACCGCCCAGCCTTTTAACCCCGGCTCAGCTGCTAGACTTGTGACCGTAGGCCGTAGCGTTCCCAGCGGCTGCTTCTCAATCACCCTCGGACCCTCCTCCCTCTAACCCACACCCCGTCCCGCCAATCTCTTTCTCCCTTCGCCTTTGCTCATCCGCTCAGACTCTTGTTGCCGGAGTCCGCCGCCGTTGCCCCCAATCTGTATGCTTCTTTCCCAAGCCATATCTATAATTCTTAAAACCCCTCCCACACTTCCCAGTGCCAGACTCTCCAAATGGCTGTCGCCGGACTAGGGCCCGCGTGCAGGGTCGTGGCTAGCGGCCACTTCTCTCTTCGTTCGCGTGTATTTCTCTGCGATCTGAAGGCTCGTCGCAGCTACACCGTCGCTGCAGCTGTGACAGAGTCCCTCGCGAAGAGATTCGACCCCGCGTCTCTACCTTTTTCCACAAGCAATGGTCTGCATTCTCTCCCGTCCTGTCCAGCATTCATCATTGCTTATAGGCTTGTAATGTGATTTTCTTTTTTCCTGGTTTGCTGAAGCAGAACGTATAGACGGGCCTGAATGGAAGAAGCTGAATTCAGCAGAGCTTGGGATCACTAATCGTATGATCTCAAGGTCCGTAAGATTTGTTCTGAATGAGCTAAAGAAAAAAGGTACACTTGCTCTCACGCTCCATTTCCTTTTTCTTTTGTGGTTTTATTTGAGCACTCATACTCCAAGAAAATTATAGAAATCCAGCCAATCATCCAGAATATTAGGTGGACATCACTGGTGACTAGAACACTTATAGATGTTCAGACGAACCATCAATTTAACTGTCACTATGTTGCTGCTCTTTTGTTATTTCTGTTTGGTGGTGCACTGCACACAGAGCCCATATGCAACTGTGGGAAGAACTGAGTGTCACAGTGGAGTCTTGAAATTGCTAGAAGTGCACCTCGTTATTATTCAAGTAGACTGTTTATCCATGTGATTAGAGAACACCAAGGGACCGTTTAGTTCAGCACATTTAAAGTCACAGTATTGTATATGTAAAAGTAAAATGGAGGTCAGATAAGTTATCTATGATATTCATAATAATCTAGTAGACGGTCTAGCAGATTTATGGTACTTACAAATATCCCCAAATTTTGGGGCCCTAACAACTCTTGCTACCCATTACCGTCATGTTTTTTTGTTTTGCTTGCTCCACAGCCTGCATATGACCTCAAGCGCATGTAGCACACAATAGCTGTGGTAAACTGAAATACCAGCCATGCATATAATAACTGTGGGTATTTACAATAGTTGGAGCCAAATGGCTCCCTAATGGTGTCTGGGTGTTCTATTGAGTCTAGGTTACAGCAAGGTAAGACTACTGCGTTAAAGATGACCTGTATCTTTCTTGCTTGTGCCTCCAATATAACAATTTAGCGGCTTCTTTGGATACAACTTTTCTGGTTTGATGGACAAGGGACAAGAAAAGCTTTTGTTTTCTTAGTTGTTGTAGGGCAATGTGGTGATTAGGTAGTTGGTAGTGAACTATATTCCCCCTTATAAAATGATAATGTGATATATATACTGTGACACGTCCAGCTACTCAGGCTGCATAGTATCATCCTCATAAAAAAATATGCTTTCATTTCCTCTTCACTCTTTGTTAAGGCATTATTCATATTTAGTCCCATGGAAGAAACCAGAGGGTTAATTCATTAAAACTAGAAGAAAGAAAGTGTAAAAAGTAGGGGTTACATAAAGACTCCAAGCACTTCCAAGTCAAAAAGCAGCGGCCCAAAGTGGGGAATCTTTCCCTACCTAAAAAAAATCTGCCCCATCCATATGTACTTTTTATGGACTGGAGGTTTCACATTCATCATTAAGCAGACTACTCTCCCAATCAATATTTACAGCATTGGGGAGAGAGGATCATCTAGACACAGACCATTAGTTATGATATATCTATCTATGCTGACACAGAAGGAGTCTGCACCCGAGGAGACCATGTTTTCAAGTATATGTACTGGGTATACATAAATGTGCAGAAAACACATACATCCTATCTAATTGGTGGTTTTCCAATGGGATATCTCGGATTCCCATTATCTGGAGGTGCATTTTGCTGACTGCTATGATGAATTTAGAAATATGCTTGACAAATGGCCAAGGATCAAACTGTAAGGACAAAGGTATACACATACAAATAAATATTAGTGTTGTGACAGAGTCAGGAATTCCAGAAAGCTCAGGGTTGCACAATGTGTGCACCTTCATATATATAATAATGAGAGATTTACAGAGATGTCCATATATAAAGGAAAATAACAAAACAAATAACATGCTATGTAAAACAGGAAATATATAATGTAACACTCCCCCTCAAGTTGGAGCATAGATGTCAATCATGCCCAACTTGTCCAACAACGTGCATAACTGTTTCTTCGTCAAGAGCTTGGTGAAGATATCAACAACTTGATCTTCAGATCTTGTGAATGGAGTGCATATCTTGCCAGCAAGAATAGATTCTCTGATGAAGTGGCAGTCAACTTCAATGTGTTTGGTGCGCTCATGATAGACATGATTATTTGCAATGAAGATGGCAGCTCTGTTATCACAATGCATAGGAATGGCCGATGAAGACTCAATCCCAAACTCTTTCAGAAGAGAACGCACCCACAACATGGTTGTCAAGGCGGCTAGGCGGTGGATCTCAACCAGGGGGCGCCTAGCCCGCCTAGGCGCCTAGGCGGGCGCCTAGGCTTTTCTGGGCGTTTTAATTTTTTATTTATTTTCCAGTCACATATAAATATTTTCATACATATGATACTACATTCAGTTCTGTAACTATTTGTCCATTAATGTAGTTATAAGCCTGATTTCAATTGATAACTATCGGAGGATCAAGGGGAAGATAATTAAGAGAAGAAAGAAAAAGGAAATAACAGGAGGAAGAATGTAGGATTTTTAGGAGAAAAAAGACTGTTAGAAGTTGTGCAGGAAGGAGTTAGAAAAAGAAACACAATAGTAGCAGGAATAGGAGACATGAAGGAGGAAGTTAGGAAAATATAATCAACAGAAATAGTAGCAGGACATAAAGATCATAACATGATCCTAGAACGCCTAGTCCGCCCCCAACTCAGCTATGGTCCCTGGGCGCCTAGATTTGGAAGACCTATGGAGCGCCTAGGACGCCTAGGCGCCCGCCTTGACAACTATGACCCACAACAACTCACAAGCAGTATGGGCCATGGCCCTGTACTCAACCTCAACACTAGATCTGGCCACTACATTCTGTTTCTTGCTTCTCCAGGTGACAAGATTGCCTCCTACAAAGGTACAGTAACCAGAAGTAGATTTTCTATCAACTTTGCTGCCTGCATAATCAGAATCAGAATACCCTTCAAGAACACAGTGCCCATTCTTTTTATAATGAAGTCCCTTGCCAGGCGACTTTTTTAAGTATCTCAAGACTTGACATGCAGCATCCCAGTGGCACTGTTTGGGTTTGTTGAGGTACCTGCTAAGAAGACCCACTGCAGTAGCAATATCAGGACGAGTAACAGTCAAATAGATCAATTTACCAATCAACCTCCTGAATTTTTTATGATTAGCAAACATAGCAGAGGAATCATCATCCCAATTGACATTGGGATCAAGAGGAGTATCTGCAGGTCTTGCTCTAAGCATACCAATCTCCTGTAGAATATCAAGAACATATTTTCTCTGCGAAAGAACCAAGGCATTAGAGTTTCTAGAGACCTCTATGCCAAGAAAGTACCGAAGTCTGCCTAGATCTTTGGTAGCGAAGTGCTTGCCCAAATGATCTTTGGTAGCCTGAATACCAAGAGTGTCGCTGCCAGAAATAATAATGTTATCAACATACACAATCAGAACAGTAATACCTGCTGAAGTCTTTTTTGTGAAAACAGAATGGTCAACTTGTGACCTCAAAAAGCCAAAATCAATCATGATCCTGCTCAACTTATCAAACCAGGCACGAGGACTCTGTTTGAGTCCATAGATAGACTTCTTAAGTCTGTAGACTTTATGAGACTCCCCCTCAGCAACAAACCCAGGAGGTTGCTCCATATACACCTCTTCCCGTAAATCACCATACAGAAAAGCATTTTTCACATCAAGCTGCAGGAGAGGCCAGTTTAGATTCACAACAACAGATAAAAGAATTCTGACAGAGTTAAGACGAGCAACAGGAGAAAAAGTCTCAAAATAATCAATGCCATATGTCTGAGTATAGCCCTTGGCAACGAGCCTTGCCTTCAACCTTTCAACCGTACCATCAGGTTGATATTTGACAGCATATACCCACCTGCAGCCTACAAGCTTACACTGAGGAGGTGGATCCACCAGCTCCCAAGTGTCTCTGTCAGTAAGAGCAATCATCTCGTCATGCATAGCAGATGTTCAAGTCGTACTTTTCAAGGCATCCTGAACATTCTTAGGCACAACCACAACAGATAAAGCATATACAAAATTGCTGGAATGAGTATGCAGATGAGCAGTAGACACACACTGAGCAATGCTATGAGAAGTGCAAGAACGAGTACCCTTACAGAGTGCAATAGGTATGTCAAGATCAGAATGTACCTCAGGTGCAGCAGAACCTTCTGGAGGAGAAGACTGGTTGTCTTGGGGGGGTACTTGTGTGGAAGGTGCTTTATTCCTGCGTTGATACACAATAAGAGGAGGATCTTGCTCTGCAGTACTCTCAGTATCAGTGCGGTCAGGCATACAGTCAGAAATAACAGGTAAAGGAGGAGCCAGAATGTCTGTCTGCAAACTATCTCCTGCTGAAGAATAATACGGTGTATCCTCAAAAAAGACAACATCATTACTAGTAAACCACTTCCGAGTGTTGGGATTATAACATCTGTAACCCTTCTGAGTTCGAGAATAGCCCAAAAAATGCATTTAGCAGCTCGAGGAGGTAGCTTATCAGAAGTAGGTCCAAGCAATCGAACAAAGCAAGTACACCCAAAAATTCTAGGAGGCACAGTAAACAAGGAGGTGTCAGGGTGCAAAACCTGGATGGGAATCTTATTTCCAATAACAGACGATGGCATCCTATTAATCAGAAAACAAGCAGTCAATATAGCCTCAGGCCAATAAGAGCGGGGCACATGAGAATGCATCATTATCGTCCTGGTAACCTCTAATAAGTGTCTATTCTTCCGCTCAGCAACACCGTATATGCACACGAAGTCTAGTGAATAGTACACACAGATTTACAAAAAACAGCCACATCTTGCTTAACAAACTCTAAAGCATTATCAGTGCGAAGAACTTTAATAGGCAAGCCAAACTGCGTTCTTATTTCAGCAAAAAAATATTTGATAGTAGACAGCACTTAGGACCTACTTTTTAACAGAAACAACCAAGTAGTCCTCGAAAAACCATCAATAAATAGAATGAAATACTTGTAACCAGACAAGCTTGGTACATGGCATGGACCCCATACATCATAGTGGACTAAATCAAAAATGTTTTTACTACTCACAGTACTACGTCTAGGAAACACAGTACGAGTTTGTTTGCCTAGCTGACACGATTCACACTGAAAATGACAACTGCCAATATCAGGAACGAAACTACGCAGCTTCTCTGACGAGGGATGTCCCAGCCTGTAGTGCCACTGTAGAGCAGAAACAGAAGCAGATAATGCAGATATTACAACAACTTTCTCTGATCGAGGTAATTGGTCCAAGTAAAAGAGTCCATCAGCACCTTCATACCCCCCACCAATCTTCGTCCTCGTGCGAAGGTCCTGAAAGACGCATGAACCAGGAACAAATCTTAGGCTACATTTTAAATTCCGTAAAATTTTGCTGACAGATAATAAGTTAAGAGGAAATCTGGGCACATATAAGGCAGATTTGAGGCCAAAGTGAGAAACAATATCACCGACTCCAAGAATCGAAGACTTGGAGCCATCAACAAGCATAACAAAAGAATGTCGAGCAGGTGCAGATATATGTTTAAACAAAGATCTATTTCCAGAAATATGTGCAGATGCACCAGAATCTATCACCCATTTGGTATTACCAGAAGTAGAAGGTGAGGAGGAGCTCAGGAATGCAGTATCATAACCAGAAAAGGCAGTATGTGCTCCGCTAGTAGATGCAGCAGGAGAAGATCCAGCACGCTCAAGAAGAAGACGCTCCACCTCGGCACGAATGTAGTCTGCGGTAGCCCCCGCAGGCTCTGGAGCAGGTGTCTGAGTACCACCCTCAGACGCAGTAGATGAGGAATCTGCAGCAGCATTAGCCCATGCCGGCTTACCATACTTTTCCCAGCATTTTTCTTCAATATGGTTAGACCGGCCACAGAAGGTACATACGCGCTGTCCTTGCTGAGGACGCGCAGCAGCAGAAGGTGGGGCGGTAGGAGGAGCTCCACGTCCAACACCAGGTCCACGTCCCCGGCCTGCACCCAGGGGAGGACGGCCATCATTGGAGCGGCCACGGCCACGACCACGACCACGCCCGCCCCAAGCAGCCAAAACACTAGAGTCTCCAGTCTCAGGAGGCGGAGACGGTGTAGATGACGGAAGGCGCTGGAGACGCTTGTAGGCAGTCTGCAAGGTAGGAAGTGGATCACTCGCCAAGATCTGATCTACCACTCCAGTATAGGACTCAGGTAAACCACTGAGAAACTGAATCAGCTGAAGCTCCGCCCGCTATTTTTGCATAGTAGCTAAATCGGTGGACAACGGGTGATACATCTCCAACTCACCCCACAGACCAGTGAAGGTGGAGAAGTAGTCTGAGATGTCAGATCCCGTAAACTGTAGGCGCCCCAGTTGCTTGGTGATATCAAAGACTTTCTTGGGATTTTCACTATGAGAGTAGGTACTGGCGAGCTGATCCCACATCTGCTTCGCCGTAGGCAGCTGAAGAAGAGTGACGCTGATCTTCTCAACGGAGCTGTTGAGAATCCATGTCATAACGGTCGAGTCATCACGAACCCAGTCATCAAAGGCTTTGATGTCCTTTGCATCCGCCTCCTCTGCAGGCTGAGGCGGACCTGTCCGAATCAAGTGAGAGTACTTCCCTTGTGATTTGGCAAAGATCACAAAGGAGCATACCCAAAGCTGGTAGTTGCGCCCGTCAAGCTTAACAGTAGTGACTTGACGACGTGAGTCTCTCCAGATGTCATCCCCAGAAGACGCCATGAAGACAGGCAGGAAGGCAGGCACAGGCACAGGTAGGCACAGACAGAAGACGGACTACGCCGTCAGGCAGGCATAAGTAGGCAGAAGCAAGTCACCGTGGACCTCTCACATACAAACTACGCTAAAGCGTAGCAGAAAACCCGGAGACCGAAGCCTACACGGGCAGGCAGGCACAAACAAACACGAACCGAAGGTTGTCCCTTAGACGAACAATGCGCCGATCTCCCCCGGAAGACGGAACTAGTCCAGATCTACCAGTGGCTCAGTGGTCCCGTAGAAAACGACCACCCGACAGCGCACCTACTGTGCGAACAACAACCAAGGTTGCTCAAGCACTAGCGGTGCACCAAGCCAGGAGGCAAGACGGAACCACGGAGACCCCCGCGGAGGGACCTGCGGCCCGCTGGAGGCGGCCTGCCGGCGCTGCGGCTGCCCTGGCTAAGCCAGTGGCGGCGGCTGCTGCAGCCGGCCGGCGGACAGACCGCAAACGGCGGGCGGCGGGCCTGCTGTCGGTGGCCGGGGGGAGGAGAGAGAAGGGAGGGAGGCAAAGACGGCTAAGGTTGAGCCTAATCTGATACCATGTGACAGAGTCAGAAATTCCAGAAAGCTCAGGGTTGCACAATGTGTGCACCCTCATATATATAATAATGAGAGATTTACAGAGAGGTCCATATATAAAGGAAAATAACAAAACAAATAACATGCTATGTAAAACAGGAAATATATAATGTAACAAGTGCCTAATTAATCTACGATGAATTAGGAGAATAACGCGTCGTTTGATGTCATCATGTGGAGGAAATGACTGCTGATTATCTAAGGGCCATCAAGAACCTTCCAATGGTAATAAATAGAATGGCAATACCATGGGACCAAGGGGGGACGGAGGATTAGAAGGTTAAATGTTTTGGCCATGCAGGACATTTTGAACATAATTGACCGGCCGTTCTGCAATCTGGATAATTTTTTAGTCCTGGTGGATGCATGATAGGTATTATAGCTCTATCTACTGTCCCCACGAACAAATGCGGGTGTTCTCATAGTTGAAAATACTTAATTTTCCCTGCGCTATGGTTGATTGTTGCCCACAATTTCAATATGGTGGAAGGAGCTTGGACCTCAAGGAAAGACAACCTTTTTGGAGGTAGTCTGTAGCAGGATACTAAAGTGAAGTTTGAAGAAATTATTTGGGGTGTAAAAAGCTAATTCTCAACATGGATTTTCTGTGAATATTGTGCTCTCTAAATTTTTTGTGAAGGACAAATATCTGGCCAAGTATCTAAAAGACGTGCTGGCTATCTAAGATGGCGATGGGGACTTAACCTCATCTTATTGGTGAAATTCCACTGGAATATCTCGGATTCCCATTACTTGGAGGTGCATTTTGCTGACTGCTATGATGAATTCAGAAATATGCTTGACGAATGGCCAAGGATCAAACTATAAGGACAAAGGCATAGACATACACATAAATATTAGTGTCTAATTAATCGACGATGAATTAGGAGAATAACGTGTCATCCGATGTCATCATGTGGAGGAAATGACTGCTGATTATCCAAGGGCCATCCAGAACCTTCCGATGGCATTAAATAGAATGGCAATACCATGGGACCAAGGGGGACGGAGGATTAGAAGGTTAGATGTTTTGGCCAAGCAGGAGATTTTAAACTTAATTGACTGGCCATTCTGCAATCTGGATAAATTTTGGTCCTAGTGGATGCATGATAGGTATGTTATAGCTCTATCTACTGTTCCCACGAACAAATGCGGGTGTTCTCTTAGTTGAAGATACATAATTTTCCCTGCGCTATGGTTGAGTGTTGCCCACAATTTCAATATGGTGGAAGGAGCTTGGACCACAAGGGAAGCCAACCTTTTTGGAGGTAGTCAGTAGCAGGATACTAAAGTGAAGTTTGAATAAATCATTTGGGGTGAAAAAGTTAATTCTCAAGATGGATTTTCTGTGAATATTGTGCTCTCTAATTTTTTTTGTGAAGGACAAATGTCTGACCAAGTATCTAAAAGACGTGCTGGCTTATCTAGGATGGCGATGGGGACTTAACCTCATCTTTGAATGCAAATACCGCTTGTATACATGGTCACCTCTCTTAGTGGGCTGGACCAAGATCTTCCAACTGCAATTCAAAAGGATTGGCGACTACAGGAAATAATGACTGGACTACAAGTTTCAAAATATTGATTGGGCACTTAGACTGGCTCGACTTCACTACTTTATTTGGAAATAAGAAATGCAAGGATACACACGGGCAAGGAGTATAATGTGCAGCTAGATGTAGGGAAAAGTTTTATGAAACCACTCATAATGTTATGCGTATATTTCAGATATTTGGGAGCTAGTGGCTAGAGACACCTAGTGTAAATATGGGGTATTTATAATCCTATAGGAAGAGTTGATTTGCTGGGAGTGGTAGTGTAATAGGGGGTTGCACCTTTTTTTGCTTTGGAATAATATCTACCCTGTGTTCCACAAAAGCACACCTAATTATATCCAGTTACTCTCTAAAGCTGACATGAATGCACGTTTTGGATGACCTAGCCTTTCCTTTTTCTGTTTTTCCATAGATGACTTAGCCTTTCCTTTTTCTGTTTTCTTTCCATAAAACCTACATTTTCTCCCATGGGTTTTGCTTCTCTTTAATTCACAACCATAACATTGAAGGTCTCATGCAATGAAGATTTGGTTCCATCCTGAAGATCATGATGTATGTTAGAATTTCTTACATTGGGCTATTCACCTCACATCACAGGGATTAATACTTTTTATTTCTATATTATATGTGCTCTATATAGCTACGAGAAATGTATTGATTGCACATGGGTTTAACGCAGTCTTAGCATTCACAGAATTTGTGCTAGAATTGAAACACATAAATAACTCATACCTTTTCTATTTTGTGAAGGATACCAAGTGTATCTAGTTGGTGGATGTGTTCGAGATCTTGTATTAAAGAGAACTCCAAAAGACTTTGACATAATAACAACTGCCAACCTTCATGAGGTGATTTCTTCATGTTAACACCTACTCATTGTATCATGCTGTATTCTTTTCATATATGATATTAGTGCTGAACTGTTTCATGATTTATTGAGGTCCATTTTATCTTTTATAAACTGATTTACTTCTAAAAGCGGAAAAGATGATTTAGTTAGAAGACTTAAGAGCTCAATCCATAGAAGGGTTGTGTTAGTTATATATTTTTCTCTTAGGTTGGGTATGGCACAATATTAGAGTTAAATAGAAACCCTCAAGAAATATATTAAAAGGATATGGACTTTGTTAGAATATTAGCCTATTTAGCTAATAGGTTAATTAGTCTATTATGTACATGAGCCTGTTTGCCTTGGCCCATTAGGGTTTAGTCCACTTCCTTGTAATTGCCTCCTCTCCTATATATATAAGACATGGGCGTACATATCAATAAACAATAACAATTATAGTGTCCCACACATTTGTCAACATGGTATCAGAGTGTGCCATGGGGATCTAACCCTAGTTGCCGCCTCTGCTTCCCTCTCCTCCCTCTACGCTTGATGCTGTCCTAGCCGTCGCCTCTTCTTCCTAAAGAGAGCAACAAAGAGAGCGCACTGCCTGCGGCCGGCCGCCGTTCCTTCCATGGCTTAGCCGGCCACCTGCCAGGCAATTCTCGGCCTCCATGGTCATCACCCTTCTCCTTTCACATAGATCTTCATCTATGCGCCAACGCCATCATTCTTGACCATCTATCCTTAACCATCCACAGTCAAAGCAGCCATTGAGTTTCCCTCGTGGCCGTCATTGTCGTATCCAACAATCACTTTCCGGAGTTCGTTACACGCTTCGTATGTAGCCGTCGCCATTGAAACAACCACGCCAACATCCGCCTTCCACTCCAACAATTGTCTCCAACAACCGCCGCCATGTTCACCACCTTTCGCCTAGCCAATGTCAGTCCATCACTCCACCACTACACTACTTCTTGGGACCCCGGACGGTGCTAATTCCTGTCTAGATCCGGTCTTTGTCAAGCAAGGAGCCTCCATTTTTTATGTTCACATGATGTACAAGAGTACAAAAATACGACGCTAATTCCTGTCGACCCATGGCGCTAGTTCTCGAGGTTCTTTGTCTCCTTGACGTCGCTAATTTCCGTCAGATCACATGCTTCAACGACATCCTACACGCTGTGTTGGCCAACCAACACAGTGTGCATCAATCCATAATTCACCCGACGGCGCAAAAGTTTGTCCAGATCTCAAGTTATACAGCGTGTCGGCGACAGTCTGTCATCTTCGAGTTTGCCTAGATAGCAAGTTACACGATATGTTGACATCCGACACGGTGTGTCAGCGGAGATCTAGTTTACGCCTCCGACATCCTACACGACGTATTGCAAGGAGACAATCGTTTTTGAGCGAAGGAGCTACACGACGTGCATGGTAATAAAAAACCCGCCTTGAGGCTCTCGAGGCTTACGCCTCTTGGCGAGGCTATCCCAAATGCGCCTCGAGGCTTACGCCTCAGCGTACTGGACTGAGGCTTACGCCTCAAAATGTCTGAGGCCCGTCTCAAAGCACTGAGACTCTGAGGCTTAACTGAGGCGCACGCCTCAATTCTGGATGATAACGTCTTATGTTAACCACCAAATTAGTCTACTTTTAAGATTATTACAAACACTTTCTTCAAAAAAAATCGGAGTTCTTGTAATGAATTATTATTTTTTGTTAATAAACATTTAACCATCATCTTTTGGTGACACCTTTCAATCTTCACTGTTAAATTTCTCTTTGTTTGCTACCTTCTTATTCACTATATCGGTGAATTTCATATCATTGTTAACTAATTTTGGTTCCTCGTTCCTACCATTTGAAATTCTATCTCCTTTAGCTTTTCTATCGACATCTTTTATTGTAGTAGTATAAAGAATTGATATCTCGGTATTTATTTACATACTTATTTTGGTATTGTGGTAGGTCTTTTATCTCTATTTTCATTATTAAGTTTCAAAATTAATTTCTGTTTCATATTGTTGTGCTTGTGTATACCTACTTTTGTTATACACACATTCATATAAATAATAGATCAATATATATATATATGTAAATACATGTATAAATTTATTTTCTATAATCGCCTCATACATATTTTGAGGCTTACGCCTCAAATGCTCTGAGGCTTGCGCCTCGCCTCATTGAGAAAAAAAAATGCCTCGTTACGCCTCACGCATTTTACAACCTTGACGACGTGTCAACAACTTCACACGGTGTGTCATCATGAGTTTGTCTCTCACCCACGACAATCTACACCGCATGTCAAGTTACAAACACGGCGTGTCAGAAGCAGTCAGTCTACTTCCAGTTCCAGTTATGACGTCCTCCAAAGGTCTGTCTCTCCTCCAATACTTGATAATCGGATCCTATTATTTTGCGACCTAGCCTACTTTTTTTTGCGGGGCCTAAGGTTCGGATAAATGTCCTTTTCAGGTCAAGAAAAGATCTGTTTAATTTCTCCTTCTAAATCTTATAATCTTGTTGTTTTGCATATTGATTCCGGTTATCGGTGGTAGTACCACTCTTTTTCCTACCTAGTTCCATTCCGGTAGTGCTTCTCTTTCTACCGAGTTCCATTCCGGTAGTGCTCCTACCGAGTTTCCATTCCGGTAGTATTTTTGTTTTAACATTTTTGTTTCCCTCCTTGCCGCCCATCACGTGCATGTTTTTCCACGTGTGGGGGGGTCACATGTCCCTTTTTCCACACCATTTACTCACTTTCGTCGTATTTTGTTTGCGGGGGGGGGATATAGAGGAGAGGGAGAGTATGATAGAGAGGAGGGAATGAGGAGAGCATGAGAGAGAGCATATGAGGAGAGAGATAAGAGATGGGTGAGATGATATATTCCAGGCTATCTTCATGAAGCTTCGTTCTTCAACACATCCATTCTTCTCATTCAGATAACATTGAAAGATCTCATAGTTGCAATATTGACACAAAGCCTTTCACGTTCATACCACATTATGTACGTCAGGACAAGAGCTATTGCGGCTAATTCTGGCCTCTAGCTACCTTTGGTGTTGATAACGTTCCACTTGATCATCCATGTTGCACTCTCATGAGACAGGATAAGAGCTGTTACGGCTAATTCCCGCCTCTTGTTCTCTCTAGTGTTAATGGTGAGACAAATGGTTGATTCTTCATTAGATTTCTTTCAAACTCATTATCTTCTAGTCTGTGCATTTTGTATCTGGAAGGATTCATCTAGTTTGATCTTCACCGAGCTACTTCGTACGTCTTCTCCGAGTTGCATTTGTTACTTCTGCGTGTTGAGATGATACTTCACCTTGTCCAACGTGTTCGTGCCACGTTGTGTACGTTTGTGACCTTCTGCGCTAATTCCAGTTGGCTACACTTCTCTGACGATTTGAAGACACCTCTACTGCTATATCGACATTGCACCTCTGCGTTCGTGCCACGTTATGTACATGTGATGTGTTGATGTGTGCTTATATCACTCACATTCCTATCTAATGAAGATGGCATAGTCGGGGTATTTATGATTGTCTGCTTCAGATTTTCTTCATCCTAGATGCACTTCAAATGAAAGATCTTCTCCAAAGCTCGTACTTTTCCAGCCTAAATGACACATCTCAAAGAGGCTTCATTAGTGTTTTAAAAAGCGGCCGCTCAGGCGGCCCAGACCCTTGGCCGCTCAGAATGGGCTTTAGGCGGACAGTCAGACAGATCTCCATTAAGCGGCCGCTTCAGACCCGCTCAGCCCGCTTAAGCGCCCGCATGAGCACTGCTTTTGGGCGCCCGCCTGAGGCCGCTTAAGTTAAAATCAGGTTCTATGCCCACTTCCTCGTCCCAAAATGAAATATAATCAATTTGTTAGTATGTATCAACATTGTATAACATTATTTAACATGTTAATATAATACTATTGCGCTAAACAACTAAATATGTATCCAAATACTGTACAACAGTTAACTAGTGTATATATTACACTGATTTTGCTTTTTAAAACACAACTTATGTTTATAAATCAAGGTTAGTATGCGTTTCTCATTTTTAATTGAGTTGTACATGCATCAAAATCGTTCCTACTTCATATAAGCTCTGTATGTATGTATTGCTGCACCCATTTACATCTTTATGTATGAACTGCTGTACCTACATTACATATTTATCATTTGTACATACATTGCTGCTCTGCTATGAACTCAACCACTAATATTTACTGATACATTATACTTGTACCTATACATACATTCATACCTTAGTTTTTCTTGTATTGTTATGCGTTCAACTAATGTATTATCTATGTAGATGTACTTTGTAGTTTGCAATACATATAACGGTATAATGTACATATCATGTACTGCCTACTACTGTATAATGCATATTCTATACTATGTAGCATGTACCTCTAAAGCATAAAGTATTACATATATCATGTACTGCATGCTACTATATATTCATATACTATGTAGTATGTACCACTAGTGTATATATATCATCTATGGGCTACTTCTGTATATATTTAATTTAATATATTACTAGTTACTAGATTGAGTATGTTATAATCCAGTTAATTCAGTAATTCTATACTCATCACATGGTTTATATATGTATAATAATATATTATTCATATACATATTTGTGTAATTTTTTATAAAATATATATGAATTTATGCTCCCGCTTTTTCAAAAAGCGCCTGCTTGAGTGCCCGCCTGGCGCTCAAGCGGCCACAAGGTGCTGTCCGCACGCCTCCCGCTTCCCGCTTTATAAAACATTGGGCTTCATCATATCTTTTTGTTAGAGAGTATTGTTTAAGAGAGAGTAACAATTTTTGTATGGGGAGCAATTCTATCTTTCATTTATCATTTGTATCGTTTAATCAAGTCATGTAACTCCAAGCTTGTACATGTGTTCACCCATGCTCCAGCTTGAGGGGGAGTGTTAGAATATTAGCCTATTTAGTTAATAGGTTAATTAGTCTATTATGTACATGGTCCTGTTTGCCCTGGCCCATTAGGGTTTAGTCCGCTTCCTTGTAATTGCCTCCTCTCCTATATATATAGGATGGTGGTGTACATATCGATACAACAACAACAACTACAATGTGCCACACTTGTCAACAGACTTCTTAGGTGATCAAATGCACAATATTTTTCTTCTTTTTTTGGTTTTGACATTATCTTATTTAGAAGTACACTCCCATATCGTATGATGTTCTCTTGCCTCCACTAAGTGTCCCTGTGCTTGTTTGTCATTTGTGAACGATATTTTTTAGATGTTCCATAATTGGGACTTTTAGACACTCTTTTGTGGCAATAAGTTAGAGTTGAATGTCTTAATACCTAAGAAGAATTGATGTGGGACAAACATGGTTGTGCTTTCTCAAAATTTGATATAAGCCATCATATAGCAATAAGTCAAGGCTTCATATGATATTTGAATATACAAGTCGTTCCTTCTTGCTAATTGTTGGTGGTATATTATGTTGATTATCATCTCTGTAATAGCAAATTGGGTTTCCTCTACTTATGCCCATTAGCATTGATTTAATTAATGTTATGTTGTGTCTACATGTGTGCTGTGATACAGTTCATGATTTTCACAGAGATTGTTCAGAATCCCACCTTCACGACCAACAAGTCCTTCAACACAACCAAGCACTTCATCGCCTACAACTGTAGCTCTCATGCTTCCCCAACTTCTTCCATCTCCTCCTAACCACATAGGGATTTCATTGCAGGACCAGACTGTCCTCACCCGCCATGGCTCTCTTAAGCACTATGTTGTCATTCGCATGATCGTCCACTCTGAGACACTGCATGGGTTACATAGGAGTTTGCAATTTATATGCTGACCGCAATGCTGATTCTTTTGCAGCTTAGGGGAGCTGATGCAGGATAGACACCACGTCTGCATATATATGCGGCCACCGCCGTGACTATATTGACTAGGCCGGTGGACTATTCTTTTGTTTTTGAGTTATTTATAAGTGGGCTTATGCTAAGCTGTGTGGTTTGGCCCCACATTGGCTACCGCCTGAGTCGTCTCAATTTGTGTGCCTATATATAGGCTTTGTAAGCCTTAGGACAAGACATACCTTATTGATTGTATCCAAATGATAATTTATTCCTCCTAATTCGTTGGTCTTCCAGTTATTTATATAGTATCTCCTTTAATTGTTGGGTTTGCCGTCAACATCATACCCTTGAAAAGCATTTGTTCTCGTATATAATATATGGACACGAAGTTTTCCTGTGGGCTGTACTGGATAGGGGCCTTATGGTGCTGCTAGCTGGATTAACCACTAAAAAGCAGGAAAGAACTCTGTCGTTTAATCATTATCAGATATTTCTCACTTATAATCAATCAAAGGGTTAAGTAGCTGAACAGTTCTCGGTTATATGTTACTTTAAAGTCGAGCAAGGACTTCTGGAGGGTCCTTTTTGTTATAATGGGCTGAACATGCAGGAATATGTAAAATCGTTTTAAAAAAGAAAACCCTGAATAAAAACATTTGTAGCTGATCTGAATAGATGAAATTTAGAAACATATGATGTGCTATATCAAATCTTTCATAGACCTTTATCTTATGGAGCATAAACCTCCATACCGCATTAAGCCCTGAATTCTTGTTCTGAGAAACTTGGCAATGGCTTAGAAATTTCGTGGTGAAAGTTTCTTAGGCATATGCAGGCGAGAAATGCACCTGTTAGGCAATGAGATGCCTACTAAGACAGTTTCTGGCTCTCAACCATTTCTTTTGAAACTGCAATTGTTCAGGTGATATTGCTGCCAGTTTGATAGTTATAATACCTGTTCTTACAATTTATATATTGTTGCTAGATTTCTATTGATTGACACCAATTTACAGGTAAAAAGAACTTTTTCTCAATGTCGAATAGTTGGTTGGCGCTTTCCAATTTGCCATGTCCATGTTGATGACTCCATCATTGAGGTTTGCTCAACTTGCACCTACTCAATATTTTGCAATTTGATGATGAAGGCAGTGACATTAAAATTATTTGAAATTTTGAGTGTTTTTGATCTCCCTACATTTAAAATATAAACTGAATGCATTCTATGAGTGATTCGAACCTCCATGTCAATTTAAATTCATGCATTTAAAGAGGATAAAAGGGGTCAATTATCTGTATTTTTTCAAGTTGGCGAAGTCAAATTAGCAGCTACTTGTTTCTTCTGCAACTAATCTTTTCATGGTAAGTTAGTTTGTTTTTGTCATGAAAAATTTCTAGATTCTAGTTCATTAACAGTCTCTTTTTTGAAACAGGCCAAATTTCTTTGTGTGCTTGAGCTGAAATTATGTGAAAAGCATTATTATATTGGTTGCAACGATACATGTTTCAAATAATCAAGCAACTTTGGAGAAAGGCAGAGTTTGTTTTATGAAGGATGGGTTATAGCTCTGTGACATTAATAATAAATACAAGGGAAAACTACAATTTGTAGTCCAATCTATGACTCTGACAACAGTCTTATCTTAAAGTTTAAAATTTCACAACAACGTAGGGTTTCAATTAGTATCATTCCAAGTTTCCAACCAAGCTTGGCTCTGCTAATTTAGTAAAAAATATAATAAATCCCTCCTAACCAGGATGAGGAAGTGAAAAAAGATAATAGAATAAAAGATTTACTCTTTTTTCCCTCCCCAACTTTCCCTCCACCAATGGGCTGCTACAGCCATCTGGCGGCATCAACAGTGTTATATACTCTTACTGTCCTCTTGCTCTTACCTTCTTCCTCTGCTTAGCTCTCCCCTCCCTTTCTGGCTGCTGTTGTGGTTGGTTGAATGGTAGCAGTAATACATTGCCACTATGCACTGTTGCTGCTAGCTTTAGATTTTAGTACCAGCCAGAAGATGGAAGGGAGAAATGGAAGTAAAGAGGAGGAAGAAAAAAGGAACAGGAATGATGTGACACAATAGCTCCAAAGAGGCAGTGAGGATGGTGAGCTGGTTGGATAGATAGCAGCATCGTCACTACTCACTAGACCCCAACACGAATGTGAGGATTAGCCACACTAAGATTTGGATAAGGCTGAAGGAACACCTCAATCCTTCCCGGTCTTCTCCTCCGGGTAACCCGTACCCTTCTCCTCCATCTTTTGCCATTGCTACTATAGCCACAACATAGAGGGGACATGGGTGGGGGGGGGGTGATCACATGGGTAGACCCAGGGAGGCAACATTGGCAGGTGGATTGTCTGTGACACTCCTCAATTGTCCCCGATCTTTTCCTCTAGCACCTTTACATTACTCTCTCCTTCACCATTGCCACAACATAGAAGATATATGGATTTGTGTTGGGTTGGGGGGGGGTGGGGCATATGGGCAGAGTTAGGGGAGCAACAGTGACAGTAGTTTGGCTTTGCACTGGGCTTGATGGGAGATTGGAGGAAGAAAACAATATAAGGGTTGTTTCATTTTAGCTTTACATTTTGAGGATAAACATTGGTGAATTGATTCTTGGGCTAACCTTACTTGGCGCCGTATCGTGTAGTAAGTTTAAAACTGTTTGGATCTATTGTTAGCGTGTTAGAATGAACCAAAACGTTCCAAAATGATATACACTAATGAAGCAAACATCAAAGGGAAGGTAAGTTTCAGGTAAACTTTTAGCAATGTGAGTGACATGCAACATCAACATCTGTTTTTAATGTAAAATTCTTATATAAGTCTTTCATGAGAATTTATCTTGTCTTTTCCTTGCTTTCTCTCTTTTTGTACATCTTGCCAATCCAATGATGCATTGAAAGGTTTATTTTTTTTTAAGTAGGTACCAAGTTTTAGCACTGCTTCCTTTTGTACATCTTGCCTCTTGATTATCTAATTCGATGATGCATTTGAAAGATTTATTTTTGTTTAAAATAGGTATCAAGTTTTAATACCGCTGCCAAAAATTCCATGAAAGATCTGACATCTCTTTTCAAAAAGCCCACCAAATGTGGCGAGCAAGACTACATGCGCTGGAGCAATTGTCTAAGGCGGGACTTCACGATTAATGGGTAGCATATTGAGCTCAATAAAATTTCTAGACCAGTATTTCGCCTTGCCGACCTCTGTTTTTTAAACATCTCAATCGAGGATATTCCTTTTGTAATTCATTATGCCACTATTTGTTTTCTTAACTCAATAGAGTTCACTATAGGTGCCTTTCTAATATGACATTTCTTATCCTTTTTCCTTAGGTTGATGTTTGATCCATATGCAAAGATTGTCTATGACTATGCAGGAGGCTTTGAAGACATCAAAAGAGCTAAAGTGTGCATGTATAGTTGACTAGGTTCTTTGTTGTTCCATCCCACATCTGTGTTGCTCATGGATTTATTTTTGAATTTAAAGGTTCGAACTGTGATTAATGCTGATGCTTCTTTTGAAGAGGATTGTGGTTAGTTCCCTTTTAGTTTAATTCACCACCTCATTTCTCATTTCTATCTCTTCTTTTCACGAGAAGTCAGTTTGTCAAAATACCAGCGTTCAAACTTCCTGATATATTGGTACATGTTATATGTTGAACAGCTCGAATACTGCGTGCTATCAGAATTGCAGGTCGTCTGAACTTCCGATTCACAAAGGAGACCTCTATATCCATTCAGAAATTTTCTTACAAAGTGCTTAGTTTGGATAAGGTACTAACTACTTAAATTAATCTAAGAAGTGGTTTATATATATATTATAGTTATTCTTTTGACTTTTAATCATTGTAGTCAAGGCTACAAATGGAAATGAATTATATGCTTGGATATGGCTCTGCTGAAGCTTCTATAAGATTATTGTGGAAAGTTGGGGTTTTGGAGTTGCTCTTGCCGATCCAAGTATGTAGTTACTTTTTGTAGACTTCAGTTTGCTTTCATCTAGTGAAATGACAGATGTATAAAGCTCTTATAACTGCAGGCTGCTTATTTTGTGTCTCAAGGCTTTCGAAGGCGTGACAAACGATCTAATATGTTGTTGGTATGTAATTTAAATCTCACTCACATTCTTTTGCAAAACAACCACTCTAATATGTCACCCATTTATTCTCCCTTCACAACTTCAGATTTCTATATGCTTTAGAACTCTTAAATGGGAAAATTCTCCACTGATTCAGAAAATATATGTCATGTATAAATGTAAAAAGTGACCGGATATTGCCAAAAAGATGGTTAAATTAATTACCGAAGTAAAAAAAACAGCAATACAATAATGTCATAAGTATTATCTTTCAACTTAGTTGATAAAATTTAGTATGTATAGGCTAATTATGTTAGCAAATAGTTCAGCGTGAAGTTTGGAGAAAACCGTTAAAATTTGGTCGATGTTTGATCAATCATTTGGGAAAAAAAGAATGTCAGCTATATATGAGCATACACATGTATTCTCCCCTCTGTCCCCAACACACAGACACACACAACATACACAGACTCGCGCACACGTAGATACATACACATATGTACATATATGCATATATTTTATCTATATACACCACATGTATGTAGATATACCTCAAACGAAAAAGATATGCCAATAAAATTGGTCGGCCTGCGAAAAAAGTGTTACAACAAAAAACTCGTGAAAAAGTTATAAAAACGTTGAAATACGCGGAAAGTCTTTGACTTGTATATTATTCAGTCAGAATATTAGGCAACTAACCATATAAATTTCTAACTCAGTCAGTAACAATAACATAAGTTGTGCCAAAGATGTGGCACCCAGTTGGTAAAGTAGTTGTTATATGACCGAGAGGTCGCATAATTGAAACCCCACGGCCACAGGATGAACGAATGGCCAATTTTTTTTTTAAATAATGTAAGTTGTCAACTAAGTAAAACAACAATGACACAATGAGACATTAAGTCTGTGTTATAAAACAATAATATAAAGTAGTAGTTACAACTTTTATCTGTAATTAATAATACGAAATAAGCAATATGGCGTAAACATGAAATAAATAATATACCAGTAAGTAATTAAATGAAAGTGCATCAATGACACTACTGTAATATAGTATTGCGCATGCATTTTCTGACACGCACATATGGCTATAAGAAGGATAGCAAGGTACATGTGGTTTATATGAATCTATTTTATATTTATCATGTTTGGAACACTCTACAGAATAATCCAATCAAATGAGAGAATATATATATTTTCTAATCAATAGTAAGTTGAAAAATTGTAGAAACTGTTGGATAACGTTTATTTATATCCCATGACTACATGAGATGTGATTGTAATTTTTTCAGACACATCTAATCTTTGAAAATAGTGTTTGCATCCCATATGGTTGGACATAGTTACAGATTGTCTGTGTCATTTCAATGGTTAATACATGTAAGTTACTTGTACTAGCCGATACACATTTCCTAACCTCTCTCTACCCCCTCCTATATATGTGTATGTATATGTTGTAATTGTTAGGTAATAGAAGCTATGTGCGTAGTATTTTCTTATTTCCTTTCTTTATCGGGTCTATTATGTAAATGTTCTATTCATATATAATTAGAGGCGAACCTGCTCACATTTGACCCAATACTCTTCCACGTGGTATTAGAGCAAACCCTGGGCTTGTAACCCTAGGAGCCATTGGCTTCCTCAACTTCCTCTTTTCTCTTTCTCTCATCTCTGCGCCCGCCGCTGCTTCTCTCTCTCCATCATGCGTTGCCGACGAAAACTCATGGCCGGGCGCTGCTGGCTTCTCCATCTCCTCTGTCTCCCCTACAACAAGGTGTTTCCTTAAAGGAGAGGAGGAGAACCACCCATTTTATTAAGTAGAGAGGGACAAACAACCCCCCTATTAAGGAGGAGAACCCTCCCTATACTTCTTCCTCTCCATCTATTCCCCGTACATGGATGAATGCCCAAGCTTCTATGGACAGTTGACGCTTCAGATTTGCATCATCTATTGACACAAGTGACAATGCTAATTCCGGCCACCGTAGTCCGTCTTCCTGGAGTTGTTTATTCCTTGACAACGTCATTTCCTGTTTAGATCGTGCTATCTCGACGTCGGACATAGCATGTTGTTCGACCGACACTGGATGTCCCAATCTAGATATTGCCCTCGACGACGTAAGGTTTGGTTCAATTCTAAAGTTACACAATGTGTCAGATTTCTACACGACGTGTTGACAGAAGTCTGTTTTACGTATTCGACATTTTACACAGCGTGTCAAATTTTCACATGGCATGTTGGAAAAATTCTGTTTCACATCTCCAACATCTAACACAGCGTGTAAGATCTCCACACAAAGTTTCGACAAAATACTGCTTCTCATTTTCAATATGTTCCACAACATGTTGGTTGTCCACATGGCGTGTCGGCGAAAGACTGCTTCTCCTCTCCAACATCTTACGCAGTGTGTTGGTTCTACAAATGACGTGTCTGTGGAAGATTGCTTCTCGTCTTTGACACCTAAAACACAGTGTTTCATTTCCACGCGATGTGTTGCAAGGAGTGTCATCTTCGGCCAATTACATAATGTTGGAAAATATGGAGACAAAGTAGGCAGTGGAAACAAAAAATTTTGTACATATTTTCTAACTAGCAGATCACATCAACAACAATGTATTAGGAAGAAGGGTGCAAGATATAACTTGTCCCAGAACAAGTCCAACGACTATCCTTGCACGAATATGCGCTTCCTCTTTAAGCAACACACAGACGACAATCAACGACGTCCTCCTGGTGTAGTACCCATAGACGACAATTGACAGTGTCCTAGCGTAATATCAAAAGCTTCCACGCCTATACATAGTCCACACCATGGAACTAAACTTCGGCGAAGTTGGACGAAGTTTCACCGCGTCGAAGTCGAATCCCGAATACTTCGACCTCGTCCAAACTTCGGGGTGAAGTTTCCCTATTTTCGTCGAAGTTGATTTTTTGTGTGTATTTTCATCTCAACTTCTCTGAAGTTGTCGAAGTTTCCTCGAAGTTGGCGACGTTGGGGTGAAGTTGAGATGACCCAGAACATTAATCCAAATAGTGCCGTAAACGCCATATAAGGCATAAATGTTGCCTCTAACCCTCTTCACAACTTCCAATACCAACTCCTATGTTTGTTGTTGCCACTTTTTCCTAAAGAGGGCCTTGTTACTACTATTTGGTTGTGTATTATATATAATACATATATTCAACACTGGAACTTTATTTGTATGGGTATTGTACGTGTGACGATTGCAAACAACACATTGTATTATCAACCTAACTAGGGCTGAGAGTCATAAAATCGTGTTTGTGTTAAATTAACAATTATAAGATATAGTTATAACATAATTAGAAGTTTTCAAATTGAAGTTTCCTTCAAATTCACATCATTTTCTTCAAAAATCGGTATCTAAGTTTGTCGAAGTTTGCGTCTAAACTACCTTAAATCTTCCTCGAAGTTTCCACAAACTTCCACTTCCATGCCTGGACAAGTCGAGACGAAGTCAAAATCCTGCACCATGGTCCACACGTATCACTAGGAACTCCACGTCGCGCTTCCTAAGCCGGCGGAAGAAGTTGTTCCTTCATTTGTCAATGTGCTAGTGTCGACTTCCTTCTCTCTTGCTATCTCTCCCTTTCATGGGTAAGACGACTTGGGCTCTAATGTTACCACAACTGTGAGAAGACAAGTATGTGTCTTATATATTGGAGAGCCTTGACATCCCCCTTTATATAGGTGTGTCTAGGCTAGGGTTCCCACAAACCGTGGGGAGACGTAGGGTCATATTTCATGGTTGGGCGGTGGCCCCACACGGATGTTGATCGACTGGACAATCCAGTCGGTCGATTGGCTTGTAGTCAATGACACAATAACACTAGTTTTATTGCAAAGATTAATGCGTGTCACTTTGACTAATTATTAATTGTTTGACCCATTCAAACTTGTCGAACTTGACCCAGTTGGTCGATTGGATACTCTAATCGGTCGACTGGCTACTCTGATCATCTGTTGGCAACGTCGATCAGTCGATCGATTGAACATTTAATCGGTCGACTGACTGGTTCCATCAGCCAGAGTCAGCATAGTCCCGTCAGTCGACTAGCCACTCCAATCGATCGTCTGACACTTCGATTGACCGACAACCAACATTATTCATTTTGATTACCTAAATATATTGGTAACCAATTTGAATCTTGTCCATGATTAAACTCCTCTTCCAATTGCGTCCTATGCGTGTGATCCTATACGCTCCACATTACGTTGGCTGTGATGTCCATAACCATATTATGACTTCTTAAGCAATGAGCGGTATCTAACAACTAACCAAGTAATTGGATAGTTGGAGGACAACTTCAGCTTTAACTTGTGGCTAGTGTTATAGTGATCATATAGTTCCTTTGTCACAGATATCTAGATTGAACACGAGGCATGAAATTATCATTCTCTTAACGTTCAATCTATGTTCCTTGAACCAGAGTAAAATGTTGAGATGCACGTGAGTTCAATATCACATATTGACGGACATGAGCATGACCATGCATTTTCTCAGTCTCACTTATCAAGTGGCTAGGATATCACTCCAATAGGAGGGACAAGTCCCACCTACATCACTCACAACAATTCCCATGTGCCACAATGTACTCAAGCACCACTTGTATGGCAACCCTTATTCAAGGTTATGGTAGATGGCGTTAAGTCCATTAAGCGACATGTGATCATTGTAGTGACTTCAAGTTTAAGAACCACAATCACGACTATCACTTTGAGTGATGATTTTGACTGCCATCCATGTATCACTCAAGGTGGGTTTGTCCGGTAAACTGTTCTCTAACAATTACTTATGTGTTTGACTCGATATCCCATATCATGGCTAATGAGACTCATCCATCAACCAACACACGATCTAGTCTTAAAAGTACTATTGTTGTCTATTTTGTTCCCACAATAATTTCTGACTAAGGACGTTGACAAGAATGTATACACTCTTATCATACATATGATCCTATGTTTAAATCCTCAACCTAAACCATACGTCACCGAGTAACATCATTCTTTAGACATCTATTATGTTATATCATCGTCTCATAGTTGAACAGAACAATAAATGAAATTCCCTTTATTACTAATCAAATCAAGTATATAATGTCCCAATACAATCATCATAGGACTGGTTCTCTGGGCATACATACTAACAAATGTCCCAATACAATCATATATGACTGGCTCTCTGGGCATACTTACCAACAGACTCACACTTGCACTTAGAGCTAATAACTCATGAATCTAGCCCAAGTGATCTAGCATGACCATCATGCTTTTGCTAAAAAGTGCTTTTGTTAGTGGTCAACAACATCGCTCTCATTCGGTACTTTGCAAATCTTCACAAATCCTCACTGTACGATCTCTCGTATGAGATGGAAACGTCAAAGTATGTTTTGGTATGTTGATGCAATCTTGGGTCCTTAGCTTGTGCAATAGCTCCATTGTGTGTACAACTCTACTGCGTCATTAATGGTTGGAACCACTCCAAGTTCAGTGATGAACTTTTTGATCCAAACTGCTTTCTTTGCTGCGTTGGAGGCAATAAGATATTCGACTTCTGTTGTAGAATCAACAACTATCTTTTGCTTGGATCTCTTCCTGTTCACAACTCCGTTGTTTCAGCAAAACACAAATCCGATTTGCAATCGATAATCATTTTTGTTACTTTGGAAGCTTGGGTGTAACCCTTTACACCCAATTCTTCCTCACCACGATAAATTATGAACTGATCCTTAGTTCTTCTCAAGTATTTAAGGATGTTCTTTACGACAGTCCAATGACCTTCACCGGATCTGATTGATATCTGCTCCTCATGCTAGAAGTATACGAGACATCAGGACGAGTGTATAACATCGCATACATGATAGTTCCAATTGCAGATGCATATGGAATCTTACTCACGTGTTCTCGTTCTTCACAAGAACTGAGACATTAGCTCTAGAGAGACTAATTTCATGAGACATGAGCATATTTCCTCTGTTTCAGTCCTGCATGCTAAACCTTTTCAGTACTTTATCAATGTATGTACTCTGGCTTAGGCCAAGAAGCCTTCTAGATCTATCTCTATAGATCTTGATTCCTAAAATATAGGATGCTTTGCCTAAGTCCTTCATAAAGAAGGTACCTCCCAATCATGGAAAAAAAAGGCGCGCCCTGAGGCGCTAGAGGCGTACGCCTCGAGGCGAGGCACACCCCAGGGCGCCTTGAGGCTTAAGCCTCACCTGTGATCCAAGAGGCGGACACCTCATTTTTTGCAAGGCGCAAAAAGGCGCAAGAGGCATTGAGGCGCAAGTGAGGCGCTAGCCTCAAGCTGCAACCCAAAATACATGTTTCCTGGTTCATTTTAACTACATATGGGCCTGGCCCAATGGGTTTTCCATTAGCCCCTTTGATTCAAACGAAAAAACAAACAAATTGTGGTTAAAATACTACTGTTTGGGTACAACTTGTACTGCTTTTATTTTCCAGCTGTTTAAATTTAGATTATAAACAGGTAGTGTAATGTGATTTTGTTATGTAGTTGTCCGATTGTATTTACATTGTATATATATTTTCTTATATATATAAACATATTAATACATATAAATATATATGAACGCCTCGGTACATTTTGAGGCTTACGCCTCGATCGCCTCGTTACGCCTCACGCCTTTTTCAACCTTGCTCCCAATCAACTCTTCACCATCTATAGGGTAGGGATGTCATTCCCCATTAATAGTATGTCATCTACATACAATATGAGGAATATATTTATACTCCCACTAACCTTCTTGTAAATACATGATTCATTTTCATTGACTAAAGCCAAACTCTTTCACTGCCTCGTCAAATCGAAGATTCCAGCTCTGAGATGCTTGCTTCACCTTTGTAACTGATAGACTTTATTAGCTTCTGTTAGAAGTCCCGGGGGTTGGACTTCTACTTCTTGTTCTTAGCAGATGTATTGCGATCTGTGACAGGCAGATCACTTCACCATTCGGCCCATCAAGAGAGTCATATCCTAAACCAAACCTCTTAGGTTTTTGTCGCCTCTCTCATCTAAACTAGACAATCCATCTCCATAAAAATAGAAGAGGAAATGGGATCCATCCCTGGAGGCATAGGCATAGATGAAGAAAGCAGAAGCATACAGAGAGATGGAAGCAGTATAAAACCTTCAGGTGGTGTTATATACACATCCTCAAGAAGAATCCCGTTAAGGAAAGTGGTTTTAAAGTTCATTTGCCAAATTTCAGTCATAGTAAAATGCAATGACAAACATGATCCTGATGGATTCAACCATGTCAAATGGTGAAAAGGTCCCATCATAGTCATCACCTTGAACTTGTTTAAAACCTTTTGTAACAAATCCACCTTTATAGCTTTGTACATTACCATCCATGCCGGTCTTCTTCTTGAAGACCCATATGCACCCTATGAGTTTTATCCCTTGGAGGTAAATCCACCATTGTTAATACCTTGTTGGTGTAGATGGAGTCAATCTCAGATTTCATGGTCTCAAGCCTTTTCTCAGTATTTGGTCCCTCAATAGCTTCTAAGTAGGTTGTTGACTCATCATCATTTATGACCAACTCATCGCCTTGTTGAGTCACGAGATATCCAAATCTCTCTTGCTTAAGGCCTCTCCTACTAGATCTGCGAGGTTCATGTGCTACAAGAGGAACTTGAGATTCCACAACTGCTTCTGGTTCTTTTTGTCCTTTTGTAACTCTGTAGATTTATTTTTTTTGTTCTCGAACTTCTTCGAGTTCTACTTTCCTCCCACTTTTCCTTTGGAAATAAATTCCTTTTCTAAGAATACAATATTCCTGGCAACAAACACTTTGTTGTCAGATGGAATATAAAAGTAGTATTCTTTGGTTTCCTTAGGATATCCAACAAAATAACATTTATTTGATTTAGGCCCAAGCTTTTCGGAAAACTTTTTTCTCACATAAGCTTTACATCCCTAAATCTTCATAAAAGATACATTGGGACGTTTCTCTGTCCATATCTCATATGGTGTCTTTTGAAGCAATTTAGAAGGTACACAGTTAAGTGTAAACTTCGTGTTTTCTAGAGCATTTCTCCAGAAGGAAGTCGGAAGATCAACAATACTCATCCTTGATCATACCATGTCTAATAGGGTGCAATTCCTTGTTTTTGATGTACCATTATGTTGTGGTGTTCCAGGTGGAGCCCATTGTGATATAATACCACAGTCTCGCAGAAGGTCCTTCAACTCTTGGCTTAAGTATCCTCTACCTCGATTGATTCAAAGTGCTTTAATATTTTTACGAAGTTAGTTATATACTTCATTGATAAACATCCTTGGACTTTTCAATGGATTCTAACTTGTATATCGTTAAATACGCAATCATATCTACCGGAATCATCAATATATGTGATAAAGTATTGGTAACCACCTCTAACATTTGTTCTAAAAGGTCCACACACATCAGGTTGTACGAGTCCCAATAGATGACTCGCTTTCTCATTGTTACCGGTGAAAGGAGCTTTTGTCATCTTGCCCAACAAGCAAGACTCACATTTCTCTATTGATTCGAAATCAAAAGAGTCTAGATAACCATCTTTATGTAGTCTAGAAATGCGTCCCCTCATTTATGCGCCCTAGACGAAAATGTCAAATGTATGTTTGGTTTGAGTTATCGAGTTTTAACCTTTTGGTATTTATGTTACATACGCTTGTTTCTAGATCTAGTAAGTACAAACCATAAGGCATAGGAGCACTACCATGAAGATCTCTTTAGAAATAGGACATCAACCATTCTTTATATGAAATTCGAATCCACTCTTGTCCAAATAATATACAAAAAAGATGTTTCTATCAATGACGTACATAATAGCAATTTCTCTGACTCTATTACAAGCTCACTGGGCAGAGATAAATTGTAGGTTTCAACTGCAGTGGCAACAACTCTTGCTCCATTTTGCAACACACAGTTCCACCTCACCATTTTTTAAGGGTTTACTTCTTTTTAGATCCTGCATGTTTGAGCATATGTGAGATCAGTGTTCTCATATGCCCCGCATGAGGCCGTTTATGCGGCCCTCAGCCGCTCCGCATATAACTATGCAATGTTATTTTTGGGCATGGACGGAATATGTGTCCTACGGTCCGCATATGCGGCCGCTTAAGCCCCACATTTCATTTGATGACTTAAGTAAAAGAAATAAATAGAACCTCAAATAAAATCAACCAAATTTAATGACAACTTCTATATAGTTGGTTTTAGATCAGATAT
Source organism: Alisma plantago-aquatica (assembly GCA_963693085.1). Taxonomy (NCBI): domain Eukaryota; kingdom Viridiplantae; phylum Streptophyta; class Magnoliopsida; order Alismatales; family Alismataceae; genus Alisma; species Alisma plantago-aquatica. Next base: position 1,314,414,391 of record OY856412.1, on the reverse strand, counting down.
TGAAATTTTGCTACCTCAGAAATGATTCTATTTTGAATGAGTGGTGCAAAATATATTATTACATTTTACAATTGTCAATGTTTCATTATGCTCTTTCCTTTTGCTCTCTTTTTTTCTTCTATTTTGCTCTAAGATTAGAGCCTGTTGCACATGCAACAGTTCTGATTTTGTCTTTTATAAAAGGGGAATCTATTGCAGATATTAATTGGATGTGATATTTTCTTTTACAAAGTTTCAAATTTTGTGTGCTGCTTAGGGAGTAATTTATATTCCCTACAACTTTTTCTTCTCTATTTATTACTGACTTGATTTCTTCATATCATTTTGATGTTTTGATTTTGTTTTTGATGTTCTTTTTCTGTTTCTACTTTGAACTACTATGTTTTGTGTTACTATGGTTATTCTTATTGTGCTCATTCAATAAATGTTCTGCTATGAACTGCATGTGTTAGTGTGTTTTCTGACTTGTATATTTTAATACATTATATAAACTTAGGGTTTTGTTGATTGATTTTTCTTCTTGATCATTGGAAAATATGTGTTTCTTCTTCCATGATGTAATGATCCATTGGTACATTTTGGGCTATTAGGCTACAAAACTAGATAGCATGAAATTTATGATTATGATTCTATTTTTTTAAAATAAATAGATGTATAAAATATAGAATTAATTTAAAAAATCCAAAAACACATATGCCCCGCTTATGCTTCCGCATTCCTCTTGTACTCTATGCGGTACCCTGACCGAACGCATATCACATAACGCATTTCAGAACATTGTGTGAGATTCACGTCGGATATCCAGTACCCAAGATGAAGAAGTAGACAAATTTATCTCAATAACGTCTATACTTAAAGTGTAGATCTCCATCTCCATCCCTTGATTTTTCCACAATTTCTCTAAGTGGGTAATTTCTTTCCCAGTGTCCAACTCGGTTACTGTGATGAAAATTGCCTACCTTACTCACCCCTCCCTTTGCTTTAACTGTAGAAGACTTGGGTTCCTGGTCAGCCTTAGAACTCTTCTTGGCCTTGCCTTTGCCCTTGGAGTTCCCCTTTCCTCTGCTAATCATCATCACTAACTTGGGTTTGTCCTTCTTCATTTGTATTTGGTAGTTCTCAACACGCCAAGCAATTCAAACAACGATTTAACAAAATTTGTTCATAACAACTTGGTTATATGATTCAGACAACAATCGCATAATCACATTTGTGGCCAACTCTTAGCCTAAAGGCTAGGAAGCACAGACACTTCCCCGGGGCAGCCGTGGTCGTCCTGGACACGTGTCGGACACGGACACGGCTGGACACGCGGTGGACACGGCTCAGAAGTGTCCACTTTTTTTTATTCAGACAACAATCGCATAATCACATTTGTGGCCAACTCTTAGCCTAAAGGCTAGGAAGCACAGACACTTCCCCGGGGCAGCCGTGGTCGTCCTGGACACGTGTCGGACACGGACACGGCTGGACACGCGGTGGACACGGCTCAGAAGTGTCCACTTTTTTTTATAAGCCCGGACATGGCATGGACACGGCTTGGACACAACATGGACAGGTTGGACACGGCTTGGACGCGTTGTGGACACAGCAGGCTCAAACTAATTCCCTATACTAAAGAAATATTAATTATATATCTTCTCTCTCCCTCTTATTCCAGCACACTACCATATGTCTCCTCCCCATCCTTTTTCCTATTGAAATACATATTTAACGATTATACATCATACTTCTATATATAATTCATCATAATATAATGAGTGTTCTAGGAATTTGACATACAAATTCATTATATTCATCATTCTTTATTCATTCTTACTTGATCTCACATTGCAAATCTATTCTAGATTAATCTACATTGATCATTTATTATCTCATAATGGAACATACTAGTGCTTTCTTATAAAGTCTGCATTCATATCGTAAGTGAATTTTGGGTCTGATTTATATTTCTGTTAACTTTATTTCTTTAAATCTCATGTAATCAGTTGCTTTACAGATTTGGATAGACAGATATTATATGTATTAACTCCATGTTATGTGTATGTATATGTATATTTGTGTACACATATATGTACATTTGTGTACGTGTATATGTATACGTATATGTTCTACATATGTATATAACTATATTTATACTTACACATATATGGATTTATGTATATGTATATATATAATTATATATATGTATGTATATGTATATGTTTATGTATATGTGTATGCCGTGTCCGTGTCCTATATTTTTGAAAATTGCTGTGTCCGTGTCCATGCCGTGTCCCATGTCCGTGTCCGTGCTTCCTAGCCTAAAGGAAATCCCAGTCTCTCTAGGTTTTTTACGTACCTTATCAATTTGAGCACATGGGGCTTACTGGATCTCCCTCTACCATATTGCACTTAAACAACGCCTTGGAGACTTCATATCTTTCTTGCCTTGCTTGAACCTGGTATATATTCTTAAGATATGTTACTATCTCGAGAACGTCTATGTTTTCTTGTTGCTTCTACAACTCATAGCTCATAGAGCATATCATCAGGCATTCAATGTCAACAACATCGTCGATGTGCTTACGACAAGCATTCCTTTCAGCCCTAGGTGTTGTGAGAGCGGGTTCCTCTAGCACTGTTGTATGTAGGACATAGAGCTTACACTCATGAGTGAGAACGATTCTAGAAGTCTTGCACAGTCATGGAAGTTGTTTTCATTTAATGTGTCCTTCTCAAGGACCGATCGCAACGAAAAGGTGTTGTTTGTCATTTGTTTCTACAAAAGAAAATTTGCAGTTGTCAAAACAGTTTTGATTTGATTTGATTTGAAAAAAAATGACGATATTGATTAGACCTTTAATTAACTACGACTCCCACTGTTTTTCCTCAAATCAATATCCCTCACTATTTATTCACAAAGATTGCAACATACAATCTTCTAGTGGCCCAAGATCCAAAATACATTAAGTTATTACCTAACCAATGTCGGTGTCCATAACCTAATTATTAAGGTAGGTAATAATTACTAATTGCATCATACACAATTCTTGGATAGACGTTCTGTACAATTCTTCGTCATATTCTATCTTAAATGCTTCTAGGCACTTAATCCCACTAAGATCACGTAGTTAAGCCTGACCCAAATGGCAGCACAATAGACTATGCCCCATGCTTTGGCAGACCCACATATCTACCATCACACTTCCACTAGATAGACATCACATCATGCTTTGGCATAATCTACACTTAGTCGATCAAGCTTTTTAAGTGTGCTGCTTATGGAAAGCGTCTCAGACATAATATTTAATTGAGGGATTTTTATATAATTATATATACATATCCAATCACCACATACTTATAATATGTATCATATATATACTATATCCACAAAAGAAGCATGCGATTACAAATATACGCGCAATGGTTACGACCACACTAATGCAATTCTTTGGAGCCAAAGAATTGCTATCCACGTAAGGTTATACATCACATGTATCAACCTGTATCGAAAAAACTCTGTGCTGGAAACAAGCCGGTCAGTCGACTGGACTCTTCTAGTCGATCGGTTGGTCCTCTTGCCAGTCGGCTGGTCTCTGGTCGGTCGGTTGACTGGATCCTGGCTCAAGCGCTTGGTTGGACTCCTATAGTCGCCCAGTTGGGCCACCCGTTGATCGCTCGCCTCTTGCTCCAGTTGGTCGATTAGATCTCCAGTCGGTCGAGTGGAAGCTCCGATTGGCTGGTATATCTAATCTGTTAGCACCTTTGTCGATTGACTCGTTCTCCAACTGGTCGACTTGTCGAGTCAGAGCACCTTCTTATGTCAAGAACTGTAAATTAATGCTATCTTATCTACTTATTACATTGTGCAATGTGAATACTTCGAGTTACATTTGAGGGGAGCATAAGGGGTTAAGCATTATTTACATTTTAAAAAGTGAGAGGAGGCTCAGTGTGCAAATTGGATTTTAAGAACTGGAAATAAACCATATAACCATGTACACGCATCCAAGGAGTTTTTGGACCATAACTACGTATACATCCACCATCAAAACATTTTTAGGGCGACATGTATGAAATTACATATATATCATATTTTATATATATAGAGGATCTGCTGGACGTTCCTTAATGTATGTGGTATATAATCGAATATGCACATTAACCATTTAATGTTCGCATCATATGCAACAAAATAAACGACAAAACTAAATCTGATCATTCATATCTATTAAATCTATTTAATGAAAACGTGGACGGTAAATGATGTGAACATTAAATAGTTAGAAACCATCCACGTTTTCTAACTAGCAGATCGCATAGTGCAAGATATACCTTATCCTAGAGCAAGTCCAACGCCTATCCTTGCACGAAGACATGCTTCCTCCTTAAGCAACACACAGACGTCAGTCGACGTCGTCCTCCTGGTGTAGTACTCACGGACGACAGTTGACATACATCCTCCTAGCGTAGTAGCAAAAGCTTCCACGCCTCTACGTAGTCCACGTGGACCACTGGGAACTCGACATCGAGCTTTCGGTGCCGATAGGAAGAAGTTGCCCCTTCGTTTGTCAACGTGCTCGCATCGACTTCCTTCTCCCTTGCTATCTCTCCCTTTCACAGGGAAGACGACTTGGGCTCTCACGTTACCACAACTGTGAGAAGACAAGTCTGTGTCTTATATCTTTGAGAGCCTTGGCCACCTCCTTTATATAGGAGTGACTAGGCTAGGGTCCCATTCAAACTTGCTGATTTGACCCAGACGGTTGATTGGACACTCTAATCAGTCGACTGACTACTCCGATCATTCGTTGGCAATGTTGATCAGTCAGTCGATTGAACATCGGTCGATTGACTGGTTCCATCGGCCAGAGTCAATCAACACTCAGTTGGTAGACTGGACGGACACTCCAGTCGGTCGACTGCCAACCAACATTATACATTTTGATTACTTAAACACTTAGTAACCAACTTGAATCTTGTCGATGATTAAACTCCTCTTCCAAATGCATCCCGTGCGTGTGACGTGCTAGCATCGACTTCCTTCTCCCTTGCTATCTCTCCCTTTCACGGGGAAGACGACTTGGGCTCTCACGTTACCACAACTGTGAGAAGACAAGTCTGTGTCTTATATCTTTGAGAGCCTTGGCCACCCCCCTTTATATAGGAGTGACTAGGCTAGGGTCCCATTCAAACTTGCTGATTTGACCCAGACGGTCGATTGGACACTCTAATCAGTCGACTGACTACTCTGATCATTCGTTGGCAATGTTGATCAGTCAGTCGATTGAACATCGGTCGATTGACTGATTCCATCGGCCAGAGTCAATCGACACTCAGTTGGTAGACTGGACGGTCACTCCAGTCGGTCGACTGCCAACCAACATTATACATTTTGATTACTTAAACACTTAGTAACCAACTTGAATCTTGTCGATGATTAAAATCCTCTTCCAAATGCATCCCGTGCGTGTGACCCTATAGGCTCCACATTACGTTCGTAGTGATGTCCATAATCATATTATGATTTCACAAGCAATAAACAGTATCTAGCAACACATTACTGCTACCAAAGTAGGATAAGTTGGAGGACAACTTCAACCTAAACCTGTGACCAATGTTACAGTGATCGTACAATTCCTTTGTCACTGATTTCCAGATTGAACACATCGTTTTAACATTCAGTCTATGTTCCTTGAACCAGAGTAGACTGTTGAGATTTCTGTGATCTCAATATGACATATTGACTCACATGAGCATGACTATACATTTTCTCAGTCTCATCAAGTGGCCAGGATATCACTCCGATTGAGGGACAAATCCCATCTACATCACTCATAATAATCCCCATGTGTTGCAATGTGCCAAGCACAACATGTACGACAACCCTTGTTCAAGGTCACGTTGGATGGTGTTAAATTCCATCGAACGACATGTGATCATTGTAGCAAAAGTGTTTTAAAAAGCGTCCTAGGCGGCCGCTTAATCGCTACAAGGTGATGGCCGATTAAAATGTGCCATATGCGCCGCTTGAGTGGATTTGAGAAAAGTGGCCGCTTTTTGCCCGCTTAACCCGTTTTTCCAACTTTTTTCCTGCTTTTTGTCCCCTTTTTCCCGCTTTTTGCCCTTAAAAAAACTGATGTAAACATATAACATTAAGTACATTATATGCCCCGATTAGTATTGACTACATTAAATGTTCTATGATATACCTAGTTCTAATTTTGAATGCATACTTTGTATGTAAGCTGTAATGATATGGTACTTTTGTGATGTATCCAAGTATATTATAGGTAACTATCATCTAATTTAGAATGCATACTTTGATTAAATTACTGCTGTAATGTATGACTATTTGATGACGTGCAAATGTAACAATACGTTTGTAAGCTAGCTATAATAGGTTTATTGTTTACTGTTTAGCTATGTAAACATGTGATACAAAATTGTAGTTGCATCTCGTATATAGACTTATTATTTTATGTGTAGGGTGCTTTATCTATGACAAGTATATTGTTTACTGTATTATATAGATGCAATCATTGTTGTATAGTTGTGTTATAAACTATTTGGGTGTTTTATATTGTCTTATACAATGTTTAGATATGTATGAAAAATTCAAAAATATAGTATTTATATACATATGTATGTAATTTTGCAGAAAAGTTTATAGGAATTGGAAATCCGCTTTTCTAAAAAGTGCCCGCTTAATCGCCCGTTGGCGATTAATCGGCTACAAGGTCACGTCCGCACGCTTCCCGCTTCCCGCTTTTTAAAACCTTGGTAGAAGGAATGAAATATCGTCGATACTGGCCGAGAATTGTGTGGAGAACAAACAAGAAACGAGGGTTGTAGCCTGGAGCAACGGAAGAAGATAGAGCTAGTCGGGAGAAGAATTCAATTCACCACGTATCAACCAGTTTGCTGCTGTGTCGCACTGTTCACTGCTACAGTACCTCGATACTGTTCACGCCGCTGGTGCTTAGGTTATGTGCGGCATCTAAGAGCGATAAGTTGCGCTGATACCATGTTACGGTTGTCATAAAAGTTTCTAGGGTCGCTTAGCGTTGTCCCCTTTATTTATATTGATGGAGAAATTACAAGGTCCACATAACCAGGAAATAACATAAAGATATACTGAGAATAAGAAATAGGAACACATTTATCAACACCTTCAAAATGGTTGAAAACATTATGCTCAGAAATCACGAAGTAGATGAAAGATATTCATTTGAATCAATAGATGTTAGAGGTTTTTTGAATCTTTTGCTACATAGTTGCATTTAACACTACGCTTGATGTTCTTAGTCCTTTGAAGAATGGATACACTTACTTTATTAGCACATGGAGATATCACACGACATTCATATTCTGATCACTAGTCCAATGACAAGAATAGTAGATAGGATGTTATCTGTTTTGGATGCCTGGTCACCCAATGAGTAAACCTTAAGTAGTAGGCTTGTTCTTCTCCAAGTGACATACTCAACGTTAGCTTCTTGCAATTTGTCATCATATATAAGGAATTCCGTTTTTTCCCAGTTCCATAAACGAAAATAATTAGATCCTGTGATCATTATATGACATTCTTAGAATTTAATTAATATTCGTGTCTATTTTTTTGTCAAAAATTGTTTTTTTTTTTTACTTTTGTTCTTGTTATGTTGTACTTAATGAGCCGTTTTCGGTGATCCTAGAATTATTGATTGACTTCTACAGTGCATATAAGCATGGAATATTTTTAGCAAATTTTTCCTCACGTGCCTGACTTAGAAGTTTTTTCTCCAGTGTCTTTTCTCGAATCTGGATAGACTTCTGGCACCTGACAGACCTTGCCATTGCAGCCTGTGGTAAGACAAACTTCGAAATTGAAGATTAAATCATGTGTAGAAACTTGTGCATCGATATCCCAACAAAACAATCATACTTGTTAAGGTGGCAAGGCAGCAAGGCTGGCTCCTTGCCGCCTTGTTGTGCCTAGGATATAAGTTCATTTGCATTTTGTATACATATGTTTCATGGTTATAACGATTTTCCCATTTACACATACAATTTAAATGTTATGTACACATACATGTACATAAATTGTAAGTTGTAGCAATGTATTAAAAATGGCAAAGACGGGTTGCTTAAGTCGGCACTTTTTAGAAAAGCGGGCAATTGACTTTTTTCTTCTTCTATATTTTATTTATCTATCGTGAACTTTAGTATATAGTCTAAATATCTATTAGTATGTATTGTTAATTGAGATGTTTGATATGGAATTAATAGTACACTTGGAACCGTCTATGTTTGGACCTATATTGTTATTCCATATTAATATTCAAAATAAAAGTCTAAACATCAATGTTATGTATTATGGACCCATTTATTAGTTGAAAATACACGGTCCATAATCTAAACATCAATATAAATTTGGTAATAATTGGTAGCATACTGCATACTAACACTAGTACTAGTACAATCCTTTCTTTTCGAGGTGTACTAGTACATTCTTGGTTACTAGTAATTGTATATTGTAACTATAAGTAATTAATAAGTAATACTACTCAGAAGGTATCAAGGTAATATGTTTAATAACTAATAAGTAATATAACTTAGTATGTATCATCTACAAAGTCTGAAACAGTACATTTAAATAGTAATAATGCTTACTATCCACAATAATTAATAAGCAATAAATAATAATAGTTACATTGAATGAAAGTTCAGAAATAATATATTATATAATATCGTAGTTAATAATTCATCAATTATATTACGACATTTTCATATAGCTTTACAAGATTATAAAATAGTACTAGGCTAAGTCTATTATTGTATGTATAAACTAATTACTAGATTATGCATAATGTGAGTCACTAAATCTGTGTAATAACATTGACCAATGTTTTAAGTGTTTAAATCAATTAGGAAGGCTTAGACGGATGCCTAACAGGTGGTCTCAGGCGACTGATTAAACGGTCAAAGCTGGTAAAAGGCAGGCACTTTTTGAAGATCTACTCAGGTGGGTGCCTAAGTCAATTTTAAGCAGCGAGGGGCTGGTTTATATTGCGATTGAACATCTAATACGGGTTGAAAGGCATTGAACACAAAAAACCAGATTTAAAGGCAACTGCCAATCAACCACCAAATGATGACCAAGGCTATTACTCCCTACTTTCTAATTATAGTGGTATTGTGCAATATAGAAATATGGCTGGCCGGAAAAAATCAGAATTCGAAAAAAATTGTGAAAATTTGTTAAAAGATCGATAAATTTTGGTCAAAGTTTGCTCAACCATTTGGAAATAATTGAGAATAAGACGGCGATAATATATAGTGATATATACATATATATTGTATGTACACACATATACATATGCATGTATGTATATACTATTAAGGTCACAAGACGCACAATCTTATCGAGTGAAAAGTAGGAAAAGAATTAAAGAATGAGCAATAACAATGGTCTGTCAGAAGAGTAGGGGTTGGAGGTTTAGTATACCAAGATTTTTGTGTACATGGTTTGATAAAAAAGAGCAAGCAACGTAAAAGAGATAAATTGTGAAAAGTCATGAAGAATCGCAAAAAATTGTATGAATCGTGAAAAGTGGGAAAATCGTGAAAAGTCATGAAAAGTCGTCGATTGACGTATTAATCGTGGTAAATATTCAGGAGCCTATAAAATCGCAAAAAATCATTGATTTTTCATAAAATTCGGAGACTTTTGTTACTATTCAAAATAAATTTTCTAGGAATTTCTCATTCTTTGATATAAGTGCCTTGATCCCGTGTCTGGTCGCCTTATGTTTCGAATGACGTCAACTTCCACGAAGATGAATTTTTCTTCTCTTCTTTATAGTCTTCTATGGCCAATGCTGATGAAATAGTCTCTCTCGAACCCTTGCTATCTCACCACCCTCTTCGCCACCATCACCCCCACCCCACCCCCACCATCTCAGTTTTTTTTCATGGTCTATTGTCGAGCAAGGAAGTTGATCTACATGCAGCTACCACTTCATCGCCTACAGTATAATATTTAGCGAATTTTGTCATGATCATTTTGTGTCTTTGGTTATTCTTTATAGTGTCTTATACTTCTCTTTCATAATCTTCATTTCTCCCAAGGTTTCAAAATAGCTCCTTTACTCTTACTATTACTTTTCAGTTAATATTTCTCTTTGCTTACTTGTATCCTTTCTTATAATATCTTTCGTCAATGTGACTAATTTGGATATATTGTATAGTGTGATCTCATCGTTGATTTCTTGTACTCCTCCCATACTTCAGTTTGCTAGGTATTCGAGCTCCTTTTTCCTTTGCAAACAATTCTTCTATTGACATATTCATTAAAGTATTTATTACAAGGAAGTCACTTTTTATAATTTTTAGCTCATGTACTCTTTCTTCCTTAAGATATATTCTTTATTATATCAATTCTTCAATGTTAATCCTTGAGTTGTGTTACAAATTACTAGTCATTAATTGATGTGTTCTTAGTATTATCTACACGGAATCCTTTGCCATGAAGGAATATTAAACAAGGCAAGATCTAAGTATGAGATAGGACATTCATCTTCATTTATTATGATGTCATGAACATATCACCACATGATTTTTCTTCCTAGTCAAATGGATCACTTTCCTTTGTATCTTCATCTCCTTGGTTGGATTGGCCTCTTTTCCTGTTGGACATTAAGAACACTTTTCTCCAATGTGAATTGGAGGAACCAATGAAGTGTATATGCAACAAGCTCTGGGCTTTGTTGCTGAGTGGGAGTATTCTCAAAAGGTTTTCCATCTTTTTTGCTCATTATATGGCCTTAAGCAATCTCTATGGGTCCGATTTAATAGACCAAGCATTTGTTCATGAAAAGACGGATTTCAAAATATTCTGCTACAGATCGTTCATTATTCTCCTCCTACCATTATCGAGGTCACATCCTTCGCGCTGTATATGTGGATGACAATTGTGATCACTGGCAATGATGGTGAGGGCATCTATTCTCGAGTATGAAGAAACCCCTACAACCCATTTCACACTTAGGATCTGGGAAATTTGTGATATATTTCTGGGCATAGAAATTCTCCGCTCCAGAGACTAATGTGATAGATGCCAAACCCGTATCTCAAAGACATGGACTTGCTACTAGAGACTAACATGATAGATGCCAAACCTGTATCCACTCCGGTGCACTATGACATGAAAGCTCTAGATGAGGAGAAGCTCTTTCTTGATCCAGACAACTAACACAATATCCGGTATTGACGCCGTTTCGACTACCTGTTTTTACCGTATACTAATAAAAGGTTTGAAATATGCGACTTGGTTATTCCGACACCAAAATGAACTATATAAGTCATGATTTTTTTTAGATATATCTCTACACGTTAATGCGTTTTATGCAATAACATTCCATATTGGGTACGGGGGTTCCATCATATCGGAGGTAAGGAATCCATCATGTTTCCTGGGGATTTCGATGACAATGTAGGAGTTAAGATCTGAAGTGATACTAGCACAATTTGTAAACTTAAATACACACACTTCTACAATAATACCCAATTTACAACACATGAAAAACATAGTAACTTGCTAACTCACATCAACTTTATGTTGAGTATCACACTAGTTCTCCAGACAATATCAAGTTCATATGGTCTGTATACTGAAAAGTAGTAATCCGTGTACGGGCAGACATGGTACCGAATATAGTATATAAGGTATGTGGGAGTATAAGCGGGGTATAATCAGTTTGAATTGATTTTGGATTTTGGATTGAATTGTTTTTTAAATTTATACAAAATTTATACGTTGGTCATATAATTTATATAGAACTCACCACACAATCAACAATCAACAATCAACATTGAGTCATATGTTTGCATATTAATATATATGATTGTAATATTTTACATTACAAATATACAATACAATGCTCATATATAATTAATTTGTTTAAAAGTCCAAAACCGTATATGCCTTACATATGTACCGGTGTTCCACAAATACTCTATGCAGTACCCTTGCTTAACACGACCATATACCTCTTTTCCGTATATTGATACACATATTTATAATATAGCAAAAATTTATATACATGCATGTAAATGCAAAAATATATGGAATGCTTTAATAAAACAGATTATGATCTAAAGGAGTTGTAAAAATAGGTCAGGTGCCGTTGCCTGTTAACACATTTTGTAGTAAACCGATCATATATACTTTGTAGTTGAAATCTAAATTTTGTATCCAAACAAAGAAAATATAGGGGCATAATTTGGTATAAGTAGGGACTAGGAACCAAATACGTAAAAATCATATATGGAAATGATCAACACACTAAAAATAATATAGCAATAGAAAATATGAGTGAAATTCAATTCATATTAAATCGATATTAACTTATATAAAAGTTGAAGTAAATTATTTTAGATTAGAATGATTTTAACTAAAATAAATCTTAGAATATTATGCAAAGAAATTTGAAAAAAAAAAAGAATATTTATGCAAAGAAATACATTTTTCTTGAAGGCTCAGCATGATGTGCTCAACGAAAGACATTATAATCTAGAACTGAGGCTTTTGTCTCGATGCTTTGGGGGCACGTCTTGAGTATTTTGATGTGCAAACGCTAATCTAGAGGCTTAAACATCCATGACATGTAGGAGTGCCTCGTCTTGAGCTATGAAGCATAGTCACAAATTCGGTATTTGGGATATGTACAGTCGAGTTGAAAATTCGAAATTCGGGAAATACGCGGAAAATTCGGCTAAAAAGGGTCAACGTACGGCAAAAGTACGGTCAACTATTCGGGATAAAGTTTGGAAAAAACGGATGTATATATATGTATGTATATATATAAAATGTGTATATATATATACATGTTTGTGAGAATATATAAATTTGGCAAGAAACTTGAGATATTGAGTGCAAATTAAGGTGCTACATATGAAAATCGAAGTTTGCCACATCTTGGCTTACAAAAAAGAAGACAACTTAGGACTAAGGAGTACTAGTCCATTACATTGACATCACACACTAAAAAAGTTTTAAGTCTATTACATCACTGAGACAAAAAATCAAAGTTGAAGGAGTCTGAATCAAATTCAACATTTGTTGTAGTAGTCACATTCTCAGCTTGATGGTTATCTCGTACTTCTCAACTTGAGCTGGTTCATCATCATCTATATTTGAAGAACCATCATTGATGTCACCTATAAAAACATCTATCTTCTCCAACTCAATAGGCAATGCGTCTTCTTCCTCCTTTGCAGCAGTAGTCTTCAACAAATGTGAATTCATCCTAATGAAGACCAATGTTTCCAACCTTTCTGGATCAAGGCAATTGCGCTTTTTGGTACGTGTAACATCAAAAACACTCCAATTGCGCTCACAAGGAGAAGCACTACAAGGTTGGCATAAGATTCAATGGCCAACTTTTGCAAGGAGTTGAGGTTTCCACCCCACATATCCCACCAAACTCCTAACAAAATGAAACAGAATTGGTCAACCACTCATGCTAAAACATTAAGAAGTAAATCAAAGGGATGTTTGAGTCTTACTTGGGCGAGTAGACAATCAATCGCCAAAGGAGAGAAGATCTGAGCAGACTTGGCATGATAATCACGAAACTCCTTCAATATCAAAATCCTAGTACTCGTATTAGGGACCATTTTCATCACAACAATTTCAACACCTTGTGATGAACATCCATTGTGACTCTCTTTTGATAGTGCAATAGAGGATTCAAGTAAGAAGCATCAGCTTGAAGGGGATTATGTAAGTTTCTATCCCATCTATAATGAATTATCTTCCAGAAGGGCATGTATTTATCTGCAACTCCCTGAAAGATGTATTTTATTGCCTCTTTTGCTCTATCCAATCGTTCATAAATGTATCCAATGGTAGAACGTTCACTATCCACCAGTCTTAGAATTATGATCAATGGCTCTACAACACGAATGACCTTCCTGCCAGACTCCCAAAAATGATTATGTTGAATAGTGTCACATATTTCAATTCCATCATCACTCTTAGATTGTGGAAAATCTCTCCAACTGGGGGATGCAACCATGAACCTCAAACCTTGCTCCTGTACAAGTACAGATTGCAAGCACAAAAAATAAGTAGCAAAGCGAGTTGCACCAGGTTTCTTCAATTCCCTACCCTTTGTGTGTTTTCTCATCAAATCCCAGACATGTTGATACTTGTACATGAATTTCACAATCTTCTTGGCATTATCAAGTACACGAGAAATAGTAGGAAGACCACCAAGGTCCCCTAAATTAAATTTATGCCATGTGCTGCGCAATTTGTTTTGAAGATCTGAGGATATTTCACTTCTAACAATGCTCCCGTACTACTATAGTTACTTGCATTATCAGACACAAATTGCACAACATTTTGGACACCAATCTCCTCAATACATGATGAGATGAAATCAAATATATAGGGCCCATCTTTAGAATGACCATCCGTGCACAAAGAATTATAGAACATCACCCCTTTTGGGTTTTGAACCAACAAGTTCAAATGAGATCTACTCTTCACATCTTTCCACCCGTCAGACATGAATGTACAACCAGAAAATTGCCAACTCTCTTTCACTGAAATGACATATGCATCCACCTCACCCTTCACCTCATCTAAAAGGCGTGTCCTAGCTGTTTCATTGCTTGGTGGTTCATAACCAAGACCTGCATTTGCAATAGCATCACAAGCCTTCTTGAATTCATGAGTTCTAAGAACATTGAATGCAATATTACTAAAAACGAAAAACTTCAGGATAACTTTATCTACATCCTTCTTCTCCTCTTTCTTCAGCACTCGATATAATTTTTGTTGACCAAACATATCTTTCTTGTAACTATCAACAACATCCACAATTGTAGACCCACCTGCCGGGCTAGAACTTTGAGAACTAGCTGCTCTCCAGAAATCTGTCACCTTCTGTTTTTTTTTGACTTGGCATTCAACTCATCAATTGATTGAAGAGCCATGGCTCTCACATTGTCTGGCACAGAAGGACATGGTCTAATATCCTTTCCATGATACTTGCCAAAATGAAAGCGCAGACGTGTGATCCATGCACTGAAAATTTCATGACAAAATTTGCACTTGTTTTTGCCATCACTAGTTTGCTCCACATGCTCCCAAATAGGATCTTTGCCTCTTGGCATGTTGATCCTAATAAAATAGCCAACCATATATTAATTAGATGTAACCCTATAGAAGATTGCTAGTTTGTTATATGCATGATGAATCTTGCAATTAGTCAAGTCCATCATTAACATTCATAGTCACAATATTCACCCAAACATTTACTTAATGATTGTATAAATATAACACATAAGAACTTCATCCAAATTAAAATAATTACTCATAACCCGATAATAAGAAGGGCTAAATAATATCTTATAGACTTACAGTAAGTTAGCAGGAAGAAAATAGCCTGCAACTTCAATAGACACCTTTAACATCGACAATAGGCACCTCCTATAGAAGCACAAGACACATCCAACAGAAGCAAACTCCTTAAGCTGCAACAAAAGAACAAGAGAAAAAAGGAAGTAGACAGTTGCTGAAAAATTACAGCAGATTGATGGGCTAGAAAGGGCAGCTAGGGGAGGGTGACTACTGAAATATTGATTACGGAGAATAGGGGAAGGAGGAAGACGAGGAAGGTGAAGTCATTGAAGGAGGGACCTCAGAACTGGGCCAACGGAGAAGAGGGGGGGGGGACGTGATGCGGGGGAGGGTGACTGGGTGTAGGGGAGTATAAGGGGGGAGGGTGACTGTGGCAGGAGTTGCTGATTTCCATGGCCACAACAGCTTGGAGATGGCCGTAGCAGCTTTCGTAGTTGCTGACTGTGGTCAGAATAAGAAGGGGATGGGGGCAGGAGCATATGATGCGAAGGTGGGGGTGAATGGGGAATGGGAAATGAAGGGGGGACAAAGGAGGGGAAGGAGAAATAACACAAACAAAAATGAGAGGACATACCTGAGAAGCAGCAACAGCCGTAGGAGCTTGGAGGCGCATCTTCCGTGCTCCACCCCAGCAACAACTGCTCCACGCCGCATGGTGTAACTCTCCAACGGTGCCCCTTGCTGGCACTATCCTTGTCGGCGCTGCTCCGTCGGCTCTCTGTCGGGAGCAAGGGGTGGGTGGGTCTTCGACAAGGGCATAGAGGGGAGTCGGGAGTCAAGGTTTAGCGGAGAGGATCGAGGGTTTTGCCAAAACCCATCTGTGAGGGGTAATAACATAGTCGTAAAAAAAGAGACTGCACAGTACTGTTTAAAACGGCAAAAAAAAGGCTGAAACACGTATAAAACGTAAAACGCGAATAAAAAAGAATAGAACACGCATAAAATGTAAAAAAATGTTTAGGAGTTTAAAACGGCCGTAACATATGCCTGCCCAAAAGTACGCGTTTTTTTTGAAAAAAAAGTCGAATATTGTGACTATGCTATGAAGCATGGATACAGATATATACATTGAAAACAAATACATGACATACACTAGATAAACCATTTTTTTTAAAAATTAGGATCAACATCGTAGTTAAAACCTAACAACGAGCCCCGTAACGAATTAACATCATTTTGATATGGCCATTGACCATACATTTGATTAATAGTTTACAAGGGTTTTATTTTATTGACAACCGAGTTTAAAAAACAAAATATCTATAGATATATGATCAACAATTCTACATGCAATTTGATTTCATTACAATTCCAACTTATGGGGTCTAATTTTCAAGCCAAAGAGTTTTATAAAAAATGGAACTAACATTAAGTTACTAGAATAATTTCAACTATTTGGAAGTAACTATAGATTACTAACACGAAGTGATAATAAGTTATTATCAGTAACAAACTAACAATACTTTTGTTAGAATGCCAACCCATGTTATGGAACAATGTTGTATGGATCCATAGTTACCATACACATTGATTCGTGGTAGCCCCAAAACTCTCAAGTTTTATTTGAGAGTCAGGAAAGAACAATAAAGTATATATAGAACTACTAGTAACGATAGACATGTTCTGACGTATTCAATCAGATTAATGTATGTATCTCTACATATATGGTCACACCTTATCCACGAAGCATTCAAGCGTATCCACCCTCGAAAAAATTTAGAAATTTTGAATACGTTTTGAGAAGTATTCAATATATATCTAGGCGTGTTCAAAGAGCACTAGCATCCAATGCAAATCCAGTATGGGTACGAGACATATATTGGAGTATCCATGCTTTCTAGGCCTTGAGGCAGGAAATTTAAAACCATGGTGGGCATTTAGGCATCCATCTAGGAAGCATAAACATGATTCATACATAAAACACATCTTTTTAAAATACTAGGCATAAACCCGTGCTATGCACGTGTGCCTTAGTAGACTAACATGGACCAATATGTAATTTCAAAAAATAATGGAGAGAATTACATCCAACCCCTTCCACGGGCTTTCCTATATAGTATAGATGTCTCTTAATATAATATATAATTTAAAAAATAAGGCAAAAGTGTGGTGTACACACATGGACCAATATGTAATTTCAAAAAATAATGGAGAAAATTACATCCAGACCCTCCACAAGCTTTCTGATATAGTATGGATGTCTCCTAATATAATATATAATTTAAAAAATTAAAGACCAAAGTGTGGTGTACACACATGGACCAATATGTAATTTCAAAAAATAATGGAGAAAATTGCATCCAGCCCAAGCTTTCTGATATAGTATGGATGTGTCTCCTAATATAATATATAATTTAAAAAATTAAAGACAAAAGTGTGGTGTACACACACAATGGACCAATATTTAATTTCAAAAAATAATGGAGAAAATTGCATCCAACCCCCTCCACGGGCTTTCCTATATAGTATAGATGTGTCTACTAATGTAATATATAATTTAAAAAATTAAAGACAAAAGTGTGGTGTACACACATGGACCAATATGTAATTTCAAGAAATAATGGAGAAAATTGCATCCAATCCCCTCTACAAGCTTTCCTATATTGTATAGATGTGTCTCCTAATATAATATATAATTTAAAAAGTTAAAGACAAAAGTGCGGTGTATTGATAGGGGACTCAAACACAACAAAGAAAAAAATGTGTGTGTGTGTGTGTATATATATGCATGCTAATCATTCTCAATTATAGGTAGATAAGTAGTACATATATTTTTAAATAATCCTTTAGAGTAACAATTCATTTTAACTTTTTGTAGATGTCGGATTCTTTGATCTTCTTAGTTTGTCCTATTTCTAACTAATATCAACATTTACTATATATAATTGATAAATATCAAAGGAACACAATTTTTTTATAGCTTATGGTCCAATCAACAAACATTAGATGCAATATTATAATTTAGCAATGTTTATTGTGCTTAGTTATCCCTTGGACAGTACATTCTAGCTTTATAATGAAATGGCGAAGCTATTCTATCAATCTTTGGACACTGGCATCTCTTATATCTAAAATAATTGAGAGGAACTAATAGTCAAAGGATGTACAAGTCTAGCATGTTTTCACTTTGTGTCCCTCCACAAAAGTTAGGACACGCCTAGACATGGATAGGAAATGGCTTAGACGTGTCCATTGTGTTTCAAGGTGTATCCTAGAAGTGTGATGTCTAGTACATTTCAGACACGAACACGGAGCTTTGAAGAAGTGTTCATGCTTCGTAGGCGTCCATGCACCAAACTTGTGCGCATATATGCCTTGACGGACATGCCTACACCAATTTATTGGCTTTTGCAAGCTCAAACCGTTGATGTCACCCCAACGCACTGCCATTATACACAATTCCAAGTCATGCATATAGGAAGATAAACACTTCAATTACACACCCGACTCAATCATGTTATCTTGTATTATCTGCCTATCAGGATATCCACACAACTATCCTATATTGTTTTATGGTAACTTTTAGAATTGTTGACATATTAAAGACTGCAGGTCTCGGTACTACCGACCAGACTGTCGGTAGTACCGACTCTTCATCAACATTCAGGCGATACATCTCGGTACTACCGACCAATTTGTTGGTAGTACCGACAGATCATCAGACTGTCAATCGGGCAATCTCGGTACTACGGACTCCCTGTCGGTAGTACTACACAACGGCGAACCGGCTGTACGGGATTTCAAAATTCACCTCTATTTGTTGTATTTGTTGTATTTTCTTGTTTCTATATAAACATACTAGGGCATACACTGTACTCTTAAGTCATTGTAACATATTTTTTAACATGG
The DNA here is from genome assembly GCA_963693085.1 of Alisma plantago-aquatica. Taxonomy (NCBI): domain Eukaryota; kingdom Viridiplantae; phylum Streptophyta; class Magnoliopsida; order Alismatales; family Alismataceae; genus Alisma; species Alisma plantago-aquatica. The sequence goes on along the minus strand of OY856412.1, from coordinate 1,314,395,145 downwards.
TATCAGAGCTAGTTTGCTCCTAAGGGACTTTGCCCTAGCCGCCGCCTCCCTCCCATCTCCGTCATCTTCTCCGATCTTCTTCTTCTTTTCTCCGGTCACAACCACCACCGCCGTCACCGGGTCTTCCCTATCTCCTTCCGATAGTCCTAATCATATCTCCCCCATGTGTGATTAGGCTAATTTCTTTGGGGGCTGTTGATGCGTCAGTTTCACATCCAAATCTCTTAACATGACGTGTATCTCTCCGTCACCTCTTTGTGTGGCGTGTATTTCTCCGCAACTCCTCTATCTATTTTTTGTGTGACGTGTATCTTTCCGTCATCTTATCTTCGTTTGCTCATGGAGGACAACAAGGCATCCATAGTTTACAATGAGATGTCACCTATTCCCTCCATCAAGTTGAACGAGAAAAACTACCTATTATGGATGAACACTGTACATACAATGTTAGAGTCTAAAGATAAAGCCAAGCATGCTAATGCTGATCCCCCTGCTCCACCTCTGAAGGATATGCTTTATGGAAACGTCATGATAGTCTGGTAAAGACATGGCTATGGGGAGCATGGAACCTGGCATTGCCGCTAGGTTCATGTTCTACTCCACCGCCAAGGAGATATGGAGTGCAATGAAGAAACACCTCTCTCAAGAAAAGAATGCACTTCGCCAGTTCATGATTTATGATAGTCTATTTGCAGAAAGACAAGGAGACAAGCCTTTAGAAGAGTATTTTGGGGTGATCCAAGCTATTGCTCAAGAATTGAGCTTTTATCATCCAGTTACTGCCAATGAACAAATCAAGGACCGAGATGACTTGATTACGACCATGGTAATAATAAACCCGCCTTGAGGCTCTCCAGGCTTACGCCTCTTGGTGAGGCTATCCCAAATGTGCCTCGAGGCTTACGCCTCAGTGTCCTGGACTGAGGCATACGCCTCACAATGTTTGAGGCCCGCCTCAAAGCACCGAGGCTTTGAGGCTTAGCTGAGGCGCACACCTCACTTCTGGAGGATATCATCTTATGTTAACCACCAAATTGTCTACTTCTAAGATTATTACAAACACTTTCTCCAAAAAAAATCGAAGTTCTTGTAGTTAATTGTTAATTTTCATTAATAAACATTTAATCATCATTTCTCGAGTGAAATCTTTCAATATCCATTTTTAAATTTTTCTTTATTTGCTACCTTCTTATTCACTATGTCAATGAATTTCATGTCATTGTCAACTAATTTTGGTTATTCATTCCTACTAATTTGAAACTCTATCTCCTTTAGTTTGTTTTTCATTCGACATCTTTTATTCTAATAGTATAAAGAATTCATATATGTTATTTTTTTTACAGACATATTTTTGTATTGTGGTGGGTCTTTAGTTTCTATTATCATGATTAAGTTTCAAAATTAATTTCTATTTCATATTTTTTTGCTTTAATATACCTATTTTTGTTATACACACAATTATATACAAAACACAAATAAATATATGTGTAAATACATGTATAAAATCATTTTTTATGACCGCCTGACATATTTTGAGGCTTACGCCGCAAACGCCTTGGCTCACTGAGACAAAAACGCCTCATTACGCCTCACATTTTACAACCTCGATTACGGCAAAATTTCTATCTGGCCTGAGTTCCTCTTGTAGTTCTGGTAGGAGTGTGATCCTCGCATATGACACACTTCCTAGCTTGGAGGAAGCTTATTCTTGTATTGTGCAGTCCAATTTTAAATCATTGGTCTCTACTCCTCCTGGAGAATCTCATGCCACTATAGCTGTTGCAGTTAGGGGAGGACGTCCAGGTGGTGGCCGAGGGCGTGGTATGCGTCCCAAGTGCACTTTCTATGATATGCCAGGACATATAGTAGAGAAATACTGGAAGAAGCATGGAAGACCTGCCGCACCTCCTGTAGGCGCAACAAACTACGCTGGTACTGCTACATCTTCTGATCCTCCTGTAGCAAGTTCTGGATCTCCTGGTATCACTCTCACAAAAGAAGAATATGATAGATTCATCCTAGCTACGCAACATCTGAATATGGAGTCAACATCCTCTTCCTCTTCAACACATCTAGCATCTATCACTGGTAATCAGGCTACCTCTTTTTTGGCCTATGGTTCAAATACTTCATGGGTGGTCGATTCTGGAGCTTCTTAACATATGACTGGTATGAAGAGACTGCTATACTCCATTGACTCACATGTTCCTCATCAATCTGTAACTATAGTTGATGGTTCAGTGAGGAGACTGTTAGCCAGTGGGACTGTTTCTCTAACTCCTAGAATCAATCTTGAATCTGTACATTATGTGCCTGCATTTCCTTTTAATCTTCTTTCTATTGCAAAATTGGTTGATAATTTGAAATGCAACGTCACATTTGGACCTTCTGGTTTTGTATTACAGAATCTCAAGAGTATGAGGATGATTGGTGGGGGGCTTAGGAAATGTGATCTCTACCTCTTTCACGGTGAAGGTCTACCTCGTCCAGTACCTGCTTCTACTCCGACGACTATCCTTTTGAGCAGTTCCCCCTTACTATGACACTACATATATGGACATCCTTCTTTGGAGAGCTTGAGGTAATTAGAATCTGAATTGTCACAAGTATCTTCTTTAGAATGTCAGTCCTGTCAACTCGGAAAACATCACAGAATATCCTATCCCGGTCGTGTCACTACAGATATGAACATCCTTCTTTGGAGAGCTTGAGGAAATTTGAACCTAAATTGTCACAAGTATCTTCTTTAGAATGTCATGTCAACTCGGAAAACATCATAGAGTATCCTATCCCAGTCGTGTCACTAAACGTGCCTTGTGTTTATTTGAGTTGGTCCACAGTGATGTGTGGGGCCCTGTAAAAGACAATAGCTATAATGGTTTTTGCTACTTTATTTCCTTTGTTGATGACTTCTCCCCCATGATGTGGATTTATTTATTAAAGAATAGAGAGTCTGTTTTATCCACTGTCAAACATTTTCATCAAGAAATAAAGGTCCAGTTTGATTGCAATATCAAGACTTTAATTTGACAATGCTCTAGAATATGCTCAAAAAGCTATGACTGATTTTTGTAGGACTATTGGGATGATACATCATACTTCTTATCCTCATTCTCCTCAACAGAATGGGGTAGCCGAAAGGAAAAATCGTCATCTTCTTGATATTGCCAGGACGATTATGTTTCAATCAAATGTTCCCAAAATATTTTGGTCTGATGCCTTACTTACTACATGTTTTCTAATTAACCGACAACCTTCATCTATTCTCCAAGGACGTACCCCGTATCTGTTTTACGTCCTACTGATCCACCCTTTTCTGTTCCCCTTAGGGTGTTTGGTTGTACCTCCTTTATCCACAATTTTGATCCTAAGGCTAATAAATTATCCCCTAGGTCAATTAGGACTATCTTTCTAGGGTACTCCAACACCAGCAAGGGATACAAATGTTATTGTCCCAATCTCCGTCGTATGTTTGTGTCTAGGGATGTAGCCTTTTTTGATCCACTCCATATTTCTCTGGTATTCTCAGTAAGGGGGAGCAATTGAGTGAGTGTGAGGGAGAGCCATCATCAGACATCTGTGAGAGAGTGCCACCACCACGTTAGAGTGCGGGAGTGCCACTTATAATCCCTAACTATGATGTAGTTCAGGAAGAGAAGCCAACAAGTGTTACTGATATACAACATTTTCCACGTGTTTACAGCAGATGAGGCAGGCATGATCCAGAGGAGGTAGCGACTCCAGTCTCTGAGCCTTCCCCATCTTCCTCTACTCAAGAGAATCCTGAAGAACCATCTGACCTTGATGTTCCTATTGTTGTTCGCAAAGGTACTCGTTCTTGTACTGTTTGACTACCTATTGCAAATGTGTGTTGTTTGTCAAGACTATCTAAACAGGCACGTTCATTTGCTGTTGGAATTGACTCTGTAACTATTCCAAGAAATCATATTGATGCTATGAAAGATCATGGGTGGAAGCAGGGAATGCACTTGGAAATGACTGCTCTTCTACAAAACAACACCTGGGAACTTGTTGACTTACCAGCTGATAAGAATGCTGTAGGTTGCAGATGGGTCTTTACTGTTAAACATAATCCAGATGGGCCAGTTGAAAGATTAAAGGCTCGACTGGTAGCCAAGGGCTATACTCAGACCTATGGGGTTAATTTTTTTGAAACCTTCTCTCATGTGGCCCGTCTTAATTCAGTGCGGATTATTATCTCTCTGACTACTTTCTTTGATTTGCCTCTATTTCAACTTGATGTCAAAAATGCTTTTCTTCATGGCGATTTACAGGAAGAAGTATATATGGAGCAACCTCCTGGTTTTGTTGCTCAGGGGGAATGTTAGAAGGTGTGTAGATTGAAGAAAGGCATCTATGGGTTAAAACAATCTCCTAGAGCATGATTTGATAAATTTAGTGAGGTTGTATTACAATTGGGCTATTCTCGTGGTCACTGATCACTCCTTATTTTATTATAATTCATCTGCTGGATCTATTATTATTGCTGTATATGTTGATGATATAGTCATCACTGGGAGTGATGCTGTAGGCATATCACGAGTGAAAGAAGGTTTACAAAAACAATTTCACACTAAGGATCTGGGCAAACTGAGATATTTTTTGGGTATTGAAGTACTTCGATCTCATACATGTACTAATTTATCTCAGAGGAAATATGTATTGGATTTACTTCATGACGCAGGAATGAGCGAATCCAAGCCAGTGTCTACTCCTATGGATTATCATGTAAAGGAGATGACCGATGATGTTGATTTTCCAGATCCAGGATACTACATGAAAATTGTTGGTAAACTGATGTATCTCACTGTCACTCGCCCTGACATCTCCTTTGCTGTTTGTTGTATTCTCAGATATCTTAAAGGAGCACTTGGGTGAGGGCTAACTTACTGCAAACCTCAGAATCCTGCTTCTACTCTGGTCCTCACCGGCTATGCATATGCAGATTGGGTTGGTGATGTGAAGGATAGAAGGCCTACTTCTGGATATTGTACTTTTATGGAAAAACATCTTATTACATGGAAAAGCAAGAAACAAAGTGTTGTGGCCAAATCCAACACTGAAGCTGAATATAGGGTGATGGCCCACGCTTGTTGTGAATTGCAGTGGGCTAAATCAACTCTTTCTGAATTAAAAATTTCTGTCGTCTCTTGTTGAACTCAGATGTGATAATCAAGCTGCAATTTATATTGCTAAGAATCCAACCTTCCGTGAACTTACAAAGCATGTAGAAGTTGATTGTCACTTTATCTGAGATCAGATCAAGAATGGAAATATTAACACTCCTCATGTCAAGTCTGGAGATCAACTTGTTGATATTTTCACAAAGCCATTGTTGCCGGCCATCTTTTAGATTTTTTTTAACAAGTTGGGAATACACGATGTGTACACTCCTGCTTGAGGGGGAGTGTTGACATATTGAAGACTGCATGTCTCGGTAATACCGACCAAACTGTCGGTAGTACCGACTCTTCATCAGCATTCAGGCGACACATCTCGGTACTACCGACTAATCTGTCGGCAGTACCAACAGATCATCAGGCTGTCAGTCGGGCAATCTCGGTACTGTCGACTCCCCGTCGGTAGTACCGACACGACGGCGTACCTGCTGTGCGGGATTTCAAAATTCACCTCTATTTGTTGTATTTGTTGTATTTTCTTGTTTCTATATAAACATACTAGGGCACACACCGTACTCTTAAGTCATTGTAACATATTTTTTAACAAGAATCATCCACGGTGTCAGGTTTCTCCATCTTATGCATCTTTTGCAACTCTTTTCCTTACAAAAGCTTGATAAATTTTGATATTTCATCATGTTCTAGCCCAATCCACATTTTACAAGAAATTCTCTGCCACATGTTTTAGTTGTATTTAATATAAAACATGTTCTGTCTTCCTTGCCATTCTTCCATAGCCTACTTATCTTTAATATTTCTGGTTGCCAACTTAATACTGTTGCTGCCATCATATAATGTGAGGCTCATTAACAACCATGGTTGCTCCCAAATAGCAGCTGTTGTGTTGGAAGAGGGTTCACTCCCACTTGCGATGATGACAATTTTTAGAGCTCAGCAATGTCTGATAGGGAAAGCGATGGCCACCCTCAAGGTCGTCAAAGTCCTAACTCCGTTGCTGATTTTCATGTGTAAGCGTGAAGGAATGATTGCCCCATATACAACTCCTGAACTACCGAGGCCTGACACAGGTGAGTTGGAAAAAAAAGGCAGTCATAGATATATAATGCAAACCGATTTGTGGATCCTAAATTGCGCTAGCCATAGTCCCTCTCCTCCCATCATGCTCTTCCGAGCACACAGAATGGTTAAGAGGATATTGGGACCTACGTCTCACAGACTTTTCCAACCACTACTGCCTACACCCTTCTAGCAGTTGTCATATTGTCCGCAAGTTCAAAGGACTGAACCACAGATGCCCTTTGTATGTAAGGTGGGTAAATCAAGGGTTGGTATAATCAGGATGCAAACTGCTATCTGAACTGAAGAGGTCTCAACTTAGGTGCTCCTATGCTACATATTTAACATTAGCCGATAAGAAGATTTGAGCTTGGTGCCTCTTTTTTGTGCAATGTTCCTATTACTACTGCATTACACCCTTTTTGGCGTTTTCACATGTATTTATGTACGAATGCCTAAACTGGTTCTATTTTGGTAACAAGCTTTAGTCTTCTTTCATGATTATATATATACATTGTAAAATATTTTGTGATTCTTTTGCTTTGTTTATAATAAAGATAGTTTCCCTTTTCAGGACTAGTATACTAGCATTTCATCATGCATTGTTTGATACACCCCGGGATCCTCTAGTAATAGCTACCTTTGCTATTGCACTTCATAATGGTGGAAAGATTTCTGAGGCCATTGCTATAGCTAGGAGGATCACCCATCAATATGATGCTAGCTTCCCTGAGCTGACAAAACCTGATAATTGGGAATCAGACAACAAATTAATAAATGAGGTTATAAATATAGCTTCTTCTGTTGATTCTTCGTTGAGTTTGATGACTGATGAGCGTTACATTTCACAAGCCATGGCGAAATACCCTCGGGCTCCTCACTCTAACCTGGTATGTCAATGATACTTCACCCTCCTGTATAATACTCATATTCTACTTTCATCAATCGATTTAAAATTATAAAAGAAGTTAAATGTGGCTAGCTAAGATACTTGTCATTTAGTGTCTTCAATTGCTACAATGAATTAAAAACGGAGTTGAATTATGAAGCAGAGAGGATATGCAAAAATACATTTCTTTGTGATTGTTAAAACAATTTATTATTATACGTTGTTATATTGTGCTTTTCAATTGAGAAAGACTTACCCTGATTCCAGTTTCAATGGCAGCCAACAGATGTACTATAATTTTCTCTAACTGGTTGTTTTTATACCTGATGTGATTTTTCATTTATCTTAAATTCTTGCTGCTTTTTCTTTCTGTGGGATGCAGTTTTCAAACTTGAATTCTCACAAACTATCTGATGTAGGTTTGTAACTACTATCTTGCATTTTTTGGATAGTCCACTGGATTTGAATGCTGTAATATTCGATTTTATTTAGGTTTTCTGTTTCTTTATTTTCTGTGGGATGCAGTTTTCAAACTTGAATTCTCACAGAGATGTAGGATTGTAACTACTATCTTGCATTTTTTTGGACAGCCCACTAGATTTAAATGCTGTAATATTTGATATTAGTTAGATATTCTGTTTCTTTGTTTTTATATTAGCTTCAATTACTTATATATATGTTTCTAAGGATTTAGTCCATTCTCAACAAGCAATACACGAGCCTTGCATCTCAAGTAGGTGAGGCTTATTTTGATTCAATTCCGTTATACAATAGACTACATTGTAATTGATTAGTTTGGTCCAAGGTTTTAAAGTGTGCGTGCGTTTTTGTCTCCGTGAGGCAAGCGCAAGCCTCAAAATATGTATGAGACATTCATAAATTGATAATATATATATATATATATATATATATATATATATATATATATATATATATATATATATATATATATATATATATATATATATATATATATATATATATATTGGGAAACATATCTTGGTGAGAGCATGAGAGGCATTTTGATAATTCTTCACATAGATCATTTTTCATAATCCAACCGTTTAGATTACAAGTATACCTTAACATTTACCTTCCTACAAAATTTTATCACCATCCGATTTGTAGATCATTCGCAACAACAGAATACTTTTCGACGCTCTATATTGAATTTCAGGCTGACCGTTGAATGTAAAAAGTGTATATTGTACATACGGACATGTAAATAATGTCTGATTGCAGTGATTTTTTGTGAGAATGTAAATAAAATGATGCTTTTTCCATCTATACGGTTGGATTTTATAAAACAGTTCCGAATTTGCAGTTATTCAAATGTCTCTCATGCTCTCACCGTAGGATGTTTCTCACTGGATCACTACCCGATATATATATATATATATATATATATATATATATATATATATATATATATAGAGAGAGAGAGAGAGAGAGAGAGAGAGAGAGAGAGAGGTTAGAATACACTCGGTGTAAATAGTACACCGTATATCAAGTTTGGTTTACATAGTATAACTAATTTGTTTGGAAATTTAAACCGTTGATGTTAATTGTTAAGTTAATATAGATTACATATAAGATTTGAGCTTATTTAGAATGAGTGTAAGCCACTCATTCATGCACAACAAAACCGACATACACAACTAATTTCGAGTGCATTATTTTTTGTTTTGTTTAGATGCATGATCTATAAGTGTCTAAGCAAGCTGAAATTTTATATATAGGCTATTCATAAGATATTTAAAAGGATCAATGATTTAGATCTTAAAATTAATTGTTACAGGCTGTATTGTACAGGCGGCCCAAGCCCCGCCCCAATCTGGGCGCCCAGAAGTAATACATGTAACTAAGCTATTATTTTACTGATTTCTATCAACTGATTAGTATTTACTTATCTACTGATTTGTATTTACTTATCTACTGATTTGAATTCATGTATCTTTTGATTTGTATTTATGTATCTACTGATTTGTATTTACTTATCTACTGATTTGTATTTAGTATTTATCTACTGATTTTAATTTACTTATCTACTGATTTGAATTTATGTATCTACTGATTTGTATTTACTTATTTACTGATTTGTATTTACTTATCTACTAATTTGTTCATCTACTGACTTTGATTCATCACATTATTTAAATATAGGGCTTTGTATTGGTTCGTCTACTTCGTAAAATTATTTAATCACCTACTGATTTATATTTGTTTATCAACTGAGTTGTACTTTTTTATCTAATGCTTTGTGTTTGTTTATCTACTGATCAGTATTTATGTATCTAATGCTCTGAGTTTACTTATCTAACACTTTGAATTTTTGTATCTTAGGATTTGTATTTACTTATCTAATATTTTGATTTTTTTGTCTACTAATTTATATTTACTTATCTACCGATTTGTATTTATTTATCTACTGTTTAGTATTTACTTATTTGCTGATTTATATTAAATATTTATTATTTTTATTTATTTATCTACTGATTAGTATTAATGTACTGTTTTAACTTGTCTACTAGTTGACTTTATTAATGTACTGCTTTGTTTTATAAATGTACCGCCTCATGAATAGAAATACAAATATAGTTAACATTTCTGATTTCTGATTTCTGAGTAATAAAGTTGTGATTAACTCAAATCAGCTTTACAAAAGCCCAATAAAGGAAAATGGCAAATATCTCCTAAAAAGGTACTACAAATTCTGGATTTTGAATGTACTATTTTTACTAGATATGCGATATATATATATATATATACATATATATATATATATATATTGTTACAGTATATGTTTTCTGTATTCTGTTATTTATTTTGTTATTTGTTTATTCTGTATGGACCTCTCTGTAATTGTTTCAGTATTATATATATGAGGGTGCACACTTTGTGCAACCCTATGCTCTCTGAAACCCTGACTATTCACATGGTACCAGAGCAGGTCGAGACCTAGGGTCTCTCCCTCCCTCCCTCTCCAGCGGCGCCGCCCCCCCCCCGCCCCGCCCGCCGCCGCAGCAGCCGGCCGCAAGTCCAGCCGCCGGACAGCAGCCAGCCGGCCGCCGCAGCTAGCAGGCCGCCGCCGGGCAGCAGCAGCCCGCCGGCCGCCCCAGCCGGGCAGCAGCCCGCCGTCTCCCACCGGCTCCGGGTCCATCTACCATCCTGGCGCGGTGCTCCGCTAGTGCTTGAGCAACCGTTGTTGTTGTTCGCACAGCAGGTGCGCTGCCGGGTTGGTAGATCTGGATTAGATCAGTCTTCCGGGGGAGATCGGCACGTTGTTCGGCTAGAGCTTTCTTCGGTTCGTGTTTGTTTGTGCCTGCCTGCCCGTGTAGGCTTCGGCCTCCGGGTCTTCTACTACACTTTGGTGTAGTCTGTATGTGAGAGGTCCCGTGTGATCTTCTGCCTGCCTGTCTTGCCTGCCTGCTGTGCCTACCTACCTGATGGCGTCCTCGACTGATGATCTGCATCGTCAGGTTACTACGGTCAAACTTGACGGGCGCAACTACCAGCTGTGGGTTTGTTCCTTTGTGATATATGCTAAATCACAAGGGAAGTATTCCCATCTCACTCGTGCCAGTCCGCAACAGCCTGCTGAAGATGCTGACTTGAAGGACGTCAAAGCATACGATGATTGGGTCCGTGACGACTCAACAGTGATGACTTGGATTCTCAACATCACGGTTGAGAAGATTAGTGTGACTCTTCTCCGTTTACCTACTGCAAAACAGATGTGGGATGAGCTTGCTGGCACCTTCTCCCACAGCCAGAATCCGAAGAAGGTGTTTGATATCAACAAACAGCTTAGTCGTCTCACCTTTACTGGCACCGATATCACTGATTACTTCTCTACGTTCACCGGTTTGTGGGGTGAACTGGAGTCGTATCATCCCTTGTCCACGGATCTGGCGACTATGCGCAAACAACGTGACGAGCTACAGCTGATACAGTTCTTGAGTGGCTTGCCTGACTCCTATGCTGGAGTTGTGGATCAGTTTCTGGCCGGTGATCCACTGCCTTCTCTTCGGAGTGCCTACCAGCGACTTCTGCGCCTTTCCTCACCGACACCAGATGCTGGCGACTCTACTGCCTTAGCTGCCTGGGGTGGCCGCGGCCGTGGTCGTGGTCGCGGTCGTGGCCGCACTACTGATGGACGTCCTCCCCTTGGTGCAGGGAGAGGTCGTTCCCCTACTGCTGGGCGTGGGGCCCCTCCTGCTGCTACTACTACTGCTGCTCGTCCTTCGCCCGGTTCACGCTTGTGTTCTTACTGTGGTCGTACGAACCACATTGAAGAAAAGTGTTGGGAGAAATATGGCAAACCAGATTGGGCGAACACTGCTACTGATTCTTCTGCTGCTGCATCTGAGGGTGCTGCCCATCCTACTACACCAGATACTGCGGACACTACTGCTGACTACATCAGGGTTGAAGTCGAACGTCTTTTTCTGGAGCGTGCTGGTTCCTCTTCTGACGCGTCCACGAGTGGAGCTCATGCTGCCCATACTGGTTATGATACTGCCTTTCTGAGTTCACATTTGCCACCCCCATCTGGTAATAATAAATGGGTGATCGACTCTGGTGCATCCTCCCATATTTCTGGCAATAGGGCTTTGTTTAAGTCCATCTCTAAACCTGCTCGTAAATCTACAGTTATGGTTGCTGATGGATCTCGATCTTCTGTTTCTGGCATTGGGGACATTATTTCTCAGTTTCTTATCAAATCTGCCTTATATGTGCCTAACTTTCCTATGAATTTATTATCTGTGAGCAAACTTGTAAGGAATTTGAACTGTAGCCTGACATTCCTTCCTGGCTCTTGCATTTTTCAGGACCTTCTCACGAGGATGAAGATTGGTGGGGGGTATGAAGGTGCTGATGGTCTCTACTACTTGGACGAGATGCCAAAGTCTGCCAAAGTTTCAGCGTTATCTGCATCTGTTTCTACTCTACAGTGGCATTACAGGCTGGGACATCCTTCTTCAGACAAACTGCGCCATTTACTTCCCGATATGAGTAGTTGTAGTTTCCAGTGTGAGTCTTGTCAACTGGGTAAACAAACTAGATCGGTATATCCGCGGCGTAGTTCTGTGAGCAGCAGGCATATTTTTGATGTAGTGCACTCTGATGTGTGGGGACCATGTAATGTATCGAGTGTGTCTGGTTATCGATACTTTATTTTGTTCATTGATGATTTTTCACGGACTACTTGGCTATTTCTGTTGAAAAGTAGATCCGAAGTGCTATCCACAATAAAGTTCTTTTTTGCTGAAATTAAAACCCAGTTTGGTGTGCCTATTAAAATTTTTCGAACTGATAATGCTTTGGAGTTTGTTCAGAAAGATGTGAAACTTTTTTGTAAATCTGTTGGAACTTTACATCAAACCTCTTGTGCCTATACACCACAACAGAATGGTGTTGCGGAAAGAAAGAATCGTCATTTATTAGAAGTGGCTCGCACTATCATGTTACATTCACATGTACCTCGTTCTTATTGGCCAGAAGCGGTTATGACTGCCTGTTTTCTTATTAATCGTATGCCATCATCGGTTATTGGTAACAAAATCCCGTTCCAGGTTTTACATCCGGAGGCGCCCTTGTTTTCTGTTCCTCCACGGATTTTTGGTTGCACGTGCTTTGTCCGCCTCCTTGGCCCTGCATCTGATAAACTGTCGCCACTAGCAACTAAATGTATTTTCTTGGGATATTCAAGGACTCAGAAAGGCTATCGCTGTTATAATCCTGCTACGCGAAAATGGCTGACTAGTAGTGATGTGGTATTTTTTGAAGACACTCCTTATTATTCATCTGCGGGAGAACATTTGCAACCAGATCTCATTGCACACCCCTTGCCTATTCTGTCTGACTGCATACCTGAGACAGATGATACTGTGATACCAGATCGTCCTCAGCTTCGTGTTTATCAGCGCAGGAACAAAGCACCTTCTTCCCATGTACCCCCCCCCCCCCCCCAGTCAACCAATCTTCACCTCAAGAAGGTTCTGCTTCACCTGAGGTACAGTCTGATTTACATATTCCTATTGCTCTTCGCAAAGGGACTCGTTCCTGCACGTCTCATAGTATTGCTCATTTTGTATCTACTGATCATCTCACTGCTCAGGCGCGTGATTTTGTATATGCCTTATCTGCTGTTATTGTTCCTAAGACTATTCAGGATGCCCTGCGGAGTACAGCATGGACTTCTGCTATGCAGGATGAGATGACAGCTCTGACTGATAGAGGCACTTGGGAGCTGGTGGATCCTCCTCCTCAGTGCAAGCCTGTAGGTTGTCGCTGGGTGTACACTGTCAAATATCAACCGGATGGTACAGTTGAACGGTTGAAAGCTCGATTAGTTGCCAAAGGATATACTCAGACCTACGACATTGACTATTTTGAGACTTTTTCTCCTGTTGCTCGCTTGAATTCTGTTAGAATATTGTTATCTGTGGCTGTAAACTCTGACTGGCCTCTTCTACAGCTTGATGTGAAGAACGCCTTCTTATATGGTGATCTGCAGGAAGAGGTTTACATGGAGCAACCTCCTGGGTTTGTTGCTCAGGGGGAGTCTCACAAAGTATGTCGGCTTAAAAAATCTATTTATGGGCTTAAGCAGAGTCCACGTGCCTGGTTCGATAAATTAAGCAGGATTCTTTCTGATTTTGGCTTTTTACGGTCTCAAGTGGATCATTCTGTCTTCACGAAGAAAACTTCTGCAGGAATTATTATTCTGATTGTCTATGTAGATGATATCATTATTTCAGGCAGTGATTCTGCAGGTATTCAGGCCACAAAAACCCATTTGGGTAAGCACTTTGCTACCAAAGACTTAGGCAGATTACGATACTTTCTGGGTATAGAGGTTTCCAGGAACTCTAGTGCTCTTGTGCTGTCCCAGAGGAAATATGTACTTGATATCCTGCAAGAAACTGGTATGATGGGAGCAAGACCTGCAGATACTCCTATGGATCCCAATGTTGATTGGGACGATGATACTTCATCTATGTTTTCTGAGCCAAAGAAATACAGGAGACTTATTGGGAAATTGATTTATCTGACTGTTACTCGTCCTGACATTACTACTGCTGTGGGCCTTCTGAGCAGGTACTTGGACAAGCCTAGACAGTGTCACTGGGACGCTGTCTGTCACATTCTGAGATACTTAAAAAGGGCACCTGGCAAAGGTTTGTATTACAAGAAAACTGGACATTGTAAACTTGAGGGCTATTCTGATTCAGATTATGCGGGCAGCAGAATTGACAGGAAATCCACCTCTGGCTACTGTACCTATGTAGGAGGTAACTTGGTGACTTGGAGGAGCAAGAAACAGAATGTTGTTGCTCGCTCCAGTGCTGAAGCTGAATACAAGGCTATGGCCCATACTGCATGTGAACTTCTCTGGGTGCGTTCTCTTTTGCATGAACTTGGGATTGAATCTTCTTATGCGATTCCAATGCACTGCGACAACCAAGCTGCTATTTTCATTGCCAATAATCCTGTTTATCATGAGCGCACCAAGCATATTGAGGTGGATTGCCACTTTATTCGAGAATCTGTTCTGGCTGGTAAAATTTGCACTCCTTTTACGAGATCTGAAGATCAAGTTGCGGATGTCTTCACAAAACTTCTGGCTAAGAAGCACTTCTGCACACTGGTGGACAAGTTGGGCATGATTGATATCTATGCTCCAACTTGAGGGGGAGTGTTACAGTATATGTTTTATGTATTCTGTTATTTATTTTGTTATTTGTTTATTCTGTATGGACCTCTCTGTAATTGTTTCAGTATTATATATATGAGGGTGCACACTTTGTGCAACCCTATGCTCTCTGAAACCCTGACTATTCACATATATAAAGGTACTACAAATTCTGGATTTTCTCGGCCGCCAGAGAAGACTGGAGACTCTTTGGCAAGCTGCGATTCGACTGATTGGCTGCGCGCTAGTCGATCTAGAGAGGGAGAGCCTTGCAAAGAAAATCCCCCAGTCAGTTATATCGAGCCAGAGATCATCAACGACGTTAGTTGTTGTTCCATCTCGAGCAGGGATGAACCACTTCCTTCATGGGAGGAGTTCGTCTCAATTAGATTCACTGGAAGAAAACCCTTCCGGAGTCACCTTCATGGATGGATCCGCCGTCAGTGGAGACCCAGCGGAGCCTTTGACATCGCTGCGGAGGAAACAAAGGGATTCGTTGTGAAGCTGCCGACGACCAAGGAGAGGGCGAGGATCCTCAGAGAGGCGCCGTGGATGATGGACGGATCCCTAGTCGTTGTCCAGACCTGGGAGACGGGTCTCCCCCTTCAACCTCTCTCCTTCCCTAAGCTTCCTGTGTGGATCACTCTCGAGAATGTGGGACTACACTGGACATCAAGAAGATTAAGCGCAATTGCAAGCATCATCGACAAGCCACTGGATATTGAGGATTCGTGCCTTTCTGTCCACTGCCTAGGCGACGCTACCGTTTGTGTGGAGATAGAAGCCAACTCAATTTTCCCTCGGCTTGTCAAGGTCTTTGTTGATGGTTCCCCCAGGAACTTGAAGGTTAACTATGTGGCGAAGCCTCAGATCTGCTCTGGTTGCTCTCAGTTTGGCCATCGTCTTCCCTCTTGCCCCAAGGCTACAGGGTGCAGGGCAATGCCCAACCAATTGCAACTGAGAGTTGGGAAAGGAAAAAGGCAACAAGCTGCTCAACGTTCTGCTGAGGAAGACATCCCCTCTAGGGCGGAAGATACTCGGGTTGGCCAAGCATCTGAGAAAAGGGTGGATGTTCGAATGCAGCCAGAACCAGACATGAGAGGGTACTCTCTGACAGTGAGTGTAGGTGCCTTGAACTTGGATTGGGAACTTGCCGTTTCAAGTTCGTTGGCCACCCCGACATGTCTGAAGCAACTTGCTCATGATACATGGATCGCACTGGAGTATCATCAAAGAGATTCCTGGAACTCTGATGATGGATCTTCGGTTAGTTCCTATGATCTTGATGAGGAGGGGATTGATGACTTCAGCGTGAATCAGGAACCTAGATCTAAAAAGAAAAAGAAGAAACACAGGAGGAAAAAATCTGAGGAGATCCCTATGATAGATTTCTCTGAATCTATCTAGACTCTTTGATTGCTCTATCCTGTAGATGTCTTTGTGCAGGTATCTAAGCAGGTTAACGATTCTGGATGATGTGAGCTCTTCTCTGGGTTGTTAGGTTCTGCTAGTTCACAGTTGGACTCATCCGTTCAACACAGTCTTTGTGGGTCCTCGGAACAGCAGTGTGCTCGGATTGATGAAGACTGGTTCTATAGAACTTGAGGAGTCTTAAAAGAGTCTTTGCTATTCAGTGTCTTCGTTGTCTGCTGAGGTTTCTGTTCTTGTTTGGTGGTGTTTCTGGAAGTGGCAGCCTAATCACCCCAGGGAGTCTTGTAGGGTGTGGCAGACCTTGCAACCCTCTTTTGCTTTTTTAGTGTCCCTGTCAGTTGTCAGACATCTCTTGTAGCTTGTGTGATGACCTTTTAGTAGGATAGCCCTTAGTGGAGTCCCAAGTGGATTCACACAGATATATTTGTGGGTATGACTAACGCTTCTGTGTGACCTCCTTTGTTCTTTGCTATTTCTATCCTGCCTATTAGGTCGTTATGTTAGTTCATAGGTTCTGGTTTTCTGAGGCCTTTCTGGGGTTTTGTTAGATCTGATGTGCTCTTCCTGCGTGGAGACACATAGATCTAGTTTTTGTTTTTGAGGCACTCTTGTACCTAAAGTTTTGGTTTTATAGCAACAGAATTTTGGCCGACCAAATATATATATATATATATAGGGCGTTCATTCGTTGCCCGCGCGGGTAGCCTGGATTTTCGCTACCTGGCAGCCAAAAAAGTAACTCTCCTGGCCAAAAAAGTAACTATGTTGTCAAAAAAGTAACTATGGTGATCAGAAAGTAACTACACGAATAAAAGAGTAACTCTGTACAAAATATACAACATATATATATAAGGACGGGTTTTTTGATTTTGGAGGGGCAAATGATATTATTTTTGGCTAAATTTTTTTGGAGAGCTAGACAAAATAGTGCTCTACAATTGCGATTTTTTTTTTTGAAAAAAAGTGGTCGGAAGGGTGCGCGGGTAGCTACCCGCGCGGACAATAAAGATGAGCCCATATATATATATATATATATATATATATATATATATATTTCGGTGAAGTCAGGAGAGCTTCTTATTCACCCCATTCTCCTCTTATGGGCTCGAAAAAATTCATAGTACAAATATCTAAACCAACGGAAATAAAAGAGGTAGTACTACTACCCTTACATTTATCTAACAAAAATAAATGTTCCAGTTCCCTGTGAGGACTGCTGTAGTAGGAGTCCATAATGTGTTTTTTGGACAGTTTGGCCAAACTGTCAATAGTGAGATTCATACTTGTTGAGTCGGTCGACTAGTCGACGACTAGTCGCCGACTAGTCGGCAAGTCGTTTTTCTTGACTCCACCTAGCTGATCGACTGGAATCTGGAACCAAATAGTCGGGCGACTCGGACGACTAGTCGGCCAGTCGACCGCCTGGGCTGCCTGGGCGGGGCAAGTCAGGGAAAGTCGGCCGCCAAGTCAGGCCCGACAATTATTTTGTTTTTTTAAATTAAAAGGTTTAATTAGTCCCCAAGTCAGAGGGGCCCGTCGTGCACTCTGTTTCCCCTACGCAACGCAACTCCTCGGCTCCCAAAAGCGTCGCGCGACAGAAGCCGCGACCGTCGCTTCCGGCGGACGGCGGTTTGTGCAACCGATAGCCGTCTTCTTCCTTTCTCCGACGAAGACTTCTCTCCGGCGAGTCTGAATTCTGAATTTAAACATTATGCATTTGTGTTTGAATGAAACTTAAGTTAGACATGTTTTTATGTCTTTTGGATATTTGTGTTAAGACGGTATATAATTATTAAGTTACAGGACATCCTTGTGTTAATTATTTAGCATGATATCACATTTGAATGCATCTTGCAACAATTCAAAATTTATACAAGTCCGAATCAACACATGGTATGTCACTCTACACTCTTATTATGCATGTTATATTTGTTTAATCATTCATTTTTGTTATTTATAGTGTCATATATCAATTTAAAACCATAATATATATTTATATATATATAATTATATATTATATGCATATATATATTATTATTAAGCAGAAAAAAACATGCGACTAGTCGGCCTGGGCGGTCTGGGCGGCCTGGTCGCCCAAGCCAACCGGCCCACCGACTGGCCGACTTGACAAGTATATGGTGAGATTACCCTCTCGATGCACAAACCTTACTTCTATCTTCGTGCTCGTTTTGAACATCTCCTTGACTCTGCTAATCCAAGCTCCGACTCTTGGGCATGTGTAAGTGTTTTCCTTTAGTAACTCCACCGCCATCTTAAAGTCACTTTCGACCACTACTTTCCCCAATTTCCTTTCAGCAGCTTCCTTCAGCCCATGATAAATAGCCTCCAGTTCCCCATTCAACACTGAATCTGTTTCTGTCTTCTTTGTCCAACCGCATTTCCAGGAGCCCGCAGTATTTTTTATCAGACCTGTTATTCTCTTGTACTGTTTGCACCATGCCACATCCACATTGATCTTGAACCAATCCTCCTTAGGTGTGATCCAGTGAATGTTCGACCTATTTTCCTTTCCTTTGGATGTCTGATTGGTTTCGTTAAATTCCTCCAATAGGTTCTTTATTTGGATAGTGCTTTGTACCTGGTGAGATGCTGGCAGCTGCTTTCCTTCGAAAGTACATTCATTTCTATGTTTCCAAATAGTCCAACAGCTAATCATAAACAAAGTCTTACGCTCCTTATTCTGTTTCATTCCCCAATTGATCCAGGCCATGATAGTAGACTTATTGTCTCCTTCACAAATCCACGTCCCCCCAAATAGGACCACACCTCTTTAGCTTTGTTGCAGTTTCTCAATGCATGAAGAGTGGTTTCACTCTCCATTCTGCATCTGGGACAAGTTTCTACATCGGTCATCTTCCGTTGTACTCATCTTTTATTAGTCATAAGAGCTTCTGTAGCTGTGAGCCAGATCATGAATTTAACCTTCCCTGGGACCTTACTTCCCCATATTCCTTTCCAGATCGGATTTTGATGAGTTGTCGGTTCATGTCTTAGCAGCTTGTATGCTGACCTAGTGCTGAACGTTCCATCCTTCGTCCTTAGCCAACACCAGATGTCGTCTTCCATCTTACTTGATGGAGCAAGAATCTTCATGATCCGTTGTATGATTTTGTTCGGTAGAAACTCCTTCATGAACTCAATATTCTAGTTGCCATTTAGATCAATCCACGTATCAATTGTCATGTCTCGCAGATCGTCGGGCACTTCTTTAATAGTGTACTCTAGTAAGTTCTTATCATCAGTACACCATTTGTCCTCCCAAGCTTTGGTGCTTCTGCCGCTAAGTATTATTCTCTTGCAATTGTCTTTAGTCTTCTGCATCAAGTTGAACACCCCCCTCCAGAAAACACTAACCCTTCGACCCTTATGTTTTTTGTAGTTCTTGTATTTCGCCAGCAACCCATCTCTCCACAACACGTCTCTGTTATTTAGGACTTCCCACACGCTCTTCATAAGAATTGCCTGGTTCCAGGTTCTCATATTTTTAATTCCAAGCCCCCCATTGCCAGTGCACTTAGTTACTTTCTCCCACAACAGTAGGGACGTTGACTTTTTAGCGCTCCTTCCCATAAGAATTGTCTAGTTACCTTGTCTAGCTGATCACACAGACTATGCGGAAGTAGACTAGTATGCATTGTGTATGTTGGCATCGTGGACAACACCGTTTTGACTAAGCACATTCTACCAGCTCTGCTCAGCGTCTTGGCAGCCCAACCATTAATTTTACTTTCCACTCTCTGTAGAATATTAGAGAAAGTACCCTTATTAATCTTCTTATCAATAATGGGCACCCCCAGATATCTTCCCAAATCCTCAGTACATTGGATACCTGCACATTGACTGATTTCACGACGGACATTCATAGCTACCCCCTTAGAGAAGAACACATTCATAGCTACCCCCTTAGAGAAGAACACCCCCAGATATAAAGACCGCAAAAATTATGCATTTCAAATTAGTTTCGTGCGTCGATTTTGTTGCCCTTGGATGAGTGACTTACACTCATCCAAATGGGCTCAAAATTTGTATGTAGCCTGGTTATAGTATGACCGTGAAGATCAATAGTTTATATTTTGTAAAAAATAGTCTTGATATGCAAACACATTTGAGTGTATTTGTGCGATCTGTACACTCGGAGTGTATTCTAGCCTGACTCTATATAGAGTCAGGCTAGAAAGCCTAGAATACAGTCGAGTGTACGGATCGCACGAATATACTCAAGTGTGTTTGCATATCAAGACTATTTTTTACAAAATATGAACTATTGATCTTCACCATCATACTATAACTAGGCTACATACAAATTTTTAGCCCATTTGGATGAGTGTAAGTCACTCATCCAAGGGCAACAAAATCGGCGCACGAAACTAATTTGAAATGCATAATTTTTGCGGTCTTTATAACATGACCTATAAATGTCCAAATGTGCTCAAATTTTGCGTATGAGCTATTCACAAGATGATTAAGAAGATCAACAGATTAGTTTTTTGAAAAAAATATTATATCATGAAAAACTACTTGAGTGTATTTTGCTTCGAATACACTCGGGTGTATTCTAGCCTGACACTCTCTCTCTCTCTCTCTATATATATATATATATATATATATATATATATATATATATATATATATACACACACGAGCTAGAATACACTCGAGTGTAGCGGAGACCAAATACACTCAAGTGGTTTTCCGTCATGCAACATTTATTTTGAAAATCTAAACCGTTGATCTTCTTAAATACCTTATGAACATTCTACAAACAAAATTTGAGCTTATTTGGACACTTATAGGTCATGCATCTAAAGGCGATAAAAATGACACAATTCAAATTAGTAGTTTTGTACGTCAATTTTGTTGACCATGAAAGAGTGACTTAAAAGAATCCAAATGAGCTCAAATTTTGCATGTAGTATGTTTTTGTTATAACAATGAATATCAACGGTTTGGATTTGTCAAAAAGAGAGTCTACATATGTAATCACCACTTGAGTGTAGCGTGTGATCTGTACACTCGAGTGTATTCTAGCCTGACTCATATATATACAAGTCATGTTACTTCTGATTAGGTCATGTTAGAACAGATTTAAGTTAAATTAGGTCCAATTTAGATCATGTTAGTTCAAATTAAGGTCGAACATGTTTAATATTAGGTCATCATGACATGTGTGATGTAGGTGAACTTATGATTGATTAAGCTTGGGATTACCAATACAAATGTACATCGTGACACATATATTTGAATATAGCTAAATGTATATCCAAAAATCATGCATATATATATACGTAAAAGATACACAAATATGAAAAACACCTAGGTCCCCGCCTAGGCCCCCTAGGCTTTCCCTTGGGTGGGAAGGACTGCCTAGACAAGTATGGGAAGCGGGAATAGTGGAGGGAAACTACGAGTCTACGACGGCGAGGCTAGCAGGTGGCTGCCGCAATGGATTTTGCTATTGACGGTGGTGAAAAGGCAACTGGAGGGGGGTGGCTATGGCAGGTAGTGCGGAACATGGAGGGTAGATGGGGGCGACATTAGAGAGGATGGTTTGGGGCAGCGGATTGAGAGAGGAGCAATGGGTTATGGCGGTGCACAGACAGGGAATATCTTGGGCAAGATGTCTTTGTTTCCTCTCTGGAGGAAGAGATGCTTGGCGGGCAACCAAGTCAAGGAGCGACGGTCGCTTGTAGGCAAAAGTTCCCCCCGCCCCCAGGTTAGGGCTTTAGGATCTCCTTACTGATACCATGTGATGAAGTAAATAAAAGGCTATTCGATCTATATTCGATAAAAGAAACCCTGCTCCTATATATAGGAGTTGGTGGGAAGCGTTCAGACTCATACACAACCCTATTGGGCCAAGACACACTTAGGCCCACGTACAAACTGGATAATAAGGCTAATAGCTAAATAACTCTCAACAAGGTTAAATTCATTTTATGTTTGTGTCAACTGAACAAAAATAAATATTTGATGTCAGGATTGGCAGAGAGAGAAATGTCTCACGTCATGGCTCCAAATCTGACACAACACTGAATACAAATGCGGAATCTTGTATAAATAAAGCTGGATGGGTCATTATAAGTCTCCAACAAATATTGAAAAATCAGGATGTGTGGAAGATCCCTTAATTCCTTCATTTGTTAATTGTAATAAGGAGATCACAGTTGATCAACTATAGGGTAAGCAGAGAACTTGCATGAGCTTACAAATATAACAAAGTCCAACTCTCTAATATTGCAATAATATTAATAAACTTCTCAGTTGCTAAGTATTTCGACCACTGTATAGGTTGTCTGGCTCTTGATATTCAAGTTCTCATTCTCTCCTACCGGTGTTTCATGCTATACATGTCTTTTCATGTTTTCAGCTGCCATATGCTAGCATCATTTCTCATTCTGTACTTATTAATTGGATATGCCCAGTCACTGTTGGACCATCTTTTCTTTTATGACTGCAGGTCCTCATGTCATTGAATATCTATCTTAAGGTTCGTGACATTTTCAGTTGCGTAACAAAGAACAAAAGTAAAACAAGTTTTCCTGCAAAAAGAGGAAACACGATTGTTTACGAGAAATTGCTACATGGTGATGTGGCAGAGCTTCGACATGTTTTTGCTAGGGTCATTTTTGATACTATTTACCCTCCAGATGCAGAAGAGAGAAAATAATACAGAAGCATGAACTGCGATGTAACGTATCAGAATACTGAAGTTCAATGTCTGCACAGGGCATCAATACTAGAGGTCAGACCAGAACCACCACACATGGTAGGAGGCTTGCATACAAGTACTTCTGAATCATGAAGAGAACATGAGTACATGGAAGCAGATGTAGAAAGAAAATTTTGCATCTCCCCTCGGTAAAGATTGAAGAACTCCTACCTTGGGGATACAATGTTACATCAAGGCTTCCTTCCGGTAACATTAGAAGTTTGTATTCTGCTCCTATATCTGTGGGATGCAATTGAGCCTTTTCATGACCTGATGCTCTGATAAATCTTGGGATTCTGTTTTCTGCAGTTGCAGAGCTGGGTATCTTGCATGTTTCACCCATGCCTAAGGTCTTAATGTCATTCTTCGTTTTTGATGTATTCTTTCTTTTGCGGCCCTTTGCATCCTTGGCGTTGTAAATGATACAGTATCTGTCTTGTTGGGATGTTTAGTGGACGATAATTTAACTCAGTTATACACGAAAGCTCTATCTTTTACTTTTGAGTATCAAGAACGACATCATTTTGGTATGTAACTAACATTGCATTATTCACAACCACGGCATCATTATGGTATATGTTTAACCTTGCATTAGTCACAACCACGGCATCATTTTGGTTGAAAGGAGATGTGGAATAGAAAAAGGAAATGAGCGGGATACTTGAGTAATTTCTTCTGGAGTATGGATTTTTTTTTTCCAGAACTTATGTTAAAGGTTTAAAATATATTTCACTTGTATTTACCCTCTCTGTCCAGACGTGCATCGACAACCTTTTTCCAACCGGTGCAAGTCAGCAGCAAAATTCAAATATGTTATGTGCAGCCTGCGAAGAATTACTTCTTTATAGAAGAATGCTGGCTACAGCTAACTCATGGCAGGGTCAAACTGTTACTCATGAGGTCAGCTGTGTAAATATGTCCGAGTGTCTAACAAAGTTGTAGGCGTAACCGTGCTAGCGTGGGTGTAACGCATGCTACATTCCATGCTTTTTTATTATGAAAATTGAAGTGGTGATTTACTAGTTGGTGCCATGTAAATGAGCTAGGCTTAAAGAAAAGATGATTGGTGGTTTGATTAAACTCACTGTAAGAATTCAAATTTAGATCAAATGACTCGATCATTGACGGACACTGCAATTAATTTAAATTCATTAATAACTATTTATCTTAGGATCAAGAAACTTGTGGCAAATATTATCTGTTCACACAACATAATGTACTACATATACTAAAATAAATTTTAGAAAGTACTACATATCTATATCTATACTATATAGGAAATCAGTGAGGGGGTTGTATGCAAAATTTCCATTATTTTTTGAAATTACATAATGGTCCCTTGTGTGTGTACATCACATGTTTGTCTTTAATTTTTAAAATTATATATTATATTAGGAGACACATTCATATTATATCAAAGCTTGGGTTATGTGCAATTTTCTCCATTATTTTTTAAAATTACATATTGGTCCCTCTGTGTACACCACACTTTTGTCTTCAATTTTTTAAATTATATATTATATCAGGAGACACATCCATACTATATCAGAAAGCTTGTGGAGGGGGTTGGATGCAAATTTTTCTATTATTTTTTGAAATTATATATTGGTCTCTGTATGTACACCACACTTGTCTTTAATTTTTTAAATTATATATTATATTAAGAGACACATTTATACTATATAGGAAAGCTCGTCGAAGGGGTTGGATGTAATTCTCTCCATTATTTTTTAAAATTACATATTGGTCCATGTGTGTATAAGAAGTACTACTAATATATGTATTGTATATATTTTTAAATTTTTTTAAGTTAAATCTATAAATTATTGATTGTAGTCTACTAAGGCACCCGTGCATAGCACATGTTTATGCCTAGTACTAAAATAAATACTAGAAATGTAGTGATTTAAGAATTAGATAAGTATATCGACGGTATCTCTCCGTTATTCCCTTCACAATTGTAGGTCCTCTTATAAGGCACATTATTGATTGTGTAATTTTATGATTTATTTGATCTTTAATCTCTCTCACGAAGTAATTAACACTCCAAATTTTAGAAATATGTATTAAATCATCAGAGTTGTTTACAATGTAAAGTCAAACTACTCTCAAGTCCTAAGGAACATGGGGATTAGTCTGACATGATTTTAATTATCTCTAACATGAAAGGAAAGAAGTAAAATGTGATATACATAAGAAACTAATGAAAATCATTGGAGAAATCGGTATGGAAGATTCCTTCTAGCAAACGTCTCGATCTGTAGTGTTTCGATTGCAACCCAAACTGTTCGGGACGTGACCGTCTCCTTTGTCTTCTCCTCTCTCAACTCATTGCTCGATTGCAATAGAATAGAATGTGATTCTTAGATTTGGTCAAACTCCCCTTAGGTCATAAGTAAGACTTTGACCGTCATTAATTCCCGACTGTCGAATCTGAATTAATTTTCAATCTACATGATCACGCAAGTTGGTACCATCGACGGGAAGTCGGTGGCACTGAGTCTTTAACTGACTCGATTATACAACTGAGTGTCTGTACTACCGACAAGTAGGTCGGAAGCACCGAGTTGATAATCTTTGATTACTGATACTCTTTGGACCAAAACATCAGTTGCATCAATTAGCATGTCAGTGCATCGAACAGTGACTCGGTAGCACTGATTTTTCTTTGATCTCCATGTTGGATTTTTACCTTAAGTCGGTACCACCGATAAAGAGTTGGGCATCGAGCTGACTTGTAAATGCTCAAATTACATGAAATATTGAAAAATCAACATAAGTCCAAATAGAATATGATAATTTTTTTAATGGAATATAATAATTTGAAATAATTTGGCAAAAATACCTATTATTTTATGCAATAATTCTTGATAGGCTAATAATGATAAACACTTTATAAATGATATAAAGTAAACAATAATACATGAAATGCATGAAAAAAGCATGTGAAAACGACTAAAATCTAGTACATCAAAATTCCCTAAGCTTAAATATTGCTCGCCCTCAAACAACACTACCTTTAGATCTATTTGTGACAGTCAACAAGAGGACAAAAAAAATATGAACTATATTTCTCAAATACCCCCACATGATGGTCCCCAACCGACCCTTACCAACCATTCAATAAATAACTACTATGCCGTGACAAAAAATGTTCATAAAACTACTACAAAATGGGGATATGATGTCAGATATTTTAGGCATTCAACGTTGATTCTAAAACAGACGATCAAGTGGGCGATGTTAAAAATCAACCATTCTTTGTCGATTTGCCGAACCGACGACAATAATTTTTGTCATCGATTCATTGTTACAGCGGAACCACGACGTAACACAACCGTCGACATAATTTGTGGTTAGTTTTGACCTTTGCTCGTCAGTTGCAAGGACAATAATCGACGCCGTTAGTATTGCCTCATCACTTTGGTAATGACAAATAACCGACGCCGAATAACTTGATGTCGATTTTATTAGTGATTGAACAGTGAAAATTTTAGGTATATCCATCAGTTTATTGGAAATAACCTATGTGAACAATTATGTAGTCAGTTATTTACAGACGATAAATGTCTATATTTTTTTATATAGCATGTCTGCAGACATGCTGTCCAACCTACTAGCATGTTTGGAGACTGTTGTTCTTCAAAATTGAAAGTTCTGAAGAACAATAGGCTCTTTGCAAGCATCACAACTTAAAAATTGGTCGACACACCTATAAGAAAAATATATTATACAAAGTAGGCACAAACATGCCACTTTCTATCATTTTTTTACTTCAAATGCACACAAATCCTTGAACTCACAACTCTAGTGTTTCATTTCTCAACCACACTTCAATTTCATACATATATGCACAAATACACATCATTCTTCCTCATGCCTTCACATTCAAATTCACACACATATGCACTTAACATTCAATTCACACTCACCAATACACATCAACATCAATTGCCATCTCATATTTAAGCCACAATTTATAATAATTATATAACAAATACATATCAACATTCGATTCAAACTCACAAATGTATTTTAAAAATATGACATCAAAGTTCGAACTACCAAAAAATATCAATCAACCGTCAAATTTTTCATTCAAGTCTACATTTTTGATGAAGTAGTCTGCCCACTGTTTGCGTAGGTCATTCAACTACTCCAATGTACATGGTTTAGTATTCTAAAAAAACTATAAACATAATGAGAGTTCTAATTAGATTTGATTATTTGAATTATCAAATGAGACTACTTTATTAATATGATCCAATACTAATAACTTACATTCTCTATACATTTGATCTACTCCACATGAGTGACAATTGTCTGCATATACAACATCACATAATATACACATGCCCAACCATCATCTTGTATATGGCTTTGTAGATTTACAATTATATTAATAAATGTAATGAAGCAGAACTGGTCATATATTATTCAATTAGAATGAGAAGACTATATACATAAACACTCTTTCAAGTTACTAGTTTCTTTTTCTTGTCTACTTTCCCTCCTATGGTATGGAATGCTTTCACACCCCTATAAGTTAAATTAACAAATATGTTGCATTAATAAATTGTCATATGATGCAAACATTAACAATATGCTAGGCACTGAAAAATATACTTACACATGAGTTGTCAATTTCATTGGGTGTTTCACATTTGGTGTTAGTTTTTCACTTAAAGGATCAAAGTAATACACAATCCAAGTCTCGAGAACAATCTCTAACAACTGCCAATACTTATTTCTAAGTGAATAGATGGCAAGTTAAATAAAAATTAAATCCCACAATAAATCGTATTCATAGGTCAGACATATAAAAAACAAACCAAAATTTACCTAACATTGAAGGGAGCTAACATCACGGTCTTGGAAGCACAAAAAAGCTACATCTCAACAATCACATAATCTTTGACATCACTCAAATCTCTTGACATCACTCAAATCTATAAGTACATCACCAATGAATGATGGCATTATAAATCCCACATTTTCTATTCCAAAGTCACAGGCCGCTTAATACAAATGAATGAAATAATACACACACACACAAACACACACACACACACAAACACACACACACACACACACACACATATATATATATATGTATTACTTAATTAATGTATAGGAAACAATTATTCTTTTCCACATATGATGGGTAATCACACTCACCGCATCCAAAGTCCTATCACTAATGTGTTCAACCAATCATATTGAAATAGCTCAGAAACATCCACCAACACTATAATATTGTCCCATTGTGTACCTACGATCTCCTCCCCAAGGCCGATCACGATGGTATCCGTTTGGTCTATACTATCTAACCATCTAGTCAACGTCTTGCAGTTAGGATTTAAGGAGTTGAGCAAGTCGAATAAAATGTGGCGGCGGAAGCTTCAGAACCCTAGGGTGCTTCTTAGCTGCTGTAGGTTGCATGCATGTATTCTCATAATAGCTTAGATCATTTATATAAGTTTAAATATATATTTATCATACCTAAAGAAATATGACAAGTCATTTGGGCCACCCAGAAAAGCCGCCTTCTACCTCTCCGATTGTGGTGCCATTTGGGTGCTCATATGGAAGAGGTGTGTCACTCATTCCTGGAAAGACATGTATGACTCTCACACAAATTGATCAGCGAGAAGGGGAATACCATGAACCACCTTGGAAATAGAAGCCTCAGGATCTTCCAAGATGTTGTATGATGTAACATCGACGACAAGATGACATTTTCTAGCCACCTACTGTTTTATGAAATACAAATTTAATTTCATAAATATAAATATTGTCTTGAGAGATTATTTTATCACAATGTATGTAGATTTACTTGAATGAAATATTACCTCGTCCGTGACATGTAGGTCCGAAGGACTACTCCCAATGCACTCTGTAGGTGAGTAATGGACATATTCTGTGACTGCTGGAGAAGCTTACGCCGCTGAAAAACTACACATTTCTCCAAGGCTGCATCTACCAATCTCTACACGTACTCGTGGTCAACTTTCCCTCTCTCAGCTTATTTGCACTTTTTCTAGGATGCAACAAAATAATATTTTTATCCCATAATCAACTCCAACACCACTAACACGTCCACGATTCTCTTCTGTCCCTAGAGCGACCTCAATTCATCGTGTGTGCCATGAGGGGTGAACTTGCTCTCTTTGCTTGGATAGCCAATCCCAACTAATTATCAAAAACACTGACTAATTAGTAAAACTTAACAATATAGTGAAAAATAATATGGAAAATATTTTGAGACCAAGAATTTTACTATTTTTGAAGCCACCTGCTGTGTTTTTTGGATGAGGATATCTCTGACTTTGTTTTTCCTTGCATCTATCCACTCAATATAGCAAGACTACCGTTCATATGCACTAGAGGACTCAGAAGTAGAAGGAGTAGAATTAGAAGGCCCTTGTTGTTTCCCTTGCTCTTCCCCTTTCTCTTTCTCTCATTGTTGCTCTCTCATCAGGACACGTTTTCAATAACCACCTGATCCCAATCAGTGGTTGTGCACATTCTTGTCACACCTATCTTTTTGAGCACCGTGAAGGGTATGATTGATTCAATAAAGAAATATTATTAAGTAACCATAAGAAAGAATAAAAATATAATTAATTCAATACATCGAACATATGTTTTTCTCTACTAAACAAACTCCTTCCAATCAATTTTATCAATATTGTTCCATTTAAGACATGAGTCCGATCCTTCTTGTCTCCAAAGACATAGTATTCTGTGAGGATTGTCCACCAATCTCTATGTCTTCTTCCGAAGAGCTACATAACAAACTTTCAATATAGCTTTTCATCAAGTTCATACCGGTGCCAAAAAGGTTCAAAATTCAATATTTCTTAGAAATGTTAAAAGAAACAATAGGAAAAAAACTATAAAAACATAGCTATATTTATCTCACCTCTAAATCCTCCAAATGAGGTCTCTATAGACCATAATCAATTTTTTCCAATCCTCAACAAGGAGAGGCACTTTGCTTCGACCAAAGATCCCATAGTAGCTGACAAAATCTTTCAATAATTGGCGTCCCTACTTCATTGAATTCAACGACACCCTTCCTCCCTTGCCTTTTTACAAAATCGTTCATTGCACTTATCCCTCTAACTCCCTTACATTTTGATTTATCAGCACCGTCAACACCCTGGTCAGGATGCTCAGGATCCTCACGCTCGTGATCACTGCACTCTTGGTTAGCTGCCATCTATATAATCAAAAGTAAACTTATGAAAGAAGTCAGATCACAAAAAAAGGTCATATCACATATAAAAAGTCATATCACATACAAAAAGTCATATCACATATAAAAAGTCAGATAACATATAAAAAGTAGTCAAATTACATATAAAAGGTCAGATCACATATAAAAAGTCAGATCACATATAAAAATTCAGATCACATATCGAAAAATAAACATATTATGTAATGCAAAAAAAGCCAGATCACATATGAACAATATACCTTTAACTAATATCCCTTCTGTGTGATATTCACATGTATAGTCATTAATGTTAGATTTAACATCTACACTTGGTAAGCCAACAAAAAATGGACTAGAGTCATCATAATTTTCATAGTACTCTTCTTCATTAATAGGATCTGAAATGAACTGTCTTTTCCCACAAAGAATGACATACCAGTTTTCTTTGTAGGATCGTTAATATAGAATACTTGTTTTTCTTGTGATGCCATGATGAAGGGTTCCTCCTTCTCACATGTCCACTCAAAATTCACTATTGTGAAATAGAGTTCATCAACTACAATTCCTTTATTGTTATCAACCCATTTATACCTAAATAATGAAACTCTAAACTATGTGTAGTCAATTTACCATATGTCTTCAATGACACCATAATAAGACATCTTTCCTTGATGTGGACTCTTATCCTTAGCACTAGAAAATATAATGAAGAAGCTTGAAGGGTGAACCCACTATTTTAGACAATACTTTTATCATCTTGACATTTTGTGTAATATGAAAATCTATTTATCTTGAACCCTACATAACATGTAACATGGGTCTTTGGATATACATGAGCCATTTGATAATTTCTATAACATTATTTGGTGTTTGAGATCATTGATTGAATAATTTCTTTTCAAATCACCTAATAAATGTCTGATTATGCTCTCTAGCAAGCCACATTGAACAGGCTTGGGAATAACTTGTCTTGAGCTCATTGGTGTGTTTGGTGATATAAATACCCACATCATCAATATTGTGTAAAATATACAACTGTGCCTATTTCCACTACTCTCAACTGATATTTATTTGTCATTCTCCCAAAATACCTTTTCCGAAATAAACACCAAGGTTCACAGTATTAGTAGGAGATTCATTGCAACTCAAAACGTCATTGCAGAAGTCCATAATCTCTCTAGAAATATAGCCCTCAATGATACTCTCTTTGGGATGACAACAATTTCGAACATCACTTTTAAAAACACTCATGTACCGCTAAAAAAGATACATCAGATGCAAAAAATCTGGACCCAACATTTTCACTTCCCCAGTCAAATGGAAAACTTGATGTACTATGATATCAAAGAATGAAGGCAGAAATATTGCTCAACATGATAGAAGGTAATGACCACTTCTCATTGCAACTTATCTAGAATCTCAAAATCAATTACTTTTCAGCATATAGTGTTGAAGAAAAAACAAAGCCCAGTGATTGCAAACCTTACATGCTTAGGAAGGATAGATCATATTGCTACATGCAATATATGTTGCATTAGAGTGTGACAATCATGAGATTTAAGACTTATCAACTTCAGATCCTTCATTGATACCAATCTATAAATATTGATTGAGTATCCCTATGGTAACTCAACATTACACAAACACTCACAAAAAGTTCTCTTCTCCTTTGTTGACAAGGTGTAACAAGCAGGAGGTAGATATGTATGGTGACCTTTGGTAACTTCTTTTGTTAATTCTCTCCTTATACCCATTTTACGTAGGTTCATTCTAGATTTGATGCCATATTTAGTCTTACTGAGTATATTCAATAGAGTGCCAATAATGCTACCACAGACATTTTTCTCAAAATGCATGACATCAATATA
This sequence comes from Alisma plantago-aquatica, assembly GCA_963693085.1. Taxonomy (NCBI): domain Eukaryota; kingdom Viridiplantae; phylum Streptophyta; class Magnoliopsida; order Alismatales; family Alismataceae; genus Alisma; species Alisma plantago-aquatica. The sequence goes on along the minus strand of OY856412.1, from coordinate 1,314,363,088 downwards.
ATGTCAAACTATCAAAGAACTCCAATAAGGAAGATCCCAGAATATTGACATCTTTTTGAATAAATACTTTTCACCCATGGGAGTAGTACACAATTTCTTACCAAAATGATTTATATTGTTGTTTACTTTTGCATAAACATCCTCCCCTGACATAGGTTTAGGGGTAGTTTGTTCCTTAGTTGAGCCATTAAATGTTATACACAACTTTTAGTAAGGATGTACCTTTGGCAAAAACCTTCCATGAACAAGATATACAGTCTTACCACCATGTTTTATCCTGATAGAATCTATATTCTCCTCACATATAGGATATGTCTTGTTTCCTTTAACGCTGTAGCCAAACAAGTTCCCATAAGTAGGAAATTCATTCATAGTGCAAAAAACAACATATCATATAAATTAAACATCTCTTCACACAAAGCATCATAAGTCATTACACCTTCTCCTCATAGTTTCTTTAGGTCATCAATCTGAGGTTCAAGATAAACATAAATATCATTGCTAGGTTGTTTGGGGCCCAATATCAGCAACCACAACATGACATATTTATTCTTCATACTCAACCATGGAGGAAGATTGTATACAACAATCATGACATGCCAAGTGCTATGTTGGCTACTTAATATTCCATATGGATTCATACCATCAGTACAAAGTGCAAGTCTTGAATTCTTGGCTTCTTTGCCAAATTTAGGATACAACAAATCAATCTTCTTCCATTGCGGGGAACTAGATGCATGTTGCAGCATACCGACATTATTTTTCTTTACCTCTACATTCCAAGATAAATTTTGTGCATATCCGGTATTAGAAAACAAGCGTTGAACTGGGGTATTATAGGAAGATACCACATCACCATGGAAGGAGACTCAGTTTTGGTCTTACTGATGTCGTCTTTTTATACCTAGGTACTCTACATTTTAGTCATTCTTTCATATCGATATAGTCCTTTTCAAATAGCTAGCACATAGTCATTGGGGCATGCATGTATCTTCTTAGCCTTCATTCCCATTGGACACAACATCTTTTTTATTTCATATGTTGAGATTCGAAGCTCATTGCCTTCAGGGAGAATTTCTTTCAACAAAGACAACAGATAATAAAGCTTTTGTTGCTTCATGCATTGTTAGCCTTTAAATATACAATCTCAGCATAGTGTTCAACTTCACAAACTTAGTACAACCTGAGTATAATGGTTTCTCAAAATCATGTACAACATTTCTGAATAAGGCTGGTGGGTCTGTAACATTTAACCCCCAACTATGTAGCATCACATCAGCCATGTCTATTGTAATTGGTTCATTCTCATCAACATCGTCAGCCATTTCTTCTTTGACACAACTACCACTACCAATATCTACTGATATCATACTAGGAATATTTCATAATGGTACCATTATGTATAGCCCTATACAATCCCATTGCACATGACATGATCTTTAACCTCGTCAATAGTGTCAACTTTTACATTGTTGCTACAATTCCTACACGGGCAATAGAACCTATCTCCATGCCATTTTCTATGTTCCTATGAAAATCTTACAAACTCATCAAAACCATTATTAAAATCCAGAGTGCCGCATTTTTGTTTAGACATCCATGATCAATCCCTTTCAAAGATAATATGGAAGACGAGTAGCTCATTAGTTTCTAGCTAGTAAGTTAATTTTATTTAAATTTTCATGTTTGAATTGAGCCCTAATCATATAGTAGAATTCACACTCATGAATGTGTACCACCTATCCCATTCTTGAGCACGTAGTAAGTGTATAATGCATGTTCGATTTTAATAAATTTCAACAACATCTCTCCGCAATTCTCCAAGTACACTATGTACATGGGCAAATACCCACCTACGTATGTACCTAGATAAAAAAAGGGGAAATGCTATTAAATTTTTTATTGAAATCAAACACACATTATACACTTACATCCTAAGTGAGATGAAGTGCTCATGAATAGTCCCAAATCGGGGACTATTCAAGGTTTACTCCTAATGATTAAATCTCGGTTGAGTTTCTTGGCCAACAACACGGTTTGAGAATTAGAGTTTAGAACTAGGGTTTATAGATTACATTTATATATTAGTGTTTACTTATTTGGGTTTATTCACATATTAGGTTTTATTTTACATATTCAAATTCACAAATTAGGGTTTATTCACATATTAGTTTCAATATCTCAAACTAGGTCATGCATGTTTATTACCATGTTACATCATACATGCATTTTATTAAGACTTAGTGTGACACATCACAGTTAAATCAATGATCTAATTATCATGACATCTACATAAAAATGGGAAATCATATATGATTCGAGAAAGATAGTCAACATAAACATCAACATTGTCAATTCAAGATAATTTAGAGTCATTTTCATGCAAGCGTAATCATTAGAGCATAGTAATATAAGCTAACATGATCAATGTTACTAACATAATTGATAACATTAACATCATTTTATATCAAACTCAATCTATCATAAGCTAACATTATCCACCATACTTATCCAACATAATAACATAATTGCTAACATTAATCATTTTATTTCAATATCCATCTCCCGTCCCCCTCTCCTTCTTACTCCTCTCTCCTCCTTCCATTACCCTTCACAATTTCTTCTCAATATTGAGAAGAAATCATAAGGCAAGGGAATGAGGAGAGAGGAGGAAGGAGGATAGGTAAAAGAGAGATGAAGAACTGAGGGAGGAGAGAGGAGCAAGGAACATAAGAAGGAGGTCACCTATGGATAACGTCAAAGGAGAACGACTGGTGGAGGAGAAAGTAGTGGTGTCGATGAAGGAGCAAAAATGGAGGAGGAAGTAGTGGCATCGGTGATGAGTACAATTGGAGGAGCAACATAGGAGCACGACTGGAGTAGCAGTGGCTAAGAAGAAACAAAAGAGCCACTTGGGAATCAATTGGTGGTGGATGCGTCGGTGGATGCCCAATCACTGCTGGAGTAGCAATCGCTAGTGGACACACCGAGTAGCAGCAACAATGGAGGTGGAAAGTCACCATAAAATTTCCAGACCTAATAATCTAGAGAAACATGTGTAGTAGAAAGAAAGGGAAAAGGGTTCCTCACAGGTTAAGTAAGATCTAACTTGTAGGTTATTTACAAAACTGACGATATAGGATGTAGGTCATTGATTACATACACAAGTCCGATGATAAAATGTCTACCTTAGTTGTCAGTTGTTCAGGGGAACTGATACCTAAGTTGGCATCCTAGATGCAACCTGATGATACCTACTTCGTCAGTTATGATAAAAAAAATTGACGAGAAACACAAATTGGGGGTGGGGAAATTTTAACAAGACACATGGCGATAAACCTTTCTCATCATTCTATGTATTCGATTATATGCAAAGAATCGGCGATGTATGTTTTTGGAGGCAAATGAAATGCCTTGCAAAATTTTTGCACAAAATTATACTTTGGTGGGTGATATATAGCGTTAGTTGCATTCAAAAGTGATCGAAGACAAAAAGAAAATATAGCCCATGTGACAAAGTGGATTTTAGCATAAGAATAAAGCAATTACTCTTTTGACCTCATCATACTCACTCATGGTCCCAAATCATTTTTCTTATCTTCATAATTAATGTTGAGACTCAAATTTGAAATAGGGTGATCAATGTGGATTTTCTACACATTATAACTCCACAAATTAGATTCATTCATCACTTTGTCCAAAGAAGCAAATTCGTCCATCAAACTTCATCATATGGTCCTCAAACATTTTGTAAATATTGTCCACATTTTTGTGAAGCTATGATCCAAATTTCATCTCATTTGTACTTTCCTACTATTTTCTATGATTTTTTTTTGAAATTTAATACCAAAAATCCCCTTTTATTTGCATTTTCTGACCTTTTCCAGGTCAATAATCCACGGCCTATGGCATGGGGTGAACCTTGGCCCTTGGATCGGCCATCCACGGATTGCATCCCTGATCCTGTGGTCAGGAGGTCGTACCCTACCTCCTGCAATTAGCAGAGGGGGGGGGACCGAACAACTGAAATGCAATTCACTCATCTCGACCCCATTTTGAAAATCAAATCAAACGCGGATGATTCCCCCACAAATCTAAACACGGCCATCCCTTTTTCCCCCTTGAATCGGCTAGTTTCAAGAGCAACCAAGAGCTTTCTCTCACGACCACTACCATGGGTTCTATGGCCTTCGAAACCCTAAACCTAGCCCCATATAAATATAAAACCCCACCATCGCCTTCAGTGTGCTCCCACAAAACTAATCGGAACCACTCCTCTTCCTCTATGTCCCTCTCACTCGTTCCCCTCCTCTCACTCTGCCGCTATGCCGCCATAGCCAAAGTAGGGCGTGAGCAGGCCGATAAGGCTGCGAGAGCCTCCCAGACACTGTAGGATCCTCGCACGAGTCAAAGTATGATCGAGATCGAACGACCCTAACGCTGTCATGCTAGCCCCCCTCCTCCTCCTCTGCTCACATAGTCAAGGGATCGATGCCCCTCAACCACCGATCTATCACTCTAGTCAAGGTTGACCAAGGATCCAATGGCCGACGTCTTTTCTCGGCCATCTTTTATTGGTATTTACCTCCCTCTCTACTCAATATTCAGATTTATTGTTTGGTCTTGCACAATTCCTAACTCCAAAAATAATGAACAAATAGTCAATTTTGATCAGAAAAATCCAGTGGATCGTTTAAAGATACTTTTGAGACCAGATTCCAAATGTTTTTAATTGATATCCCTATTTTTGATCTCTTGCTTATTTAGTTTATCTAATGGCTCAATAATAATGTTTAATCTTTGGAAACCCTAGATTTGGACCCTGATGATTATCTTGTAACCTAGATCTAATCTGGTTGAATCATCTACTCTTGAAAATAAATAATTAGTGATCTAGATCTATTTACTTGATTCAATCTTGATTATAATCTTTATGAATAATGAGTAATCTAGAATTGATATTAATCATGCAAAACCCTTGATGTACTTTTGACCCATCAATCTGATCTTGAATTACAATTATATAAGTATCATGCTGATGAACTAGAAACTTGACTATTACTTGAATATCGATCATGAAATCTAGGGTTAACACATATGATCCTAGAAAACCTAGGTAAGTCATTCACACTGAAAAATATTTGACACTTGAAATAATGTTGGACATATTGAAATATTGGTTGATTAATAGTGAATGACCCAACCCTAAGGTTGGCATGGGAAAAGTGTAACCCTAATCTTAAATATTAAAACATGATATTATGAACATCATGATATTGGCCCTTGATCAAATCTTGATGATTTAGGATCTAACTCGAAGGGTTGACCTATTGATTCAGATATTGAGTATACTCAAAATCCTCGGTGAAAGGTATGCTATTATATCTCCTCGTTGGTTGTAATGAAGACACTTTTTATGTATCTCTTGATTGTGAACTTGGCTATATACTTGGTTGAGCTATTGTTCCCTTTTGATTAGGATTTTGTATTTTGTATATTATATTTTGAAACAAACTGGAAAACATAAATGACATGTCCATTGTGACTGCCCGTATACTGATGATGATGATGATGATATTGATAATGTTGATAATATTGATATCGAGTGCAAGCAACCCCTCATTTGGAGGTGGACTTGTACATTGGACTCCTACCTCATATGAGGATAAGGAGCCTGGTGATCTTCCCCACCGTGTTAGGGCAATAGAGTCACACAAATATATAAGCATGCTTCTCGAATTACAACATAATGGAAACTCGTAATAAAAATCAAATCGTTTGAAAAACTTGTTGAATAATTTTGGTTTTTGCAAATTGCTCATTATACTTTTGAAATATGAGTCCTACCAAGTACACTAATTTTGTTATAAACCATTTTACTTGTTTTTATATAGCGTACTGTGCAATTGCATTGACTTTGTGTTTTGATTTTCTTGATTTTAGGCAAAACATTGGAACCATGACTATATCGCTTCCGCACTCACATACTCTGATGACAAGGGTATATTGTAAAAATTTCCATATTGGGTTAGTTTGCTCTTTAAATATCCATTTTTTGAGTTATTATTTCTTATTGTATATGCCAATGTGTTAGATCCTATCGGGCCACTCAGGGATGGGCGCTTCAATCCTTTTTCTACTGTCTAGGCAGTAGGATTGGGATTGGGGTAAAAATGGTTCTGTGACAACCCATGTTTTCTTAGCTTGCCAAAGTACGATTGTTATCTATAAGGAACTGACGCCAAAGATAACATCGTCGATGTTTGTTGAAAAAAGAACCGACGCAATATGTCTTATATGTTGTAGTTTAAATACACCCACCCTTAAATCATTGAAACACTACTAATAGAGCAGTTAATATCATAGTCAATAGGGCATCCGCTTGGTGCACCATGTGATTCCCTCAGGTACATTGCTCTTGTCTACCTACCAAATAGTTGTAAGTAGTTTCCCACATAAGAGTGAATGAGGATATTAATCATATAAGTGGCCTATCATGAAGAGAGATGGGTGCAATGAAGTAGGTGGCAATGAAGAGGAATCACAAGTAATACCCAATTTGTTTATGTGAGAACAAAATATGATGAACCTACTCAATGAATGAATTGAAAAAAATGCATGAGTCCTAATGCCTACTTTAATAATGGAATGATGAGTGTTGGTGAAAAAATGCATCCATGTAACTATTTTCACTTCTCCTTGAAGAAAAATTCAATTAAAATTTAAGGTATCCTTTTCTTCCTCTTTATCTTATTTTTTTCCTTTTCTTCCCTCTCATTTTTAGAACCCTCAATGATTTATGCTCGCAATTTCCTTCCATATTTTTTTTCATTGAGAAGGGTATGGATGTGTATCATTTCACTTTATGAAATAAAAGAAACCTATATAGATACATGATGTAAGGATGATGCCAAAAAGGGAATGTAATATACATGAGATTAGTTATAAAACTACTCGATATACAAATCTCTACATATGTTTTTCTTTTTCTAACTAATGAAATTTATAGAAACTAGATATCATGATACCCATCATGCTATGCCATGCAATTAAGAGGAAACAATTTGGATTACTTGATAATCTTAAGGTGGTGAATGAAATGACAAGGTGGAGGACTACATGATTAAGGGACAATGTCTCTCTTAAACTATGATATGCACTTCTACTATCAATCCATGTATATGGTAACTTTAGATTTTCTTTCTAAAAATCCCATTTAAGGTTTCATTACTTGTTTGGTCAGTTTGGGCTCAAACCCCATCATCACCCACAAGTCTTGGATAAATTAAGATTTTCATTCATATTTAATGTACTCAAGTTGATATACCCATACATTTCCTCTAAGTGGTTTTGTATTAGACTTTGAAAATCCAGCTTCACAAGACATGATCCTTTTTTTAATTTTCATTGCAAAGGCATGAATCATACAAAAGATGAAATCATGACAATTATACTCCACAATTACACTGGATAGATGTGGATCCTATTCTTGCAAAAACAAAAAGAACTAACATAAAATAAAAGCTACAAAGATAAATAGATAAAGTCGTTCCAATACCCCCCTAAGCTTGAACTTGGATATGTCCTCATAGTCACAACTCAAACCTATAGGTAAAATGGAGGTACCGATGATCAAAATGGTGGTGTTAGCTGAAATAGTCCTAACATATCAATATCAGGACCGTGACAAGTTTCAGTGAATGTGGGTGGGTCGGAAGGCATCTATGGTGGAGGAGGGTAGTTGGAAAAATGACCTTGTCTCTAGTAGTGGTTATAGAGAGGCTGCTGGTAATGTTCTATGTGTTGCATACGTATATGCATGTTCTCTTGGTTGGCCAAGAGAAGGCGCTCATTGTCATAGACTGCCCATTGCTGATGCAAAAGCTTCTCTTAGATCATGTGTATTTGGTCCAGGGTGACAAAGTGTTGTTTTTGACTATAGCATCCCATACACGCCCTCCATAGAGAAGGGATCTCTAGTAGGTGTATGTAGTGGCCCTATAGAGATAGATGTTGCATACCTATACTGTACCCTGTGGAGACGCCACCTTTGTGTGAAAGGCATGGCATCCTCCTTCTCTTCTTCTTCCTAGTCTTCTAATTCTTTGATTTCCTTGGCCTTAGGATCCTCCTCTTCATACTCTCCTTTTGGAATCAATATGACATCATCTCCTAGCCATTTGAGAATTCTTACTCATCTTAGGTGGAAGATGGGGTCAGGGAGTTCCCTTTCCTTCAACTTCATGTTGATGGTGCAAAAAGCATACACCTTCATGTCTTACTTGGAGATGAGGTGTGAACAATTGAAATACTTGAAGTCAAGCATCGAGGATATCACTGATGCTGACTACCTTGGAGAGGTCTAGGTGGAGGTGGAGAAATAAATATGTGAGAAAACTATCAAAGTGAATTGGAGGCTGCTGCTGGGTCTTCCTCTTCACCGCCAACATGTGCAGTAGAAAGAATTAGCCAAAATCGATCTTCTCTATCCCCAATGTGAGAAACACCTACAACACACACACCTTTTGTGATTTCCTTATTTATGAGTAGACCTGGTGAATATGGTATTCTTTAGTTAGTAGTGGAGGATGCAAAAAAGTGGTTCTCAATGTCCATCATCAAGGCCTAGTTCCACTTGACTACAAACCCCTCTGGTTGGACCATCATATTCCTCTACACCATAGGGTAGTCAAAGTTGTTGGGGGTGAATCAGACTCATTCATTGGCCATCCGTCAATTGCATCAAACTCAGGAAGTATGAGGTGGTGGGTGGTGTTGGATACTCAGAAGTGGATACACTCATCTCACCAACCGTCCCCATGCCTAGGGAGGCAAAAAACCTCTAGGAACATGAAACACTCACACACTTTCTCCTTGTCGGCGGGCCAACTTACAAAGAAGGGGTGGTCACCCACGATCCCCTACCCTTCAAAGACTTGATAGAGGATCTCGACAAAGCTGGTGTCCATACCATGTGGGAAGGATATCCCTCTTCATCAAGCTGTTAAAGGTCCTCCTTTGATTGTTGTCTACAAAACCCATCCTTGATGGCTTTGGTATCAGCTACTCAGATGGTCCTGTGACGAGGCTTGACTCCTTGAAGCCATTATGCTTGAGAGGGGAAAATAGGTGGAGAAAGAAAGCTTGATGAAGAGTCAAGTCCGTCGAAGAGTTGTGGAAGTCTTTGAGATCACCTGGTGCCTTCTCATATGTAAGGGGAGTGGTTTGGGTGTGCTTGACAACAACCCATGCCACCCCTTATATAGCTAATTTTCAGTCTGATACTCTGTGATGGTGCCATCAACTTTTTGAGTTGGTGGTAATGACTTCATGCATATGCTCAGATCATCGGTGTTATCCATTGATCTCAACGTTTGTGATATGTCAATATACTAAGCTGTGGATTTCCCCATGCTGATGGGATCAAAAAAAGTTTGTGGTACCGACTGCCATATTGTGCACCCGGATCGGTGCCACCGAGCATTGGATGCATGCAATCTCAGTCGTTGATGTTAGTGTTACATATTCTAGTTTTCTGAGTTGGTGCCACTGACAGGAGGTTGGTGGTACTGAGTTGATTATGGACCTTTACTGAGGGCATCGTTTTGGTACCACCGACAATGCCGTTGGTGGTATTGAGTTTAATTGGGATCATCTCTAGATCTTTTTATCGGTGCCACCGACTGGGTTGCCGGTGGTACCAATCTATCTTAGTTTTTCCTTACATCTTCAGTACAATTGTATGGTCCCTTCTAAATCTCGAACCTGGAGCTATTCTTCTTCTAGGTGCCACCAAATTTTGGATCGGTGGTACCACCTTTCTGTAGCTATATTGGCCACTGACTGATAAGATGTCAATGCCACCGACCCACCTATCGGTGGTACCAATATTTTTGATGTTTTCCTATTGATTTTTATCCATCTGTCGGTGGTACTAAGTTTTTCTTTGCCTGAACATCAAAAAAGAATCATCAAGGTACCTTTTTTTACATCTATAAACAATTCACCATGAAAATACAAAAGTTACTGCTAAACAAGCTTAGATGAAAACAAATTATAGAAAACAAAACTATGGGTTGAATCCCAAAAGTGCCCTCATTTTATGTCCTATACTCAATGATCTCAGGTTGCTCAAATTTTTAAGGAAGCTCAATGAGCTTCCACTCTTTCCCCTCATGAGCCACTTCTCCTCCACAATAACGTTTGAGGCACTATCCATTTTTCAACAAGGTTGTGGCCCCATCACTTACCTCAATAGCTCCATGAGGGAATGCCTTGGTTACCACATAGGGTCCACTCCACTGGGACCTCAATTTCCCATGATGCAATTTCATCCTGGGGTAAAAGAATAAAACCTATTATCCTGATAGGAATACCCTATGTAAAATGTGGCAGTCATGCATTTTCTTAGTCATATCCTTATAGATTCTAGAGCTCTCATAGGAATCTAGCCTAATCTCATCCAATTCATTTAACTCTAATATCCTCTTTCTCTCTTCACTAGAAAGGTTGAAATTTAATTTCCTCAAAGTCCATTTAGCCTTATGCTTCAATTCCACAGACAAATGACATGCCCGTTCATTGATTAGTATGTAAGGAGTGGTTATAATGGGTGTCTTAAAAACCATCCTATAAGACCATAAAACATCATTCAGTTGCATGCTCCAATTAGTCCTATTGGTCGAGACAGACTTTTCTAAGATCATTTTGCTTTCCATGTTTGAAACTTCAACTTGGTCCTATATTTGGGGGTGATATGGGTTCCTACCCTTTTCTTCACTTCATACTTTCTCAATAAAGCCCCAAATTTCCTATTTGTGAACTGGGATTCTCCATTACTTATGATCATTCTTGGCACTCCATACCTGTAGGAAATGTGATCTTCAAAAAACTTGCATACAATTTGAGCATCATTGGTATGGGTTGGATTTGCTTCCACCCACTTTGATACATAGTCAACTTCTATCAAAATCTACAAATCATAATTACAAGATACAAAAGGACCCATAAAGTCTATGCCCCAAAGGTCAAAAACTTCTACCTCTTTAAAAATATTGAGTGGCATTTCATGTCTCCTAGAAATGTTGCCGACACATTGACATGCATCACACCTCCATACATTATCATATGAATTCTTTAATAAGGACATCTCGTAAAAACCACTTTTTAGAACCTTAGCCACTGTCCTTGAACTAGCATGATGTCCCCCAATAGGTAAAGAATGGCAATGAAAAAGTATGCTCTCAAACTCACACTCTGGCACCCATTTCCTCAAAGTGACATCATTTCACTATTTAACATAAATAGGATAATCCCATATGAAATATCTCAAGGAATGGAAAATTTTCTTTTCTTCCTAACACTCCTAATCCTCTGGTATTACTGCACGTGCCAGATAATTCAATATATGTGCATACAAGGTATCCTTGTTCTAGAGGGCAAAAAGTTACTCATTAGGGAACTCATCAACAATGGGTACCTCCAACCTAGATTCATCTACACTCTCTAGACTACATAAGTGATCTGCTACTACATTTTCTACTTTAGCCTTGTCCTTCATTTCTATATTAAATCCCTATAGTAGCAAGATCCGTCTAATTAAGTCTTGGTTTGGCATCCTTTTTCTGCAAAAGATACTTAATAGCTACATGATCATGCCACATTATCACTTTTAACCCTATAAAATATTATCTAAATTTATCAAATAAAAAACTACAACTAAAAATTCTTTTTCCGTGGTGGTACGATTCAATTGTGCATCTTTAAGGGCTCTAGATGCATGCAGATGACCAAAAGAGCCCAATCGTTACGTTGTCTTATAACAAACCCTATTGCAAAGTAGATGCATTACATATCAACTCAAATGGTTGACTCCAATCTAGAGCCACCACCATTTGCGAAAAAATAAGTTTTTCTTTAAAAACCTAAAAATCTTTGATACATCGATCATCAAGATTGAAATTTGCATCATTCTCCAACAATTCAGAATGTGGTTTGGCAATTTTTGAAAAATCTTTTTATGAATCATCAACAAAATTGGAATGTCATAGAAAACTCCTAACTCCTTTCACTGATGATGCTAGAGGTAGTTTAGAGATCACCTCTATTTTTATCAATTTGACTTCCATCCCTTTGTTGGACACCTTATGTCCCAACAAAATTCCTTCACTCACTATCATATGACATTCCTCCCAGTTCAAAACAAGATGAGTGTCCTCACATATTTGTAAAACTCTATCTAGACTAGCAAGACTGTCCTCAAAATATTCTTTGTATACTGAAAGATCATCCATGAAAGTCTCTAGAAAATGTTCCACCATGTTTGTAAAGACTTCAAGCATGCATCTTTGAAATGTTTCTGATGAATTACATAGACCAAAAGGCATCCAACAATATACAAACATACCATAGGGGCAAGTGAAGGTAGACTTCCTTGATCCTATGGTTACGTAGAAATTTGATTGTACCCCAAATACCCATCAAGAAATAAAAAATGTGAGCGGTCGACGAGCCTCTAAAGAATTTGATCTATAAATGGAAGTGGGAAATGATCTTCTAAAGTAGCGGCATTCAAACAATGATAAACTATGCAAACATTCCATGCAGTCACTAGCCTAGTCAAAACTAATTCACTAGCATAATTCATAGTGACCGTGATTCCCTCTTTCTTAGGGACAACCTGTGTAGGACCCACCCATTTAAAATCATGGATAGCATAAATTATACCTACCGATAGAAGTTTAACAACCTCTTTCTTCACTACCTCTGTCATGATCTGGTTCATAAGCCACTGAAGTTGTGCTACAAGTTTTTCTCCTTCTTCCATCATGATCTTGTATTAATATAAGCTAGGGGATATCCCCTTTATGTTTGTAATGGACCACCCAAATGCATCCCGGTGATTCCTCATAACTGTGAGCAACTAATCCTCCTCTTTTAGACTCAATGCTGCTGAAATTATCACTGGGTAACTTGTAATCCATGGCTAGGAACGTATACTTCAAATATGGTGGTAGTAAATTCAATTATAGCTCAGGAGAGCACTACATAGATGAGATTCATATTGGTGGTGGTAATCCTAATTCTTCATAGTGTCATGAATATCAGCACGGTAGAGTCTTTACAAACAAAGCAAACTCCTCTAATAAATGGCAACAAGTGTAGTCATCCTCCAAATTCACAATACAAGCTTCCAACGACAATTTTGGATGCACCTACCGCATTTTAGAAGACACTGCATCTGCAACTACCGTAGGGTCATCCTCTTCCTCTGGATTATCATGGTACTTCACAACTATAACACCCCTGACCTAGGTTTTGGGATAACCCTAGAAGTTTTTCCTAAGTAAGATAATAAGAACCTTGTATTAATCTTTTGAAAAATAATTAAGACTAAAGGAGAGCTCAAGTTTCAAGTTTGGTCCTGTTTGAATTCTATTTGAGAAATGTTTGCTTGTTTGGGACCAAAGTTCAATTTACCCAAGATAAGGGATTATCTTGCAACATGTCACATGATGGGTGTGCCCTTAGTAATTTAGCATCATAAGAAATAGCATGATGCCAAGGGGTGCCTTGTGGAAAGCCTAAGTTCCAAGTTGAAATTATATGGTTGATACTTATATGATAGGTTTTGGTATTACTTGTAATTTAGCCACAATGAGGGGCTGATGTGCAATTTATCATCTCTAAAGTGTCCCTACTCTCTCTTAGTATCATCTAGAGGAGAGATAAAGGAGGGGGCACCTTGTTTGAGTCTTGGTTGAGTGATAACACTCTTGGTAGTGGAAGAACTCAAGAATGTTGAGTATCTTGAACCACATATGACGTTGTGTCGACTTATGAAGGATATATGGGGGTGCCTATCAGTTTATAAATGATAGAACAAGTCCCCTATAGGTTTGGCATCTTCTGGAAATAGTCATGTCAAGCTAATCACCTCAAGTAGGTGAAGAATATCATTTTTAATATTCCTTATAAAAGATGTATCAGTTTGCACATAAGATGAGAATTGGGTTGAGAAATCTTGTCAAGCAAGATATCCAATGGCCGATATCTTGCCTATGGATTATCCTAAAGAGTTTTTCATGTGAATATAATAATGTTTGCATGATGCCACCATGCATGGACACGTGTCACCTACGTACATATGGTGATGACACCTCTCATATAGTCTCTCTCATGAGCCTCAACTATAAAAGCCTCTCCTTTCACCTCCTAGTAAATATTTTGACCGTCATACCATCTCTTGTTTGGTGGATGACCCTAGGAGATCAAGGAAGAAGATGAAGGATAGGAATCTTGCCCAAGGTAAAGCAATGATGATCTTCTACTTTGAATGGGCTATATGCTTCTCAAACCATGATTCTTTCTTTCTTTCCTTCTTCACCAAGTTCCTTAATATGATACATTCTTCTTGATGAAGGTAAAGTTATGGCCCAATCTAGGACTTTTGATAAGTCATCTTCAACCTTGGGAACATGAAGATTTGAAAGCTTGAAGCTCAACTGATGATCTTAAGGAGGGTTATATAACTCGACTTCAATTCTATTGTTATTCACTTTCAATTGTACAATACTTGGCGATTCCTTATTTCGATTTCCCTTGCTTAAATGATGAATCTATGAGATCTAATGGAAACATAGGGTTGTAGTCCATGAACTAGAGTGTTAAGGGATGAAGGTTTGAAGCTTGAAGATGATCAAACCGATATCCCTATAAGCACCTTAAGGTCGTCATCCCTCTAAGCACCTCAAGGTCGATATCCCTTTTAACACCTCAAGACCGATATTACTTTATGTGTTATGAGCAACATAAGGTGATAGTTGTTGGGTTTTAGGGGAGACAGAGGGCAGCGGAAATAATTTTTTTTTCTCCCCAAACCCGGAACAAGAAAACACGTCAACGTCTATATAATAGGAAAGGATGGCTTGTGAAATCATACCTTGTCCCGAGGCTTGCTCAACGACAATACCTCGCGCCTTGAGCGGTCTTCAAATCCGATCTTCTACGGTGTCTGTGCAGCTCCTGGTCGCACTAGGACTGACGACTCCTAATCTCACCAGACTGTCAGGTTGACAGTTGTCCTCCTGAGCGACAGAAACCTCCTGCCTCTGAAGTAGTCCACACAGACCACGTGGAACTCCACACTCCTTGTCCCACATAGAAGTGGAAGGAGTCGCACCCTTCTATTGACATACTAGTCGCGAACACACTCTCCTGCCTCCAGTTGTAACTGCAGTTGTCCTTCCCTTGCTGCACCTCCCTTTGCAGGTAGCACTTGCTCGGGCTCTCTCTCGATTACCAAAACCAGAGAGAATGACAACTTTGCAGAGCAACTGGTTGAACTGAGTTGTACTTTGAGAAGCCCCCAATACCCCTATATATAGGAGGGTCATGGGACAGGGTTCTCCATCCCGGGAAATGCGGGACTAAAAGCAGAAGTAGAAGTGATAACCTCCTATTTTAGTCGATTATCTTAGTCTTTTTCTTTAGTTTTCCATACTCTTTCTTAGTTAAAGTTATACAAAATCATGAAATTACCCCTTTTTGTAAATATACCATTAGACTAACTTTTCCTTTTTATATATGTAGAAAATCACAAAAAAAATCATAAAAGAATAACTCAGCCTCAAGGCCGCATGGATTCAAACGGTCCCAAGACCACATGAAGCCAAACGGTCCCGAGACCGCATGGAGTTCAAACGGTCCCAAGACTGCATGAA
Organism: Alisma plantago-aquatica; assembly: GCA_963693085.1. Classification (NCBI taxonomy): domain Eukaryota; kingdom Viridiplantae; phylum Streptophyta; class Magnoliopsida; order Alismatales; family Alismataceae; genus Alisma; species Alisma plantago-aquatica. The sequence continues at coordinate 1,314,347,366 of OY856412.1, read as the reverse complement.
GCCAAACGGTCCCGAGACCGCATGGAGTTCAAACGGTCCTGAGACCGCATGAAGCCAAACGGTCCCGAGACCGCATGGAGTTCAAACGGTCCCAAGACCGCATGAAGCCAAACGGTCCCGAGACCGCATGGAGTTCAAACGGTCCCAAGACCGCATGAAGCCAAACGGTCCCGAGACCGCATAGAGTTCAAACGGTCCCAAGACCGCATGAAGCCAAATGGTCCCGAGACCGCATGAAGTTCAAACGGTCCCAAGACCACATGAAACCAAACAGTCTCACGATCCAAACAGTCTTTAGGTCCCAAACGATCTTGAGTCCCAAATGGTCTCCAAACCGTTTGGGCTTCACTTAAGGCCTATAAATAAGACCCCAAGGGTCCTCCATCAAAAAAAAAGTTTCAGATGTCCAAAGGCTGCCCCAATCGTTCTAGAGCTCCTGCCACTTCTATCCTCCACCCTGGGGCTGTCGGTCTGAGATCCATATTCCATCCTGAAGCTGCTTTCTCCTTCTTCGCCAAGAAGGTGGGAAGGGGAGACCTCCTCATCGTGCAACCTACGAAGACTGGTGGATCGTTTCTCTCTCTCTCCAATGGGTTGACTTTCCTCCCTCCTTTGTGGGGATGATGCTCTCTCTCTCTCTTCTCGCCTCCTTCTTGGTCTTAGTCATGAGGGAGTAGCCTTCTTCACTAGGGTGCGGGGAGTAGCCCCGCTACCCATACTTTCATATCATGTGAAATGTAATCCTTAGGTTGTAATGTAGAGTTCTTATCTTTGTCAGTTCAACATCAAATGATTAATGAATACTTGTTGCTTGATCTCCAACTTGTGTTATCTTTTATCTTTTAGTATGAATTGTCTACGTTTGTACTATTAGATTCGAAACTCGTTTGTATGTTGGTTCTTGATGCATGTATCCACCATGTATCTATTTCGGTATCTAGAAGTGTATCTCAAAAAGTGGAGTAAACTCACTATCATCCGTTGCACTTTCATACTATGAAATGGAATCAGTTGACGTATGGAAGTGCAACCTTGGTAAGTCGAGGAACACACTTTGCGAGGGGAATAATGCAAAGTAATGTGACCATTTGATCGGGAATGGCTGGCGTTGCAATATTCCCGCACTTCTCGTAGCTAGATTATCCGAAAGGAGGATAGGTCTACAAGGATACTAACTGACCGAACTCTTTTTGCAGGTTAAGTTTTGCTTTGCATGTGTTGATCGATGTATAGTGGCGGTGAAAAACCGATCACACCCTAGTGATCTTTTATCATAGTTTAACTCATTAGATTTACTTGCTTTCTTTACTTTTCATGTTCTTAGTTTAAAACCATCAAAATCCAACTTTTGATATAAGTGCCTGCTAGTAAGTAACTAAGTGAAATTCTATACGTTTTCTATCTTGTTGCTTGCAACAAGACCGTTGTCTTTTGGGTTCGATCCTAAATCTGTACTACGATAAGGCTTCCATACTCTTATGGGGTTGTAGCATTTATCTAAGCACCAATTCTAGGTAAACCTAGGGAAGACATTAACTCCTTAGGGTTTTTGGTGCATACTTGGGACTCCCATTGAGAGAGTGATCTTTTGGTGTAAGTCCCAGCTCCATCAAAAAAATGGTGCCGTTGCCGGGGACAACGAAACATTGTAATTTCATTTAGTACCTTTCTAGTTGGTTAGGATTTTACACTTTCTTTTTAATCATAACTCTATATCTTCTTGAAACTTCCATATTTTCACTATTATCTAAAGGTGTTCTCTTTTCCCTACTCAGGTAGAACACGTGTATGCAATCACCGCATAGTCACGGATTCTCCCCTGATCCGGAGTTCGACTCCGAGGTAGAGAGAAGTTTCCACCGCCGAATCCGTCTCAATCGCCAACGCGCTAGACAAATGGATGACGAACAACACCAGGCCGCTTTGGTGATGGAGCGAGTCAATGCTGCCATCACCGCGCAACAGGCACAACTTATAGCAGACACCCGTGCCCAAATACAAGCAAAGATATGAGCAGAAGAGCAAGCCCGCATAAGAGCGGAGACCGAGGCAGCAACCCAAGCTGCTCAGCTCGAGTTACGAAACAAACAACTGAGGGACTATGCTGTCCCGAAAAACTACGAGGATAACCACCCGGTCCATCCTCCGATTATCAATATCCCAAACTTTGAGATTCGGACCCAGTGGATCCAAATTATGCAAGGCATCTCTTTCTCTGGAGGCTCAGGAGATGATTTCATGGACCATTTGAAAAGATTTAAGGCATTATGCCACCTGGTCCCGCAAGCTGGTATCGCTTTCGATGCGATAATGCTCCATCTGTTCCACTTCACCTTATCTGGGAGGGCCCTGAGTTGGTACAACTCATTGGACAGAGAACCCATAATAACCACTTGGGCCCCTCTAGAGGAAAAATTCTTAGAAAAGTTCTTTCCACCCTCGCTGACCTATGAAATCAGAGGGCAAATCAATCAGTTTTCCCAGCTACCTGGAGAAACCCTTGCTGAGGCATGGGAAAGATTTAAGGAACTTCTACGCAAATGCCCCCATCATGGAATTTCACAGAATCAACTGATAGAAACATTCTACCGGGGTGTAAGCGATGATATTAAACAATTCCTAGATTCCTCATCTGGAGGAAACTTCATGAGGAAGAACTATGAAGATGCCTGGAAGATTGTTACATTAGGAGTTGAAAACCAGTCCAACTGGGGACGGTCAGCTGGAAAAGGTGTCCTTAAGGTTTTCAAAGCTGAGGAATCCATAGAAATGAAGACAATAGATGAGGCCTTGAAAACAATTGTTCATAAACAGCAAGCCCTCGAGACGACTCTAGGAGAAATTGATAAGAAGAAAACTCCGCTGGTTCATCAAGTCAAAGCCGTCACAGGATCCTGTGAGGCTTGTCATGCTTCGGACCATCCGACTCTCTCCTGTGGAATGTTGTATAATGTGATGATGGATCTGCATCCACCACCACAACCATATGATCCCATTACTAATCATACTGAAGATCAGATTCCAGAACAAGTCAACTCCATCCACACTATTCCTGGACAAGTCTACTACAATCCCAATCAACCGAGGAATCATCCTGGATTCCAATATGGGAACCCTTCTGGAACTGTGAATCCACAACATCAGACACACATGGGGGATCTGATAGTAGGATACCACCTGGATTCTCAAACAATTTTAACCATAATCAAGGGAACTCCAGGAACAACTTCCCTAGGGCTAACTACCCTAGGAATCAATCAGCCTACTACCAGTACACTCACCCCCGCTTCATCCACAGCTACACACTCAACAACCTCAACAAACTCAGCAACAAAGTCTTCTGAAAAATACTCGTGCCCATCCGGAAGATGAGATATCTTTGATAAGGCAGATGTTACAATCTCAGCAAACTATGCTTGCCAACCAACAGGCTCAGCAGAAAGTAGTGGAAGCCCAGCTTGCCCAGATTGTTGCACAGTTGAAGCCTCCGGCAGGCACTTTTGCTGGGCAGCCCGAGACAAACCCTAAGCATGGGCAGAATAGACATGAACAATCAAACACTATGCCAACAACATGACAATGTCATAGCTTCTTCAAGCCAGCGACGTAAAACCAAGGCGCTACTTGGGAGGCAACCCAAGATTTTCAACTTTTTCTCCTATGTCCTGTTCTTTTATTTTCCTAGTTTTATGTTATGAAAATACAAAAAAAATTCACATAACCAAAACTACCAAAAAAATTAGCAAAAGAAAAATGACATAAAAATATATAAATAAAAAACAAACATAAAAATATAAAATCTTTTCTGCCTTTGCCCTTCCAAACGGTCCTGAAACCGTTTGGACTTCAAATGGTCTCCAAACCGTTTGGAGCCAAACGGTCTTGAAACCATTTGGAGCCAAACGGTCTTAAAGCCGTATGGACTCCAAACGGTCTTGAAACCGTTTGGAATACAAAGGGTCGCTAACCGTTCCCTATAAATATAAACCCTACCCCGTCGTCTTTCTCTCTTCGAACTCTCGAGCTTCCTTGTGTTTCCTGTGCTATTGCCTTTGCTCTCCTCTGTTCCCGTGCAAACCCCTTCCGGCGACGTGGTTCCCGTGCTCTTGCACAGCAACTACTTTTCCGCACCACCAACCTCCGCTTCCTCACCGTCGACATCACCACCATCTGCGAGGTAGACCATCTGATGCGGCAGCACGGCTGACCATCTGCTCATTTCCACCATTATCATTCTCCGCGACCTTCTTCTCTTCCACCATCTTCGCCGCAGGCATCACCTTCGACTCGGACCACTATCGTCTTCGTCGACTTTTCACCATCGCCGACACCATCCTCATCTTCGCCGACAACCCCTTCCACCATCGCCGCCTCTGTGCTGTTTCATCTTCATCTTCCCCTGCGCCGGCGACCCCGCGGCTGTTCGTTTTCCAAACGGTCTCGAAACCATTTGGGACCAAACGGTCTTCAAACCGTTTGGTCCCAAGCGGTGCTTGTTTGAGCACCGTTTGGGACCAAACAGTCTTGAAACCGTTTGGGACCAAATGGTCTTGAAACTGTTTGGTCTTCCACATTCATTAATTTTTATGAAAATACAAAAAGACATAAATACAAATAAAATCTAATTTGTTTTTAAATCTTTTGCTCTAACTCATAAATTCTTACTTTTCAGATATGGCATCACTAGCGAACAAGACCACCGGATCTAGAGCTGCTCCTTCTCATACAAGGGAGCAGATGATTGAAGAGCTGGACAGGCTCAAGAAGATCAGAGATGTTTTCAACAACACCAGAGCAGTCCCACCGAAGACTAAAATGATGGATGTCCTATGTGAGATTGCCCGCCTCACCAAATGTCTAGAAGAGGCATCTGAAGAAGAAGTAGAAGAAATCTCCTCCGATGACGACGAAGGCTCGGATTACACACCGAATCCCGAGGAGGAATCCCCTGCCGAAGATCACAAGGGGAAACGTAAAGTCTTGGAGACTGCAGCTGGGTAGCCCTCCAAGAAACGGGCAAGGAAACAAGTCCGACCCGCCTCCGCCATGGATCAACCTTTCGTAAAACCTACCATCCCTACTACTACCACCACTACCACCACAATCCCTGCAGCTACCACCACCATCCCTACTGCTACCACCATCATCCCTGTAGTTACCACCACCATCCCTACTACTACCACAACTATCCCCATTACTACCACCACTTTATCTCCCATCACCACCACAATACCACCACCAGAAAACCTCTTCATCCAAACCAACATCTCCATCGACAAAACCCTAAAACCCACCAAGTATGTCTGCTCCAGCATACTACTCAAGATGGGGATACATGATCATATCTTCAACATGCTAGAAAAAGCCAACCTCACCAGGTTGTGTCTAGTGCCTGAAGTATCCTACTATGAACCCACCGCAGAGTTTTTCTCCTTTCTGACCAAGGAGCCCATTGACATCATGGATAGGTCACGGGATGGAGGTGACAGAAGGCTTGTCACCCAAAATTTTGGCAGTAGGGTCATCATAACAGAGAACATGCTGAACACCATCTTTATCAACGACCAGGAGCAGCTGCGAAAGGCTATAGCAGTGGGAACCGATCATCCAGAATTCAACAGATATACATTCTGGAAATCTTTAACTGGGATCCCCACTTATGACGTGAAGACGTGCAAGGCGTCAAACATTCAGTCTGGATTTGTGCGCACCCTGCACAAAATTCTCACCGGCACACTCTTCCCCAGGACAGAAGGGGGGAACGTTATAATTTCAGATCTCTTCATTCTCTGGTCCATTCTCAACAAAAGGCCAGTCAATATCGGACGACAGCTGATTTAGAAGCTTTCAATCTCCACCCTGGGGAAAGAAATATGTACGGGGGGTCATGTCACATCCATCATCAAATATCTTAAGATGGATAGACCCTTACCCCGCTGCACGCAACTGAAGGGCGACATCCTTACCAACGAGCAAACTCTAAAGAACTCATTCATAATTAAGGAAAAGGATGGGAAACTACACTATGTATTCTGCCCTATGGTCAAATCATCAAGGACTCTCCTCCCGCTCCCGGAGTTAGCAAACTATGACACAACACAGCTCCTCTTCTCTGATGAGGAGCTTACTCATCTACTAGCTTCGGTTAAAATACTCGAAAGGAAAGCAATAGCGGGACAAACGGAGATGAGTATCACTGCCCCGCCAGCTCGACCAACAAATATGCCTGTCAAACGACCTTCCAGGAGGCAACTGTAGGCCCAACAGCTGTCGGGGACACTAACATCTCGACTAAACCCTGAAGTCGAGCCCCTCTAGGAGGAAAACTTAACCACCTCCTCCATCGACTCTTTCATCCAGAGTCTGCACGAGCAGCTAACCGCTGCCACCACTCCACCTTCCACCATTCCATCATCTACCACTCCCTTCTTCCCCACCACATCCACACAACCGTTCACATCCACTTCATCACCCCCATTCACCTCGGGTTTAACCTTCTCCATCCCCATGCCCGAATTCACCACTTTTCCTTTCACCTCCGTAGTTTCCACCCCATCATTATCGCTACCACCGCTTTCACCTCAAATCCCACCACTTTTCGCATCCACCACCACCCCGACACCGCTGGTGACTACATCCACAGTCACTACGCAGCTCGGGGCATCATCAGTGTCTCTTCCGCAAGACACTAACACCACTCCAAGAAGATCCCAGCCATCTCACCCTACCGCTCCTGGGGTCCCTTTTACTAACATTAGTGAGGAATTCGGCCGTCAGTTTGACGCTGTCTGAAACCTCCTCACCGATCCTTCTAACATTTTAAATTCTATTTTTTCTTGTGTGCAGGATTTATCACGACAGGTGACCAAGATCGACGAACAACACTGATCCTTTCCCACCTTCCTCCAAGGCCTCCAGCAATGACAGGATGAGGTGGCTAAGCAAGTTGAGCACATCAACAGCCACACCAACAACCTGCCGGACCTGGTCCTTGGAGCGACGCATCAGCAAGAAGCAACGACGCAAAAAGTCGATGAGATCTCCAAGCAGACTCAACCTCTGCCAGAGACTCTCCGCGAGCTCCAGCAACATCAAGAAGTTCTGAGCACGCGCTTGGCCACCATCGACGGCACGCTTGCGCAACTACATCATCGCCAAGAGGAGTCAAACAACGATGAAATCCAGCAGTTACGTGCTCAAGTCACCAATCTTACATCACATCTCCTCTCCGCCGAGGGCAGATTTTCCGACCTCAAAGAAACCCATGATGCACTGCTCGAAAAACACGAGCATCTGCAAGTGGCTTTTGATGAGCTACAAGCCACCCATCGGCGATGCAAAACGTCTGCCAGCAAAAAGCAAGTTGACGAAGCTGCGGACAATAAGGATGGCGATGATGAAGAAGACGACGACTCTGACTCATCTACTAACTCAAACAAAGACACCTCCTCTAATGACAAGCATGATGACGGAGAAGACCCCGGAAATGCAACATGACCCTCCCAAAAGGGTCCGAAAAAGGTCACCATGACAGTGACAATCACCCCAAGTCCCCACATAATGACAATGTCAACATGTCATATGGGGACCAATTCTTCGACTATTCAGCTATGGGGTCCATCGGGGAAGCTGCCAAGGACGCGGCCTACGCTGAACTCCAACAATGCATACTAGGATCCAGCGCCAGCCCGCCAAAAACATCTGCTCCACCCTTCTCAGCACCTTCTCCCCCTTACCAGGATGAGGCAGACCGAGTAAGTCTAGACACGGATGAGGATCTCGACTCTGCCTCCGACTCGGACAACAATCTACTAGGCCATGAAGAGGCCTTCGAACAACCTACTTCTCCCCCACCACAAGAACTTCCCCCGCCACCACCTCTGCCGCATAAAATGCACAACTTGGATATGGCGGCCATCTCCACTTTAGATTCTCAGGACATTTTTATACTGAACACTATAGTGGACGATGCAAAGGCAGGGGAAGACATAATTTATCATAATACCAAAACCAAGCGTAAGTTGACACGTGAAGATTTCCGTAGCATCCTCTGACCTCGGTCCACGATGCCAATGGAAATCTTCCATGTCCTCCTCGCCAATTGTATAGAAATATATAGAAGTCACAAGCGACATCAACCGGTCTTTAATGCTTCACCCGCTCTGTCTTTTGGCCTTTTATACAAAGACATATGAGAAAAATCGGTTGAGCGGCTGCGTGTCGGTTTAGCACGAAGGGCACGTTATCTTACAATGCCCTTCCAAGTCTCGGACCATTGGCTTTTTATGATCGTGGATACCGAGGCTCGGGATGCCAAAGTATACAATTTCTATGGAGCCGAGCTACCAGCCGACACAATAAACTTCGTAGGAGAAGCAGCAGGAGAAGCTCAGTGATACCCTTCCGGCTGCTTAAATTAATCTGGACTGCACGCCCATCCCTCCGCCAAGACTGGAGCCAGCCTTGGTTCAAAATAATCAACCCTGAAGTTCAAGCCGCCGAGGGATCTGGGGATAGCACTTTCTGCACCATACGACACATTCAAGCGCTGAACCAGGAAATCCCATTCAACGACCTGGTAGCTGAAGACTTTCATTCCTTACATGGACGTTATGCCATGAAGCTCATCTGTGATAGACGGTTCTTCAAGGACCCAACTATGTCACCAGATGACGTTCCTCACTACCTTTTCTCAGCTATCCAGCGACCGCAACGGCGACCCTTCCGAAAAGTTCTGAAGGAGTCAGAACAAACCAAGTTGCTAGAGCAAGATCAAAGCACGAGCGATCCTGTATACGCCATTAAACCAACCTTCCCTGATTTTGATCGCGATGCTTGAAAGGGTCTCAACGACCTCGAATTGCGTCTCATTATGGTGCAACTCTCTGACGACAAAGACGGCCTGGTTTTCATGTATCGAGATATACTTGTAATGGCAGACTCACTGCGAGAAACTCTACAGGTTAAGGGATCCCTCTCTGTAAGCCTTATGGCCACCTATCAGTTTCTGCTTGGCCAAAACAACCCAAATACATACATGGCGTCTCCATACATGAAAGATGATCTCCTAAAGCTCAAGAACTTCAGCACAACCGACGCGCTAATCTCCTATCTCCAGCACACAACGCCGACGTTCATCATGTTACCCATCCTTTATCATGAGCATTGGATACTCCTGGAAACAAACCTCCCAGAAGGAACAACCACAATATACAACAGTTCCGACAACCAGTTCAACGCACGACAGCGAAACTACGTCGTGACACCAAAGACGCCAACATAAGTAGTGGCAAAGGAGTGTTCCGAGAAGTTAATCGATTTTCTGAGTCAGCATACAAAGGCGTACGACAAAGAGCATTTCCACCGCCCCACCTTCTGCCACAAATGCCCCCAGCAAATCCGACAATCGAACGACTGTGGCTTCCATGTCCTCTACTGGATGTACACCATCATTGTTCTCCAAAGACCAGTAGAGGAAATGACTGGCGTGGATTACCACGCTCTACGAGGACAGTTCGCATCCAATCTACTTCATTCTCCGGGGGCAAATGAAGATTACATTAACCTGCAGCCCTTGTCATAATTACTGCTCAACCTATCACTTTGACACTCTGAGGACAGAGTGAGTGATAAGTTGGGGGGGCACATTAGATAAGGGTGAGGTATCATTTTCTACATCTCTCTTTCTGTTAGCACTTTCTATACAATTCTTTATTCTTAAATTCTTCTTAACAATTCTTCTTTTTTCTTTCTCTTTATACAATTCTTTTTAACTTAATCTCTTTTGGAATAAAGTCACCCCAAATTAACTCTAGAATCATGTTTGTCCCTAAAAGTAAATAGCTCTTATACATTTAATGGCAATTTAAATAAATGTCCCTCCACTACTGATTTTCATGCTTTTACTTCAATTCTTTATCTGACTCTCCACAGGTCAAAATCAAGGCAGAAATAAGCCAAGCTCTCAAGGATGAGAGGGGAATCAAGCAACTTCCAAATCAAGAATTTCTGCAAGTGGACCACAAACCAAATAAGTGCATGTTGATAAACTCTAAGAACAACTTTCCTCTCTTCAAAATAAAAGAGGCTTGGCCGCCCAAAATAAATTCCCAAAATCACAAAACCCAAGCCTGTGAGTTATCGAATAAAAGCTAGAGAGTCGAATAAAATCATGAGAGTTGTGCCATGAATAAGGATCTATATAAAGAACCAATGAAGGTTTCGCCCGGCCGGCACATTCGCTACCCTCACAAAGGCAGATGTGTCGTGCCAGGTAGTGAAACCCTAAGGTCTCTAAATATATGAAAGGCTCATAAAGGATTCACCCGGCCGGTACATTCAGCTGCCCTCATAAAGGCAGATGTGTCGTGCCCGATAGTGAGATCCTAAAAAGCATAGAAAGCCCCTCCCCCACTTGAAGGGGGAGCTACACTTCAAGCCTTTAGCCAACCCTCATACCCTCTCTAGCTTCCAGTAGGTCTTTCAGAGAGGTATAAAGCTGATTAGAGTCAACAACATGCACAAAATAAAGGTGGTCCCAATGCGAACTATGAGATATGGAAAGAACCTGAGACCCAAGCAACTCTCGAAATCTGAAAGATTCAAGGCATGCAATAAGACTTGATATGACCCCAGGGGAACTCAGGTTAAGAATTGAAGCAAGAGTACGGAAATCCTAATCAAATAAGATCGCCTCACCATTACATGTCTCAACTCTATCTAACTTGAGGACAAGATAGACTCTAAGTTCGAGGGGGGGGGTTGAAAACTACTAGGGGGGGTGAATAGAGTTTTATAAAGATTTTAATAATTATTTAACTCAAACAACCAAAATTGAGATTAGAAGAAGGAGACAGGCGTTTAGAGTGGTTCCAACTATAGAAAATACTATAGTTTTCAGTCCACTACCCGGTTGCTTACCCAACCGGGATTTGAAAGTATTTATTTTATTACCTCTCGAGGATTTATACAAAATACAATACTTTCAACCACACCCTTTGAACAGCCTTCACTTGAAGTAGGTGCACCAACCCTGAGGTAGCCTTCTTGAAGTAACTCCAAACTCCCCCTTGAAGTAGCCTTCCTCTCTAGAAGTAACCTCCCGTTGCACCAGCCTTCTGAAGTAGCTCAAAGTCTCCTTCTTCGCCAAGAAGATCTTCACCCTCTCCAATCAGCAGCCTCCAACCTAGGAGTAGCAAGGAGAGTACAAACAATAATAGGGAATAAGAAAGAAAAAGGAAATTACAACTTATCCTTTGTAGCCCAAGGCTTGATTTGCCTAGATCAAGCGTATAGATCTCCTAGACAAGTGTGTGAACTTGTAATTTCTGTGGGTAGGAGATTCTAGCCTATAGGACACGAATTTGAGCTAAGGAGAAAGTAAGCCAATGATCACAGTGCTCAATTTGCTCACAACATATTGCTCAAGTATGCTCAAGTATTTCTCAAGTGTAACAAGTGAGTTTTAGTGTCCTATGGCTTGTCATATTTATAGGAATGGCCTAAGGATGCTTAAGGACGTTCTAGACAACTTCTAGGGGTTTCTAAGTGTTTAACTAGCCGTTAGGTACAAGTTTGTTGCTTTTGCAACGGCTAATTACTTTACTCTACAGTTTCTGTCAGAGATCGTCTCGGTCGAGGAATGGTCGACCGAGACACCTACTCAGTCGAAGTTTTGTCGACCGACAGGCTCTCTGGATCAAGTGATTTGCAACGTCTATCTCCAACTGCCAACTACTTTGTCAGTTGTGTCTAACGGCTACTTTGGATCTTTCTCGGTCGAGAAGATTTTCGACCGAGAGTGTCTCGGTTGAGGAGTTTGTCGACCGAGAATGATCCTGTTTCAAGGTTTCAATTTAAGCACTAATTATATGTGTGAGTGTGCAAAAGTGATCCTATTTAAATGGGATGACTTGTCTAACTATGGTGTTTAGCTAGGGAAAATCTAACGCTTGATTTACATGCAATCTAAGTACTTGTACATTATATATTTGTACAAGTTTTTACAACAGTGATTACATTTGCATGGAAATATAAATATGTAAGCTCTTGGATTTTCCCTAGTTGCTTTGTCATCCACCTTAATCCTGCACACTCAAGTAGCTCGTTAGATTAATAAGAATGAAATGTTTGTCATAATCAAAACAAAGGGATTTATAGATGTCCATTTAGCCAACAATCTCCCCCTTTTTGAAGATGACAAACATTTCCAAAATATAAATAAAGGAAGTATAAAACATATGAATTTCATACCTTTAGATTGCCTTATGTAGCTTTTCCTCTTGTTTATAAAATGTGTGCTTATTATTCCCCATGAATTATGGAACATGAAATCCAGTTCATTAGGGAATATAGCAACTTTCAATGTAAAGCCAAGAGTTTATTTATGAAACTCATTGATTGAGTTTTTCATAAATACTAAGTTATAGTTTTATATTTATCTCTCCCCCTTTGTCATTTCAAGAAGATAACCGTTTAAGAATAAAAACTCCCCTTAATTAGATATCCCATCAAATCTAATGAAAAAGATGTCCATGGAAAAGCCAAAATGAAGCAAGTAAACGTTTTCGTTTAAGAACCACAAATATCAAAGAAAACATCTTCCAAAGGAGTGATAAGCAGTTGCTTCCTAATTTTGTTGAATTGATCTAGTGGAAGCGGTTTTGTAAAAATATCAGCCAACTGATCTTCCGTATCAACATGATGAAGGGAAACATGATTCTTGGAGATATGATCCCTTAAGAAGTGATGACGGATTTCAATATGTTTAGCCCGGATGTGTAAAATAGGATTGTATGCTAAGTTTATGGCGCTCGTGTTGTCACAAAAATAGGTGTAGATGAAAGATTAAAACCATAATCGCTTAACACCTGTTTCATATAAAGCACTTGAGCGTAACAAGACCCGGCTGCCATATATTCAGCTTCAGTTGTAGATAGGGCAACCGTATTTTGTTTCTTGCTAAACCAAGATACTAAACTCTCCCTAACAAGAAACAGCCACCACTAGTACTCTTGCGATCAAGTCGACAACCAGCATAATCCGCATCAGTATATGCTTTAAAATCCAAGGATTGTCCTTTTGGATACCATAAACCAAAACAAGTAGTGCCAGCTAGATAACGAAGAATTCGTTTAACTGCTAGAAAATGAGAGTGCATAGGTTGTGATTGAAATCGAGCACAAAGACCAACGGAAAACATAATGTCCGGTCGCGAAGCAGTTAAATATAGAAAACTACCAATCATGGCTCTATATAAGGAATCATCAATAGGTTCCCCATTTTCATCCTTATCAATTTTGATAGAAGTAGCCATAGGAGTAGTAGCATGTTTGCATTGATCCATTCCAAAACGTTTTAAGAGTTCTTTAGTATATTTTTCTTGGCTTATGAAAATTCCTGCAGGTGTTTGCTTAATTTGAAAACCAAGAAAGAATGTTAGTTCACCCATGAGGCTCATTTCAAATTCTTTTTGCATAATGTCACTGAATTGTGTGCATAAGGAATCATTAGAAGCTCCAAAAATAATGTCATCAACATATATTTGTACAACTAGGAAATCAGAGGCATATGTTTTAAAAAATAAAGTTGAATCTGAATTTCCAATAGAAAAACCATTATCAAAAAGATATGTCTTGAGCCTTTCATACCAATTTCTAGGTGCTTGTTTTAAACCATAAAGTGCTTTCTTAAGTTTATAAACATAGTCACCTTTTTCCGGTATTTCAAAGCCAGGTGGTTGGGCAACATAAACTTCTTCTTGAATGATGCCATTTAGAAATGCACTTTTGACATCCATTTGATAGAGCTTAATGTTTTTATGGGCAGCAATAGCTAGTAACATCCTAATAGCTTCAAGTCTATCTACGGGTGCATATGTTTCATCAAAATCTATTCCTTCTTGTTGATTATATCCTTGTGCTACTAACCGAGCTTTATTCCTTATGACTTCTCCTGCCTCATTGAGCTTATTCCTAAAAACCCATTTAGTTCCTATGATAGTTTTATCTTGTGGTTTAGGAACTAAATCCCATACATCATTTTTAGTGAATCGATTCAATTCTTCTTGCATGGCTATTATCCAATAATCATCCTTAAGAGCTTCGGATATCTTCTTAGGTTCAATAATAGAAACAAAAGCCATGTTTGCAACATCTTTGAAGGAAGACCGAGTTTTGACTTTATCATTTGGATCTCCAATAATCAGTTCTTGGGGGTGATCCTTGATAAGCCTAGGTGTAGGTTGTGTTTCAACTTGGGAATTGGATGTAGTATCTTTCTCACTATCATTTGGTATGATTAAATTTTCGAATTGATTAGTGAGATCAATGATTTCTAGATTTTCAGATTTTGACTCCTCATGAAAAGAAACATGAATGGATTCCTCAACTTTTCTAGAGACAGTGTTATATACTCTAAAAGCTTTGCTAGAAGTGGAATATCCCAAAAAGAATGCTTTGTGTGATTTAGAATCAAACTTGTCTCTATCATCTTTGGTATTTAAAATGTAGCATGTGGAGCCAAAAGTATGAAAGTAGTCAACTCTAGGTTTCTTAGAATGTACTATTTCATATGGAGTTTTCTTCAAATGAGAGTGAACAGTTACTCTATTCGGCACATAACAAGCAGTGTTTACAGCTTCAGCCCAAAAGGTTTTAGGTGTGTCGTGTTCAAGCATCATGGTTCTAGCCATTTCTTGTAGGGAACGATTTTTCCTTTCAACTATACCATTTTGTTGTGGGGTACGTGGAGCAGAAAAATTATGAGTATACCCTTGAGATGTACAAAAAGCCTCAAATGTATGATTTTCAAATTCGCCACCATGATCACTTCTAATGGTACATATTTTATGTTGTAAAAGATTTTCAATCTTGGAACAAAATTGCATAAAGACATGAATAGTATCATCTTTAGTTGCAATAAAATGTACCCATGTATATCTACTATAATCATCAACAATAACAAAACAGTATCTTTTACCACCAATAGATTGTGTCCTCATAGGTCCAAATAAATCCATATGAATTAATTCTAAGGATCTACTGGTGCTAAGTACATGTTTTGATTTAAAAGATGTTTTGGTTTGCTTTCCCATTGTGCATGGTTCACAGTTTTCAACTTGATCAAAAGACAAGGTAGGTAATCCACGAACAAGATCATATTTCACTAACTTTTTAATAACATGTGAACTAGCATGTCCCAGCTTTTTATGCCATAGTTGTAAGGTATTTTCATTTGCAAGCAAACATTTTCCTACTACTGATTTCATAGAGTTAGGTTTAAGAATATAAAGATTTCCAACTCTATTTCCTTCATAAACAACATTTGTAGTGTTTTCTATCAATAACTTGCAGCAGGTTTTGTTAAATAACACATCATAACCACTATCACATAATTGACTTACACTTATCAAATTATGATGCAAACCATCAACAAGTAGAACATTCTTAATTTCGAGGTTTGTTCCAACATTACCTATGCCAACGATTTTGCCCTTACCATTGTCTCCAAAGGTGACCGTTCCACTTTTCTTTTCTTCAAAAGTTTGAAATGCATCCTTGTTCCCGGTCATATGTTTGGAGCATCCACTGTCAACTACCCATTCCTGCATTAGAATGTAGATTTTGGTACCCATGTGATGGTCCGATATGGTTAGAAACTTTGTAAGTACATACTTGTATAAAAGTTCTGATACAGAAAACCAGTCGGTCGACAATTGTTCGACCGATATCTGTCTCGGTCGACAATTTGTCGATCGAGAAGGTTACTGTATTACAAGCAAAGAAACACAGAAATTTGCTCGGTTGACCAATTTTCGACCGAAATAGGTGCTGTAAATTTTGATTTGTTAAAGACATCCAGTCGGTCGACAATATTTCGACCGATCCAAAGCTCGTTCGACAATAATTCGACCGACATAGTTTCTGTTTCAGTACAACAATGCAGAACAAATATTAACAATATGCATGACAACTTTTGTTTAGTTGAGATAAGACAATATAAATAGCAAAATAAAGCATTTGGTCATATCTCAACTACATTCCATTCTACTAAGTTTGGGGTTTTGGGATCCAAACTAAGTCGGACTCCTTAGTCTTGTAGGGGCATGAAAAGGAATAGTGTCCAAGACGTAAACAGAAATGGCAAGTAATAGAATCAACTTCATTTCTCTTTCTAGCCATTGTGTTCTTGGGTACAAACCTAGTTTGAGTTCTTTTGGGTTGATTTTTCTTTGGAGCATATCCCAAACTTTTTCTTCCATTGAAAACAGTGCCAACTCTTAGTATGTTATCAAGTATATCTTTTCTTCTTAACTCATAGAGTTCTCTTTGCAACATAGCAATGTCATTCATTTTCTTGTGTAGATCTTTTCTTGCTTGATCTAAATCAGAGAACAATGAGTCCTTTTCCTTTACAATATTATCATAGTCCGAATGGTTACACAAAATAGGCTGAGTTTGAAAATCTTGTAGTTTAGCTAACAATTCAGTCTTTTCTTTAGAAAGAAGATCAACATTTGTTTCTAAAGTAAGTAGCTTTCTAGTACAATCATCTAAAGATGTTTTTAAAGATAAATTCTCAAGATCAGTGTTGTTCTTTTCATAAGAAAGTTTATCTAATTTGGCAATAAGCTCATCATTTGATTTTATAGCCTTTTTTAGTTTCTTCTTGGCATCAACATACTTATCATGAATTTCTTGTAAATTAGTAACTAACTCTTCTTTAGGAAGATCAATTAGGCTTACCTCTTGAGAGTCTTCATTGTCTGCCCTTGCCATTAGACATTCCACCTTCTGTTCTCCGCTTTCACTCTCACTTGACTCATCCCATGCAGCTTTATAGGCTTTTTCTCCTTTCTTCTTGTGTGAGCTTTTCTTTCCCTTCTTTGCTTTGGGACATTCATTTTTGAGATGCCCTTTCTTTCCACATTCAAAGCACCTGGGAGTGGTAGAAGAACTAGAAATTTTGTTAGATTTAAACCTTTTGTATTTCTTACCGTTGATGATCAAGGCTTCTTCTCCTTCTTCTTCACTTGAATCCTCACTCTCTTGTGTGATGACTTTTGAAGCTTTGAAAGCCACATCCTTCTTCTTCCCACTTTGACGTTCACGTTCTCTTCTTTCTTCCTCTTCTAGATCTGCCTCATGAGCTTCTAAATTGCCGATGAGTTGCTCCATTTTGAGTCGAGTGAGGTCGTTTGCTTCTTCAATGGCTGTCACCTTTGGCTTGTATTTTGGAGGAAGTGATCGAAGGATTTTTGATACCTGATCTTCCTCAAGGACAGGTTTTCCTAGGGCACTTAAACCATTAACAATAGTAGAGAATTTTGAAAACATTTCACTAATAGATTCATTAGGATCCATATGAAAATGTTCAAGCTTCGTTTTAAGCAAGCTAATTTTGGAATTTTTGACTTGGACTGTACCCTCATAGGTTATGGATAGTCTATGCCAAATATCATAAGCTGTATCACAATTAGATATTCTATTAAATTCTCCTACCGAAATAAAACAATATAAAATGCTTACAGCTTTTGCATTCATTTGGGCCAGCTTTACCGTGTTTGCATCCCATTCCGCAAATTCATTTTGAGGGAGCATATATGGAGTAGACACCATTCTCCATAGATCCCAGTTGATTCCTTGGAAGTAGAATTGCATCCTTCTCTTCCAATATTGGTAGTTTGTTCCATCGAACGCTGGAGGCCTAGCAACAAGTGTCCCTTCAATGTTGAGGTTGTTGAGCACTCCGTCACCCATTTCTTCAAGACCTTGTTAGGGTTCCTTGAAGCCTTGCTCTGATACCAACTGAAAACTACTAGGGGGGTGAATAGAGTTTTATAAAGATTTTAATAATTATTTAACTCAAACAACCAAAATTGAGATTAGAAGAAGGAGACAGGCGTTTAGAGTGGTTCCAACTATAGCAAATACTATAGTTGTCAGTCCACTACCCGGTTGCTTACCCAACCGGGATTTGAAAGTATTTATTTTATTACCTCTCGAGGATTTATACAAAATACAATACTTTCAACCACACCCTTTGAACAGCCTTCACTTGAAGTAGGTGCACCAACCCTGAGGTAGCCTTCTTGAAGTAACTCCAAGCTCCCCCTTGAAGTAGCCTTCCTCTATAGAAGTAACCTCCCGTTGCACCAGCCTTCTGAAGTAGCTCAAAGTCTCCTTCTTCGCCAAGAAGATCTTCACCCTCTCCAATCAGCAACCTCCAACCTAGGAGTAGCAAGGAGAGTACAAACAATAATAGGGAATAAGAAAGAAAAAGGAAATTACAACTTATCCTTTGTAGCCCAAGGCTTGATTTGCCTAGATCAAGCGTATAGATCTCCTAGCCAAGTGTGTGAACTTGTAATTTCTGTGGGTAGGAGATTCTAGCCTATAGGACACGAATTTGAGCTAAGGAGAAAGTAAGCCAATGATCACAGTGCTCAATTTTCTCACAACATATTGCTCAAGTATGCTCAAGTATTTCTCAAGTGTAACAAGTGAGTTTTAGTGTCCTATGGCTTGTCCTATTTATAGGAATGGCCTAAGGATGCTTAAGGACGTTCTAGACAACTTCTAGGGGTTTCTAAGTGCTTAACTAGCCGTTAGGTACAAGTTTGTTGCTTTTGCAATGGCTAATTACTTTACTCTGCAGTTTCTGTCAGAGATCGTCTCGGTCGAGGAATGGTCGACCGAAACACCTACTCGGTCAAAGTTTTGTCGACCGACAGGCTCTCTGGATCAAGTGATTTGCAACGTCTATCTCCAACTGCCAACTACTTTGTCAGTTGTGTCTAACAGCTACTTTGGATCTTTCTCGGTCGAGAAGATTTTCGACCGAGAGTGTCTCGGTCGAGGAGTTTGTCGACCGAGAATGATCCTGTTTCAAGGTTTCAATTTAGGCACTAATTATATGTGTGAGTGTGCAAAAGTGATCCTATTTAAATGGGATGACTTGTCTAACTATGGTGTTTAGCTAGGGAAAATATAACGCTTGATTTACATGCAATCTAAGTACTTGTACATTATATATTTGTACAAGTTTTTACAACAGTGATTACATTTGCATGGAAATATAAATATGTAAGCTCTTGGATTTTCCCTAGTTGCTTTGTCATCCACCTTAATCCTGCACACTCAAGTAGCTCGTTAGATTAATAAGAATGAAATGTTTGTCATAATCAAAACAAATGGATTTATAGATGTCCATTTAGCCAACAGGGGTGATAACCTCCTATTTTAGTCGATTATCTTAGTCTTTTTCTTTAGTTTTCCATACTCTTTCTTAGTTAAAGTTATACAGAATCATGAAATTACCCCTTTTTGTAAATATACCATTAGACTAACTTTTCCTTTTTATATATGCAGAAAATCACAAAAAAAATCATAAAATAATAACTCAGCCTCAAGGCCGCATGGATTCAAACGGTCCCAAGACCGCATGAAGCCAAACGGTCCCGAGACCGCATGAAGTTCAAACGGTCCCAAGACGGCATGAAGCCAAATGGTCCCGAGACCGCATGGAGTTCAAATGGTCCCAAGACCGCATGAAGCCAAACGGTCCCGTGATCGCATGGAGTTCAAACGGTCCCAAGACCGCATGAAGCCAAACGGTCCTGAGACCGCATGGAGTTCAAATGGTCCCAAGACCGCTTGAAGCCAAATGGTCCCGAGACCGCATGGAGTTCAAATGGTCCCAAGACCGCATGAAGCCAAACGGTCCTGAGATCGCATGGAGTTCAAATGGTCCCAAGACCGCATGAAGCCAAATGGTCCCGAGACCGCATGGAGTTCAAACGGTCCCAAGACCGCATGAAGCCAAATGGTCCCGAGACTGCATGAAGTTCAACTGGTCCCAAGACCGCATGAAACCAAACGGTCTCACAATCCAAACTGTCTTGAGGTCCCAAACGGTCTTGAGTCCCAAACGGTCTCCAAACCATTTGGGCTTCACTTAAGGCCTATAAATAAGACCCCAAGGGTCCTCCATAAAAAAAAGTTTCAAAAGTCCAAAGGCTGCCCCAATCGTTCCAGAGCTCCTGCCACTTCCATCCTCCACCCTGGGGCTGTCGGTCTGAGATCCATACTCCATCCTGAAGCTGCTTTCTCCTTCTTCGCCAAGAAGGTGGGAAGGGGAAACCTCCTCATCGTGCAACCTACGAAGACTGGTGGATCGGTTCTCTCTCTCTCCAAGGGGTTGACTTTCCTCCCTCCTTTGTGGGGATGATGCTCTCTCTCTCTTCTCACCTCCTTCTTGGTCTTAGTCATGAGGGAGTAGCCTTATTCACTAGGGTGCGGGGAGTAGCCCCGCTACCCATACTTTCATATCATGTGAAATGTAATCCTTAGGTTGTAATGTAGAGTTCTTATCTTTGTCAGTTCAACATCAAACGATTAATGAATACTTGTTGCTTGATCTCCAACTTGTGTTATCTTTTATCTTTTAGTATGAATTGTCTACGTTTGTACTATTAGATTCGAAACTCATTTGTATGTTGGTTCTTTGTGCATGTATCCACCATGTATCTGTTTCGGTATCTAGAAGTGTATCTCAAGAAGTAGAGTAAACTCACTATCATCCGTTGCACTTTCATACTATGAAATGGAATCAGTTGACGTATGGAAGTGCAACCTTGGTAAGTCGAGAAACACACTTTGCGAGGGGAATAATGCAAAGTAATGTGACCATTTGATCGGGAATGGCTGGCGTTGCAATATTCCCGCACTTCTCGTAGCTAGATTATCCGAAAGGAGGCTAGGTCTACAAGGATACTAACTGACCGAACTCTTTTTGCAGGTTAAGTTTTGCTTTGCATGTGTTGATCGATGTGTAGTGGCGGTGAAAAACCGATCACACCCTAGTGATCTTTTATCATAGTTTAACTCATTAGATTTACTTGCTTTCTTTACTTTTCATGTTCTTAGTTTAAACCATCAAAATCCAACTTTCGATATAAGTGCCTTCTAGTAAGTAACTAAGTGAAATTCTATACGTTTTCTATCTTGTTGCTTGCAACAAGACCGTTTTCTTTTGGGTTCGATCCTAAATCAGTACTACGATAAGGCTTCCATACTCTTATGGGGTTGGAGCATTTATCTAAGCACCAGTTCTAGGTAAACCTAGGGAAGACATTAACTCCTTAGGGTTTTTGGTGCATACTTGGGACTCCCATTGAGAGAGTGATCTTTTGGTGTAAGTCCCAGCTCCATCAAAAAGGGTTCGAGATTTTCCACAAAAGCAACCAATTCGCAACCTGAACCGATCATTTCACAACTGAAACTGTCGGTTGGGGACCTGAACGGGTCGGTTCACAAGTGAACCGGTCAGTTGGGACACCTCAACCGGTCGGTTTACAAGTGAACCGGTCGGTTGGTGGTCCTGATCGGTTCCCGATTGACTTTCCTTCTTTTGTTTCTAATTAGTATCGAATATCAATCCTATTTCCCAATCAAATTGGGCAATTGAAATGAAAGGAAAATTCTCACCAATCCTACTTTCCCAACTTGCTCGGTTGCACCAGTTCAATCGATTGTTTCAACATTTGAAGCAATCAGTTCAACCTGAACTTGAGATGATCGGTTCAATAATTGAGCTGACCGGTTCACCAAGCTCAGCCAACCAGTTCAACACTTGAACCGATCAGTTGGGAGTGCAGATTGTGCAGAATTAGTCAATTGCGATTTCCATCAATCCGATACTCCAATCAATATGTCCAACACCTTGAACATTATGATATTTAGCTATCAATTAATTGAGTGTTTAATTGAACTACTAAACTCCTTTAGTAATCAATCTAAACATTGCTTGTGGATAAAACTCCTCTTCCAGGTTAAATCCTATGTGTGTGACCCTGCAGGTCCATTTCACGTTGGCAGTGAAAGCCCATAACACTTATGACTTCACAAGAAAAGAGTGGTGCCTAGTCACACATCAGTGCTACCCAAGTGAAAGTAGAAAGTTGGAGAACAACTTTCAATCCTACAATCTGTGAATGGTGTTACAGTGAATGTATAATTCCTTTGTCACTGATATCCCAAATGAACTCAAGGCATGGAACAATCATCCTGTCAACGTTCATTCACTTTCTTGATCTCAGAGTAGACTGGAAGAGATATTTATGACATCAATATCACATACTGATTCACACATGCGTGCACGCCTTTCTCAATCCTACTCATAAAGTGGCCATGGATATCAAACTCCCTCAGGAGGGACAAATCCCATATCTATCACTCACCCCTCAAAAGCCCCATGTGTCAAAGCCACCCAATCATCACCTTTATACCAACCCATGTTTCAGGACTACGTTTGATGATGTCAAAGTGTGCCCAACGACATGTGTTGAGTGTAGTGATTTCAGGTCAAAGAATCACACTCACCACCATCACTGTGATTACTGACTGTGACTACCATTTCATGGTTCCATGTGTCAAACTCACAGTGGGTCTGTCCGGTACACTTGTTCTCCAACAAGTACCTATGTGTTTGGTTTGATATCTCTATATCATGATTAATGAGATTCTATCATCAACCAACACCACAATCTAGTCTTGTATGTCATTGTTGTCTATCTACCTTCCACAATGACATCCGACTAGGGACATAACAAGAATGTACAGACTCTTAGCATCCGTATGATCTCATCGTTCAGGTCATGAACCTGAAGGCATACGTCATTGAGTACTGTCATTCTCTAGACATTCAATCTGTTCTATCACTATCTCATATGACTGAACCAGATAGAATTGGAAGCTTGCCTTTGTTCTTTATCAAATCAATCTTAATGTATCCCACCAATCATCCCATGATTGG
This sequence comes from Alisma plantago-aquatica, assembly GCA_963693085.1. Lineage (NCBI taxonomy): Eukaryota > Viridiplantae > Streptophyta > Magnoliopsida > Alismatales > Alismataceae > Alisma > Alisma plantago-aquatica. The sequence goes on along the minus strand of OY856412.1, from coordinate 1,314,324,551 downwards.
CTCTCAGGGCATACATACCAACAGACTCCCACTTGCACTGTGAGCCAATCACCCTTGAATTGTATTCATAGTGATATTCAAACATTTCCCACATGTTACTGTTCTCTAGTGCGAACATAGTGAGTTATGGAAACACCTTGCCAAAATCAGTATAAATTGCATGTCTCACATCTCTTCACTGTACGTCACACGTATGAGATGGAGTTTCCCTAATATGCGATCTTGTATTCCTTTGCTAACCTTTAGCCACATTGCATGATCAAGGATTCCATACTTGTCATCAATGAGAGGAATATCTATAAGTTCATCTCATGAACTTCCAGATCCATATAGTATCTACTGCTGTTCTCTAACGCATAGATACTCAACATTTCCTTTTAAGTGGTTTTATTGGAACACTTCCAATTATCAACAAACTTTCACTTTTTATATATATCCTATATATTTTGCGATTAATTTTATGTCCTTTCAGAAGTTCGCATCAATGTAACTCTTTACATCGACCTCTTCCTTATCTCCATAGAACTAGTACTTCTCAAGTACTTATCAAGTTCTTATGGTATTCCAGTAACCCTTACTGGAAGTAGATAGAAATCCACTCGTCATGTCCCACATACAAGTTATCAGGATGCACACATCATATTGTCATGTTGTACATACAAGATGATGAATGCATTTTATCCTTGTCATGTCCATACAAGAAAGATAATGGGATGATTACATACATGATAGATCCATATCTATTCTTAGTGTTCCCATTCTTCATAAGAATTGGACACTTGGCCTTGGGATACTAACTCCATGTAACATGGACAAGTTTTCTCCCACTGAATCTGTGCATACTGAACCCTTCAATACAGATTGCCAATGTATGTTCTCTCTTTCCAGGTCAAGAGATTTTCGAGAACTATCTCTATAGATCTCTATTCCTATCTCATAGGAAACATCTCTATCTTCTTTAAAGATAATTTCCACTTTTGTATTTCCATTTTAGAACATTTCCATTTCACATCAACATGTGGAATGTGAATACGCTCCCACTAAATCACAGATCCCTTCTTTATCTTTGACATATCAGTCAAACCCTTTGACTATATCATCAAAGTAAAGATCCAATTTTGAGTTGCTTGTACTCAATCAATCACATTGATTAGTCCATTGTAACTTATAGACTTCATTTGCATTAGTGGATTCATAAACCTTATAGGTTGTGTCACGTACACATCCTTGTTTTATTCCTCATAGGAATGTGGTTTTAGTATCCATATGCCAAATACCTTAGTCATTAAGTTGCAATCAACAAGCATCATCCTTCTCTGAATGTTATCCATGTATCTTAACACTTAAGATTCATTTGCACTTATGGATTTCATCCAATGAGTGCTACCATCAAGGTCATACCTTATGGTTCACATGGATGCCATTTAGGATGTAATGGTCATAAAAAATAACTCAAAATTTGATTCCTCATATTCATCTAGATAGTTGACTCATCATATGAACAACTCATCACATAGATAATTGAGGTGTATCTGTTAAGGATACAAGAATTCACAACTCCTTGTGATTCTCAATGTCCTTTATTAGTTTGGGGTATTCTTTTATTAAGAAGAATTCAGTTATTTGATAATCATTCTCTAACTCCTTAGAGTACGATTCCTTCTTGATTTAGACATCACCATGCCTTAATCATGAGTTCACTATGATACACTATCATAATCACTCATAAGGATCTCAAACATTTGGTCCAAGTATTTCATTCATTGATCTCATCAAGAATTAACACTTTACCAAATTTGTACTTCATCTATGATAATCTTGAACACTTCAAGATATTGATATTGGTATTTCTCTAAACACCATTTGAAGTATTATCATTTGTTCCAATAGGTATGTAAATACATCACATGTATTATACCTAATAGGATAATCATTCTCCCACTACCTTTAGTGAATATTTATTAATCATATCTAAGATATTCATGTCTCTTACTTGTTCTCTAACCAAAAGAGTCTAGATTTATCCATCATATGGAAACTAGAAATGAATTTCTCATGATTGATGCTAATTTGATGGTTTGAGTTATCTATAACTTTCAGGTATCATTTTATCTTATGCATATCAAATACCACAAGATAAATAAGGCATTTCCACAAAGATCACATCTTTATAAATTGAAACATCCCTTTATTAATTGCCATCATTGTCATACAATATGCAAAAATAAAGTGTTTCTATCTATTGGCAAAAAAAAATGAAATAGCAGTTCACAATTGTATTACATGCCTTATAGGCTGAAAATAAACTAAAGTACTCCTATCTATGGCGGCAGCACTTGCCCCAATTATGAGTGCTTTACACTTTACATCTTGGTGTCATATACCTCAAAAAGTGTTACAAGTTTATTTTCATGACACCTTTAAGTAGAGACGTCTATAGCTTCCTTCTTCTTTTATTCTTCCAGATAGAGAGGACAATTCCTTTTCCAATGTCCTAGATTTTGACAACAGTGGCAATTTCCTTTCTTGGTCACGCCTCCCTTGGCCTTGAGAGCTGAAGATGCCTTGGACTCATGGCTAGCATCAGAACCTTTCTTAGCTTTTCCCTTTCCCTTGTGCTTGGACTTGCCTTTCTTGCTTGTGATCACCATCACATGCTTAGGCTTGTCCTTCTTCATCTGTATCTCGACTGTCCTCAACATGCCCAACAACTCTGACAGTGGCCTATCAAAGTTGTTCATGTTGTAGTTCATCACAAACTGACTGTAGGATTCTGGCAACGATTGCAGTATCACGTCAGTAGACAACTCTTGGCTCAGTGGAAATCCCAGTCTCTGTAGGTTCTCCACATACCCAATCCTCTTGAGTGTGTGAGGACCAACTGGATCTCCTTCTGTCATGACGCACTTGAACAGTGCCCTTGAGACATTGTACCTCTCTTGCCGTGCCTGGTCTTCATACATGTTCCTGAGATGCTGAATCATCTCAATGACACCCATGTTCTCATGCTGTCTCTGCAACTCATGGTTCATAGAACACAACATCAAGCACTTTGCATCAACGACATCATCAGAATGCGTCTTTTAAGCATCCCTTTCTGTCTTTGGTGCATTTGGAGCGGGTTCCTCTGGAATTGGAGTATCCAGGACATAGAGCTTTCGCTCTTGAGTGAGAACAATTCTCAATGTCTGATACTAGTCGTGGAAGTTTGTCCCATTTAGCTTGTCCTTTTCAAGGACCGATCACAAAGAAAAGTGATTGTTGTTTGTCATCATTTGTACTATAAAAGGAAATATGCAATTTTAGTCCAAAAACTCATTTTGACTTATTTGATTGATTTGAAAATTTGACGATATAATTAGGCCTTTAATTAATTATCGCTCCCACTATTTTACTTCAAATTGATAGCCCTCACCATCAATTCGGAAGATTGCAACGTACAACCTTCTAGTGGGAAAGATCTTGAAATCCTCTAAGTTATGGACCAGCTTTGGCTGTCACCCACAACTTAGATCTCTCAGGTAGGCAACTTTTGCCAATTGCATCATATGCAACTCTTGTTGAATGAACATGCACAACACCTTGCCATGAACATTCCTTGCCTCTGGGCTTAGACGCTCTAAGAATAACCAGTTAAGTCTAACCCAAAAGCCGACACGGTAAACATGCACCCTGCTTTGGCAGAACCTACATATCTACCCTTCACACTTCCACAAGATAGACGACACACCATGCTTTGGCGTAACCCACGCTTGGTCGATCGAGCTTTTCATGTTTGCCTCTAATGGAAGGCATATATGACTTAATATTTTAATGAGGGATTTGGTTTTTATATACATATACATATCCAATCACCACAATACATAGCACATATCATATACATGCTATATCCCACAGAAAACATGCACAAATGATAAAAGCGATGATTATGGCCATCCTAATGTGATTCCTCGAGCCAAGAGGAATCACGATCATCTAGGTCTACATCACATGCAACCTGTACAAGATGAACTTAAGTGCTTTTCCTTCCGAGTTGATCAACTCATCATATGAATGATATGTTCTCTCTCTGGCCGGTCGTCTGGGTGCCACCAGCCGATCGGTTGGCTCCTCCAACCAATCGGTTCGCCTGGTCATCGTGCATCTCTTCATGGCCGCCACCCGCTCGTCTCGCTCCTCGAACCGGTCATCAATCGATCGACTCACTCCTTGAACCGATCATCTAGAACGTCAACCGATCGGTTCACGCCTTGAACCGATCGTCTGAACTGTTGTCTCGATGTCCTCCGTTCTTTGACATAACAGGAAATAAAATCTATCCTATTTTACATTGTATAAAAGGAGAAACCTCGAGTTACATTCGAGGGGAGCAAAGGTAGGAGAGAAATCTCGAATTATTTCGAGTTACATCAGGAATAGGAGAAGGGAATCAGTGCGCAGACCGAGATGCAAGCAACCACACACAACCATTCACAGATAGGGTTTATTGGCCATAACCACGCTATACATCCACCACAAAACTCGTTTAAGGGCAACACATATCGAGTGCATTAATAATACATATCATATATGTAGTATGGGAATTGTGGATTTAGGATTGGACATGCATAAAGCCAAATTTATTCGCACCGTATGCAATAAATAAAGGCGACAAACCAAAATTGATCATATCGATATTCCTAAAATATAGAGCAGTTGACGTGGCTCTGATACCACTGTTGGGTTTTAGGGGAGACAGAGAAGGAAACGGAAACAAAATTTTTCTTCTTCTCCCCAAACCCGGAACAAGGAAATGCGTCAACATTTGTATAATAGGAAAGGATGGCTTGTGGAATCATACCTTGTCCTGAGGCTTGCTCGACGACAATACCTCGCACCTTGTGTGATCTTCAAATCCGGTCTTCTATGGTGTCTGTGTAGCTCCTAGTCACACAAGGACTGACGACTCCTGATCTCACCGGACTGTCGGGTTGATAGTTGTCCTCCTGAGCGGTAGAAACCTCCCGCCTCTGAAGTAGTCCACACGGACCACCTGGAACTCCACACTCCTTGTCCCACATAGAAGTGGAAGGAGTCACACCCTCCTGTGGACGTACTAGTCGCCAACACACTCTCCTGCCTCCAGTTTCAACTATAGTTGTCCTTCCCTTGTTCCACCTCCCTTTGTGGGTAGCACTTGCTCGGGCTCTCTCTCGGTTACCAAAACCAGAGAGAACGACAACTTTGTAGAGCAACTGGTTGCACTGAGTTGTACTTTGAGAAGCCCCCAATACCCCTATATATTGGAGGGTCATGGGACAGGGTTCTCCATCCCGGGAAATGCGGGACTAAAAGCAGGAGTAGAAGGGTTCGAGATTTTCCACAAAAGCAACCAAGTCGCAACCTGAACCGATCGTTTCACAACTGAAATGGTCAGTTGGGGACCTGAACTAGTCGGTTCACAAGTGAATCGGTCGGTTGGGACACCTCAACCGGTCGGTTCACAAGTGAACCGGTTGGTTGGTGGTCCTGGTCGGTTCCCGATTGACTTTCCTTCTTTTGTTTCTAATTGGTATCGGATACCAATCCTATTTCCCAATCAAATTGGGCAATTGAAACGAAAGGAAAATTCTCACCAATCCTAATTTCCCAACTTGCTCGGTTGCACCAGTTGAATCGATCGTTTCAACATTTGAAGCAATCGGTTCAACCTGAACTTGAGCCGATCGGTTCAATAATTGAGCCGACCGGTTCACCAAGCTCAGCCGACCGGTTCAACACTTGAACCGATCGGTTGGGAGTGCAGATTGTGCAAAATCAGTCAATTGCGATTTCAATCAATCTGATACTCCAATCAATATGTCTAACACCTTGAACATTATGATATTGAGCTATCAATTAATTGAGTGTTTAATTGAACTACTAAACTCCTTTAGTAATCAATCTAAACATTGCTTGTGGACAAAACTCCTCTTCTAGGTTAAATCCTATGTGTGTGACCCTGCAGGTCCATTTCACATTGGTAGTGAAAGTCCATAACACTTATGACTTCACAAGCAAAGAGCGGTGCCTAGTCACACATCAGTGCTACCCAAGTGAAAGTAGAAAGTTGGAGAACAACTTTCAATCCTACAATCCGTGAATGGTGTTACAACGAATGTATAATTCCTTTGTCACTGATATCCCGAATGAACTCAAGGCATGGAACAATCATCCTGTCAACGTTCATTCACTTTCTTGATCTCAGAGTAGATTGGAAGAGATATGTATGACATCAATATCACATACTGATTCACACATGTGTGCACGCCTTTCTCAATCCTACTCATCAAGTGGACATGAATATCAAACTCCCTCAGGAGGGACAAATCCCATATCTATCACTCACCCCTGAAAAGCCCCATGTGTCAAAGCCACCCAATCATCACCTTTATAACAACCCATGTTTCAGGGACTGTGTTTGATGATGTCAAAGTGTTCCCAACGACATGTGTTGAGTGCTCACCACCATCACTGTGATTACTGACTGTGACTACCATTTCATGGTTCCATGTGTCAAACTCACGGTGGGTCTGTCCAGTATACTTGTTCTCCAACATGTACCTATGTGTTTGGTTTGATATCTCTATATCATGACTAATGAGATTATGTCATCAGCCAACACCACAATCTAGTCTTGTGTGTCATTGTTGTCTATCTACCTTCCACAATGACATCCAACTAGGGACATAACAAGAATGTACAGACTCTTAGCATCCGTATGATCTCATCGTTCAGGTCATGAACCTGAAGGCATACATCATTGAGTACTATCATTATCTAGACATTCAATCTGTTCTATCACTATCTCATATGACTGAACCAGAAAGAATTGGAAGCTTGCCTTTGTTGTTTATCAAATAAATATTAATGTATCCCACCAATCATACCATGATTGGCTCTTAGGGCATACATACCAACAATAGTAAGGGCACCACATTAGATGGTGGTGTGGCCGATACACCAAGGTATGGTGTGGCTGTTACACCAAAGTGTATTATGACCAATACACCAAGGTATTGTGTGGATGATACACCAAAGTGTAGTATGGCCGATACCCCAAAGTGTAGTATGGCTGATACACCAATGTATGGTGTGGCCGATACACCAAAGTGTAGTATGTTTGATACACCAAGGTATGGTGTGGTCAATACACCAATGTGTAGTATGGCCGATACACCTACGTAGAGTAAAGGTGTTACACCCAAGTGAGGTAAAGGTATTAAACTGAAATAAAAAGAAGACATTATAGTAAAGTATATGTACCTATGAAGGATGAGAATGATATACCAAAGGAGGATAAGGTTGTTACCTTAATGAATGAGGGAATTGAGGGATATGATGATGCTTAACCCAATATCATATAACCCTAACCCTAGGAACCGATACACTCACAAACCAATCTCTCTCTAGTCCAATATAAGTGTGATGGATGACACACCATGTGAAGGTGTGAGTAATACATTCCTTAAGGTCTTGGTTGACACACTAAGTAATGGTGAGGTTAATTGGAGAAGGAAATTAATGTATTGTTGAAGGTTCACCCAATACAACCAAAACACCAACGACCGATACATAAAGGGATAGCTAGTCTGATATCCTAGTTTTTGGTGTGGTTGACACACTAGTTAGTTGAGTGGCCGATACCCCATGAATATACAATGGCCGATATACCTCAATCAAATCAAAATTGATACTACCCTAACCACTTCTAAACTGATACCGTGATATGTGCTTTGGCTGATACAAGCAATGGTGCCATGACCGATACAAGTGGATGTGTCTAGGCCGACACAAGGTTTAGTGAGTAGGCCGATACACCTTGATGAGTGTAGGCCAATACATGATGAACATTATCAATTGATACACTAGGAAGTAATGAGATGGATATACTTTGATATGTGTAGGCTAATGAACCCATGAGATCCGAGATGGAATCCATGTACTCCAACAAAGTATGGACTTTGGTGGAACCACCCGAAGGGGTAAAACCCATAGGGTGCAAGTGGGTCTTTAAGAACAAGACTGACATGGATGGCAATGTGCAAACTTATAAAGGCAGATTGGTTGCAAAGGGATTTCGATAAGTTCAAGATGTTGACTATGATGAAACCTTTTCTCCAGTTGCCATGATTAAGTCCATCAGGATCATGCTTGCTATTGCAGCTTATTATGACTATGAGATTTGGTAGATGGATGTTAAAACCGCATTCCTTAATGGGAATATAAATGAGGATGTGTACATGACATAGCCTGAAGGTTTTGTAGATCCAAAGAATGCCAATAAAGTCTGTAATCTGCAAAGGTCAATCTATGGATTGAAGCAAGCATCTCGGAGTTGGAATCTTTGATTTGATGAGGAAGTCAAAGTGTTTGTCTTTATTCAAAATGAAGATGAACCTTGTGTGTACAAGAAGGTTAGTGGGAGCTCGACCACATTCCTCATATTGTATGTGGATGACATACTTTTAATGGGGAATGATGTCTTAGCCTTAGAAAAGGTAAAGACTTGGCTTGGGAATACTTTCTCAATGAAGGACTTAGGAGAAGCATCCTACATCCTAGGAATTGAGATCTATAGAGATAGATCTAGAAGGCTTCTCGGACTAAGTCAGAGCACGTACATTGACAAAGTGTTGAAGCGGTTCAACATGGAGAACTCAAAGAGAGGTAACATCCCCATTCTACATGGAGTCACCGTCTCTAGAGCTCAATGTCCCCAATCTTGTGAAGAGAGGGAGCGTATGAATGGGATACCATATGCATCAGCCATCGGGTCCATCATGTACGCTATGTTGTGCACACGCCCAGATGTCTCGATGCTCTCAGCATGACGAGCAGGTACCAGTCATATCATGGGGATGCTCACTGGACAGCCGTAAAGAACATCCTCAAGTACTTGCGAAGGACTAAGGATCAGTTTCTTGTTTACGGCGACGAGGAAGAGTTGGTTGTAAAGGGTTACACCAATGCAAGCTTCCAAACCGATAAAGATGATTACAGATCGCAGTCAGGATTTCTGTTTTGCCTTAATAATGGAGTTGTGAGCTGTAAGAGTTCCAAGCAAGAAATAGTTGCCGATTCTACTACAGAGGCTGAGTATATTGTTGCTGCACATGCAGCAAAGGAGGCTGTGTGGATCAGGAAGTTCATTTCTGAACTTGGTGTAGTTCCCAGTAGCTGTGATGCAATTGAGCTTTATTGTGACAATAATGGAGCTATTGTACAAGCTAAGGAGCCCAGATCACATCAGCGGTCCAAGCACATACTGCGACGCTTCCATCTCATACGAGAGATCGTACAGTGAGGAGATGTGAAGATTTGCAAAGTACCAACTGAAGACAACATAGTTGATCCACTGACTAAGGCCCTTTCTCAGCAGAAGCATGATGGTCATGCTAGGTCACAAGGATTGAGGTTCCTTGGTGACTAGATCTAAGTGCAAGTGGGAGTCTATTGGTATGTATGCCCATAGAGCAAGTCATATGATGATTGCAATGGGATACTTTGTAAATGATTTGAATAATAATAAAGGCAATTTCCGATCTATATGTTTAAACTATTTCTGAGATGATGGTGTAACATGATAGATGTCTAAAGAATTGTTTTACTCAATGATGTATTCTTTTGGGCTGAGGACCTAAATGATGAGATCATACAGATGTTAAGAGTATACATTCTTGTTTAGTCCCTAGTCGGTTGTTATTATGGAAATAACCATAGACATCAATAACACTAAAGACTAGATTGTGTGTTGGTTGATGACAGAATCTCATTAGTCATGATATAGTGATATCAAACCAAGCACATAGGTACTTGTTAGAGAACAAGGTACCGGACAGACCCACCATGAGAGTGAAACATGGAATCATGACTTGGTAGTCACTGTCAGCTCTCACATTGGTGGTGGTGAGTGTGATTCTTAGACCTGAAATCACTACACTCAACACATGTCGTTGGGTACACTTTGACATCATCAAACACAGTCCTGAAACATGGGTTCTTATAAAGGTGATGATTGGGTGGCTTTGACACATGGGGCTTTTGAGGGGTGAGTGATAGATATGGGATTTGTCCCTCCTGAGGGAGTTTGATGTCCTTGGCCACTTGTTGAGTAGGATTGAGAAAGGCATGCGCATGCACTTGTGAATCAATATGTGATATTTATGTCACACACATCTCACCCAGTCTACTCTGAGATTAAGGAAATGAATGAATGTTGACAGGATGACTGTTCCATGCCTCGAGTTCATTCATGATATCAGTGACAAAGGAATTATACATTCACTGTAACACCATTCACGGATTGTAGGATTGAAAGTTGGTCTCCAACTTTCTATTTCACTTGGGTAGCACTGATGTGTGACTAGGCACCGCTCTTTGCTTGTGAAGTCATAAGTGTTATGGACTTTCACTGCCAATGTGAAATGGACATGCAGGGTCACACACATAGGATTTAACCTGGAAGAGGAGTTTTATCCACAAACAATGTTTAGGTTGATTACTAAAGGAGTTTAGTAGTTCAATTAAACACTCAATTAATTGATAGCTCAATATCATAGCGTTCAAGGTGTTGGACTGATTGATTAGAGTATCGGATTGATTGAAATCAAAATTGACTAATTCTACACAATCTACACTCCCAACCGATCGGCTCATATGATGAACCGATCGGTTGAGCTAGGTGAACCGGTCGGCTCAAGTGTTTAGTCGATCGACTCATGGTCAGGGTGAAACGACTGCTTCAAGTGTTGAAACGATTGATTCAACTGGTGCAATCGAGCAAGTTGGGAAAGTAAGATTGGTGAGAATTTTCCTTGTGTTTCACTTTCCCAATTTGATTAGAACAAGGATTGGTATTCGATACCAATTAGAAACAAAAGAAGGAAAGTCAATCGGGAACTGATCAGGACCACGAACCGATCGGTTCATAAGTGAACCAACTAGCTCATGGGTCCCAACCGATCGGTTGAGGTGTCAACTGTCAGGTTCAGATCCCCAACCGACCATTTCAGTTGTGAATCGATCAGTTCAGGTTGTAAGTTGGTTGCTTTTGTGGAAAATCCCGAACCCTTCTACTCTTGCTTTTAGTCCCGCATTGCCCAGGATGGAGAACCTTGTCCCATGACCCGCCTATATATAGGGGTATTGGGGGCTTCTCAAAGTACAACTTAGTGCAACCAGTTGCTCTGAAAAGTTTTTGTTCTCTCTGGTTTTGGTAACCGAGAGAGCCCGATCAAGTGCTACCCGAAAAGGGAGGCAGAGCAAGGGAAAGACAACTGCAGTTGCAACTGGTAGCAGGAGAGTGTGTTGGTGACTAGTACGCTGACAGGAGGGTGTGAATCCTTCCGGTTCCTTATGTGATAAGGAGATCGAAGTTCCAGGCGGTCTGTGTGGACAACTGCAAAGGCGGGAGACCTCTGTTGCTCGGAGGACAACTATCAATCCCGACAGTCCCGGTGAGACCAGGAGTCTTCAGTCCCGGTGCGACCAGGAGCTGCACAGACACCGTCCAAGACCGGAGGTGAAGACCGCACAAGGCGTGTGGTATTGTCACCGAGCAAGCTTCGGGACAAGGTATGCATCCACAAACCATCTTTCCTATTCTATAGACGTTGACATGATTCCTTTGTTATGGGTTTTGGGGAGAGTTTTTTGTTTCTGCTGCTTCTCTGCCTCCTCTAAAACCCAACAAATTTTCCATAGGTCCCTTGGTCTATGATTTAAGATAAATAATTGTTAATGAATTGGGGTTAATTGTAGTGTAAACCATGGTGAAACTATAATCCTAAAGAATTCATTCATCGGTGATCACAGTCCACGTAATCTTGGTTTTGATTTTTTTTATTTGTTTAATCAAACAACCAATCAACTTTTCTTTATGCCTAGCTAATTTAGTTACAATAAGTAGTAGTCTTTTCATTTACTTTTCCATGAGTTTGACATTCAGGCCTCATAGGTCAATACTACTTGATGTGTACACTTGTGTTTTGCATGTATAGTTTAGGCATTTCATGTTATTAGCATATTTGTTGGGGAAACAAAAATTCCAACACTACGAGTGATGTGATCAGCCACTCTATGCTATTTCGTTTTCTTTTAATTATTTTTGTATCTTTTCTTTATTCAAGAGCCTAATTATAATTTTTTATGTTATAAACTCACTAGTATCCAATTTCTCCATATTAAGTGTTCTTTTTCAAGTACTAGTGCATGGTTAATACCAGAACTATAGAGTAAAAAAAATCCACTACAACATCTGATACAAGACAGGAGGAGATTCTTTGCAAAGAAAGAAAATTTGAGGCACCGACTGAGAAGTTAATTATGTTCTCATCACCCAGGTAGACCACAAAACAACAACATTCATGTTGCAACATGGTGATGATTATTTTGAAGAAGACCTAAGGAGCAAGATGTTTGGGAAACGATAAAGGTGTCCTCAGCCACATCGCAACTAGGGCTAATTAAAATATAGGTAGTTAATGTGGACAGCTATAAAATAGATCTTGTATTGGTGGCACTGACTAAATCTCAATCATTTCAAGACCACGGTATGGAGGACTCGATGGCGCATGTCAAAAATTTTGTGGAAAGTTGTGATATGTTAAAGATCGATAGGGTCCCAGCTATGGTAATATACTTGAAGCTATTTTTTTTACTCACTGACAGACAAGGAAAAAACATGGTTCATTAGTCTCCCATCAGAATTCTTAGAAACTTGGGATGAGATTACTAATGCTTTCTTTGAGTGATATTTTCCATCCTAGAAGACCAATGAATTGGTTGGAAATATACATGTATTCAAGTAGCATGCCGAGGAATATTATTCTAAAGTCTAGGAGTGATTTTAGAATATGCTCAGGAAAGTCCCTTATCATGGGGTTGATCTTTATGGGCGGTAAAAGACATTCTATTATGGCTTACACCAAGGTAAAAGGACTACTCTAGATAGTGCATGAGTAGATTTCTTTCTAAACAATAAAGCCAACAGGTGTCATTGAGATCTTGAAGAACATGCTATAAACCATTCATGGGGCGGTCAAAGAGAAATACTAGCAACAATCAAGAGTGTTGGGGAATTAAAAGAGATGGCAGAATTGAAGGCTCAAATGGAGAATCTCACAAGGAAGCTTTAATAGAAATATGGAACCTCGTCTAGAGGTGAAGAGGAAGAGTGCATGTACATGTAGAAGCAGATAAATGGACGTAGAAATGAGTATGCATGAATGAAGGACCCCAAGTTTTATTCAAAAGATCCTAACAGTTTTTAGCAAGATCTGTCACAGGTGCAGCAACCCAAGAAGTAGCAAGGAAACATGTCTCAGCAATACCAATAGGATAGGGGACCTAGTAAAATTGATCACATTAAAGTCATGTTGGGCAGGCTAGTAAACTGGAATGAAGCACAACTCTATATGATAACAAGAGACCAACAGAATCAAAGGGCACAGACGTAGCCTTAAAAACTATATTTCTCAACTAGTAGCAAAGGTTGCATCCCTTCAGAATCCTGGTCAGTAAGGATTTGTAAGGAACACTGATGTTCCATCCAGACATCAATAGGTGAAAGCAATAGTACTCCTTCACAGTGGAAAATTGTTGATGAAAGACCATAATGCGGCTCCAGAGAAGAACATCACTACACCTAACACAGGGGTGGTGACAGAGATTGTACCTTTAGAGCAACAACAGGACACCATGCCACAGGAGGATAGCCCAAAAGAGGGGTAAACTGAGAAGAAAGAGAAAAAAAGAGTCTCACATTCCACCCCATTAGAAAAAAAGTGTGACTCCAGTGTCATTCCCTAACAGATTAAAGGCAAAGAAGGTTGATAAATATTTCAAGAGATTTCTTGACACATTTAAAAAGCCACAGATCAACATATCATTCGTGAATGCTATTTAAAAATTCCTTTATATGGTAAGTTCTTAAAGCACATCATCAACAAGAAGTGGAGTATAGTTGATTCAGAAGTTATTGTCTTAAAGGAGGAAGTCAGCGCATTGATTCAAACAAAATTGTAATATAAGAGACATGATCTAGGGTGTTTCAACATACCATGCTACATTGTCAAGATCAAGTGTGGAGATCCACTCTATAATTTAGGGGCAAGTATAGATCTAATGCCATTGACTACGTTCAAGAAATTGGGGCTCGAAGAATCAAGGAAGAGGAACATGACTATTCAGTCAGCAGACTACTTGGTGGTGAGACCAATTGGTATCTGTGAAGATGTACTTGTAAAGGTCGACAAAATTAATTTTTCCTACAGATTTTATTGTCATGGAGATGTAGGATGGCTACGGAAATGAGATGTTCTTCATCCGGCCATTTCAAGTCACAACTGACATCATTCTATAGATGGTAACAGGAAGACTGACATTAGGAAACCAGGATGACCGGTTTGAGACTAAGCTACTCGACTATCAAAAGTTGAATAAAGAAAGTGAACAATACCACATGATGGAGCATTTGGTCAATCTGGTGTTACTTTTCTTGGGAAAACCATTTCTAGATATGGCTCATGTCATGACAAAGATAGACAAGGGTACTCTTTTTGTAGATATAATGGAGCATACAAATCACATTTTTTACAAAGGTTTTTGTAACAACCATCATCATAAAGACAATAAGATTACACAAAACCAAGCAAAAATAACCATTAGCAGTGGATTTACTGAAAATCACTAAAAATTTAAACCATTTTTCAAAGAGATCCAATGCCAGGAAATTCTTTATAGAAAGACCCAAAGCCAAACATATACAACATGATGCATCACACATGTGTTGTCTCAGTAGCATCCTTATTTCATTTGATATTAGTTTGCTTTTACCAAAAGAATGTACATGAGAAAACTATTAGCAATTATCGCCTTTTAGCCAAAAACTCAGATCAATTTTAGGACATGATATGAAACTAACCCCCAAGGACTTGAGAGTATAGGGACGACACATAGGAATTATATCTACAAGAAAGCACGACTGACAACACACCACCTCCAAAATTATAGGTCTTCTTCCTGTTGTTGTCTTGTCTCAGCTACACGATCTCTTCTGCCTTGTGCATGTCCACCTAAAAAGTTGTGGAACCCACTAGGTTAGACAAAAGTCCCAGTGGGAGATATAACTCCCCAACAAAACTATTATTATCACAAATATAATTGTTTAATCAAAGATAATGATAAAGAAAAAACTATGCTAAGCAGTTTCATTTATAATATGAACATTAACAAGGTATCCCCATAAATGAGCACATCAAATATATATGACTGTCCAATAGGTTATTCAATCTTTTTAGAAGGAATATGAAGAACGTGTATATCATTTATTAATCATGCCATACCATGATCTCAAGATTATCTTGTGATCATATTGCTATTATATGATATCAATGAATCATATGAATATACTTCCAGGTATTGACCTATGTCAATCCTATGAATATACTGTCAGGTAATGATCTCTATTGATCCTATGATTTCACTACCAAGCATTGATCTCTATCAATATTGTGATTATACTACCACGTAATGACCTCTATCAATCATGTGATTATAATGCCAGGTATTGATCTCTATCAATCATGTGATTATACTACTAGGTATTGACCTCTATCAATCTTGTGATTATACTGTCAGGTATTGATCTCTGTCAATCCTATGATTTCACTACCAGGTATTGATCTCTATCAATCCTATGATTTCACTGCCAGGTATTGATCTCTATCAATCATGTGATTATACTGCCAGGTAATGACCTCTATCAATCCTATGATTATACTGCTAGGTATTGATCTCTATTAATCATGTGATTATACTGTCGGGTATTGACCTCTATTAATCATGTGATTATAGTGCCAGGTATTGATCTCTATCAATCTTGTGATTATACTTCTAGGTATTGGTCTCTATCAATCATGTGATTATACTTCTAGGTATTGATCTCTGTCAATCTTGTGATTATACTACCAGCTAATGACCTCTGTCAATCATGTGATTATACTTCCAGGTATTGATCTCTATCAATCATGTGGTTGTTTCTAAGTGATGGGTTAAATGTATTACAACATATCATAGCATCAATCAAGTTATAAGTGTGAAAGGTATATCATATTACCAAGAATTCTTTAATAGTTGAGTCACCTTTGTGTTACCATGTTATTTTCATCATGGGATATCAATCCCTTAAACTCATCATTGAATACCACATCACCTTACTAGACAATATGCCTCTTCCAAGTCATCATACTTATTCATATCCTTCCTGTGATACACGTATTTTGTATACCTCATAAGGCATATTCAAGCTATATTATATTATAACCACTATAGCCCTCATTTGGTTGTGTTCATAATATCTACTTGGTTAAGATTTCATTATATTATTGTATGCATTAAATTCTACCATCATGCCATTTCAAGGTATACTTTCTCTTGTGATTAGGGTTAGGGTTTCTCTTTTCAACCAATTTGGGTTTCTAGGGTTATATTCAATAACCAACCCTAAACCATAACTCCTTCTTTCTAGAAGCTTATTTTATTATCTTTACATTCATTTGTGTCATAGATAATCACTCAATCAAGTTACAACCATTTTGTGATTAGGGTTATGGTTTCTCTTTTCAACCATTTAGGGTTTCCAGGGTTATATTTAACCACCAAACCCTGATTTATACATCCTCTCATCAAGGAACTTATCTCCTTGCCATACGTATTCAAACATACTTGATTACTTTAATCAATTGTCATTAATTTATTATCAACATGAAATATTGCCTTCCTTATATGAGTAGTATAAGTTTCTCTCTCATCCTTACTATGATATTGATTTCAACATATTATTCCATTGGCTTGACCCTCTCTAGCCATTTCTCAGAATCTGGTCCCTCCATAGCCTCTACGTAGGTAGTTGGATCATCATCTATGATCAACTCACCACCTTCCTGAGTCACAAGGTATCCAAACCTCTCAGGTTCAAGGCGGGTCCTACTACATCTACGAGGTCCTTGTGTTACCTGAGGAGACTGAGATTCCACAACACCTTGTGAATATCCATTTTCCTCTTGTACATCTACCGGTTCTATGTTTTCTTGTTAGGATTGAACCTCTTCAAGCTCTATTTTCCTCCCACTGCTTCCTTTGGAAATAAATTCCTTCTCTAGGAACACAGCTGTCCTGGCAACAAACACTTTGTTGTCACTAGGGTGGTATAGATAGTATCCCCTCATTTCCTTGGGGTATCCAACAAAATTACATTTATCGGATTTGGGTCCAAGCTTATCAGGAAACATTTTCCTAACGTAAGCCTCACAACCCCAAATTCCAGAAAAGACAAATCGGGACGCTTCCCAGTCCATATCTCATATGCTGTCTTTTGAACCGATTTAGATGATACACAGTTAAGTGTAAACACGGCGGTTTCAAGAGCATAACCCCAGAAAGAAATCGAAAGATCAACAAAACTCATCATTGATCACACCATATCCAACAATGTGTGATTCCTTCTTTCAGACACACCATTATGTTGTGGTGTTCCAGGCGGAGTCCATTGTGATACAATACCATGGGCTCGCAGAAGGTCCTCAAACTCCTAGCTTAAGTATTCTCCACCTCGATCGAATCGAAGTGCCTTAATACTTTTACCAAGTTGGTTCTGTACTTCATTCATGAAATCCTTGAACCTTTCAAGGGTTTCTGACTTATGTTTCATTAGGTACACATAGCCATACCTACTGAAGTCATCAGTATAGGTAATGAAGTACTGATACCCACCTCTGGCATTAGTTCTAAAAGGCCCACATACATCAATATGTATGAGTCCTAATAGATCACTAGCTCTCTCACCTTTACCTGAAAAGGGAGTCTTGGTCATCTTGCCCAATAAACAAGATTCACATGTCTCTATTGATTCATAATCAAAAGAGTCTAGATAACCATCTTTATGGAGTCTAGAAATGCGCTTCTCATTTATGTTCCCTAGATGATAATGCCAATGATACGTTTCGTTTGAGTCGTTGAGTTTTTGCCTTTTGGTGTTTATGTTGTATACACTTGTCTCCAAATCTATAAAGTATAGACCATAAGACATTGGGGCGCTGCCATAAAAGATCCAATCTTTAGAAATGGAACATTTTCCATTCTTAATAAGAAATTCAAATCCATCTTTGTCCAAACAAGAGACAGAAATGATATTCCTATTTATGGCAGGTACATAATAGCAATTCTTCAACTCTATTATTAGCCCACTTGGTAGAGTTAACTCATAGGTTCCTACGGCACTGGCGGCAACTCTTGCCCCATTGGCAACACGTAGTTCAACCTTGCCTTTCCCCAAAGGCCTACTTCTCTTAAGATCCTTCACATTTGAACAAATGTGAGATCTGCATCCGGTATCAAGTACCCATGACGAAGAAGTAGTAAAGTTAATCTCTATCATGTATACATCAGAAGTAGAGATCTCTATCTCTGACTTATTCTTCCATTGTTCCTTCCATCCTCTCCATGTAGAAGAAATTAGTTTGGCGAGAGAACCCTTTTCTCCCTCACCTTTCGTTCCATTGATCTCTATCAATGAACTTTCTTTCTTCTTCACCAACGCATTAAGCGTACATAGAGGATTCAAAGGCTCCTAGTATATCCGGATTGTGCAGAACACTTCTCACATTCCTCAACCAATTATGGAATTTATTCTCAATTAATTTTCCCATTTTAAAAGAACATTCCTTTTCCATTCTACAAGAGAAAATTGCATTTTGTCAAAACTCCTTTTGATTTGATTTGAATAAAATTTGACGATAGTTAATTAGGCATTTAATTAATTACCGCTCCCACTATTTTGACTCAAATTGATAGCCCTCACCATCAATTTGGAAGATTGCAGCGTACAATCTTCTACTGGGTCAAGATCCTGAAATCCTATGAGCCATGGACCAGCTTGGGCTATCACCCACAACTCAGATCTTCCAGGTAAGCAACTCTTGCCAATTGCATCATATGCAACTCTTGAAAGATGTCATATGCAACTCCTTGCCATGATCATCTCCATGCCTCAAGGTGCTAGATCCTATCTAGGTCACCTTGTTAAGTCTGACCCAAAGCCAACACGATGAACATGTACCCTTCTTGGACAGAGCCACACATTCATCCTTCACGCTTCCATGAGATAGACGGTGCACCACGCTTGGGCGTGCCCAAACTTGGTCGATCAAGCTTTTCACATGTGTCGCATTTGGAAGGCATCTAAAACTTAATATTTAATGAGGGATTTGGTTTTTATATACATATACATATCCAATCACCACAATATATAGTAAGTATCATATACATGCTATATCCCACAGAAAACATGCAAAACGATAAAAAGCAATGATTATGGCCATCCTATTGTGATTCCTTGAGCCAAAAGGAATTACGATCATCTAGGTCTACATCACATGCAACCTGTACAAGATGAAATCTGTGCCTGCCTTTCTGGGTTTGATCAGCTCATCTCCATGACGGATTAGCTCACCATCAAGTTGGTTGTTCGGGTGCCACCAGTCGATCGACTGGTGCCTCCAGCCGATCAGTTCACCGATCATCATGCATCTCCTCAGGTCACCACCCGCTCATCTGGCTCCTCGAACCGGTCGTATGGATCACCAACCGATCAGTTCATGCCTTGAACCGATCGTCTCAGGTCATCCGCCAAGTCGTTCACCGTTCTTTGACATAACAGGAAATAAAATCTATCCTATCTATCCTATTTACAATTGAATTGTGAAACCCCGAGTTACATTCGGGGGGGGGGAGCAAAGGTAGGAATAGAAATCTCGAATTATTTCGAGTTACATTAGGAAAAGGAGAAAGGGAATCGATGCGCAGACCGAGATGCAAGCAACCACAAACAACCACACATAGATATAGCAGTTCATAGGCCATAACCATGCTACACATACACCACAAAACTCATTTAAGGGTGACGCATATGGAGTGCATTAATATTACATATCATATATGTATATTTGGGATTTGTGGATTGGACATGCATAAAGCCGATTTTATTCACATCGCATGCAATAAATAAAGGCGACAAACCAAAATCGATCATATCGATAATCCTAAAATATAGAACAGTTGATGTGGCTCTGATACCACTGTTGGGTTTTAGAGGAGACAGAGAAGCAGCAGAAACAAAAAATTCTCCCCAAAACCCAGAACAAAAGGAATCGCGTCAACGTCTATAGAATAGGAAAGATGGTTAGTGGATGCATACCTTGTCCTGAGGCTTGATTGACGACAGTACCTCACGCCTTGAATGGTCTTCACTTCTGGTCTTAAACGGTGTCTGTGCAGCTCCTGGTCGCACCGGGACTGAAGACTCATGGTCTCACCGGGACTGTCGGGATTGACAGTTGTCCTTCGAGTGACAGAGGTCTCCCGCCTTTGCAGTCATCCACACAGACCGCCTGGAACTCCGATCTCCTTGTCACATAAGGAACTGGAAGGAGTCACACCCTACTGTCATCGTACTAGTCGCCAACACACTCTCCTGCTACCAGTTGTAACTGTAGTTGTCTTTCCCTTGATGTGCCTCCCGTTTCAGGTAGCACTTGCTCGGGCTCTCTCGGTTACTAAAACCAGAGAGAACGAAAACTTTGCAGAGCAACTGGTTGCACTAAGTTGTACTTTGAGAAGCCCCCAATACCCCTATATATAGGCGAGTCATGGGACAGGGTTCTCCATCCCGGGAAATGCGGGACTAAAAGTAGGAGTAGAAGGGTTTGAGATTTTACACAAAAGCAACCAACTCACAACCTGAACCGATCATTTTACAACTGAAACGGTTGGTTGGGGACCTGAACCAGTCGGTTGACACCTCAACTGATCGGTTGGGACCCATGAGCCAGTTGGTTCACTTCTGAACCGGTCAGTTCGTGGTCCTGATCAGTTCCCGATTGACTTTCCTTCTTTTGTTTCTAATTGGTATCAAATACCAATCCTTGTTCCAATCAAATTGGGCAAGTGAAATGCAAGGAAAATTCTCACCAATCTTACTTTCCCAACTTGCTCAGTTGCACCAGTTGAATCGATTGTTTCAACACTTGAAGCATTCATTTCACCCTGACCATGAGCGTTCGACTCAACACTTGAGACGACCGATTCACCTAGCTCAGTCGATCGGTTCATCACATGAGCCGATCGGTTGGGAGTGCATATTGTGCAGAATCAGTCAATTGTGATTTCAATCAATCTGATACTCTAATCAATCATTCCAACACCTTGAACGCTATGATATTGAGCTATCAATTAATTGAGTGTTTAATTGAACTACTAAACTCCTTTAGTAATCAACCTAAACATTGTTTGTGGACAAAACTCCTCTTCCAGGTTAAATCCTATGTGTGTGACCATGTAGGTCCATTTCACGTTGGCAGTGAAAGTCCATAACACTTATGACTTCACAAGAAAAGAGCGGTGCCTAGTCACACATCAGTGCTACCCAAGTGAAATAGAAAGTTGGAGAACAACTTTTAATCCTACAATCCGTGAATGGTGTTACAGTGAATGTATAATTCCTTTGTCACTGATATCCTGAATGAACTCAAGGCATGGAACAATCATCCTATCAACATTCATTCATTTCCTTGATCTCAGAGCAGACTGGGTGAGATGTGTGTGACATCAATATCACATATTGATTCACACGTGCATGCACATGCCTTTCTCAATCCTACTCATCAAGTGGCCAAGGTCATCAAACTCCCCCAGGAGGGACAAATCCCATATCTATCACTCACCCCTCAAAAGCCCCATGTGTCAAAGCCACCCAATCATCACCTTTATAACAACCCATGTTTCAGGACTGTGTTTGATGATGTCAAAGTGTACCCAACGACATGTGTTGAGTGTAGTGATTTCAAGTCTAAGAATCACACTCACCACCATCACTGTGAGAGATGACAGTGACTACCAAGTCATGATTCCATGTTTCACTCTCACGGTGGGTCTGTCCAGTACCTTGTTCTCTAACAAGTACCTATGTGCTTGGTTTGATATCACTATATCATGACTAATGAGATTCTGTCATCAACCAACACACAATCTAGTCTTTAGTGTTATTGATGTCTATGGTTATTTCCACAATAACAACCGACTAGGGACTAAACAAGAATGTATACTCTTAACATCCGTATGATCTCATCATTTAGGTCCTCAACCCAAAAGCATACATCATTGAGTAAAACAATTCTTTAGACATCTATCATGTTACACCATCAGCTCAAAAATAGTTTAAACATATAGATCGGAAATTGCCTTTATAATTATTCAAATCATTTACAAAGTATCCCATTACAATCATCATATGACTTGCTCTATGGGCATACACACCAACATAATTTACCCACTCACACAACATAATACACTATCTCTACTAAAACAAATCATACTCACGTAATGATTTAAGAGTTAGATAGGAGCATTAGCAATATCTCTCAGTTATTCCCTTCACAATTGTAGGCCCTCTCAGGAGGCACACCATTAACTTTGTAATTCTATGATTTATCCAACCCAAATCCCCCTCATTAAGCAATTAACGGTCTAAACAATTGAGTTTGGTGATCAAGCACATGCAATTCATCAAGATATCATAGATTTATGTCCAAATTTAAAGAAAGTATGTATTATATCATCAGAATTGCTTACAATGAAAAACCAAGCTACTCTGGGGTCCTAAGGAACAGGAGGATCAACCCTACATGAAAGTAAAGAGGAAAATGTGGAAAACATAAGAACTAACAAAAACCACTAGAGAAACCAGTCTAGAAGATTCCCTCTGGAAAATGTCTCGATCTATAGCATTCCAATTGCAAATATATTCTCTGAAGGTGTCTGAATCATGTGGGACATGGTCATCAACTCCTCTCTCGTATCTGTGCTCGGTTGTAATAGAATAGAATGTGATTCTTAGGCCTATCCAAACTTCCCCTAGGTCATAAGTGATACTTTGGCCATCATTAAACCCTAGTCGTCAGATCTAAATTAATTTTCAATGTGCACTACTTAACTGACTTGATTGTTCCATTGAGTGTCGGTACTACTAAAAAGTAGGTCAGTAGCACCGAGTTGACAATCTTTGATTACTGATGCTAAAAGCGTAGGTTGCAACGACTAGCATATTAGTGCATCGAACAACAACTCGATATCACTGAGCTTTGTCTTGGTAGCATCGAGATTTCTATGATCTCCCTATTGAACGTTTTTCCTAGTCGCTAGCACCGACAATGAGTCAGTAGCATCGAGGTGACTTTTAAATACTCAAATTACCTGAAACATTGAAAAACCAACATAAGTCTGAATAAAATATGATAATTTGATACAGTTAAGTAAAAATAATTAATATTTGAAGCAATAATTTTTCATAGGCTAATAATGATAAACACTACATAAATGATATAAAAGTTAACAATGATGCGTGAAATGCATGGAAAAATAACCAGTGAAAAATGACTAAAATCCAGTGCATTAGAATCACACATGTATGTACTAGTATTTTTAACACAATAGACTTGGGGAAAGCTCTATTATTATCCACAAAGTTGTGCAAAGTCTGTTACCATCCATAAATGCTCAAAGTATGTTATATCTCATGTGGACATCCTTTTAACTTTGGCAACAAAGGTTGGGTGATGATGCCAACCGCACTGATGGTGGGTGCCAACTAGTTTGATCTATTTCTAGCTTCTCAAGGCAACAAATCAAGTAGCATCTCTCCCATGATTTCATGTGTTCTTTGAGGTCATGAACCTAGTACATTTTATTCTCTCATAATGCTTCATTTGGGTAAGTATATGCCCAGTCATCCTACAATAAAATAGAGTCAACACCATGAGTATTCTGGCTAGTTCTCACATGATAACCAAGTGGAGTGCGATATATAAGACAATGGTGGCTAGCAGTTTCTCAACTCTTTTTCTTCAATGATTCAAATATGCATTTGAAAATGTAAATAACAACCACCATTTTTCTAGAGTAAAGAGAAGCTTCACGGGCCTACAACTACAAAGAAGGATGTAGAGAGAGCTGAATGATGGTTTGTTTACAAAGATTTTAGGTCAACATGCTATCCCCCCTTCACGTGGGGTGGACATGCTCAACTGGGCATTTTTTCCCAATGGGACAGTGATTGGGTGGTTTCCCTTACCTGCTAGGATGGCCATTAAATTCATGACATGGGAGGGAAGTAAAGAAACAAAAGAGAAAAAGGAGGAGACACAAGTCTTTTGCATATAACTTTCAACTCTTGACGTATTATTTGAAAAAATACAAATTGTTATATTTCTTATAAAAATACAATCCAACAAGATCAATGCTGACATACTTTAAGAGAATTAATAATATGATATATAATATAATTGTGTATGTTATGATGATGGTTATGATAAGTGCTACATTGAAAAGTAGTTGCATAACATTACTGGTCGAGCACATTCAAATTGAAACTAGACATATTGCACTTGTAATCTGGACGTATTGCATAAAAATAATGTCTACACACTTACAACTATGTGGGATCATTAAAAAAAAGAGTAGGCAAATTACATTACAAAATGGGTGCATTTCAGAACAAATTGGGCTCGTTGCATTAACAATAAGCACATGATAATGAAGACAAATATGAAAATCCTCATGACAATGATGATGATGATGATGAAGACAACAACATGAAAGATAATGATGATGATGACAGTGAAGATGATCATTAAACTATCGAGTAAGCACACTACATTATAAACTAGGCGAATGCCATTCCAAACTACACACATTCCATGTGAAACTGGGTGCATTGCAAAAAAGTTGGTGCATTGATATTACATGGAATAAGAAGAACAAAATGCAATAAGAAGAATAAGAAGGATCATGATGATGAATATGAGGATGATTGGGTGTATCCCATTCCAATTTGGGAGCATTGCATGAAAAATTGGGTGCATTGATATTACATGGAAGAAGAAGAAGAAGAAGAAGAAGGAGAAGGAGAAGGATAAGAAGAAGAAGAAGAAGAAGAAGAAGAAGAGGAAGAAGAAGAAGAAGAAGATGATGATGATGATGACGACGATGATGAAAATGATGAATCGATGATGATAATGATGATGATGATGTTGATGATGATGATGATGATGAGGACGACGACGACGACGACGATGCTGATGATGATGATGATGATGGTAAGGGCTAGACTAGCAGGTACATGCATAACATTACTAATTGGGCACATTCAGATCCAAATTGGATGCATTGCATGTATCTAGGCTCACTACATAAATGTCCACTTAACTAGAACTATCTAGGCTCATTACACTTAAGAGTAGTCAGATTACATACTAATTGGGCACATTCGATTTCAATGGAAACTTTACATGTGAATCTGGGAACATTGTATAAAAAAGTAGATGCATTGGTATTACATGGAAGAAGAAGAAGGACAAGAAGAGGATGGTGATGATTACATGATGATCATGATTATATGATAACGATGATGATGATGTGTCCACTTGTACTAGCAATGCACCCACTTCTTAATGGATGTATTGCTAATAGAAGTGGCCACATTCCACTAAAGTGTGGGCACGTTGCTATTACAAGTGAGTGCATTCCATTCACATGTGGGTGCATTACTAATAGAAATGACTACATTTAATATTTTAATAAAATGCGTCCACTTCTACTAGTAACAAGTTCATATTTAAGTGGAATGAGCCCACTTATATAATGCATCCACATTTGAATGAAATGTTCTCACTTCTACTAGCAACACACCCAAATTTAATGGATGCATTTCTAGTATAAGTGGGCACATTCCTCTCAAATGTGGGCACATTGCTGGTAAAAGTGGGACATTCCACTCAAATGTAGGCACATTGCTAATAGAAATGGGTGCATTCCACATTTAAATGGAATGCACCCACATACTAGTAATGATCCCACCTTTTAGTAGTATACACCCACTTCTATTAGCAATGCACTGAAATCTATTTTAAACTAATTATTTAAACTAATCACTGGATAATACTCTCACTTTATCCATTATCTTCACAATAAATGAAACATAAGACTCGCTCATGCCATTTCCCACTAACAACATGTCCTTTTACTACTCTCCCATCTCTTTGATCTCCCATTTTCCCCCTAAAACCAACGAACTCCCTCCATAAATGGGCCTCCTTTCTTTTTGTAGTCCCGCACTTCACATCCCCTTTTTATTATATCTTAATCATTCTTTGCATTCTTATAGACTGTGTCTACTCATTGTCCAATGCATATAATGAAAATTATAGAGCAATTATTATTAGCAAAGAATTACAACATTGAGTCTAAGAGGAAGGAATAGAATATTAATGGATCACATCATTGTCACTCTCATTGTGCCTAGCAAAAGTAGTAATAATTATAGATCTATTATCATTTGTCATTGTCAATTTTTACATGAGAAATAAACACATCAACAACTGATAAAAAATAAAACTTACATAGGTGTAATTATTGTAATTTCCCAATGATTAGTTTGAACAATTAGTTTAAAATAGATTTGTGTGTATTGTCAGTATAAGTTGAGTGTATACTACTCAAATGTGGACTCATTACTAGTAGAAGTTGGCACATTCCATTAAAATGTGTAATGCACCTCTTTCTTTTAGCAATGTACCTACATTTGAGTGAAAAGCGATCCATTTTAACAATTCACACACTTTTATTAGCAATGCAACCGCATTTGAGTGTAATGTGCCCACTTCTACCAGAAATGCATCCATTAAAACTTGGGTGCATTTCTAGTAGAAGTGGGCACATTTCTCAATGTAGATGCATTGTTAGTAGAAGTGGGTGAATTCCACTTAAATGTGGGATCGATAATAGTAGAAGTGTGCACATTGCATTAAAATGTTGAATGCACTCATTTCTATTAGTAATACACCCATATTTGAGTGGAAAACACCCACTTCTACTAGTAATGCACCCACGTTTAAGTGGAATTTACCCACTTCTACTAGCATGATCTGGTTCAATCCTTTTGCAAAATTGGTAAATAGTATGTTGTTAGAAATGGGGACCTTCTTCCCTGCCATGCATGGTACAAACTCCTTGACTTTCCATCAAGGTATGAGTTGGTGGTTTATTTCAATCTAGGGCTATTTTGGCGGGATGTAGTAGGTTGTAGTCGTGTGAGAGTTTGTAATGTAAAAGTTTACATCAACATACACTTTGTCACCCGACTACACTCTACCAAACAAACCTCTAATGAAGTTTTTCCCTTAGGGAATGTTCAATATGATTCAATTTGTACGAGAGAAGTTGAAAGGTAATCCTTTTTTTTTAAATTTAATAGGTCTTTGGTAGGAAGCACTTGGGTGTGGTTGGATGAATGAGAACAACACCCGTGTATCGGATTAATGCGTAATCTAGAATCGGTACCACCTAATTAGTGGTGATTGGATGTGGTTGTACTATACCATTTCATAAAAACATACTAAGAACTTATACAACGTACAATCCGTCTATTTGATCCCATTAAGATTACTTTATTTCAAATAAAAAAAAAGAATATCACATTCTTTGCCAACCAAATAAAGTATATATAGTTTCAGATATGTGTTAATGTAGCTGTTACTTTCAAAATCCTACTTCTTCCTCTAACTACACCCTATCAAATCGGCTCTTAGTTGAACCAAACTAAAAGAAAACATTCAACTCATGACATCGGAAAGTAGTTTTTTGGTTAGTTGTCTAAGAAAATGAGCCCTAAGTTATTTCAAAATGTTGATGCGCAGGCGTATATTTCCATTGAGAACTCGTTGTCCTTGTGAGTCAAGAAGCATCATCCTTTTTCACACCGCGTGACAATTCTCTGACGGGTAATAGATTTTTAGCAAAATTATCATTGGGAAGTACACAACTAACAAACTGTGTGAGCAATACAGCCAGTGTATATGTTGAAGGATATAGCAGCTGGTCGACTTTTAATAATACGACAGGGTTTTGCCTCTTTTGCTGCTGGTTATGGGGTACATATGGTCCGAATCAGGTTGACAGTAGTTTTGGTCCACATTGAAGAATATCACGCCAACCTTTTCCACGTCAGACGCGTGATCGATCCGTCCAACTGTCCAGTGGGAACAAACAAGATACGTGATCCTGGAACAAAGGCAACGTGATCTTCCGCCTTTCTTGTTGCTCCCTCCAACAACCCGCCAGCTGACCCATCCATTTCAAGTAACACGCTTTTATATCTGTCTGTCACCCCCAACAGGATCTTCACTGTCCCATAACCCGACTGCTTCCTACGGCAACTTTCGTTTTGATAATTAAGCCTCTATTTGGCAAAACACCATACCCAGGAGGAAAGGCCAGGTTGAACCCCAACTGAGGCTATTTCATGTTTTGCAGAAATCAGTTTGAGCTGGTATTACCAGCTCCTGTCAGCCATAAGCAAATCTTTAAATAAGACCAACTCAACCCCCATTTAGCAGGATTTGAGATTCAACCCTAATCCATATGTGGTAGCATAATTGTAATTATAGGTGAGGAAACAACCCCCCCCCCCCCCCAACCCGACCCTTTCTTGAGGACTCCGTTTCCCCTCCCTTCCAATGGCGTAGTAGCTACAACGACCATCCCTTCCTACAACGAAGCTAGGACAATGTTGCCCGTGTTTGTGGAAGCGGCACACTATGGTGGGCGTAGCAGTGCGTGCGTTTCCTCACACCATTGCCGGCGGTGCCAACTCGGGTTTAGCGACACTAGGGCACACCTTCTTTCTCATGTGACTGTTGTGAGAAACAAATATCCCAAGAGTCGCATCTATTCCACTCCCTTGCTTCTCTCTTTTCCCATCATATTGTCACTTCAAAACCATACTATTGCAAGCTACATCTATCTAAACCCTAGTTTGTGCTACTTTCCGTCCTTATCTTATCTATATTGACTATTCACTTAGATTCCCGATTGTAATTTGGGGGCGAAAGCCTTCATGAGTAATATTTTTTACGATGCTCCCTTCATATACATAAGTGGATATCCTACTCCACCCCCTTTAGTTCCATCTCCTCATTGTGTCTCATTTGTTGCGGGTGAAGGTGAAGAAGAAGTACAGACCTTCATTATAGGTTCCTTAATGAGGCAACTATTTAGTGCATCAATTTGTTAGTATCTTTTCTAAACAATTGTTTCCTTTTGTTACTGCTACTAACTTGATTTTGCCTTCTTTGCATGCGTCAACTCTTTCTTTGTGGTGGTGTCATTGGTTGTTGATGGTTGTAGTGCAATTGTTGCTTCCTATTTGCACATGTACCATTGTAATTGTGTCTTACTATTGATTCATTTGTTTGTGATTAACATGTGTGAGTTGTGCTACATACACCATTTAACTTACTTAATCCTATCATTCTTGACATTTTGGGACTAACATGCAATTTTTAGATGATAGCATTGCCCTTTTGTGAAATTTTTACATAAGGACTATAAGATTACATCTGGGTCTGAGCAGCTGAGGTGAAAATTGAGGGTAACTTTTTCCTCTTGTGAAAGTTTTAGTTTAAACCCTAGCTTGACCAGTTTAAATTACATCTAAATGACAAGTTGCTTTGTTGATTCATCACCAAATCTTTGATGGTTGATATGCTTTCCGTATAAGTCTCTGACCATCCTTTTACAAGCTTTGTGTGTAGCAAGTTGGTTGATTCACACTAGGGTGTTTGGACAACATGGTTGTGTTGCCCCTTGACATATGTTCATTGTAGAATATGATTTATTTCTAGTGTAACACAATTCACCATATCAAGACCAATGATGATTTCTTAGTTTTAATTTAGCTATATGTTGTGAATGCCCACTACAACAAGTATAATGACAATTTATGGCCTTTGTTGTGAACAAAATTCACCAATCATGATGACCTATTTATATTTTTTGGTGCATATTTTCATCTACTTAATTTGTCTTTTAAAGGGGCATGTTATATTCATATTCTTGTGATAGTTTATTTCAGTTATTTTGATTTAGGATTTGCAAGTCATTTTCTATTTGTGATATTAATCTTATTTCATAAAGACTATCACTAGAGTAATCTAATTGGACATCACAAGACTATCTGATATGCAATTGTTTGGGTATTGAGTTTATATTATGTCAACAAGATTTGTTGGTGATCATCTAGTATCATAACCTAGGACCATATATTTTCTTCTTGGTTTGGGGTACATTATCACCTGATTTTACTTTCCTTGAGAGTTTACCATATTCATTGTGGCTTTTTAATATGTTTGATGTTGGTTTTTATATTAATGTATACATGCAATAATTTCCTACATAATGAAGGACTTTGTTCTCAACTACACCATGAAGGTTGTCCTGGTAAATTTGAGGTGCAATCTCATTTGATCAACATGATTTTGTGTTAATGTATCCACATTATTGAGATAACCCCCATCTAACCCCTAGTTTTAGGGATGAGTAGATGACGACTAACTCATGATGGATAATTATTTGTTGTTATCTTGTCTTGGTCAAACTCATGAAAAAAAAAGAATAATAATGGAGATGCCATCAAATTTTTACTTCAAAAACAAGGAAAAATGAGGAGAACTATTTAAGTCAATGGGAAAACATGAAAAAAATCAAATTTGACTCCATCTAAGAGAGGATAAAAGTAAAAATCATTGATAAAGATATAGTTCATCAATCCTATTACAACTAGGGAAGATATTAGGTATCACACATTACCTATGAAAGTGATATTGTATTTTTGTAAATCTTAAGTTTGGTAAAAGCAGTGGCTTGGGTTTAATTAATGAAAACAAAGTGATAAACAAGTAAATAAATCCATTTTTAGTTTGTGGATTTTTGGGGCTTGAGGTGACCGTGGCATTCTCGTCATAGTTTGACAGATACTAATTTTTAGTTTGTGGGATTCTTCTAGCCTCAAGATCTCCCATTTGGAGATCCATACTAGGAAATTGGGATGAAAGCGGTGGGAAACAAGAGGGAAAATATATCAAATTTTGATTAAGCAAGATCTAACTTTTAGGACCAGCAAATCAAGCATGATATTTTGAATCAACTAGACTACATGTTATTAGATCCATATATTGCAATGATAATTTTGAGACAAAACTTGTTGGATGGATCAACGTTTGGGTAAATTGATCATATGAATTTGTACTTAGATATGTAGTTTAATAGGGGCAATTGATTAACAAATTAGAAAATTACGTCAAGATTTTAGTGGAGCATTTTAGGCCAAAATAGTTTAACTAAGAAATATTACCTTCTTACCATTTATGTAGCATGTTGGCCAAGTCTTCCTTTTATGGAGTTTCATGAAGATAATGGTAATAGAACATCCTATAGGATTTGGAAATGTAATGCTTTATTCAAGACAATCCAAGTAGGCAACTTATTAAAAAAGTATTGTAAAATCTCAATTAAAGGGCAAACTACACTTAAGTCAATAGAAAGATACTTCTTTTGAGTCCCCTAGACTATGAAAAATGAGCGAAATTGGTGGATTAAATAGGTAGAGAAAATGTAGGGAAAATGAGATGAGACATATCATTAGCCAAAGAGAAGATTTGATCTTGATCATTGAATAAATGAACAAAATCGGGGTGTCAACAATTTTCCCCTCTCAAGGAAAGGTTCATGGCATGAGTGAGAACCATCAACTTGAGCTAAGTCTGACTCCTATTTTTATTCATGTACACCAAAAATGTTAGACTTGTTAATGGTATTATAAAAAACCTAACGAAGGTGAAAACTGAATGTGGTCTCTTTCATTTTTAGGGATGGATTAGTAGGACAACCATTTATAAAAGGATAATATTGGGAGTCAAGCAATGATTTTTTTGGTTGGGTGCCTTGAGATCCATTATGTGATGACTGTAACAGGGATACAATGTATATGATTTGATTTTTAATAAGGTGCATTCCATTTATTATGTTTGGTTTAATATTGAGATAATATATACATACAACAATGTCCTAAGAATTCTCTTTGACTTGATGACATATTATTTAATTTAGGACCTAAAAATGGGATGATATGTACACTCAAGAATATACATTCTTGTTATACTCCTAATTAGTTACAATTTTGGATATTATACAAAAAAAGATACATACGACTAGTATCTTTGCTGAATGATGACCATGCATGTTTAATTATGATGTTGGATATCTGTTTAGATAAATGTTTACTTGTTAGAGAGCAAGTCGTACTAGGAAGAACCACTTTGAAAATGACACATGAAACTATGTCATTTCATTCAGATTAATATTTGAATGTGATAGTTGTGATCGTGACCCTTAGACATGAAGTTACTAGAATGGTCACATGTTGTTCTACATAATTTAATACAACCCAATTTGACTCAGAATAAGGGTTTCCATACATCTAGTGATTGGGTACATTGTGACATTTGTGGAATATTGTTAGTGATGCAGATGGAATTTGTTCCTCTATTGGAGTGATATCCTCAACAATTGATAAGTGAGCCTAAAAATGCATTTTCATTCACATGCAAGTTAATATATGATATTAAGCTCACACAACATTAATAGTCTGCTCTAGTTCAAGAAAAAAAAGATTGAATGTTAATAAGATTATAATGCCATGCCTCGATTTAATGCTAGATATTTGTGAAAAAGGTATTATACTTTCATGGTAATTTTAGTCACTTATAGGTTAAAGCTGTTCTCAACTTATTCCAATTACTTGGGTAGCAATGATGTAATCCTAGATACCATTCTTTACTTGTGAGGTTGTGAACCTCATGACCAAATTAATGTGGAACCTAAAGGGTCACACATATAAAGATGGATAAGAGTATTTAATTTCACAATCAAACATATGACTAGATATGTCATGAATCATGTATCATCCGATTTCCTATCTAATTAGTCAGCTAGGTAAGACATTCAACTGGATGGTTTGAAATAGTGGATTAATTAATTATCAGTCGATGGACTTATCATCACTTTGGGAAAGTGGCCAATTGTTCGATTGGATAACCTAGTTAGTTGAGTATATTCAAGTCCATAAACAACAAGAAATTTAAGACAAATTCAATTTACAATCAAATTGTTTAATTGAACATGTCTAGGACTCGTGAAATTGTTGACTTAGCAAGACAAATAGTCACCTCAATGACCCAATGTGTTCCAATTGGTTGACTAAATAAACGAAGTGGTTGACTAGGAAGCTTGATAACATTCCTATTTTCAATTTCAAATAGGAATGATATTGAAATTTTGGGCAATTCAAGACCATAACTCTCCTATATAAATGGGTGGATGTGCAACATGAAAAACACACATTGAGACACAAGTTGTTTAAGAGTTCTTCCTCTTAGAGAGAGAAAAACTCATCCTAAGGATTACAACCCACAATAGGAGGACAATGAGAGAGA
Organism: Alisma plantago-aquatica; assembly: GCA_963693085.1. Classification (NCBI taxonomy): domain Eukaryota; kingdom Viridiplantae; phylum Streptophyta; class Magnoliopsida; order Alismatales; family Alismataceae; genus Alisma; species Alisma plantago-aquatica. The sequence continues at coordinate 1,314,291,090 of OY856412.1, read as the reverse complement.
GAAACACTAGCACGTCAATGACTTCAAATTTTGTTTCCTCTTGATGAACATGGTGGTACACCAACAATTCTAGAATTTTGTGGATGATGTAGATGCCAAAGCTCTTTGGGGTAGGCTTGAGGACAAGCAACTTCTCTAAGGAGAAGACAAGGTGTTGTTGAAATAATAAGGCAACAACCACAACAATGACTTTAGATCTGGATCTAGAACTATGAGTTCTACTTTGATAAAATATGTCCTTAGTTGTTGGAAAACTAGTATGCACCAATGTATATTTGATATTCCTTTTATGTCTATAATTATATCATCTTGAAATGTCTATAATAAATATGTTGGATAAGAGATTTGTTGGGAAAAATTGAATTTATGATGTGTCCCTTCTTGTACAGAGTACATAAAGTATAGTTTTAATGTTAGTTTGGGTTTTGAACAACATATAATTGATGAGCGGATAATTTTCAATATGTAGCCACATTAATTACCAACTATCACATATGGTATAATATACATATATTACATCAACCAGTGTGATGCCTTTAAAATCTTTTTGTTTGGTGTATGTGGATATAGAAACTAGATTGCTATGGTGATTTCTTATGATTAAAAATATATACATGTGTGGTTTTGATTGTGATCAAACAATGTAATATGTATACGGCTTGGATGCCAAGTCTCTCCTTACTTCTCCATCTAAATTTAATTAGTATAATTATATTATGATGATGTAATGACATCACCACCGAACCACAATGGAGAGGAGTACATGATCAAAATCCCACATCAACAAGGAAGGTCCTTGGAGGGTTCATAATGAAGATGAAGTAACAAATCCATATAAAATATATTAGCTACCCAAATAGAGTTTCAAATCTACCAATTGGTTTGGTTAATTGATCGACTAGATATGTATTTAAAGATAGCTTCAGGGTTGCATGAATATCTAGATCTTTTTTTTGTTAGCGACTCTAGTTGGCTCAAGATGTTGTATTAGTTACCATACCCAATTTGATTGCCTGTGGTGATTGTTATAGTATATGATGCATATAAAAATGTATGCATAATAGTGATTGGATACATATGATTATAATAGAAAATACCTAAATTTAATGTTAATTCTAAGATGTCTTCCAATGTATAGTACTCATGAAAAACTTAATCAAGTAAGCGTGGGCACGCCAAAGCGTGGTGCACCATATATCTTGGGGAATATGATAATAAGTGTGTGAGTCTGTCAAAGAATAGTGGATTTCTTATTGTATTGGCCTCTAGGATTGACTTAGATATGATGATCTTAATAGACTTAAGAACCCAGAGGCATAAATATGACATTACTATTGGGTTCTCAGGAGCAGAACACATAGTGGAATAAAGTTTTGTTTCCCAAGAATCCTCGATAAGGATCCATCTTATGTAACAAAACCAGATCAAGGTTACAATTTTATACCTTATTGTGGAAGTAGTCCAACAATCTAACTTGGATTTCTTGGTGTAGATCTGGACCATCCAATCTATGTATTCTTGGAATCTCACTGGATCGAGAATTGGAATCATTTCTGCTATTTTTAGCACTCTGAAAGTTTCTTGAGATGTGTATAGAAAATTTATTATACAATGGTGGAACAAAGAAATCTATTAATTAATATCATTGGTAGAACATCTACTTCCTCCAAAAAGTGGAACAAATTCCAAGGTCTCAGGGTTGGACCTATTGACCCCAGTTCTGCCCCCATGTTGTCTCTAGAGGAACACGTTATTTCATGACTGAACACTTGTTGCAGAACATGTTGTTGAAGTAGGCATTACAAATTGGTGTTAGTCATTGCTCTTGATGCAATCAATGTATTTATGAGAATTGATGAGGCCTATAAAGAATATATAGTGAATCATAAAGGGGTAGTGTAAGGATGTGTATCTTTTGAAATATGTGTGCATGTCATCCAATCAGTGGATAGTGTGCATAAACACACATAACACAATTATTGGATGGCGTGGCAAGTTGTTGTAAAGTAGATCCTACATGGAAATCTAGAAAACATACAACGAGAGCACTTGAAAATTACATGAAATAATTTTTTAGACATGCTAACCTGAGTATTAATATATTTTTACTTTTGACTACCTTAGATTTCCATATTCAAAACCCGATACAAACTTTTATATAATTGTATTTGTGATGTATTGTACTCATGGATAGGGAACAAACATGTGACCTATTGTATTTTGGAAGTCTTGTGGTCAATACCATACTATTATAAGGGTTGTATGCAGGTCTAGACCAGAGTAATTTTGAAAATCTAGTCTCATACCCAACTAGGGTAATAATTTATTAAACCACTATTCCCCTAAAAAAGAGGTCATAGATCCTAAGAGGTAGGTTTACATCCACATCATCGATTCTCTAATGACACAAACTATCATCCTCCAACCCCTAGAATGGGAAATTAAGTCCTATTTGTGTTCTTCGTTATCAAGGGGCTATCTCCCATGTTCTTTGACAAAAGATAGACAAAACACTCCTTTTTTTAGAACCATGGGTGGGTAGGGTGGGTGGTGCCTAGTTCCCATATACATTTTAATATTCTTGTCTTAGAAAGCTTGCCGTGTAAGATATTCCTATATCATCTTCATGAGATTCCCTTCATATCTATCCCACAAATTTTGAACCCATGAGATTTGTTAGGTTTCTCAACTGATTACTTGGCTAGAATACCCAGAAGGAGAACAACTAGAGAGTTTCAAACTAACTCTTATTTTACACTTGCGTATGAGACTAGGGAATCCAAATATTGAGTTTGAGTACCACACATAATGCTCATGTTCATCAATTGGTTACCATTCAAACCTCGCGCCTATTGTCCCTATAGACCCAGTTAACCTATAATCAGATTGCACACTTGTGAGGATCCATCTCGCTAGTCAAACCTTCATTGTAATTTGGAAAAATCCTAAAAAAACTTAACTTAAAACAAGAAAACATAAAAAAAATGAATCAAAAATACAAATAAGGAAAATTCTATGGACATATGATTTTAAACAATCATCTTAAAACCTCACATGGTCATACAAAAATTTATTACCTACCATCAACATCATTTAACAAGAAGGATAGAGAAAATGAATCAAAACCTCCATATACTCTTCAAATATGGGATTACAAGAACATCCATATTCATGTACATAAGTGAACATACAACTTACAAACCAACTCACAATTTATAATTGCATAAAAACACCAAGGAGGACAAATTATAACATAAATAAATAAGTACCCACATGAAAATGAGATTTTATGTGCACTTTATACGTAACCTTATTATTTTGTTAAGTCATAGATGCCAAATCCTTTTTGTTGTGTCACCATGCCTAAAACATCATGGGAGAACCACATGAGACTAATAAAGAGTCCCAACAAGAGGATTAATCCCACCAATATGTAAATATGTATAGGAAGAATGTTAAGATGAATCACAACAAAGCATAGAATGTATCATTATTCAAATCAATTCTCAAATATACACTTAACCTTACAAATTAGAATATGGTACCTTTAACAAAGCATGTAAGACATTTTAAAATACTATAAGAAGTTCACCTATATCAACCAATTTAAGAAAAAGAAAATAACATCACTTGTAATGATTTAGAATATCAATATGAACATACTTCAAATATCATGGTTATCATTATCAATTTTAACCCACTCAATTGAATATTATATACAACTCTTTCATTCTTTATCTTAAAGTGTATGTTCATACTACACGCTTATGATTGAAAATTGGTTAAACTGACTATAAAAGATTCAATAAGAAGCCTATCTAACAAGGATCCCACCACACCATGGTCATTGTGAATATAAAGACTAGTGGGTCGGCCAAACCTACTTATAGAGGCTCAAAATCTAACCTACAACATGAGATCCATCATGGATACACCTGCCGTGTCACCTATCATATGGGTAGGAATATGTTCACATATCATATATCTAAGGAGTTATGATCTCGATAAAACTCATACATATAAAAAAAGGATGAAAATGAAAAAAGCTCCGATCATTGTGTGTAATTAATAATACAAACAAGGCAGGACGCAACTCGGGCTCCCAACAGGACATTGGGGCCCCAAAGGGAATGAAAAAGCTAGAATCTAATTGAGTACATTCTCACAAACCTTAGATTACTAAAAGGAGAACCCTTCACTATCCTAACTTATGAACACTGGGATAGTACTTTGGTGTCGGGGCATATAATAAATGACTAGAGTTTCACTTTGTTTCTTAGTCCAATTATTCATTTTTCAAATCCTTTCTGTAAAAAAGAACTATATTTCTTAGTGCAACTCAATGCCATTGTTTAGGCTCATCATTATCATGAAAAATTAGGATCCTATGTAGAGCCAAAATAATAAGTATGTAATATGAATATGAAATGGAAAAAGATATCTTATAACAAACAAACAATATAATACATATCTTCATATTTTATTTTCATTGCAATAAGTTCACATGCCTTATAATCTTTACTAGGTCACTTGGTGTTTTCCCTTGGTCTTATCATCTATTCCACTTCCCCTTTATGCCACAATCATTTGACGTTAGCATTAAACAAGGCATGAACATGGTGTATATCTATTTTCATCATTTTTTTTCAATATACATATCAAAATAACATAACATAGGCCATTAGTTAATGTATAAGGTTTATCATAAATTAAGATTTAGAATAATGCATGGTCATGTAGAAATATTAACAATTACTTTTTTAATGTAAGGGTTATCATGAAGGGTTAACAGATTATATTGATTTTAAGAAATGACCAGTTCACGAATGATAATCATAATTACATTAATATTCCAAGGCCTACATGATTATTTTAAAGTATATAACCCTATTATAAATGCAAATGTATTTAACATATAAGAAAACATATTTTTCAAACATACACACTCCAAAATCTAACACATCATATTTTATTTTATTCATTTTAATTATGGATGAACTACTTAGCCACTACACCTTTCCATCATCCTAAATGGTAGAAACAATATCACTACCCTCAAGGCATCAACCTTTCAAGAAAACAAACATACATGTATAAACAATATCCAAGATATGCCTTGTAGTGTCTTATTTTATATCATTCTTAGACAAAAACATTAATATAATTAAAAGAGAAGAGTTGAAAGGATATGTCTTCATAATAGGATAAGATATATTATATTAGGAGTAATCTCTCATTTCAAGGGTGCCACACACACACACATATATATATATATATATGTATATATATGTATGTATATATATATATACATACATACATACATACTCACAACTACTCACAATAATATTCTCTGTAGACAAACCAATGAAGAAGAAGTTAAGAAGGCCCTCTGGAGCATAATTACTGATAAATCGCCAGGTCCGGACGACTTCAACTCACATTTCTATAGAGAGGCATGGGAGGTCATCAAATATGATCTATGTAAATCAATCATATGATTCATGGAGGGGGGTGCCTGCTCTGACAGGTCAATCATGTTTTCTTGGTTATGATTTCGAAGAAGAAGACAACATCATCCTTGGCTGACTTTAGACCAATAGCATGTTGTAATGTCCAATACAAGGTGATAGAGAAGCTGTTGGCTGAGAGGTTGAAGATGGTTCTTCCGTTGATAGTCTCAAATAATCAAGGGGCCTTCATAACTAATCGGAGTATCAGTGATTATGCATTGCTTGCAGGGGAATTCCTTCTGGACTTTAATGTGTTAAGGGGACACAAGAAGGCTTGCTTGAAGTTGGATGTCTCGAAGGAATACGATAGTGTCAACTAGATCTCTCTATGGTGGATTATGTCTAAAATGGGATTCCAAGAAAGATGGATCAATCTGATGAAACAATGTGTTACAACGACAAGTTTTTTCAGTTCTTGTTAATGGGTCTCCGTGTGGCATATTCAGAGGGGGCAATGGATTGAGACAGGGAGATCCCCTCTCACCATTACTGTTTACCATCGTAATGGAGTACTTCACTAGACTAATGGATAGAGAGGAAAGATCGAAGAAGATAGCTACTTATACAGTTCATGGCACAAAGGTGCTAAGTCATCTCATCTTTGTTGACGATGTATTGGTCTTTTTGCAAGCAAAGGAAGATTATATGACTTAGTTGAAACATCTACTGAAGAGGTTCGGGGATGACACTGGCTTGAAGACAAACCTACATGAGACCCAACTCTTCCTGTCTAAGAATTGTGAAAGGATCTTAGAGGAAATAGAAGAGGCGATGGGCATTACTCTAAGAAAACTACCCACTAAATATCTTGGATTCCCGTTGGCAGGAGGCAACCTGAAAGTCTCTGACTTTGTAGAGTGTTCAGACAAACTCGATGAGCTTATAAATAGGTGGCCCATTGCGAAAACTTCCATGGCAGGAAGGATTACACTGACAAAAGCTGCAGTCGAAGGCTTGTTGGTTTTTTGGTTTCAGCAGGATGAAATCTCGGGAGCGGTATTAGACAGAATGGAAATCACAATCTAGAACTTTGTCTGGGCTAACAAAGTCCACCCAATGAAGTACAACAGGTTGGCGAGACTGAAGGAGGAAGGAGGAGTGGGACTGAAATCTCCGAGACTCATAGCAGACTGGGGTACATCGAAACACGTTTTCAAATACTTACTGGATGACTCTTTGTGGGCTAAATGGATGAGAACTCGTTACCCCAAAGGTTTGGATTTCAAACCAAGGACCAGAGAAGGCTATTCGAGGGTAATCAATAGGATGACAGAGGTTTGGCAGGAAATCAAGAGCATAGACGATGGCAGGAGGGATTCGACCTTGAAGGAGAAGCAGGACAGGCTATGGGAGCTTGTTCGACCGAAGGCCAATCAACACAACTCAAGATTCATATGGTATGGTCATGGAATCCTGAAGTGGGATATGTGCGTGTATAGGGCAGTACATAACTCACTTGCTACCTTAGACAAGGCTGCAAAGTGGTACCCTGGTACAGATGACACCTGCTTGCTGTGTGAAGAGGATAATGAGACAAAGGAGCACATATTTGAGTCATGTAAATATACTTGAGAGGTTTGGAAGCTGTTGCGGACTCAGAGAAAGCTCAAGTCGATGCAGCTACGTGAAGTGGAGAGGATGATCGTCACTAAAGAATGGATGGAAAAATTGTTGCTATCAACTTTCTACTTTCACATCTGGAAGGAAAGGAACAACAAGAAGCATAATGCAAAGAAGAAGGAAACGGAAAGATTAGCAGGCAAGATTAATAAGGTTCTATACAATAGTATCCAATGTATAGATAGATAGAAACAAGTCAGTCTTGTTCTAGTTGTGTAATATAGTGGTAAGGACTACATTGTATTTTTTTCCCAAAAACTATTTGCTTGAGGGTTTCAGAATAAAACTTACCTAATTCCGATATATATATATATATATATATATATATATATATATATATATATATATATATATATATATATATATATATATATTACATTTGATTAAATTTTCACCTAAATTCCATATTTTTAATTTCTTGATTTGATCCTATCTTGAGTGGAACACAAATTTATTTTAATGTATATCTGCATTCACTTCTAGATTCATCAATCAACCCAAATTAAGTGCAAGCATTACTTCGAGTATCATTTACATATAATATCTAAGTGAGAAAGTCATCGCTGACCATAACAGTGATACACATCCCCAAAGGTTCAATATTTACACCAAAGGGTTTAATTATCTTTAAAATTAAACAATTGGCAAAAATGTCATTTTAGGTATAAATGACTGTTAAACATGAAATATAGGTGATACAATTTTTTTTGCTTTATAATAGTTATAGTAACATTTTTTTCACCATAGATGGACATGAAAATAGTAAGGAAGGTTGCAATATTACTATTTAATCAATATGGTATAAAAATGATTAAAGAGCCATTTTTAGGGCAAAAATATGCCTTTTTGAAATTTAGCCCTTGTAGCCTTGAGATGTGCCACATCCTCATTTTCCTAGGTATGTATACTTGCATCCTTTATTATATCAGAACATTTAATGTAATATTTATGTCTTTTGGGAACAAACAAGTGATGAAATTAATTGTAAAACAAAGATCATAATGAGATAATCTTCATGGTCAATTTTAGAAAGATAATAATATTCCTAAGATTTTTAGGAATTATGGAAGTTTAATGCTAAATATTTTATTTGGGATTTTGGTTTAGGTTGTTGGGAATATAAACCCATCATAATTATCCATAAATATTTTTGAATATATGATAGAATTTTGATATTTTTGTGAGATCATTTTCTAAGGTAACAACATTAGGGAATATAATGTGTTTAAATGATTTTTATTTGGATTTTATTCATTTTTATTGAGAGGCATATGGTGCACTTGTCTATGGGTTGTTGGGTGAGTCCTATGGAGGGATCACCAGATCTATGCTATCCATAGGTTATCTTCAACCTCTGGACTCTCTAAGTCCTGTATATCCCTAGTTTTCTCGCAATTCTCTCTGTTTCCTGACCCGACCAGATTATGATTAGTTTATACCCTGATCTACACCTAAATCCCCCCCCCCACAAAACACCCAAATCCAACATACTCTTCTTATCCATGACTAGTTGAAAATGCAAGTTCCCATCCTCATGACATCAGGGTTTTCACCCAGGAATCTTCATGATACCCCTAAGAATCTTGGTTCGTTGCTAATTTTGGTTGAAACGTCTTGAGACAATGACACATATCCAATATTCATCTCCGGTACTGGGTGTAGAGAGTTTTGGATGCTTTTTTCCAAGTTGGGATCATGTTAAGTTTCCTTACCCTATGTTCTTCCTTTCCATGGTTTTTCTGCACCGCTCTTTTTGTCCAAGTGTCAAGCCCACACACTCTAACAACACTACTAAAGATGGCAACATGAGCTTAGCCTTGTGATGAATTTTCCAATCAGGTTTCTTCTAGTCCACCTTTGGCAGGTTTTGGTGAAGTGGTTGCCACATTTTGTTTCAAGTTCAACTACTATGTTGTCATCTTTAATCTTAAAGCCCTCATTCTCTATTTTTTGATGAAGTGCCTAATTCATGGAAGATTAATAGAATTTTTTCTTCATGCTGGGTCACTGTGATCTCATGACCCCTCTTGACAATTTTGTTTGTTGTGATGTCAATATGTGCTTGCATTAATGGAATTCTAGACTCCTTAAAGGAGTGGACTCACACCATGAATGATAGTGCATGATCTAGAGTCAGGATTGAGGCAAGAGGATGAAGGGACCCAATTTCCTTGTATATTTATTTCAATGTGTCATGTTTTTACATGGTTAAACTTAGGTCTTAGCTGTATTTTTGATGGTTGGTATAATGTATTGTAGAAGCCACTTTTACTGATTTGTCCAATGTCACACATACGATCTTGATATAGGAAATGAGGGGTGTATTGATAACATTGTTTTTATTTTGTCCAATCACATGAAATGATTATAATTGCTTTATCTAAAATCTAGTTTACTGATGCAAGATAATGAATATCTTTTAATTGGTTTGTCCAATGAGGGTAAATTAGATATGGATTTTGGTTGATGTTTTGAGATCTAGGAAATGAACTAGGTTGTCAGTCCCAAATCCTAATTATTGATTCAAGAATTGGCCTAATTAGTGTTTATAAGATGTTAATAGGGTTTTGGGTTATAATGAGAGAAAAATGAAGGGTTGAGATCATGAAATTTTAGGAGTGATTGTTCATACTAAAATTAGGTAAGTGGTCCATGCCTTGGATTTGATTATATTGAATCATCAAGTTTTGTTTTCATTACCATGTTTAAAGTTTATAGTATACATGTTGTCATGTGAACACTTAAATTATTTAAGAGGTAAGTATCTTATGCACATATTGTTAACATTTACAACATAGATGCTTATATGTTATGAGAAAAATTAATTAAGAATTATACCTATTCATGTTTAGGTAATGCAATTATGGGTGAGAACTCTAAGAAAGATAAGATAAGATAAGACCGGATTATAATTAGAACAAATAATTAGGCCTTATCTTGTGAACATATTATGGAAGGTTGGTGCCTCATGAGCCTCAGTTATGGGTTGTAGACCAAGCTTGCACACCATGAGTGTGTTCACTGATGTTTATGTGTATGATTTCAAGCCCGAGCCTACTCTCCATGTGTGTGTTCAGTGAGATCAGATCAATTAAGGTTCGTTGAGTAGGTGTCTTGATAAACATGTTTAATCAATTTCAGAATGCATGTGAAAGACATTATTAATTTTTAATCATGATCATATTAGTTTTAATATTTATGTTAAGATATTATCATATTATTAGTATAAACCAACCACTTACAATCAAGTTTTCGAATGCATGACTATGTGTGGATGCACATAGGTGGTGGACAAAGCCAATATCAGCCACAACATCATTAGAAGTGAAGGTTGAATTCATGAAGCTTTTGGATCCTACTCTGGTGGGATGATATTATAGTGTGTTGCTCTAGTTTATATTTATATTCATGATTATGTTAGGTTTATTTTCATGTTTTTAGGTTGTTGGACATTCAATATTTTCTTAAAGCATGCATTTAGACACTACATGTGGATGCTTTTATGTTCTATGAATTTTTCTTAATGAATGGAATCATATCAAGATTGTATCATGATAACCTATGTATGAAAATGCTTATGTCATGTTTGGATTGTGTATGGAATGGATGTTATGATAAAAGTGGTATTAGGGCAATCCTAGAATGGACACCATAGTAGGATCTTATATGTTACGCTACATGCTTCTGAATGTATTTTTCCTCTTCTAGATGTCTCCTAAGTATCACCTTCAACATGAGAAGTCACTCCCACACTCTGGTGGAGAAAGTGATCATGACTCTAGGATATCCCACATGTAGAAGACCATTCTGTCTCATATTACGTGTTGGTCAAAGATTTAGGAAATGCAATGAGAGGGAGAGGAAGCCATAATTAGAGATGATTAAGTCACTTTGATAGACTTTCTCACGATGAATCTTTATTCGTTCATAGGGAAAGAAGAGATAGATGATGTGGGAAACATTGAGGCCTAGATATGCAATCTAGAGCAATGATTCCACAACTTGGACTGCTCCAAGGAGTCCCACATCAAGTTCGGGATGCACATGCAGAAAGGGGAAACATGAGTTTGGTTGGAGAATTTCAGCAATGCTGGAGACCCAGATGAAGAGCTCCTCAATTGGGAGGAGTTTTTAGAGGCCTTCAAGAGAAACTACTTGTTTTATGCAATGATCGACAAAAAATGGAAGAGTTCCTCTACCTTTGTCAATGTGGCAGTATGACTGTGACTTGATATGCCATGTGGTTCCATATCCTCTACAAGTATGGGGTCAATATTACTAATTTGAAGTGAGCCCATAAGTTCATCTGTGGTTTGAAGGGTGATCTCAGCTACTCACTTTCTTTATAAGACCATAAAATGATGCAAGAATCCCTTAATGATGCTATGGAGATCAAGGATCACACATAGATGTTTTAGAAAAAGAACTACAATGGTGTACAACATCATCACCAACATAAGAACCTAAATCACCTTCTGGGAAACCACTATTGTGGGCTCTGATCTCCAAAACCCGAGATAAACACATAAAACTCGAAGTAAACTTAGAGGAAATGATTCGATTAGCAGCGGAATACTAAAAATCACCAGAAATTAAAACTTTTTGAGATAAGATCTTGAAGACATAAAACTCCTTTCATAGATTCAAGATAAATTGTTTACATCTCTGTTAATTACTTCTTGAGTAATTATACACAACATGATACAAAATCTCAAGAGTCGAATCAAAATATCAGACCATGACTCCAAGGACCTGAGAGTACAGAGAACACATAGAACTAACTATCTATCTACACAACTCAGCAGACTGAATCTCCAGCTGAGATTTGTTGTTGCTCCTGGTGCTGCTGCTGCTGGTATTGGTCACCTGAAGATTGATTCCTTCGTCCTCGACGACCACCTAAAAAGTTGCAATTCTACGGGGTGAGACAATTTTAAATAATTGTCCCAGCGAGAGTTATAACTCTCCGCTAGAAGCTTTATATAGCAATCAAAGAACAACATAAGCAATAGAAGCCTTCAAGGTAAACAACAACAAATAGGTAACTCAGCAGAATATCAATATGTAAGCAATATGAATAACATATGTACTTATGTAGTGTGACATCAATCCAGTATCTCGTAGTTCATTCTAAGCAGATATACTACGCAGCTGATTATGTTTTACAAACATCCTTAAGCCCTGCGGAGATGAGGTATACCGCTCATACTCCAACCGACCACTGTTAAGTTGCCTCGGTATCATACTAGGTCATCGAAAGAGCCGGATTCCCATGACCTTCAACTACCTCAGTCAGATTGAGGATAACATGCAGGACATCTAGTGTCTTTACTACTATAGCTTACCAGGGTATTCTGGTCCTTCGCTATTAGAGTCATAGTGGCATTCTTCACTCTCTTCGCTATCGAAAGATTTCTTGTTTATCTCTCATCGATGCGGTATAAAAGATTTCCCTCAGGAGAATAATGTTACATCACCCTGGTACAAACACATAGTGAAAGGGTTGATGGATTAAGATACATCTATATCAATTCCTATACTAGGATGTAAGGTTTTACACATCCATATACCCCACATACTCAAAAGTATGTGTTCCAGGAGTTCCCTTAGGAAAACCTATTTCACCATCATATAACTTCTGACTATGATGGATCTATGATCAAGGCTCTACATGGTGTGATTACACTTGATTAGTTAGGTACATTTCAGTATTCTTTTAACATCATACATGTTCTCAAACATTAATCATTAGCATAGCAGCTATGAAAGAATAATACTAAATGTAACAAGCCTAACTCACATCAATTATCATTTCTCAATTCTCTCATCACAAGTCATTTGTTAAGCATGACCTTGATGGTACTCATGGCTCTCACAGCCCATCAATCTCATAAGATGCCACTCATAAGGCATCAGGATATTTCACTATTCATAAAGCTAATAACATGCTTTCAATGAATATAGTATCATAATCCATACCTGGATATGATCATCCTCATATAGGAACCTGCATGGTTAATTCAACTGATAACGGTAAATAACTCATTTTAAAGAAGTTGTATGCTCCTACTCTTACAAGAGTTAGGTTTCCCTAATTTTCATCAATTAGGGTTTAAGATTCACATTACATGTCATCACCCTAGAATTAGGGTTTACTATTCACATCACATGTCATCACCCTAGAATTAGGGTTTACTATGATCTCACATAGGTGGTTCATACCCTAATCATGCACAATTGAACACATTGAAGGTACTTTACTTGAATTTCAACCATAAATGGTACTTTCTCTCTCCTCTTACTAGTAGATGATGATCACATCACTCTACAATAGGTTGGGTTAAGTTCTTATTGATTAACATAAGCTATATCTCCAATATCAAGACATTAAGGTTTGATTAGAACAAGGTATCACTCAATAGTACCCTTCAAGGGTATAATGGTAAATTACACCATTGATCACCATCATGGGTCAATTCATTAGTCACTTAGTCCCTTAATGTTCTAGGTTACCATTAGGGTTTAGATTAGATCATCATTGAACCAATTACACCTTCAAGTGATTAAGTATAAACAACCTTGAAAACCTTCAAACGGTTTCAACCTTCAACCACCAAACGGTCTTGAGACTGTTTGGCCTCAAACGGTCTTGAGACTGTTTGCCCTCAAACGGACTTGAGACCGTTTGGGTGTGTTGACCATTTGGGGAGAGTTGACTTCCAAACCGTTTGAAGCTTATGCGGTTTGAAACCGTTTGATCTAAAACGACTTGAGATCGATTGGTCCAAACGACCTTGAGATCATTTGAGCCCAAACGGTCTTGAGACCGTTTGGCCTCAAATGGTCTTGAGACCATTTGGATCCAAACGGTCTTGAGACCGTTTGGTCCAAATGGGCTCAAACCGTTTGGACCTCCAAAGTGGTTCAAAAGTTACAATCGATTATGGTTATGTATGTTGAAGCCCTCAATTGGTCAAATCCATGTTAACCACTTACAAATTGAGTCAATTAGGATGAGATTTAATCAATTGGACACCAAATTGATCCTCAATTGAAAGCCAATTAGGGTGAAATCCATCTCAATTAGGGTTTCAATCGGATAATCATCAATGTTCAACAATGTGAAACAAATCAAGGTTGAACCTATCAATTGACCTCCAGTTGGGCCCAAACTTGGCCCAAACGGTCTTGAGATCGTATGGATGACCTCCAAAGGGTCTTGAGACCGTTTTCCCAAAGTTTGACCAAAAACCAAGTCGGTTGGATAAGGGTTGAACCCTAATTAGGTCTAAAATCATCATTTTTGTCAATTCATCAACTTATTGCAATTGGACCCTCAAATCACCAAATTACCTCAACCCTAGACCTCCAAACGGTCTTGGGTTGTGTCCAAACGGTATTGAGACCGTTTGGATGAATCCCCAAATGGTCTTGAGACCGTTTGGGTCCTTCAACCCAAAACTCAACAAGATCTATACTTGAAATCAGCAATTTCAGCCCGATTAGGGTTAGGGTGTTGAAGTGCCTTCAACTCTCAATTGGTTAGGAATTAAGTTATGATTCTTTGTAGTAATGAAATTCAATATGTTACCAACAGACCCTCAAACGGTCGTCCCTTGGTCAACCCTATCAAATGGTCTTGAGACCATTTTGATCCAAACGGTCTTGCAAGACCGCATGAGATCAAACGGTTTGAGACCGTTTGATTTCAAACGGTTTGCAACCGTTTGGACCAAAAGGGTCCAAGGTCATTTGATAAAGTTACCTAGGAATTCACGCCCATCATCTTCAACCTCTGTTCAGGTCGGTTACTCCACCGTTTTGCTTGAAAAAGTGCAAGGAAGAAGGGAGGTAGAAGAAGAACTAAGTACAAATTGCAAGAACAATGATATGCATATAAAGCAAAGAGTTTAGAGTTATAAAACCCGCCTTAAACGTTGCTTCTA
Source organism: Alisma plantago-aquatica (assembly GCA_963693085.1). Classification (NCBI taxonomy): domain Eukaryota; kingdom Viridiplantae; phylum Streptophyta; class Magnoliopsida; order Alismatales; family Alismataceae; genus Alisma; species Alisma plantago-aquatica. Next base: position 1,314,276,014 of record OY856412.1, on the reverse strand, counting down.
TAGCTCCAAGCTTCCAAGATTCAAGACTCTAATGGCTTCTTGAGCTCCACAACTTGGCCAGGGGTGATTCTCCAAGGAAAAGATGGGAATGGTCGGCTAGAACAAGAAGACTAAGTGAGTTAACCATAGAACCAACCTTGTATGATGAATTTACCCAAGAATCTGAGCTTGAAGATGGTTCTTTCTCGCCTTAGCTCTACTTGGTCATCTCCCTGAGGTCCAGAGCTCTTCCTTGGTTGGTTGAGGAAGATGATAAATGAAGAGGATAAAGGATACGTTTAGTTGTTTGCAAAGGAAAAGTGCTTATATAATTTAGGTTATTTTCCACCATAAGGACCTCTAGAACATGGGATTTTCATCTAAGTCCCTCCTTGTTTCTAAGGCACGTCCAAGCCATATAAACTTAAGCAAGGTCCATCAAAGCTCAAGTGCTAAGGGTATAGAAAACCAACTTTCAACTAGGGTACATATATATGAAGGGTCTCCATACCCATACTTGGTGATTTTTTTATGCACAAAGATCATTTTTCTTATCTGATTATTCATTGATGTATCCCTTTCATCATTTCTACTATAAATGATGTCAAGGTCATAAAAGATATTCTATAAGGTGTACTTTACAAGTTTCACCCTCAATTTGGGTAAATTGCACTTTACTCCAAATTAGGGTTTTTAAGCACCAGGATCATTCCACAAGCTGCATCTGAATGCCCAAGCTTGGGAAATCCATCATGTCTCATCATATTTACTCATATGATGTTTCATTATCAGAGTAACATCTTAAACTGTGAAATTTTGCAAGTTAAACCCTTAAACTGGGTAATTTGCACATAGGTCCCTGCATTACAAAACAACATTACAACTTTGATTTTAAAGGGGCAAACATGAAAGTATATGTTCCTGAGAAACTTAATTACATGCCAGAGAATAATCACAAGTGCATAATTACATATTTAGGAAAAACCTCTAGGGTTAGTTCTTAAGCCAGGTCAGGGATGTTACAACTATAATCAACAAGACAAGAAGAGAAAGGCACCCAAAGGTGGACCAGCTCAACACAACAATGAGAACAACAACAACAATCTACCTGAGTGCTCTCAGTGTCACAAGTACCATGGAGAATAGTGTAGGTTTGGAGAGGGAGTCTTCTACTTTTGTGGAGAGTTTGTTCACATCAAGATGGACTATCCCAAGTTCCTTTAGCAAGGATGTTATGATGGAAAAGGTGTTGTAGCTAATGCTCTTAGAGAGAAAAGGCAGACTCACATGTTCATAATGGAGACAGATGATGGTAAGCCATACCAGGTCATTGAAGGTACTTCTTTTAATCATGGTTAGAGTGTTAAGGTCTTATATTATGCTAGTGCATCACACACCTTCATTTCTTTTGTAATAGTTGATATTCTTAGTTGAGCATCTAGGTGATTTGAACATTATAACTCCTAGTAGGAATATACATGGACTTGGGAGAATGTTATCTAGGGTTCCCTTATATTTTGATAAAATGGTTTCCCTATAGATCTCATGGTACTTAATATGATGGATTCTAATGTAACCCTAGGAATGAGTTGGCTTCATGACCACTATGTGCTCCTAGATTGTAGAAGAAAGATTGTTATGTTTACCTATCTAGGGGAGGATCCCCTTGTTGTGAAAGGAAGGAGTAGGTATGAAAAGAGTCTCTTCATTTCTTGTATTCAAATATATAAGTTGAGGAGGAAGGACCACACTATGTTTCTTGTATCCTTACTAGTTGATCAAGAGAAGCATATGTACGATATTCATATAGTGATGAACTTTCCTAATATTTTAATCAAAGACTTTCCTGGTTTCCATACATATAGAGAGTTGGAGTTCTCTATTGATCTACTTCCATGTACTACTCCAATCTCAAAGTCCCCTTACAAAATGCCCCCTATAGAGTTAGTTGACTTTAGGAAGCAACTTCAGAATCTTTTATACTTGAATTTCCTATGCCCAAGTGCTTCTGCATTAGGTGATCCCATTATTTTTGTCAAGAAGAAGGATGGGTCACTATGCACATGCATCAATTACATGATGCTCAATTAGGTGACCATCAAGACTATGTATCCTTTTTCCTACGATTGGTGATCTTATTGACTAGAATAGAACTATGAAGTTCTTCTCAAAGATTGACTTGGGGAGTGGCTATGACCAGTTGAAGATTCAAAACTCAGATATTGAGAAGATGAAATTTTGTACTCGATATGAGCATTAAGAATTCTCAATGATGCCTCTCATCCTTACCAGCTCTTCTTCTATATTTATAGATCTTATGAACATGATGTTTCGTTAGTTCCTTGATTCTTTCATAATCATGTTCATTGATGATATTTTGATCTATTATGACAGTGACCATTTCCATTAAGAACATCTTTGCATTACTCTGTACATGATCATGAAGCATTAGTTATATGATAATCTGTCTAATTGTGACTTCTGGATTAGAGAAGTCATTTTCTTGGGGCACATCATCTCTGATTGACACGTAGTAGTTGATTTAGCTAAGGTGAAGTTGGTCAAGAACGGGGTTGTTCCTAAAACTTCTATAGATATTTGTAGTTTTAGGTTACTATAGGAATTTGGTATGAGACTTCTCCATCATAGAAAGGCTCCTTACTCAGTTGACTAGGAAGGATTTCAAGTCTTTATGGAGCGATTAGCGTAGTTTCTAAACCCTGATGGACAAGTTGAGATCTGCTCATGTACTTGTTCTTTCATTTGATGATCATGGATTTGTAATTTATAGTGATGCTTCAAAGCATGGTCTAGGTTGTGTGCTTCTATAGAATGATAAAGTTATCTATTATGCTTCTAATCAAATCAAGGTGAATGAGGAGAATTATCCAACTCATGACCTCGATCTGGCTACTATAGTTTATGCAATCAAGATATAAAGGCCTTATCTATATGGAACAAGATTTGAGGTCTCTCTAATCATAAGAGCCTCAAATATACCTTGACACAATATGAAATCAATATGAGGTAGTGTAGGTGGATCGAATTCATCAAAGAATATGATTTCTCTAGCACATATTATCATGGAAAGGACAATGCAATAGATGACACTCTAAGAGGAAATAAGGATGTTAGTTGTGCTACTACTCTGGTCGATGAATGGAAGATGATGAACATGCAGACAAAGTGGAGATTGTTTCTTGATGGGTTTGATTGGAGTTGGCCATATCATGATTAAGATAGATTGGACTTTTGAGGTACATAGTGCACAATAAGGCAACCCCAAGTATCCACATATGTTAGAGATTCTAAACAGAGTCAACACTAGACTCTCTAAGGGTAAGGATTGTGAGAATCTAATAAATGGTAGATTATGGATACATTCAAATGAGGTAAGGTATAAGATTTTAGCTTGTGTCTCATGAAACTAAATACACTATCTATCTGAGAACTAAAAGATGTATCAAGATTTGAAGAAAACCTTCTGGTAGGAAGGTATATAAAAGGATATAGATTCTTCTCTTTATATATGCCTAACTTGTCTGTAGGTGAAAGGTGAACATTAAAGATGTGGTGATTTTCTCCAACCCTTTGACATTCTTGAATGTAAGTTAGAGAAGATAAGTCAACATTTTGCTACTTGTTTGGCCAAGACTTATAAAGGGCATGATGTAGTATGGGAACTAGATGATCATCTAACAAAGAGTGTGCATTTTCTAGCTTATTAATCCACGCCAGTGTTTGTGAGATGGATGATCAATATATTCACAAGATATACATGGTGTCACCCCTTTCTATTATTTCTATTAGGGACCCAAGATTTACTTTGAAGTTGTGGAAACATGTTCCAAAATGAATTGGGAACTTGACTGCACTTCAATACTGCTTATCACCCTCAGACGAATGGGCGATCTGAAAGGATTGTATATACTTTGGAGGACATGATTATATCACACATGCTTGATTAGGGAGGATGTTGGTCAAAGTTCCTGCCCCTTTGACTGAGTTTGCTTATGATAATAATTTTCACAACAACATATGCATCGAACAATAGGAGGCTCTTCATGGTAGGCCATGCAGGTCACCATTACTCTATAATGAGGTTGGTGAAAGAATTTTATCTGAAGTGATAAGTTGTAGTTCTAACAAATCATGTTGATCTTATGAGGAAGTGAATGAAGACTGCAATGCACATACAAAAAGAGTATGTTGATGCTCATAGGTCTCACAAAGAGTGTATGGTGGGTGTAATGTTCCTTAAAAGTCAAACACATAAATTTATTGCTAGATCCAAGATCAGGGGTAAGATTGTCACTCATTATATTAGTACTTTTGAGTTCCTTGATAGGGTGGGAGAGAGTTCTTATAGTTTAACATGACCACCATCATATGTACAAATACATAATGTGGTTCATGTATCTTTATTGAGACTTATCATCAAGGATGTATCCCATGTCCTTCTTCACAAACCTATTGAGAACAAGGAGGATCTATCCTACAAGGAGTTTCCCTTGAGGATTTTGGATGTTCATATCACAAAGTTTAAGAACAAGGATATTGTTTTGGTTAAATTTTTATGAAGGAATCACAATTTTGAAGAAGCTACTTGGAAACTTAAGGAAGAGATGCTAAGGATATACCCAAAGCTTTTCAATCCCTAAAGTTTTGAGGATGAACTTTAATAAGTATAGGAGTATAGTCACATCCTCATTTTCCTTTATGTGTATATTAATTGTTCCATAATTACACCCTTTATTAGATTAGAATGTATAATGTACTATTTATGCCTTTTGGGGGTATAAAATTGTTGAAACAAATTTTGAGATAAGGATCATAATGAGATAAGCTTCACGACCAATTTCGGCAAGATAACAATATTCCTAAAATCTAATAGGAATGATTTGAGTTTAACCCTAAATTTTTTATTTAGGGGTTTTGGTTGAGCATTTTGGAATCTAAACCCATTGTAAATATCCACACATAAACTTTGAAACTGTGGTTAAATTTTGAGATTTTTCTGAGGTTCATTGATAAGATAAAAAAATTAGTGAATATAATGTGATTAAAATTTTTTTATTTGGATTTTATTACTTTTTCCTATGATAGGTGCGTGGTGGCCCTTTCTATGGGCCTTTGGATGAGTCCCATGTAGGGGTGCTAGATACACACTATCTAGAGGTTGTGTTTGACCTCTAGTCTCTCCAAGTCCTCTATATTCCTGATTTCCTCTTGATTCTCTCTATTTCCCTACCTAATCATACTAGGATTACTTTTCTAATGGTTTCTTGACATCTTCCTAAACCTATATATACCCAGATGTAGCCCTAACTCCCCTCCCTATAAAACACCTAGATCTAGAATCTTGTTCTTCTTCACTGTTGATTGTAGATGTGAGTTCCCATCCTCACAACTCCATGGTTCCACCCATGAAGATTTGTGTACCCCTTGGAATCTTGGTCTATCTTCAATTATGGTTGAAGCTTTTTGAGACGATGTCATGAATCTATTCTTCATATTTGGTGGCTGTAATTGGGTGCATAGAGATCCAACTTATCCTTGCCAAATTGGGATCACAATGAGTTCCATACCCTATGTTCTTTCTTACCATGGTGTTTTTGTGATGCCACTTTGGCCAAGTGTTGAACCCATGAAATATGGCATCACTTTATGCCTAGCCCTGTGATGGATTTTCCTGCCAGGTTTCTTATCATCCACTTTCAAAAGGTTGAGGGGAAGATATTCTTGCATTTTATTTCAAGTCTGACTACTATGTTACCATCTTTAACCTTCACGCCCTCCTTCTCTACGTTACAGTGAATCGTCTAGTTCATGGAAGCTTGGGAGAGTTTTTGGCTTAAACTGAGTCACTCTGATCTCGAGACCCCACTCGACAATTTTTATGTGTGTGATGTGGAGGTGTGCTCACATTGGTGGAAGCCTTGACTCCTAAAAGGAGTAGTTTCACGCCATGAACGACAGTGCGGGACCTGGAGTCAAGCTTGGGGTAAAGAGGACAAAGGGACTTGATGTCCATGTGTATTGATTTCAACGTATCACATCTTGACATGGTTAAACTTAGGTCTTAGTTGTGTTTTTAATGGTTGGTATATAATGCATTATAGAAGCCACTTTTACTGGTTTAACCCTATCACGGATTTGGTCTTGATTTAGGAAAGGGGGCACATGGATAATGTTGTTTACCATTTTATTAAATCCCATGAAATGATTAAATTTTTTAAATCTAAATCTTAATTGGATAGTGTAAGATAATTCATATCTTTTAATTGGTTTGTCTAATAAGGGCAAGTTATAAATGGATTTTGATCAATTTTTTAAGATCTAGCCAATGGACTAGGTCATGATTCTTGTAACATCGTAGGATTTGAGGCCTCAAATAAAATGATATTACAAGGAATGATTGGACTACCCATATCACCAAGGTGAACCTCCTTTTCCAGGAGCCCATCACTAAAGAACTCTATAGTTAAGCATGCTCAACTTAGAGTAGTACTAGGATGGGTGACAAGTTGGGAAGTTGACCCCATCTTGCGTGTGAGTAAGGACAAAGTGCGCAGTTAAGGCTAGTGGTGGTCTATGGGGCCATTCGTCATTCTTGAAACTCTAATAGAGCCTAGGGAAGTGGGCCCAAGTCTTACAAATGGTATCAGAGCCAAAACTCCTCCAGTAGGTGGGGCCCACATGGGCATGTGGCATGCCAGTCTTGAGCCGTGTGGTCCAGACATGTTGGAAAGGACTGTCCATGGTGATGTAGCCATCCTTGCTCCGATATTCAGTGATCGGGATCTAGGTGTCCATATGACATTCTAGGTCTACACTGAAATGGGGAAATATTTTTAGGCCATATAATTAAGCCTTGACGAGGACGTCAAGAGTCTAAGCGGGGGAGATTGTAACATCCTAGGATTTAAGGCCTTAGATAAAATGATCTTACAAGGAATGATTGGACTACCCATATTACCAAGGTGCTCCTCCTTTTCTGGGAGCCCATCACTAAAGAAATCCATAGTTAAGCATGCTCAGCTTGGAGTAGTACTAGGATGGGTGACCAATTGGGAAGTTGGCCCCGACTTGCGCGTGAGTGAGGACAAAGCACACATTTAAGGCTAGTGGTGGTATGTGAGGCCATTTTCATTTTTGAAACTCTAATAGAGCCTAGGACAGTGGGCCCAAGTCTTACAAATGGTATCAGAGTCAAAACCCCTCCAGTAGGTGGGGCCCACATGGGCATGTGGCATGCCAGTATTGAGTCGTGCAGTCAGACATGTTGGAAAGGGTTGTCCATGGTGATGTAGTCACCCTTACACTGATATTATGTGATCGGGAGCTAGGTGTCCATGTGCCATTTTAGGTCTACACTGGAATGGAGAAATATTGTGAGGCCATATAATTAAGCCTTGACGAGGACGTCAAGAGTCTAAGTGGGGGAGATTGTAATGTCTTAGGATTTGAGGCCTTAGATAAAATGATCTTACAAAGAATAATTGGACTACCCATATCACCAAGGTGCACCTCCTTTTATGATAGCCCATCACTAAAGAAATCTATAGTTAAGTGTGCTCAGATTGGAGTAGTACTAGGATGGGTGACCAGTCGGGAAATTGACCCCAACTTGCATGTGAGTGAGGACAAAGCGCGCAGTTAAGGCTAGTGGTGGTATGTGGGGCCAGTCGTCATTCCTAAAACTCTAATAGATCCTAGGACAGTGGGCCAAGTCTTACAATTCTTGATTCGACATTGGTTTCTCATATACCAAGAATTGACCTAATTAGGGTTTATAAGATGTTTATTAGGGTTTTGGTTTATAATAACATGAAAATTTAAGGGTTGAGATCATGATATTTTAGGAATAATTGTTCTTTCTATTATTAGGTAAGTAGTTCATGCCTTGGGTTTCATTATATTTCATCACGATGTTTTGTATACATTATCATGGTTATAGTTTATAGTATGCATGCTATCATGCAAATACTTTAATGATGTAAGAGATATAAATTATATGTAAATATATCTTGTTAATATTGTACACTCATTTATATGTTAAGATAAGATTAGTTAAGAATTATACCTCTCCATGTTTAAGTAATGCAACTATGAGTGAAAACCAAAGATAAGATAATATCATATCATATTAGAAATAAAAGTTAGGCCTTATCTCATAAACATGTTATGGAAGGTTGGTTCCTCATGAGCCTCAGTTATAGGTTCAATCCCAAGCCTGCACACCTTGAGTGTGTTCAATGATATCTATGTTTATGGGTTTTAAGCTCAAACCTTCACAACATGTGTGTATTCAATGAGATCAGATCTTAAAGTTCATTGATCCCAATGTTAATGTTTATGCTTATTCATATTAGTTTTAAACTCTATGTTAAAATATGTTCATATTATTATGGGAACCAAAACACTTACTGTGGATTTGTTGAATGCATGGTTATGTGTGCATGCACATAGGTGGTGGACAACACCAATAGTAGCCACCCCATTAATAGTAGGGGTAGGTGCAATTTGGAAAGCTATAAGATCCTACTCTAGTGGGGAGGCCGTTCTAGAGTGTTCGCGTATATTATCTATATATTCATGTTTACCTTAGGTTTCCTTTCATGTTTACTTTAGGTTTCCTTTCATGTTCTTAGGTTTTTGGATATTCAATCTTTTTGTGATGCATGTATTAAGACATTAAATGTGGATGTTTTTAGTTTCTATGGATTTTTCTAAATGAATGTTACCATATCACAATTTTCTCATGATCTTCTATTTGTGAAAATGCTTCCATTATGTTTGAATTGTGTATGGAATGGAGGTTGTGACAAGAAGGAATAACATTATCAACAAGGATCATAATTAGAAGGTAGTGAAAGTAAGACACATTCGTTATTAGTTCATTATACAACTATGCAGTCTGTAAAAATGGAATCTTTAGGCATGTCTAGTAACAAACAAGCTAAAAAGAGAATTTTCTTGTGTTTAAGCCATGGATGCATGATTAACCAAGGAAGGAGTAATGCAATGTGTGCATAGAACTTCCCCTTCAAGAATACATCTAAAACATCCCTCAAATATCACCAATTCAACCCTCTAAAATCTCAACCAAAGCTACTTCTAGCTAGATATAGCCACAACTAGGGAAAAGAAAGAGAAAAGGAGGGATTTTTGGCTATTTGGAGCTAGATCCACTATGGATAACCATGGATATCAGATAAAGGAAGGATATAAGAGAAAAAGTACCAAGAATAGAGAGTTAGGGAGGAAGATATTACATGGACTAGGGAAGAAACAAATCTATCTTGCATTAGAACTACTAAAGGAAGATAGATATTTCACTTTAATGCACATGAAAGATTCAAACCATAGACATAGACCACCTTTGAGCTCCTCCTCAACCTCCATGGACGCTCCTCCATGTCCCAGAATCTCTCCTTGGTTGCAAATGGGACTCATGTTGATGGAGTTCTAGTTTATATAGTCCTTGTAGGAGAAAAGTCAAAACAACCCCATGGTTCAAATGATTCCATCGAGCCGCATGAGAAAGACAACCATCAACACTCTTCAACTTCCACCCCATCAAAGGTGACCCATTAAGGGTAATCTCCTTCTACACCTATCACATCTTCAACCAAGCACATCTATCAAGGCTCTCCCACCAAGCTACTAAGATTAACCTATACTACATCCAACTACTATAAGCTATCAAGACTCCACACTAACCCACCTATCAAGGGTCAACCTCAACTTCACATGTAGAGAGTCAACCTACTAAATCCCAAGCCTTTCAAGGTTCCCTCCACATGATCCTCAAGGATCAAAATCTACTTCAACTATTGAGGTACATCTAAACCTAGCTATTGAGGTATCCACCTAAATAACCCCATTGATGTTGGTTAGGGTACAAGGCCATTAAGGCTCCTAATCATATACCTATTAAGGTCTAGGTTAAGGCTATTGAGCCTTAGCTACTCTACCACCAAACCAAAGATTAGGGTTAGGGTTAGATTCTAAGGTGGTGTGTGATACAACTAAAGTTCAAAAGCACCAAAAATACATCAAGCCAAGAACATACATAAAGTAAACATGAATATTGATATTTTGCAATGAAGCATTCAATTATGATTTAAAAAAATATTAGAGGTTAAGCTAGATCAGATACCTTATAGGAACATTACGAATACAAATGTAAGGCAGAGTCTAATGGATGCAAAGAGGAACTACAAAACCCTTATCAATAGAGATGATCTTGCGGTTCCACTAAAGTTAGTTGATGCATATATTGCACGCTAAATGGTAGTTGTTCCCATTATTGTGTTGGCATTGTAGTGCAGCTGAAGTATGTAATTGTATCTATGATGCCTTGGACTCATGGATCAGATCTCAGTGTTTTCTTGTACTCATTGAAAGTGAAGTATGCTTTGTACATATGCAGTTGTGTCTGTGATGCAAGTGGAGACAAAGTATGGAATTGTATTGTGATTCCTTGTACTCATTGTGTTGGCATCGTGGTGGAGGTGAATTATGCAATATTTGTGATACACATATTTTATATGGACATGTGGTCATATAGACATGTATATGTAATGAAAATATTAGTATCTAGATCTTAGAGTCTAGGTGTGCCTCATTCGCAATTCTGATGCTCATACCTATTTTTGAAGCCTACATTTATGGGGAAATCAATCTCATCCACACTAAAAAATATCAAGCAGTGATGCATGTCAAAATCCAAAGCACCATGTGTACACACGCCCACCCTCCCAATCAATACATGCATTATTTTTGTTTCTGGCACGATTTGTAAATCCGCACACCTCAAAACCAGGTACAACCAATATAGTATTGTACGCATGGTCTCCTCTCTCTTTCCCCATGCACACGAGCTATGAGCCATCACCCAATGGCCCAAATCAACTTCCAGACCCCTACTACACTCTCTCCCAGACCCTTCATCACTCTCTTCCTTCCATGCTTCCCCACAAAATCCAAAACAACCCTTTCCACCATTCCTTTGTTTTATAATCACCATTTTCTTAATCCACCCTTGTCCATTTGTACCCACTACACCCTCATTGTTTACCCTCTCTCTCTACTGAAACCATTCCTCACTTCAACAGTTCCACTTTCCTTGCCTCAGGAGAGCCGACTTGAATCACAAAGAATGGCTAATAGAGGCAAAACATATAATCCCACACACTTCAATATACAAAATTCAACACATTGCTAATCCCTATCGGTTTGATCCTGCCAAAGTGGTGTGGCTCGCTGCTGGTGCTGCTACCTCCATTGGACATGGCTCCTTTTCCCGTCATTGAGATCGACTTCCTCATCCTAGGGCCAAGGCCATCCACACACATTGACCAACTGCTCCATGAACAAGTCATGTTCTATCCTGCACAAAGGGTAAAGGATGGGGCGACACCACAAGATCATCCATACGAAGGTCAACAAATCATGCAATTTAATAGCATATCCATCACCCATGATAAATCACTCTGATCCAATTCAATAAAATGGCATACCATACAATTTCTGGGATTAAGCATTAAGGGATAGAAAAATTGACCAATCACCCGAACCATACCATGTGCCTATCCAAGATGACACAACGGGTTGAAGAGATAGTTCTGTTAGGAATTGTAGTGGGGAAGTGACGTGTTCTGCAAGACTGAATGTGCAAGATTTAACATGGAAAACTCTCCCCAAAATAAGAAGAGAAAACCACGGGGCAATACCAACCAACAAACACTATGTAATCAAGATTACAACTCACATCATCCAGATTTAATTACTCCTAAATCTGGATAACTCCCCCCACACGAGAACAAAGATAAGAAGAATAGAATTACACCCAAACATGTACAAAATATCTCACTTATCTTTTTCTCCTCATAACACCTCTGTCGTTGTAGGGGATCAGACACACAGTTGTGTCCTTGCCTGTTGCCACTACAACCACTGACCAGGCCGCCTCTACTCCTAACGAGGTTGCGTACCTCACCTGCCAACTAAAATCTCTCTCCACCTGAGAGAGTAAATGTGCGTCCTCCATTGATCGGATGGACTGTTGTCACAGTCGTTGTCACAACACCAATGTAGTGTCACCAACTGATGTGAATCCTCTTCTAGCCGGATACGCCGTCATTGTTGATGCACCACCAATGTGTCACCGACTGTCAGCTACTACTTCACTTCAAGGCAAAGTCACTGACCCTCTTGTACCAAAACAGAGAACCACCGGTTGTTCTTATTTTCTGGCTCTTCTACCATAGAAGGCACCAACAACAAACAACTGATGGGATGATCCCAATGGCCTCCCCTAGGGTCTCTATTTATGGGCCTCCATAACATGTAGTAGCAATTAGGAATCCCACTCTAATTCATAGTCCAATTCCTAATCCAATTCCAATGTTGCAAATAGAGAGCCATCTTCTCTCCTATTGGATTTAACTCTTACTAGGATTGGCAACACAAGCCAACTCCTACTCAAGCCCAAATCCAGTTAGGACATGGGCCGGAACAATCTTATTCCAACAATCTCCCCCTCCGACCATAAGGGAGAAGTTGTGTTCAGAAATCATCCAAAGTAACTTCTGGATTCAATCACCACTTGTGATGGATTTAGATAGGTGGTCATTCTCCTCAAGTATGTCAGCATCATGTCCTTTTCATACCTTTTCTTGAAGTACCACCCTGACTTAACTTTGTTCCCAAGCAACTAAGAAGAAGTATCCTGGAAGCACCGCTTCTCTCTCCATGCCCACACTTGGAACTTTCTTTCCTCCCATTGACCGGTCTGTCGAGCCATCCTGGATGAAAATTGTATTTTTGACCTTCTATAGTAAGACTCAGAAACCTTTCTTTGATGCTCCCCATGTCGATATATCCCTACATCAAGATTCTGATCCTCCATTCTACATGCATCAACTACATGTTCAATGTATCATCCTTCTTCCTCATGTACACACTGTCTAGAAGAAGTCTTTAGAGCGACCTTATGTAATTGGGAGCCATCCTGATGCTTGTAGAAACTTACCTTTCTACCTTTACTAACATCATTGAGAGAATCCAGTAGCTCAGACCTGCGGCTATCTTAGGAGTACTTCCAAGTCCTCCCCATCTCCTTTCAACTAGCATTGGCTTGTTGACTTCCTGAACCTTCTCTCTGTGCACTCTCAATGTGGTTTTATATAGATTGCAACACAGTCTGACTCAAGGTATCACCACAAACCCTTTTATTACCTTGCACATGCCACCACCAAACCTGAGATCATATCTACTCCTATCCAACAAGGAACCCGAAATTACACTAAGCCTCAAGTCTGGAGCATGATGAACATCCTTGAGCATGATAATACACCCAACATCTGTTTTGACATAAATGTCACCAATCTCGACGATCTTTGAGTAGCTATCATTCCCCATCCTCACATTGCCAAAGTTCCCTCTTCTATATTTTGTGAATAACTTCCTGTGAGTTGTAGCATGACACGCCGCTCTTGTGTCTACAACCCACTCAACACCATCCTCTGTGTTCAATTCCTGCTCTTGTACTATCAATATTAGACCTTCTGTAATGGCAGATGTATTGTTATGGTCATCATCCATGTGTTCTTTGGCAAGTTCTTGACACCTTCTTCCAGATATTACAATCCTTCTTGAAGTGTCCAACTTTTCTGCAATAGTAACATTCTTTACATTTTGTCTTTGACTTCCTACGATTAGAACTGTGATTGTGACTCTGATTTCTTTCTCTACCTTCAACGTATAAAGATAAACCTGAAGAATTAGATTTTCCACATTCCCTTCTGCAGATGTCTTCACTCAAAATCAAATTCCAAATATCGTCAATCTTCAGCTTCATGTTTCCTGACAAACTACTAACTGTTGTCACCGTAGCAGACCAACTCTCGGGAAAAGTGGAAAATAAGATATGGGCTTTGACTTCATCATCAAACACTATCTCCATTGCGTTTAGTTGAGTAATTATGATGTTGAACTCATTGATGTGATCTTCTACCAAGGCTCCTTCGCTCATCTTCAGGTTGAACAAACGATGCATCAAATATATCTTATTTATAGTAGTTGGCTTCTTGTAAATATTTGATAACGTCTTCAGAAGTCCTGTCACTGTCTTCTCGTTGGCTATGCTGAATGCAAAATTTCATGCCAATATCAACCGAACCACCCCAACTGCCTGATGATCAAGGAGATCCCAATCCTCCTGCTTCATCTGTTCATGTTTAGTCCCTACCAAAGGTTGATGCAATTTATTTTGGTACAAATAATATTCAATATGCATCTTCTAGAAGTCGAAATCTTTGCCATCAAATTTGTCAATGTGCACTTTCTCATCTTCAGATGCCATTTTCACTTTCACTTCAACCTTCCAAGCTTGCTCTGATACTACTTGTTAGGAATTGTAGTGGAAAAGTGATGTGTTCTGCAAGACTGAAAGCGCAAGATTTAACGTGGAAAACTCTCCCTAAAATGAGAAGAGAAAAACTACAGGGCAATACTGACCAACAATCACTATGTAATCAAGATTACAACTCACACTATCCAGATTTAATTACCCCTAAATCTGGATACCTGTCCCCACATGAGAACAAAGATAGGAAGAACAAAATTACACCCAAACGTGTACAAAATATCCCACTTATCTTTTTCTCCTCACAACACCTATGTTGTTGTAGGGAATCAGACACACAATTGTGTCCTTGCCTGTTGCCACTGCAACTGCTAACTGGGCTGCCTCTGCTCCTGACAAGGTTGTGTGCCTCGCCTGCCAACCAAAAGCTCTCTCCTCCTAAGAGAGCAGATGCACGTCCTCCATTGATCAGACGAACTGTTTTTGTAGTCATTGTCGCAACACCAACGTAGTGCCACCAACTGATGTGCGTCCTCCGCTGGTCGGATACGCCACCATTGTTGATGCACCACCAATGTGTCACTAACTGTTAGCTGCTACTTCGCTTCAAGGCAAAGTCGTTGACCCTCTCTTACCAAAAGAGAGCACCACCAGTTGTTATTATTTTCTAGATCTTCTACCACAAAAGGCACTAACAACAAACAACTGATGGGATGATCCCAACGGCCTCCCACAGAGTCTCTATTTATGGGCCTCCATGACATGTACTCCCACAGAGTCTCTATTTATGGGTCTCCATGACATGTAGTAGCAATTAGAAATCCACTCGAATTTATAGTCCAATTCCTAATCCAATTTCAATGTTGCAAATAGAGATCCATCTTCTCTCCTATTGGATTTAACACCTACTAAGATTGGCAACACAAGACAAATCCTACTCAAGCCCAAATCCAATTAGGACATGGGCCGAAACAATCCTATTCCAACAATCTAAGATGAAGCACCAGGTTGAAGAGGTAGTTCAACCTGTCCATGCCAACAAGCAGACGTGCAACTCCATCTTTTTCTTTGGACCCCTCCTCCTCTACCTCAGCTATCATTCCTGTTTCCTCCGTCGATACCATCTCCACTGCAAAAGGCAGTGGCGGTCAGCAAAAGCACTTCCACTGCAGTCCAAGGTGGCACTCTCGACACTTCTATAATAGAGCAAGATGGCGCCGTAGTGGTCCATCAAAATGGCATCGCCCACCCAGGGAGAGGCAGTTTAAGTGGGATATATATGGCAATTGTTGGGAGAGGAGATGAAGACGAATACTCTGACCGGGATGACAATGGCAGCGGCAGAGACGACAACGGTACCTTGTCAGGGTGTCTCTGTAACATCCCTGACCTGGGTTATTTACTAACCCTAGGTGTTTTTCCTAATGAAGTTGATTAGATTCTTGCTTGTATTTCTTGAAAAGTAATTAAGGTTTTTGAGGAACTTATATTTCATTTTCATTCCTTTTTGAATAATATTGAAACATTGTTTTGTTAATTTTGGACTAATGTGCAAATTACCCAAGTAGAGGGGTTAACTTGCAAATTGCACATAATAAGATGTTCCTCTGATGTTGAGACACCATGAGAATGAATATGATGGAGTGGTATGGTTTCCACAAGCTTGGACATCAAGATAAAGCTTGTAGAGCAATCCTTGTGCATTAAAACCTAGTTTTGGTGTAATGTGCAATTTACCCAAAACCTAGGATTCAACATGCAAAATAACACCTCTAGAGGGTCTCTCATGTTTCTTGGTATCAAGTAAATCAAAGAAAATGAGAGGGGAGCCTCATTTGAATTATCATAGGAGAGAGAATCATGATATTGAAATGATCAAGATTTAAGCACAAATGGCTCTTTAATATAACTTAATGCAAAAAGAAATATATTAATTATGGAGCCCTTCAACTAAAAGTTTGAGGATGAGTTTTTAATAGTTTGGACGAGCTTGTGCCATGATTGGGCACCAAAAAGATCTTGCTTGAAGTGGAAGTTACTCACCTTAATAATATATAATGCAATATCCAATAAAAGGGTGGATATTAATAAACATCTCTTTAAGGTGTTTAGTTTCTTTTCCATTAAACCTTGGATAATGGAGAAGTTTTGCAAGATAGTAGAAGGTGGACACGTATCTAAGAAGTGGAGGAGGACTTGGTGGATATAATTGGGAGATAAAAAGGAAATAATCCTCTTTTTCCATTTTCCTTGAAAACCCATATATATGTATATATATATATGTATATATATGTATATATATATGTATATATATGTATATATATATATATATATATATATCCTTTTTCCAAAACACCAAAGGATCATTTCCTTAGCTTCTTTTCTTCCCAAACTTGCCTTGGCCAACCAAGGGAGAGCTCTGGACCAAAGGAAGGACGACCAAACTAGCTTGGTAAGTTTTGATCATCATCTACCTCGAATTCATGGTGGAAACCATAAAAAAAAGGTTAGATTCATGGTTTTCTTCACACGATTTCCTTTTCTAGCCATCTTGTTCATCCAAAGATTGAAGAACGAACCTTGGACAACTGCTGGAGCTCAATCTACCATTAAAGCTGCAGAGCTTGGAGCTCTGGATCAGTTCTAGAGGTGGGTTTTATAACTCTAACCCTTAAGCATTAGTATTGCACTCTATTTCATAAGAATTGTTGGTTACTTTTCTTCCTTAGACACTTTTGTGTGTTCTTGCTATAACTTCCGTAAAGAACAACAACAGTTCTTGGTTGCTCGTAGGAAGAAGATGATGATGTTAACTTTGATGATTATCCAAAGAAAATCACTTTAGTAAACGGTTTGGTTTTGTTGCTCAAACGATTTCCCAAACCGTTTGGGAGCAAACGGTTTCAAAAACGCTGCTCTAATCCACTCCTACTACGGAAAAATCCAATCTCAGAGTCCAATAGTTCTGACTCTATATTAAGACTCCCACATCCGAAATCGACTTCGACTCCGTTCTTGCTTTCCTATTCAACAAGACCGTTTGGTGGTGTTGACCAAGCGTTGACCATTTGGAGGTGTGATTGAGAATAATGTAGACTAATCACCTATCAATAGTTATCAATTAACTCCAAGTGGTTCACTAATTAAAGGTCCATCAACCATCTAAACCCTAATTGGGTTAATTGCCAATTTTGATAATTGATTGAGGTTGAGACTTGGGTTGAGTGACCCAAACGGTTTCAAAACCGTTTGGGGATCACCCAAACGGTATCAAGACCGTTTGATTACCCAAGACCATTTGGAGGTCTAGGGTCAAGTATGGTTGACCAATTGAAGACCCAAAGGTACTAAGTTGAAGTGCAATCAATTGTTGATTTGGTGATCAACTCAATAATACAATCCCTAATTAGTTGACTTAGTTTTGGGTGTTGACTTGGGCAAATGGTCTCAAGACCGTTTGGAGGTCATCCAAATGATCCCAAGACCGTCTGGGGTCAGGTCATGATCAAATTGGATGATGGTTCAATGGGTTCAAATCAATTAGACTCACATTGATTGATGTTGAAGGGTCATCTATTCCAAACCCTAATCCAATTGATTCAAGCCCTGATTAATGATCAATTGAGGGTCAATTGAGGGTCAAATCAGTTGAAGGTTGACTTAATTAACTCAATTGAATGATGGTGATAGGTCCAATTGATGATTGGTTATATGTATTGAATCGTTGAGGGGATCAACATTGGAAACCCTAATTCAATTTGAGGTGTTGGGACCATACTTGGTCCATGCGGTTTTGAGGTGGTTTGGACCAAACGGTCTCAAGACCGTTTGGGACCAAACGATCCCAAGCTGTTTAGGTTCATGCAGTTTCCAAATCGGTTGAGTTCATGCGGTTTCAAAACCGGTTGAAGTCATGCGGTTTCAAAAGTCAAACTTGGGAAAACGGTCTTCACCTCCTACTTTAGCAAACGATCTTGAAGGTCTACTTTACCAAACGGTCTCAAGGGTAGACCAATACCGCATGGAGGTCCAAACGGTCTTAGACCGTTTGGATGTTTTTAGTCAATACCATTTGGGATTTTGATAGTCAAGATTGTTTGGTGGTTGATTAACCTAAACCGTTTGGGTACTTAAAGTGGTTAAAGAACAAAGTGATTAGTTAATTAATACATGATGTAATCAAAGGTGATTATGGTACTTGCACCTTAATGGAATAGTGTGTTTGAAACCCATGAAGTAATTAAGCCCTAATGAATACAATGGTAATAATATAAATCATGAAGTCAATCCTCTTTTATGATTGAGTTACTTAACCTAATCAAGGTTGAAGTAAACATAATCCTTTAGAGGATGAGAGAGAAAAGATTCCTTATAGGAATGTTAATTAAGTAATAGACTTCCTATATGAAGGAATATCTAATTAGGGTATGATCCTTCATAGTAATATCATGAAACCCTAATTATGATGGTTAATGAATCTTAACCCTAAATTGAGGGTAATAATCGAAGTATCCCTAATGCATGATGATGATTTAATATTAATTTATAATTATGACATGATAAACCCTAAATCAAGGTACGTGAATAGTAAACCCTAAATCAATGTATGTGAATAGTAAACCTTAATTCCAATTAAGGTGAATGAAAGTGTGAAACCCTAATTCTGGGTTATGCTTTATAGTATAAAGTTCTATGATTAGATAATGAAATGAGGAATCATTATTCCCATTTGAGATAAAGGGGTTGGTTAACCCTAATTGAATTAAAATGGGAAACCCTAATCCTAGTAAGGGTATAGTGGGGCAACCTTTGAATAGTAAAGTTATCTTTGTTTTGCATTGTGCTGATATATAAATAATGTGCCTGTTATCATTTGTATTAATCATGCATGTCTTTATGAAATAGTGAGCATAGCCAGGTAAGAGATATGATGCCATATTCATTGAAAGCACTTTATAAGCTTTGAAAGCAATGATATGCTATGTTACCTAATGAGAGGTAACAAAAGAGATTTATAGGCTGTATGAGCCATGTGAAATATCTGCATTGCTACTATCATGTTTATAATGTCAAATGACCTGATGGCAATATGTTACTTGGTAACAAGTGTTTTGATGATTTAAGGGTTTGAACACCCATAATCTTGAATCACAATGATGAGATGGTTAGGGATTGAGATTCTAATGTTAACAAGATATGAAATGAACTTGATTTAATAGTACTCTTTCTTTATAGCCATTGTTTTAATGGTTTATGTTTGAAAACATGCTTGATGCTAAAAGAATGCCATAATGTACTTAAATATTCAAGTATAATGATAGTAGAGCCCTGACCATAGATCCATCATCTTCAGAAGTTGGATGATGGTGAAACAGGTTTTCCTAAGGGAACACCTGGAGAGCATACTTTTGAGTATGTGGGAGTTATGGACGTGAATATCCTTACGTCCTAATGGAGGAATTGATGTGAGATAAACATTTAATTTCTCAATCCTTCATTATATGTAGATGCTGGGATGATGTATCAGTAATCTCCCAATGATGATGTTAATGCTGCATCGATGTGAGATAAACAAGAAATCCCTCGGTGGCAAAGAGAGTACAACATGCCACTGTAACTCTAATAACGAAGTTGCCAGAATACCCTGGAAAGCTATTTTAGCAGAGACACAAGATGTCCTGCATGTTGTTTCTCACACTGACTGAGGAGGATGAGGTCATAGAAACCCGACTCTTCTAATGACCTATGTATTGTACCGATTTCGATTTCGCAATGGTCGGTTGTAGTATGTGTTGGTATGTATGCCCATAGAGCAAGTCATATGATGATTGTAATGGGATACTTTGTAATTGATTTGAATAATAATAAAGGCAATTTCCAATCTATATGTTTAAACTGTTTCTGATATGATGGTGTAACATGATAGATGTCTAAAGATTGTTTTACTCAATGACGTATGCTTTTAGGTTAAGGACCTAAACGATGAGATCATACGGATGTTAAGAGTATACATTCTTGTATAGTCCCTAGTCGGTTGTTATTGTGGAAATAACCATAGACATCAATAACACTAAAGACTAGATTGTGTGTTGGTTGATGACAGAATCTCATTAGTCATGATATAGTGATATCAAACCAAGCACATAGGTACTTGTTAGAGAACAAGGTACCAGACAGACCCACCGTGAGAGTGACACATGGAACCATGACTTGGTAGTCACAGTCAGCTCTCACAGTGATGGTGGTGAGTGTGATTCTTAGACCTGAAATCACTGCACTCAACACATGTCGTTGGGTACACTTTGACATCATCAAACGCAATCCTGAAACATGGGTTGTTATAAAGGTGATGATTGGGTGGCTTTGACACATGGGGCTTTTGAGGGGCGAGTGATAGATATGGGATTTGTCCCTCCTGAGGGAGTTTGATATCCTTGGCCACTTGATGAGTAGGATTGAGAAATGCATGCGCATGCACGTGTGAATCAATATGTGATATTGATGTCATACACATCTCACTCGGTCTACTCTGAGATCAAGGAAAAGAATGAACATTGACAGGATGACTGTTCCATGCCTCGAGTTCATTCTGGATATCAGTGACAAAGGAATTATACATTCACTGTAACACCATTCACGGATTGTAGGATGAAAGTTGTTCTCCAACTTTCTACTTTCACTTGGGTAGCAATGATGTGTGACTAGGCACCGCTCATTGCTTGTGAAGTCATAAGTGTTATGGACTTTCACTGCCAACGTGAAATGGACCTGCAGGGTCACACACATAGGATTCAACCTGGAAGAGGAGTTTTGTCCACAAGCAATGTTTAGATTGATTACTAAAGGAGTTTAGTAGTTCAATTAAACACTCAATTAATCGATAGCTCAATATCATATGGTTCAAGGTGTTGGACGCATTGATTGGAGTATCAGATTGATTGAAATCGCATTTGACTGATTCTGCACAATCTGCACTCCCAACCGATCGGTTCATGTGATGAACCGGTCGGCTGAGGTTGCTGAACCGGTCGGTTCAATTGTTGAACCGATCGACTCATGCACAGAGTGAAACGACCGGTTCAAGTGTTGAACCGATCGGTTCAACTGGTGCAATCGAGCAACTTGGGAAAGTAGGATTGGTGAGAATTTTCCTTTCGTTTCAGTTGCCCAATTCGATTGGGAATAATATTGGTATTCGATACCAATTGGGAAAGAAACAAGGAAAGTCAATCGGGAACCAACCTGAAACCCCAACCGACCGGTTCATGAGTGAACTGATCGGTTCAAGGGTCCCAAACGATCGGTTCATGAGTGAACCGATCGGTTCAGGTCCCCAACCGACCGGTTCACTTGTGAACCGATCGGTTCAGGTCCCCAACCGACCGGTTCACTTGTGAACCGATCGGTTCAGGTTGCGAGACAGTTGCTTTTTGTGTAAAATCCCGAACCCTTCTACTCCTGCTTTAGTCCCGTATTGCCGGGCACAGAGAACCCTGTCCCATGACCCGCCTATATATATAGGGGTATTGGGGGCTTCTCAGAGCACAACTCAGTGCAAGTTGATTGCTCTGCAAAGTTGTCGTTCTCTCTGGTTTTGGTAACCAAGAGAGAGCCCGAGCAAGTGCTTCCCGCAAAGGGAGGTGCAGCAAGGGAAGGACAACTGCAGTTGCAGTCGACAGCAGGAGAGTGTGTTGGCGACCAATACGTCAACAGGAGGGTGCGACTCCTTCCACTTCCTTGTGGGACAAGGAGAGTGGAGTTCCGGGTGGTCCGTGTGGACTACTTCAGAGGCGGGAGGTCACTACCGCTCAGGAGGACAACTGTCATCCGACAGTCCGGTAGGAGGAGGAGTCTTCAGTCCCGGTGCGACCAGGAGCTGCACAGACACCGTCCAAGACCGGAGGTGAAGACCGCGCAAGCCGCGTGGCATTGTCGCCGAGCAAGCCTCGGGACAAGGTATGATTCACAAACCTTATTTCCTATCATATAGATGTCGACGTGATTCCTTTTGTTCCGGGTTTGGGGAGTAAAATTTTTGTTTCCGCTGCTTCTCTGCCTCCCATAAAACCCAACAGTGGTATCAGAGCCAGGTTGACCTCTCTATACTTTAGGATTATCGATGTGATCGATTTTGGTTTGTCGCCTTTATTTATTGCATGCGATGCGAATAATATCGGATTTATACATGTCCAATCCACAAATCCCTAATATACATATATGATATGTAATATTAATGCACTCGATACGCGTCGCCCTTAAATGAGTTTTGTGGTGGATGTGTAGCATGATTATGGCCTATAAACCCCTATATCTGTGTGTGGTTGTTTGTGTGGTTGCTTGCATCTCGGTCTGCGCACCGATTTCCTCTCTCATATTCCTAATGTAACTCGAAATAATTTGAGAGTTCTATTCCTACCTTTGCTCCCCCCGAATGTAGCTCGGGGTTTCTCAATTCAATTGTAAATAGGATAGATTTTATTTCCTGTTATGTCAAAGAACAGCAGACAACCTGAAGACGATCGGTTCAAGGAGTGAACCGATCGGTTGGTGATCCAGACGGCCGGTTCGAGGAACGAGATGAGTGGGTGGCGACCTGAGGAGATGCACGATGACCAGTGAACCGATCGGCTGGAGGCGCCAGTCGATCGTCTGGTGGCACCCGAGCAACCAACCTGATGGCGAGCCGATCAGTCATGGAGATGAGCTGATCAAACCCAGAAAGGCAGGCACAGAATCATCTTGTACATGTTGCATGTGATGTAGACCTAGATGACCGTGATTCCTCTTGGCTCGAGGAATCACATATAGGATGGCCATAATCATTGCTTTTTATCGTTTATGCATGTTTTCTGTGGGATATAGCATGTATATGATATGTACTATATATTGTGGTGATTGGATATGTATATGTATATAAAAACCAAATCCCTCATTAAATATTAAGTTTTAGATGCCTTCCAAATGCGACACACGTGAAAAACTTGATCGACCAAGTGTGGGCACGCCCTAGCGTGGTGCACCGTCTATCTCGTGGAAGCGTGAAGGATGAATGTGTGGGTCTGCCCTAGCAGGGTGCATGTTCATCGTGTTGGCTTTGGGTCGGACTTAACAAGGTGATCTAGATGGGATCTAGTACCTTGAGGCATGGAGATGATCATTGCAAGGAGTTGCATATGACATCTTTCAAGAGTTGCATATGATGCAATTGGCAAGAGTTTCCTACCTGAGAGATCTGAGTTGTGGGTGACAGCCCTAGCTGGTCCATGGCTCAGAGGATTTCAGGATCTTAACCCACTAGAAGATTGTACGCTGCAATCTTCCGAATTGATGGTGAGGGCTATCAATTTGAGTCAAAATAGTGGGAGTGGTAATTAATTAAAGGCCTAATTAACTATCGTCAAATTTTATTCAAATCAAATCAAAAAGGTTTTGACAAATGCAAATTTTCTCTTGTAGAATGGCAAAAGAATCAACTTTTAAAAAGGGCAAATTAATTGAGAATAAATTCCGTAACTGGTTGAGGAATGTGAGAAGTGTTCTGCACAATCCAGATATACCAGGAGCCTTAGAATCCACTCTATGTACGCTTAATGCGTTGGTGAAGAAGAGGGTAGGTAAGGGAGAGAAGTGTTCTCTCGCCAAACTGATTTCTTCTACATGGAGAGGATGGAAGGAACAATGGAAGAAGAAGTCAGAGATAGAGATCTCTACTTCTGGTGTATACGTGATAGAGATTAACTTTACTACTTCTTCGTCATGGGTACTTGATACCGGATGCGGATCTCACATTTGTTCAAATGTGAAGGATCTTAAGAGAAGTAGGCCTTTGGGGAAAGGCGAGGTTGAACTACGTGTTGCTAATGGGGCAAGAGTTGCCTCCAGTGCCGTAGGAACCTATGAGTTAACTCTACCTAGTGGGCTAATAATAGAGTTGAAGAACTGCTATTATGTACCTGCCATAAATAGGAATATCATTTCCGTCTCTTATTTGGACAAAGATGGATTTGAATTTCTTATTAAGAATGGAAAGTGTTCCATTTCTAAAGATGGGATCTTTTATGGCAGTGCCCCTATGTCTTATGGTCTATACTTGATAGACTTGGAGACAAGTGTATACAACGTAAACACCAAAAAGCAAAAACTCAACAACTCAAACAAAACATATCTCTGGCATTGTCGTCTAGGGCACATAAATGAGAAGCGCATTTCTAGGCTCCATAAAGATGGTTATCTAGACTCTTTTGATTATGAATCAATAGAGACATGTGAATCTTGTTTGTTGGGCAAGATGACCAAGACTCCCTTTTCAGGTAAAGGTGAGAGAGCTAGTGATCTATTAGGACTCATACATACTGATGTATGTGGGCCTTTTAGAACTAATGCCAGAAATGGGTATCAGTACTTCATTACCTTCACTGATGACTTCAGTAGGTATGGCTATGTGTACCTGATGAAACATAAGTCAGAAACCCTTGAAAGGTTCAAGGATTTCATGAATGAAGTACAGAACCAGCTTGGTAAAAGTATTAAGGCACTTCGTTCTGATCGAGGTGGAGAATACTTGAGCCAAGAGTTTGAGGACCTTCTGCGAGCCCGTGGTATTGTATCACAATGGACTCCGCCTGGAACACCACAGCATAATGGTGTGTCTGAAAGAAGGAATCGCACATTATTAGATATGGTGCGATCAATGATGAGTTTTGCTGATCTTCCGATTTCCTTTTGGGGTCATGCTCTTGAAACCGCCGCGTTTACACTTAACCGTGTGCCATCTAAATCGGTTCAAAAGACACCATATGAGATATGGTATGGGAAGCGTCCCGTTTTGTCTTTTATGAAGATTTGGGGTTGTGAGGCTTACGTTAGGAAAATGTTTCCTGATAAGCTTGGACCCAAATCCGATAAGTGTTATTTTGTTGGATACCCCAAGGAAACGAGGGGATATTACTTATACCACCCTACTGACAACAAAGTGTTTGTTGCCAGGGATGCTGTATTCCTAGAAAGGGAATTTATTTCCAAAGGAAACAGTGGGAGGAAAGTAGAGCTTGAAGAGGTTCAAGCCCAACAAGAAAACATTGAGCCGGTAGATGTACAAGAGGAAAATGGAGATTCACAAGGTGTTGTGGAATCTCATTCTCCTCAAGTAACACAAGGACCTCGTAGATCTAGTAGGACTCGCCTTGAACCTGAGAGTTTTGGATACCTTGTGACTCACGAAGGTGGAGAGTTGATCATAGATGATGATCCAACTACCTACGTAGAGGCTATGGAGGGACCAGATTATGAGAAATGGCTTGAATCCATGAGATCCGAGATGGAATCCATGTACTCCAACAAAGTATGGACTTTGGTGGAACCACCTGAAGGGGTAAAACCCATAGGGTGCAAGTGGGTCTTCAAGAAGAAGACCGACATGGATGGCAATGTGCAAACTTATAAAGGCAGATTGGTTGCAAAGGGTTTTCGACAAATTCAAGGTGTTGATTATGACGAAACCTTTTCTCCAGTTGCCATGATTAAGTCCATCAGGATCATGCTTGCTATTGCAGCCTACTATGACTATGAGATTTGGCAGATGGATGTTAAAACCGCATTCCTTAACGGGAATATTCATGAGGATGTGTACATGACACAGCCTGAAGGTTTTGTAGATCCAAAGAATGCCAATAAAGTCTGTAAACTGCAAAGGTCAATCTATGGATTGAAGCAAGCATCTCGGAGTTGGAATCTTCGATTTGATGAGGAAGTCAAAGTGTTTGGCTTTATTCAAAATGAAGATGAACCTTGTGTGTACAAGAAGGTTAGTGGGAGCTCGACCGCATTCCTCATATTGTATGTGGATGACATACTTTTGATGGGGAATGATGCCTTAGCCTTAGAGAAGGTAAAGACTTGGCTTGGGAAAACTTTCTCAATGAAGGACTTAGGAGAAGCATCCTATATTCTAGGAATTAAGATCTATAGAGATAGATCTAGAAGGCTTCTCGGACTAAGTCAAAGCACGTACATTGACAAGGTGCTGAAGCGGTTCAGCATGGAGAACTCAAAGAGAGGCAACGTCCCTATGCTACATGGAGTTATCGTCTCTAGAGCTCAATGTCCCCAATCTTGTGAAGAGAGGGAGCGTATGAATGGGATCCCGTATGCGTCAGCCATTGGATCCATCATGTACGCTATGTTGTGCACACGCCCAGATGTCTCGTATGCTCTCAGCATGACGAGCAGGTACCAGTCAGATCCCGGGGATGCTCACTGGACAGCCGTGAAGAACATCCTCAAGTACTTGCGAAGGACTAAGGATCAGTTTCTTGTGTACGGCGGCGAGGAAGAGCTGGTTGTAAAGGGTTACACCGATGCAAGCTTCCAAACCGATAAAGATGATTACAGATCGCAGTCAGGATTTGTGTTTTGCCTTAATAATGGAGCTGTGAGCTGGAAGAGTTCCAAGCAAGAAACAGTTGCCGATTCTACTACAGAGGCCGAGTATATTGCTGCTTCGCATGCAACAAAGGAGGCTGTGTGGATCAGGAAGTTCATTTCTGAACTTGGAGTAGTTCCCAGTAGCTGTGATGCAATTGAGCTTTATTGTGACAATAATGGAGCTATTGCACAAGCTAAGGAGCCCAGATCACATCAGCGGTCCAAGCACATACTGCGGCGCTTCCATCTCATACGAGAGATCGTACAACGAGGAGATGTGAAGATTTGCAAAGTACCAACTGAAGACAACATAGCTGATCCACTGACTAAGGCCCTTTCTCAGCAGAAGCATGATGGTCATGCTAGGTCACAAGGACTACGTTTCCTTGGTGACTGGCTCTAAGTGCAAGTGGGAGTCTGTTGGTATGTATGCCCATAGAGCAAGTCATATGATGATTGTAATGGGATACTTTGTAATTGATTTGAATAATAATAAAGGCAATTTCCAATCTATATGTTTAAACTGTTTCTGAGATGATGGTGTAACATGATAGATGTCTAAAGATTGTTTTACTCAATGACGTATGATTTTAGGTTAAGGACCTAAACGATGAGATCATATGGATGTTAAGAGTATACATTCTTGTATAGTCCCTAGTCGGTTGTTATTGTGGAAATAACCATAGACATCAATAACACTAAAGACTAGATTGTGTGTTGGTTGATGACATAATCTCATTAGTCATGATATAGTGATATCAAACCAAGCACATAGGTACTTGTTAGAGAACAAGGTACCGGACAGACCCACCGTGAGAGTGACACATGGAACCATGACTTGGTAGTCACAGTCAGCTCTCACAGTGATGGTGGTGAGTGTGATTCTTAGACCTGAAATCACTGCACTCAACACATGTCGTTGGGTACACTTTGACATCATCAAACGCAATCCTGAAACATGGGTTGTTATAAAGGTGATGATTGGGTGGCTTTGGCACATGGGGCTTTTGAGGGGCGAGTGATAGATATGGGATTTGTCCCTCCTGAGGGAGTTTGATATCCTTGGCCACTTGATGAGTAGGATTGAGAAAGGCATGCGCATGCACGTGTGAATCAATATGTGATATTGATGTCATACACATCTCACTCGGTCTACTCTGAGATCAAGGAAAAGAATGAACATTGACAGGATGACTGCTCCATGCCTCGAGTTCATTCTGGATATCAGTGACAAAGGAATTATACATTCACTGTAACACCATTCACGGATTGTAGGATGAAAGTTGTTCTCCAACTTTCTACTTTCACTTGGGTAGCAATGATGTGTGACTAGGCACCGCTCATTGCTTGTGAAGTCATAAGTGTTATGGACTTTCATTGCCAACGTGAAATGGACCTGCAGGGTCACACACATAGGATTCAACCTGGAAGAGGAGTTTTGTCCACAAGCAATGTTTAGATTGATTACTAAAGGAGTTTAGTAGTTCAATTAAACACTCAATTAATCGATAGCTCAATATCATATGGTTCAAGGTGTTGGACGCATTGATTGGAGTATCGGATTGATTGAAATCGCATTTGACTGATTCTGCACAATCTACACTCCCAACCGATCGGTTCATGTGATGAACCGGTCGGCTGAGGTTGCTGAACCGGTCGGTTCAATTGTTGAACCGATCGGCTCATGCACAGAGTGAAACGACCGGTTCAAGTGTTGAATCGATCGGTTCAACTGGTGCAATCGAGCAACTTGGGAAAGTAGGATTGGTGATAATTTTCCTTTCGTTTCATTTGCCCAATTCGATTGGGAATAATATTGGTATTCGATACCAATTGGGAAAGAAACAAGGAAAGTCAATCGGGAACCAACCTGGAACCCCAACCGACCGGTTCATGAGTGAACCGATCGGTTCAAGGGTCCCAAACGATCGGTTCATGAGTGAACCGATCGGTTCAGGTCCCCAACCGACCGGTTCACTTGTGAACCGATCGGTTCAGGTTGCGAGACAGTTGCTTTTTGTGGAAAATCCCGAACCCTTCTACTCCTGCTTTAGTCCCGTATTGCCGGGCACAGAGAACCCTGTCCCATGACCCGCCTATATATATAGGGGTATTGGGGGCTTCTCAGAGCACAACTCAGTGCAAGTTGATTGCTCTACAAAGTTGTCGTTCTCTCTGGTTTTGGTAACCAAGAGAGAGCCCGAGCAAGTGCTTCCCGCAAAGGGAGGTGCAGCAAGGGAAGGACAACTACAGTTGCAGTCGACAGCAGGAGAGTGTGTTGGCGACTAATACGTCAACAGGAGGGTGCGACTCCTTCCACTTCCTTGTGGGACAAGGAGAGTGGAGTTCCGGGTGGTCCGTGTGGACTACTTCAGAGGCGGGAGGTCACTGCCGCTCAGGAGGACAACTGTCATCTGACAGTCCGGTAGGAGGAGGAGTCTTCAGTCCTGGTGCGACCAGGAGCTGCACAGACACCGTCCAAGACCGGAGGTGAAGACCGCGCAAGCCGCGTGGCATTGTCGCCGAGCAAGCCTCGGGACAAGGTATGATTCACAAACCTTATTTCCTATCATATAGATGTCGACGCGATTCCTTTTGTTCCGGGTTTGGGGAGTAAAATTTTTGTTTCCGCTGCTTCTCTGCCGCCCATAAAACCCAACAGTATGAGCGGTATACCTCATCTCCTCAGGGCATAAGTATGTTTGTAAAACGTAATCAGCCGTGTAGCATAATTGCTTAGGTTGAACTACGAGAAATAATGATTGATGATATATTGTTTATTATGTCCTAGTTGGATAAATAATATACATATTCTTCATATTCCTTATTGATTAAATGACTTGCTATGCAATCAAAGTTATAATTGAAATGATTGCTTAGAGGATATTGCGCTATTTAGTTTATTCAATGATTTACCTACTATTGAATATTTATAATCCTTTTGCTCAGTGTTGTTATATTATCCGCTATAACAATGCTTTTGACAGAGAGTTATAACTCTCGCTGGGATAATTTTCAAATGTCTCACCTCGTGAGATTCAACTTTTTAGGTAGACGCCGAGGAAGGAGAAACCCTTCAGTAGGTGAGCAACAACAGCAACAACAACAACATCAAGGACAACAGTGATCCTCAGGTGGAGACATTGTCTGTCAAATCTTGTATATAGAAAGTCCTATGTGTCGTCTCTGTACTCTCAGGTCCTAGGAGTCAGTAGATAGTTTGTTATAGTTCTGAGATTTTTGGCTTAATAACTCAAGATTTTTGTATACTACTTTGTACAGTTTAACAGAGCAGTCAATGTTATGACTCTCGAGATGAGTTGATACAGAGATGTACTCATGAATCAATTTGTAAACAACTTACCTTGTTTCTTTATGAAAACAGTTTTACAGTTGTGGTTCTCTTTACAAAAAGTTTTAAAATTTAGTGATTTTCAGTAATTCCGCTGCTAACTAATCGCTTCCGCATCGCTAATAATCTGCTTCCGCATTAGTTAATCTTGTTTTCGCGAGACGGACGCCACAGTCTCAGTGGGATCCACGGAGGCCGACTGCGGTGTGATTGTAGGTTGAAGACAAAGTAAGGAGGCGTCATCAGAGGTCGCATAGATAGGGCACGTTTGATTTGTTGTATTATGCCATATTAGATTGCATTTTTGTGTCCAACATCCAGAATATTAGGTTTGATTTCATGGAGCTGGAATAATCATGAAATCTTGCATCTGCAATCACTAGCGTAAGTGCCGAATATCAATCTCCTTCTCAAAACTGCCGGATGCCAGGCTCCCGCTCACGCCTAGCTCGGCTCTGTCGTTAGGTGACTGCTGTCAAGGTATTATTTTGGAACTTTCTACAGGCCTGCGGTCCCTACCCACCTCTCACCCTTTCCGCATGACTGTACCATCGTAGCTTAGGTCTTCGAACCCCGCGTGAGCACTCCACCAAGGGCACGTCTGGTTAGCAAGATTTACTGAAATCTTGTATTCTGTCCATCCTGCATTACTAAAATGTTGCATTCTCAAAATCCTGCAAAGTAAAATTTTATGTT
This sequence comes from Alisma plantago-aquatica, assembly GCA_963693085.1. Classification (NCBI taxonomy): domain Eukaryota; kingdom Viridiplantae; phylum Streptophyta; class Magnoliopsida; order Alismatales; family Alismataceae; genus Alisma; species Alisma plantago-aquatica. Next base: position 1,314,245,187 of record OY856412.1, on the reverse strand, counting down.
TGGTTTGTTGGATTTTATAAGTGTGAGATTTATTTTTTCTACCATCTTGCCCATGATGGATTTTGGCGTCCGGGAGAATTTTGATGAAGACTAAAATGCGAGATTCCTATTATGTCTGAAAATCACGGGATTAATCTCATTTCTCCAATCCTACAAACCAAACATAAAATTTGCTGAATTGAAGTTCAATTTACAATCCAATACGGTAAAATCCGGATAACCAAACATGCCCCAAAACCAAATATAATAACGTGATGTTGCTGGGTATCCGAACTGCATCATTTTCGTAGATATGTATTAGTTAAATGCAGGATATGCCCTATTGGAGAAGCAAATGAGTACCAGGATCATGCCCATGCAGCATACTTATAATGCTAACAAGAGCGTAGAGGCCTCATCATCTACAGAATCGACCACACCTATTGCTAGTAGCGGCGATGGCTTCACCTTCTTTTAAGTCTGCGGTGAAACATTATTCACAAGCTCTATTGTCGGTTCCAGCTCTACCGTGTAAGCACGAACGGTGTTTTTTTTTAAATATTTATCACATCTTATACGAATGGTGTTTGTTGGTTAACTTGAGAAAGTCTGAGATGATGATCAGAATTGACGCATGCCGCTATCTTTTTTCAATTTTAAAACCACACGTGGTTAGGAGAAAATCCAGTCTCGGGAGTCCGTGGATTCCCGATAATGAAAATCCAGTCTCGGGTGTCCATAGCCTATTCAGGTGGGCGTTTATACTGCATCTCGTTGGTTTCGCAGGGATAATGAATGGATGGACCAAGAACGGTCTGTTCCCATTCTTTTCCCACATCCATTTATTTGTTACCTGAAAGCTGATTGATCTCTTCCTTTCACCACCATCGAGAAGTCCAGAAGGCGGTGTCTAGGATTGGCCCCGAGCTAGAGGCTGTGCATCTGCCATGGAATCGTCACCCAATGAACAACAACATCGGTCGCGACAACAAGCATAAATAGTAGAAAAATTCTACACATAACACCTGACCTACCCGCTGGCCTACCCGGTACTCGGGAATAGGTGATTTTTAATTAGTCCAAGCATGCAGCCGTTTTTTATACTATTACCCATGTAAAAATATGTAAAATACATGCAAGGTACATATACTTTGTCAACTCCATGCAACAGTCATGCAAATAACAGATATCAATCCACTATAGCTTATAAAAAAATCTATTGTATATTTATCCCCACTGTAGATTATGTAAGTATTGTACCTACAATAAATACATATACATTCACAAATGAATTTGAGAGGTACTGTACTTATATTTGACAAACTGGGTTAAAAATTAATAGTTGGGTACAATACTTATAGATGCATTTTATAGTTGATTATGGACCATATGTGCACTATATTTTTGTAAAAAAATTATGTCCAGGTGAAAAATGTTGTTATTGGATTTCGTAGGTATTGTACTTATGCTTCCAGATCAGTTATACAATTATGCTTGATTTTGTAATTTGTTAAGTACTGTACTTATGCTTGGTTTTTATAATTTGGTAAGTATTGTACTTATATTTGAAAAAATTGAGTTGGAATTAACAAGTGCGTGCTGTACTTATTTTGCATGGATTCCGTAAGTACTGTACTTATGTCCAAATGACAAATGTTACTACTGGATTCTGTAGGTACTGTACTTATGCTTCCAGATCAATGTTGCTATTGGATTCCGTAGGTACTGTACTAATACGGGAATGCATGTGGATGGATTAGAACGGGAGAGAATAATTACAAGAGAAAAAATGAATTAATATACTTTGCATGGACTTTGTATGAGTATTAATACTCTGAAGAGAAGAGTGGAGAGACATACTGTGCCATTCTCTGCACTTTGCATGGACTTTGTATGAGTATTAATACAAAGACAACTGCAAATGCTGCAGATGTATTTTCCCAAAAAACGAGTGAGAACCCGGGGGTAAGGGGGACTGTGTGTAGCGTAACTCTAAATAGTACAACAACGACAAACAGGAAAAGTAGATCACCGCCGGAGATCTACAACCTCTTGGCGTGGCCAAGGTACAATAATAGGATGATAGATCACTACCATAAATTGAGGTATAGATGACATTTAAACATGTGACGTTTAAGCAAAAAGATGACATGACTACTTGTCACCAAAAAATATATATGTCACCTATTAAGGGTGGTCTTTGTGCTATGTAACCTATGTGGAATGAACAGTCACTTAGTAATTTTTTCAGACTAAAAAAACTAACAATGCATAACAACATAAATCATCACCCATGTAATAAAAAATCACTTATATTGATATCACCTTTTTCTGAAGTTACAAAACACATGCACTAATGTCACATATTTCAAATTATACACCTTTTTGTACATACACAAACATAACTTAGTTGTACTTTTCAATAGAGTATGGAAGTCTAAAAGTATACACAAGTTTTGAAAGTCAACTTTATTGTTATTGGTAAATAGATTGTTACATAGGGGAGGACAAGGCCTTGCCCCGTGCATCTATAAGAAATCATATTTTTATTCAGCTGATCATCCTATTATAGGCGTGCTTAGCTATAAAGATCGAGGTGGTTTATTTTTGTTGAATTCAGCTGCATATTATATTTAGTATTGATGGTTGATTTCTATTAAATTCAACTACATATTATATTTGGTAATAAGCTCCAAAGCTACTGTTTTTTGTCCTTGAATTCGATGTATATTTTCATAGTTGCATCAACGGATTATAACCGATCTCTACATTATAATGTAACCAACTGATCTTTTCTGAAGCAAAACTGTAGCTTAGACTTTGACCAAGCCAACAACAAGTGCTCGGCCACAAGTACATCACTTGACCCAACTCTCGTGCAACTAGTTCTTCTCCAACATGATTTTCACTCTCGAACATGGATATGTATATCTCTTCTTCTGCCCTCACACACTCCATTAGTACATGTACTAAGTGACTAACTGGTCTAGCAGTCTCCAGATAAAATTAGGAGCTTGGTGTAGATTCCCATAATTGCACCAGTTAAAAAGAACATATCTCCTACTTGATGATAACGTGATCAACTCATCTACTCTTTTGAAATAAAAACTCTAGCTCAGACTAAGGCCGCCTATCTCTCATTCCGGTTGATCCTTTTCCTGCATGATGTTCACCTTCAAACATGAATATATTTATATATATATATATATATATATATATTGGTCAGTAAGCGTGCAATATATATATATATATATATATATATATATATATATATATATATATATATATATATATATATATATATATATATATATATATATATATATATATATATATAGGCCGTTCATTCATTGCCCGCGCGGGTAGCCTGGATTTTGCTACCCGGCAGCCAAAAAAGTAACTATTCTGGCCAGAAAAGTAACCCTGCTATCAAAAAAGTAACTATATTGATAAAAAAAAGTAACTATGCGACTAAAAAAGTAACTCTGTACAAAATATACAACAGATATATATATATGTATCCGTGTTTTAAAATCTATTGTTGCAAATGTAACTATCTATGCACGAAACTTAGCAGTTTGCAAGGTAAAGTAACCCTCTACATGTCAAAAGTAACCAACTTGAAAAAAATTAACCAAAATGGTGGGCGGGTAGCTACCCGCACGGGCAATAAAGATAGGCCCATATATATATATATATATATATATTCTTTTGTCCTCACACAACTCTATCAGTACCTGTATCGAGTGGCCAACTAATCTCACAGTCTCTAACTAAGAAGATTGATTTCTTGCTTGTGATCCCAACCAACAACACACTATAACATATATAGATGGAACATCATCCAAATCTTCCATTAGGTCACCTAAAATGAAGGAAGGGAAAGTTCATTGTGAGTAGTAGGTCAACACCAAATAACTTGGTGCATGTGCCATATCCAGGATCCGTATAGTAATAGAGATATGCAATGCAATATGTGATACCTAAAATTACAGAAGGGAAAGTTCATTGTAAGTAGTAGTTCAACAACAAATAACTTGACACATAATTCCATATCCAGGATCTCTCTATACACTAATAGAAATATGCAATGCAGTACACAATCTGTCTAAATAATGATAGAGATATGCAACATTGTATGCACCAAGATACATATATTACATTATGACGACTAGTGAAAAGCTTCTTAAATTTTACCCAGTCATGGAAAGAGAGCAAGACCCATTAGCATTAATTTCCCATCCACTCGTTCAACAAGCACGCCCCGAATATCCAGCCACTCCTCAAAATACACCTTATTCTTCTACCTTTCACTTATTTCTCTCATTCTTCCAAAACTAAAGATCAATACCTCAACCTGACCGAAGTAATACATTATTTTAGAGAAGTAATCATATAAGTATTGGCATAGGAGCATTCAAATAAGATGATGATAGTAGACTTGGAGACTATAGATACAGTTTCATATTCCGTCTACAATATAGGTAGTGGCCATATTGTTGTAGCTCACACCCAATTGGATCGAAGTCCTTCAACACCTCTTTGAGTAGCTTCCTCTGGTAACATTGAGAAATTAGAGGTCTTCTTTTAAAGCTGATGACATGGATTCTGCATAAAAAAACACTTTCTTGGACATCCACTTGGCCCATATATCATCACAATATGTTTTAGATGAATAAATCACAAACAACTCTACCTGATATTGATTTCCATCTTTTTCTTTCACTATGCCCTTTTGTTTCTTCCTTGTGTCTAAATATAGTAGGTTGGATAGAATCATGGAGCCACACATTTAACCAGCTACAGGCCCCCGTGATGCCTTAGGTTCCTAGATTAACATGTAATGGGTCAATCATCTGACTACATCGTGGATCTATCCATTTACATTTGCAACTCTATGTGCAACTCCAAAGAGTATCTGTAACCTGGAAAAATGGAATGGGTTAAGGATTCTGAAAACACATTGTTATGACTTACAAGAACACAAATGATATATGTAATACACACATATGTGTGTCTGTACTCATTACCATGACCACATGCTCAAACATGGAGTGTCAATGCTCATCCTAACATCATACTCCCACCATACTATATAATACATACTTCTAATGAGGAATTCCTAATTTTAGTGTGACATGAAGAATTGAATAAAGTTTAAAAAACCAATCATCCTCATGATTCTTATGCTCTTGTAAATCCTAGTAATAAAAAGTGGGTTTCATTGCTCACCTTGGAGATGTCCCAAAGATGAATTTGAGAAAACATTATTAGGATCATTCTTAAATAAAAACAATGGTTCATATTGTCAAGTATCTACATTGTAATTGTGCCATATACATGTTTCCTTTACCACATGCCAACTGTTCATATATTTAGGAAGGCCATCACCGGTAGGGCCCACTACAAAACAAAAACCAACACAATCAACTGAAACTATGAAATATGATTGTTAGGAATAGAGATAGAAGAGAAAAAACATTTTTTATTATAAACTGGATTTGTAGTTACTATAATATCAACTAAATTTGAGTACTATAATTGAGGATAAATAATATATTATTCTCTATATTAGATGATAATATTAGTTTCAACAAGATTTGATTTATAATAGACTTTGGAAGCAATGACTGCTGATAGAAGTAAATCCTGAATAGAAATACATGGAAATATAAAGGGAGTATATTTTTGTAAGACTAAAAGACAATAACTTGTATCATATTACTTGTAGACTGGAGCATCATGGTAATCACTAGTAGAATCATATGGACTTCCAAAGTAAATCTGAAGTTCGTCCGACCTAATATTGTGTCAATATGGATGTCGAGGGCTATAGTGCTCATATTAAAAATAGTGGGTAAGGGGAGAAACAAAAATTATATTTAACTAATCGAACAAGTACGATTTTGAAAGACTGTCACCCTATTCTAAAATCAGAAACAAAGTTTTGTAAAAAGAAAAAAAGATTGGTAAAATTTCCTTTAAAGTAGAAAGTACCAACAAGAATACCACTAGGAACAAGATGCCAACCACCCTTACACTCCAATTCATGGTCCAAAATCTAACATTATAAAAAGAGTTGGATGCGATCTACTCAAAATAGAACCCTTTGTAGGGGAAAATTAGTGCACACTATTTTTTCAACCATGTAAGACATGTTCTAAATTTATATGTTCATTATGTGTACAAGATCGACCTTCAGATAGACAGGAAAAGGAGTGTCCTTCTAGGGTCAAGCGAGAGATTTTTGGTTGCACATCACCCAGGGAACAATTTTATTCAAAGAGGTGATGGAATCTCATAAGTTCATATGTTCCTCTAACACGTCAGGAAGATCAATGATTGCCACAAAACTATGAAAAAGAGTGCCAAATAAGTGTTGTTATGTTCTTATAGTAGTAGACACATGTACAAATGAACGAAAAATATCTTGTATTCATGAAAAAAGGAAGTTAAGGAGTCATTTAAATACTCCTTTATGTGTTTAAATTAAGTGTTAGTTTGGCTTACTTAACTAGAAAGAAAGGAAGAGAAGACAAGAGAGAACTACAACTAAGATTGTAGTAGTACCTCGAGAAGAACTAATACACATGTAGAAAATAGATATACAATATGAATCACTTGCTGCCAAGTTTTCATACCCGACCCAGAGGTTGACCCGAAAGAGGTCTTGGGTCCCGGTTCTCTGGTTCAACCGCTGGGTCAACCCGGTTGACCCGGTGACATCACCATGAAATAATATATATATATATATATATATATATATATATATATATATATATATATATACATACTTGTATATACATAATACACATGTATATTAATAGCACCCATGTGGGGATACATATTAAGTTATTAACCGTGCAATTATGGAATAACAAAAACACACTAACTATTAGTAATTTAGAATAATGCACACGTATAACTAGAGAAACTTAATCGATAATTGGCATGACATATTATGTCTAAAATGAAAAGACAAATTAACATGTAAGTGAACTTGTAAAATTTGTGATAGAATTGAATAGCCAGGAAATCAGGGAGAAGTTTAAGATGAATATTGAAGAAAGATAGTGGAGAATCTAACATGGAAGAGAAGAAACCTTGATATTAGAGGAGAATACATCATTAGTGAACGTTTCATAATGGGCAACACATAAGGTAATAGGACTTCATCCAGTCAACAATCATCACGCAGCCCACAACTCTTTTCAAATCCCACCAATAGAGCCTTTTATGCCGCTAGAACATAGTTCCTAACTAGCTACATTAGATAGAACAACCACACACTAAACACACAAGGGGAAGAGGATAAGGAACGAGATGAGAAGGACAAAGGACAAGAGAAGAGGGAGAGAGGTGGGGGACGTAGGACTTATCCGTGACCAAGACAAAGTAGGGGAGAGTTGTTGGGAGAGATATTGAACCCAATCAAAGCGGCATCAGTGAATAAGAGAGCATCTTGTAGAGGAGTCGGGGCCTCAATATGCAATGTTGAAGAGGGAGGGATGCATAGCTTGAGGCAGCACTAAAGGGGGAGAGAACGAGGCCCGTCAGAAGCAATGAGATGTCTCATCAGTGACATGGAGAGGCTAGGTTGTTGACGCAGGTGGTTGTGCTTGCCGCAGCCCTAGCCAACAAGAAGGGGGTCGAGGGAGCGCATGGCGAGAGAGAGCGAGAGTCGGGGAGCACATAGATTCAGAGGCCGTGACACTAGTCGTTGCCTTGGTTAAACTCTACCAATGACCATCACCCGTTGGACATGGATTTGGACTCCTTATTGCACATTAAGGCTGAGGCATCAGTCGCTGAGACTTCAATGACGGCGAAACCCATCATTGTCTTAGCGGAGAGTGTAGAAATACAACTGGTAGTAACCAGAAAATGGGGAAAGAAGTGCAAAGGGAGAGGAGTCTAGTGGTACGGGTTATGTGAGACCAGAAAATGGGGGAAGAAGTGCGATAGGTGGCTGTAGCAGGGAGTGCACAGGGAGGAGTGCGATTGGGAGGATTTCGTGCACTGATGGGAGTTTTAGCGGCACATGGGTGTTTCAAGGGTGTGAAGTTTAGAGTTGACGTAGGTCGGACCAAGGCTCAGACCAGGGCTCAGACTTTTTTGAAAGAGAACGCTGGCTATTTATTCATCTCACCTATATGTAGCGCACACTATAAAGGAGGTTAACATGTGTTATAAGAAAATACATAATTGAACTAGGAAATTTTGAAAAAAGTAAATTACTTTGATGGAGGAGGCTCTCACTGGGGTTTGTGTCAGCCTTGATGAAGGATTATCTCACTATAGTTTGCTCTGTCTTCTCTATAACCCTCTCAAGTTTGTTGAGCAGTGACCTCTGACCCCCTACTCCTTATCAGGGTGTGTTGCTACCTTCTTTCCTTGACTATCCCCTCTCTAGACGTCCCTAAACCTATTGACAATTGAAGTTTGGAGGCAGTAGGAAGGTTGGAAAAACCTCTATTAGATAGGGTTAGAGTTTGGAGGGAGTATCCATCCACCTCCAAAGTTACGAGACTTTCTCCAAGATGGTAGAAAAATTCGTGTTTTTGGAGGGATGCTCGAAATGGAAAAGATACATGTTGGACTTGTCGACGGTATTGATGTTGATTGGTGTTGTAGAGAATATTCTATCAACAACAATGGTCTTGTATGTGGGCATGGAATACTATTTCATAAACAACCATCTGATGGATCGTGTGAGACCTGATGAATATGTATCACTCACCGAGTATGTGATGGAATGGGACACAAACCTTTTGGTGCTTTGAGGTAATAGTCAAAAATCTTCCTTGAAGGAAGAGACTATGATGGAATGAAAACTAAAGAACCTCCTATGCAACTGTTCCCCCTGCGAGCCACCTTGACCGGGCCCGAAAAATCACATTCGACCATCATTCCTATCCCTGTGGCTCAAAACTTGAGACACCAACCTGCCCATGTGCCTAGGGCTTGAAACTCTCACTTACTAGACTTGTAGCTCTCACATGTTGTGCTTGAAACACTCACTTTTGGGGTTTGAAACACTCTCTTACGAGTGTTGCGACACTCAATTATGGAGCTTGCAACTCTTGCTAGCTAGGCTTGCAACGCTCACTTGTATGACTTGTTGATCTCTCTTGTGGGGCTTGTATCACTTGCCACAACCCATATCATGATAGTGTCCTCTCACAGGAACACCATGAAAATGCATTTGTGAGGAGCTAGGACCCATACCATGAGAGTGTCCTTTCACAAAAACTCTCTAGAAATTCATATGAAAGGATCCATGGTCCATATCATTATAATGTCCTCTCATAACACGTCTCTAGAAATGTATTTTTGAGGTCTCATGGACCATATCCTGAGAGTGTCCTCTCATAAAAATTCCCTAGAAATGCATATGTAAGGATCCATGGCCCATATCGTGACAATATCCTCTCAGAACACATCTCTAGAAATGTATTTTCCAGGTGTCATGGCCCATAACATGATAGTATCCTCTCAAAATAAGTCCCTTAAAAATGCATTTGAGAGGAATGTCATGATAGTGTCATCTCACAACAAGTACTTGGACATGTGGGAGGATACAAGGGTCATATCATGAGAGCATCCCCTCACCGCAAGTCCCTAAAAATGCATTTGGGAGGAATCATGGCCCATATCATGAGAATGTCCTCTCATAGAAAGTCCCTAAAAATGCATTTGTGAGGAGTCATTGCCCATATCATGAGAATGTACTCTTGTAGAAAGTCCCTCAAAATGCATTTTTGAGGAGCTAGGGGCCCATATCATGACAGTTTTGTCTCACAGTAAGTCCATGAAAATGCTTGTGGGAGGATCAAGGACCCATATTAGTGTAGTTTCATCTCACAATAAGTTCGTAAAATTTGTTTGATTGGAGACATGTATAAATGCAATGTGCTCTTAGATTTTCATACATGAAACATGTATGAGTCTGGGGATGATCAGAGCATGACTAGGTCTAATTTGAGGAGATTAGGTATACTTTAAGAAGAAACATAGACAATAATGATAGTGTCCTCTCATATCAAGTCCCTTAAAATGCATTAGGGACGATCCATGGCCCATATATTGATAGTGTCCTGTCACAGTTAGTCCCTGAAAATGCATTTAGGTGAACTTTGAGCCCATATCATGACAATATCCTCTCACACCAAGTCCCTGAAAATACATTTGGGAGGTGCCATGGAACATATCATGATAGTTTCATCTCACAACAAGTCCTTAAAGATGCATTTGGGAAGTTCCAGGGCCCATATCATGACAATAGTCATTCATAACAAGTCCCTAACAATGCATTTTAGAGGAGCCACGACCCATATCATGATAGTGACCTCTCACAAAAAGTCCCTTCAAACGCATTAGGGAGGATCCATAGCTTATAAATTGACGGTTTCCTCTCATCGTAAGTCCCTAAAAATGCATTTGGGTGAAGTTTGGTCCCATATCATGACATTGTCCTCTCACACCAAGTCCTTGAAAATACACTTGGGAGGTTCCACGACACATATCATGAGAATGTCCTCTCATAGCAAGTCCTTGAAAAGCATTTGTGAGGAATCATAACCCGTATCATGAGAATGTCCTCTTACAAAAAGTCTCCCAAAATGCATTTGTGAGGAGCTAGGGGCCCATGTCATGACAGTTTCCTCTCACAATAAGTCCATGAAAATGCTTCTGGGAGGATCTAAGACCCATATCATTGTAGTGTCATCTCATAATAAGTCCCTAAAATTGGTTTGATTGGAGACATGTATAAATGCAATGTGCTATTAAATCTTCATACCTGAAACATGTATGAGTCTGGGGACGATCAGAGCACAAATGGGACTAATCTGGGAAGATTAAGTATACTTTAAAAAGAAACATAGACAATGATGATAATGTCCTCTCACAAAAAGTCTCTTTAAATACATTATGGAGGATCCATGTCCCATATATTGATAGTGTCCTCTCACAGTAAGTCCCTGAAAATACATCTGGGTAAAGTTTGGGCCCATATCATGACAATATCCTCTCACACCAAGTCCTTGAAAATACATTTGGGAGGTTCCATGGAACATATCATGATAGTTTCATCTCACAACAAGTCCTTAAAGATGCATTTGGGAAGTGTCAGGGCCCATATCACGACAATTGTCATTTCAAAACAAGTCCCTAACAATGCATTTTGGAGGAGCCACGATCCATATAATGATAGTGACCTCTCACAACATGTCCCTTGAAATGCATTAGGAAGGATCCATAGCCTATAGATAGTGTCCTCTCTCCCTACGTCCCTAAAATGTATTTGGGTGAAGTTTGGGCCCATATCATGACAAAACCCTCTCACACCAAGTCCTTGCAAATACACTTGGGAGGTTCCACAACACATATAATGATATTTTCCTCTCACAACAAGTCCTTCAAAATACATTTAGGAGGTGCCATGTCCTATATCATGATAGTGTCCTCTCACAACAAGTCCCTAAATGTAACATCCCTGAACTGGGTTATGTACTAACCCTAGGTGTTTTTCCTAATAAATTTGATTAGTTGCTTGCTCTTATCTTTTTAAAAGTAATTAAGATTTTTGAGGAACTTATATTTCAATTTCAGTCCTTTTTGAATAATGTTGAAACATTGGTTTGTTGACTTTGGACTAAAGTGCAAATTACCCAAGTAGAGGGGTTAACTTGCAAATTACACATGATAAGATGTTCCTATGATGTTGAGACATCATAATAATGAATACGATATAGTGGTATGGATTTCACAAGCATGGGCACCAAGATAGAGCTTGTAGAGCAATCCTTGTGTATTAAAACCTAGTTTTGGTGTAATGTGCAATGTACCCAAAACATAGGGTTCAACATGCAAAATATCACCTATAGAGGGTCTCTCATGTTTCTTGTCATCACTTAGAGCAAAGAAAATGAGAGGGGATCCTCATTTGAATTATCATGGAAGAGAGAGAATCTTGATATTGAAATAATCAAGATTTAAGCACAAATGGCTCTTTAATATAAATTAATGCAAAAAGAAAATAAAGTAATTGAGGAGCCTTCAAACAAAAGTTGGTGGATGTGTTTATAATAGTTTTTACAAGCTTGTTCCATGCTTGGGCACCAACAAGATCTTGGTTGAATTGGAAGTTATTCACATTAATTTAATATAAAGCAATATTCATTAAAGGATGAATATTAACACATAACTCTTTAAGATGCTTAGTCTTTTCCTTTAAACCTTGGATAATTGAGAAGTCTTGAAAGTTTTTAGAAGGTGGCCACATAGCCAAGAAGTGGAGGAGGACTTTGTGGATATATTTGGGAAATAAAAGGAAATAATCCTCTTTTTCCGTTTTCCTTGAAAACCCATAAATATATATAGACGTCCTTTTTCCAAAACACCAAAGGATCATTTCCTTAGTTTCTTTTCTTCTCAAATTTGCTTTGGTAGAGCTCTAGATCAGAGGAGGTATGTCCAAACTAGCTTGGTAAGTGTTGATCATCTCCAACCTCGAATTCATGGTGGAAACCATAGAACAAGGTTAGATTCATGGTTTTCTCCACACAATTTCCTTTTCTAGCCACCTTGTTCATCCAAAGATTGAAGAACGAACCTTCAACAACTGCTGGAGCTCAATCCACCATTAAATCTACGGAGTTTGGAGCCCTGGATAAGTTCTAGAGGCGGGTTTTATAACTCTAACCTTTAAGCTTTGCTAATGCATGTATCTCCTTAATAATCGTTGGCTATTTCCTTCTTTGGTATTGTTTTGGTTAATTGCTATAACTTCCGTGAAGAACAACAACAATTCTTGGTTGTTCTTAGGAAGAAGATGATGATGTTAATTTTGATGATCATCCAAAGAAATTAACTTTAGCAAACGATTTGGTTTGTTGCTCAAATGGTTTCCCAAACCATTTGGGAGCAAACGGTTTCAAATCGTTTGATTGTAAACAATTTCATCCAAACCACATAGAAGCAAACGATCGAAGACCGTTTGGTGGTGTTGACCAAGCGTTGACCATTTGGAGGTCTTTTGAGAATAATGTAGACTAATCACCTATCAGTAATTATCAATCAACTCTAAGTGGTTCACCAATTAAAGGTCCAATAATAATCAAAACCCTAAATCGGGTTAATTGCTGATTTGATAATTGAATAAGGTTGAAGTTTGGGTTGAGTGACCCAAACGGTTTCAAAACTGTTTGGAGATCACCCAAACAGTCTCAAGACCATTTGATGATCACCCAAATGGTCTCAAGACCGTTTGGTGATCACCCAATACCATTTGGAGGTCTAGGGTTAAGCATGGTTGACCAATTGAAGATCCAAAGGTTTTAAGTTGAAGTACAATCAATTGTGGATATGGTGATCAATCCAATGGACCAAACCCCAATTGGTTGACTTAGTTTTTGGTGTTGACTTGGGAAAACGGTCTCAAGACCATTTGGAGGTCATACAAATGATCCCAAGACCGTTTGGGGTCAGGTCATGACCAAATTGGATGATAGTTCAATGGGTTCAAATCAATTAGACTCACATTGAATTATGTTGAAGGGTCATCGATTCCAAACCCTAATCCAAGTGATTTAAGCCCTAATTGATGATCAATTGAGGGTCAAATCAGTTGAAGGTTGACCTAATTAACTCAATTGAATTATGGTGATAGGTCCAATTGATGATTGATTATATATATACAAGTGTTGAAGGAACCAACAATGGAAACCCTAATTAAATTTGAGGTGTTGGGACCATACTTGGTCCATGCGGTTTTGAGGTGGTTTGGACCAAACGATCTCAAGACCGTTTGGGACCAAACGGTCCCAAACCATTTAGGTTCATGTGGTTTCCAAATCGGTTGAGTGTATGCGGTTTCAAAACCGATTGCGTCCATGCGGTTTCAAAAGTCAAACTTGGGCAAACGGTCTTCACCCCCAACTTTAGCAAACGGTCTTGAGTGTGCAACTTTACCAAACGATCTCAAGGGCAGACCAAGACCGCATGAAGGTCCAAACAGTCTTAGACCATTTGGAGGTTTTGTATGTAAGACCGTTTGAGGTCTAAGTTAGTGAAGATCGTTTGGGGCCATAATGGCCAAGATCGTTTGGTGGTTGATTACCCTAAACCCCATGGGTACTTAAAGTGGTTAAAGGAAAAAGTGGTTAGTTAATTAATATATGATGTAATCAAAGGTGATCATGGTATTTGTACCTTAATGGGATAGTGAGATTGAAAACCATGATGTAAGTAAGCTCTAATGATTACAATGGTAATGATATAAACCATAAAGTCAATTCTCTTTCATGATTGAGTTGACTTAACCTAATCAAGACTAAATCTAATATCATCCAACATGGGATGAGAGAGAAAAGGCTTCTTATATGAATAATAATCAAGTAATGGACTCTCAATATGAATGAATGCCTAATTAGGGTACGAACCATGTTAGTGAGATCATGAAAACCCTAATTATGATGGTTAATGAATCTTAACCCTAAATTGAGGGTAATAATGGAAGTATCCCTAATACATAATGATGACATGGTAAACCTTAATTAGAGGTACTTTGTTGATCACTCCTACTTGGGGTGAATAGTAAACCCTAATGGTGGGATATTAATGATAACCCTAATGAAGGGTGATTCAATGTGAATAGTAAACCCTAACCTAGGGTGATATGATGTGAATAGTAAATCCTAATTCAGAGTATGTTAAATAAGAACTCTAACCTAGAGTGATGAGATATGAATAGTAAATCCTAATTTCCAATTAAGGTAAATTAAAAGTGTGAAACCCTAATTCTGGGTTATGCTTTATAGCATGAAGCTCAATGATTAGATAATGAAATGAGGAATCACTACTACTAATGAGTTAAAGGAGTTGATTAACTCTAATGGAATTGAAAAGGGAAACCCTAACCTTAACAAGGGCATAGTGGTATAACCCTTGAATAATGATGTCATATCGTTTTACATTGTGTTGATAGGAAATTAATGTATCTGTTATCATCTGTACTAATCATGCAGGTCTTATGAGATATTGAACATAGCCAGGTATGAGATATGATGCTTTGTTAATTGAAAGTACTTTATGAGCTTTGTAAGCAATGATATGCCATGTTACCTAGTGAAAGGTAACAAAAGAGATTGATAGGCTGTAAGAGCCATGTAAAATACCTGCATTGCAATTATCATGTTTACACTGTCAAATGACTGGTTGGCATTATGTTACCTGTTAAAGTGGTAACAAGTATATTGATGATCTAAGGGTTGAACACCCACATTCTTGAATCACGATGATGAGATGACAAGGGATTGAGTTCCCAATGCTATTAAAGCTGTGAAATGAACTTGATATAAATAGTACTCATTCTTTATAGCAATTGTTATAATGTTTTATGATTGAAAACATGTCTGATGCTAAAAGAATGCTGTAATGTACTTAATTATTCAATTGAAATGACATCATGTAGAGCCCTGACCATAGATCCATCATCGTCAGTAGTTAGGTGATGGTGAAACATGTTTTCCTAAGGGAACTCCTGGAGAGCATACTTTTGAGTATGTGGGGGTAATGGGCGCGAATATCCTTACATCCTAATGAAGGAATTGATGTGAGACAAATACTAAATCTCTCAATCCTTCATTATATGTATAATCCGGGATGATGTATCACTAATCTCTCGATGTTGTTGCTAATTCCGAATCGATGTGAGATAAGCAAGAAATCTCTCGATTGCAAAGAGAGTAAAACATGCCACTGTAACTCTAATAGCAAAGTTGCCAGTATACCCTAGAAAGCTATTTTAGTAGAGACATGAGATGTCCTGTATGTTGTTCCTCACACTGACTGAGGAAGATGAGGTCATAGAAATCCAGCTCTTCTGATGACCTATGTATGGTACCGATTTCGATTTCACAATGGTCGGTTGGAGTATGAGCGGTATACCTCATCTCCTCAGGGCATAAGTTGTTTGTAAAACGTAATCAACCATGTAGCATATTTGCTTAGGGTTGAACTATGAGAAACAATGATTATTGATGCATTGTTTATTATATCTTAGAAAGATAAAGGATATACATGTTCTTCATATTCCTTATTAAATGAATGATTTGCTGCTCAATCAAGTTATAATTGAAATGATTGCATAGAGAATATTGCTCTGTATATCTTGTTCCATGATTTATCTACTGTTGAATATTCATATTTCTACTACTCAATGTTATTCTATTATCTGCAATAACAATGCTTCTGGCAGAGAGTTATAACTCTCGCTGGGACAATTTTCAATTGTCTCACCCCCCGTGGGATTCAAATTTTTAGGTAGATGTCGAGGAAGAAGAAACCCTTCAGTGGGTGAGCAGCAACAGTAGAAACAACAACATCAGGGACAACAGTGATCCTCAGGTGGAGACACTGTCTGTCAAGTCTTGTATGTAGAAAGTCCTATGTGTCGTCTCTGTACTCTCAGGTCCTAGGAGTCAATAGATAGTTTGATATAGATCTGAGATTTTTGTCTTGATGCCTTGAGATTTTGTATACTGCTCATGTACATCTTAATAAGGCAATCAATGTTATGACTCTTGAGATGAGATAATACAGAGATGTACTGATGAATCAGCTTGTAAACAACTTACCCTGTTTCTTTATGAAAGAGTTTTATAGTTGTAGATCTCTTTACAAAAAGTTTTAATTTATAGTGATTTTCTGTAATTTCGCTACTAATTAATCGCTTCAGCTTTGATTAATCCTGTTTTCATGAGACGAACGTCACACTAAAAATGCATTTGGGAGGAGCCAGGGACCATATCATGACCAAAGTCAAGGCATGTCCTATAGGTCAAGAAACTATCGAGTATTGGAGTCAGAACAACCACTGGTTGATGGACCAAAAGGGTCATTGGTTATTAGACCCATTGCTCCCATCAGTTGTCATTAACAGGTGGTAAAACCAAGCAAAACACAAGGGAACCCCTCCATTTGGTGAAGGAAAGGAAAACCATCAGATGAGGCCATCACTAGGCACTATGTTCATCAATTTTTGGGCATCAAAGAAACCAAAACAAAACCTAAGGTAGGACCATTGATTGACATGACAAATACAAGAAAAATAACACCAAGTGAACTCCATTGGTTCTAGCAAGAAGGAAAATCATCATTTGTCATGCAAGCAAGATATAAATCTTCCTATACCTCAAAAGGTCGTGCACAAGGGTTAAGATACATCCATGGTGATAAACTACTCAAAGAACAATAGTTAATATTAAACCCTAGCAAAAGATAGCTTTGTTTTTCTTAGAACTTCATTTTTTAAGCAGGAACATGAGAGTGCAAGGTAGTAGTAAGCAATAAACGTGAAGAAAGTTATATAACTTGCCTCTAGGAAGAAGAACAAGCTCCAAACAACAAGGTAGCTCAATCAAAGGAGGAAGAAAACCCTACCTTATCACTCCACACGTACAAGAAAGATTATTCTCCAAGAAAGAGAGAAAACCCTAGGTCAAGAAAAACCTTATATATGGGAAATTGTAGACAAAACCCAAAACAAGCATATAATTACATAACTTGCATAAACAATGTCCAAACTGGACTAAACTTAAAACTTAAGATTTTTACATGATATAAAAGCAAATATTGTGTTTTAATTAACATTTTAACACTTATTTATGATAATTAGGGGTTTAACACTTAAGGTTATGTATCTCAGACAATAAGTCATCGAGTAGCACTAGTGTAAGACCCCTAACCTATGTTTTGGGGTAAGCTTGTATGATTTGGCTTAATAATGTGATTATAACCTTGATATAATCATTTGAGATGTAATTAGGGCTTGCTAAGAGCTTAAGTTTCAAGTTTGAGCTTGTTTGGATGTTGTTTGTGCTTTATGTGCTAGTTTTGGTGCAAATTGCAATTTATCCAAAGTAGGGGGTTGCAGTGCAATTTTTCACCTCTAGAGTATTCCTTATTTTTCTTGACATCATCTATAGGATATAGAAAGAAGTTGTCACCTTGTTTGAGCCTTGGTTGAGGAGTGTCACCCTTAGTGGTAATTAGGGTTCCTATGAGTGTTGCATGTCTCGAACCTATGTATATATGGTGTGTTGTCTCGACCTAGGTCACGACCTAGGGTAAGGTTTAGTGGGTGTCATGGTTGAGAAACCCCCTCTTGATTGTGGGGTCATGACCTAGGTGGTCTTGGGTCGATATGGTTGCCTTCTTGTTGGATGTCTCAACCTAGGATGTATGGAGATCTCTTATCTAGACCTAGTGTTGATGGATGATGCTTGTCACGACCATGGAGGGTGACCCATGGAGAGTCATGACCACGACCATGGTGGGTGACAAAGGTGGTCGAGACCCAACCTATAGTGCATCACCATGTATTGCATGTATATCTAAGGTGGTTTCATGTGTGTTTCTTGGGTGGACAAGTGTCCCTTTGGTACCTTGGGAGTGTTGACACATCATCCCCTGCCTTCTCTCTCATCTTCTACCTATATAACCCCTTAAGTATCCATGTTTGTAACACTTTTGGCCCTCCATCATATTATTTCTCTTTTTCTTGTTCTTGGAGCTTGGTGGAGCAAGGAGATCCATCCTTGGAGCTTGGTGACAAAACTCTTCATGCATGTGGTGCTTGTAGTGACCATAGCCCATCTTCAACCCTTGGTACGTGTATATCTTCCTTGATGATGTTTCTTTTGATCTACCACCTTCACCTTCCTCTCTTTTCTTAGTCCTAGACTATGGTTCCTCCATGGTGGTCTCTTTGGGAGAGAAACTCCTCATCTTGGTCGAGATGCTTCCCTTTTGATGGATTGTACCTAGTATTTTGGTATAGAGTCCTACAGTAGGATGTGCTAATCATGGTAGTAGCTGATCAGGTTGGATGTACTACTAGTATTTTGGTATAGAGTCCTAGATTCGTCCCTGTACACTCAGGTCTTGGGGGTGCTTTTGATGTGTATATGCTTATGTTTTCGTCACAAGGTTTTTGGCATGTGTGCCTTTTTGATGTATAGTTTGACAGATGTACATGTATAGGTATATGTGGAATATGTTTTTAATGTAATAGATTGATGAAAGGAATGTCTACAAACTATTATGTAAGCACCTTGTGATATATGACATGTTACACATGTGTCCTATCAAGGACTCATATGTGAAAGTTTTCAGCTTGTGGTGCTCTTACAAAATTTGTTTTAATTTTAAGTGTTTTCTGGTAATCCGCTTGCTTACTGTTGTTTTCGCATTTAGTTTTGAGTAATCTCATGTTTTATGGCATGGGGAATCACAATGAGCATCAAATAGAAATCCATTTTAGATGCTTAGCAATAATCTTCCAATAACAACATTGTCTTATGGAACTGTGACACTCAACTTATGGTGCTTGCGACAATTGGGGTACTCATTTGTGGGGCATGCAATACTTGCTTGTTAGACTAGAAGCTCTAGCTTGCGGTGTCTGTAACACTCAATTGCAGGCTTGCATAACTCAATAGTTGGTTTGAAACTCCCACATGTGGGGCTTGCAACATTCACTTGTGGGTCTTGTATCACTCGCTTGCCAGTGCATGCAACTCTCGCTAGCTGGGCTTACATCACTCCTGGAGATTGCAGTTGTCTCTTGCTTGTTTTGCAACACTCATCATGACCCATATCATAATAGCATCCTCTCACAACAAATACCTAAAATTGCATTTGCAAGGAGCCAATTTCTTATGGTGGGCACCGTCAGTTTGTGACCATTCCTGCTTTGGGTGTGTGGTCTACACAAGTTGCTGCCAAGCCAAAATATATTTGTGAGGGTCTAGGGCCGAAATCATGACAATTCATCTTCCAAAAAGTTTGAGGTGGGCACCGTCAGTTGCAGTACTCGCTTGTGGGGCTTGCAACACTCTCTAGTTTGGATTGTAGCTCTTGCTTGTTGGAATGGTAAATTTCACATATAGTGCTTCAATAGTTGCTTATGAGATTTGCAAAACTCACTTGCGGGTCTTGTACTAGTCACTTGTGGGGCATGTAACTTTTACTAGCTGGGATTGCACCACTTTCTTGCAGGGCCTGTAAGTTTTTCTTTAGGGGCGTTCATGTCTCGCTTGTGGGGCTTAAAGGTCATGCTTGCTCAGCTTGCAATACTTGCTATGTCCCATATCATGACAGTGTCTGTGATGTCCCCGGATTTTCTAAAACTTAATCTGATGTGTGACGTCCAAATTGAAACCCTCACCTCAGCAAGAATCCCAATTTAAACATCCCACACTAGGCTAAGAAGAAGAAAATTGAGGGAGTCAGAAGGAACATACATCAGTAGCACATGTACATGAACAATAATAAAACCATACACACGTGTTCACCATTCAACATATAATTACAACATGAATTGTTACAACATTTGATATTACATATTGAACAACAAACTTTAACATATACATGTACTACAACTAAACTATAGGATCTTAAGACAACAGGTCCACCTGTACATCAGCTCGCCACACAACTCTCACTATCCTGGATCTTCAAGAGCAAGACCACAACCTAAACAAAAAGATTACATACGGTACACGTCACCACAATATTTCAAGAATATTGTACTGAGTACGCCTACGTGTCTTTTATTTACCTCTCATCATATCTTGGCAATAAGATAAAACTAATATACTTGGCAGTAACAGAAGAATATAAGAAAAACATATACTTGCATAAGGATATTCTTTAACAAAAGAGAACACATATTTTAAGCTTATTTTCCATTATATACCAAGGCCTTTATGATCACTACCAAAGAGTTAGATTATTTGTACAAGGTGACCACTACCAAAGAGTTAGGTCAGACCACTACCAAAGAGTTAGGTCATATGTACAATGTGACCACTACCAAAGAGTTAGGTCACTTCCAAGCACACTGCCAAAGAGTTAGTGCTTTCATATAATGGAACAAATATATTATGTTTCATGTGTTCATAGCCATAAGAATAGAAAATCAGGCAACATATCATACAAGAATAATCATTTCAATCAATACCATATGCCAAGTCTTTACTACTATATAACACAGGCATATTGTATAATAATCCAAGTAAGAGGTAATGGCGTACCTTCCAAAGAGATAGAGCATACTAAACATATCATTGGTGTCAACTATAAGCTTGGTCAAACCTGATCAAAACAAGACCATATACTATCATCAGGTTCTCATCTTATTATATCTCATCTTAACCCTATTTATATCCATTTTAGGGTTTACCTTAGCTCATTAAGATATGTGCATCATTACTTATCTTATCTTCTTGTAATTATGTTACTAATATTATATTCCAGATTAGGATACATAATCTGAATATCATTTTCTGTATCATTCTTTATACATATTAAACCTAGGTTACATGTATTGTACAAATTAGGATTTCATCTCATATATTAAAGGTGATCTTCATATAACATGAATTCCATGTATCTAACTGATATCCGAGTTACATATTAGCCTCACATTACTGATATGAAGGTATTATGTAATTATCATGATTTATTGAGCATGTATGTATTTATTGCATTTTATTTAGGGTTATTAGCCCTAATTAGCCATATTAATCAAATTATATACTTTCGTGCATCAGCATGACCATATATGATATCATATGCAGTATAAACATGATTGTGGACTAACTTACATGATCTCATAATTTTAGGCCATCGTTTGATATTTAATACTCAAGAAGTAAGTATTACACATATTATATGATATCATTGTTTTTAGTGCATCAAAAGCCTGATATAATGGTTCCAGGTTGTTCTACACATTTTTCTCAGAAAAACGGTACCTTTTTTGTATTTTTTGATGACCAGGATAATTATTGTGAATTATTGAAGATAAAGGTATTTATTGGAATTTTGTTACCTTTGGGCCAACCATCAGTCGCCACGTGGCTTCAGGGCAACAATTCCTTCTTTGCCTTGCTGGAGTCCGGCCGGTTCGGTCAGGGTACCTAGTTCACCCGTCCTCCCCTTTCTTCTTGCGTAACACATCCTGTCGCACCTCTATCTTGCGGAGACGACGTCGCATGGCTCTCAGCTGGCGAGGAACCGACCATCCTCCACGTCCGACGCCGCCATGGCCGGGAGATCGGCAAGGGACCTGCCACCACGGGGATGCCACCACCCTCTGTCTCACGATTTCTCGCGCGATCCCGGTGCTGTGCCCGCTAGCGCAAGCTTCCGCCCAGCGCCGCCGCCGTGGGGCTTCTACTCCAACAACGAGATCTGCCCTCGACGCCTCCTACTCGGTCCCTTCCAGGTCGACATCTTGTGAACGTCTGCCCCCATCTGCTAGCATCACTCCCACTGTGCCAGCCTGCTCTCAAGTGCCGCTGAGGCAGATCAATGCCGGTGAGGTATCAAAAGCTCCTTGCTCCTCCTCAACATCTGAAACACAAACTCCCCCAATTCCGTGCTTTTCTACTGTGTGAGCAACGACCGCTTCTTTTCCACTGAGCTCCTTCGAAACCAGAATCCTGGGGAGCTCCTTCAGTTCACTTCTTCCTCATGATTTGTTCAGGCACTGCTACACCACTTTGCTTCCAAGACATGAGCGTTGCCATGAGTGGTGGCTCTAGAGGTCGTGAACAGATTGGAGAACCTGATGAATCTACCTTCTCTAAAGTGCCGTCGTGGGTTCAGATGCCGACGATAGATTCTAAAGGAGTGGTCCCCCATACATCTTCTCAGGCCCTGCCATGGTGATGACAACCTCCACCTAGATCGGCTCTAGCATGAGTCCTCAACACGATGCCTACCCCGTCGTTACCCTCTTCACGCCACCAGCAGTTTGTGGTGGAGAGATGAGGGAGACCGAGCACTCAACTCGTTTAACCTAGATTCATATTACATGGTTGACGGGTCATAGAGAGTCTCTACACTACCAATGGTAACTGCCCCAGCCTCTCGCTCCTTCAGTCACACGATCAATGATCGTGGATGTGACAACGTGCTCTTTTCCTACTCCATGATATCAGAACGGTTTCGAGGAGGCTAAACATCTTTCTTCCGTAGGATCATTCCTATCCAAGGGTGTGGATCAGAGTGCTAACTATGCCAGACCGTGGCACTCCACAAAGCAAAGCATAGACCATCCAAAACGTGTGTGATGTTAGTTTGATTAACAACTTAGACTAAGGTGGTAAAACCTTGTTCGTCAATCACCAAATATTTTCATAACTTTACCATATTCAAGCGTACTTAACCTCTATTAGGATCATTCCAAAGTCACATAATTTGGGACGTAGCTTCCTGACAACTCAAGCTACCTTGTACATGAATTTGGTGTCAAATATCGACTGGTCATGAATTTACTTATGTCATTAGACATTTTAGGATTCCAAAAGTCCAATTCATCACATCAAACACACCTTACAAGAAATTTCGTCCTCGAAATTAAGCCAACATCCACTTTGTCACATCATATACATCTTAAAAGAAATTTCGTCCTCGAAATTAAACCATACTCATACTTCCACGGAAAACCTTGTCTTGCCTTCATTCACATGTTTGACACCACTCTATGTGCAACATATCCAAAAGTAAAGCTCCATAAACATATCCAAACCACTGCTAGGAGGTTTCAAAAGCATCTAGAGCAAAACCTCAATTCATAGAAGGCTCAACAATGGTTTAGAAGCTCATATTAGGTCATAACATATCTCATTGTTAGGGTTTCATCTTTATCTTTGCCCATGAGTTAGGCTCCCCACCTCATATTACCATGTTCTAAAGGAATTAACTAAGATTAGCTCATTATCAAGGTGTCAACAACATTTTATTGAGCTAATTATTAGAACATGTTCAACATTAACATATGCCTTTTAGGAGGGAGTTAACTATAATTAACTCGCATTATCCATATAGATCATGTCAAGGTGTTATAATCATTATGTCGTGCTAATTGTCAAACTACATATTTTTCATCTTTATTAAGCACTAAGATTACCACCTCGTGTAACATATTACATTCAATGGATATTATTTCATTGCTCATAACAAATTGATACATTTACTGGTGATTTCATTACATGATTAACCAACGATATCACATTATCATCATTATTCATGTATATTGTTAACCATTTATGCATTGATATCAATTAAACCATCTCTAGGTTTTCATCATATCATGTCTATATATCATATCTCAAGATTAGATCACATCCTTACATATATTATATCAAGGTTGTGCTAACAAACTTATACAAGTGGCTCATGAAACATGTATCAAAACTTCACCTAGTCCAACTGAGGTTACCCTGACCCATATCATGAGGGTAGTTTCATGCTCAGTCTCTCTGAGCTAACTCAACTCTATGAGTATCTCATATCCACAAACTTCATCTTCCCTTTCTTAGTCTAGGGTTCTCGGATTACCTCATTGGTACTAGCTAAAACTTTACAAGCTCTAGCTACATAAGCACAAACCAAACATACTACAACATACTATTCATAGGTCTTCTACCCATGAAACATGCTTACCCAAAACTCTCTTATACATGCAACCACTAGATTCCTATACGGGAAACCACCAACCCAAGCATGAGGCTTCACAGAAACTAATATAGCTACCTCCTCCAGGGTCTTGGGCTCTCTCCCTCACCCAGATGGCAGGCACTCATATTCATGTTCACATATACACATATAACCAGCCTCTCTCTATATCTAGGGTTTGGTCCTCCCAAGGACATCTAGGGTTCAACAAAACTATAGGAATCATACATAAAGCAACTCAATCACTCAGGAGTAGTCTAGTTTAGGACATATCATATCACATATCTCATACTTCTCATATTGTGGAGTCTAGGTTCTCTAACCTTCTCCGTGTGGGTCTCACTCTCTATTGAGCTAACCCCAAAACTGGTCCTAACACTAGAGGTCCTCCTTTGTGAAAGAGCTTGAGGCTCATGCTGGCTCACAAGTTTATCTTAACTTACCATATCTTGTCTCATAAAAGCCAATTCACTTGCATCATCAAAACTTATCTCAAAACCTCAAAATTGAACTTGCATCCTCAAAGACAAACATAGATCATCTCAAACTATCTTATATCATCTATATATGACTTATATCGTAACATCAAACTTATTCTATCTATTCCATCTATCACATATTCTAACAAGGCTCTAGACATTTAATCTAGAACTATTCTCTCTTCTAGACTGATGTCATTCTCTTTCACTTAGGTTACATGACCACCTCCTACTCATACATGTGTGGGGGCACATTTTTGTAATACATATATATAATAAAATATTATATAGTTTTTCTCCGATAAAACATGCGTCAGAGGAAAACTATCGAGGTTCGATTCGTTTGGAATCAAAAACCAAATCCAGAAACGAGTGTCCCACACATAGTAGAGAGTACAGTGTCATGAAAAACTAGTGAAAAGGGTGAGAATAAGGGGTAGACTAGTGTAGCTACTCTAGACAACGTGCGCAATAAGTCTAGGGGTTCTCTTCCCTTGATGAATGTCATTTCCAAATAGTGCAACGTCCCATACCGCTACACTACAAGGAAAGAACGACATCTAAGGACTTGCTACTCAACAAGTACCAGTCTAGACCTAGTTCTTAGACATCTAGGTGCTAACCTAGAGGCTAGGTCAGATCTAGTCTCTAAAAGATGACTAATCTAACCCTAAAAGATTATTAAGTTCAAGGTTCTTTAGTTTTGAGTTGCATAATGAGCAAATGCCAAACTTTTCTATTGTTCATGCTCTGATACCACCTGTGACGTCCCCAGATTTTCTAAAACTGAATCTGATGTGTGACGTCCAAATTGAAACCCTCACCTCAGCGAGAATCCCAATTTAAACATCCCACACTAGGCTAAGAAGAAGCAAATCAAGGGAGTCAGAAGGAACATACATCAGTAGCACATGTACATGAACAATAATAAAACCATACACATGTGTTCACCATTCAACATATAATTACAACATGAATTGTTACAACATATGATATTACATATTGAAGAACAAACTTTAACATATACATGTACTACAACTAAACTACATGATCTTAAGACAATAGGTCCACCTGTACATCAGCTCGCCACACAACTCTCACTATCCTGGATCTTCAAGAGCAGGACCACAACCTAAACAAAAAGATTACATGCGGTACACGTCAGCACAATATTTCAAGAATATTGTACTGAGTACGCCTACATGTCTTTTATTTACCTCTCATCATATCTTGGCAATAAGATAAAACTAATATACTTGGCAGTAACAGAACAATATAAGAAAAACAAATACTTGCACAAGGATATTCATTAACAAAAGAGAACACATATTTTAAGCTTATTTTCCATTATATACCAAGGCCTTTATGATCACTACCAAAGAGTTAGTTCATTTGTACAAGGTGACCACTACCAAAGAGTTAGGTCAGACCACTGCCAAAGAGTTAGGTCATATGTACAATGTGACCACTACCAAAGAGTTAGGTCACTTCCAAGCACACTGCCAAAGAGTTAGTGCTTTCATATAATGGAACAAATATATTATGTTTCATGTGTTCATAGCCATAAGTATGGAAAATCAGGCAACATATCATACAAGAACAATCATTTCAATCAATACCATATGCCAAGTCTTTACTACTATATAACACAAGCATATTGTATAATAATCCAAGTAAGAGGTAATGGCGTACCTTCCAAAGAGATAGATCATACTAAACACATATCACTGGTGTCAACTATAAGCTTGGTCAAACCTGATCAAAACAAGACCATATACTATCATCAGGTTCTCATCTTATTATATCTCATCTTAACCCTATTTATATCCATTTTAGGGTTTACCTTAGCTCATTAAGATATGTGCATCATTACTTATCTTATCTTCTTGTAATTATGTTACTAATATTATATTCCAGATTAGGATACATAATCTGAATATCATGTTTTGTATCATTCTTTATACATATTAAACCTAGGTTACATGTATTGTACAAATTAGGATTTCATCTCATATATTAAAGGTGATCTTCATATAACATGAATTCCATGTATCTAACTGATATCCGAGTTACATATTAGCCTCACATTACTGATATGAAGGTATTATGTAATTATCATGATTTATTGAGCATGTATGTATTTATTGCATTTTATTTAGGGTTATTAGCCCTAATTAGACATATTAATCAAATTATATACTTTCGTGCATCAGCATGACCATATCTGATATCATATGTAGTCTAAACATGATTATGGACTTACTTTCATGATCTCATAATTTTAGGCCATAGTTTGGTATTTATTACTCAAGAAGTAAGTATTATACATATTATATGATATCATTGTTTTTTGTGCATCAAAAGCCTGATATAATGGTTCTAGTTTGTTCTACACATTTTTTTGAGAAAAACGGTACCTTGTTTGTATTTTTCTGATGACCAGGATAATTATTGTGAATTATTGAATATAAAGGTATTTATTGGAATTTTGTTACCTTTGGGCCAACCATCAGTCGCCACGTGGCTTCAGGGCAACAATTCCTTCTTTGCCTTGCTCGAGTCCGACCGGTTCGGTCTGGGTACCTGGTTCACCGGTCCTCCCCTTTCTTCTTGCGTGACGCATCCTGCCGCACCTCTGTCTTGCGGAGACGATGTCGCACGGCTCTCAGCCGGTGAGGAACCGGCCGTCCTCCACGTCTGACGCCGCCATGGCCGGGAGATCGGCAAGGGACCTGCCACCACTGGGATGCCACCACCCTCTATGTCACGATTTCTTACGTGATCCCGGCGCTGCGCCTGCTAGCGTGAGTTTCCGCCCAGCGCCGCCGCCGTGGGGCTTCTGCTCCAATAATGAGATCTACCATCGGCGCCTCCTACTCGGTCCCTTCCAGGTCGACGTCTCGTGAACGTCTGCCCCCATCTGCTAGCATCGCTCCCGCTACGCCAGCTTGCTCTCAAGTGGCACCGAGGCATATCAACATCGGCGAGGTATCGGAAGCTCCTTTCTCCTCCTCAACATCTGAAACACAAACTCCCCCAATTCCGTGCTTTTCTGCTGTGTGAGCAACGACCGCTTCTTTGCCGCTGAGATCCTTCGAAACCAGAATCCTGGGGAGCTCCTTCAGTTCACTTCTTCCTCATGATTTGTTCAGGCACTGCTACACCACTTTGCTTCCAAGACATGAGCGTTGCCATGAGTGGTGGATCTAGAGGTCGTGAACAGATTGGAGAACCTGCCGAAGCTACCTTCTCTCAAGCACCATCGTGGGTTCAGATGCCGGTGACAGATTCTAAAGGAGTGGTCCCCCATACATCTTCTCAGGCCCTGCCATGGTGATGACAGCCTCCACCCAGATCGACTCTAGCATGAGTCCTCAACACGATGCCTACCCCGTCGTTACCCTCTTCATGCCACCAGCAATTTATGGTGGAGAGATGAGGGAGACCGAGCACTCAACTCGTTTAACCCAGATTCATATTACATGGTTGACGGGTCATAGAGAGTCTCTACACTACCGATGGTAACTGCCCCAGCCTCTCGCTCCTTCAGTCACGCGATCACTGATCATGGATGTGACAACGTGCTCTTTTCCTACTCAATGATATCAGAACGATTTTGAGGAGGCTAAACATCTTTCTTCCGTAGGATCATTCCTATCCAAGGGTGTGGATCAGAGTGCTAACTAGTCCAGACCGTGGCACTCCAAAAAGCAAATCATAGACCATCCAAAACGTATGTGATGTTAGTTTGATTAACAACTTAGTCTAAGGTGGTAAAACCTTGTTCGTCAATCACCAAATATTTTCATAACTTTACCATATTCAAGCTTACTTAACCTCTATTAGGATCATTCCAAAGTCACCTAATTTGGGACGTAGCTTCCTGACAACTCAAGCTACCTTGTACATGAATTTGGTGTCAAATATCAACTGGTCATGAATTTACTTATGTCATTAGACATTTTAGGATTCCAAATGTCCACTAAACTACAAGATCTTAAGACAACAGGTCCACCTGTACATTAGCTCTCCACACAACTCTCACTATCCTGGATCTTCAAGAGCAAGACCACAACCTAAACAAAAAGATTACATGTGGTACACGTCAGCACAATATTTCAAGAATATTATACTGAGTACGCCTACTTGTCTTTTATTTACCTCTCATCATATCTTTGCAATAAGATAAAACTAATATACTTGGCAGTAACAGAAGAGTATAAGAAAAACATATACTTGCACAAGGATATTCATTAACAAAAGAGAACACATATTTTAAGCTTATTTTCCATTATATACCAAGGCCTTTATGATCACTACCAAAGAGTTAGATCATTTGTACAAGGTGACCACTACCAAAGAGTTAGGTCAGACCACTACCAAAGAGTTAGGTCATATGTACAATGTGACCACTACCAAAGATTTAGGTCACTTCCAAGCACACTACCAAAGAGTTAGTGCTTTCATATAATGGAACAAATATATTATGTTTCATTTGTTCATAGCCATAAGTATGGAAAATCAGGCAACATATCATACAAGAACAATCATTTCAATCAATACCATATGCCAAGTCTTTACTACTATATAACACAAGCATATTGTATAATAATCCAAGTAAGAGGTAATGGCGTACCTTCCAAAGAGATAGATCATACTAAACACATATCACTGGTGTCAACTATAAGCTTGGTCAAACCTGATCAAAACAAGACCATATACTATCATCAGGTTCTCATCTTATTATATCTCATCTTAACCCTATTTATATCCATTTTAGGGTTTACCTTAGCTCATTAAGATATGTGCATAATTACTTATCTTATCTTCTTGTAATTATGTTACTAATATTATATTCCTGATTAGGATACATAATCTGAATATCATGTTCTGTATCATTCTTTATACATATTAAACCTAGGTTACATGTATTGTACAAATTAGGATTTCATCTCATATATTAAAGGTGATCTTCATATAAAATGAATTCCATGTATCTAACTGATATCCGAGTTACATATTAGCCTCACATTACTGATATGAAGGTATTATGTAATTATCATGATTTATTGAGCATGTATGTATTTATTGCATTTTATTTAGGGTTATTAGCCCTAATTAGCCATATTAATCAAATTATATACTTTCGTGCATCAGCATGACCATGTCTGATATCATATGTAGTCTAAACATGATTATGGACTTACTTACATGATCTCATAATTTTAGGCCATCGTTTGGTATTTATTACTCAAGAAGTAAGTATTATACATATTATATGATATCAATGTTTTTCGTGCATCAAAAGCCTGATATAATGGTTCTACATTGTTCTACACATTTTTCTGAGAAAAACGGTACCTTGTTTGTATTTTTCTAATGACCAGGATAATTATTGTGAATTATTGAATATAAAGGTATTTATTGGAATTTTGTTACCTTTGGGCCAACCATCAGTCGCCACGTGGCTTCAGGGCAACAATTCCTTCTTTGCCTTGCTAGAGTCTGGCCGGTTCGGTCTGGGTACCTGGTTCACCCATCCTCCCCTTTCTTCTTGCGTGACGCATCCTGCCGCACCTCTATCTTGCGGAGACGATGTCGCACGACTCTCAGCCTGCGAGGAACCGGCCGTCCTCCACGTCTGACGCCTCCATGGACGGGAGATCGGCAAGGGACCTACCACCACTGGGATGCCACCACCCTCTGTGTCACGATTTCTTACGTGATCCCGGTGCTGTGCCTGCTAGCGTGAGCTTCCGCCCAGCGCCACCTCCGTGGGGCTTCTGCTCCAATAATGAGATCTACCCTCGGCGCCTCCTACTCGGTCCCTTCCAGGTCGACGTCTCGTGAACGTCTGCCCCCATCTGCTAGCATCGCTCCCGCTGCGCCAGCTTGCTCTCAAGTGTCGCCGAGGCAGATCAACGTCGGTGAGGTATCGGAAGCTCCTTGCTCCTCCTCAACATCTGAAACACAAACTCCCCCAATTCCATGCTTTTCTGCTGTGTGAGCAACGATCGCTTCTTTGTCGCTGAGCTCCTTCGAAACCAGAATCCTGGGGAACTGCTTCAGTTCACTTCTTCCTCATGATTTGTTCAGGCGCTGCTACACCACTTTGCTTCCAAGACATGAGCGTTGCCATGAGTGGTGGATCTAGAGGTCGTGAACAGATTGGAGAACCTGCCGAAGCTACCTTCTCTCAAGCGCCGTCGTGGGTTCAGATGCCGGCGACAGATTCTAAAGGAGTGGTCCCCCATACATCTTCTCAGGCCCTGCCATGGTGATGATAGCCTCCACCCAGATCGACTCTAGCATGAGTCCTCAACATGATGCCTACCCCGTCGTTACCCTTTTCATGCCACCAGCAGTTTATGGTGGAGAGATGAGGGAGACCGAGCACTCAACTCATTTAACCCAGATTCATATTACATGGTTGACGGGTCATAGAGAGTCTCTACACTACCGATGGTAACTGCCCCAACCTCTCGCTCCTTCAGTCACACGATCACTGATCGTGGATGTGACAACGTGCTCTTTTCCTACTCCATGATATCAGAACGATTTCGAGGAGGCTAAACATCTTTCTTCCGTAGGATCATTCCTATCCAAGGGTGTGGATCAGATTGCTAACTAGTCCAGACCGTGGCACTCCAAAAATCAAAGCATAGACCATCCAAAACGTATGTGATGTTAGTTTGATTAACAACTTAGTCTAAGGTTGTAAAACCTTGTTCGTCAATCACCAAATATTTTCATAACTTTACCATATTCAAGCTTACTTAACCTCTATTAGGATCATTCCAAAGTCACCTAATTTGGGACATAGCTTCCTGACAACTCAAGCTACCTTGTACATGAATTTGGTGTCAAATATCAACTGGTCATGAATTTACTTATGTCATTAGACATTTTAGGATTCCAAATGTCCACTAAACTACAAGATCTTAATACAACAGGTCCACCTGTACATCAGCTCGCCACACAACTCTCACTATCCTGGATCTTCAAGAGCAAGATTACAACCTAAACATAAAGATTACATGCGGTACACGTCAGCACAATATTTCAAGAATATTATACTGAGTACGCCTACTTGTCTTTTATTTACCTCTCATCATATCTTGGCAATAAGATAAAACTAATATACTTGGCAGTAACAGAAGAATATAAGAAAAACATATACTTGCACAAGGATATTCATTAACAAAAGAGAACACATATTTTAAGCTTATTTTCCATTATATACCAAGGCCTTTATGATCACTACCAAAAAGTTAGATCATTTGTACAAGGTGACCACTAGCAAAGAGTTAGGTCAGACCGCTACCAAAGAGTTAGGTCATATGTACAATGTGACCACTACTAAAGAGTTAGGTCACTTCCAAGCACACTACCAAAGAGTTAGTGCTTTCATATAATGGAACAAATATATTATGTTTCATGTGTTCACAGCCATAAGTATGGAAAATCAGGCAACATATCATACAAGAACAATCATTTCAATCAATACCATATGCCAAGTCTTTACTACTATATAACACAAGCATATTGTATAATAATCCAAGTAAGAGGTAATGGCATACCTTCCAAAGAGATAGATCATACTAAACACATATCACTGGTGTCAACTATAAGCTTGGTCAAACCTGATCAAAACAAGACCATATACTATCATCAGGTTCTCATCTTATTATATCTCATCTTAACCCTATTTATATCCATTTTAGGGTTTACCTTAGCTCATTAAGATATGTGCATCATTACTTATCTTATCTTCTTGTAATTATGTTACTAATATTATATTCCAGATTAGGATACATAATCTGAATATCATGTTTTGTATCATTCTTTATACATATTAAACCTAGGTTACATGTATTGTACAAATTAGGATTTCATCTCATATATTAAAGGTGATCTTCATATAACATGAATTCCATGTATCTAACTGATATCCGAGTTACATATTAGCCTCACATTACTGATATGAAGGTATTATGTAATTATCATGATTTATTGAGCATGTATGTATTTATTGCATTTTATTTAGGGTTATTAGCCCTAATTAGCCATATTAATCAAATTATATACTTTCGTGCATCAGCATGACCATATCTGATATCATATGTAGTCTAAACATGATTATGGACTTACTTACATGATCTCATAATTTTAGGCCATAGTTTGGTATTTATTACTCAAGAAGTAAGTATTATACATATTATATGATATCATTGTTTTTCGTGCATCAAAAGCCTGATATAATGGTTCTAGGTTGTTCTACACATTTTTCTGAGAAAAACGGTACCTTGTTTGTATTTTTCTGATGACCAGGACAATTATTGTGAATTATTGAATATAAAGGTATTTATTGGAATTTTGTTACCTTTGGGCCAACCATCAGTCGCCACGTGGCTTCAGGGCAACAATTCCTTCTTTGCCTTGCTGGAGTCCGGCCAGTTCGGTCTGGGTACCTGGTTCACCAGTCCTCCCCTTTCTTCTTGTGTGACACATCCTACCGCACCTCTGTCTTGCGGAGACGATGTCGCACGACTCTCAGCCGGCGAGGAACCGGCCGTCCTCCACGTCTGACGCCGCCATGGTCGGGAGATCGGCAAGGGTCCTACCACCACTGGGATGCCACCACCCTCTGTGTCACGATTTCTTACGTGATCCCGGCGCTGCGCCTGCTAGCGTGAGCTTCCGCCCAGCGCCGCCGCCGTGGGGCTTCTGCTCCAATAATGAGATCTACCCTCGACGCCTCCTACTCGGTCCCTTCCAGGTCGAATTCTCGTGAACGTCTGCCCCCATCTGCTAGCATCGCTCCCGCTGTGCCAGCTTGCTCTCAAGTGTCGCCGAGGCAGATCAACGTCGGTGAGGTATCGGAAGCTCCTTGCTCCTCCTCAACATCTGAAACACAAACTCCCCCAATTCCATGCTTTTCTACTGTGTGAGCAACGACCGCTTCTTTGCCGCTGAGCTCCTTCGAAACCAGAATCCTGGGGAGCTCCTTCAGTTCACTTCTTCCTCATGATTTGTTCAGGCGCTGCTACACCAATTTGCTTCCAAGACATGAGCGTTGCCATGAGTGGTGGCTCTAGAGGTCGTGAATAGATTGGAGAACCTGCCGAAGCTACCTTCTCTCAAGCGCCGTCGTGGGTTCAGATGCCGGCGACAGATTCTAAAGGAGTGGTCCCCCATACATCTTCTCAGGCCCTGCCATGGTGATGACAACCTCCACCCAGATCGACTCTACCATGAGTCCTCAACACGATGCCTACCCCATCGTTACACTCTTCACGCCACCAGCAGTTTATGGTGGAGAGATGAGGGAGACCGAGCACTCAACTCATTTAACCCAGATTCATATTACATGGTTGACGGGTCATAGAGAGTCTCTACACTACCGATGGTAACTGCCCCAGCCTCTCGCTCCTTCAGTCACACGATCACTGATCGTGGATGTGACAACGTGCACTTTTCCTACTCCATGATATCAGAACGATTTTGAGGAGGCTAAACATCTTTCTTCCGTAGGATCATTCCTATCCAAGGGTGTGGATCAGAGTGCTAACTAGTCCAGACCGTGGCACTCCAAAAAGCAAAGCATAGACCATCCAAAACGTATGTGATGTTAGTTTGATTAACAACTTAGTCTAAGGTGGTAAAACCTTGTTCGTCAATCACCAAATATTTTCATAACTTTACCATATTCAAGCTTACTTAACCTCTATTAGGATCATTCCAAAGTCACCTAATTTGGGACGTAGCTTCCTGACAACTCAAGCTACCTTGTACATGAATTTGGTGTCAAATATCAACTGGTCATGAATTTACTTATGTCATTAGACATTTTAGGATTCCAAATGTCCACTAAACTACAGGATCTTAAGACAACAGGTCCACCTGTACATCAGCTCGCCACACAACTCTCACTATCCTGGATCTTCAAGAGCAAGACCACAACCTAAACAAAAAGATTACATGCGGTACACGTTAGCACAATATTTCAACAATATTATACTGAGTACTCCTACTTGTTTTTTATTTACCTCTCATCATATCTTGGCAATAAGATAAAACTAATATACTTGGCAGAAACAGAAGAATATAAGAAAAACATATACTTGCACAAGGATATTCATTAACAAAAGAGAACACATATTTTAAGCTTATTTTCCATTATATACCAAGGCCTTTATGATCACTACCAAAGAGTTAGATCATTTGTACAAGGTGACCACTACCAAAGAGTTAGGTCAGACCACTACCAAAGAGTTAGGTCATATGTACAATGTGACCACTATCAAAGAGTTAGGTCACTTCCAAGCACACTACCAAAGAGTTAGTGCTTTCATATAATGGAACAAATATATTATGTTTCATGTGTTCATAGCCATAAGTATGGAAAATCAGGCAACATATCATACAAGAACAATCATTTCAATCAATACCATATGCCAAGTCTTTACTACTATATAACACAATAATATTGTATAATAATCCAAGTAAGAGGTAATGGCATACCTTCCAAAGAGATAGATCATAGTAAACACATATCACTGGTGTCAACTATAAGCTTGGTCAAACCTGATCAAAACAAGACCATATACTATCATCAGGTTCTCATCTTATTATATCTCATCTTAACCCTATTTATATCCATTTTAGGGTTTACCTTAGCTCATTAATATATGTGCATCATTACTTATCTTATCTTCTTGTAATTATGTTACTAATATTATATTCCAGATTAGGATACATAATCTGAATATCATGCTTTGTATCATTCTTTATACATATTAAACCTAGGTTACATGTATTGTACAAATTAGGATTTCATCTTATATATTAAAGGTCATCTTCATATAACATGAATTCCATGTATCTAACTGATATCTGAGTTACATATTAGCCACACATTACTGATATGAAGGTATTATGTAATTATCATGATTTATTGAGCATGCATGTATTTATTGCATTTTATTTAGGGTTATTAGCCCTAATTAGCCATATTAATCAAATTATATACTTTTGTGCATCAGCATGACCATATCTGATATCATATGCAGTCTAAACATGATTATGGACTTACTTACATGATCTCATAATTTTAGGCCATCGTTTGGTATTTATTACTCAAGAAGTAAGTATTACACATATTATATGATATCATTGTTTTTAGTGCATCAACATACTGATATAATGGTTCCAGGTTGTTCGACACATGTTTTTGAGAAAAATGGTACCTTGTTTGTATTTTTCTGATGACCAGGATAATTATTGTG
The DNA here is from genome assembly GCA_963693085.1 of Alisma plantago-aquatica. NCBI lineage: Eukaryota > Viridiplantae > Streptophyta > Magnoliopsida > Alismatales > Alismataceae > Alisma > Alisma plantago-aquatica. The sequence goes on along the minus strand of OY856412.1, from coordinate 1,314,208,907 downwards.
AATTATTGAAGATAAAGGTATTTATTGGAATTTTGTTACCTTTGGGCCAACCATCAGTCGCCACGTGGCTTCAGGGCAACAATTCCTTCTTTTCCTTGCTGGAGTCCGGCCGGTTCGGTCTGGGTACCTGGTTCACCCGTCCTCCCCTTTCTTCTTGCGTGACGCATCCTGCCGCGCCTCTGTCTTGCGGAGAAGACATCGCACGACTCTCAGCCGGTGAGGAACCGGCCGTCCTCCACGTCTGACGCCGCCATGGACGGGAGATCGGCAAGGGACCTGCCACCACTGGGATGCCGCCACTCTCTGTCTCACGATTTCTCGCACGATCCCGGTGCTGTGCCCGCTAGCGTGAGCTTCCGCCCAGCGCCGCCGCCGTGCGGCTTCTGCTCCAACAACGAGATCTACCCTCGGTGCCTCCTACTCGGTCCCTTCCAGGTCGACGTCTCGTGAACGTCTGCCCCCATCTGCTAGCATCGCTCCCGTTGCGCCAGCCTGCTCTCAAGTGCCGCCGAGGAAGATCAACGCCGGTGAGGTATCGGAAGCTCCTTGCTCCTCCTCAACATCTGAAACCCAAACTCCCCCAATTCCGTGCTTTTCTGCTGTGTGAGCAACGACCGCTTCTTTGCCGCTGAGCTCCTTCGAAACCAGAATCATGGGGAGCTCCTTCAGTTCACTTCTTCCTCATGATTTGTTCAGGCGCTGCTACACCACTTTGCTTCCAAGACATGAGCGTTGCCATGAGTGGTGGCTCTAGAGGTCGTGAACATATTGGAGAACCTGCCAAAGCTACCTTCTCTCAAGCGCCGTCGTGGGTTTAGATGCCGGCAACAGATTCTAAAGGAGTGGTCCCCCATACATCTTCTCAGGCCCTGCCATGGTGATGACAGACTCCACCCAGATCGGCTCTAGCATGAGTCCTCAACACGATGCCTACCCCGTCATTACCCTCTTCACGCCACCAGCAGTTTGTGGTGGAGAGATGAGGGAGACCGAGCACTCAACTCGTTTAACCCAGATTAATATTACATGGTTGACGGGTCATAGAGAGTCTCTACACTACCGATGGTAATTGCCCCAGCCTCTCGCTCCTTCACTCACACGATTACTGATCGTGGATGTGACAATGTGCTCTTTTCCTACTCCATGATATCAGAACGGTTTCGAGGAGGCTAAACATCTTTCTTCCGTAGGATCATTCCTATCCAAGGGTGTGGATCAGAGTGCTAACTAGGCCAGACTGTGGCACTCCACAAAGAAAAGCATAGACCATCCAAAACGTATGTGATGTTAGTTTGATTAACAACTTAGACTAAGGTGGTAAAACCTTGTTCGTCAATCACCAAATATTTTCATAACTTTGTCATATTCAAGCTTACTTAACCTCTGTTAGGATCATTCCAAAGTCACCTAATTTGAGACGTAGCTTCCTGACAACTCAAGCTACCTTGTACAAGAATTTGGTGTCAAATATTGACTGGTCATGAATTTACTTATGTCATTAGACATTTTAGGATTCCAAAAGTCCACTTCATCACATCCAACACACCTTAAAAGAAATTTCGTCCTCAAAATTAAGCCAACATCCACTTTGTCACAGTGTCCTCTCGTAAAAACTCTCTAAAAATGCATTTGTATAAGTTTGGGCCCACAACATGAGAGTGTTTCATACAACAACTCCTTAGAAATGCATTTTTAAGGATCATAGCCCATATAACATTGTCCTCTCACTACAAGTCTCTAAATATACATTTTTTATATGTCATGGTCCATATCGTGATGGTATCTCTCACAGTAAGGCCATGAAAATACATTTGGGAGGAATATTATGACAATGTCCTCCATAATAAGTTCCCAGAAATGCATATGGGAGGAGCCAAAATTTCCTCTCATAGAAAGTCCCTAAAAATGTATATTTGGAGGAGATATGGTCCATATTATGGTAGTGTCCTCTCACAACAAGTCCCTTGTCCACTCATAGTAATTCCTTTGTAATGCATTTATGAGGAGCTGGAGCCCAAATCTTGATAGTGTCCTCTCACAACAAGTTCTTAAAAATGCATTTATGAGGAGTCAGGGCTCATACCATGAGAATGGCCTCTTACAAAAACTCCCTTGAAGTGTATTAGTGAGGAGCCATGACCCACATCATGATAATGTCCTCGAACATCAAGTATGTGAAAATGCTTGTAGAAGGAGGTAGGATTCATATCATGACGGTATCCTCTCACAACAAGTTATTAGAAATACTTTGATTTAATGTTTTTCTTCATATTCATTATTGGATAAGTGACATGCTGCTCTATCAGGTTATAGATGAGATGCTTTAAATAAGATTAATGTTCTAATCTATTAGACAATGAATTAACTATTGTTAAACAATTATGATTCCTCTATTTAAATTTATCTTATTAAACTGCAATAATAATGTTTCTGGCGGAGAGTTATATCTCTCGTTGGGGCAATTTCAAATTGTCTCACCCCCGTGGAATCCACTTTTTAGGTAGACACGGAGGAAGAGGCAGAAACCCTATAACGGGGGAAGAACAGCAGCAACTGGGATAGCAGTGAATTCCTAGGTGAAGGCACTGGCTGTCATGTCTTGTATATAGAGTCCTATGTGTCGTCTCTGTACTCTCAGGTCCTCGGAGTCAACAATTAGTTTAATGAACCGATCTGAGATTTTGGCTTGATGCCTCAATGTTTTTATGCTGCCTATGTACAGTTTTAACAGGGCAACTGATGCTTGTAATTCTCAAGAAGGAATAGTACAAGAGATGTACTTGTGAACCAGAATGTAATTGAATTACTTTGGTTCTTTTTACAAAGAGTTTTCCAATGTATGGATCTCTTCGTAAAAGGTTTTAATTTTTAGTGATTTTTGTTAATCCGCTGCAAACGATCGCTTCCGATTAAGTAAATCATGTTTTTGTGAAGTTGGATGCCACAAGTTTAGTGGTATCAGAGCTCTAGGTTCGTTGAGTCTACAGAGACATAGGATTAAGGTTGTTGAGTCTGTTCTAGTATCTTCCAATTTATCTGATAGTGTCTTCTTCTCACATAGGACAAGAAGAACTTGAAGATGTCTGGATCACACGAGGAACATGCTGCTGAGAGCAGTGTTGCTGCACCAGGAGGAGGTGCAAGGGACCAACCCAGGGAGGAGCCGGTACCCGAACACCCTCAATATGACCATGTCATGATAGAAAATCCAGCCTTCCATACCCTGTCCGGCCAGTTTATGGCAACCATGACACACATGGCAGACAGAATGCCACCACTTGCACTGAGGGCACTAGCCCACCATGATGGACATGGAGCCAGCAAGACTTTTGAGAGACTTCACCGTGTTGGAGCCATAGATTATGCTGGTACAGCTGATCAAACATATGCTGATTTGTGGCTGATGGAGCTGGAGAAGGCTTTCAGGATCCTTGACATTCCTCAAGCTGAGCAGGTGAGACATGCTGTATACCTTCTAAAGGAAAGTATTGGCCATTGGTGGATGATAGAGGAGGGCAAGAGGCTAGGTGTAAAAGTCAGATGGGAAGAATTCTGACGAGAATTCGTCATTAGATACTTCCCTAAAACTTACTTGGATGAGAAGATCTCTCAATTTGAGAGGATCAGGAAAGGACAGAAGAACATCAGTGAGTATGAGGCTAAATTCATGGAACTTTTGTGGTTTTGTCCGCATATGGAAGCTAATGATGAGGAAAGAATCCAACATTTTGAGAAGGGGTTAAACGCTGAGTTGAACACTCCTGTGTCTTCTCTAGAGAACATGGAGATGTTTTCTACTTTTGTGGAGTCCATGAGGAGGATAGAAAGGTCTATGATTGAGAAGAGACATTCCAATAATAAGAAGGTGTTTACCTAATAACAGGGACAGAGGTCCGAGAGCTTAAAAAAGTCGAGGTTTTCTGCACCACCACCACCAAGGTTTAATCCCCAGACGCAGTGGACGTCAAGTAGGGGTAGGGGACGTAGTTTTATTCCACCTAATGCCCCCAACACAGTATCAATATCAGTGATTGGACCTTAGAAACCTTATCCTGAGAACAAGATTTGTCACCAGTGCAGACAAGTTGGACATCTGGCAAGGGATTGTCCAGCTGGGAACACAATAGTGACTCAACCTCAGAGGCAGAGTCAACAAGGAGGTTCATAGAGGTGATAGTTTTTTAACAATGCTCGAGGACGTGGACCGAATTCCCAAGCTGGATCATCGACACCCAATAATCGAGCACCGAGTCAACCATAGGTGACATCAAGATTCTATGCAATGAACCAGCCCGAAGCAGTTGTCAACCCCAGAGTTGTGACAGGTTAGATGGAATTGTTTCATTCTGATATGTCTTCATCTTGCTTCGTATCTGTTTTGATTGATCCGAGTGCTACACATTCCTTTATCACTAGAGAAATGATCCTTGACTGCAATATGACAGTTGGTCATGGAGCAGATAGTTTTCTATTAGAAACTCCTTTACTGGGATCTACAATGTTTCAAGAGGTGTGTTCTCCCTGCATTCTTTCCTATTCTGAACATCACATTCAGGTGGATCTTATACCACTTGAGATGCATGAGTTTGATATAATTCTTGGGATGGATACCCTAGAAAAGTATAAGGTTGTCTTGGATTGTGGTTCCAAGCAAGCTGTGTTCACAGATGATAGTGACACGTGGATCTTTTAGGGAGACAGAGAGATTCTTCCAACCTGTCTTGTATCAGCTATGGTAGCTGAGAAGCTGATGAGGCAAGGATGTTCCACATTCTTGACACATGTGGTAGATACCATAATGGAGAGCCCTAATCTTTTTGATGTTCCTATAGTTATGGAGTTTGATGATGTGTTTCCTGAGGAACTTCCAGGTGTTCGTCCATCCCGAGAGATTGATTTTGAGATAAATCTAATCCTGGGTACACAACCAATAGCACAAATACCGTATAGAATGGCACCTGTTGAGATGGCAGAGCTCAAGAAACACCTACAGGAGTTACTTGAGAAAGGTTTTATCTGACCGAGTACTTCACCATGGGGTGCTCCAGTTCTCTTTGTTAAGAAGAAGGACAGATCGATGCGGTTATGCATTGATTACATGCAGTTGAATAAAGTAACCATAAAGAACAAGTATCCTTTACCAAGGGTTGATGACCTATTTGATTAGTTGTGTGGTGCAACTATCTTCTCTAAGATAGATCTGAGGTCGGGATATCATCAGTTGTGTATTAAGGAGGGTGACATACCTAAGTTTGCCTTTAGGACAAGTTATAGTCACTATGAGTTCATAGTTATGTCGTTTGGACTAACTAATGCACCAACTACATTCATTGAACTCATGGATAGAATTTTTCGACCTTTTATTGATCAGTTTATAGTAATCTTCATAGATGACATCTTGATCTATAGTAGAGATACTTAACATCATGAGAAGCACCTCCGTCAAGCTTTAACTTTGCTAAGAGAGCATAAGCTATATGCTAAGTTTAGCAAATGCGAGTTCTGGTTACCAGAAGTTTCTTTCTTAGGACACGTAATATCTACCTCAGGTATCCATGTTGATCCTAAGAAGGTAGAATCTGTCCTGCAATGGGAAAAACTAAAGACACCGACGGAGATTCATAGTTTTCTTAGACTAGTAGGATACTACAGGAGGTTCATTAAGAGCTTCATCTCTATAGCTTTACCCCTAACCAAGTTGACTAGGAAGGAGGTTCCTTTTGTCTGGAATGACAAGTGTCAACATTCCTTCCAGTTACTGAAAGAAAGGTTGACAAGTGCACTTGTGCTGGTGTTACCTGAGTAAGGGAAGGGGTATATAGTTTTCTGTGATGCATCTAAGAATGGTCTAGGATGTGTGTTGATGCAGGATAATCAACTGATTTCTTTTGCCTCTTGACAGCTTAAGAAACATGAGGAGAATTATCCGACACATGATCTAGAGCTAGCTGTTGTGGTCCATGCTTTGAAGATCTAGAGACATTCCAGATTTTCACAGACCATAAGAATCTAAAATATATCTTCTCACAACATGAGTTGAACATGAGACAACATCGCTGGATGGATTTAATCAAAGACTACGATTGTACAATTGATTATCATCCAGGGAAGGCTAATGTAGTGGCTGATGCATTAAGTAGGAAATCATCATCACCAGCCTTAGATAAAGCACAATTGAACTCCTTAGTGTTCTCTTAGAGAGATATGTTTATCTCCTTGAGGAAAAACAATGTAAATCTTAAGGTATCGTTGTTAGCTGGGTTGTTAGCTGAGATGCACATAAAACCTACTCTGAGACAACAGATTAAACAAGCACATCAAGTTGATACTGTGGTTCAGTAGATCAGGTCAGAGTATGGTAGTGAGAAATGGGATGGCTTTCATGAGTCATAGGATCAAGTATCCTGCTACCATGGTAGGATGGTGGTACCTGATGCCAATGACTTGAGGAAGTTAGTCCTAGAGGAGACTCATTCTTCGATGTATGTAATGCATCCAGGGAGCACCAAAATGTATCATAACCTAAAAGATATGTATTGGTGGCCAGGATTGAAGAAGGATGTAGCCGAGTTTGTTATGCGGTGTCCGGTGTGTCAGCAGGTTAAAGCTGAACATCAGAAGCCTACAAGAACAATGCAACCTTTGCCTATACCGCAGTGAAATGGGATCATGTGACCATGGACTTTATGGTTGGTTTGCCTAGAACAAACAAAGGTCATGATTCCATATGGGTGATAGTTGATAGGTTGACTAAGACAACACATTTCCTTCCTATCAAAACAACCTACACTGCTGAGAAGCTGGCACAGATATATATAGATGAGATAGTGCAGTTGCATGGGGTCCCAGTTACTATTGTTTCTGATAGAGGTCCCCACTTCACGAGTCATTTTTGGAACGACTACATAAAGCTTTGGGTACACAGTTAAGGTTTAGTACAACCTTTGACCCATAGACAGATGGACAATCTGAGAGGACCATACAAACTTTGGAGGATTTTCTTAGGGCATGTGTCCTTCAATTTGTAGGAAGTTGGGATCTACACCTGAGCTTGATAGAATTTGCTTACAATAATAGCTATCAACATAGTATTGATATGGCACCATATGAAGCATTATATGGTAGACGTTGTAGATCTCCTTTATGTTGGTATGAAATTAGAGAATATTAGCTTTTGGGTCTTGAGCTTGTGTAGTAGACAACAGAGAAGATTGAAGTAATACAACAACAGTTAAAGACTACACAGGATAGACAGAAGTCGTACGCTGACAAACAACGTAGACCCTAAGAATTCCAAGTTAGAGACATAGTATATCTCAAGGTCTCACCTTGGAAAGGTGTTCTTAGATTTGGAAAGAAAGGAAAGTTAGATCCTAATTTATGGGGCCTTATCCAATCATTGAACGGATTGGAAAGGTAGCCTATAAGCTAGAGTTACCACCTAAGCTACATAAGTTGCATCCCGTGTTCCATATCTCCATGCTGAGAAAGTGTCATCCTGACATAGAGTTAGTTTTGAAACCTGTGGAGGTAGAATTAAATGATGACATGTCATATGTTGAAGGACCTGTGATGATCCTTGATAAAATAATTAAAAAGCTGAAGAAGAAAGACATATGTCTTGCGAAAATTCTCTGGCATCACCATGACATTGAAGAGGCTACGTGGGAACTAGAGGAAGAGATGAGGAGGAAGTACCCTTCTCTTTTCTCTTGATGATTTTGGGGATGAAATCCATGTTAGGGGTGGATAATTTGTAACATCCCTGACCTGGGTTATGCTTTAACCCTAGATGTTTTGCTTATTAAAGTTAATTATATGCTTGCTCTTATCTTTTGAAAAGTAATCAAGATTCAAGAGGAACTTATGTTTCAATTTTAGTCCTTTTTGAATAATGTTGGAATAATGTTTTGCTGTTTTGGACTAAAGTGCAAATTACCCAAGTTGAGGGGTTAACTTGCAAATGTTACATGGTAAAATGTTCCTCTGATGTTGAAGCATCATAAGAATGAGAATGATGCAGATCTATGGCTTGTGATAGCCTGAGCACCAAGATAGAGCTTGTTAATAAATGTTTGTGTATTAAAACCTAGTTTTGGTGTAATGTACAATTTACCCAAAACCTAGGGTTCAATATGCAAAATACCTCTTCTAGAGAGTCCCTCATGTTTCTTGGCATCATGTAGAGGAAAGTAAATGAGAGGGGCATCTCATTTGAATCACTTTGTAGGAGAGAGAATCTTGATATTAAAATAATCAAGATTTAAGCATAATTGAAACCCTAATTCAATTTAATGCAAAAATAAATATGTTAATTGAAGTGCCCTTCAACCAAAAATTATATGGTTGAAATTAGATAAGTGTGGAAGTCCTTATGCCTTGCAAAGGCCACAAAAATATCTAAGTGAGTGGAGAGCCCACTCACATTAGTTAATTAAAAGTAATATCCACTAAAAATGGGATATTAGTATTATATGAATTAAGGTGCTTAATTGCTTTTCCTTTAATTGTGGACAATGAAGAAGAATTAAAGGAAAAGGAGGATGCCTTCGTATGTAAGGAGTAGAGCGGGTTAAGTGGCACCAATTTGGGGAGTTGAAGGATTGCTTTCCAACTTTCTCTCTCTTTGAAAATCCTTATATACACTTCATTTCCCACTCAACCAAGGACTCTTTTTGGAAGCAACAACTCAACACACAAAGCTAACCTTAAATGTATGTTTTTGAATACAAGATTAACTCAATCTAATCAAGATTGGAGTAATGAACGTCCTAGAGAGGATGAGAGAGAGAAATTCATACATGTATAATAATCAAGTAGTAATCAAGCCTCAACACATTCAAAATGAATTAAATATGTAATTAGGGTATGATTCTTGATAAAGAGATCATGAAACCCTAATTGAGGTGATTTATGAACCCAAACCCTAATTTAGGGAAATTTTGAGTGAAACCCTAATTTAGGGGGATAATGTAAACCCAAATTGGGATGATGTAAACCCTAATTATGGGTAATTGAATGTAGACACCCTAAATGGGATAATGTAAACCCTAATTTCGGTTAAAGCGACATGAAACCCTAATTTTAGGGGAAATGTTATAAGAAGCCTTAATTCAAGGCAAGAATGTATTGTGAAACCCTAATCTAGGGTGATGCTATGTATTATGAAATCCTAATTTGAAAAATCTAGCCTTGATTTGTGTAAGGAGATGAGTAACCCTGATTAATATGAATTGGGAAACCCTAACCCTAATAAGGGTATAGGTGGTCTTACTTGGACTAGCATGGTGCTAAAATGTAGTTGATATAACTGTATCAAATGTACCAACCATGCATGTATCATGAGATGATGAGCATAGCTAGGTATGAGCTATGATGTTTCAGTTATTGTTGTTATTGGGCCTTGTGAGCCATAATATGCTTTGTTGCCTAGTGAGAGGTAACAAGAAATGAAATGGGATTTGAGAGCCATGAGAGATGCTTGTGAAGCAAGTATCATGATTACCTTGGTCAGATGACCTGAAGGTGTTTAGTTACCTGGTAAGTGGTAACAAGTGTTGTTTGATGAACTGAGGGTTTGAATACCCATTTCTTATAATCATGATGATGAGTTGTGAAAGAATGAGAATGCTCCTGATGAGATGAGGGATTGAGATCCCAATGCCTTATTAAAGATTTGAATAGTACTTGATGAAAGTATTACACATTATTTATAGCAATTGCTAAAATAATTGATGTTTAGAAACTTGAATGATGCTAAAATAATATGGTAATACACTTAATTAATCAAGTGATATCATATAATGTAGTTGCCCTAACCATAGATCCATCAACATCAGAATTTGCTGAATGGTGAAACGAGTTAAACTCGGAACACATATTTTTGAATATGTGGGGGTAATTGGGCAATTATATCCTCATGCCCCATAGGAATGGCTGCGGGCTATATCCTATGTACGGGATTGGTTACGGACCATACCCCAGTATGAGTATGGCTACGGGCCATGACTCCATGATATGATACTAGACATTGTCTACAAGCCATAAAACTAAAGAGAGTATATGCTGCGGGCTATAACTCTATAGCGAAGATGCCAATATACCCTGGCAAGCTAATTACAGTTTGACACATGATGTCTCTTCCATATAATCTCGCACTGATCGAGAAAGATGAGGTCTTGGAGTCTGACTCTTCCATTGACCTTGTGTGGTACCGATGCTTAACGTAATCATGGTCAGTTGGAGTATGAACAGTATACTTCATCTCTTCAGGGCATTAATTAAGTATGATTGCAAAATATAATCAGTCGTGTAGTGTATTTGCCTAAGGTTGAAATACGAGAATCATTGGTTGATATTATCTTTCTTAGTATAGAGGATAAATGTTATCGTGTTCTTCATATTCCTTATTAGATAAGTGACATGCTGCTCTATCAGGTTATAGCTGAAATGCTTTAAATAAGATTACTGTTCTAATCTGTTAGACAATGAATTAACTACTGTTAAACAATTATGATTCCTCTATTCAGATTTATCTTATTAAACTACAATAATAATGTTTCTGGTGGAGAGTTATATATCTTGCTGGGGCAATTTCAATTTTCTCACCCCCGTGGAATACACTTTTTAGGTAGATGTGGAGGAAGAGGCAGAAACCCTACAACGGGGGAAGAACAATAGCAACTGGGACAACAGTGAATTCTTAGGTGAAGACACTGGCTGTCATGTATTGTATATAGAGTCCTATGTGTCATCTCTATACTCTCAGGTCCTCGGAGTCAGTAGTTGGTTTAATGAACGGATCTGAGATTTTGGCTTGATGCCTCAATGTTTTTATGCTGCCTATGTACAGCTTTAATAGGGCAACTTATGCTTGTAATTCTCAAGAAGGAATAGTACAAGAGATGTACTTGTGAACCAGAATGTAATTGAATTACTTTGATTCTTTTTACAAAGAGTTTTCCAATGTATGGATATCTTTGTAAAAGGTTTTAATTTTTAGTGGTTTTTGTTAATCCACTGCAAACGATCGCTTCCGCTTAAGTAAATCATCTTTTTGTGAAGTTGGATGCCACAACTACACTCGGAGACTCTACCTCCACCCATGCACATCCACCACCTCAGCCCTCCTGACCTGCCCGCTCCTCGTTCCATGTGTCAAATGAATTCCTCATGGGCTACATGATGCATGAATAGGCTTATAACCTTTAGGTTCAGGAGCACATGCATAAGATCTTTGTGCCATCATGTCCAACATGAACCCATCATCTACACACCCTTATACTACCTACCAACCCTACCCAGGAGGTGACTATGCATCCTATGCATATGATCACTTTTACCCATCCCTACCACTGACTGCTTCTGTTGCTACACCCTCTACAGTTGGTGGATCTACCCCTGGAGTTTTACCTGTTCCTACTGGCCCTTTAGCCACCCTGCTTTCTAGGCTTGGTACTTATGCTCCCTCTTTCCCTTAGGACAATGAGCTCCATGGTCTTGGTTTGTCTTGGGCTGAGCAGAATGTTCGTTGTCCCATTCGTGGTTTTAGTTCCTCTGCCAATGAGGAGATGCCAAATCAGGCTGATGAGGAAGCTACTACTGCTGTTGAGGAGGCTTTTGAGGATAATGATGGTTCTAATGATGGATTTGTTGGTGACTCTAGTGACAAAGGTGATGTTGCTGCACCTTCAGACAGAGATGACGACTATGAGACGGAGGCCTCAAATGATAATGTTGATAATGTAGTTGATGATATGAACATAGCTGACCTATATAATTAGATATTTTAGTTTTAAGTCTAGATGTTGATCATATACATATTTATAGTCTATTTTGTACTAAAAACATCTAGGCACATTTGCTTGGTTGTACTATTTATCATCATGTTTTCATCATTTTTGCTTGTAGTTGTTACTGAGGACAAGCTCTCTGAGTTGTAATCTTAATCATATGTACACTTACTCGTTGATTTACTACATCTCATGAGTTGGTGCAATGTTTACCATATTTTGATTATGACTTAGATTGTTTGTTTCTCTCATCTCTGTTTGGTGTATTCTTTGAGATTATATGTTTTATGGTTATGGATGTATGTCTGGTTGTGCTTGGAGAAGACCTATTTTATGTGCTCTTGTACCCCCTTCTTTTTTGATAATGTCAAAAGGGGGAGAGAAGTTCAATGTTTTGAAGCTCAACCATATTTCTCTTATTGTCTATGTGGTACTTTTCTTGTTAATTATATGCTTTATCATGTGACTTGCTAAAGGACCATATAGTATTCATCATCATCATCATCATCATCTAAGCCCCAGTCCCAACAATGTTGGTGTCGGCTATATGGATCCTTTGTTTCCATTCAGCTCTATCATGGGCCATATTCTGGTTGAGATGTAGAGATTCAAAATCTCTCGTTATAGGCTCATCCCATGTTAATTTAGGTCTTCTGCTTTTTCTATTAATTGTTCTTCACTCAATATCATTGCTTCGTATAGGCACATTATTTGGTCTGTTTTGCACATGTCTGTACCATTTGATTCAACCCTTGCACAATTTGTCCTTAATGCTCACCAACCCCACTTTATTCATGATATAATCATTTATCAAGCGATCTTTTCTTGTTTTCCCACACATCCATCTCAACATACACATTTTAACCACGTTAATCTTAGTGAGACCTTGTTTCTTCACCGCCCAACATTCACTCCCATAGAGCATGGCTGTTCGTATAGCTGTCCTATGTTTCTCATACATATTATGCAAATAAAGTTGATCCCAAGCCCATGTAAAGGAGGAGGGTTGGTGGTAGGTTGACAACCAACCATAAAACTTTATCACTCTTTATATGACATGGATCCTTACAAAAGGGACATATAGTATATATGTCATAATTTCTTTGTGTAGATAGACTAACTATGTAGGTAAGAGTAAACATAGATTGAGGGGGAGCAATTCACATTTTTCAAATCTTAAACCCCCTACAACTCACAAGGCAAAGGTATAACTTCACATATCCTTATCAATATGATTGAGGCATGGTTTGCCATTATCAAAAAGGGGGAGAATGTTTACTTGAGAGTTCTACATTGCCCATATTTTGATAATGACTTAACCATTATAGTCCTATGTATCTAATATGTTTGTTTAAGATTGATTTTAGGCTTTAGGAACATGAAAAGGATCAAATTACACAAGCCCTAGCTTGTTCAAGTTCAAGTCAAAAGCAATGCAAGTGCGCATTTTGGGAAATCACTCCAAATGACCTTAGATTAATTTTATAATCACTTGTATTGATGATATGACTTGTAACTAATATGAGAACAAAAACTAGGGTCACTTAATTGCAACGTTTGATCACTCAAAAATCAATTTAGAAAATTTGTCATAGGCTATATATCGATCAAGTTGGAAACTCGAGCGTTCTAGTGATAAAATTTCTGAAGATGACCAATTGGTTGAGTTGTACACTCAAATAACTCGACCGATCGATCAACTAAGAACAACTGATTTTGACTCATCGGTTGAGTTTCCCAGGACAAACTCGACCGATAGTTTGAAAATTGGCTTTGTCACTTAGTGGATCGGTCGAGTTATCTTTATTAAAACTCAACAATATCAACTGTATGGAAAAAGTAGAAAAAGTGATTATAACTATTGGAGAGTTATTTTGAGAAAGAATAGAACAATTATAACTTGCAAAATGGCTATATTTCACCCTTAAGTGATCCTACACTCAAGGGAACACCCCCAACTATAAATAGGACCCCTTGGAGTTTATTCCAAGTTTTCTCATTCATGCTATTCTAAGTTCTTGCTATAGTTGAGTTTGTTGCAACTCCTTGAGCCCCTTTCTCACTCTCATTTGCAAATAATTTTGTGATTATAAGTGAGTTAGGCTAGTTGTAAGAGATCTACCTCCATGTTCTTGTAAAGCTCTCATCCCATTCCATATTCCCTACCCCTTTCTCAAAGAGCAAAGGTTGAAGCAAGCTACTCCGAGTGAAGGTGAAGCTGTTGCTGTTCTTCTTCAAGATTGAAGAAGAGATGAAGGAGAAGGGCAACGCCAATATTCAAGAAGAGTGGGAAAATTCCTTCAAAGACAAAGACTTAATGCAAGTGTGGGTAAGTCTTTGTTGAAGGATGAAGAGATCTTAATCAAGTGAGTAAGTCCTTGTGTAGGTGGAAGACTCTTATCTTGAATTGGCAAGTCCTTGGATGTATGGTGGTCTCCTTGTATCTCTTATGAATGAATATAAGTATATACAGATTGCAAAGTCTTAAAAATTGACCTCTCTAGGTAGTGGATTGACTCTCTCCTAGACTGGAGAGTAGAACCACTCTAAACCACCTTGTCTAAGTGCATGTTTTAATTTCTCTCATCCTTGCTATACTTGCTTAGTTAGGACCTCATATTTCTCTTAATCTATTGGTTTTAATTGATATAATTTGATGTTCTAACTTATCTTGTGAGAATTTTGAATCTCTACTCACCCCTTTATAGCCCTACATCCAACACCTTTCATGAGTGAAGATAGTAAGTAGAGTCCAATGGGAATCTTGAAGTAAAGGTAAGAAAAGATATCAAGGAATATAGTCCTATAGATGATGAAAAAGTAAGTACTTTTCATAAGAATTACTGCCTTTGCAAAAATCATTGACTAGATCAAGGTCATCCATATAGATATCATCGACATTTTGGCCGATGAGAGATTGATAAGACACCATGAGATCATGAGATAAGCATCCTCTAGGTTGAAGTGACTCTAGAAGGTCATCTTTCATGACCAATAGATCATCTTGACTGAAAACCACATTATTGCCACCGGGTTGGAAACACTTCATCAACATCATCAACTGAGAGTATGTGAGTTCACAACAGGATGTGCAATCAAATTTATCAAAATTGAGCTCTATGATTGCAACTGGATCATAAACTGGGAATATCTCATGTTCATTTAATAAGTTCAATATTGCAGAAGCCTCTCTTGCTTTTGTAGTAGTTGATACTGTGGCAGGAGGATCAATGACTAGAGGTGATGGCATTATCTGTCCTTCTTCTTCTTCTTCTTCTTCTTCTTCTTCTACTAGTACTACTACTACTACTACTACTAGTACTACTACTACTTCTTCTTCTCTTTGTAGAACATTGCAGAAGGGCTCCTTAGTAGGTCATGAAATTAACGGGTAAAAATCTCATAAATTCTCAAGGATTTCAAGAACTTGAAAGAAGCGTCTATAACGGATTACCTCCATTGTATAACATCCATGAATAGGGGTGAACCCTTCAGGATCCAGGATGGAAACATATATTTCATTATTGAGAGATTCCATGACTCTGAGGATTATGAAAGCAATGTCGTTCTTGTCTGGTTTATGCTGGTAGGTTAATGGTGCAATTATGTAACTTGTCCAATTTGGTTTATAATAACCGACCTCACGGACAAGCCTCTGAAGACGAATAGGAATGTGAGGAA
The DNA here is from genome assembly GCA_963693085.1 of Alisma plantago-aquatica. Taxonomy (NCBI): domain Eukaryota; kingdom Viridiplantae; phylum Streptophyta; class Magnoliopsida; order Alismatales; family Alismataceae; genus Alisma; species Alisma plantago-aquatica. Next base: position 1,314,193,434 of record OY856412.1, on the reverse strand, counting down.
GTTTTTCTACATCATGATCTTTGAATCGCATGTTAGATTTTTTTAGTTCTTTGACGCAAGTGTTGAACAAAGAAACTTGGCATTTATTCAAATCAGATACACAAATCGGCAATAATCCCTTGAAATGAAAAGGTAACTTGATAACTCTTGTTTTCTTTAACTTGGGCTTGTCCTTAAGGGTTGAAATGGCTAGATCTTTCATATGCTTCTTAAATAAGTAGTCTTCTAAGGAAGGTGTTGCATTGTAATATGGCCAATCTTTGTCACTAGGCATGACATCCTCTAGTATAGTCAATGCTAGGATGGTAAACATATTTTTTGTAACTTTGGTAGGGTTGTGAAATATATTTTGAAAATCACCACAAGAAAGGGTGATTGAGCTATTATTGTAAAAAATATGGCTCCCATCACGGTGATCATCAAGAATGTATTGTGATATGAAAATATCACAAATTGCTAATACTTTCAAACAATTAGGATAAAGTCAAATCATCTTCAAAGGAATTAGAGGTGGAAGGGGCAGTAGTGGTTCTGGAAAGACCAGATTAGAAAAATGGAGAGGCACAACTAAAAGAATGATGGAGATATCACCATCATACTCATCAGAAGAAGCATTCTCATTTTTTGAAGGATTGTTAGCATTCTCTTCTAGATCTTTATTAGTGGTATTTTCCAATAGATATATCCTCCTCCGAGGTGTGGCGACCGATGAGGGAATGGATCGGGCTTAGATTGAGCATAGCCTCATCCAAATTCTTTATCATGTCATTTTTGAAAGAATCAATATATGATGATGGAGATGGAGGACAAAGTTTCTCTAATGGGTGTGCATGTATATTGTTAGACCCACTAATAATGGGTGCAGTGTCAGTGGGGGACAATCCACCTAGTTACAACTGATGGATGGATGGAATGTTGTCTGATGGCAGAGGTTTAGTTGTACCTAGAATTGATTCATACACATGGGAGATAGATTCCCGAACTAATCCAGCGGGCTACTCTAGCAAGCGACATTGATCATCGTCACTTATAGTGTTTAGAATATACGAGTTTCCTTGAGAAGAAAGATAATATGGGGAAGGTGTTTTTTAGTAGAATGAGCATGAAATTCATGACGATGTTCTCATTAGAGAGCGTACTATTCTTCTCTATGTTTTTGATCATTTTCCTAGTCTGTGATATGTAGTAAGACATGATTTTGAACAACCAAGATTTCGTTAAGGTGGCATTGAAGAGGGATATTGCCAAGCTCACTGACTTGCTGATCTAGGGACTAAACTTGTTTAGCTATGTCCTGCACATATTTATGAAGGTTGGGAGTAGCAGTCATAGTTGCAACTGTTACCTTACTGATGGTGCCAAATGTGTGTCCGAAGACATCTCCCATGGTCTCAAGATATTCATAGTCATATGGGGATGAAAAATGTCTCTTAGATCGGCAAGAAGTGTAAGGGAAACACTATGATGAAGATGTCATGACATACTATCGACTACATCATGTATCTTCCTTTTTAATGGAGAATGAGGTTTACTTTTTACAATAGCTGGAGCTGGGATGGAGGTGGGGCTCTTTGAGGTGGATGGAGGGAAACATGCTCTGGTGATGACCAGAGTTATTCCAAGACATAATAAACTATTCTCCCTTGTTCACTCCTCTCAGATATCTTGGATAGAGGTTTCTTGGGAGATTTTGGCGTGACAGGCTTAGGGCGGAGTCGACTAGATGATGTGCCTTGTTATGTTGAATTTGCCTTGTGACATTTTCAATAAATGTAGTGATTTCATCCTCAAAATAAAACAACTTTTCTTTATCATAATCAACCAATTCTGGTAATAGAGTGGAGATGTTTCTCCTGGTGAATCGGTAGTGGTTGACATTGTCATGACAAACCAGAATACTAGAAGATGTCAGATTCCTTGTTTTGATGAAATTATCTCCATGCATTTATCTGAAATCCTTGGAAGGCGTGTGCCCATATGATGGATAGATAAGTATGATGAGACCACCCATGCAATATTCTTTTTATGGAGCGGAATAGATAAGTAACAATTTGTCAACTAGAAGGCAACTGATAAAGATAGGTTAGCCTTCCATTATGAGAGATAGTACATAAAGTTCCTCAAGATAAACACTACCTATCTCTGAGTTTGTGAAGAGGATGTTGGCTACTATCTTTTGCATAATAATCCAAAATCAAGAATGTACCACGAATGCTTAAGATTGTCCAGATTGGTACTTCTTTTGTCATGTTAATCTTTCCTAGTACCTAGAAGCATTAAAATTGGAATCTTCTTTTTCAATAAATCCCAAACAAGCTATGGTATCTTCTTCCTCCAAGCGACATAAGATTTTGTTCTGGATTTGGTCCGTAAGTACATGATCAACGTTATTGATCCAAACTTTCAATTGTCAAGGAGAGACTTCTTAAATGGTGGATATGAATTTCATCTTCTCCTATACATAAGATCTGGGTTTGGCAAAGTAGAGATGATCCAAGTTGGACTCGGTTAGCAAGTCTGAGACTCTTACTATTGCAGCCATATCTTGAAGGATATTTGAAGAAATGAATCAGTAGGTTTGAAGATTCTGCTTCTCATCGCCTTGTATGACTTCAAGTATTCATTATTGCAAGTCTCGAAGGACCCACAATAGGGAAGATCCAACTGCGAGCCCTAAGGTGCATCATATTTAGTCTTTGTGATCCATTCTCTCTTGTTTCCTTCATTGGAAGGCTTTTAGGATAAGGCCCTTTTATCCTTTATTGGATGGGCCTCCAGCAGCTGAGATTGAACTGCCTTGCTGAGCCATCATTGTGAAACGAAAAATGAGCACAAAATCAAAATTGGTAGAATGTTAACGAGAAGTGTCGACAAGGTAAAGAGGGTAGTGTCGGAAACAAAAAGGAATCATGTCGATACCATTATCGATAGAACTATATCATTGATAGAAATCAATCAGAAGGGTTGACAACTCTATCGATTAAGATGATCGATTGGGTTGGTTCCTATCAGTTGAATTTAAAACAAGGTCAACACAGTCAAAGAAGATAATGACCAGGGTGGATATCTTGTCTAAAAGAACCACCCCAAGAGGTCGACATGGTTTTCGATAAGAAAGAACATACACTTTTTGACTGGAGGAGACGGTAGAAAAATATTAAGGTAGTGGATAGGAGCGTATCGATCAAAACTGTCAATAAGAGAGTCGACAACTAAACAACCAGAGAGACAAAGCTGCACTGTGACTATGATGTAGTAAAAAAAACTTATTGTGGGTCTCATATTTATTACCGAGGGTTAAGTCGGTGGAACTTAATCTGGTACCCAGATAGAGGATCTGGGTCTATCGAGGTCACTCACAATCGGGGTGATAAATCAACAATACTAGGAAATGAGGTCGACAGGGTTGTCGACTGGGAGAGTCAATCAACCTTTGCAAGATCTATTGATAGTATAGTTGATAGGTTGAATCTGGATACTGTCAATATCAAAACTTACAAATGAATCAACAACATGAAAAGAGTTGTCAGACTATCAATCAACACTATCAATTTTATGTTGGCATGGTTTTCAAAAACTTAAGTAAGTTTGATAAAGAGAATCAGAATTTCAGTCGACTGATCACGGTGTGAAGTGGTTGTCAACCAATCATCATTTAAAAATAAGACATTTTTCCATCTTGTATTAGATGTGACATAATTAAAAAGTTTTTGTGAGAAAAAAAAATTGGTAGGAAAATAAAACAATCCTAAAAGACAAAAAGGAAAATTTTTGGGTTGCGTCCCAAGTAACACTTGTTTATAGTTAGTTAGCTTGAATCTTGGATGTCTTACTAGGCTTCCCGGACATTCGATAGTTCGAAGTCTACTTTTTTGGTGATAGCTTCATCTTCGTAATATCTCTGTAATCAATGACCATTGCCTGAGAAGGTGTCAAATTTCTTACTATGAATGTCATCATGCCAGAGGGATATATAGTGACCACAGTGAATGGACTAGACCAAAGAGATCAAGTTTCCTAGAAAGCGATGAAGTGCTGAATTGAATGGAAGAACTTTGTCGCCTTCATATATATCCTTCTACTTGATGTGAGAATCATGCCTAATCTTTGTGTGTTCCTTGTAGATTTTGGTTTTCTCATAAGTGTGTAGATGAAGTTCTTCTAGTTCCTATAGTTTTAGGAAACACTTTTCTTTTGCGCGGTCAACATCCATATTTAGAGTCTTGATTTCTCACTAAGACTCGTGTTCCAGTTTTAGAGGTAGGTGACACAACTTGCCATAGATGAGGCAATAAGGGGTTGTTCCAATAGGTGTCTTATAAGCTATACGATATGCCCATAAGGCGTCATCGAGTTTTGACAACCAATCCTTTCAGGAATTCCCTACTATTTTATCAAGAACCTGCTTCATCTACCTATTAGAGATTCCACTTGGCCAATAGTTTGAGGATGATATGGAGTATAGATCTTATGTTTGACTCCATACTTCTTTAGAAGATCCTCAAAATATTTCTCTATGAATTGAAAACCGCTATCACTGATGACTATTCTTGGGAATCCAAACCTGGGAAAAATTATTTTTGTGAAAAGATGCATGACCATTTTGGAGTCACAGGTTGATGATGGTAGGGTGTCCACCCATTTGGAAACGTAATCAATCACAACCAAAATGTATTTGTTGTCAGAAGATGGTGGGAATGGTCCCACAAAATCTAACCCCCAAACGTCAAAGATTTTGACTTCAATCCATTCAGTCATTGGCATCTTGTTCCTTTTGCTGATGTTCATAGTGCGTTGACATGGATCACATTGTTTGGTATAGGTGTGTGCATCCTTAAAGTTAGACGACTAATAAAAATTGGAATTTAGGGATTTTAGTGCTATCTTATCAACGTCCAAATGTTCTCCATAAGGAACTGTGTGACATTTTTCTAAGATAGAACAAGCTTCATTGTTATCAACACAATGATGGTAGACATTTTCATCACAATTCTTGAACAATAATGGGTCATCCCAATAATAGTTCTTTTAGTAAAAAAGAAGTTCTTTTTTTGATTATAAGTCATTCCAGGAGGAAACTACTGGCGTGCAAGATAATTGCAGAAATTGGCGTACCATGGGGTTACCTGGTCAAGGGAGTGAATAAAAAGTAGGGATTCATCTTGATAAGACTCATTGATGGGAAGTATATTGTTATAATAAACCCTTATTTGAGAGAGACAATCAGCCACGATGTTGTCAGACTTATTTTTTTTCAATGATTTCATGATCAAATTCTTGTAACAGAAGACCCACCGGAGGAGGCGCGATTCAATATCTCTATTTTGAATGAGATACTTAATTGTTTCATGATCTGTATAGATTATTACCTTCCCTCCTAGGAGATAAGACCTAAATTTTTCAAAAGTATAGACAATCAACAACATCTCCTTTTCGGTGGTGGTTTAATTCACATGAGCTTCATCGAGAGTTTTACATGCGTAGTATATGATATGATCTTTCTTATCCTTCTTCTAACCTAAGAGTGCTCCAACAACATAATCACTAGCGTCACACCTTAGCTCAAAGGGAAGATCCCAATCTAGAGCTTGCATGATCGGTGCGGTATGGAGGGTATTCTTTAGAGTATGGAAGGCCTTCAGACAATCTTTGTCGAAGATAAATGGTGTATCTTTAATAAGAAGTCAGGAAAGGGGTTTTACAATTTTTGAGAAGTCTGTAATGAAATGATGGTAGTAGCCAGTGTGTCCCAAGAAACTACAAATAGAAGAAACCATGGATGGATGTGGGATTTTAGAAATGGCCTCTATCTTGCTTTTATCTACCTCTATACGTTCCTCTAATACCTTGTGCCCTAGGACGACCCCCTCTCACACCATGAAATGGCACTTCTCCCAATTGAGAACAAGATATTTTCCTTCGCACCTTTGGAGGACAAGTGATAGATTTTTTAGGAAATATTCAAAGGATGTCACATAGACTGAGAAGTCATCCATAAATAATTCCATAATTTCTTCTATTAGATTAGAGAAAATGGATGACATGCACTTATGAAATGTGGTCGGTGAGTTACATAGACCAAAAGGCATGCAACGAAAAGCATACGTCCCATATAGATAGGTAAATGTGGTCTTTTATTGATCATCCAGATGGATATGTACTTAATAAAATCTTGAGTACCTTGCAAGTAGCATAAGTGTGAATGAGGCACCAGCCTTTCCAAAATGTGGTCAATAAATAGGAGAGGAAAGTGGTCCTTCTGTGTAGCTACATTCATTAACTTGTAATCTATTCACATACACCATTTGGTTACCATGCAGGTGGGTAGTTCCTTTCCATCACTATCTTTGACTACAGTCGTGCCTCCTTTATCTGGTACCACATGTACTGGGATCACCCAGTTATTGTCACTGATGGCATAGATTATTCCTGCATCTATAAGTTTGATGAATTCCTTGCCTACCACTTTTCACATTTTTTCGTTCAACTTTCTTTGACCTTACATGGAAAACTTTGCATCCTCATAAAGATTAAATATATGCATGTATATAGTTAGAATGAGACCTTTAATATCATCACTATAGTATCCAAGGGTCATTTTTCGAGTCTTGAGTTCAAACAAGAGTTGTTGTTGTTGTTCAGGGACAATTGTGCATTTGTTATTACTAGATTCCTCTTTTCATCATCAAGAAATTCATATTTCAAACCTTCAAGAAATTGTTTTAGCTCTGGTGGAGGTCGTGTGCAAGAGACATCTTTTGGTTCTCACTGGAGAGAAACATACTTTATTGTTTTAGTAGTCCCTTAAAACTCTTACTCTTCTACGACTTCTAAATATGCCAAGATATCTTCAACTTCAGAATTTCAATCCCTAAAATAGGATTTATTAGAGCTCACTTAAAGGGATCAATCATAGAATTATGTTCTTAAATATCTAAAAATAACTGGTTGCAACATTCTGAAAAATAACTTGTCTCTACTAGTGAAGGGCCTTTCTTGTGATCAAGGATATGCAAATTTATTGATTCATTTTTGACTCTTATAGTGATTAACCCATATGCAACGTCTATGAATGAAGGTGCTGTAGAAAGGAATGGTCATTCGAAGATCATCAGACATGTAGGGTCTTATACCATGTCAATTATACAACATCACAAGGAACAAAGAAGTTTCCGATCCTGACCAGGACATTGTCCACTATTCCAACTGGTTTGGTATAAGAATTATCAGCCAACTAAATTTGCATATTGGAGTTGATAATGTTCGTCTCTCACAACTTGGTGGTCAAGCTATAGGGTATGAGGATGATACTAGCCCCTAAATCTATGAGACTGTATTGTGTTGACATATCTCCAATGATGAATGGTTTAGTCAAAGCTCTAGGGTCTTTTTGTTGCCTAGGCATGGTATTTATACAAAAGGAAGATGCCATCCTTGCAAGACACACTGTCTCTACCTCTCACCTCTTTTGTTTCTTTGTGATAAGATCCTTCATGAATTTGGCGTATGTAGGCATCTCATCTATGACATCAAGAATAGGAATATCCTGATGGATTTTCTTAATGGTATCAAGGACCTTGGTGTATCTCTTTTCCAGATGTGCCTTGATGAAGTGATGAGGAAAAGATTCTCCAGAAGGGACTTCAGGTGTTCTAAATGATGGAATTGGATTGGTTTCCCCTCGTCTCTTCTTTATTATTGGTACTTCTTCCTTGGTGATTTCTTCTTTGAAAACCAATTCTTCTTGCTGGGGCTTAGAGGATGTATTCCTAGAGTGGACTGTGGCCATCTTAACAATTTTGTTCTTGGAATTTTGTTTAGTGCTTGAAGGGAACTGTCTTGTTGGGTGTCCAATTGAGGCTTCTATAGATGCAAATTGTTGATCAATCATCCATTTGTGGGATTGTAGATCACTTATTTGGGTGTTCACATTGCACATTTGTTTCTGCATGTTCACAAGGATGCTGTTATTGCTCACTAGACATTCTCTTGATCTTTCAATTAAGGATTCTAAGTTGGATATGTATTTCTGGTGTTGTTGGAACATACCATTGAAGTTTCCTTGTTGTGGTAGAGGTCAAGGTCTATATTTCTAAAATATGGTGGAGTTCCTCTTCCCCTGGCTTGTCCTTGTCCCGTACCCATGGCTTGAGATAATATATTCAATTGATATGAACTTTTTGTTGTCGAGCTATTTCCATAGGAAATTCCAGGATGATTGGGGCATTTTTAGTTCACATATGACACATTTTTAGTCTAAGTGTCTTCTGCTTCGTGAGTGCAGGAACAATGATCTATGCCATGCCCACCTTCCCTACAAGTGACACACTTTATGGTTGCCTGAGTAAAGTACTTTGAATTTACCTCCTTCAGACTGTGAACTTAGACTACCATATTGTCTAATTTATTGTTAATGCTTTCTAGTAACCTTGAGTCTAGAGAACTACTACTAGTGCCTGATACACTTGCTTTAGAATTTCTATCATAGTCTCTTCCTTCTTGGAGTGTGACCATGTTGTTGATGATTTCTTTTGTAATCTCTGCATCATGTTTCATAAAGTGCTACCCGCGACAATTCCTAGAGAAGTTCTTTTAGTTGAGGTGAGACTTTTATAGAAGATGGTGACAATAAAACCTTTGTCATAGACATGGTGTGGACAATCTCTCAAATATTCCTGATATCTTTCCCATGCATCGTACAAACTTTCAGAAGGCTTTTTCTTGAAACCAGTAATCTTGTTGTTACACCTTGCAGTCTTCTCAATAGGATAAAATTTGTTTACAAATGCTTTAGAAAGTATTTTCCAAGATGAAATCCCCTTTTGAGAGAGATACCACTAAAAAGCTGTCTTTGAGAGAGAATAAAAAACCCTTAATATATATGACTTCTTAAGGCACCCTATTCATCTTAAGGGTATCCGAGAGATATTTGAAAGTGTTGATATGATGATGGTAAGGGTTCTCTACAATAAAGTTTCCCCCAAACATCTGATTCTGAATCATACTGATGTACCCAAATTTTAACTTGAAATTTGATGCTGGTATGTGAGGAAGGATAATAGGTTCCCTATTGTCATTTACCCACCCAGTGACTAGCGAACAAAGAGAAGTCTTGTTTACAAGATCAAAAGGTGGCTCCCGTGCCACCATTGGGTTGATGAGGAGGAATCTATCTCTATAAATTCAATAAGGAACTCCATGATTGACTAGAAATGATATTTAAATACCTATAAGAAAAATATTGAATGGATCAGAGTCAAAGAATGGAAACATAAGCAATAATGTCACAAATTGATAATTTAAAAAGGAATGCTAATAAACATTTTGCAAAGTTTGGAAGTAATGACCGGTGCTAAGTAGACCACAAGTTCTTAAAGATTATCCGTATCCTTCTCCTAGGCAACGATGCTAAAAGTTGATCGTTCTTTTTATTGGGTCAAAAGTTTAAACAATTTTCCAGTCAAAGATATCAGACTTTAAATTACCCGACTAGAAGAGACATCCACAACTCAATATGGAGTCTATCACAGTAGTACGAGGTCAACCACAAGGATAAGGGGAATAACAGAATAAAAATATGAGATCTTAGCTTAGTATAGTTTAAACAAAAGAGTGAATTTGATGGTATTCTGGTTAAGGAAAGAGTTAATCTAACTTGAGCAGTAAATCTAAGTTTAGAAAGAATGAAAAGAAGAAATAAATATGATTTGAGAAAACTACGATAAAAAAAACTTGGACTGGGTTTCACCAATCAAGCCAACCACAACCATGTACAAACCTTCACTTCTATTTTATATATGTTCTCTCATTTTGCAAATAGTCATAAGAAAATATATGTTTCTTCCTTCTGTTGAGATCTGGGTAGATTTCTATCTAGCAGGGTTCTCTCTCTCTCGAGGTAATAGCCAAAAGATCAAGGAAAAACTATTTGACTTTTGTTATATCAACTCCTCACTCTCATGTATCATTACTATCCTATACTCCATATCTATTTGAAATCATTCTCTATAACAATATTCATATCAAATGTCAGAAGAGGGTATCTAATCATCTAATGAAGTAATAAAATAAGAGTACAAGAACAATTTTTTTTAGAACATACACATAAAATAGAAAGATGAACAATTACATGGTTTGTTGGGCCTGACGGATACTCCCAAACCATGTTAAGAAGTCTAGCCATGCATAGAAATAGAAACAAATATATTACAACCTAAATAAGTCATGGTAAGGAAAGAAAAGGGAAGGGGTACATACAAAGTTAGATCAAGGGATCGATCTACCAACCTCATGATTGATCGGGAAACTGATCGACATCAAGTCAAAAACTATCCTCATCCCTTTGATCCCGGATTAGTGCAAAGTAGGTCCGTTGGATGGTTGATGGTGATGAATTGAACTATTAAGGAAAGAGGCATATAGCTAAGTCAATAGAACTAGACCGATTGACGAATCTTGTCCCTGGGCTCTAAACCTGGTGGCAACCTTTCGATTTTGAAGATTCCCAGGGATCCAAGATCCTTTAAAGTGATAATGTATTTATAGTCTGTGGCTTTTGATCTATTGATGAGACTAATCCATTTGGTATTAACCTCTGATATCGACATCCATAATTGATGAATATCTTCGAATAGTCTTTGTTGATCGATAATACTATCAATCTTTTCATGATGTCGACCAGAATCTGTCTATGCTACTTGTATCGACAAGGGTGTCAAATGGTGTTTGTTAGAATGAATCCTCGACATGAGTCCCTTGGTCTTTGGATAACATCAACTGAAGTGTCAAGGTTGCATATTATCAAGATCGTCGATGGTAATATTGAGGATTCATTTGATAATTAAATATTGATAGAACTTTGTCAGTGTTGTCTTTGTCAAGGTAGTTTGTGAAGATGACTTTGAGAGGATTGACAATCACCTTTCATTAGGTGATTGTTTGAATTTCTCGATAGCCATCACTCGATACGTAGATGCCGATGTCCTTCGGCAATATGGTGCTCGACGCGTCTGTCGATCATAAATTTGATACTTTATTATCAATTCATTAGTGGAAGGATTGTCTTTCTACTATCCTTATCAATGGAAATCTTGGATTTTGTCGAGAAATTGCTTATACTTAATCATTTTCATCATATTTGTACCAAATTCTTTCAATTATCAAAGAAACTAACAATAAGTGAATTTAAAGTTAAAATGAGTAAAACCGAACATCTAAGCATTAAATCTAAGGATTTTTATTATGAAAAAGTCTATGAAAAATGCATCAAAACTGATGTTATCAAGTGCCAAGACCAAATGATAGAAAGATCATTGGCACCTAGTGGGTGTACCACAATAAGATATATGAAATCGGCAAAGTGGTAAGACACAATGCAAGGTTAGTAGATTTTGGGTATAATTGTTGGTATGTACACGTAGAGAGCCAATGATATGATGATCGTAATGGCATATATTGTAAAGAATTTGATAAATAATTAAGGCAATATTCCAATTTATTCTATTTTATCCAGTTATGACATAATGAAGTCACTCAATAGATGTCTAGAGAATGATATTACTTAATGACATATGTCTTAAGGATGATGACCTAAACAATGAGATCATACAAATGTTAAGAGTATATACATTCTTGTTATGTATCTAGTCAGATGTTATTGTGGAAGGTTGATAGACATTAATAACACATAGGACTAGTGTGTGTGTTGGTTGATGATAGAGTCTCATCAGTCATGATATTTGATATCAAACCAAACATATAGATACATGTTGGAGAATAGTGTATCAGACAGACCCACCAAAAGAGTGATACATGGAAACCATAATTGGTAGTTAGAATCATGTCTTACATTGTTGGTGGTTATTGTGGTTCTTAGAACTAAAGTCACTACACTCATCACGTGTTGTTCAATTTACTTTAACATCATCTACTGTGATTCTGAAAAAGGGTTTCCATAAAGGTGATGATTAGATGCACTGTGACACATGGGGAGGACTATGAGTGAACTAAATGGGATTTTCCCTCCAACAAGAGTATGATATTCTATCCACTTGATAACAGAGACTAATAAATGCATGTCCATGCTCATGTGAGTTAATATGTGATATTGATCTTACATATATCTAGACTATCTTCTCTAGTTCAAGGAACATATATTGAATGATTGAAGAGGATGACAATTCCATGCCTCAAGTTCAATATGCATATCAGTGAAAAAGTAACTACACAAACATTATTACACCAATTACAGATTATATGTTGAAGTTGTTCTCCAGCTTTCCATTTACTTGGGTATAAATGATGTGTTACTTGATGCCTCTCTTGCTTGTGATGTCATAAAATGGTTATGGGCATTCACTACCAATTAGTATGGAACCTATAGGGTCACACAAAAAGGATACTCTTGGAATAGGAGTTTAATTGTGAATGATAAAAAAATTGATTACTAAGGTGTTTAGGTATTCAATTTAAACAACAATTGACCGACTGGACTTTGAACTGACTGGTTCAAGTGTTGAACTGACCGATTGAAGTGTAATTTTGATTAGAAATTGCATTGGTTGAAATTGTGGATGAATGAGGGCATGAAACTGACTGCTTCACAAGGTGAGACAATTTTCTAAAGGATGGACAACTGATCGATTCATGAGATGATATGCCCGATTTATGGATCAATTCGATTACATCAAGGATTAGTGATGACACCATGTTCTACATTAATTGGATTAGAATTGCTAATACAATTGTGATTGGAAAACACGATTAAACAACTAGTTCACTGGGTGAACAAATCAGCTCATATGTCAACCGATTAGTTTACACCCAAATTGATCATTTCACTGCTTGCATCTTGCAAAAGTTTGTGAAATTTTGGTCCCTTCCACTCCCACACAGACTGGGAACCTTGATCCTAACCCTCCTATAAATAGAGGGGGATTCCTAGAGACACAACTCAATTGGTTTTGACAATTGTTTTATTCTCCAGTTGTTGTAACTGAGAGAACTCGAGAAAGTCCAACTCGATAAGGGGGGGTAGAAAGGGTGAATAATTTTGGAAGAACAAGTTGATGACTAGTATGCCAATGAGAAGGGACAACTCCTTCTTGTCTGATCTTCTAGAATGACAAGAGTTCCTGATGGTCCATGTGGATTACTCTAGAGGCAAGGAGCTTTTTCCTCTAGGAGGACAACATCAAGCTGCTGCCCGTGGTGATCAACTAGGAGCTACTGTAGATTTTTTTTGAGTGTGACTTAAATAAAGGGAACATACTATGACAAGGACATTGTTGTTGGACTTTCTCCAGGACCAAGTATGTACTCTAAAGCATCCTTCACATTACAAAGTTATTTACGCAATCCATTGGTTAAAGGGGAATATTAGTTAAGTTTTTGTTTCCATTTCTTGTTTTTTCACCATATTTCCCAACAGTGGTATCATTGCCACGTCAATCTACTATGTTTGGGACAATCAATATTATTAGATTTTTGGTTTGATTGTTTATTTATTGCATACAATGTGAATGCATAAACTAATTAATGTGCATATCTGATTAAGACACCACATACAATCCCAACATATATATATATATATATATATATATATATATTCAATTTACACACGTCGCCCTGAAAGTTAGTGTTGATGGTGGATGTCAAGTATGGTTATGGACAATAACCCTATATATCTATGCATGGTGGTTGTGTTTATGTACTCCTGTTTTATCTCGGTTTGCATACCGAGCCTCTACCTTATCTTATAAATTGTTAAAGTATTATTCTCTCCTACCTATGCTCCCCTCGATTATAACTCGAGGTTTCTATTTTATCATGTAATATGTATTAGCATTAGGATAATTTATTTTCTTAATACGACAATGAAGAAGACGCTCAACACTAGACAATCTGACTAGTTGGAGGACTGAGGAGGACGAGCCAGACCGATCAGATGGTGGACTCAACTGATCGACTAGAGGATCCAGAAGATGGTAGATTGGAGACCAGACGACCAGAGTGATGACCATCCGACTGGACTAGGAGCTGAGTCAACCGGTTCAAGGGTTGAACGAATCAACCCAGATTGGCAATCACAAATATTCATGAACAAAACATTTCTGCATGAGACGTAGACCCTAGGTGGTGGCAATTCCTTGTGTCTCCAAGGAATTACAAGTAGTATGGCCATAACCATCACTTTTGTTTATTTCATGTTTTCATTGTGGGATCTATCTTGTATATGATACATACTATATGTGGTGATTGGATAATGTTTATGTATTTATAAATAAAAACTCCCTAAATGACATATTAAGTCTAAGATGCTTTCCATTAGTAACACACATGAAAAGCTTGATTGTGCACTTATATCTCATGGAAGTGTGATGGTAATAATATGGGCCTTCCAAGTAGGGTGAATTATTACCGTGTTGTCGTATGGGTCAGGTATAATTGGGTGTCCTTAATGGGATTAAGCATCTAGAAGCATGCAAATGACTATGGAAAAGAATTGCACATATAATATATCCAACAATTACATTAGATTCAATTGCTAAAAGTTGTCCACCTTAATGATTAATTATGTATTGAATAGTTTTGGATCTTACCTCACTAGAAGGTTGTACATTGTAATCTTCCGAATTGATATGTGAGAGATATCAATTTGAATAAAATAGTGGGAGTGATAATTATTTAAAGGCATAATTTAATATCATAAATTTTTCAAATCAAATTAAATTAAATCAAATCAAAATGGGTTTTGACAAATGCATTTTTTATGTATTGTAGAATCAAATGACAATCAAATCATCATTGTGATTGGTCCTTCAGAAGGACTATTTTAATGGGACAATATTTTATGATTGGTTTGGGGCTTTGAGAAGGGTTCTCAATGAAAAGAACAAGCTTCATGTCCTAGAAACACCAGTTCTAGAAATACATGCTCCTAATGTACCTAGGGATGAGGTGGATGCTTACTAGAAGCATGCCAACAATACCTTAGATATAAATCACCTTATGCTAAGATGCATGAACTATGAGTTGAATGAGCAGTGTGAAGACATGGGGATACTTGAGATGGCAACAAATCTTAAAAACATGAACCGTAATCAAACAATGAAAGAAATGTACAATATCTCAAAGACACTCGTTGAGTGTATGATGATAGAGGGAGACTTACTAAAGACCCATGTGCTCAACATGATTGGACATGTGGAGCATCTAGAAGAACTAGGATTCTCTTTGAGTCAGGATTTTTCCACATATGTGATTCTATAATCACTTTCTAAATCATATAGCCATTTCATTGAGTATTATCACTTGAATAACATGGCCAGACCGTTGTCAGATTTTCTTGGCATGTTGATTAATGCTGAAGCAAGAATGAAGAAGGACAAATCCATGATGGTGATCAGCGAGTCGAGTCCAAGGATGAAAGTAAGGCCATGAAGAGTTCTGAGGCTAATCCTAAATTTAGATCTTTATCACTCAAGATAAGGAGAAAGAAAAGTGAAAGATGATTCTATCCTTTATACTTGAAGGCATTCAAGCTGAATAATATGGGGATGGTAGTCTACACTTTAGGTATATACATTATTGAGATAAATTTATCTACTTATTCATCTTGGGTACCCAATACCGGATGTAGATCTCACATATACTCAAATATGAAGAATCTAAAAAGAAGTAGGTTTTTGAGAAAAGGTGAGTTTGAACTGCAAATCACAAATGGAGGAAGTGTTTTTGTCACTACAGTTGAAACTTATAATTTATCTTTTCCCACAAGACTTGTAATAGAGTTAATGAATTTCTATTATTACCTTTCATAAATAGAAACATCAGTTTTGTATCTTGTATGGACAAGGATGCATATGAATTTTATATTGAGAATGGTCGATGCTCTATTTCAAAAGTTGGGATCTTTTATGGCAATGCCCCAATGTATTATCGTCTTTATTTGCTATATGTATAGATTGGTATTTATAAAAAAGATACTAAAAGAATAATACTCACAAATTTAATAAAACATATATTTGACTTTTGTTTCTAGGGCACATAAATGATAATCACATATCTAGACTCCATAAAGATGGTTATCTGGCCTCTATTGATTTTGAATCAATAGAGGCATGTGAATCTTGTTTGTTGGGAAAGATGACCAGGAATCCTTCCACTATTAACAATGAGAGGGCTAGTGATCCATTAGGACACATACATACTGATGTATGCGTCCCTTTAGAACAACTGCTAGAGGTGGGTATCTATACTTCATTACATTAACTAATGACTCCAGTAGGTATGGTTATGCTTACTGGATGAAACATAAGTAAAAAACTCTTGAATAGTTCAAGTAGTTTATGAATGAAGTATAGAAACATTGGTAAAAGTATTAAGGAACTTCATTCTGATCAAGGTGGAGAATACTTAAGCAAAGAGTTTGAGGACCTTCCACGAGCCGTGGTTTTGTATCACAGTGGAATCCACTTGAAACACCACAACATAATGGTGTATCAGAAAGAAGGAATTGCACATTATTAGATATGGTGTGATCAATGATGAGTTTAGCTGAACTTAGGACTACCTTCTGGGGTTATGCTCTAGAAACCACCATGTTTACACTAAACTGAGTACCATCTAAATCAGCTCAAAAGACACCATAGGATATATGGTATGGGAAGCGTCACAATGTGTCCTTTATGAAGATCTAGGGTTGTGAAGCTTATGTGAGAAAGGAGTTTCCTGAAAATATTGGACCCAAACCTGATAAATGTTATTTTGTTGGATATCCTAAGGAGACCAAAGGATATTACTTTTATTCCCTATCTAAAAATGTTTGTTTATAGAGATGATACAAAACTAGAAAAGGATTTTATTTCCTAAGGAACTAGTGGGTGGAAAGTAGAACTCAAAGAGGTTCAAGACCAACAATAAAACATTGAACTGATAGATGCAAAAGTGGAACAGAGAGAATCATAAAACATTGTAGAATCTCAAATTCCTCAGGTAACACAAATACCTCATAGATCTAGTAGGACTGACCTTAAGCATGAAATATTTGGCTATCTTGTGACTCAAGAAGGTAGTGAGTTGGCTTAGATGATGAGACAACAACCTATCGAGAAGCTACTAAGGGATAGAGTCTGAGAAAAGGCTTGAGGCCATGAGATGTGAGATGGAATCCATGTACACCAAAAATGTATGGACCTTGGTGGATCCACCTGAAGGGGTAAAACCCAAACGGTGCAAGTGGTTCTTCAAGAAGAAGACCAACATAGATTGTAATGTCCATGGGAAGACTGGTTGTAAAGGGTTTTAGACAAGTTCAAGGTGTTGACTATGAAGGAATCCTTTCTCCATTTGCCAAGGTTAAATCCAAAAAGATCATGCTTGCTATTGCAACTTATCATGACTATGAGATTTGGCAAATAGATTTTAAAACCACATTCCTTAATGGGAATCTTCCTGAGGATGTGTACATGACACAACCTGAGGGTTTTATAAATTTGAAGGATTTAAATAAAGTTTGTAAGGTACAAAGGTTAATCTATGGATTGAAGCATGCATCTCAAAGCTGGAATCTTCATTTTCACAAGACAATCAAAGAGTTTGGATTTACTTAAAATGAAGATGAACCTTGTATGCACAAGAAGGTTAGTGGGAGCATGATTGTATTCCTCATATTGTACGTAGATGACATACTACTGATGGGGAATGACATCCCTAATTTACAAATAGTAAAGATATGGCTAGGAAATATGTTTTCTATGAAAGACTTGGGAAAAGAATCCTACATCTTGGGAATAAAGATGTAGAGAGATAGATCCAAAAGGCTTCTTAGACTAAGTCAGAGCACACACATTGATAAAATGTTTAAGATGTTCAACATGGAGATCTCAAAGAGAGGAAACCTGCCCATGGCACATGGATTCACCATCTCTAAATCTCAATGTACCAGCTCTTGTAAAGAAAGGGAACACATGAGTAGGAATCCATATGCATCTGTAGTTGGATCCATCATGTACGTAAAGTTGTATACACGTCCCGATGCCTCATATGCCTTGAGCATGAGGAGCATATATCAGTCGATCCAGGTGATGCTCATTGTATATTCGTGAAGAATATCCTTTAAGACTTGAGAAGAACTAAGGATCAATTCCTTATATATGATAGAGAGGAAGAGTTGGTGGTAAAGCTTTACACAGATGCTAACTTCCAAGTTGAAAAAGTTGATTACAAATCAAGATATGGATTCGTGTTTTGCCTCAACAACAGAGCTGTGAGTTGGAAGAGTTCCAAAAAAATAGATAGTTTCTAATTCTACAATAGAGGCCAAGTATATTGTTGCATTGAATGCATCAAAGGAGGCTGTTTGGATCAAGAAGTTCATCTCAGAACTTGGGGTAGCTCTAAGCATCAATGACACAATTGAGCCATATTGTGAAAACAATGGACCTATTGCACAAGCCAAGGAATCCAAATCACATCACCGTTACAAGTATATACAAATCATTTCCATATCATATGAGAAATTTCAGAGTAAGGAGATGTGAGTATTTGCAGAGTACCAATCGACAACAATATGCTTGACCCCTTGAATAAAGCACTTTGCAACAAATGAATGATGGTCATTTTAGATGACTTGGAATAAGATTCATCGATGATTGGATCAAAGTGCAACGGGAGTATGTTGGTATGCATTCCCAGAGAGCCAATCATATGATGATTGTAATGGGATATATTGTAAATGATTTAATTAATAATAAAGGAAATATTCCATTTACTCTATTATGAGATAATGAATTAACATAATAAATGTCTATAGAATGATATTACTCTATGATGTATATCTTGGGGTTTATGACCTAGACAATGAGATCATACATATGTTAAGAGTATATACATTCTTGTTATGTCCCTAGTCAGATGTTGTTGTTGAAGGATGATAGACAACAATAACACATAAGACTAGAGTGTGTGATGGTTGATGATAGAATCTCATCAATCATGATACGTGATATCAAACCAAACACAAGATACATGTTGGAAAATAGTGTACCGGAAGGACCTACCATAAGAGTGATACATGGAAACCATAATTGGTAGTCATAATCATCTCTTACAGTGTTGGTGGTGAATGTGGTTCTTAGACCTAAAGTCACTACACTCATCACGTATTTTTTGGTGTACTTTGACATTATCCACCATAATTCTGAATAAGGGTTGCCACAAAGGTGATGATCAGATGCAATGTAACACATGGGGATGACTATGAGTGATCTAGATAGGATTTGTCTCTCCTACAGGAGTATGATATCCTGACCACTTGATAAGCGAGACTAAAAAATGCATGGCCATGCTCATGTGAGTCAATATGGGATATTGAGCTTGCATATATCTAAGACAGTCTGCTCTAGTTCAAGGAACATGGATTGAATGATTGAAGAGGATGATGGTTCAATGCCTTGTGTTCAATCCGGATATCAGTGACAAAGGAACTATACAAACACTATAACACCAATCACATATTGTAGGTTGAAGTTGTTCTCCAACTTTTCATTTACTTGGGTATCAATGATGTGTTACTAGACACCCCTCTTTGCTTGTGATGTCATAAAATGGTTATGGACCATTGCCTATGTAATATGGAACCTATAGGTCACACACAAAGGATACACTTGAATAGGAGTTTATCATGAATGATAATTAAATTGATACTAAAGTGTTTAGGTATTTGATTTAAACAACAATTTATTGACTGGACTCTAAACCATCCGATTCAAGTGTTGAACTGACTGGTTGGAGCGTCAAGTTAATTGGAAATTACATTGGCCGAATTCTGGATGAATCAAGGCATGAACCAACTAGCTCACGGGGTGAACCAATCGTCTCAAGGATGACCAACCGAACAGTTCATGAAATGAGATTCATGGTTAATGGATCAATTTGATTGCATAAAGGATTAGTGTTGACATGATGTTGTGCATTAATTGGATTACAATTTCCAATATAATTGTGATTGGAAAACATGATGAAATAACCGGTTCACATGCCAATTTCACACCCGAACCGATCCTTTTGCAGCTTGTAGGTTGTGAACATTTGTGAAATTATAGTGCCTCCAATCCCACACAGAATGGTAGCCTTGACCCTAACTCTCCTATAAATAGAGGGGTTTTGGGGGCTTCCTAGAGACACAACTCAATTGCTTCTAACAATTGATTGTCTTCTCAGGTTGTGGTAACCTACACTACAGGAAAACTTAGCAATAACGGCGGAAAAAGTTGGTCGTAAATGTGAATAAGTTTGTCGTTAAAACTATTAGCGATAAGAAAAAAAAGTTGTCGCGTCTTGTCGTTATTGGTCTTACCGTTAATAAAAATAACGGCAAAAAATTTCAGTTCGTCGCTAATACAAAACATGACGACTTATATAGTTTGTCGTTAATAGTTTTAACGATGAAATTAAATGTCTGACGTTGATACTATTTGCGACCACACAAACTTGTGACTGACACTAGTAACAACGACTAACATGCTTGCTCACAAAGTCAACAACGACGTCTTTTTTCCGTCGTAAATAGCTATAATGACAAAAAAAAACAAATTCCAAAATTTTTCCATCACGTTTGCAACACACTTGGATCCTCACCTAAGAAACATGAACACGTACACATGCATGGATTTCTCCATAGACAAGAGGGACCATAATTTCCAACAATGCAGGATGCGACACTAGGAACGACTAATTTATAAGTATACACATATGTCGATTTATATATAAATATTTTGACATATATTAAACTTTAGGTATAAACACACAAAATGATATAAATAAATCATCCATGAAGGGAATCTCCATGTAATCCAACCAACAATCAACATATACAATATATCCACAAGTCAGAGTACAAATTAACTCAACAAATATATTAAGATTCTTAATTATAAAATTGTTGCAGTAAGAATATATGGAATGGTAATATCAAGGGAAGCAAAATTTTGGATGCAATAGTTTTCTTTGTTTATGTAAGTAATGGTGAACATGTACTATTTGGAGGATGAATGAGAGGGGGTAAAGAAATATGTTGGCGATGATGGAGAAGATGAAGAATAAGGTATCTTTGAGGTTGAGAGGGAAGAAAGAGAAGAGGAATACATTCAAGTGTTACTTAAGATGCACAGACAAGAGAAGAGTAGGGGAGATGGAGATGTAGAGAAGCAAGGAAAGATGAGGCATAAGGATGAACTTTTTACTACTTTTGTTGAGATAAGATAATAATGATGACAACACTTTTCTATTAAGTGGACATGTCAGAGGCATGTTCTTCATGTGTCCAAGCATATCCATGTCAGAAACGTGTCAGACACAGACACAAAAACCTCTAGATAAAACATGTCACGACCTAAGAAGCATGGACATGGACATGGAAATGGACACGAGAGGGACACAGTGATTTTAAAAAATGTAGGACACAGACACGGCATACACATTTATACATATACATATGCATATGCATATGTACACATACATATACATATATATATATATATATATATATATATATATATATATATATATATATATATAT
Organism: Alisma plantago-aquatica; assembly: GCA_963693085.1. Lineage (NCBI taxonomy): Eukaryota > Viridiplantae > Streptophyta > Magnoliopsida > Alismatales > Alismataceae > Alisma > Alisma plantago-aquatica. The sequence continues at coordinate 1,314,171,854 of OY856412.1, read as the reverse complement.
ATATATATATATATATATATATATATATATATATATATATATATATATATATATATATATATATATATATGCCGGCAAGGGAATAGCCCGGTTGGCAAATTCCGCTGGTCCCCAATGAGGAGACCCGGGTTCGAAACCACACATAGAAGCATCTTTTGATTTACCACCCTCTCGGGTGTCCGACCTCCGCCACGGGTTATGGGAGACGAGATGGAGATGTAGAGAAGCAAGAAAAGAGGAGGCATAAGGATGACAACACTGGTGTAAGTAATAGTGAACATGTACCATTAGGAGGAACAATGAGAGGGGAGAAAGAGAAGAGACATACATTTAAGTGTTACTTAAGATATACATAGGCAATTTGAAACTTCTGCCGTAGGAATTATTAGCTGAGCAGACATCAATTCGTGTAGGAAGCGGCCGCACTGGCCGCTTTCTTAATCACTGGTCGTGTTTTAAAGAATTGTTCAATGCACTTAGTTAATTATAAGGTCCAATATCTTATGATTTAGACAGCTATGTTCTGAACAACTAAAGATGTGACTAAAAAATTATATAGTGTAGACAATTGATACGTGCAGCTAAGTGTATTCAACATAGATTATTATTGTTAAAATACTAAATTTATATCAATTCTGATAGGAAAAAAGAATGAGTACTCACAGTTGTATATTTTAATGAGTAAGAAAAGAGTACTTACCTTTTGATTGCACATATTTGGTTTATCTTGATCCAAAGACAATGAGACACTCATAGTGAAGAATAAGTTGAAGAAGAAAACCATTTATAGCTAAATCCCATAATAGAGTGTAATATATAATCTGAATACCAATCACCATCACCATAAATGAAACCTACAAAAGAGATTTTAAGTATTAGAAACACAATTCATGGAATACACATATCTCCGGATGTGCGTCGGACACATAAAGCCGAATGTGCAACAGACACATATCTCCGGATGTGCAAACGGACACATTTTCCGCATGTGCAACAGACACATATCTCCGGATGTGCAACCGACACATTTTCTGCATGTGCAACGGGGCATATTTTCCATATGCTCACTCGAAAACCAAAACAACATATACATTGTGCGTTGAAAAACAAAACGGCATGTGTTCAGAAGTTTAGGGGATAGGGAGGGGTTTCCAAGAAGTGTTTCAGTACAAGACTCCACTCAGTCTTTTAATGGATGTGTCATTCTTTTCTTGCATCAAAGAATTTACTGTGTGTTAACCGAAGAATGAATCGAGAAGAAAATAATATATAGATCTTTCCATAATGAGTGTGCACATATCATATGAATAGAAATCATCATCACTTATTTAAAACTATGTACCTGCAAAAAAATAATATATTAGGGGCACATATTACTAAATGTGCAACAAACATATAACTTCAGATGTGCAACGAATACATTTTCTGCATGTGCAATGGATATGAATGGCTTATACCGATACAACGAGTACTCACAGTTGTATATTTTAATGAGTAAGAAAAGAGTACTTACCTTTTGATAATAATTGCAGATTTCACTGCAAGACTTCACTTAATCTTTTCTAGGTAAAATCAAGAAAGAAACCTGAAAATGCAAAGAAATGTATGAATATATACTGAAAACAACTATAAATATATAATATATATATATATCAAATAAATATAATGAGTTAGTTCATGATTGAAAACTTACTTGTTTGTAATAGAAGGCCATCACAAAAGGGGAAGCATCTCCATATATATCAGATTTATAATAATTTAATTCGTTGATAGGTGAAATGATAATTTGATGAATCATGACATTGATAGAAGACCCATCACAAACTTGTGCTTGCTTTATTTTTTACCAATGAAAAGGAACTTCTTGTAATAGTGAAGAGTAAATAGAAGAAGAAAACCTTGTCTAGCTTAGTCCCATAACTGAATATGCAACATATTAGGTCATAATCACTTAATGAGAGATGAAACCTACAATAAAAATTCAGATGCATTAGAAACACTATTTATGAAATGCACATAAAAATTCAGATGCATTAGAAGGTAAAGAATTTCTTTCATAAGTGATCACCTCCTTTGAAATGACATATTCTATCAATAAGGAAGTCTTTCGAGTGAAGAATACATTATGGATTGTCAACATACTCATACAAGCATGATAGAGGAAGCATCTCCATATAAGCTTTATCATAATTTGATTTGCAGAGAAAGTAATACTCTTCTTTGGAAGAAGAAAACTGTCAAAAGCAAGAAACACGTTAGATTGAAACACATAATAAAAACAAGGTTGGACTCTATTACCATTATCTTTGTATGGATAAGATATCAACTGATTCTGATTGTATAAATGTGTAAGTTCTCAACTTCCAGTGAAAGGGTCACCTTCAAGCTTGCTTCTCCCAAGGGTTGTTGGTCTGTGAGATAGATAATCAAAGGTTGTTGGCATATTATACTTCGTACTTCACATTTTTTTGTGTGTGGGGTTTCTCAAGATTGGCATATTATACTTCGTACTTCACATTTAAAGTTTACAAAATCATCATTATCCTACCACCCTAACATGAAATATATACAATATCATATATAAAACATGGATATCATCAGGAAAATATGTTTTCAAATCTCCACTACAAAATACTTCCAAGCATAGAAACATTATCCCAAATGCATACCTTATCTTAAAAAAGGATATAAGTTAAAAAGTCAACAATGTAGTCCAATCCCACCGAAACATGATCAAACTCATGGTCACCAGGTCAACCTATAACAATAATATCAGGCGTGTCTGAACATTTATGCTTTCTACACAATAGATGCAGGTTGTGTCTTTATCCAGATCCCTTTTTGCCTCATAGGACATTCGAGGCCTTGCTATGTTGTGGCGTATTGGTTTCTTATAATAAACATTGGTCATTCATGTGCCTAAAAAGAGAGAGAATATGCAGATGCACTAGGAGACGTCAGGTCAAAAAAACTTGCATATAAAAATTAAACAACCACCACAGGAGGTCTTAAGCATGAACTTTTGAATAAGATATTTGAAATCATTTAGGAATCACCAAGCACATTTCAAATCTATATGCATTTTAGGTCCAAAGGAGATGAGTTCTCTTTCTATTACCATTATAAAATAGCATAGTTGATAAGTGTTCCAGTAGCTTTCTCTCTTGTTTCGATACTAATTATTGTTCGTCAATGTTGACAACATACAATTTTTCTCATCGATCTTATCTCTTAAATATCATTTATAGAACCTATAAGAAACCAAAAGTCATCTGTGTATTCAATTTATCTTAAGATAAGAACAATTTATACCTATTAGTACAACAATCACCCGAAGTTAATAAGAAAATATAGTTAGAAAGAGAAAAACTATATCCAAAAATTATGCAACAAAGCAAATTTCAATAAGGATATGAATCTTGTCTCATGTTTTCTTACATACCAACATATACCTACGTCTGAGAATACATCGTACCCTTCTGTCTATAAATCTGTTGATGTATGTCTCTTGGTTGGAGATGGTGTCGCCCATGTCTGTTGATTAGAGTAGTGTCACCATCGAATAGAGTAAGGAACTTTTTTGCCAATACTACTATATTATAGTGTGATCCGTACCACAAGTGTACATGGGACTACTACATCGAAAACTGCACATAAGAACTAACCTTCAGGTTCACGCAGCGACGGCAATAACAAACATCACACCCAGTGCGGAATAGGGGTTGGAAGAAGTACTATGAAAAGGTTAGTAAGGGTGATGAGGTTTGGTTTGATAAGGAGGTGAGGGTATCAATAGTGTTGGAGGAGTTGACGCTGGTAAAGTTGATCCTTTTTGGGCAGATGAAGATATTTGGGGAAATTCCTGGAGGCAATAGAGGGGTGTGGGAATGAGGAAAGGGGGGAAAGAATTTGGGCAAAAAAGGTTTCGCGCAGAGGCACGCATACAAAATTTTTAATAGCACCGAAATCTAACAGCCTGGAAGCCATGGGGACATGGATAACGATGGAATTCATATTTCATTAACGATAAGAAAAATGTTTGGTCATAATTAACTGCACGCAACACTATCCGTGTGTCTATAACGACATGAAATTTAACATGAATAAATGATACGGGACTAGGAAGAGAGAAATGCTTACAATACAGATGCAATTTTAGAATCAGTCATTATTCTTCAGTTTAACTTGTCTCCAATAGAATACAATGCTATTTGATTGGAAAAAAAAACATAACACCTATGGTACATTGAGACTACAAACAACAATTAATAACTCTTAAGATCTTACTAGTTAAACTAAAGCACTGGAATATTGGCTAATAACTTTTAAAGTCTTACCAGTTTATTTGAAGAACTTTAGAATTGTCATAAGAGAGAATAATATTGTATCAACACGGTCTCATTAAGCTGCTGCAATTAATTCATGGTCCATGAAAGTCGATCCATGTGAATTCATGGTTGAAGAAGCTTCCAGGATGGTGACTTGCAAAGGGACACAGAGAGTCTCAACCCAGAAGGAGCCGCCAATAATGCTACAAACGCCTCCCCCATCAAGACCCAACATCTTGCAGCCTATGGATTGAGAATGACTTGGATCAGGTGTTTGAGGCATAACCTCAAGCACCTCACGACTGTCAGCGGCAAGGTCCTGACAGACCTCTCAATGTTGCTCCCTTGATCAACAGTAGAAGAGGAAGAGGAGGGGGGAATTGCTAGCTCGAGAATCCCTCTGCCCAACAAGCCCTCCATCACTGCCACGATCACCTGGATCCTCCGCAACCTAGTCCCCTTATGCTCCATCCTCGATCAGGTATCAACTCCTCTCCACCAGTCCAGCCTGACCACAGACATCTGCAGCCACACCTGCATCCGGGTCACCCAGGGGTTGAGTCTCTGACAACCCGCCTTGGTTGGACTTCCACGTGAGGAACCGCTTGCGGATGTCTGAAATTGATGGCGAGCTACAGGGAGGCGGAGTCGAGAGGTGAAAGAGAAGGGGGCCATATCTCCAAGTAGGTTCCTCGCCTTGCGTCGTGGTCATCTCTAGAGATGGAGGTCAGGTTGTAGGTCACCGCCTTCTTCCACCTCTCCCTCACGAGCAGGTTCAGCGTCGCTGCACAGGATACCTACGACCGTGATCCACCCTCAATAGGTCGGCTAGGAGGATCGCTCGGTAATGGAGCCCTGAGGTGGCCCACGCGCCGCCTCCGGTTTGAGATCCTCTCGCCGCCGCTGCCCCTAGGGCAGAGCAGTCTGCGCCCGCATCAAGAGAGGTAGTTCGACCAGAATATTGGGCGATCGTTCTGGAAACGTAAGAAGAGGGGACCTGGATGACTTAACTTGTTATGAAATATATTTTTCAGGCCAATGCAAATATAAAAATTACAAACTATTTCTAAAAGTATGAATAATATTTGTGAATGAAATCAATTGGTGTGGGTGTATGCTTTGGGCTTGATTTGATGGAAGGGGTGAAGAGTTTTAACGACCGAAAGTTTTATAATTTACTTCAGAAAGAAACTTTGGTCGTTATTGGGTACATCAATAACGGCCAACAAAATTCTTGCCACCTTTTATGTAACAATTACGTCAAGATAATAAAGTGGTCGTGAGCTTTGACGTTAATACACCCGTTTCTTGTAGTGCTAGAGAAATCGAGCAAGTCCTACCTAGTAAATGGAAGGATAGAAAGGGAAAACAATTATGGGAGGTCAAGTTGGTGATTAGTACACCAATGTGAAGGGAAAACTCCTTCTTGTCTGTTCTTCTAGAACTACAAGAGTTCCCGGTGGTCTGTATGGATTACTCTAGAGCTGATGAGATTTTCCTTGTAGGAGGAAAACCTCATGATGTTGTTTGTGGTGATTAACCATGAGCTATTATAGACGTTGTTTGAGTGTAACTTGAAGAAAGGGCACATACTATGACTAGGAGGTTGTTGTTGGACTTGCTCCAGTACCAGGATATCCTCTAAACCATCCTTCCCATTACATAGTTGTTCACACAATCCTTTGGTTAAAGGAGAATATGGGAGTTAAATTTTTGTTTCCACTGCCTGTTCTGTCACCATATTTCCCTACAATAACCAACATGAATGTATTGATTTTGATGAAACTTATGGTCATGTTGCTAGACTTGAATCTATTAGAATGCAACTTGCCTTTGCTAGTTATTTTTTTCTTGGTATACCAAATGGATGCTAAGAGTTTATATTTGAATGGTAAAATAGAGGAGGAAGTCTATGTGGATCAACCTGGCATCTTTGAACATGAAAAACTTCCTAACCATGTTTATTTGCTACAAAAATCTCTTTATGGTCTCAAACAAGACCCTATAGCCTTGTATAAGAAATAAAAAAATATTGTTAGACAATGGCTATGTCATGGGAAAGGTTGATTCTACCATCTTTCTTAAACACATTTCTAACATTTTTTTATTATTCAAATTTATGTTGATGATATCATATTTGGAGGAACTCATCTTGATCTTTGTAAGGAGTTTAGATCTCTTATGCACAATGAATTTGAGTTGAGTATGATGGGGGATGTCACATTCTTCATTGCCTTCCAAATGATGGAAACTTCATCAAACAAGGCAAGTACACAAGTGAACTCTTGAAGCACTTTGGGATGGATAACACCAAGGAAATGGATACTCCCATGTCAAACACCGGCAAACTTGATAGAGTTAAAGAAGGCGAGAAGGTACATGAGAATATCTATAGAGATATGACTGTTAGCTTGTTATACTTAACTGCCACTACCTGACATCATGTTTAGTGTTGTCTTGTGTGCTAGTTTTCAATCAAGCCCTAGAAAATCCCATATTATAGTTGTTAATAGGATTATGTCATCCCAAGTCAAGGGACTTTATTCCCACAACTTATAGTGATGCAGATTATGTCGGATGCTTAATTTGTAGAAAGTGCACAAGTGGCACTTTCTTCCTCCTAGGACCATGCTTTCTTTCTTGGTTCTCTAAGAAACAAGGCATACTGTCTCTTTCAACAACCACGACTAAGTACATTGCAATTGGGAGTTTTTGTGCCCAAGTCCTATGGATGAAGAAAATGCTCCAAGACTTTAATGTCCATTATGATGTTTCTCCTATCTTTTGTGATAATACTAGTGCAATCAATTTATCTTACAATCCTATATTTTATAGAAATGCTAAACATATAGAGGCTTATCATCATTTCCTTCATGACTACATTGCTAAAAAGGATATCTATATCACTCGTGTGGACACGGAGAACCAACTTGCAGACATTTTCACTAAACCTATAGATAAAGAGAATTTTATTTTCATTAGAGAAAAATTGCTTATAATTGCTTCTCATGATAATGGTATACCTTCTAGATATATGTTCTCATATCTATATGTTCTTGCTCATAATTTTCTCATCTTATACTTGTTAGTGCTACAAATGCAAGGATTTAGTGCCTTATTTTTGGTGTTTTTGCTTTGGATCGCAAACACTTATTTTATGATGAAATAGTAGCCAATGATGAGTAGAAAGTTCTTTAATATGTTCAAAATGCATGATAGGCTATAGAAATATATTTATATAGCACTATAATTGTATAGGATTAGATTTCAAATAATTTTGACAAGCTTCTTTGTCGGAAGAGTTTGCTCTGGGTAAACTCAACCAAAAACATACCCAAGGACTGAACACACAACAATGCCAATCATGTTTTCAAAATCTCAAACTCGAAATACAACATTGTTGTATAAAACGAAATATACACTATTGATCAATTTTCTCCAATCAACTAAAAAAATTGGACCAATTAAACTCCCTCTTCATTCATCCTTGAACCCTAGGTATACCCACACCCTTTCCTAATTCTAGTTTGCCCCATTTGACCTTGCCCAACTTTGACTTAGGCTTAGAAGGAATGCTGCTTCTATTTCTTCCTTGATTGGTGCCATCTTCATCAAGCTTCCTATCCATGGAGTCCAATATGCGGAAAACAACAGGTATAGCTGGAGTTCCTTCATCCTCCATAGTTCCTAGGCATGTTTCATATGATGGTACATCCTTTATCTCAAATTAGTCCATTAATTGTTACAAGGAGTTGTTGCCAAGTAACCCTTACCCTTTTAGATCTTTGCTGGTTCCTAGAAATGAGCTACTGAAAGAGGTTAAGATGCTCTTTTCTAACCAACACCTTGATTCTCTTTGCTTTGAATTCATGACCAATAAAAACTTCTTATCGAGCAAGAAAGTGATGGATGAGTTCTATGCAAATCTTACCTAGAAGTACACCAATTTAGTGCCTCTTCCCAATACCCAAGTGGTTTTTTCATCCATGATAGGGGGAATCAAGGTTCTAAACTCTAAATATTTCTTGAATACTTACATATCTTGTTCCTCGTCAAATTGGATGACTCCCTATCCTAACTACTATGACCTCCTTGACCCTGAAGCCTTCTACAACAGATTTGACCCTGAGTTATCTCTTTTGTATATCCAAAAAACTCTAAAGAAGTCATAGGTCCTATATAGGAAGAAAGCCATCTTACCATCTTCTAATCTGTATATGAAGACTCATATGGTTGCTCTTCTTGTTAACTGCAACATCCATCGGAATGTCTTTGTATTGTCCTCTTCAGAATATCTATGAAAAATGGGCAATATACATTCTCCATCACATGACTTGCTTTGACACAGAGAAGACCATTTGTGACTCCCAGTTGCCCTAACCTAACATGATTTGTGGTATATTTCAAGATCACAATGAAAATCCATTTTCAAAGACCTTGGATACAAAGTCAGTCAAAAAGGAATTTATATTAGTGACATCACAATCAAGAAATCCTTTCACCCCACCTCCTGTAACCCTGGTGCTTCAACTTCCATCCAACCTCCTCATAGACCTGACCATGCCCCTTTTTGGTATATAATGAAACCATCATGGCCTACATGATGTACCAACATGCATACAACCTACAGGTCCAGGAGAACCTACAATATGATCTTATTCATATAATGTCTAACATGAACTTGTCCTTCACCCATACCTATCCCACTACCAGCCCTTCCCATTTGCAAACTATGCCTCTTATGCATATGCTCAACTCCACCTAGCCTTCTGACCGGTTACTTCCATAGTACCTCCTAACTTTGATGGTAGACGTGCCTCTTCTTCCTTAACTCAGTCGAGTGACACACAACGACATTCTATTCCTCCTTTACACCTTGCTTGCTAGTTTTAATGGGGTCTCTACACCCACATTTGAGCAAGAAAAATTCTTTGAATGCATATGGCATGTCTTTGGATGAGCAACATTGCAAGTGGCCCAATACTCGCTTCTTTGGACCTTCTAATGATGAGGATATGACCGATGAGGATGATGAGGATGTTTAGGATGATGATGATTGTGATGGTGTCAAGGATGAGGATGATGACGAAGATAGTGATGATGGCTCTAATGGTGATGGAGATGGTGGAGAGAACACACCTGCTGGTGTTGATGCACCTTCTAATGGCAATGAAGACTTCCATCCCGATGGTGACAAGGAGCTTGACCTAGATACCCTTGATGTTTAGTTATTAGTCCATAGAGTGCTCATGTAATGACCCCATTCCTGGGAAACCCCCAATTAAGGAAGGCCAATAAATAGAGTCATTATCCCAATAACATGATCAAATGGTTTTGCACATAATCAGAAATAATTAATAAATTTTACTACACTAGCTAAACTTGATGCATGATAATAAAATTTCTTTTTTAGAGTTTACAAAAATGGGTTCTAGGATTTACCGAGTAATAGACTATCTAACTATATCATCCGGGTCTTACTCCATTTATTTTTATTCAATGCCTTCTTCTTTGAATATCCAATTTCCAACAAAAATATCCTAAAACACTGACAATCAAAACGTCGGTCAGTATGACAAGTCATACCGGTATGGGGGTGCAGTAAAATTTCACAGATAATGCTAACAACATAATTCAACAATTAATGTCTTAACAAACAAAATTAATTTTTTTTTCCATGACTACCCAATCTCGGTTTCACCACCCTCTGTCATAACCCCCTCATGGCCTTATACTGTAGTGTACATTGTCCTCCTCTATCCAGGTGGATCACTTCATCATGTCTTCCCCTAACTAGGCGGGTGACCTCTCACGTCTCCCCTATCCAAGAGGGTGACTTCTCATGTACCCCCTATCCAGGCTGGTACCAAAAGATGCCTTACCCTATCCAGGTAGATGTCCTTTTCATAGTTCCAAAGGTGGCTTTGATTTTGACTAGTCATGTTCATATATAATGTTATAATCATAGTCACTTTAAAGTTGGCATGGAATGAAAAAAACATTCAAGCATATAATTTCAACCATGTGAGGAAAACCTTCAAGAAACTGTGTGAAACTACATCAGATAATCTTAAGTGTAACCACATACCTATTTTAGGAGAAATTGCACTCCAAATAGGAATAGTAGACTTAATCACACAATCAAGCAAGTCAACATGAAATTCAATGTATACACCCATGTGCCACTACATGACTCTAAATCCCATCATAGGACTGACTTGGTTGTGTGATTAAGTCTACTATTCTTGTTTGGACTGTAAATTCTCCTGAGATAGGTATGTGGTTACGCCTAAAATTATTCGATGTAGTTTCACACAGTTTCTTGAAGGTTTTCCTCGCATGGTTGAAATTATATGCTTGAATGTTTGTTTCATTCCATGCCAACTTTAAAGTGACTATGATTATCACATTATATATGAACATGACTAGTCTAAATCTAGGCCACCTCTGGATCTATGAAAAGGCCATTGCCTGGATGGGGGAGGCATGTTTCGGTACCAGCCTGGATAGGAGGTACATGAGAAGTCACCCTCCTGGATATGAAAAAACATGCGAGATTACCCACCTAGATAGGGGGAGACATGTTGAAGTCATCTACCTAGATAGGGGAGGATAATGAATATTGTAGTATAAGGCCCTGAGGGGTTACGACAGAGGGTGGTGAAACCTAAATTTGGTAGTCATGGTAAAATTGTTAATTTAGTTTGTTAAGACTTTAATTGTTGAATTATGTTGTAAGCACTATGTGAAATTTTGCTTTCCCCCACATACTGGTATGACTTGTCATACTGAGGACGTTTTGATTGTCAGTGTTTTAGGATATTCTTGTTAGAAATGGGATATTCAAAGAAGAAGGCATTGAAGAAAAATAAATGGAGTAAGGCTTGGAGGATATAATTAGATAGTGGTAAATCCTAGAACCCATTTTTGTAAACTCTAAAAATTATTATCCTGCATCAAGTTTAGATAGTTTAATAAAATAAATTCCATTTGACCCTATTTTTGGGATAACATCTCTAGTTTCTTAGCCTTCCTTAATTGGGATTTGTCGGGGAATGGGGTCATTACATTTGGTATGAGAGCTTGGTTTTCCACATAATCTTTAATAATTATTAAATTTTGCAATGTATTTAGAGACCAAAGAGAGTTATTAGAAAATTTTCCAAACATGGAGGTGTAATGCCTTGGGCCCACTGCCCAAGGCTATAGAAGAGTTTCAGGAATGACGGCTGGCACGACAGACCACCACTAACCTTAACTGCGTGCTTTTTCCTCATTCACGCACAAGTCGGGGTCAACTTCTCGACTGGTCACCCATCCTAGTACTACGCTCCGGAACAAGGAGGTGCACCTTGGTGATATGGGTACTCTGATCATTCCTTTTAAGATCAGTTTATCTGAGTCCTCAAATCCTGGGACATTACAGGACGTGTCTAGAAAAGGATCACGATCCGGGGGCTGGCAAGATTTTCCTCTGCCCCGCTAGTCGGTTTACAAGGACTCCCGAAATCCGTGTGACTGCTTGGCCAAAATTTGAGTATTTGACTCAAAATGAGATATCTCTAGGAATTCTCATCTACTCTCACCACTTCTTTATTCCCTTTTTGTTATTAAACTTTAAGTGCCTAAGGCTTTCTCTCCCTCTACCTCCTCTTGACTAACATGGTCATGGATGATAAGGGTTAAGGTATCCTCTATCAAACAATAAAATGCACATAAACAAGATGTCATGGACATAATTTTTAGAATGGTTTGGAACTATAAAGACATTAACCCTAACCAAAATCCTAACCATAAACGATGGAAATGTGAGGAGTTCATCCATGCACGTAGGTGCGTCGAGGATGACATGCATGATACGAATGTGGGCTGAAGATACATAAGAATGGGTCATTACAAGTCAAATATATATATCCAATATTTAGTACATGAAAGTATACAAAATGATATATATATATATATATATCATTTTGTATACTTTCATGTACTAAACATTGGGCACTATATCTGAGGATTGTTATTTCCATATCTAGTCATTTATCTTTTTTGTTTTATAGTTATCATCTTGAGAGGACACATCCTTTGTTGTAATCTGATTATATGTACCTTAACTCTATCTTTGGCTATATCTCGTGAGTTATTTGGTATGTGCTTCCATATTTTTATTATGAATCTAGTATATTTGTTCTCTCCCTGGCTTATGTGTCGTGAATGTATATGGTAGTAGTATTTGTTGTTTGTGCCTTTGGATAAGACCTTGTTTACACTCTTATACCCCCTCCCTTTTTGATATTACCAAGGGAGAGAAATGAGCTTAGCACATATTGGTATTTAATCCTTTTCTAGTCTTTTCTCTGTTATATCTTGTGACTATGAAGATGGGTTCAAATAGAACATATATGTTATGGTTATATTTTTTTGAAGAAACTAACCATACTGGCAAAGGTAAGCATGAATTTAGGGGGAGAAATTGCTATTGTTCATTCATGTACCCCCCTACAATTTACAAGGTAAAACTTTATTTTTAAGTTCTTTTTAATATGTTGAGGAATGGTTTGTCATATTAGAAAAGGGGAACAATGTTGACCTAACAATTATACTTTGTCCATATTTTGATGATGACTTAACCATTCCATTCATATGTATCTAATATGTCTATTTGAGATTGATTTCAGGTATTAGGTACGTGAAAATGATCAATTCGATCAATCCCTAGCTTGACCAAGTACAAGCCAAAGTTAATACACATGCACTCTAGTGGAAAACACCCTAAACAACTTAGAAAAATTTGCATTGATGATATGACTTGTAATTAAGATCTAAAAAAATAAGGAGCACTTAAATGGATATTTAAGAAATCTAATGGCTATTTTCAAAATTCATTAGAGGGACTTTTGTTAGACGAGTTTCATCTTTGTTAAACTTGACCGACACCCTTGATGGATTTAGGAAATTATCTGGGTTTGTAATGTTTCTCCAGGATAAACCCAACCGACACCCCTGTATAGGAAAAGAAAATTTAAGCTGTCGAACGAGTTTCATCCAGGATAAACTCGACTGACACTTCAAATTTTCTTTGTCGCATAGTGCTATCGATCGAGTTTTTTTTTCAAAACTCGACCGACCTCACTATATAAAATGTGTAGAAAAAGTGTTTCTAATTGTTGGAGTGTTGCAAAACTCAAAAATAGATCCGTTGCAACACCCTGTAAAAGGAAGGTCTTATTGTATCTCTTATGCTAGAATCGAAGAAAGGTGCAATGGTTGCAAAATCCTAGAGGTGACCTTTCTAGGTAGTTGATATACACTCTCCTAGAACCACTATACATTGCTTGTTCTTAGTCTTATTCGATATTTCTTATGCCTGCTATGCGTGTTTAGTTGCACTCAGATTCATATTTGTAACCTTATCTCTTGAAGTAATTTGAAGGTCTAATGAATTTGGTTTAAATGTTTTAGCTCTATTCAACCCCTCTTCTACATCCCATTGATCCAACACTGCCTTCCCAATCGATACATACTTTTTTTAATTTTTATTAGAGAAAATAAAAGAGGAGGGAAGTAATAAAGGAATGTATTATTTTATGTATAACTTTAAATCTGTAATGAATTTTTGATGAAATAAAACCCATTGGATTCCTTATAAAAATAGATTTGAACAACGCTGATGTTGACATACTTTTGAGAAAAAATGGAATAGAAAGTATTATTTACACAATTTTGAGAAAAAAATAAAGGACTGAAGTAAGGAGGGACTAAAAGGAAAGAGGAGAGAAGTAATGATAGAATAAGAGGAAGTAATGACTAAAATTGAAGTGAGGAGGGAAGTAATAGGGAAAAATAAAAGTGGGTGTGCCCAATATTTGTAGTAAAGCACCCAATTATGGTGGTAATGCACCCAAATATTGTAATAATGTTGTGAATTCTTAGTGTATGTGCATAATATCAAATAAGTAAAAACAATCTCAACAAAATACGCTCAATATCAATAGTGTAGCTCCCAATTGTGTTCCTAATGCACCCAACTATGGTTCTAATGCACCCAATTTTTAGGGTACACAAATAGTAGAGGATGAGCATGGATCTTAATATAATGCGCTTAATATTTGTAGTAAAATGCCAAATTATGGTGGTAATGTGCCCAAATTTGATGTTAATTTACCCAAAATTACACGCAAAATAATAAATGAGCCGACAAATCTCAACATAATTTACCGAATATGTATACTAGAATGCCCAATTTTGCTGCTAATGAACCCAATTATGGTGCTAATGCGCCCAATTCTTAGGGCACACATACAATAGTGAATGAGACAAATATTATCATAATATATCCAATATTTTTACTAAAGCACCCAATTCTCAGGGTGCACGCATAATAAGAAATAAATACAAAAAATTCAATATAATACTCCCAATAATTATATTAAAGCAATCAACTGTGCTGCTAATGTGCCCTATAGTGGTGTTACATCACCCATTTTTTGATATAGTGCGCCTAATTTTGTATTAGTGGACATATATTTATTGTTATAGTTGGGATGACTATACTACTATGCACCTAATTTATAGGCTAATGCGCCCAAAAATGGGGTTAAAGTACCTAATGTGGTGTTAAAGAACCCAAATATATTCTTTTAAAGCATCCACAATTTTTAACATGCACATATTTTTTTGCTAAAGCATCCTATGTATGTACCTACTTTATTGGCTAAAATGCCTAAAATTGGTGTTACGACACCTAACTTATTTTAAAAATGTCCCTAAATTAATGTGAAGCACATAATATATAAATACATTTAATGTTACATGCCTAGTTTATAGGCCAAATTGGCCAAAAGTGGTTCTACAACACCTCTTGTTTGTGGTAGTGTGTCTAGTTGTTTATTAATGAACATACATATATTGTCTTAGTTGAGCCTAATAAACTGTTATGTGCCTAATTATTATGCACCTAAAAATGGGGCTAATGCGCCTACTTGTCTGTGTAACGCCTATTTGGCATTATCGTCATCATCATCGTCGTCGTCATCTTCATCATCATCCTCGTCGTCATCATCATCATCATCATCATCATCATCATCATCATCATCATCCTCGTCGTCATCATCATCATCATCATCATCATCATCATCATCATCATCATCATCATCATCATCATCATCATCATCATCATCATCATCATTGTGATCATCATCATCATCATCATCGTCGTCGTCGTCGTCGTTGTCGTCATCATCACCATCATACATACATACATACATACACATTAATTGTCGGCAAGGGAATAGCCCAGTTGGCGAATTCTGTTGGTCCCCAATGAAGGGACCCGGGTTCGAAACCACACGGAGAAGTATCTCTTGATTTATCACCCTCCTGGGCGTTCGACCTCCGTCACGGGTTATGGGAGAGGGGGAGAGAAATCTTTCTCTCTTAATCCCATACATACACATCAATTTTGTGTACCGTATTATTTCTCTCAAAATATGTTGACATTGTCTTGTTGGATTATCTTTTTTCAAAGAATATAATAGTTTTTGTTTCATCAAAATATACATCACATATTAAAAGTTATGAGCAATATAAATTTCTCTCTATGCTTTTGTCTTATTGTTATAATCTCTCTCAAAGTATATCAACATTAGTCTTGTTGGATTGTATATTTTGAAAATCTAATATTTTTATATCATCAAAATTCAATACAGATCAACAGTTATAAGTAAAATAAAATTCTCTCTCATTTTTTTATTTTTTTTCTTTTTCCTACACCCATGCCACATAGTAAGAAAAATGTAAATTGGGCCCCGACCGGAGAAAGCCACACCACCACTCAACTATGTGTGTCGACCCCACGCCAAGAGTGGTCGTGCGTCACGTTAGGATTTCTGCTTTGTTTTTTGAGACATTCCATGTGACATGAAAGACAAAGAACAATAAAAAGAGAAAATGAGAGGGAGGAGATGTACTGAAACGAGAAAATAAAGAGAGGAACTTGTTTTAGTTATAACTTTCAATCCGTAATTGAATTTTTTAATGTAAAAAAAGCATTAGTCTTTAGCAAAAAATATATTCAAACAAGTCTAGGACATACTTTTGAGAAAAATTATACTAAATATGAGCATGAATATTGCTTATTGGGGATGATACTCGTATTGTAAGTAACACAGTAACTCAAGAGTGAGTTTTGCATATCGTTCTTGTGGTATAATACTTATATTTGATGTCATTGTTTAAAATAAATATTAAAATGATTTTTGCATTATATTTTAGGGATAATACTCATTTACTGAGTAATAATAACTAAAAAATGAGTATTGTATCTCGTTCTTTTGGTGCTAGTATTCATTTTCTGAGTAAACAAAGAAAATGTATTCTATACCAAAGAAACGACGTGCAATACTTATTTTTCAGTAACGGCCGTTTGTTTGTGTATAAATTCATCCCACACCAAAATTCAACGCATGCAATAAAAAACAGTGAACTGCAACTACTTTTTTTTGTCTGTTGGACGTAAATTAAAAGTAACCTCTTGGTACGTTTTAAATTAGTTTGATGTAGTGTTCTATAGACATTTACTAATTCACACAATGATCTATATCCGTGAGTACATGCAGCTGTTTGGGGAGGGAAGGAAAATGAAATGCGCCTCTTTTGGGCGCAATTACCTTTCTCATATTAACGTATTGCCTAGAGGTAACTGTGCAGTTTATTTTCACGTTGCGTGTTGCCTTTCCGTTGTACCAAACTCAATTAGTTCCTGACTACTGTTTTGTTGAAAAACATGAATTGGTTTGCGACCCAATCAAACAGGCCCTTAGCGTGCTACATAGGAAATAAGTATCATCCCCAAAAGTATAATACACTACTCATTTTAACACTTATTTTAAAATACAATGATAACAAAATGAGTACTAATACTCATTTTTGAGTTAGTACATTACTAAAAAAAATTTAGTACGTTACTTAGAAAATGAGCACTATTCCTAAATTCAATACTCATTTTTGAGTTAGTACATTACTAAGAAGATTAACATTATGGCTAATATGCAATATCCAATATTATATTTCGTATACTTTTTTCAAAAGTATGTTAACATTAATTATATTAGAACACAATTTTAGTAGGAATGAAGTATTTTTTATTTGTCAAAAAATTCATTCCAAAATAGTACAAGTAAAATAAGTTTTTCTCTCTTTTTATTGGTTTAAAAATTTAAATAGAATATTTTCTATTTTTATTACAAATGTAGTATGGTTTATGTTTTAATTATGGAAATAAAATATTTTTAATTTCTTACTGAGGCAAGCGTCCCCAAAAAGGTTACATTGCTCCTTCTGGAGACAATGTGTCCTCGTGAGATACACATTACTATCTAAAAAAATAATGTGCCCTCGAGAGGATGTATTGACCCCAGAAGAGCAATGCCTTCCCAATGAGGTCGCGTTATTTTTTTTTCATTTTTTGCTTTTTATTATAATGCCATGTACATTTATTTAATTATATATATTAAATGACTTAATGACCATAATATAAATTAACTTATATACATAATTACATATTAAAAATAATACATTAATATAATAAAATAATAAAAGATATATAATTTATAATATATAATATATAACATATAATATGTATAAATGTATTTATAATGTTTAAGTTAATAGATATAATACTAAAATTATAAATAAATATAAATATTAAATAAGTGGACACAATTTGCAAAACTTAAAAACAAATAAGTACTTGATTCAATAAAATATAACATACGTCCATACAAAGAACAAATATATAAAGATGCTCACAATAAATTCAAAATTAATTTATTTCCCAACACAACTGAAAAAATAATTTATCTTAATATACCTCTTTATTTAGGTTTGTGGACAACTATAATCCAAAAAAATCTAGTATGTTGCGATTTTCTATATGTTGTATTTAACATCATATGTAACATATATTTGATTTTGATTAATTAATATTATTCTTCTTGTATACTGTATTTTATATTATTGATTATTTTGTATATTTTTAATATTGTATTGTTGTCAGTGTGTGTTATATCTCATATTATTTGTTTATTTGTATATTTTATACTACTGACATGTTTGTATTTTTTAGTTACATCTTTTTATATATATTTCGTATGTGTATCGACGTGTGTTATATTTTATTATATTAATTTGTTATTTTTCTATTTTTGTAAGTTGTATGTATTTCTTTAATTTTATATTATTCAATATTTTAAAGATTGTATCCATTTTTAGAAACTATTATTTACATATAAGTAATATCTATTTATCAATTATAGATTTTGTTGTTTTATTTCTTTTAGGCATTATTTCAAATATATAATTAAATGTATATAATATTAATGTATATTATGGTCATTGTGTAATTTAATATATAATTAACATGAATACGTAGTGTCACATTGAAAAACATGAAGTAGAAAAACACCGCATCCCCATTCGGGACACAATACTCTTCTGGCAGAAATGAGTCCTAGTTGAGGATGCATTGTTTTCTTAAAGAGAAATGCATCTATAATGGGGACATATTGCCCTCACTAGGAAAATATGTCGTCTTTGGAAACATATATTTTGGTAATATTTTGGAAATTAAAATACAAATCATGCTATATTGGTAATAGTAATAGTAAAATTATTATTTAGATTTTAAGCCAAACATAATTGATGGTTGAGCTTGAATTTAGGTATATATTAAGAGAAAGAGAGAAAGGTGGAGGAAAAGAGGAGGTAAATCAGGACATGTATGTACGTACCTGGAAATTTCTCGAGCTAGTTTGTACAAATCAGATTTTGTGATGTCAGGACATTGACATCTAGTTTGGTCACATTCTTACCCAGATAGTATGTAATCAACTCTTCCTCGTTGCATTGGTTGTTAGGGGTGTTGACCGTTCCTTTCACAGCTTTGACCAATCTGAAGAACACTTTATTAGTGGTCGTTCACTACACCAGTGTGTTATACTTTCCTAGTTAGGATGCATGGTTTGCATTTTAATTCCCAAAAAGATAGAATTTTGAGGCAATGCGTCTTTCAATGATGACACATTGCTCCCATGGGGGCACTATGTCTTCGCAGGAGAGACATTGTTCTCGTGGGGGCATTAAGTCTTCACAGAAGACACATAGCTATTTTAAAATGACAATGCGTCCACAACTGCACACATTGCTCCTAGAAGAGCAATGTCTCCCAAGTGGAGACACATTATTTTTATTTTTTTCTTCTTCATATTTTAGTTATGATACCATATACTTTTTTAATTATATTCAATAAATTATTAAATGGAAATAATATAAATTAGCTTTTATACATTTAATTGCGTATTTAAAATCATGCCTAGAACAATAATAAAGAATATAATCCATAAGTACATAATATTGCTTAATATAAATAGCAAAGTCTAAATTAATAGATACAATAATCAAACTATATAATAAAGTATAAATACCAAAGAAATAAAAATAATTTAGAAAACTCAAAATAAAACCAACAAATTTGTATATAACCTGTGACATACATTGAGATATGAGCATAATAGATATTTATAATAAATTGAAAAAAATATAATTACTATTCCAACCTAAAAGTAAATTATATTTTCTGACCTATTTATTCTATTTTTTGGACAAATATAATCTAACAAAAGTCAAATATATTGGGATTTTGTTATATATTGTATTTGAAATCATGTGTATCATATATAAATTTTTGATTTCAAAATTTTGATTATTTTTTTATTAATCTTTTATATCTTATTTTATACTACTAAAATATTTTCAGATTTTTGATATATTATTTGTTGTATTTAATAAATATTTTTTTATATGTTTTATGTGTCTCGATGTGTGTTATATTTTATTGTATTAAATTTAATATTTCAATTTTTTTAAGTTGTGTGTATTTCTTTAATTCGTACTTTTATTTATATTTTAGACACCATTATCTATATATATATTAATATTATGTACTTATAAATTATAGTATCATATTATTCTTTAGGCATTATTTGAAATCTATAATTAAATATATGTAATAATGTGTGTGTTATGGTCACTTAATGATTTAAAGTATTTATTAAAAAATCTTACATGGTATCGTGATTAAAAAGTAAGGAAAAAAGTACAACCATGGGCACGTTTGGTTACCTGGATTTTACTATATTGGATTGTATTTTGGACTCCAGTTCAGCAAATTTTATGTTGGTTTGAGGGATTCGAGAAATTGGGCTAATCCCGAGATTTTCAGACAGAATAAGAATTCCGCATTTTGATCTCTATCAAAATTCTCCCGGATGCCAAAATCCATCATGGGCAAGACAATAGACATGAAAAAAAATAAATCCTTTACTATAATCAGTGAGTACTTCTTCAGCAATGATAGTTTGAATGTCGACAACATAAATCAAGACACAGTTCAATAGAAAGCAATGTAGGATGAGTTATAACAAGATCTCCAAAAAGGTATTCAAGATATCAGGTATCACATGACAGAGGATATTCGACGTGGCAACTTGGGCATCAAATTTTCTAAGAAACTGACTCAAGAAGTGAGTGCAAACTATTAAAAGGCCCAATAAAGTGTTAAGACTAATTTTATCAGTGATCCATGTCTTGTATACACAACTTATATAACATGGAAAATGATTTATTTTACTCCATTTATATCTGTGACCATACTTCATCTCTACAAAATCGGAGTCAATCAAAGATCTTTATATTTGTAGAGAGAAGAGAACATCGGGAGAAAAAAAAGAAAAGGAAAAAAAATAAAAACCTAAATATCATATTTTGTTCTTTATTTCACCAATATAGCATACTGTGCATTTTAATTCTCGAGATGATGCTAATTCATAACAAATTAAGTGGGGCACATTGCCCAAAAGAGAACAATGTGTCTCCAATGAGAACACATTGGGCACGTTTGGTTAGCTGGATTTACTAAAATCATGTATAGTCCATCCTGCATTATTGAAATACTGCATTCTCAAAATCCCACAAAGTAAAACTTTATGTTTGCGCAAACCAAACATAAAATTTTATTTTGTGGGATTTTGAGAATGCAATATTTCAGTAATGCAGGATGGACAAAATACATGATTTTAGTAAATTTAGCTAACCAAACGTGCTCAATGTGTTCTCATTGGAGACACATTGTTCACTTTTGGGCAATGCACCCCACTTAATTGGCTATAAATTAGCATCATCTCGAGAATTAAAATGCACAGTACGCTATATTGGTGAAATAAAGAACAAAATATGATATTTAGATTTTTAATTTTTTTCCTTTTCTTTGTTTTTCTCCCGATGTTCTCTTCTCTCTACAAATATAAAGATCTTTGATTGACTCCGATTTTGTAGAGATGAAGTATGATCACAGATATAAATGGAGTAAAATAAATCATTTTCCATGTTATATAAGTTGTGTATACAAGACATGGATCATTGATACAATTAGAGTCTTAACACTTTATTGGGCCTTTTAATAGTTTGTGCTCTCTTCTTGAGTCAGTTTTTCAAAAAAATTTATGTCCAAGTTGCCACGCCGAATATCCCGTGTCACGTGATACCTGATATCTTGCATATTTTTTTGGAGATCTTGTTATAACTGCTCCTACATTGCTTGCTATTGAACCGTGTCTTGATTTATACTGCCGACATTCAAACTACCACTGCTAAAAAAGTGCTCACTGATTATAGGTAACCATGTCACCTTTAACATAAAAGATAACACAGTTCAACATCATTTATCAAATGGCTGTCTTCTATTAAACAAAACTATGTAGTATGTTAGCTTTAAGAAATTACGTCACCTATACTTGATTTCTCAAAAGCTCATATGTTAGATTAGGTGACAACACAAACCATAATCTAAACAACATACAATGTTTAGTAGCATCACCTTTCACAATAACATTGACAATAATGCAGTGGTTTAACAGATGAAAGGTAACAACTTAGCATGTAATAGGTTAAACAAAGATTACATGTACACATATCAACATTTTCATGAAAGACAATGACAATAGTCGTCTAACTTATTAGCTTCATAAAGTTCAAAACCCAATGCCCAATATATAGAAATAAATGGCAAGATGAGCCATACTAGACGTGAACCTTGGTGCATACATTAACATCTATGTTTCAAACCAGAAAATCCACCTTTTTTCAACAAAGAACTATACTCCAAGCAAGCACAACAAACATACCAAGTGGAACATTGAGCATCACAATCAACTTAAATGAACTTTTCTTTTTTTTGATAATGAAACAAACCAAATAAAGGTTGTGAATGTACAAAGTCTAAATATCATCTAACTGATAGAACAGACAGAGAGAAAAAATCCCATGGGTCAAAGAAAGTAGAAAAATATATACACATATACAAAGATATTGATATCCTCCACCAACTTAAGCAAACAAACACCAAATTCAGAGCAGATCCAAAAGTAGGGATGTCTGAACGAGTTTCTTCAACACAAGTTCTTCAACACATACTCCAACTAAGCCAAACAAGACACTCCTTATGCCAACTTCTAACCAAAGCATCAAAAGAAAGTATATCTGCATAAAAGGTCCATAGATTGATAAGGAAAGAAAACAATTTCCAACATGAATGAACATTATAATATCCTGAAAATAGGATGAAGATCAAAAGTAAACCATCAATATATAACTCATCCAGATAATTGATATATCTACTATTCACAGAGAACAAGACAGTAGTCTTTTCATGGAAAAATATTTAGGGGGTGATGTCCGGACTGCCTTTTGAGCACCAAAAAGTAGTTGAAGCTAGTTATGAAAACAAAAACGGACACCAAAGTAACCACATCACAAACACTTACAACTTGTCCATAAAGACATGTGCAAACTCTTCAACACAAGGAAATTGACCACCTAACAAAGAGATGATCCAACAACTACATCATCAAAGTAGTAATCTACTACATTTGACTCTTGAATAGTTAGCCTTCCTTGCCTCAGAGATGGGTGGAGACATTAAGCACTACCTTCAAAAGAAGCATGAAGGCAATAGAAGCATAAGAGGATCAATGGCTAGAGTGGCTCAAATCATTAGAAGCCAACTATTACCAAGTAGGAAAACCCCAGGTTTAAAGGGATGCTACAATTAATCTAGATGAACTTGCATCTAAGGATGTTGAAGGTAAAAAACATGATCATTTTTTTAGCATAGCTAGAGACTACGGGGCATGAGAACTAAAATATATGCCAACATCGTAATCTGATCGTGAATACTAGCTAGCGTAAATTGAAAGAAACAACTAGCAAAGAAAAAATTATATATTGGGAGACATAATAACCAACAAAACAAAATTAATGACGTATTTTAACTCCATTTATAAAAAATATTAGAATCCATTTATATCCGTATGCATTATTTATAGATACTACTACAACAAGAATATTCCTCTATGTAGAAACTTACTATATGGGTGGTAATATAATAACTAATGAAGTTGTAAATAACATATCAAAGAAATGACACTCATTTTATATGGATCTTAAGAAGAAAACAAACCTTTATAAAAATGAACACCTAAATTATTTTGTCAATAAGTTCTAATCCCCCAAGTGTCTACTCGTGAATATTGTAGATACTCAACTCAATGCTAATTGTTCAACTGGGTACAACCAATTCTCATGTAGAAACACTAGTTTCTTATCCAGATCAAAGGTGTAAGCCCCCTCATGTGCCCAATCTGATTTTCTACATAAGTATAAGAAACCCATTATTTTTTAGGTATGTTTGTATGGAACGTTGTTGTTCGATATGAATTTGATCCTCACTTCATGTCCTTCCCAAATCCAATTCCTATAAATAGAACTAGTAAAATATTCAAATGTATGAGGCATGAGACGAAACCTAAGGTTCTTCATTAATATATTAAAGAACATGAATATATTTACATTGAGACATAGATGGTATTCAAAACAAAGGTCACATTTTATTTGTTTAGTATCACAAATCATAGTGGTGTGTTGTATCTGAATTAGAATTAAATGCTTTGCTTAGATATGTTTGAAGAGGATGTGGATTGAATATGAAATTGAAACTCAGTTCATGTCTTGCTTCCCAAATGATGTTCCTGAAGATTAGCTTCAATCCTCCCTCCACCCTTTACTGCTACTCCTCTCCTCTTCATCCCTTTCCATCTCCACTACTTGCATACTAGTACTTTAGTTATGGGTTGATCGTACTCAAGTGTTTAGGCTAAACATGCCATGACAGTGTTGTTGAAAATTTCTTTCTCACCCCATGTTGTTCTTGATGGTCAACTTGATTACTACTACCACATGTCTTCATACCTTTATCCTAATTATTTCCATTCTTTCTGCTCCGTCCTCTATTCCCTACACCATATTCATATGTGCCTACCACCACCCCTTGCTTCACCCTTTTTCCCATCACACTTGTGACACACTTTACTTCCATGTCACCTCTTTACCATGCCCAATTTCTCTCCTTAAACATTAACTCATTGATTTGGATACCTTTCTATTGCCAACGTCAATGCTAGCTATATGAACCACAACAACCAAGACGACGTCCTACTAATATATCACGAAGTTAAAACCAATGTTTATAAATAGATCATTCAATGTAGAAGAGTGTTTTGTCAATAAATTTCAAGTGAATCTAAATTCAAGTATTGTATTCTTCCATCTAAATGGTATTATCACTTAATTTTATGATATGTTGTTTTGATGTTGTGTTCTGAGTTTCAAAGACTCTATTTCAAGTACGAAGTTCTGGTCAAATGTTCTTTATATGTGTTTGTATTGTACTAAGTCATCAAGGATGACCCACACCTACAATCAAAGTTTAACCCATCCCCCTAGAAGCATAACCCTTTCTTTACCAAGCATAAATGAACATCTAGAACAAAAATCTGATTAATCAAACTCCAAAAGGGATATCATTTGTTTGACTTGTTTTCAAGCATGTGCATTATATGATAAGTCATGAATACCCATCTACATATATTGGATATGTATAAATAACTCGAGGTCAATTGAGAATCCCATGAATCCCTAACTAAATAATATAATAATAAATGTATAAGATCCATCCTCTAGTCATCTTCATGATAGAATTTCGTTTCACATCTCAGAAATGGTTAATGTACTTATTTTTAATTAGACTAGAAGAAAGATGCTAGTTTGCATATCACTTCAAGGAAGGGAGGAATACATTCATGAGTGTTTGCATTTTGTCATTGTAATTTGGAAATGATGGGAGTGAGATAAAGATCTTTCTAAATTCTGAATGTTGTTTTCACAAATGTCTTACATATCTTAAAATAGATTTTGTGCAATTGAAACATCTTAAGGGCCATCCGGTTTGAAAAATTCATGTTCAAGTGGCTGTCAATCAGTGATTATGGTAAATATAGTTTTCAATAGATATTGTAATGATATAAATGAGGTTACCATAAATAAAGAGGGTGATCATAGTGCTAAATAGTTAAATGAAAGTATGATTCCATAAATACTAAAGATGAATCTAAATGGAGAAAATTAATGCATGGATTACCAATAAGGATTAAGTATGATATACAGAACCAGTAAATTGCAATTAGCACTTCTTGAAACTGTATATGTCATGAAATCAATAAAAATATATAGCATACATACCACCACCAAAGACAAAGAAAGGAATTAAATCATCATGACTATGCATCTCTTTTTGTTGCTCAAGTTGCTTCCTGATTTGTACTGAGTTGAGTCGATCAATCCTTGCATTTCATTGATACACCTAGACTCATTCATGTCTATGTAATGCCCAAATGCATATCTATCAACATGCACTTAAATTAGAATACAACATATGCATGCATTCATGTAAATATAATCTAGATCTATAATTAAAACAAAGCATGGAGCTAGAGTTCATGCAGACCTATCCTCTTCCACAGTCTTCAACGATTGAGGTGTCACTTGCAATTGGCAAGCTCGAAGATAAACAAACACTCATCTTCCTCTTAACCTGCTAGAGGCTATTAGTGTCTCTCTTCATGGTGACAAGATGAGAGGTAGCAACATAAATGGCCCACAGAACAACAAAATCACGTTACTAATATCCAACCAAGACAACATCAATTACCCCATCAATGGGAAATTCATCCACTTAGTTGAACAACTAGCTGCTTTGGGTCCCTACAAAATCAATGATGAAGTGGGGCTGAGTTCAAAACCTAAGATAACATAGACCACGTCAGCACTAACGATGTCTTACAATAACTTGCAAGTAGAAGAACATGGTCGTGAAAGCGACTACCTCATGATGCTTTGTAAAGTTGTTATACCCTGTTGTAAAAGATTTGCATATTTCATTCATGAAGATTGAATTCCATTATTATAAAAACTATTGAGAGTTATAGTTTCCCAGAGATTCTAGGAATGGAAAATACAGAGCCAACATAATAGATGACTTTTTTTTACATATAGATAGTGCAATGTGCCTATCAAGATATAAAAGTTAGTGTTTCTATGCATTTAATAGATCCTGTGCATAAGCTGCAAAAAATATTAGATATAATTTTAACACCACAAATTTGAAAATGAAGCACATGGGAGGGGAAATGCGGAATTAAAATAATCATGGTCGGATAAAGTAATATTTAATTCATAGTGCCTTCATCCAATAAACTAAACACATCTAATTTTAAGTAGTTGTTGTCAGTCTGGATAAAACATAACGATCTATTTCATTTAGCTATTAGTATATGGCATGCAAGCACTCAAAATATATAGTATGCATACCATCACCGAAGTCAAGGCATGACACAAGATCATCTTCACCAAAATTTGATATTGTTCTTCCAACTATGGAGATAGAATGCTAGTATGGATTAAGAGTACCACTAGAATGATGCAAGCTTTGTTACTGGAAAGGTATTTTTCCTGTAAACGATTCATTTAGACCAAGAGCCTAATACCAATATGCCATCTTCCAATATTTCTACACATTTAAAAGTTTATTCATCTCACTCATAATATCCAGGGAAGTGGGGAAGGTACCTGGAAGGGTTTGAAACCATGCCTCAACGCTTGGATCCAGATGTGCAAAAAAAATTCCTCTTGTGTGGGAGATTGTGGTCATGGAATAGAAGTAGGAGAAGAACACGGAAGACATCTTACAACAATAAGGCTATATTCAAATCCTTGGCTCAAAATTTCATGTACAATTATATATAAACATGTTTTCAATTATAGGATGTTCACAATATTGACTTTGTATCTTTCAAATACATGGAAAACAACTTGGTAATCCTAAAAAGAACATGAAGGTAGTCAAAATGAATGTGAAAATAGATTACCTTAAACCAAACATTTGTCACTAAAATGCTAAACAACAATAATATATTTACATTCCATCATATAATATGATAATGATATAGAAAGTAAAAATGGCATTAAAAATGCCTCAATTTTTTATTTAGTATCACAAATCATAGTGGTGTGTTGTGTCAAGATTAGAATCAAATGCTTTACTTAAATATGTTTCAAGAGTATTTGGGTTGAATATGAACTGAACCTCAGTTCTTGTCGTCCTTTCCGATTGATGTTCCTAACAATTAGCTTCAATCCTCCCTTTACCCTTAGATACTTCTCATCTCCTCATCATCCCCTTTCGTATCTAGTACTTGCATATAGTACTTCAGTTATGGGTTGATCATACTCAAGTTTTCAGGTAAACATACCATGACAGAACTGTTGGAAGTTTCTTTCTGACCCCCATGTCATTCTTGATCCTCAACTTGGGTTACCATTTCCACATGTCTTCATCCCTTTATCCTAATTATTACCATTCTTTCTGCTCTGTCCTCTTTTCCTTTATATGCATATTCAAATCATCTTACTACCACCCCTTGCTCCACCACTTTTCCCAACACTTGTGACTTTACCCCCCAATGTTGTCCCTTTACCATTCCCAATCTCTCTCCTTACACATTAACCAGTTGGAATTGGACACCTTTCTATCATCAACAATAATACTAGTTGTTAGAATGAAACTCAGGATGAGGCTTTCATAGTGACCCTTGGTTTGCATGGCACTAAATAAACAAACCCATAATCTTTGCTTGAAAGGTGATGCTAAAGGATTCATTAACGTAATGTATGGCACTGATATAGTAAGAGGTAACTTTATGAGGAAGAGGTCACTGGATCATTGATTTAAATAAGAAGTTGTGCAACCTCCACATGTATTTATTTTTAGTAAAAAGTCTGAGATGTCAAGCATGCATATATATTTGTTAAAGTGATGCATACCTTCATAAAAATGCATCTATTCAATTGAACAACATCAATTGTTAGTGAAGTTAATCCCCAAAAATTTATGTCTCTCTAGCTAATTTATCAGATAACAGTCCATGACTCTATGGCCTACTTAAGATATCACAAAGTCTTCCAAATAAGTACACCAAAACTAGTTTTCATTAATAGGGCATGCAATGTAGAATAGTGATGCATCAACAAATTTCAAGTAAATCTAAATCCAAGTACTACATTCTGCCATCCAAATGGTGTTATCACTTACTTCTATGATATGTTGTTCTGGTCCTCTTTCGTAATTGTAAAGACTCTATTTCAAGTCAAGTGTTCCTTCTTTGTGATTCTGTTGTACCAAGTCATCAAGGGTTACCCACACCTAGGATCAAAATATAATCCATCCCCTAGAAATGTAACCCTTTCATCAAGAAAAGGAGGAAGATATTCATGAGTGCATGTATTTTGCATTTTCATTTGGAAATAATGAGAAAATAATTGTTCAGACTTTTGAATGTAGTTCTAACAAAACAACTTACACAACTTAAAATTATTGTGTGCAACTAAAGCATCTTACAGTTCGACAAATTTGTGTCCAAGTGGCTTCCAATCAATGTTTATAAGAATAATACACAAAATACAATTGTCAATAGATATTGCAATAATAGGGGTTACCATAAACAAGGAGGGTGATCACATTGCTAAATAGTGAAATGAAAGTATGAGTTCATAAATATTGATGCGGAACTAAATGAAGAAAATTAATGTATGGATTACTAACAAGGATTGATATGATATATAGAGCCAATAAACTGCAATGTGGCACTTATTAGAACTTGTGTATGGCATGCAAACACTCAAAATATATAGCATACATACCATTCCCTGTGTCAAAGCAAGTAACTAAATCGTCATGGCTAAGCAACTCTTCTTATCACTGCTACATGTCCTTGCAATAGGTTGATACATCCAGAGTCATTTATGTCTATGTGATGCCCAAATGCATATCTTTCATTATGTAGTTAAATGAGAATATAATATCTACATACATGCATGTTGATAGAATTCAGAACTATATTTAGATCAAGACATGAAGCTAGAGCTCATTCAGATCTGTCCTCATCTGGCATCCACTATATCTTTTAATGATGCAAGCATCACTTGTGATTGAAGAGCTCGAAGATAAAGAAATACTCTTCTTCATTTTAAGCCTCTAGAGGCCATTAGTGTTTCTCTTCATATTCATATGATGATAGGTCAACTCATTAACTGACCCACTCAACTAAATCCAACCAAGAAAATATCAATTATGCCATCAATGATACATTCATCCAACAAAGTGAAGGACTACCTGCTCTGGGCCCCTAAAAACAATGATGGATTGGGGCTGAGTTCAAAACCCAATACAACATAGATATGTAACATGTCATCACCAATGATGACTTATAATATCTTGTAAGGACAAGGAACATGGTTTTGGAAGTGACTACCTCATGGTGCTTTGCAGAGTTGTTACAATATATTGTAGAAAATGTGCAGATTTCATTCATCGAGGCTGGATTCCATTGTTATCCAAACTTTCTTACCAAAGATGTCAGGAATTATGCAAGATTTACCATTGGAAAGGTATTTTTCTTGTTAACAATTCATTCCGACAAGAAATTGATATCAATACATCATCTGCCAATAAAGTTTAAAATTGATTCATCTAACTCATTATATCGAGGGATGCGAGGGAAGGTACCTGGAAAGGTCAGAAACCATTCATAAATGTACTTGGCTCCAAATATGTAGATAAATTCCTTATTTGTGGGAGATTGTGGTCATGGCAGAGCAGTAGGAGAAGAAAAGGGAAGACAAGCTTGCAACCATGAACTACAATGAGGACTTGATTCAAATCCATGGCTACAATTTTTTGTTGACTATATGATTACATATTAACATGTTTCAATATAAGGATGTTCCTAATCTTACCTTTGTATCCCTCATATGCATGGTACACTATTTGTAAGCCTAAAAAGAACATGAAGGTGGTCAAAGCGAATGTGATCGCACATTACCTTAAATAACCACCACCAACTAAATGTCTTTAAGCATTAATGTTCTTTAATGTATCAGGTAGAGAGCCATAAACATGGGAACTAGAACTACATGCACTATAGAATTATAAACTAATCAAATAAGGTCCAAGTTTAGATTATGTTAGGTCAAATTAGTACCAATCAGGGATATATGTTTACTATTCCATCAATAATTAATAACAAAACATGATGTCACCACTTTTGTCCGCGAGAAACATTGCCATCTTTGTTATAGGGGCAAATGATTTAGGTCCCAACAATACAAATCATAGTAAAAAGACCTGTACTTTATGATTTGTCAAAGATAAAACAAAAAGATAGCCCAATGAGAAGTAGAATCATAGCTACCTACCTGTTGTACATGTGGGCCAATCACATCTTACCGCTTGTTCTTCTACACTTTATACAACTATCTCTTGAACTATACTATCTCAATCAAACTAAATAACAAAAAAATGTCATACGACTGAGAGAGAAACTGGATTCATAAATGAAACTATAATCAATATCAATCATGTGCATATCATGAACTATGAGATTAGAGTTGAAAGATCTTCAGATATCTTGCACATAGAAGTGTATATGCATAATTTATCAATGATGTTAATGAGTGTCTTACACTTTTCTTGGCATGAGATATTTGTTCTCCTATTCCTAGAAGAGAGGCACCATAGTTGCCAGATACACTATCAGAGGCAGGGGAAGACACAAGCTTCCTCTTCTTCCCTAACTCCCTTGTCACTTCTTTTAATATAGTGGATGAAAAGAACATACATATACGACATGACCAATATATTTCAAATAATACAAATACCATTACAACATGAAACATAATTTCATCATTCATAAGGTGATATATATATATATATGACGCTACCAAAGGGGACATTTTTTATTGCTTGAAAACTGCACAACAAGGTTCTCAAAATGTGATAAATAGATTAAATGGTAATCTAAATATATAATGATGATAAAATTCTATCTATACATTACCTAAATGAGTAGGAAATAAAGTCAAATTGTGTGAACAAAATACAACAAAAAGTTTCAATATTAAAAAATATTCCTATAAAACTATCAACAAAATCTAGAACTTTGATGATAAGTAGATCATTAGTTTCCAATAACTAAGGTGAGTTTGGGTTTGGTGGATAAGATGATTGCAACGTGGGTGAATACCAACCCTACAAAACAATACAAATGATTAAGCTAGAAGTCTAAATTATATGTTACATATTCTTGCTTTTAAATATAATTTAAGTAGAATCTGAAAAATATTTGATGTACCGATGTATGAAGAATTTCCCAACGAAGTGCATTCCTTCTCATGTAGCACTTGTTTTTTCAGTTGTGCATATCTCTACATGAAACTGGGGCTCCAAAACCCCTTTCAAAACCTCCATGATGTTTTCCCAATACTTCATCTAGAACTGATTACTACTTTAGTGGATCATGTGTCTTGTCAAGTCCACATTTTATGCGTGCATCAATAACTTTTAGCTAATAGTCATTGGAATAATAATAAAAGTTAATATACTTAATAAAATCGTTTACATGTAATTAAAATAGTGTTCATCACCACTTACAACAATATATTTAGTTTCCTTATCCTAAAAATTAAGTTTCTTGTCTAAATGGCCTGCGATATTGACCTCCAATGTTGAATGCTAATTTTTATCAATGTTTTGGTACAAGATTAGAATATATTCAGTACTCACTAGACAGCTTGTAAGATAAAATAATCATTACAAATAAATTACTAACATATTCTTACATAATTATAGAGGTGGCTTGCAAAGCACATAGATCCATGGGTATAGGTAGGTCTTACAATGCTTCCAATGGCCTAATTTTTGGCCGACGAGTGCTGAATATATATAATTTTTATGACATGTCACATTGTATGAAGTAATAATGCATCACAACTTATACTATACTACAACCTTGGTCCATTCTTTGTCCCAGTGTTACAACAATTTGGTCCATTGTTAAACACTAATTCTTTTTTTTGCAAGTCGATGCTTGTTCCTCTAGAGTCTTGTTATCATCATAATTATTGTGCATTAGGTTGCATCTCCAAGTTCTCAACTCTTGTTGAAGTAGTCTTTTACAAGAAATCAAAACACCATCTAGGGGATCTTGGGTCTGTCCATCTTTCATTACAAACTCAAAATCATTCTAGTCCAAAACAAACTTTAAATGTCACCAATACTTACTACATTAATTTACACGCAATGCACATATATTGAAATATAATGTTGCATACCTTCAATTAACATATCACCTTATTAAAACTCCTCTGAGATGTTTTTGTCTCCATCTTTTAGCTATAGGAAAACCCTCCACGCGTCTAGTGTATAGACCCAACCATATGGCAATTTTCTGACGTTCATCTCTAGCGGGTACTACTAATTTATGATCTACAATACTTACCCATTTTTTCCTATCTTTTGTGGCAACTTGTTTATAAGTTGTGCATCCTCTAGAAATTGTAACCATCAAATAATACCCACAAATATTGCAAGAAAAAATCATATGTAATGCATTACCTTTGTCACATCTTGAGCCCTGTGGAATATCTTCATTTATTCTCACACAGTATTCTAAGCACATCTCATCTTCAAAATGATCACCACTTTCTGTGATAAGGGAGAACTTTAAGATTAGAAAAGATCATATATATAGTGTGTAGTATTTCAGCCTAAATTGATAAGCCATCCATGCCATATAAGCAATAAGGCACCCCTAAACTTAGTTGTTGTTGGAGCCTAGTCCCACACAAGTATGTGCTTTGGTAGTGAAATAAGTGAAATATTCAGTGGTTACTGATAGATAGCCATATGAAGTTCCATCGACGTGGAACTCATCAACATTATCGACATCTCCTTCTACAATAATATCTATAAACAACTAATGGATTATGTAGAATTATTATAGTTGTTAGAATAATATAACTAAAGGAACTACCTGGAATAAAGGATTATTAAGTTCTTTGGATTTGAGGGTCATCCCCACTTGTAGGTCCATCAACTAGGAAGTGATCAATATTTTCTCCATGGATCATGATTATAGTAGTTAGAACAATATAACTAAAGAGATTTACCTAGAATAGGGGAATCTGAAGTTCCTTGGATGTATGGGTCATCCTCAACATCTTAATATATTGAATATCATAATGATATATAGTAAAAGAAACCAATAGTGTATATATATATATATATATATATATATATATATATATATACACACACACACACATAACTTACCTAAATTTCCAGCGTGGTTAGATTGATTCAAATGTGATATATCCTCATCACTCATATAAAAATCTAGGGGTGGCCCACACACTTCTTCATACCTTCCAATATCTTTTGGTGGAAAAAATATATGTTCGTTGCATCTCACATTTCATGTGGCATAGACATGTTTTATCATTCATTTTGTTAAATAAATTTTTTTGTTACATGTTTACCTATGAATGAAGTCCCAAGAGATACATCGTGATTCGATTCACTAGAATCACAATTAACATACCTGGCCTTCAAATCCAGACACATGTTTTTCTTGAGAGTACTTGATTCACCTTTCCTTCTCATAGACTAGCCTAAATGAATTCAATCATTGCAGCTGATAAGACATGACATCAAAAGAGAAAAGGGGTGATAATTATGTGCTAAATTAGTGAAGTACTACATACCAAAATTTTGAGGTTTTTTAAATGCATCACCAATTGGAATGCCTTCATCCAAAATAGTCTAGTTTGCTACCCTCGTTGTTGCTGATAGACCTATGAAAGATAGGATGCATGATTGGGAGTTAGGAGTATACATGCATGCAATTAAATTCACTTAGACATACTTGACATTATCTCACTCAAGTGTTCCTTAAGTGGATTGCTATGAATGGGAATATACTTTCTTTATGCCTTTGCATTTGAATTTGGACTGACTCTCACTAGAGAACAAGAGGAATAATAATCTTTTATAATACAAGAAAAATCTTATGTGGAGATTAAGTTTGCTTATGTTTGCCTCTACTACTTTTGGTCGATTTTGAAATAAAGTTGGTCCTTTGAAATTTCATGCTCCCTAGACAACCATGGTTAGACACCACAAATATTAGTCATGAATATTATCATAAATTTATCTAAAATTATTAACAACTGAAAATATATTCATGACTATTGCAATAAAAATTCAAATCGCATGTATTAGTGTATTACCTTCTTTGCATCGTGGTTCATGTTGAATTTCTTCATTTAGTCTCACATGTTCATCTAGGTGCATGTCATTTTCAAGAGCAAACTTTTTCTTTGAACTTTGGATGCACACTCTTCTTGAAAATGTTTGATTCACCTTTTCCATTGGTAGACTTACCTAGACATATTCTATCATTTTAGCATTAGCAAGAGAACTATAGTAAATTATTATAGTATTTCATATCACAACTTCGGTTTTTCTAAATGCATCGGCAATTGGAATGTCTTCATTTGAAATATCTGAGTGAGCTGGTCTTTTTTATTGCTGATGCATCTAACAAAATACAATACAAGATTAGAACTTAATAATTTATAAGCAGGCTATTAAACTTATTCAAATTAAATTGAGATTTATCTTACTCAAACTGTCTCCTTAATTGGTTCCTTAAGGCTAGACGCAGACTTTCCTTTAGTATATGCAATTAAATTTTCATTGTGACTCACTGTCACAAACAGGGCGTGTAAGCAGTAATGATTGGTAATT
The DNA here is from genome assembly GCA_963693085.1 of Alisma plantago-aquatica. Classification (NCBI taxonomy): domain Eukaryota; kingdom Viridiplantae; phylum Streptophyta; class Magnoliopsida; order Alismatales; family Alismataceae; genus Alisma; species Alisma plantago-aquatica. Next base: position 1,314,136,379 of record OY856412.1, on the reverse strand, counting down.
CGTGAGAAGCCAAATAGTCATTGTTGCTGAAAATATAATATTGACCTGACTTTGGTGCATCATTAACCATCTGTTGAGCTAATTTATCAACTTGATTTGACGACTAGATACTAACAAATATGGCCATGCATATTCAACAATAACTAAATATCTTCAAAAGCTATTAATTATATTGGAATCACATTTATACCTGAGATTGTTTGACACAAGTCTCGGATGGCGCTCTCCTCTTACTTCCATTAACCACTTTAGTTATGAAACTAATGAGAATAATAAATTTGGTGACCAAATTCTGACAAAGAAATAAAAATGTATGCCATCAGCTAAAACAAAATTCTGATTATCCACTATCTATTCGTTTCTTTACTTTGTCAACTCTGTTGACGACTTTCATGACATTTTATATCCCTATATCTTTATTTACAATTAATTGTTGTTGTTCAGTCATATTATATACTTTTTTTAGATGAAATATCTTTTTAGATGAAATATTATACACTTTTTACTACACTTTTCTTAACCCCTTTCATCCATTTAATTTAACTTGTTTTACGGTTACACAAAACGATTATACACTTGTGGCTTTGATATGAACGCAACTTCTATGCCTAACTACATGCCACATCCATGTAAAATATGTCTCCAAATCTGTCACAATGAGTTCGTTGTCCGGATGGTGCGTTGGATTTTTTTTTCTTTCATTCATTTACTCAAAAACTCACTTTAAAAAAAAATAATGAGGTGTATGTACCACATAGATTAATAGGGACACATTGGAACAACAAATTTGAGACAACATATTTGAAACTGTAAGATATAGCCTGCACATTAAATTTGAAAAAAAAATACATTTCTTAGTCCAAATGTGCACTATATTGGTGTCGATCTCACTGCTAAACTCTATTCTTGGCTTTCTTTGTTGTTACACCGTGCACTTCAAAACAACATATTGTTGTAACTATTGTTGTAACTACATAGGAGAGAGGACCTAAGTATCTCGTTTATGATAAAAAGTGCATAAGCTTCGATTTATGCTTACCAAAGGTAGATCTTCAAGAAAATATCTAAGAAGTAAATTACTTGAACAATATTTCCAGTGAAAATATGCAAAATGAAATTAAAGTACTTCATTTAAATTTAAATAACCCAATAATTAAAGTATGTTAACATCCATCGAAAAATGCATAAACAAAATGTAATGCCATGTTAGTGTAAAAAGTACTCTGTTATAATCGTAAGTACCTCGAATGTTAATAAAATATTTCAATGTTCGAGACATGTATGCTTCTTCATTATTAACACCCCAAGTGTAAGCACGTTGACATAAGACAAAATAAAGTACCCCGATTTTGAAAAAAAAAAGATACTAACACCGACAAAAAGTACATTAAATCGTTAGAAATGCACTCCAACTCTGGAAACAATCATAAAAAATCTATTGTAACTAAATTTAAAGTTGTTTGAACATCCCAACTATGTTGAATTTACAAACCAACCGTAATAAAAGTGGCTCAAGTACCTTAATTGAATTTATACTTCATCATACATGATATTAAATACAATATCTCATCATTGAGAATAATAGAATGATAAATTGTAGCATCGGTTATTAGAGTAGGGTAATCAAAATTTTAATAAAGTTCACAATTTTTAAACCATGAAGAAACAAACAACTTTCTCTTTTGAAAAATTATGGTATACGAAGATAAATAGCAGAGAGGAGGTGTCTACATAGGAAAATTAGGATAGATGTATACAAAATTATTACTAGTAGGGCTGTCAACGGAGAGGATATGGGGAGGGTTTCTACCCTTTCCCTTACCATCCGGAGGGTAGAGGGTAAAGGTAAGGGTAATTATCATTTTAACCAATCCTCTTACCATCCCTTACCCTATTCCCCACAGGATAAACAAAGAGAGTAAAAGGTAAACATGTAATTTTAAATAAGAATTTTATAGAAATGTTAACTTAAAAATGCGGTGTGTAGGGTGAGTATGATTAATCTTTCTTAACTTTGATTTTTCACAAATGTGAATATACACATACCAATACTATAGGTTACTAGCATAATATATTTAGACATTGGTCCAATAGTAAAAAAGAAACGTTTTTTCCAGCCAAGTCAATGTGGTTATATTCCAGCAGATGGAGGAAGACATCTAATTGATTTTTCCCTATGACGGGGGACTAGTAAAGAAATTATGCGAATGGAGTTCAACTACTCTTTCGGGTTGGCTTCTGTATGCGAGTTTTTCATCAGTACTGGTGTTCACATCAAAAATCACTCACTTCTAAATGGGGCATAGATGAGGCATGTGGCTATAGAAAATAGGGAGAGAAACAATATAGGGACGTCTAGGAAATTTCAAACACAGATAAGAAAATGGGGAAGCCATATGATTAAGCAAGAAGAGTAGAGGCTAAGGAAGGGTGTGGTCATCCTTTTCCTATTGTTCCACGCTCCTCAAATGGTTCAACATTTATTAATAATATTTTACAAGCATTCAAGTGTCAGTTGGGGTGGAAGGAAATCTACAACTCTTGCAAGATTTCTTCTTATAAAAAATAGGGTGGAAATTTAACTAAAACTTTCTATATTATTATATATTTGTGTAATATATGCGGGTAAAAGGGTACAAATAATGTCCATATCTTACACTCTGCTTTTATTGTGATGGGAAAATGGGGAACATGTAAATAGAAAATGCATAACAAAAACCTTTACCCTTACCCTATAGTGTATGGATAAAGGATAAACATGTAATACACTCCCCATTAACAACACTAGTTACTAGGAGAGAATACAAAGTTAATGTGGACACTATGTTCATATTGTCTATGACGTGCGACGTGCTTGACAGAAGAGAGACCCTCTCCTCTACATATAAGAGCTGAATTCTAATCCTAACCTAAAGGAACCCTATTAGACCGTGTGGCATAATAGATTGGGGTTATATGGTCTTATAGACAGATATACATATGGGCTAAAATTTGACAATTCTCTGGCGCCTCACGTGCGAGTGACACATACCAAAACCACCCAATCAAACTAGTTGTCCTCCACCTACCACTAGTTCCGTCCTCTTATAGGAAAATATAGAGACTGAACATGTACCTGAAATAAAAATTTAACTACCATATTCCCCTTTTAAATAGTAGATTGCCAGTAGCTATGTAATGTGAATGATGGTTACGAGGATATACCTGGCCCTGGACAAAGTCCAATGACAATCTCCTCACTATAGCATGGACTTTTCTTCAAGTTGCACTTGGACAATGTCTGTGTTTGCCTCCTGGTTGTTCACTACAGATAATAGTTGACTTTGTCCTCTAAGCGACAGACAACGACCTCCTTGCTTCTATAAAAGTTCACACAGACCACTAGGAACTCCTGTCATTCTAGATGAATAGATAAGAATGAGTTGTCCCTTTCTGGTCAGTGTACTAGCACCAACTTACTCTACCATAATTGTTTTCCCTTGCTATCCCTCCCTTTATGGGGTAGAACTTGATTGGGTTCTCTTGGTTACCATAAACAAAGAAGACAACATTTGTCAGAGCTAACTGATATATCTGAGAAGCCCCAATTATCCCTCTATTTATAGGAGGGCAAGGGTCAGGGTTCCCAGTCTGAGCGGGAGTCGAAGGGGATGAAATTGCATCAATTTTTGCATCATGTGAGAAATAAAATGATCGGTTCATAGGTGAACTAATCAGTTGGCATGTGAAACAATCAGTCATTCCATCATGTCCCAATCACAACTGTATTGGCAAATAATATCCAATTTAGTGACCAACATAAAGTCAACACTTATCCTTGATCCAATCGAATTGATCAATGAACCGGCCAGTTCAACTCTTGAACCGGTCATTTGAGGCCTTGAACCAATCAATTCACTTAGTGAACCAATCGTTTCATGCCCTAGTTTAGGTATTGTTCAACCAATGTTGTTTCCAATTAACATGGCACTCCAACTGATCAGTTCAACACTTGAACTGGTCAATTCAGAGTTTAATCAATCAATTTTCAATCAATGTTGTTTAAATTGAATACCTAAACACTTTAATAATCAAATTGGACATTATCCATGAATAAAATCCTATTACAAGTGTATCTTATGTGTGTCACCCTATAGGTCCCAAGTTACATTAACTAATTTATGACATCACAAGCAATGAGCGGTATCTAGCAACACATCTTGCTACCCAAGTAATTTGAAAAGTTGGAGAACAACTTCAACCTATAATCTGTGATTGGTTTTGCATTATTTGTATAGTTTGTTTTTCATTAATATCCAAATTTAACTTGAGGAATAGAATCATCATCCTCTTTAACATCTAATCCATGTTCCTTGAAGTATAGCAGACTATATGAGATACATGTAAGCTCAATATCACATATTGACTCACATGAGCATGGCCCACTAGTTCGAATACTACCTTTAACGTCGATTAAAATGGCCTGTTAATGTTGGTTTCAAAGTGATACCCAATTGAGAAACAGTAAAGGTAGAAGCCTACAACGTCAGTTCCAAAACCGATGATGTAGAGATGGCCTTGGTTGCAACTGAGAAATAATAGATACCGGTAGGATCTATAGTTGTTAGTTATGTAAACAAAACTGATACCTATCCCAACACATTGTCATTGGTTTATGTAAAACTATGACTGACTCCATTTCTGAAAAAAAAGTGTTTGGTTCATAGTCAGTTCTATGTAAAACCGACAATACAGACAATTTTTTTTTATTGTGGTTCATAAACCGATGCCTATGTCAAGACATAGTTTCCAGTTTCTTATAGAAAATCGACGAAATATATTTTCATTGACATGTATTATAAAAAATTGATGACTAAGTGTCATGTTTTTTAATACCGGCTTGTAGGCCTACTGTCAGGCTGGTCAGCAGGATGCATAACTTGTAGTTCAATACTAAATTGTAGGTTTATAGATGCTTATGATTTCATCCTAACAATAGGCCACAAACCTGCAATAACAAGATGATCAACACTATATATACATCATGTGATTCACACACATGTAGAAACATGATTAAGTTATTCACATGATTCACACACATGTACAAACCTACAGTTCCATTCATTCATCTATTTTCACATTCACACACATGTAGAAACCTGTAGTTCCATTCATTTCATTTATTTTCACATTCACACACATGTATAAGCACATTCATTCATTCATCTTCACATTCACACACATGTATATAGATCAAATTTCAATATGAAAATTAAAAAAAGTAATTCACAAATGTATAGATAAGCACCACATACATACAAAAATAATGGCACCAAAGTTTAGATATGTCATTATTTATTATCAATAACCCAATCATAATAAAAAAATTCCTCCCTTTCAAAGGCTTTTGCCCATTGTTCTCTTATGTCATCTAATTATTTTATCGAATAGGGCATATGTACATCTAACAACTTTTCTCATGTATTGAAGTCACTAGTTTTTTTAAACACCTACAAAGAGAATGATAAGCACCACATGTGATATGTACATCTAACAACTTTTCTCATGTATTGAAGTCACTAATTTTTTTAAACGCATACAACACTATATATATACATCATGTGATTCACACACATGTAGAAACATGATTAATTTATTCACATGATTCACACACATGTACAAACCTGCAGTTCCATTCATTCATCTATTTTCACATTCACACACATGTAGAAACCTGTAGTTCCATTCATTTCATTTATTTTCACATTCACACACATGTATAAGCACATTCATTCATTCATTCATCTTCACATTCACACACATGTATATAGATCAAATTTCAATATGAAAATTAAAAAAAGTCATTCACAAATGTATAGATAAGCACCGCATACATACAAAAATAATGGCACCAAAGTTTAGAAATGTCATTATTTATTATCAATAACCCAATCATAATAAAAAAATTCCTCCCTTTCAAAGGCTTTTTCCCATTGTTCTCTTATGTCATCTAATTGTTTTATCGAATAGGGCATATGTACATCTAACAACTTTTCTCATGTATTGAAGTCACTAGTTTTTTTAAACACCTACAAAGAGAATGATATATATATAATTAATAAGTTTTATATTTTCATATTATCTAATGAGATCATACATATGATGATCAAGACTATATATTACATGTTGTATGTTTTCGATGTCTTGTGCAGCATATCTGACAATCATGTCCATATAATGCATCACGTAGTACCTACATGCCCAACAATTATTTTGTATGTCATACTATAAATTTCAACATACAAAATGTTAATAAATAAAAATAAGCATAGTTCGCATAAATAAAATATGCATTGGAGTCAGGAAACTACATCCACATTTTTCCAAACTATCACTTTTTTTCTTGTTCACATTTCCTCTAATATTTTTGAAATCTTTTAAAGACCTATACATTAATGTAACACATTAAATTGCATTAGTAAATAGTCATGTAATAATAGATGTTAACAAATATAAATATAAAAATTTTCTCATGTGTATAATGGTCTTTTCAGATCATGTCTCAAATGGTCTAATCTGTTCCCCTTAGAATATAGATAATAATCAGTCATCGTCTCAGGGACAATAATCAGTAACGCTCAATGCTTACCTCTAGTGATAACAAAGTAAAAAATATATAACTCAAAATCCACAATGAAATTTATTTTTCTTGAGTCAAAAATATAATTGAAGTAAATTTACCCATCATTATTTGAAGATATTATCACACTCTTTTTCCTTTCACCAAAATATTTAAAAGTGATAGAGAAGTATAAGGTAACTGATGTAGGGTCTTCATTTACAAGACTGATCAAGGATGGAACTACAAATCCCACATGAGTCATTGAAAAATCATTATAGGACCTATGTAAGTGGCTATAAAACATATATTATGTATGCAATAATATATAAGAAAATAGATCACCATATATAAAATAAGGTATATAGATATATAAATAAGATCTCACCATATCCATAGTTCTATCATAGATGAATTTTTTCAATCATAACGAAACAACTCCAAAATATCTTGTATAAATATATTATTATTATATAATTGGCCCATAGTATCCTCCTCCATAGAAACAATAATAGGTGAATTTTTGGAATGTTCACCTATCCATATTTCCATATCCCTACATTGAGGACCTATCGGGTCGTATAGGTCATTTGGAAGACAACTAGGTACTTGGGGAAGACGTGGAGGTGGAGGAGGATGAGCTATAGCGGGTTTCTTCCCTTTATCCTACATATGTAATTTCATATCAATTGTCATGTATATACATATAACAATTAATGTAATGTAAATGTACCATACATGATCAATATAGATGACTTCCTCTTTAGGACACAAGACCACACTGCCTTCTACTTCACCAAGCATATCAGCATCTAGGTAGGCATATTGTAACAAACTAGATCTTAGACCCTACCCTAGAAGTTGACACTTTGGACTTAGCCAAACACAATTGAAGGTTAGACTCAAATATATGTTTAGTGTAATCCCAATGAGCTAATGCATGTATAGATCACCTTAATGTAACCTAATGTTCTAACATTAATCTTAGGTTTATAATGGATACATAAAATATGCCACATAACTCATTCTTGTGGTAAAATGAAGGTAAGAAACTTAATTGGATGAATAATTTAGATAATGGGCCATATGACATATCTCATAAAAAGAATTCTCAAAATAGGAAACAAACTTCAAAATTCAAAATCTACATATCAAAATTATCCTACATGTCAAATTTCATCTAATTTGGACGTTGTTTGTGCAAGTTATGTAATTTTAGGTACATTCTGGATTTTTTGGAAATTTACCCAATTGCAAGGTTTTGCTTGTAAATTGTCACAAGCATTATGATCCTTATATGTTTCCTTATCATTTTCGAATTTGTTGGGATTTAGGGCTCCTAGTTATACTTGGTTTGGAAGTATTTGTCTTCAAGGACATTTTAGGGTTTTCCCCCTTTAAAGATAAAGATAAGGATAAAGGTCAAGATAAGGATAAAGATAAAGATAATGATAAAGATAAAGATAAGGATAAAGATAAAGATAAGGATAAGGTTGAAGATAATAATAAAGATAAAGATAAGGATAAGGATAAAGATAATGATAAGGGTGAAGATAAGGATAAGGATAAAGATAAAGATAAGGATAAAGATAAAGATAAAGATAAGGATAAGGTGAAGATAAGAATAAAGATAAGGATAAGGATAAAGATAAAGATAAAGATAAAGATAAGGCTAAAGATAAGGATATGGATAAAAGAGAGAAAGTGTGGGTAGTAACTAAGGGAGGTGTTGCATGGACATAAAATCTCTAGGATATTGACACATGTACACCTCATGCTTGACCCCTTTCCTATCCATGAAGCTATATATATCCCTTCCTAGTTTCAAATTCGAAATCATTGCTCACTACCTATATCCTTTAGCTTAGAGCATCATTCCTACTCTATTTTTCTATGAAGGTGTTGTCCCAAGGTAAAACAGAGTGCCTACCTTGGTGAAGAAAGCACCTAGGGTTCCAGATTTCTCCATTTAGGATTTGTTAAGCTCCTCCTTGGTGATTTTGACCAAAACTAGGTTTGCACCTCTAAAGTGGAGAAGGTGCTTCTTGCTCAAGATAGTAGCTTTGTTGGAGAAACCAACCTCTCTAAGCTTGGGGACCTTACTACTTGGACATGTGCACCTTCCCTAGATGTTCTTTGGAGACCTAGGTTTGGACTTAGGTTGGACTTTAGACTGTATAAACTCTGAAGTTGAAGTATGATTGCATCCCACATTATTTCTATATTGGGCAAATTTCTAATTCTTCTTTCTAAAAGTATGTCGTATCCCCTATTCCTCTATGTTGAGCAATTTCTTTCTCTTGTTGTATGTTGTATCCCCTATTCCTCTATAATGATCAATTCACCTATTTTGTTATTCTCTTAAATTTGACCTACACAATATGTCTGATCTCTTGTTATCATGGTTTGTGTGAACTATCTTACTTATTATGAACTTGGATATTCTCTTGTTATCTATCTTGTGCCTTGGTGCATGTTGGTCTCTTATATTGATATATGTCACTTGAAAGTGGATGTTATATGTTTGTGTTGTCCATTGTGTGATGGCAACCTTTGTATCATCTTCTAACTAAACTATTTACTTGCCTCCACATTTAACATGTTATGTGATTCAGTAGCACTAGAGTTGTGTAATTGCATTGGTTTTTATGGCAGATGTCTTATTTCCTGCCAAGCAGATGTGATATTTCCTGCTCTTTTGGGATGGAAAGGAACCTCATACCCAGGGCAAGATGCGTGATTCGTGTCCCATGTTTTATATATTTGGGAGATTGGCATTATTTCTTTCTCTATCAGGTTTCAATTTTATGAGACTTGTCCGCCTTTGTGTTTATATTGTTCTAGGGCTATGTTTATCTCACATGCATGCATGTTGATGATATGGGGTGTGTGCCCTAAATTCTTTACATGTGCTTGTGTGGCACAATATTTATGTTTTATTAATGGAAAGTATTCTTTTGTTATCATATGATTTCAATTCCTTTTCTCTTAATACCCATTTGTGTGGTCCTTATTCTTTCAATGGAAAGCCTTTTATATTTGATGTCCTTTATTCCATATATTGCTCAATTTCCTATTTAGTATGCACATACCAGCCTTTGCTGATGTCATCTATTTTCTCTTCTTGCTGGGGTATGCTTCCAACCCTAGGTGAAGGACTTGGATGATAAGGCATGAAGTTTTGGACTAGCTTAAGGAGTTAAAGTTTGGAGACAAAGTTGTTATGGTTTAGATTTCCCTCTACCTAGATCCTTATGTTGTATCTTGTTGTAAACCCTAATGGGAGATTTTTGATGTACTTGTATAATCTTTTATGAAAGTTGAATATAGTCAGAGATATTTTTATTCCTCTGCTTTCCAATGAGTTTTGGTTATCATATTTTAGTAAGGAGATGATCTCGCCTCTTTACACATATGGAAATGGATGTTGACTCCAAGTGGGGAAGATAAGCCTCATGCTCACACGAACCACACCATCGGGTACTGGAGTGCCATGAACCGTGTGCCCTGGAAGGCGTGGGTAAGTCTCTCCCTCTGCAACAATAAATTCTTTTAATTTTAGACGACATGGCTTCAACCCCTACAAATTTACATAGAGTATGTTATATACATACATAAACATATCATATTGAAAAGACTAGCTACTACGTCACTAAAATACTTACAATGGACGTGCTAGGTGGTGGGTCTACAAAATTACTCTCAATCACCTCTATAGGATCACTCCCAACCACCTCTATCATAGGGGAAGAGTGGAACGCCATAGGTAATGTAGGAGTGGCAGCCTGAGATGCCTTCGACTTGCTCATTGCTTCCTGGACTCTCTTATTAAATAACTTATCCACCTATACATGGCCAAAAGAAACACAGTTTGATTCCAGAATTCCCTTTCCAATAACATTCTAAAAAAAGAATAGGTTACCTTATCTTTTGAATGTCCCCCTTTTTAGACATGTTTGCGATGTGATGGACCAAAGAACGCTCTTAAGCCCACACCAGTGCCTGCATCCTTAACATGTCTAGGATGCTCTGGGTTATAGAGAGAAACTGTCAAATAATCCCTTGTACCCTCAGGGATGAACGAGCCTTGCTTTCTCTGCTCATGAAGCACCCACTAATCATTGTCAATAGAAATTTGTAGGTAAATATAATAATCATTAATACTAATTGCTCTAAGAGTTGAATTTTACCATTTTTGCAGCCGCCTCAATAGTGAAATTTGTTATATCTCCTTTTTTGTTTTTCCTTCCAGCTATCCACACATCATGGCAATGTAGAGGTGTGGGAGTAGTACAGGACTCAGTATTCTCAGCAGTAGGAGCAGTAGGCTATTGAAAGGAAGACATAAGTAGTTTTTGGGGAAGGGCTGCATAGCCACCTAGACCCATTGTGTGGTCATGCACATTCAGTATATGCCTTGCTCTTTGAGCATCACTGATAGCCTTGCTAGTACACACCTATAGTTCTTTAGGACCCTCCCATAATGTTGCATCACCTTTTTACGATGTAGGATTTCATCCAGTTCAAGTATACTCTGCAAAATTTCATATATTTTATAGAGTATTCTAAAAAACAAAATTGTAAATAAATTTAAAAATATAATTGCAAATGATAATATCTCACACATAGTTCTTTCCATACTTAATCTTTGTTCCTTAGGAATTGCATGCCAAGATTCTACATTTTCTCTACAATGGCTACGAGTAAGAACCCCACAATATAAAACAAATGAGTTGTAGTTCATTCTAACTGGATTCCCTGCACGATCAAAATCCACAACAAATTTTGGTCCATTACCCCTTGTTGTAGTAACTTGTTCATCATAGTGAAGCCCCTTATTCTTTTCAAATTTTTTATTCTTCTCATCAAGTGGCACAAGGTTTTCAGGGGGTACATCCTCAACCTAAAAATTGACAAAAAAATACATATAGGATATAACTTATAAATAGAAATATATATAGATAGATATATTATAAAACTTACATTGTGACGTGGTGCCTCACCCTCATGGTAATCATCATCACGATCATCATGCTCATGGTCAGCCATATGAAAGTGTCATATAAAAAATAAACATTTACCATTTAACATTTAATGAAATTAACATAACATTGTAAAGCCCACATCGATCTAACATTCAAAAATATAATTCATTTAAAAAAATAAATATATGCCTCTAATATTGAGATCTTTTATCAATTAACATTCCTTCGATGTGATCGCCACACACATGTAAGTCATCGTTAGCTTCAATATTTGGTGTTGGTAAGCCAACTGAGAATGGAGTGGTGTCATCATACTTGGATCTTCAATGAACTTCCTTTTACCATGAAGAACAAATGACCATTTTTCATTTGTAGGATCATCGATATAAAATATTTGTTTTGCCTGTGATGCCAATATGAATGGTTCACCCTTCTCGCCAATTTTATCAAAATGCACTAATGTGAAACCCAATTCACCTACTATAACTCATTTGGTGTTATCAACCCAATTACACTTAAAGAGAGGAATTTTGAAATATGCGTAGTCAAACTCCCATATGTCTTCAATGACATTGTAATATGAAATTTTAGCTTCATGTGGACTCTTATCGTTTATACTAGAAAAAAATAATGAAGATGCAGGAAGGGTGACCCAACTGTTTTGGATGACGCTCTTATCAACTTGATGCTTTGTGTAGTATGAGAACCCATTTATGTCAAAGATTTCATAAGGCATAACATTCATTTTTTGGTTTAAAAGTGAGGCATTTGATATTTTTAGCAATATTATTTGGTGTTTGAGATAGTTGATGTAAGACTTTATTTTCAAACCACTTAATAAATGTCTTGTTATTCTCTTTAGCAAGCCACATTGAATTGGTTCAAGGATATTGTTTCTTGATGAAATCGGTATGTTCCATGATATAAACACTCATTTCATCAATGTTGTGTAAAATATATAAGTCAACTTATTCCCACAGCTCACGGTTGATTACTTTCATTCGTGATCCTATAGTCCCTTCGCTAGAATAGTCCTCAATATTATTTTCATTTACAAGAGTGTCATTACCACTCAGAAAGTCATTGCAAAAATACATAACCACTCTCGCAACATAACCCTCAATAATACTCCCTTTAGATTGATAATGGTTTTGAACATCACCTTTAAAAATGCTCATGTATTGTTCAAAAGGATACATCTAATGTAAGAAAACTTGTCCCAATATTTTCATTTCCCTAGTCAAGTGGACAACAAGATGTACCATGATATCAAAGAATGAAGGAGGAAAATACATCTCAAGTTGACATAGGATAATGACCACTTCTCTTTGTAACTTATCGAGATTATTAGGATCAATAACTTTGCTGCATAGACTATTGAATAAGAAACAAAGTCTGGTGATTACAAACCTTACATGATTTGATAGTATAGATAAAATGGCCACGAGTAATATTTTTTGCATTATAGTGTGACAATAGGGAGATTTAAGACCTATCAATTTTAGATCTTTCATTGATACCAATCTATGGATGTTGGAAGAGTAACCATGTGGTACCTTAGCATTAACCAAGAACTCACAAAAAGCTTTCTTCTCCTTTCTAGACAACATGTAACTAGCAGGAGGTAAATATGTTCTCTGATCACTACTAACTACTTTTGTTAATTTTTTTGTTGTTCCCATTTCACATAGGTCCATTATGGATTTGATACCATCTTTAGTATTACCTGGTATACTCAATAGAGTACCAATGACACTATCATAGACATTTTTCTCAACATACATGACACTAATACAATGCCTAAATGCCAAAGAACTCCAACAAGGAAGATCCCAAAATATTGACTTCTTCTTGAATAAAGATTTGTCACTTTGTGTGGGAATAATATATTGTTATCTCTTACCAAATTCATTGACAAAGTCTTTTCCTCTTTCATAAACAACCTCCCCTGGTACAGGTTTTGGTGCACTATGTTCCTCATACCAACCATTTAATGCTTAGTGCAACCTTTGATACAAATGGAATTTTGAAAGAAACCTTCGATGACCAAGATATATAATCTTTCCACCATGTTTTAGTAGTATTGAATCAATGTTCTCTTCACATATAGGGTACACTTTGGATCCTTTTACACTACATTCATACAAATTCCTATATGCTGGAAAGTCATTAATGGTGTAAAACAACATAGCATGCAAATGAAATGTCTCTCTATGTGAAGCATCATAGGCCATCACACCTTCACCCTAGAGTTTCTTTAAGTCATCAATAAGAGGTTCAAGATAAATGTCAAATTCATTTCCAGGTTGTTTAGGGCCTGAGATCAATAACGACATCATAACATACTTATTTCTCATACACAATCAGGGAGGAAGATTTTATATATCAAGCATAATAGGCCAAGTGCTAAATTGGCCGCTCAATGTGCCCTATGGATTCATTACATCAGTACAAAGCCCAAGTCTTAGATTCCTGACTTCTTCACCAAATTCAGTGTACAATAAATCAATCTTATTCCATTGTGGGGAATCAGACGCATGTCATAGGATCTCATCATTATTTTTCTTAACCTATGCATGCCACCTTAAATTCTCTGCATCTATCAGATTGGCAAATAAGCATTGAAATTGTGGTATTATAGTAGATACCACATCACCTTGGCAGGAGAGCCAGTTTTGGACTTCCTCAAAGTCGTCACTTTATACCTTGACGCCCCACATTTTGGAAAATCTTTCAATCCACGTAGTCCTTTTGAAATAATACACAATCATTCGGAGATGCATGTATCTTCTTAGCCTCCATTCCCATTAGGCATAAGATCTTCTTTAACTCATATGTTGATATTGGAAGCTCGTTTCCTTCAGGAAGAATTTCTTTCAATAAAGACAACAATGACATGAAGCTTTTGTCACTCCATCTATTTTTAGCCTTTAGATTATACAATCTCAACACAATTCTCAACTTTGTAAACTTAGTACAACCTATGTATAACGGTCTCTCAGCATCATACACAATGTTCCTAAACAAGGAAGGTGGGTCGGTATTCTCTACCCTACAATTATCCAACATCACATTAACAATTTCTATTGGAATTGGTTAGTCTACATCTACGTCATCGACGGCAATTTCTTGTTCAACACAAGCACTGCTATTGACATCAACTGATATCAAGTTTGAAATCTCTCCATGCTAGTACCATTATGTATAGCCGTGTACTATCCCATTGTACATGACATGACTTTTAATTTTGTCACCAGCGTTGACTTTGAAGTTGTTACCACAATGCCTACGTGGACAATAGAACATATCTCCAGGTTGTTTCTTACATTCGTGCACAAATCTAATAAATTAATCAAGACCAGCAATAAACTCTGGGGTGTAGAAATTTGGAATGGACATCCATGATCTATACATTTTATGTGTTGGCTAAATGGACATCAGTAAATCCCTTTGTTTTGATAATGACAAACATTTCATTCATGTTGATCTAACGTGCTACTTGAGTGTTGCAGGAATAAGGTGGATGACAAAACATCAGGGAAATCTATATGCTTAATGACTGTATTTTCATGAAATGTAATCAATTTGTAAAAACTTATACAAACATATAATGTACAAGTACTTAGACTTCATGTAAATCAAGCGGTAGATCTTCCCTAGCTAAACACCACACTTAGATAGGTCATCCCTTTCAATAGTGTCATATATGCACACTCATACATACACTTAGCACTTTATTTGAAACATTGAAACAGGGTCAATCTCGGTCGACAAAATCCTCGACCGAGACACTCTCGATCGACAAACTTCTCGATCGAGAAAGACCCAGGTAGCCGTTAGACACAGCTGACAAGGTAGTTGGCAGTTGGAGATGAACGTTGTAAACACTTGATCCAGAGAGCCTGTCAGTCGACAAGACCTCAACCGAGTAGGTATCTCGGTCGATAATTCCTCGACCGAGATGGACTCTGACATCAACTACAGAATTAATTAACTAGGCGTTGCTAATGCAACTAACTTGTACCTAACGGCTATTTAAGAACTTAGAACCCCCTAGAAAGTGTCTAGAATGTCCTTAAGCACTTGTAGGACATTCCTATAAATAGGACATGCCTTAGGACACCTAAGACTCACTAATTCTACACTTGAGCAATCTTTGAGCATACACTTGCAATTGAGCAACCTGTTTGTGAGCACTTGAGCATATTGGCAATTGACTACTTTTCTCCTTGCTCTAATTTCATGTCCTATAGGCTAGTATCTCCTATCCACAACAATCACAATTCCATATATATTGGTTAGGAGATCTACACGCTTGATATAGGCAAATCAAGCCTTGTACTTCAAAGGATAAGTTGTAATTTCCATTTTCCTTTCTTGTTCACTTTCATTGCTTGTACTCTCCTTGCTACTCCTAGGTTGGAGGCTGCGGATTGGAGAGGATCGTGATCTTCTTGGTGAAGAAGGAGACTTTGAACTACTTCAAGAAGGCAGGTGCAACGGGAGGTTACTTCAAAGAGGAAGGCTACTTCAAGGGGGAGCTTGGAGTTACTTCAAGAAGGCTACCTCGAGTTGGTGCATCTACTTGTAAGTGAAGGTTGTTCAAAGGGGTGTAAGAGAGTATTGTATTTTGTGTAATTCCTTGAGAAGGTAATAAAATTAATACTTTCAAAATCCCAGTTGGGTAAGCAACCAGGTAGTGGACTGACGAACTTAGTATTTGCTAAGGTTGGAACCACTCTAAACCCTTTGTCTCCTTCTTGCTTTTTCATTTGTGGATTGTTTGAGTTAAATAATTGTTAAATTAATTTAAAACCCTATTCACCCCTTCTAGTGGTTTTTCAATTGGTATCAGAGCAGGCTTCAAGGAACCCTAACCAAGTCTTAAAGAATGGGTGACGGGGTACCCAACAACCTCAACCTTGAGGGAACACTTGTGGCTAAGCCTCCTATGTTTTATGGAACAAACTACACCTACTGGAAGAGAAGGATACAATTCTACTTCCAAGGCATTAGCTGGGATCTATGGAGAATGGTGTCAACCCCCTATGATCTTCCTCAAGTGGAATATGCAGCTTGGGACACCAATACGGTAAAGTCGGCTCAAATGAATGCAAAGGCTGTAAGTATTCTATATTGTTCAATATCAGTAGGAGAATTTAATAGGATATCAAATTGTGATACAGCCTATGAAATTTGGCATAGACTTTCTATAACTTATGAAGGGACTGTTCAAGTTAAGAATTCTAAGATTAGTATGCTTAAACAAAAGTTTGAACACTTCCGTATGGATCCGAATGAATCTATTAGTGAAATGTATGCAAAATTTTCTTCTATTGTAAATGGTTTGAATGACTTAGGAAAAGTTGTTCTTGAAGAAGATTAGGTGTCAAAGATCCTTAGATCATTTCCTCCTAAATACAAGCCCAAGGTGACGGCCATTGAAGAAGCAAATGACCTCACTAGACTGAGAATGGAACAACTCATTGGCAACCTAGAAGCTCATGAAGCAACCCTAGAAGAGGAAGAAGAAGAGAATGTGAACTTCAACAAGGAAAAAAGAAGGATGTGGCTCTAAAAGCTTCAAAGATCATCACACCAGAAAGTGAGGAGTCAAGTGAAGAAGAAGGAGAAGATGCCTTGATTGTCAATGGTAAGAAATATAAAAGATTTAAATCTAACAAAAATTATAGTTCCTCTTCTTCTCCTCCTAGGTGCTTTGAGTGTGGAAAGAAAGGATATCTCAAAAATGAATTCCCCAAAACAAAGAAAGGAAAGAAAAGTTCACACAAAAAGAAGGGAGAAAAAGATTACAAAGCTGCATGGGATGAATCAAGCGAGAGTGAAAGTAAAGAAGAAAAGGTAGAATGTCTAATGGCAAGAGAAGATGATTAAGACTCGCTAGAGGATTGGGTGGTCGACAGTGGATGTTCCAAACATATGATCGGAAACAAGGATGCATTTCAAACTTTTGAAGAAAAGAAAAGTGGAACAGTCACTTTTAGAGATAATGGTAAAGGTAAAATCGTTGGAATAGGTAATATTGGTACAAACCTCGAAATCAAGAATGTTTTACTCGTTGATGGTTTGCACCATAATTTAATAAGTGTTAGTCAATTATGTGACAGTGGATATGATGTTTTATTTAACAAAAATTGCTGCAAGTTATTAATAGAAAACACTACAAATGTTGTTTATGAAGGAAAAAAAGTTGGAAACCTTTATATTCTTAGACCTAACTCTATGAAATCTGTAGTAGGAAAATGCTTACTTGCAAATGAAAATACTTTACAACTATGGCATAAAAAGTTAGGACATGCTAGCTCACATGTTATCAAAAAGTTAGTGAAATATGATCTTGTTCGTCGCTTGCCTACTTTATCTTTTGATCAAGTTGAAAATTGTGAACCATGTACTTTGGAAAACAAACAAAAACCTCTTTTAAACCCAAACATGTACTTAGCACCAGTAGATCCTTAGAATTAATTCATATGGATTTATTTGGACCCATGAGGACACACTCTATTGGTGGCAAAAGATATTGCTTTGTTATTGTTGATGATTATAGTAGATATATATGAGTACATTTTCTTGCAACCAAAGATGACACTATTCATGTTTTTATAAAATTTTGTTCCATGATTGAAAATTTATTACAAAACAAAATATGTACCATTAGAAGTGATCATGGTGGAGAATTTGAGAATCATGTATTTGAAGAATTTTGCACATCTCAAGGATACACTCACAATTTTTCTGCTCCACGCACTCCACAACAAAATGGTATAGTTGAAAGAAAAAATTGATCACTACAAGAAATGGCTAGGACTATGATGCTCGAACATGACACACCTAAAACTTTTTGGGATGAAGCTATAAACACCGCATGCTATGTGTTAAATAGAGTAATTGTTCACTCCTATTTGAAGAAAACACCATATGAAATAATACATACTAAGAAACCTAGAGTTGACTATTTTCATGACTTTGGATCCACATGCTATATCTTAAACACTAAAGAGGATAGAGACAAGTTTGATTCTAAATCACATAAAGCATTCTTTTTGGGATACTCTACCTCTAGCAAAGCATTTAGAGTCTACAACACTATTTCTAGAAAAGTTGAGGAATCTATTCATATTTCGTTTCATGAAGAGACAAAATCAGAAATCTTGAAATAGTTGATCTCACTCATCAAATTCAAAAACTTGACCATACCTAATGATAGTGAGACCAATACTACAAGCAATAACACAATTGAGACACAACCTATACCTAGACTCATTAAGGATCATCCTCAAGAATTAATTATTGGAAATCCTAATGATAAAGTCAAAACTCGTTCTTCTTTTAAGGATATTGCAAACATGGCCTTTGTTTCTATTAGTGAACCTAAGAAGGTATCTGAAGCTCTTAAAGATGACTATTGGATAATAGAAATGCAAGAAGAATTAAATCAATTCACTAAAAATGACGTACGGGATTTAGTTCCTAAACCACAAAATAAAACCATCATTGGAACTAAATGGGTTTTTAGGAATAAGCTAAATGAGGCAGGGGAAGTAATAAGAAATAAAGCTAGGTTAGTAGCCCAAGGATACAATCAACAAGAAGGAATAGACTTTGATGAAACATACACACCAGTAGCAAGACTTGAAGCTATTAGAATGCTACTAGCCATAGCTGCACACAAAAACATCAAACTCTATCAAATGGATGTAAAAAGTGCATTTTTAAATGGAATCATTCAAGAAGAAGTATATGTTTCCCAGCCGCCTCATTTTGAAATACTAGAAAAAGGTGACTATGTTTATAAACTTAAGAAAGCACTTTATGGTTTAAAACAAGCACCTAGGAATTGGTATGAAAGGCTCAAGAAATATCTCTTTGATAATGGTTTTTCTATTGGAAATTCAGATTCTACTTTATTTTTCAAAACATATACATCTGATTTTCTAGTTGTTCAAATATATGTTGATGACATTATTTTTGGAGCTTCCAATGAATCCTTGTACACACAATTCAGTGACATTATGCAAAAAGAATTTGAAATGAGTCTCATGGGTGAACTAACTTTCTTTCTTGGTTTCCAAATTAAACAAACGCCTGCCGGAATTTTTATAAGCCAAGAAAAGTATACGAAAGAACTCTTAAAATGTTTTGGGATGGATCAGTGCAAACACGCTACTACTCCTATGGCTACCTCTATTAAAATTGATAAGGATGAAAATGGGGAGCCTATTGACGATTCTTTATATAGAGCCATGATTGGTAGTTTGCTTTACTTAACTACTTCTAGACCGGATATCATGTTTTCCGTTGGTCTTTGTGCTTGATTTCAATCACAACCCATGCACTCTCATTTTCAAGCAGTTAAACAGATTTTTCGATACTTAGCTGGCACCACATGTTTTGGTTTATGGTACCCAAAAGGACAATCCTTGTATTTTAAAGCTTATACTGATGCTGATTATGCTGGTTGTCGACTTGACTGTAAAAGTACTAGTGGTGGTTGTTTCTTGTTAGGAAGAGCTTTAGTATCTTGGTTTAGTAAGAAACAGAACATGGTTGCCCTCTCTACAACTGAAGCTGAATATATGGCAGCCGGATCTTGTTTTGCTCAAGTACTTTATATGCAACAAGTGTTAAACGATTATGGTCTTACTCTTTCATCTACGCCTATCTTTTGTGACAATACAAGCACTATAAACTTAGCACACAATCCTATTTTACACAGTCGAGCTAAACATATTGAAATCCGTCATCACTTTTTAAGGGATCATATCTCTAAGAATCATGTTTCCCTTCATCATGTTGATACGGAAGATCATTTGGATGATATTTTTACAAAACCACTTCGACTAGACCAATTCAACAAAATAAGGAAGCAACTGCTTATCACTCCTTTAGATGATGTTTTCTTTGATATTTGTGCTTCATAAAAATGTTCTTATTTGCATCATCTTTGGCTTTTAAATGGACATCTTTTTCATAGGATTTGATGGGACATCTAATTAAGGGGGAGTTTTCTTGTTTTTAACGGATATCTTTTTGAAATGACAAAGGGGGAGAAATAAAAATAAATCTTAAAACATAGTAATTGTGCAAAACTCAATCAATGAGTTTCATAAACTCTTGGCTTTACATTGAAAGTTGCTATATTCCCTAACGAATTGGATTTCATGTTCCATAATTCATGGGGAATAATAAGCACACATTTTATAAACAAGAGAAGAAATTCACAAGGTAAACTTCAGGTATGAAACTAAACTTTGAGTTGAATTATATTTTGGAAATGTTTGTCATCTTCAAAAAGGGGGAGATTGTTGGCTAAATGGACATCAGTAAATTCCTTTGTTTTGATAATGACAAACATTTCATTCTTGTTGACCTAATGTGCTACTTGAGTGTTGCAGGAATAAGGTGGATGACAAAACATTATGGAAATCTATATGCTTAATGACTGTATTTTCATGAAATGTAATCAATTTGTAAAAACTTGTACAAACATATAATGTACAAGTACTTAGACTTCATGTAAATCAAGTGTTAGATTTTCCCTAGCTAAACACCACACTTAGATAGGTCATCCCTTTCAATAGTGTCATATATGCACACTCATACATATACTTAGCACTTTATTTGAAACATTGAAACAGGGTCAATCTCGGTCGACAAAATCCTCGACCGAGACACTCTCGGTCGACAAACTTCTCGACTGAGAAAGACCCAGGTAGCCGTTAGACACAGCTGACAAGGTAGTTGGTAGTTGGAGATGAACGTTGTAAACACTTGATCCAGAGATCCTGTCGGTCGACAAGACCTCGACCGAGTAGGTATCTCGATCGACAATTCCTCGACCGAGATGGACTCTGACAGCAACTGCAGAATTAATTAACTAGCCATTGCTAATGCAACTAACTTGTACCTAACGGCTAGTTAAGCACATAGAACCCACTAGAAAGTATCTAGAACGTCCTTAAGCACTTGTAGGATATTCTTATAAATAGGACATGCCTTAGGACACCTAAGACTCACTAATTCTACACTTGAGCAATCTTTGAGCATACACTTGCAATTGAGCAACCTGTTTGTGAGCAATTGAGCATATTGGCAATTGGCTACTTTTCTCCTTGCTCTAATTTCGTGTCCTATAGGCTAGTATCTCCTATCCACAGCAATCACAATTCCTTATATATTGGTTAGGAGATCTACACGCTTGATATAGGCAAATCAAGCCTTGTGCTTCAAAGGATAAGTTGTAATTTCCATTTTCCTTTCTTGTTCACTTTCATTGCTTGTACTCTCCTTGCTACTCCTAGGTTGGAGGTTGTGGATTGGAGAGGATCGTGATCTTCTTGGTGAAGAAGGAGACTTTGAACTACTTCAAGAAGGCAGGTGCAACGGGAGGTTACTTCAAAGAGGAAGGCTACTTCAAGGGGGAGCTTGGAGTTACTTCAAGAAGGCTACCTCGAGTTGGTGCATCTACTTCTAAGTGAAGGTTGTTCAAAGGGGTGTAAGAAAGTATTGTATTTTGTGTAATTCCTTGAGAAGGTAATAAAATTAATACTTTCAAAATCCCAGTTGGGTAAGCAACCGGGTAGTGGACTGACAACCTTAGTATTTGCTAAGGTTGGAACCACTCTAAACCCTTTGTCTCCTTCTTTCTTTTTCATTTGTGGATTGTTTGAGTTAAATAATTATTAAATTAATTTAAAACCCTATTCACCCCCCCTCTAGTGGTTTTTCACTATGATCAAAGAGAAAATAAGTATTAGGGTTTACAGTTTACATATTAAGTTAAGGATTTATAGATAGATTAAGGTTTATTGTTTTAGATTTAGGGATAAGGATTTAAAGATTAGGGTTTGTGGTTAAAAGATTAGGATTTAGGGTTTAATAATGAATGTGCGTACCACCTATCCCATTCTTGAATACCTAATCTCACTAGTAAGTGTATAATGTGTATTCTGTTTCCAAGAAAAATTTGGCAGCATTTTTCCGCAGTTATCCAAGTACATTGATGTACATGGGAAAATGCCCACCAACATATGTACTTAGGGAACAAGCGGGGAAGAGCTGACGAAACATCATGAAAACCAAATATACATTATATAATTACATCCTAAGTAAGATTAAATATTCAAGAACAATCCCAAACTAGGGATTATCTAAGATTTACTCCTATTGAGTAAATCTCAGACGGGTTTCTAGGACAAAAAAATACATGCATGTTGTCATTCCTATACCTACGATCCTAGTTTCATTGTTCATATCCTAGGTTTTATGTAACATCTTTTAATTCAATTCATTCTTCTATTTGGATTAATTAATCAAGAGAGAAAGCAAACATTAATATTAACTAAGAGAACTAGATTAGGAACCTTGATTTGAGATTCTTTAATAGATCTTTCAAAAGTATCCCTCAAAGAGGTCCTAAGATTACAAACAATGTATAATGTATGAGTTGGTTTACAACAACAACATCTAGTAATCTTAATCATACCCTAGTCTAGGTACCATATTCGATAACATTGATTTCAACATCTCCAATGTACATGCATGTTCATCATGGTGGCATAAACTATTCATGACCTTGGGAGGGGGACATGACCTAAGGTAAACTAGAAATTAAGGTTAAAAAACTAAGGAAAGAAGGCTAATTATACTAACTAAGATATAACAATCCTAATTAACATTAATCAATATAAGAGCAATACGTAACTAACCATAAAAAAGTGATTCACTTTAAACAAGGTAACTACAATATTGGGTTGTTTGGGGGATATGTAACCTTAACCATGTTTAAGGGTCATATTTATGAACATACATTCACAAATTAAGCTATGAAACAAAACAACAAGGAGTAATGTAGAAAGTGAATCACATCCTATTAGTTGGCCATGGGTGACATGTTGGCATAAGGGAGCTCTCTTACCTAGCAGTAGGGGAAGCAAGTTCCTAATCTTACTAGTAGAAGATTTGACCCATGCTCACTAGGTGGTGGTGGATAGCTCAGTCCTAAACTAGATCACATCATCCCCCTCCAAAACTAGCAATAATAGCTACTCGATGGAGGGGGAAGAATGACAGTAGCAAGTGGAGGAAGAATGAAAGAGGCGGTGAGTGTTGAGCAGTAGTGAGCAGAGGAAGAATAGCTGCGGTGGTAGAGGAATTGCTAGAATCGCTACATACCTAGGTAGATATCTCGATGAAACAGAGAATGGGGAAAAGTTTGTTCTGTGCGGGTTCTATTGAACCCTTAGTCCTCGGTTGCTAGTGATAAACCGATGACTAACTCCTAATCCAAAATCAATAGTTTGACATAGTCATTGGTTACCAATGAAAAAAATTGATGTCTAATGTTAACATAGTTGTTGGTTGTCCAATAAAAATCGATGATGAAGGAGCATATTGGGGGGGATATTTTCCCAAGGAAAAGGTGTGAAATCACCTAGTTGTTAGTTTCTAATAACAAACCGACGCTACAGACCTATCCCCTTACAAAAACGTTTGTCTCACAAAGGGTGAGTAGTCGTCGGTTTTTCAGAATAGTTGATGACTAATGAGGGGATACATTTTTCTGCAAAGACATGGTGCAAAACATGTGTCATTGGTTTGAGAAAAACCAACACCATATTGAAAATTTTGGAGGCAAAAATATGACATCAAATAGGAAGCAGAAATAAAAATGTTACTGACATATTTACCATTAACCAACAGATCACGTCAATAACTATGCAATGGGAATGATGGTTTCCTGAAGATATATCTAGTCCTAGAGCAAGTATAGTGACAATCCTCCTTGATATAGATCCACACTCGGTCTTGGAGGGTGTCTGTGCAACTCCAAGTTACACTGGGGCTCGTTTGACTTCTCCTCCATGGACAACAGACTTGGACAACTACTGTAGTGGCTCCTCTGATCATGCCACAATCTGTGAGTTGATGTTGCCCTCCTAGAAGCTGACAAAGGACTCTTGCATCTAGAGTGGTACACAAAGACCAACTAGAACTCCTACCGTCCTTCTAGAATGGACACAAAAGAGTTGTCCCTCCTGTTGGTGTACTAGTCACCAACTTGCTCTCCCACAACAATGATCCTAATTTGTTTCTCTCCCTTGGGTATCCCTCCCTAGTCAGGTAGGACTTGCCTGGGCTCTTGTGGTTACCACTACTAGAGAGGACAACATTGGTCAGAGCAAGTGATTCTCAATTGTTTGTGTTGTGCTCTGGGAAACCCCTAATACTACTCTATTTATAGTATAATCTAGGGTCATGGTCCCCAGTCTATGTGGGAGTGGAAAGGATTGGAAGATCTCAAATTTTCACAACAATTCTGGAAGTTCCCCAACCTGTGTGTGCTGAAACGGTTGTCTGGCACACCCAGACGATCGTCTAGTGTACGAGATAGTCATCTCACACTATGAGATGGTCATTTTATAGTTTCATAGTTTTGTACATATGTCGACAATTCAATTCCAGTTAGTGTACGTGATTACATCAACACCAATCCTATGTGCAATCAAATTGCACCCCCAAGATGGTTGTTTTGTACAACTGAGATAGGAGTCTTGCACCAGGATATATGACCATTTTTTATAAGAGAGACAAGCATCTCGCATTCCAGGTCAGGTTGAATTCCAACCTATGTTCAATACAATCTGTCTGACACTCCAAACGAATGTCTCAACACTTGAACTAATTATTTGGCAATCTAGTCAGCTGACTTGTTGTGTGAATTGAAATACCTAGACACTTTAGTAATAAATTACATATCAAAATCCTCTTCTAGATGAGTTCCTATGTGTGTGGCCCTATAGGTAACATATCACATTGGTAGTGAATGTCCATAACAACTTATGACATTACAAGTAAAGAGTGGACCATAGTCCCACATCAGTGCTAACCAAGTGAAATGGAAAGTTAGGGAACAACTTCTACCTACAATCTATGTGTTGCGTTACAATGTTTGTATAATTACTTTGTCACTAATATCCAGATTGAACTAGAGGCAAGGAGCATTCATCCTTATTATTATTCAATCTTATTTCATGAATTGGAGAAGACTACATAAGATATATGTAATCTCAATATCACATATTGACTTACATGCGTATGGTCATACTTCTCTTAGTCTTGCTAATCAAGAGGCCTTTGGATATCATACTCCTGTCGGAGGGTCAAATCCTATGTATATCACTCACAGTCAGTCCCCATGTGTTAAAGTCACCCAATCATCAACATTTGATGATGTCAAAGTATACCCAATGACATGTAATGAGTGTCGTGATTTCAGGTCTAAGAACCACAATCACCACCATCACTATGAGAGATGACTATGACTTCCATGATGATGGCTTCCATGTGTCAGTCTCACAGTGTGTTTTTCTGATACACTATTACCTAACATGTATCCATGTGCTTTGTTTGATATAGCTATATCATGACTAATGAGATTTTGTCATCAACCAACTCACACTCTGATATTATGTGTTATTGTTGTCTATCAACCTTCCACTATAACAACCAACTAGGGACATAATTAGAATGTGTACATGTACTCTTAGCATCCGTATGATCTCATTTCCCCAAGTCACATACTTTAAGACATACATCATCGAGTAATATTATTCTCTATACATTTATAGTATTCCATCATTATCACATAACTATATGAAACACAATAAACTGGAAGCTTGCCTTTAATTAATTAATCAAATCATTTATCTAATGCCTCATCCCAATCATCATATGATTGGTTCTCTGAGCATACATACTAACACCGACTCCCACTTTCACTTAGGGTGAATCACCCATGAATTAAATCCCAAGTGATCGAACATGACCATCATTCTTCTGCTATGAAAGTGCTTTTGTTAAGGGGTAAACCACATTGCCCTCGGTTGGTAATATGCAAATCTTGACATCTCCTCACTATATGATCTCTCGTATGAGATTGAACCATCTTTGTATATGCTTGGAATGTTGATATGATATGGGTTCCTTATCTTATGCAATAGCTCCATTATTGTCACAATATAGCTCAATTGCATCGTTGATGCAGGGAACCACCCCAAGTTCAAAAATGAACTTCTTGATCCAAACATCCTCCTTTGTTGCACTGGATGCAACAATATACTTGAACTCTATTGTAGAATCCACATCTATCTCTTTCTTGGAACTCTTCCAACTCACATATCTGTTGCTGTAGAAAAACACACATCCAGACTATGATATGTAGTGATGTTTGTTAGTTTGGAAGCTTTCGTCATTGTAACCTTTTACCACCAACTCTTGCTCTCTGACATAAACAAGGAACTAATATGTAGTTCTTCTCAAGTAATTATGATTTTCTCCATGGTTGTCCAGTGAGAATCACTGGATCTATCTGATATATGCTCATCATTTTCAAGGCATATGAGACATCAAGATGAGTATGTAACATTGTGTACATGATGGTTCCAATTGCATATGCATATGGAATCCTACTCATGCATTCCCTTTCTTTTGTAAGAACTTGGGCATTGAACTCTAGAGATGGTAACTCCATGAGATATGGGGATGTTTCCTCTCTTTGAGTCCTCCATGTTGAACCTTTTCAATACTTCATCAATGTATGTGCTCTGTCTTAGTCCAAGAATCCTTCTACATCTAACTCTACATATCTTGATTCCTAAGATATAAGATGCTTCTCCTAAGTCCTTTATAGAGAATGTATATCCCAACCAGGACTTTACCATCTGTAAAGTAGGAATGTCATTCCCCCTCAATAGTATGCCATCTACATATAATATGAGAAATATAATCATCTCCCACAAACCTTATTTTAGACACAAGGTTCATCTTAATTTTGACTAAAGGCAAACTCTTCTTCTATTTCATCCAAATGAAGATTTCATTTGTAAGATGCTTGATTCAATCCATAGATTGACCTTTGTAACTTGCAGACCTTATTTGCATCCTTTGGATTTATAAAACCATCATGTTGTGTCATGTACACATCCTCAAGAAAATAACTGTTAAGGAATGCAGTTTTAACATCCATATGCCAAATCTTATAGTCATTATAAGCTGTAATGGGAAGCATGATCGTGATGGACTTAACGATGGCAACTAGGGAAAATGTTTCATCATAGCCAACACATTGAACATGTTTTAAACCCTTTGCACGCAATGTTTCCTTGTAGGTTTGTACAATATCATCCATGTTGGTCTTCTTCTTGAATATCCACTTGCATCCTATGGGATGTACCCCTTCAAGTGGATCAACAAAGGTTCATACCTTTTTGACATACATAAATTCCATCTCAGATCTTATAGCTTCAAGCCATTTCTTAGACTATAGTCCATTAGTAGATTCTGGTTAGGTTTTTGGCTTATCATCTATGACTAGCTCACTCCCTTTCTGAGTCAAAATATAACCAAATCTTTCCGGCTCAAGACGTGTCCTACTAGATCTATGAGGTTCATATGTTACTTGAGGATTTGAGATTCCACAATTGTAAGGCCCCTGACCTAATTTAGTGCTTGTTGTGCTTGCTTTGCTTAACAAGATGTTTTAAACTTAATCTAATCTCTTGAGATGTCTTAATAACATGTGACATGCCTATCTTTTCAATTTGGTCCTATTAGGTTGATGTTTGAGCTAGTTAGGTTGTTTTTGACCAAGTTGCAATTTACCCATGTTGAGGGTGCATCTTGCAAATTGTCACATGAGGGTTGTTTATTTTGTTCCTTATCATCGTGAGAGAGAGAATGATTCTTTGGGGCAAGTTGCATGGTTGGTGGTGTCGACCATGTGTGTATCTTCAGTGTAGCGACTAGTGTAGTGACCTTGATGTTGGGCCTTGAGAGTGTTTCAACTGATACATCATGCTTTGGTTGGTTTGCTTCGATCTTGGTTCCTTCATCTTTGGTTTTGATCATTAGGATTATTTGTGTGGATTTTTGTTGTGGCCAATGCATGATCTTGAGTTGTGTTGTGGCCACTACCATGTGTTGTGCTTCTTCCTAGATGAGTTGAGGACCAAGTGGTCGCTACACCACTTTATTTTTTAATGATTTTTTTGCATGAGTGATTTCAAGGCTAATCCTTTTTAGGACAACTGTCTTGGTAGTGATCTCATATCTTGACACCTCATATCTTTACCTCTCTCCTACCCCTTGTGTATATAAGATCTCTCTTTTACATGTAAACATCTCTTTTATCTCTTTTTCCTCTCCTCTTCCTTGAGTTCAGCCTAGAGCTTGGTGGTGCTTGAGGAGGTGGTGATATTGGAGTTTGGTGGTCGATCATCCTTGCATGTGATAATCTTGAGCTTGGATCATCTCTCTTGTGGTGATTCTTGGTGATCTTTCCCCTTGGTAAGTGGTTCTATACCCATGATCTCATTTTCCCCATGAACCGTACTTGTGTATTCTAACCTTGTGATTTTGTTTCTCTCTCTTACTTGAGTAATCCTAATCTTGTAGGTGGAGTGAATAACATAGCTAGTGAATACTTTGGTGTGTTTTATATGTCACATGGTAATTATTGTGAGCCTTTATGAGGCATGATGTAATAAGTGATGATGTGATATGGGTCTTATGACCTAGTAGAGGCTCAGTACCTATTCTGAGGTGATATCCTTTAGAGATGAGATGAGGTATTTCTATCCCCTAGTGATGTGATAATGTAACGTCCTAGGAATTGAGACCTTAGATAACATGATATTAAAAGGAATGATTGGACTACCCATATCACCAAGGTGCACCTCCTTTTTTTGGAGTCCATCGCTAAAAAACTCCATAGTTAAGTGTGTACTACTTGGAGTAGTATTAGTATGGGTGACTAGTCGGGAAGTTGACCCCAGCTTGCACATGAGTGAGGACAAAGTGTGTAGTTAAGGATAGTGTGGTCGATGGGGCCAATTTTCATTCCTAAAACTCTACTAGAGCCTAGGGTAGTAGGCCCAATTGTTACTAATGGTATCAGAGCCAATTCCCCTAGTGTCCATGCATGTTGGAAAGGGCTATCCGAGTTGATGGATACACCCTTACACTGGCATATGTGTTTGGGAGTTGGGTGTACATGGGTCATTTGGGTATAAACTAAAATGGGGAAAAGATTATGAGGCCATATAGTTGAGCCTTGATAAGGACGTTAAGAGTCTAAGTGGGAGAGATTGTAACGTCCTTGGATTTGAGGCCTTAGATTACATGATCTTAAAAGGAATGGTTGGACTACCCATATCACCAAGGTGTACCTCCTTTTTTGGGAGTTCATCACTAAATAACTCCATAGTTTAGTGTACTCAACTTGGAGTAGTACTAGGATGGGTTACCAGTCGGGAAGTTGACCCCAGCTTGCACGTGAGTGAGGACAAAGTGTGCAGTTAAGGCTAGTGGCAGTCTGCCAGGCCAATTGTCATTCTTGAAACTTTACTAGAGCCTAGGGTAGTGGGCCCAGGTTTTGTAGATAATGTTGATGGCATTGAATGGAAGTGATATAAAGTGATTGTGTGAAAAGTTTATATTGATACATCACTTTATAAGCTTGCATTAGTGTAACCTTTTACATCTAACTCTTCCTTGTTACCATAACCAAAGAACATATTCTATAATACCATTTTCTCCCAAGAAAGTAAAAAAGTTGGTCACAAATCACGATCAATAATAGTGATTGACAAATACACATAGGAGAAGAAACAAACCTTCAAGTATCCATTGCAAGAGTAGAATAATGACTTTTCTTGGGTTCTTTTAAGATAGTGAAGAACTCATAAAATGACTACATCGAAGAAACCATTATTTGTTTTTTATAAATTGTCTAGCCACATTGTAGAAAGAGAAATGCCTAGTTTAGTAGCTATAAGATATTGAAGTTTCCTAACCAGTGTTTATTCATTTTCATGGATCTTCAAGTGGATCCATGTGATCTTAGTAAGTATGGACTTTTGCATCCTAGCTGAATTTACAAGTTTGCTCCTAACATACCAGTCTCTTCAACATTATCAAGAATGTAGTTGCACTAAAATTTGAGTCTCATCCTTGGATCTTTCCACTAGAATATGTAGAAAGTATTTGAAATGATCTAGATCTTATGACTCAAATTTGCATTGGATAAACTATGTTAGTCACATAGTTCCTCACTCACTATCACCTATAGTAACAATATCATCTACATAGACAACAACATGAATATATTCAAAAGATCCTTGGTGATAAGAAATTGAGTGATTTACATTGGATTGTAGTAGATCAAATTGTTGTAAAAATTGGCTAAACATCCAAAAGCATGCTCTAGGTGACTAATTTAGACCATAAAAAGTATATATTTAGTAAGAAAATTAAGTGAGACCCCATGACAAAACAAGCCCAAGTGGTTGATACATATAATTATGTTTAGAAATATCACCCTGAAGGAAGGTGTTATTCATGTCCAAATGATATATACAAGGCTCATAAAATGATCAGCTAAGGAGATGAAGGATCATATAGATGTCATCGTGGTTACCAGGGTAAAAATATCCAAACAAACCTTCCTTTGACCTATGCGTATATAATGGCAACAAGCCTATCTTTAATCCTAAAAATAGTCACATATAGAAGAAACTTTAGGAGGTTTTTCATTCAGATCCAAAATAAAGTGGTTCGTGAACACACATTGGGTGTTGGTCATGTTCAAATTTAGGAGGTTGTTTATTCAGATCCATCCATAAATTAGTTCATGAATCCGCCTAGGCTGTTGGGATTAAGAGAGGCATTCTATCCCAACCTAGGTTGTTGGTCGTGTTCAATAAACATGAGATACCTTCTTTGTGTGCCTTTGTCATATAATTATGCAAATAAGGAGTCTATCAACCATGATTGTTCAAGTCTTCTCACATATGTTGGTGGTAGGGCCTTTAATTGCAATAATGCATATTAGATACTATCAGATGAAGATTTAGATGCATGATTTGGTTGGTTGTATGCACTAAGAACCATCATGTGATGATTGAAATAGGGATACATTATATATTATTGTGATCATTAAAGAAAGTAAATTCTAGTCCTTTTTTGTTTTAGTATTGATATAATGAACAAATGTAATAGTGTGCTAATTATATTTTGATTTGATGGCATATATCTTGGGTTGAGGACCTGAACATGAGACCATATGTAAATTTAAGAGAATCCATTCCTGTTATGTCCCTATTAAGTTATTATTATGGATGATACTAGACAACAATAATACATAAGACTAATGTGTATGTTCAGTCATGACTGTGTCTCTTTAGTCATGATACTAGATATATATTTAGATAATCGAGTACTTGCTAAAGAATAAATTGGACACGATGAACCCAATTTGAGGATGATACAATGGAAACCATATCATGAAAGTTGGAGCCATATCTCAACTTAGTAGTGGTGATTGTGATCCTTATACCTAATGTAACTACAATGGTCACATGTTGTTATGTGCAATTTAACACTTCCCAAAGTGACTCTGAATAAGGGTTTCCATAGAGGTAGTGAATGGGTGTATTGTGACACTTGTGTATTGTTGTGAGTGACATAGATAAAATTTTTTCCCTTGTATTGGAGTGATATGTGGTCACTTGATAAATGAGACTATGAAAAGCATGGACAAGAACATGTGAGACAATATATGATATTGAGCTTGCACAATCTCAATAGTCTACTCTGGTTCAAGAAATATAGATTGAATATTAACAAAATGACAAGTCCATGTCTCTGTTTTAGTATAGATATCTCTAATAAAGGGATTATATGGTCAATGTAACAAGGATCACTTATAATTTAAAGTTTTTCAACTTCTTCCAATTACTTGGGAAACAATGACATGTTTCTAGATACCGTTCTTTACTTGTCAGGTCTCTGACATCACTTCCAACATAATTTGGAACCTACATGGTCACACACATAAGGATCCTTAAGGAAAAACAAGTTCGCAATTAGACATATGATTAGAATGATTTTGAGTCATGTACAAGGTGGTTTCCTACCAAATCATATGATTGGGTAAGACACTCATTCAAATGTATGGTTTAAAACAAGCAATCGACTTATTTTCAAATGATTATTTGGTCACCACTTTGGGAAAAATGGCCAATTAGCTGATTGGATAACCCAATGGAGAGATTGGATACTAGCCAACAAACAAAAAGAAAAATTAGACTTGTTCAATTTGAAATCAAGATGGTCAATCTAATCGGACTAGGATTGGCCAATTGGTATAGTGGATGTGCCAATCAGTCAGTGGGGTGACCCAGGAAGGCAATAAAATAACAAATTGGCCTATTAGAAAGTCTGTTTGAGTTTTCCTAGTTTCCATGTATTTGAAGTTGTGATTTGGAATGACATTATATTTTGAAAAGAAAATCCAATGGATCTCCTATATAATGGGGTGGATGTCTAAAGGGAGACACACACACTGAGGTATAAGTTGTCTAGGAGGTCTTCCTCTTGGAAAGAGAAAGACTCATTCCATGGAAGACAATCGTCAACGAGAGGATAAGGAGAGCAAGTGACATTCACATGTTAATGACTCCAAGTTCCACTTCTTATTTGTGACCATGATGGTGTACCAAGATCTCTCGCATCTGTTTAGATGATATAGATGCCGAGGCCCTTGGAAAGGTTTGAGAACAAGAAACTTCTTGAAGATAAGGAGTTTATGCAAGGATGAGATGACATAACAACAAAAATGACTTTGGATCTGAATTTGAAAGTGCGAGTTCTACAATGACATAAAATGTACCTATTTGATGGACAAGTATTGCTACCATCCAGAAAAATATATTTTTTATCTTTTCCATGCCAGTAATAATATCACAATTTTGTGACAATGAGAAACTGGTTTTGTAAGAGTGTGGTTGGGAAGATTTTGTATTTCTACAACAATTTAATAATATCCAAAGTGACTCTGAATAAGGGTTTCCATAGTGGTAGTGATTGGGTTCATTGTGACACTTGTGGATTATTGTGAGTGAGATAGATAAAATTTTGTCCGTTGTGTTGGAGTGATATCTTGGACAGTTGAGAAGTGAGACTATGAAATGTATGGGCACACACATGTGAGACAATATATGATGTCGAGCTCACACAATCTCAATTTTCTATGCTAGTTCAAGAAATATAGATTAAATATTAATAGAAGGACAACTCCATATCTCTATTTTAGTATGCTTATCTCTAACAAAGGGATTATATGGTCAATGTAACATTGGTAACTTATAATTTAAAGTTTTTCCACTTATTCCAATTACTTGGGAAACAATGATGTGTTTTTAGATACCATTATTTTCTTGCGAGGTCTCTAACATCACTTCCAACATAGTTTAGAACCTACATTGTCACACACATAAGGATCCTTAAGGAAAAATAAGTTCGCAATCAGACACATGATTAGAATGCTTTCTAGTCATGTATAAAATGGTTTCCTACCTAATAAAATGATTGGTAAGACACTCACTCATGTGTATGGTTTATAACAAGCAATTGACTTATTTCTAGTTGATCATTTGGCCACCACTTTGGGAACAATGACCAACTGGATGATTGGATAACCAAATCAAAAGATTGGATACTAGTTAAGAAACAAAAAGAAAAATCAAACTCATTGAATGTGGAATCAAGTAGGTCAAACTAATCATACTAGTATTGGCCAATTGGTAAAGTGGATATTCCAATCAGTCAATGGGGTGACCTTATTAGGCAATGAAATAACAATTCTCCCTACTAAAAAATCTAGCTGAGTTTTCCTAATTTGAATTTTATTTGAGTTGTGGTTTGTAATAAGACTAGATTTTGAAAAGAAAATCCAATGGCTCTCCTATATAATGGGGTGGATGTAAAAAGGGAGACACACACATTGAGGTATAAATTGTGTAAGAGGTCTTCTTCTTAGAAAGAGAAAGACTCATTCCAACTATGACAGTCATCAACGAGAGGATAAGGAGAGCAAGTGACATTCACATGTTGATGATTCCAAGTTCCACTTCTTGTTTGTGACCATGGTGGTGTACCATGATCTCCCACATCCATTTGGATCATATAGATGTTGAGGCCTTTTGGTGGGATTGAGAACAAGAAACTTCTTAGAGATAAGAGTTGCTACAAGGATGAGACAAAAATAACAACAACAATTACTTTAGATATGAATTTGGAAGTACGAGCTCTACAATGAAACTAGATGTACCTATTTTATGGACTACTACTATTAGGCAAAGTATACTTGCTATACTTTATATGTAATTAATGTTGTATCTAGGATGAGTGATTAGATTCTCTATAGGGGTCAATAGATTTGAATGCACTTAAACAAAATTCATTAGACCTTCAAGATATCATAAGATAATGTTTCTAATATTAGATTTAATGTGCAACTAAACATACATATCAAGGATGAGAGAGATTCAACATGTACCAATTAACAAGCTATGTAGAGTGTTTCCACACTTCAAATTAGAAGTATGTCAGTCCACTACATAGAGAAGTCAACCTCTAGGATTTCTTAACCATTGCACTCTTATATTCCTTCATAAGACATACAATACATGACCCACCAAAGGACTTACCTATCCAAGCCAAGAGTCATCAACCTACACAAGGACTTATCCACTTTGCAAGAAGTCTTGTGCCTTCACCAAGGACTTACCCACTCTTGAGCAAGTCTTCGTCCTTGAAGGAATTACCAACTCTTGTTGGTTCTTCAGCCTTTGATTTCACCTTGGCCAAGGAGAAGATTTCACCAAGGACTTACCCACCTGAGCAAGGAGTCTTCTACCTTCACCAAGGGCTTACCCACTCTTGCTCCAAGTTTTCCATCTTGTTCTTCACCAAGGTACTCCTTCCCTTATTCTTCTTCACCTCTCTCTTAGCCAAGAGAGTGACTATTCATATTCATCTTCATCATAGAAATGAGAGATTGGGAGGTGGTGGAAGTGAGATCCTCATAATATATACATGTAGGACTAGCCCTCTTACAAATCTCCTACTCACTCTAATGGATGATGTAAGTGATTAAGCTTAAAGAGAGAGGAGGCTGTAGAATTCACTCAACTATACAATAGTGACCTTCATAGTGCTTGGCTAACCATGGAATGAATCCCAAGGGGTCCTATTTATAGTTGAGGATGCCTATTAGCCAGTGGGAACACTTAAGGATGAATACTACCGGTTTGGAGTGTTGCAAAAAATATTTTTTCAAGTTTTGCAATAAGACAATGTCTAGAAACACTTTTATTCACTTTTATGAAAAGTGTGATCGGTCGAGTTTGTAACTCGACCTAACCTGGGCATTTTTAAAATCTATCAAGGGATTGGTCGAGTTTGTAACTCAACCGATTAACATACAGTAATAAATTTTAGAAAATGTCATTAAAGTACTTACATATTTGATCTTGGCATTCTTGATTTTTTCTAAGCTTATTATAAGCCATACAATCATTACAAGTATTTAAAACATGATTCTAATGTATTTACATCATATTCCACAAAAGTGCACTTGCATTGATTTTGACTTGTCTTTTCTCCAAGTTAGGATGCACAAATTAGGGCATTTGGAGTGTGTCTATACCTAATCTAAAATCACTCAAGTATTAGAACTAGACACAATTAAGTGGAATTGTTAGTCATCATTAAAATAAGGTTTTAGTCAATTTAGACCTTGAATCAATATTGGCCTAGAGTCTACATTCTGCCCCTCTTTGAAGATGACAAACCATTCCATAAATGTATTGAAAGCTTTTAAGTAAAATCATACCTTTGGAGAAACCTAGGGGTCTCACTAGAATTGAGTTCATATGATCCCCACAATTTATGCTTGTAGAGTTCTCATACTCCCCATCAATTGATGATATTTCTCTTGCATGGTTATATTTCATGACATTTATAGGATATTATGTCTCGTACTCATATATGTTCTAGACATATATGTCTTCTTCCCTGAACCTTCTCCCCTTTACGTAAGAGACATGCTTTTCTCTCTTCATGTAAGACATTCCTAAATGTTTACCGTTCATGTAAGATATTCTTTTCCCCCCTGCTTTACAAAAGAAGACATGCTTTCTCCCCCTTTGTCATTTCAAAAAGTTGAGGTATGAAGAGATAAGAAACACCACTTGTTAAAAGAAAGGAGATAACAAATATTATAAGCGAGAGTATACGAGCAAAATTAGGGGTTATCCAAGCATAGTATATAAAGAAGATCAAGGCATGCATTTGAACAACCCATAATGTAATTCTACAATAGATCAAGGCAAGATAAAGTCCTGCATAAAAATAATGAATCACAATTTTGACCCTCAAGATGAAAAATTCACCCAAAAGCGTCAAGGCTAATGGAAAAGTGACGAGTCTTTCTCAAAAGGTCATTTCTACATTAAAAACACTAGTCTTGCATCAAAATCTTACAATGGAGCAAAATCTACATAAAATCTAAGGATGCTCCA
Organism: Alisma plantago-aquatica; assembly: GCA_963693085.1. NCBI lineage: Eukaryota > Viridiplantae > Streptophyta > Magnoliopsida > Alismatales > Alismataceae > Alisma > Alisma plantago-aquatica. Next base: position 1,314,099,351 of record OY856412.1, on the reverse strand, counting down.
ATTTTTACATAAAATATTGTTGTGTATATCCTACATCACAATGCTATGCAAGCAACTCAAGATAGTAGATATGCAAGTCAAAGAACATGTATGAAACAAGATACGAGCATGGCATATAGTTGAATACCACTACATGGGAAAAGATATCAACTAACAAACAAGGCTAGAACTACATGTGTAAGAACTACTAGTTGATGATATCATAAGTTAGGACTACTAGTAGGATCTAGATCATAGAAAAATATACAGAAGTTAATAGAGCAAGCTATGACTAGATGTAGATATATATCCAAACAAAGAGACATGAAATTTCAGAAGCAAGAAAGGATATGACTCACTAATGAATATGTATCATTACCAAAATATAGTTACCACTAAGAACCTCAAGGTTGTATAATAACAAGATATACTACTAGATAGACATAGCAAGTTTGAGTACATCAGAAGCAATTTAAGACACAACCAAGAGATCCAAAGAGATCATCATCAAAACTTGCAAAACAACTCAAAGCAAGTAATTGCAAGATATAGGGATACCACTTGCGGGATACCAAATTATAGCAATTAGAAAGATAGAGTTGTATGCAAGATAGGAAATTTAAAACATGGCAATAAGAATATAAAGGTACCAAGGGAGTGCCTAAGAATAGGGCTATTGGTTGAGAAAATCTAGTTGAGAGGGAAATTCTCATTCAATAAGTTAGTTGTGTATTATGTACATAGTGTTATCGATCAAATTACTGACATGACAAACTTGACTGACAACAGTTGTTAGTAATACCATTCAGTGTTGGTGGTGGAGATTCTATCAAGACAAACTCAACCGATCAAGCTGCTGTCAAAAAGCACATATATATATGAAAAGCATATCTAAAGGCAAGACAAAAATATATACCATATCCAAACATGTGTAATAAAGTTAGTAATGCACTATGAAAGCATTAGAGATAGTTTTTTTAGCAATAAAGTGATTGGAATCACAATATACCACTTTTGAATCAAAAGTCATATGTATAGCACACACTAACTTGACAAAAACATAGTGTGTTTGGATACGAGAAAGAATAACATTACCATTGCTTTTGCACTTGTCGTTGTCCCTTAACATCTTACCTTTGTTCTTTCATGTGGATTGAGAAGTCCATTTACATTTCAATAGCTCATGTTAATCCTTTAGCAAGTGACCTGCAAGAAGAAAAATGAAATGGTCCCCATTCATGTTTTTGGGTCCGATGGGATTAGCTTAGAAACCTAAGTCCTAATGCTCTTGGGTTCTTTCCTAAAAGGGCGACAATTAGAATAATGGTCAGTTTCATTTTAATAGTTGCATGTGCCCATAGCCTTGGAAATAGAAGATTCTCCATGGAAGATTGGACGTCATTTACCTTTGTTGTTCCTTTCGCTACTATCATGCCCTAAATCATATCTACCAATCTGTTTGGTAGTATGGTGTAGGATATCATTAAGATTCTTTTTGCCAACTTAGAATCTTTGCAAGGAAGATTTCAAAATATGACTATCAAACATAAGAGGAGAAATAGTAGAAGATAAATGATTGATATTATCTATAGAATGAAAAAGATCATTTTCTAAGCAAAGAGCCTTGGTCAAAAAATAATTTCTATCAATGTGAAGAGAAATAACACTATTTTGTCTACTAGTAGAACCATGACAGGATTCAAGCACATTGATTTCGGAAAGCAAGGAAGCATTTTCAATTTCAAACATAATAACCTTAGAACGATTGATCCTATCTTTGGATTCTAAACCATGAAAAGCCAAATCTTTGTCCTCATTTTTAGTTTTAAGAATATCAATATCAAGCATGAGAGAATTCACAACATTAGTATGATCTACATTAGAACTAGGCATAAGAGGTGAGCTTCTAAAAATCCAATCTTATCAAGAAACTAGCATTTTAAAGTTTTAGAGAGTCTAGTTGACTAAGAAAAGCATTTTTTATCACCAATCAAGAAAATATTAGCATGTTCAAGATCATGTATTTCTACATGCAAATTATCAATGATTCTCTCAAGATTTTTCTTTTTCTTTTTAGAAAGCTTAAGAGATTTACAAGTAGCATGAATAATAGAAATTAAAGATTATGTTTCTAAAGAGTTTATATTTACCTCATTTAGATCTTCACTTGTTCAATCCATGAGAGAAAAATGGCATTCTCCTTTATCACTATAGCTTGAGCTAGATCCTCCACTTGATTCTTCACTTGAGTTGGAGTATTCACTTGAGCTTGAGTTGGAGTGACTTGAGCTTTGTTTACCATTTCTCCTTCTTCTTGTACTTCTTTTCTCTTCTCTTGTGATGATGGATCTTTTTTACTTGTGGACAATCTTCCTTGAAGTGGCCCTTCTTTCCACACATGAAGCACCAGATGGAGGAGAATGAATTTCCTTTGTAGAGTCTATCCTTGGAGTACATGGCATCTTCAACATGAGAGTATGGAGAGGCTTCACAAATAATAGCTTCAATGTGTGCTTTGTTTTCAGCCTTCTTCATTCTCTTGTGATTTTTTTCTTCATGTCTTTCTTCTGCATCGGTCTTGTTATGTTTGACTTCATGTACTTGTAGATTTCCAATGAGTTCTTCAATAGGGATATCACCAAGAGACTTTGCTTCTTCAATGGAAGTCACCCTGGGTTCCCACCTCTTGGAAAGAATTCTAAGGATCTTTGAGTTGATCTGTCCTCTGGCCATAGGATGACCTAGGATAGAAAGACCATTCACAATAGTTTTGAGTCTTGAGTAATATCCACCAACCTTTCCATATTTCCCATCTTGAAGTTTTCAAGAAGCCTTTGAGCATGTAGACTTTGATTTCCTTCACTTGAGTTGTCCCTTCATAAGTGATTCATAGCTTTCTCCATACTTCATAGGTAGTCTCACAAGAGGAAATCCAGTTGAACTCGATGGGGGACATGGAGGCAAAGAGAATGTTGATGGATATTGCATTCAAAGTTGCTTTCTTCAAAGTAGCTTCATCACATTCTTCTATCTTTGTCTCCGACAACTTGTATGGACAATCCACATTTTCCATAGCTCAAAACTTGATCCTTGGATGTAGAATTGTAGCCTTCTTTTCCATTAGAGGAAATTTCTCCTATCAAATATCCATATGTTGATGAGATATCTCCTTTCTTGGTTGTCACCCATCTTCTCCTACTTGTGAAAGTATACTTGGAGAATACATGCTCTGATACCTACTATTGGATCTAGGATGAGTGATTAGATACTCTAGAGGGGGGTGAATAGAGCTAAATGCATCTATATAAAATTCATTAGACCTTCTAGATATTTCATAAGATAAGGTTTCTAATATGGTAATTTGATGCAAAACTAAACATACATGGCAAGTATGAGAGAGATTGAACATGGACCAATTAACAAGCTATGTAGAGGGGTCCCATATTTCATACTAGAAGTATGTCACTCCACTACATAGAGAGGTCAACCTCTAGGATTTCTTAACCATTTCACTCTTATATTCCTTCATAAGATGTACAATACATGACCCACTGAAGGACTTACCTATCCAACCCAAGAGTCTTCAACCTACACAAGGACATACCACTTTGCAAGAAGTCATCTGCCTTCACCAAAGACTTACCCACTCATGCACAAGTTTTTGTACTTGAAGAAATTACTCACTCTTCTTGGATATTCCGCCTTTCACTTTGCCTTCTCCAAGGATAAGGCTTCACTAAGGACTTACCCACTTGAGCAACGAGTCTTTTACCTTCACCAAGGGATTACCCACTATTTCTCAAAGTCTTCGGCCTGGTTCTTCACAAGGGGACTCCTTCCCTTATTCTTATTTCTCTCTCTTAGCCAAAAGAGAGAATCTTCATCTTCATCTTCATGGTAGAAATGAGAGATTGGGAGGTGGTGAAAGTGAGATCTTCACAAGATATACATATAGATCTAGCCCTCGTACAAATTTCCTACTCACTCTAATGGATGATGCAAGTGATTCAGCATAAAGAGAGAGAGGGGAGGCTACATGATGCACTCAACAATAGAATAGGGACCTTCATAGTGCTTGGCTAACCATGGGATGAATCTCTAGGGGTCCTATTTATAGTTGTGGAAGCTTACTAGACAATGAACACTCAAGGATGAATACAAGCCATTTGGGGTGATGCAACATATATTTTTTCAGGTTTTGCAAAATTCCAATGGCTAGAAACACTTTCCTACACTTTTTTGAAAAGTGTGATCGGTTCAGTTTGTAACTCGACTGAACGGATCGATCGAGTTTGTAACTTAAGAAAATATGGGTATTTTCAAAATCCATCAAGTAATCGGTCGAGTTTGTAACTCGACTAACCTGTAATGAATTTTGGAAAATGTAATTAAAGTACTTAAATATTTGATTTAAGTGTTCCTGATTTTTTCTAAGATTAATTACAAGTCATACAATCATTACAAGTTATTTACAACATGATTCTAATAGATTTACATCACACTTCATAAAAGTGCACTTGTATTGATTTTGACTTGTCTTTTCTCCAAGTTAGGATGCATAAGTTAGGATATTTGGAGTGTGTCTATACCTAATCTGAAATAACCAAAGTAAAAGGATTAGACCTTGAGTCAACATTCACCTAAAGTCAACAATTAATGTATCATAATTTATGACTATGATAGACCAATTTCCTAAGAATGTTGTTGGAAAGATTTTGTATTTCTTTTGGGCCCCTTTCCCTAAGAACTTTAAAGTGGTATCCGAGCTGACACTTTATGCTTTTATCTCCAATTTGGGTTTTGAACTACATATCATTGATGAACAGAATATTTTTCCACGTGCATCCACATTAATCACCAATTGTCATATATGATACTATATATCCATATTACGTTAAAAAATGTGACACTATATCTTTTTTTTTTGGATGTGACACCTTTGACACACAAATACACACACACACACACACACACATATATATATATATATATTGGTGAATTCTGGTGGTCCCCAATGAAGGGACCCGGTTCGAAACCACACGGAGAAACATCTCTTGATTTATCACCCTCCCGGGCATCTGGCTCCACCACGGGTTATGGGAGGGGGGGAGAAATCTTTTTCTCTTAATCCCATATATATATATATGTATGGGCTCATCTTTAATACTCGCACGGGTAGGTACCCACACACCCTTCCTGTCATTTTTTTTTTAATTTTTTTCACAATTGTAGAGGAGCATTTTTTCTAGTTCCCCAAAAAATGTTATCCAAAAATAATATCATTTGCCCTACCAAAATCAAAAAATATGTCCATATATTTATTAACTGTATATTTTCAATGCAGTTACGTTTTTAGTCATATAGTTACTTTTGTGTACCATATAGTTACACTTTTGGATGTGCGGGTAGAGAATATATATATATATATATATATATATATATATATATATATATATATATATATATATATATATATATATATATATATATATATATATATATATATATATATATATATATATATATGGCAACTAGGTCGTTATGGTTCTTGTGATATGACACATGTAAATTTGTGTTTTCTTATTGTGATAAAAATGTAACATGTAAATGGCTTACATCCATTCCCTATCTATTGAAATTCTTCATGTAAAATCTAATTATTATAGTTAAATTAAGACGACGTCCTACATTAATGGCAATGGTGGACTGTGACAGAAAGAAGAGCACGATCAAAACCCCACACAAACAAAGAAGGTCCTCTAAGGATATATGACGAAGATGAAGCCAAGAATCCATAAAAACCAAAGAGCTTCTCAAATACGTAATCTAGTCGGTTGACTATCTTTCTAATCGATATATTGGAAATCCACTACAAAGGTGACTTATAGTCAAATTGGATGCAATTTTTTTGGTTATTTGTTGTCTCAATATGTTGTACTAGTTGCCATATCATATTTTATCACTTATGATTATAGTTATATTATATGATACATATAATAATACATATGTCGTGGAGAACTTAATAAGATTTAGAACCTGGAGACATAAATATGGGATATGCTTCATAGGATGTTTTATGACAAGTATTCATGGAACCATCTATCTAAGATTTGCATTAGATGCAATTGGTAATTGTAATCGAAGCATCCAATCAAAGTTGACTAATGAATTGATGCATTACATGTCTTTTCATGATAGTCTTTAGAATCAATAGTGATGGTTAATAATCAATTATCCGGTGGAGTCTAGGTTGTCAGAGTTGGAGCACAACCTCAGCCACGAGAAGGAAGATAGCAAGATTGCTTGCAGACAGTCAGTGATCTAGGAGGTGATGACCATCTGTCTCAATGGATGGCATTGCAAGTGTTAGGTTGGAGATCTAGGGGAGGCGATCATGGCGGTACTTGTAGGTCTTTGAGGTTGAAAGGGGCATCCACAAGTGTGCAACAAGGGCTTCCACTCCGTGTGATTCTGAAGGTGGCACAGTCTCTAGTCAGGGGATCACCTACAAAGATCTGACTGCCATGCAGATCCTCATGATGCCGAGAGGAAGGGGCATTTCTGGTGTGATGAGTGGTGTCAGATCGGAGGAGTTGCAGGTATACGTAAATGGGGTTAGGTTGCCTTTACATGCCCTAACGCTGACTAAGATTGGTGATGACAGAGGACCAGATGATATCGGGGTCTGAATCTCAACCTTGGCCTTGCTCAACGGCTGTGGTTGCTGGCCATAGGATTGGGAGGGATGAGGTAGAGGAGGAGAAGAGTAGGTCAGAGTGCGCCGATTTGTTTGTAGATCGATCGTCGAGCTAAGTTTGTAGATGGGAAGGGGGTGATTGAATTTGTTGCTGGCGAGGGGGTATGGATAAAAGTATATAGGGCGAGGGATGATGCTAGGTTTCAGACTAGGTGTCGATCTTGATAACTGAAGGGAAGAGGCTGAGAAGAGGAATCGTTCAGGTTCAAAGATGATTGTTTGTCTGCGGTTACAGTCAAGATTCGAGTAGCTTTACTGGTAGACCGGGGTTCTGCATTAGTGGTCATGTTACCATTAAGGTGAAGGGAACCGAGACAAACTCATAATAGTTGCATTCATAGGAAACATAGAGGGAAGGGAGGCGCGGGACTGGAGTGAGGGGTTGTTCCCCGCCAATTCTGTGTTGCAGCAGTAACAACCGCAGACACATGGGCGTGCAGTTATGGCAGAAGACCCTATTCTAAATGGGCCCCAATCAAGCCCCTTAATTAGGTTGCTAACATATACTAGTATATTGCCTTATGCAATGGTGTTATTACTACTATTCATTTCTCCTAATTCATTACTCCATTTTAATGCAATTTTGAATGGTGGTTTAATAGCAATTACTCTAATTACTAAAATATTTACTTTTCTAGTTTACTAGTCTAAAATAGTAAAAGAAATTATTTACTCTACAAATAAATGCTAAAATTCTTAGTATCATTTTATGTGATTCCAAAGACAAAAAATTCTAATCGAATTCAATTATTCACTTGTGGGTCCCAAGAGGGATGACTAGGCCAGTGGATAAATTGTATTCTAGATCTTGAGTTTCAAGATATTTCCAATGGAAGACAAATGTGAGTGTAATCTAGGAGAAGGAAATTCTATTTTGAAGGATTATCAATCATTATTTAAAATTTGAACTTAGTCTCGAATTTCATTATGTTACAACTCTACCACCCTTCAAAGGGATTTTGTCCCCAAAATCTTATCTTTCTTGACAACTACATTCCTACCAATTCTTAATTTCCTATTGTAGCACCCTTGTTTGCACAAATGCCAACCTCACCAATGCACACAACTCTATTCCTCCTTTGACTAGCCTATGCCTTAGTAGGATGACCAACCAGATCATTTACTATTCTATCTTCAAAATTATAAACTGATTTAGGTGCAAATGCTAATTGGAAAAGCATATCTATTATTGGATTTGGTGCTTAATGATTACTAGTCCATAAGACTTATAACATCATATCCAAATATGAGAGTGTACACATTCAATTTGTGGTTCTTGACAATCATTATCAAAATTTTAAATTACACCGCAAGCTTATAGGTCAACCTATAGTTATCAATACTTTATCAACTTTAATCTAATATACTTATCAATAATGTTTGAGTGATGTTTATTTTGTGTCATAATTTATATTTTTTTAGGGCCTCGTTACCATATTATTTCAAAAATTATATATATGTAGTTGAGGGTCTAATAAAATATCGATTCAAGTTTTTTTCCAGCAATTATTAGTTACAACTTAACCTTCAAAAGGATTCAAATGTTGACTCTCTTTTTTTCTTCCATTGCCTATTTATATGTATACAATATTATATTCTAGACACTTTCGTCTCTAATTATTGAATTTTTTTTCAAGGTCTTAACTATATATATATATATAATATTTGATCAATTTCTTTTTAATATTGTTGTCATATATGTTTCAGCAATGGTTTATTGGGTCAAGAAATTTGATATACTTCATTTTTAGTTTCAGGTAAGGTAGGTTTCTATTTCTCCATGATTTTTGGTTGCATCAATTTTATAAAGTTTTATATGTTCATGGAAATTCCAAATTCCAAATATGAAGTTCATCATATTGACTTTAATTCAACATATTATTAACTATATTTTAACCCATTCAAATGTCAATTTACTATTTATATGGATTCAATGTGGAATATATTTCAAATGTTATGACTTTTCTCGTTACTTATTCTCTCAACAGGGATAATTACAATTCCATAAGGTAATCCGTTGTTCATATTTCATGTTAGCTACATATTTTATTTTTTAAGGATTTTCTCCAAGTCTTATCATATTGTAATTTATTTTCTCTCTCTCAAAGGCAATTATACATACATTTTTTTTCAATATTAGTTAGTGACATTATTCAAGATTAGGTTTTTTTTTCAAGTCACATAATTCACCTTGGCCAGGTCGGTATGCAGAGCAATGAAACCCCACCACCAACTCAATGGATCATGAGAAATTATGCTAGAACCTGCTAAGCATCCTTCCTTAGACACCTTAGTTCATTCCACTTACATGGTAATGTTATTTCTTAGTACTTTATTCATTAGCTAGATTTATAATAAACTTTATTTTATCTAAGTCTAAGCATGTTCACATATTATTTTGAATATTATAATAGAAGTTGTTGAATTTGACTAGATTTATATGACTCAATAATCATAAGTTTTATAGTATATATTCATTCTATATTTTAGGTTTGCATTATTTGTGGGTGTTCCAAACTTGATATAAACCATCTGTATACATACATTATTTATTTTTTATGTTAAATAACCAAAATGTAAAATTACACACATGTATATCAAACACTTCTTTCTCAATAATATCTTCATGTAAATCCATGCCTATAGAAGTTCAAAATCTAGTAGTTTAACTAGGTATGCTTCATAAATTTCTTGTTTAGGGTAAATGTCTCACACCCTAGGCTAGTATGTTTTCTACTTGTATCCCATGTACATCCTAATTACTAGGCCAATGATATTAGGGTTCATTGTATAACTATTTTCCTATGTTGTACTACTTCATTTGTCTAACCCTATTTTTTCTGAGACATGCATGAGTTTTGACCGCTTATGGCTCTGATACCATGTTGTAAAGACTCGATCTTTATAGTTGAATATTTACAAAATAATATCAGAATTGTAAACAATCTCAATTACAATCATGCTTTTACATTAGAGTCACGGAAGCTTACAATTAGTATTACAAAGTTTGAGAGTAAGAATTCATCCATGTCTAGTCTTTAATGAAGGACTACCCAGTGCACGTCTCTTCAAGCTCTTTGATCTACCACTTGTCCATGAGTTCCCAGAGGGAACAAAACCACACATGGACCCCATTGAAGGGAAAATAAAGGGTCCGCAAAGCTGGTACTAAATCTAATCATTGAACTATGCACAAAATAAGATTTAGATGCGTAATAAAAATTAGGAAAGAGCTATTTGGTGGAATAAGGCTAACAAGAATAAATTCCAATATCAATTTCAAAATAGTAAATCTTTCACAAGAATATCACTAAGCAATATTCAATATTTCACATATGCAAAATTTATCCAAGCTATTCACAAAGTATATCAATTCAAGATGTTATATTTGACATGTTTTGGCACCTTCCTATCATATCTTTTCTAGGGCTAAGTTCCTTGTGTTCTCACACTCTATGAGAGAACAACACTAGTGCCTTATTAGCTATTCCAGTTAATTGGGGGACAACTAATCCCTATCCACTATGCAGGGTTGTGCGGTACTTAGCCCACTCCAATGATCCAAAGCTCTATAGGGCCAAAGCCTGAGGGACCAAAGTCCACAGGGTTTCAAAACTCCAATAGATCAAGTTCAGTGCCAAAATTATTATCAACAATATTTCATCAATTGCAAAATGAGAGTGGTGAAATTTCAAGAATCAATAAAGCTTCCAAAGCTATGTGGAATTCTCAAAAATCAAGATATATGTGTATCCTTCAAGAGGGAAAATAGTTCAACAATGAAATTAAAATATCTAGTACCTTAATTATTTAGGACTCTGAGGATTGCATAATCACCATAAATGACTCTAAGAGTGGAAAATCTACAAAGTATGGTACAATTTAGTTATCATTTGTCTTGCGATCAATAAATTATGTAATTTTTTATATTTAGTGTTTCCTTTCCTAGTTAGGGTTATTATTATTCTATGACTCTTCCATTATCCTTATTTCTAGGGTTCTTGACTAGATCAATTATACTGCTATTACACATTTAGTCATTTTATATCCTCTTGATTAGATCATTCTATTAGTCACTAGGCTCAAATATGTTGATTTATAGACATACCCTTATTAGGGATATTTAGAGTATAAATAAAATATTTTCAAGTACATTATCTTAATTTCTTATAGCCATGTATATTATACATTAACATAATACTTATATACATTGACATTATCTATCATTTTCTTTAAAGAAATACTTAGTTACAAGTATGAAGTAAGTAAAATAAGATCACCCATTCTTATGTTCATGGAATCAACTTTCTCCTTATATTGCCTCTCTCTAATCTCATTTTATTCAAAAGACTAGACCCGCTATAGGCATCCCTTACATTCGTAATATATCAATAAGTACATGTGTGCATCCCTAGAGTTTCCATGCATAATAAGAATAAAGGTGGTACTCAATATATACCTCCTAGCCATTGCATGATTTCTTTGGAACTCCCCATTAGTTAATATATGAATATATATATATATATATATATATATATATATATATGTACCTCACGATGATATGATCAGTTTTACTAGTTTACATGCTCTTGTTTGTCTAATGAATATGTCTCGTACTAAGTTTCATCTATCATATCACTATTAACTAATTACATAATACTAATGCTGCCAAAACTAATCCACCTATAAGTGGATCCCTATTAGTATATAAATACATGCATTCACTCGTCTGTTGCTTATATTATGATTCACATATTTTTCTCTAGATATTATGTTGGTTATCATCTTGTCTATTATTCATGTTATATATGTTATAGTAGGTAGAAGGAATAAGATATTGAATACCTTGAATATTGTCAGATGAAATCCCTCCTGCTCGGATCTGGGAAACAACTAGATAAGATCTAGCCAGTCGAGTTGCTTCAACCTGGATGGAGGCATCCCAAATGACACTCTTTTTGGATTGTAGATATCACCAGGTGAAGATCCCATGTTTCAATTAAACTGTGATTCTTAGATCTATATATTCGATGGTCTGTGTGCTCTCTTGTTTTCAGATCTGAGAATATACAGATCATTGTGTGGTGACATTGATGGTTTTATAGGTCATGATTGTAGGATTGCAGGGGAGGTCGTGCGGGTTGGTGGTGTGTTGATTGGGGTTCTGGTGTCGTCATTGGTCATTAATGGTTTGACAACCAGTAGGGAGTTCATGGCATTGGTGGTGTTCAATCCTCAGGTGGAGTCCAAGTTGTCAAAGTGGGAGCACAACCTCAGCCATGAGAAGGATGATGGTGGGATTGCTTGCAAACAATTGGTGAAATAGGAGGCGATGACCATCTGTCTCAATGGATGGAATTGCAAGCGTCCGGTTGGAGATCTAGGGGTGGTGATCATGGAGGTACTTGTAGGTATTTGAGGTTGAGAAGGGCATCTACAAGTGTGCAACATGGGCTTCCACTCCATGTGATTCTGAAGGTGGCACGGTCTCTAGTCAGGGGATCACCCCAAAGATCTGACCACCATGCAGATCCTCATGATGCCGAGAGGAAGGGGCGTCGTTGGTTTGATGAGTGGTGTCGGATCAGAGGAGTTGTAGGTATATGACAATGGGGTTAGGTTGTCTTTGCACACCCTAATGCTGGCTAAGATGGGTGATGATGGAGGACCTAATGATATTGGGGTCTTAAGTTCAGCCTTGGCCTTGCTCAACGGTTGTGGTTGCTGGCCGGAGGATTGGGAGGGATGAGGTAAAGGAGGAGAAGAGTAAGTCGGAGGGGCACCGAGGTGTTTGTAGACCGATTGTTGGGCTAAGTTTGTAGATGGGAAGGGGGCGATTGAATCTATTACTGGAGAGGGGGTATGGATAACATTATATAGGTTGAGGGATGATGCTAGGGTTCAGACTAGGCACCAACCTTCATAACTGAAGGGAAGATGCTGAGAAGAGGAATCGTTTAGGTTCAAAGATGATTGTTTGTTGATAGTTACAGTCAACATTGGAGTAGCTTTACTAGTAGATCAGGGTTCTGCATTGGGGGTCTTGTTACCATTAAGGTGAAGGGTACCGAGACAAACTCATAACAATTTCATTCATAAGAAACAAAGAGGGAAGTGAGGCAAGGGACTGGAGTCAGGGGTTGTTCCCCACCGGTTCTGTGTAGTAGCGGTAACAACCATAGACACATGGGCATGCAGTTAGGGAAGAAGACCAAATTCTAAATGGGCCCCAATCAAACCCCTTAATTAGGTTGCTAATAGATACTAGTAAATTGCCTTATTCAATGGTGTTACTACCACTATTCATTTCTACTAATTCATTACTCCGTTTTTAATGTAATTTTGAATGGTGGTTTAATAGCAATTGGTCTAACTACTAAAATATTTACTTTTCTAGTTTACTAGTCTAAAATAGTAAAATAAATTATTTACTCTATGAATAAATGCTAAAATTATCAGTACCATTTTATGTGATTCCAAAACCAAGAAATTCTAATGGAATTCAATTATGTACTAGTGGGTCCCAAGAGGGATGACTAGGCCAAATGAGGATAAATTATATTCTAGAGCTTGAGTTTTAAGATATTTCCAATGGAAGACAAATGTGAGTGTAATCTAGAAAAAGGAAATTCAATTTTGAAGGATTATCAATCATAGTTCAAAATTTGAATTTAGTCCCAAATTTCAGTATGTTACAACGTCATTTAGCACACCAATCACTAGGAAAATTATCCTTATTTTTATCATTTTTCTACTTTCTAATAAGGGCTAGTTTAGAAGGGTTGATCCACAAAGACGACGATGAAGATGGTTGAGTTTCAAATCCGATTACGAGAACAAGAACGTAAAATCCATTTTGAGAGTTTGTTAAAACTAAAAAAATAAGAATGTTGAATTAAAGATAACTAATCAAAAGTAAGAAATACTAAAGCTAAGGGATTTCACCATCCTAATCGATGTGAAATGAGACCAAAGAAATTATATGATAAGAAAGATAAATGAAGGTGTGTGAAACATTCATAAATGATTCATAAAAGATAAACTCCTAGTAAATCCATTGGTCCTAGCATTCACGGATCCTAGTTCAATCATCCTAATGGGGACTTTTCTAAGTTCTCATCTAAATTCCCATGAAATTGATTTGGTTGTTCTAAATCTTGGGTTCCACGGTCGCATCTTCCAAGATTAACAAGCAATGAAAATGAGAGACCACTTCGTTAAAACTGTCCAGATCCAAATCAAAATATATTTATCTAAAAATCATATAAAACTTTGATCGAATCATCACATGGCTTAGGGGTAGCTCCCCTCACATCGATAAGAAAATGACTCTCTAGTCACACTAAGGGATGGAGAAAACAAGGAAGGAAGGTAGAAAGTCATAGACCAGATGTGACAAAATCTCCAAGTTGATCTTAGCTTGTGACAATGAAATGACTTGCTCTCTTAGTTCCCCACTCTAAAGAAAAGAACAAGAAGAAATGAGATCTAGAAATTAGAGATAAGAGAATAAACTTTTATTGTAGAAATGAAAGATTCCACTTATGAATAGAAATGACAAAGTTTAACTACAAGATACAACTATAAAATATGGGATGCTTTTCTTAGTGGAGTCCCCCTCCTTTTATAGGGGAAGGTGGGGTGGAAACCCTACATACAATACTCTCTAGATGACTCTTGGTCTTTGGCTGAATTTTTTTGGATCTGGTTAATTGACGAAATGGTTGATTGCTTTTAATTATGTTGACCATTCACGTTTTGTTTGTTGTAGATTCTCGTAACAGCAATTTCAAACGAATTTATATCCCATATAAAGCTCTAAATTTATCCAAATAATATTTTTTTTTCTTTTAGGAAATTAAATTTTATTTCCAACCAATACTTGTACATCTGATTTGGAGTTTGTATGCAAAAGTTATGATCATTTTGGTGTTGGGTATACATTAATTTTAGGCACTACGGGAATTGTGCAAAGCATCTTCCAAGGGAAATTGATCATTGGAGTGCTTAGACCATTTTCCTAAAAAAGAACCAACCAAATAGAATTAAAACTCCAAATAAATAGAAAAATCCAAATTAATACAATTAATTACAAAAATAAGAAAATAAATTAAAAAAAACTAAAAAGATATCTTAAAGATTAAATTAAAAAGGATAAATACACATTTATCAAAATACTTGAACTTCAAAATGTGTTTGTCTACAAACAAATAAAATATTGTTTCAATTTATAGTAACAACATGTGTATCCTCACCCTTGTAACATCACTTTATTCCTTACCTTCAAATTTGACCAAACAACCCTATCTCCTAAAGCCACAAAACATAAAATTCTATATTCCCTATCAAAAGCAAATATCATACCTTGTTTCTAAATCAAAACTTTATAGAAAAATGCTTCATCTTACTTTGTCTTTGACACTCTCATTTTTATAATTGTATTTATTTTATGTGAGTTGTTGCATAAGGACAAGATGAAAATTGGGGGGTGTGAAAACAAAGAAGGAAGTGATGAATATTTGTTGATCCCTCCTCTATTCGACTCAGAATTTGAATTTGTGGAGTTTTGGTTACATTGGTCACAATTTTTTTCATATGCATATTTGAAATCTTTTGATGGCACATCCCTTTATGGGTATGAAATTTTTGGTATGGAAGCATGCCACCCCAGACTTGATTTTTGTCCGGTAGTGGTTCTTTACCTCTCTTTTTTAGAAAGAAAATAAGGGGGAAACAAAATGTGTCTTTGTGCTTATAAGTTTACATAGTTATTTTCTCTCTTTTCTTTCTTTTTCAAAAGTATCATTACATCAAAAAGAATATTCATATCAATCACATTATACAAGATTTATATCAAGTTAATCCACTGTTAAAAAATAGAGAAAAATTGTGTTTGGTTTTGATTGATTCCATACGACTTACCAACTTTTCCAAAGAGTGATGTTCTTTCGGGTCCTAGGTGACATGATGGTTTCAGACATGGTAATTTGTGAAATATTTTGCAAATGATTTACTAAATTCAAGGGGTATAATGATAAATACATATTTATATCGACCGACTAGATAAAGGCCATTTTTCAACAAAACAAATAAAACATGGCCGACTAGATAATGACCATGATCAAAACAACTATATGCAAAACAAATAAAAAGGCATAAATAATGCAAGAATAAAAAAGATAAGGGGGTGGAATAGAAACATACCACCCACCTCCACCCCAGACTTAGATTTTTGCTCGTCTCGAGCAAAACCGAAACCCTAGATGGAGGGAAGAGAAGAGCAAGGATTTCCAGGTGGCCCTAGTAGCTCAAAGAATGTCCAGCTAAAGGAGATGTGTATGAGGGTTGGGACCTTCATTAGAGGAGCTTCATAGTGTACCCGATGATAGGGTATTCTTGGAAGCTCAGTGGGGTGTTCATGTTTTCTTTCAACTTGCATTCCCTATAATATGATCCACAGATCTTCCTTCAATAGCAAGTGAAGTGTTGAAGATGGATGTGGATTGGGGGAAGTTGGTTGGTACCCGACGAGTTATAATGGTAGAGAAGGATGTAAAAAGTTGGGTGGGGGATCTGGCTCAGGTTTTCCACTATCATAATGACCTGCATATGGTAGAATTGGTGCGGATACAAAAGATTTCAAATTATTTACAAAAGTGTTTTGCTTCTCCTAAAAAATAATTCCATCAACATTGGGTTTGGATATAACATATGGCTCTAATTTTGTACAAGGGGTCCCCATGGATTCAGGAGGGATGATGAAGTCTTCCTTACAAATAACAAAACGAGGTGTATTGGCTTCTTCCAATGGTGGTATATCCCCTTCTAGATCGACCATGTATGGGATGGAAATTGGATGTGATGACTTGGGAAGAATCATGAAGGTGATTAGATGCTCATTATCAAAAATAGACTCAAAAGAGGGTATGGATCTATGATATCATTAAGATTTATGTTAAGGATGGGAGGTCTACTTAGATCGTCAGAATGACTCTCCTTCAATAACTTTTCATATTCAAGTAATAGAGTCTCTAAACAAAATATATGGATACCAACATCCTCATCACATGCAAAATATGGCTCCATGGTTTGTGCTATTTCTTCAAGATCTGACACATGACACAAAAATAGGATCATCGTTGTCATCTTCGGGAAGAACTATCTTGGATTTCTCAAGATCTATAGTGAGAGTCTATAATTGAGCCTCTAGCAAGGTAGCTAACATGGCATGACTGGATTCACGTTTTGCCCTTTTGCTTCCATCTTATCTAGGGTCTTAAGTCTCTCTTCGAGTTCAAGATTAAATTGATTTTCACCATAGGATTTAAACACCCCAAAATTTTGACCATCCTCACTATACCCTTCGTGACGTCTTGGGCCTTGTGCTCCTCATATTGATTGTGATAATGATCCTCATAATAATCTTGATAAGATGGTGGATTGTAATTTCCATTGCATCCATCATGATGGGAAGATTCAATATTACATGGTGTAACTGAATCATGGGGGAACATATTTGGAACATTTAGGTTTTGGGATTGGACTTTCAATAAATTGGATAAAAAGGTTTGGCTAGTTATCAATTTTGGTGCCATCTTATTTAGGGACCTAATTTTCTCTTCTTACTGAGGATTATATTGGGTATCATAAATAGGTCCATTTCCCCCAAAGTTCTATTGGTCCTACCATCCAAAATTATGTTGATCATACCCCACTCAGAATATGGATAACAAGGTTCCCCACAATGATTCTCAAAAAAATATGGATTCACATTGTACCTACCAGGATGAAAGGACTCGTAAAGAGGGGTGCTATGGGATAAAGTCAAATAGGAAACATATGCATGGTGGTAAAGACCACAATAATAAAATTGTTGGAGATATTGGGATGCCCGCTCCATTAGAAAAGTTCCTGAAAGATATGTTAATCAACGCATGAGAGAAGAAATATTATAAGATAATGGTTTAGTCAATGTTACAAAGAGAACTAAAAATTATAAAGCTAATAATTTATGGAATAAACTAAAATTACAAAAAAATATAAAGCAATACTACTAGAAAGGAAATTCAGCAGCAAGAGGATATACACTTTTGAAATTGTGCTCAGAAGGCAAAAAGATATTACAAAAATCTACGAAGGAAATTATAGAAAAAGGCTAAAAATTATTGAACATGCTAAAAAAATTATGAAATAAAAAAAACTTATTGAACAAGATTAAAAATTACAAAAAGAATAAACTAGAAACAATACTACCGGAATGGAAACTCGGTAGAAGGAGGAGATACACTACCGAAATTTTACTCAGTAGTAAAAAAATTTACAATAATCTAAAAAAAGAATTATGAAACAGAAGATACATAACAAGGATAAAGTTATACAAGTTAGAGAAATATGAACAAAATTATACATGATATTTAAGCAATTAGATCTGAAAAATAACCTTACCGTCTACAGCAACGACACCAAATTGATGCATGCTGTTTAGCACACCAATCACTAGGAAAATTATCCTTGAGTTTATCCTTTTTCTACTTTTTGATAAAGGCTAGTATAGAAGGGTCAATCCATAGAGACAACGATGAAGATGGTTGAGTTTCAAATCTAATTACAAGAATAAGAATGTAAAATTCGTTATGAGAGTTTGTTAAAATTTTAAAAAAGGATGTTGAATTAAAGATAAACTAAACAAAAGAAAGAAATTCCAAAGCTAATGGATTTCGCCACCCTAACCGATGTAAAATGAGACTGAAGAAATTATACGATAAGAAATATAAAGGAAGGTATGTGAAACATTCATAAATGATTCACAAAAGATGAACTTTCCATGAACCCATTGGTCCCAACGTTCACAGATCCTAGTTCAATCATCCTAATGAGGATTTTTTAAGGTCTCATTTAGATTCCCATGAAATCAATTTAGTTGTTCTAAATCTTAGGTTCCACGGTCACATCTGCCAAGATTAACAAGCGATGAAAATGAGAGACCACTTTGTTAAAATTGTCAAGATCCAAATCAAAATCCATTTATCTAAAAAATCATATAAAACTTCAATCTAATC
Source organism: Alisma plantago-aquatica (assembly GCA_963693085.1). Taxonomy (NCBI): domain Eukaryota; kingdom Viridiplantae; phylum Streptophyta; class Magnoliopsida; order Alismatales; family Alismataceae; genus Alisma; species Alisma plantago-aquatica. The sequence continues at coordinate 1,314,080,556 of OY856412.1, read as the reverse complement.
ACCACATAGATAAGAGGTTGCTCCCCTCACCTCGGTAAGAAAACTACTCACTAGTCATACTAAGGAATAGAAAAAATAAGGAAGGGAGGTCGAAAGCCATAGACCAGAAGTGACAGAATCTCCAAGTTGATCTTAGCTGGGGACAATGAAATGACTTGGTCTCTTAGTTTCCCACTCCAAAGAAAAGAACAAAAGAAGAAATGAGATCTAGAAACCAGAGATAAAAGAACAAACTTTTATTACAGAAATGAAAGATTATACTTATGAACGGATATAACAAAATTTAACTGCAAGATACAACAATAAAATCTGGGATGCTTTTCTTAGTGGAGTCCCCCTACTTTTATAGGGAAGGAGGGATGGAAACCCTACATACAAGACTCTCTAGATGACTCTTGGACGACAGTTAAAAATTTTCTAGATATGGTCAATAGAAGAAATGGTTGATTGCTTTTAATTATGTTGACCGTTCACATTCTTTTTGTTGTAGATTCCCATAACAATATTTTTTGAACATATTTTTTTTTAAATAACAGATACAAATAACAGATTTTTCTTTTAGAAATAAAATCTCCTTTCCAAGGAATACTTGTACATCTAAATTTGGAATTCGTATGCAAAAGTTATGACAATTTTGGTGGTGAGTATACATTAATTTCAGGCACTGCGGGAATTGTGCAAAACATCTTCCAAGGAAAATTGATTATTAGAGTATTTACACCATTTTCCTACAAAAACTCAATCAAATATAATTAAAAATCCAAATAAATATTAAGATATAAATTAATACAATTAATTACAAAACTAAGAAAATAAATAACAAAACAATCTTAAAAAAATATCTAAAAGATTAAATTAAAAGGATAAATATACATTTATCAATGAACCAAAAAGACTGATCTTTAGCACTGTCTTTTAGGACACATATATGAGAAATACATTTCTTGACCCCATAAGATGGTTAGTTGGACTCTTTTAATTCAATCGATAGAGATATGTGAATCTTATTTATTGGAGAATATGACAAAAATACCTTTCAATATTAATAGTGAGAGGGAAAGTAGATTGTTAGGACTCATATATGTTGATATGCTTTGACCTTTTAGCACAAGTGATAGATGTAGATGTTAGTACTTCATCACATTTATTAGTGACTTCAACAAATATGAATATGTGTATCTTATCAAAACAAATTATAACCTCTTGAAAAGTTTAAGGAATTATTGAATGAAGTGTAGAACCATTTTGTAAAGAATATTAATGCATTATGATATGATCTTAGATAAAAATATATAAGAAAGAGTTTGAGGCCCTTGTGAGAGAGTGTCGAATTATTGTTAGTATGTGTGCAATAAAGCCAATCATATGATGATTGTAATGGGGAATCATATACTTGATTTGATAATTATAAAGATATTTCCATCTATTTTGTTTGTCTCAATCATGAGATGATGAAGCAAATATAATAGATGTCTAAAGAAAGATGTTACTCGATGACATGTCTTCAAGTTTAGGACATGAACAATGAGATCATATGTATGATAAGAGTATACACATTCTTTTTATGTCCCTAGTCAGATATTATTGTGGAAGCAAAATAGACAATAGTAATACATAAGACTAGAGTTTGTGTTGGCTTATGACAGAGTCTCTGTAGTCATGATATGTGATATCAAATCAAGCACACATGTACATGTTAGAGAACAGTGTATCAGATGGATGCACCTTGAGAGCGATATATGGAGACCATGGAATAGTAGTCAGAATCAACTCCATAGTGATAGTGGTAAATGTTGTTCTTATACCTAAATTTACTACACTCATCCCATATCGTTCAATACATTTTCACAACATCCAACATGACCTTGAATAATTACTTCCATAAAGGTGATGCTCAAGTGCATTGTGACACATGGGTATTGAGTGTGAGTGATGTAGATGTGATTTGTCCCTCCTATAAGAGTTTGATATTCTGGCCACTTGATAAGAGAGTCTGAGAAATGTATGACCATTCTCATGTGACTTAATATGTGATACATAAACTCACATGCATCTAATACACTATGCTCTAGTTCAAGGAACATGGATTAAACATTGAAAGGATGATGATTTCGTGCCTCGAGTTCAATCTGGATTTTGGAGACAAAAGAACTATATGATCACAGTAACACTAATCACAGCTTGTAGGTTGAAGTTGTTCTCCAACTTTCAAAATACTTGGGTAGAAATTATGTGTTGATGGATATCACTCATTACTTGTGATGTCATAAATTGGTTATGGACATTCACTGTCAATGTAATTTGGGACCTATAGGATCACACATAGGATGCACTTAGAATAGGAGTTCACTCATGAATATGGTTCAACTTGATTATGAAAGTGTCAAGGTATTTAATTGAAATAATATTGGTTGCACATTGGCTATAGTGGAATCTAAATCAACTATTTTAGAAGTGAAACAATTATACTAGTTGGTGAACTATCCGGTTTAGAAATAAATCCACCAGTTCAGATACTGAAATGCTCAGTTCAACTTGTGAATCACCATGTTCAATTATCAACAATATTAGATCTATGATTGATGTTGAAGTCATATTGTGCATTAGTCACTCAATTTGTTTACAAATAGGAAACAAGGTGAACCAATCAGTTTTAGTGTTGAACCAAAAGTTTCACATGTGAACCAATGGGTTCAAGTGTTGAACCAACCAACTCACATTAAAATGACTGGTTCAATGTGAATCGAAAGTTTCATGATTTGTACCAGCCAGAAGTTTGTAAAAATCAATCTTGTTGACTCCCTATTAGTCTGGGAACCTTGTCGACGACCCTCCTATAAATAGAGGGGTAGTCAAGGCTTCTAAAGGACACACCACTCTCTAAAAAAATTTTTTTCTCTCTTTTTGTGGTAACTAGAGAGCCCTAGCAAGTCGTACCTATAAAAGGGAAAGATTACAAGGGAGAGACAACATGGGAGAGAGAATCAACGCTAGTATGTTGAGGTTTGAAAAGGAAAATCCTTCCTGTTGGCTCTGATAGTGTGACATGTAGTTTTTGATGGTTTGTATGGAATGCATAGAGGGATGTAGGGCTTTTCCACCCGCTAGGAGGAATTCATGAACTAAAGTCTGTGGTTCTACACAAGGAGGCTGCCACAGACAACTGTCTAGGCGCTGCTTGAGAAAGAAGCACATTGCTGCAAGGATAGTTGCTAGACTTGCTCCAAGACTAGGTATATGCCTTGTAACCTTCCTTCCCAATCTATAGTTGTTAATGCAATCTATTGTCTAAGGGGAATTTGTCAAGAATTTTTTTATTTCTTCTGCCATATTTGTCATCATCTTTCCCTATTGTGGTATCATAGCCACGCCAATTTAGTATATTTTGAGACTGAATCGATATGATCAGGTTTTTGTTTAATCATTTATCTTGCATACAATGTGAATATTTAAAATGATTAATATGCATATTCAATTAAATACCACTTACAATCCCTATATGTATATATGATATGATATATATGCAATATATATACGTCATCTTAAAATTGTATTGATGGTGATTGTAAGTACAGTTATGGACTATACCCCCCTAAACTTGTATTCTTGGTTGAATTCCTATCTTTTAAAATTTAATTTGTATATCGAGCCTCTCCTTCATTTTCCATACGTAAGTTAATACTTTCCCTTCCTATACTCCCCTCATATGTAACTTGTGATTTTACTTTTACAATGTAGTAAGTTAAATAGGAATAGAAAATTTTTATTTTCTATTTTGGCAAAGAGAGGTCGTTCTGCACCAACCAAGTCGAACGATCAACTGGAGGAACCGAGGAGGCCAGATGATAGGAGGATATGATTGATCGACTAGTGGCTCAACTGATTAACTGGAGGAGTCTAAGCACCACTTTAACTGAAGGCTAGTCAACCGATCTAAGAGACTGATCAACTGATTAAGAGGCTAATGGATTGACTCAGGGGTTGAGTCACCGACCAAGATGCTTCTAGAACAAATTTTTACAAGTACAAGTTGTTGCATAAGATAGGTACCTTATGATGTAGAAATTCTTTATGTCTCTAAAGAATTGCATTAGTACAACCATAACCTTCACTCGTATTTCATAATTATAATTTTTGTTTGTGGGTATTGTATGTATATGATGTATATTATTAGTATGTGGTGATTAAATATGTATGTGTCTTTTAAATCCCTTAATACAATATCAAGCCTTAGATGCTTTCCATAAGCAACACACATGAAAAGTGTGATCGACCAAGCATGGGAAAGCCTTATCCTGGTGCGCCGTCTATCTCATATAAGTGTGATGGTAGATATGTGGGTCGGCCCTAGTAGGGTGGTTATTATATCGTGTTGGCTTATAGGTTAGGCTTAACTAGATGAGCTTAATAGGATTAAGTGCATAGAGGCATACATATGGAATATGGCAAGGAGATATACATACCATATATCCAAGAGTTGCATTAGATGCAATTGGCAAATGTTGTCTACCTTAATAATTGGTCATGAGCACCAACTTTGGCTAGGTATTGACTTAATTGTTTTGGAACTTCACTGACTAGAGAGTTGTATGTTGCAATCTTATGAATTGGCAGTGAGGGATATCAATTTGAATAAAGTAGTGAGAAATATAATTAATTAAAAGCAGTATTAATATCGTCAAACTTATTAAATCAAATCAAAATCAAAAGTGTTTTGATAAAATTTGAAAATTTTGTTTTTTTTACAATATAATGGCAAACACAAACATGTCCTCTTTGCGATAGGTCCTTGAGAAGGAAAAGTTGAATGAGAATAACTTCCACGACTGGTTCAAGACGTTGAGAATCAGTCTCACTCAAGATTGCAACCTCTATATCCTAGAGACACTAGAGCCAGATAAACCCGCACCCCTCACTCCTAAGGATGATAGGATTCTTACAAGAAGCACTTTGAAGGCATCATGAATGTCAAGTTTCTCATATTGTGCTCAATGAACTATGAGTTGCAGACATTATGACAACATGGGTGTATTGAGATGGTAACACATATTAAGAACATGTACTGAGATCAGACAAGACAAGAAAGCTATGATGTCTTCGAGGTGTTGTTCAGTGCAATATGAATGAAGGAGATCTAGTACGTCCTCATACACTCAAGATGTTGGGTATGTGGAGCGCCTTGATAAATTGGGATTTCCTTTGAGTCAAGAGTTTGACACATATATGATTCTATAGTCCCTGTTGGAGTCATATAGCCAGTTTTTCATGAACTACAACATGAATAATTTTTCCAAGGCATTGTCAAAATTGCTTGGCATGTTGAGGACAGCTGAAGCACAAATGAAGAAGTGCAAACTCAAATATGTGATGATGATCAACTAAGGGAAGTTCAATGGTAAAGGCAAAGCTAATAAGAGTTCTAAAGCTAGCCAGAATCTGAAGTCTTCTGCACTAAAAGCTAAGGGAGGAGTGAATAAGGAAGGAAAGTACCACCATTGCCACCATCCTAAAAACTGGAAAAGGAACTCTCCACTTTATCTAGAGGAACTTAGGATGAATAAAGTGATAGAGTTCTCCACTTCAGGACCTAATAAGAAGTAATCTAGAAACTATACAGAGTAAGAGTTGTTGTCTGAATAAAGTGATAGAGTTATCCACTTCAGGACCTAATAAGAAGTAATCTAGAAACTATACAGAGTAAGAGTTGTTGTCAGTACAGTTGAAATGTGTAATTCATGGGCATGTAATAGAATTAGAGAATTGCTATTATGTATCTAACATTATTGAAAACATCATGTATATTGTATGAATAAGAGTATTATGAATAAATTGATGTTTTATTTTAAGATATGATCTAATACAGTAGTGTCCCAATGTCTTAATCGATTCTTGATGGTTCTAACGACAAATATGTGTACCACATATATTGAATGACTCGATAACTCAAACAGTACCTATAGCATTGTCATCTATTGCACATAAATCAAAAGTGCATTTCTAGAACCCATAAAGATGATTGTTTTCACTCTGTTGGCTAATGAACCAATAAGGACATGCAAGTCACATTTATTGGGTATCATGAAAAAAGCACCTTTCACTAGATGTAGTGGGAGAGCAAGTATTGTGTTAAGGCTCATACATACTAATACATATATACCTTTTTGAATAAATGATAAAGGTGGTTAATAGTACTTCATTGTATTTACTAATGATCTCAATAAATATGGTAGTTTTTATTTGATGAAATACAATTATAAATGTCGTGAAGTGTTCACGAAGATCATGGATGAAGTACATAACAAGCTTGGTAAAAGTATTAAAACACTTCCATATGATCGATGTGGGAAATACTTTGAACTAGAAGTTTGAGAAACTTCTAGGCGATTGTAATAATGCATCACATTAAACTCCAACTACATCATAAGGATGTTTCAGGATTATATGTAGTTAATCTTCAAATTCCTTTTGGGCACATGCTTTACATTAAACGATGTACCATCGAAATTGGTTCAAAAGACACCGTATAAGATATGGCATGAGAAGTTTTCCAATATGTCTTTTATAAAGAATAGGAATGAAAAGAAAATAGTTTCTTGAAAAGCTTTGTCCACAAGTCACATTAATGTTATTTTGTTGAATACTTTTTTCCCAATCCAACAACAAGTGTTTGATGTCAGGATGGTTGTAATCCTGAAGGGGAATTTAATTCCAAAGGAATTAGTGCGAGAAAAGTAAGACTTGAAAAGTTTTAGACCAATAAAAAAAATATTGAGCCAAAAGAGGTACAATAGGAACAAGAAGAATCACAAGTTGTTGTGGAATCTTAAGTTCCTTATGTAACATAGAAACCCTCATAGATCTGGTAGAGCATGCCTTGAGTTTGAAGGAGTATGATATCTTATAACTCAAGAAGGTGATGAGTTGGTCATAGATGATGAGCCAAAAACCTACCTAGAAGCTATGGAGGGATCAAAATATAAAAAATGGCTTAAAGCCATTGTATCCAAGATGGAGTCCATGTACAAAAACAAGGAATGAAATTAGTGGATCCATCTAAAGTGATAAAATTCATAGGGTGGAATTGAGTGTTCAAAAGGATACTTACGTGGATTGTAGTGTACAAACCCATCGAGATCATACTTGCCATTGCAACTTAGTATTACTGTTAGAAGTGGAAGATGGATTCTAAAACCACATTCCTTAATAGGAAAGTTATAGAGGGTGTGTACCTAACGCAACCTGTAGTTTATATAGATCCAATTACTACAAATAAAGTTTATAATCTACTACGGTCAATCTATGAATTAAAGCAAGCATCTCATATTTGGAATCTCCAATTTGAGAAGATGGTCAAAGAGCTTAACTTTAGTAAGATTGAAGATGAGATTTGTGATTACAAAAGAGTTAGTGGGAGCATATTTATATTTGACATAATGATGGTGAATGTCGTCCTTATCCTAAAAATGTTTGGCTGGGATATACTTTCTATGTGAAGGGTTTGGCGAAGCATTCTATATCTTAGGAACTAAGATATATACATATAGATCTAGAAAGCTTCTTGACCTAAGTAAGATTACATTGGTAGGATGTTGAATGATTCAACATAGAGTACTCAATGAGAGAAAACTTGTACGTATTCCTTGGAATTAATCTCTCAAGACCTTATTATTCTGGTTCTTTCAAAGAACATGCTTTACATGAGCAAGATGCCAATCACATTCACAATATTATGTGCTAATCTCATTATCTCATACGTATTGGACATGATGAGAAAATATATGTCATATCATAGTGAATTCGTTGGACTTCCATAAAGAACATACCAAGTTTTCGTTGCATTCTCTAGCACAAAATTCAAATTTTGGGACATGGTCCATGTCACTAGTAACCTTCTACGTGTCCATAAATTCATACAAGAACTAGTATTTAATCAGGAATAAAAGTTGTGGACCTAAAGTGTGGTAATCAAGTTGCAAGTCACATTGCTTCCAACCCAGTCTTTCATTAAAGAACTAAACACAGAGAAGTTTATTGTGATTTCATTTGTGAAAAACATCAAAACAAGTTGATTAAGCGTACTCTAGCTCAATTAAAGGATCAACTTGCATATTTGTTCACTAGGTCTCTAAGTGGGTGTTGTGTCAAATTCTTGTGTTACAAATCGACACTTATGATATAATGCACTGGTTCAAAGTGGGTGTTAATATAAATACATTTAGCTATATCTTCAATGTAATGGGTTGGTCCCATACAATCTAAATGGTAAGTTGAAGCCACCCACGATCCTATATAAAGTCTATTCCTTGACTATAATACTTGCTCTGCAATTTTATTTTTCTAACAACATAAGCCTCTCATAATAGCCAATTCACTACTTACTTCTAAACTCCATGACGCAAGGCATAATCCACCAGTTCTTTTGTTCTGATCAGATAGCTTTATATTAAATATTTCGGGCTTCTAAATTTGGAAAGGAGAGAGTAGTATAGAACACAACTTGGGGATTTTCTGTCGTGGTTGCAGGATGTAAGAGTTGCTTTCTTCATCTAATCCTCTGCATACTCTCTTTGTTTTCTCTTTTTTTCTCCTTATCCAATCATCCTTCTTTTCCTCCACCATCCCCACATCCTGATTCTCCTCCTCCATCCCCTCATCCTTCTCCTCCTCCATACCCTCTTCCTATTCTCATTTAATTGTTAGTTATGAATTCATTTAGACATTTCAAATTTGAATATATTCTAGTCATGGAGTTAATCACCAACATAAGTAATGTCAACAAATTTTAATATCTTCTTGTGATAAAGATTGTGTTGACGACTTATACTATATGCTTCTACCATGGTCCAAATATTAAAGGCATTAATTCAACCTTTGGGTGTTAAGAAAGTCCAACCAGAGCCTCCTAGATAATTATTGGATTAAAGTTTTTGATCACTGTTAGGTTAACACTCATCTCTATATAGTCAATTTTCTTTTGTTTACCTATATATTATACTTAAAGTTACTTGACAAAGTTTGTCAATGTTGAGATAGACCCATTATTTATAGCAGACTAATAAGAAGAATACAAAGAGTCACATAGGGTTTGTAAAACCATTTAGGAAAATATCGTAACCGTAATGATTTAGTAAAAGAAGTTAGTACAAAGAATCAACTACAAACAAAGAGCCATGAATTGGGTTGCCGATCTTTTTTATATGGCAAATCCCAACGATTTGAAAACAAAATCAAATGAAGTGGATGATGATATCATTACATCCTGTTCGTGATCTATTATTGCATCCTAGCAGTGATACATTTCCATCACTTAAAACACTGAATGTATCAAATGCAAAGAGAAGGAACTAGTGATGATTTGTCTCAAACACAACATAATGCGTAGATATTTTTAGTGGTCACATCGAATGTGAACTTTCCAGATATGAAGTTCTCAAAAAGATTTTCAATGAAAGTAGAGACACATGTAAGATCAACACAAGTATTCCTTTCGCCAATCCAATCAAATGGCAATATGCTATAGGTCGCATGGAGCACAGGACTACATGTCGTGTGTATCAAGAAAAACAACAAGAGTTTCTTTAGTCGTAATATTTGGTTATCATCTTGTTTGAAAGAAAGAAAAAAAAGCAAACACGGAAGACAATCCTTAGAGCCACAAGGGGAGGCTTACACACATGATGTGATCTTGATACTCAACTCAAATTTGTGAACAAATAATTACATGCATTACCATATAAAAAGTAGTGAATCAATTTAAAAATGATATTGTGAGACTAAATACAATGTTAGAGCCTCCATCCTGCTCACGTGTACTAATTGTACCTACTTTAGACTTGATACCATACCAGCTTTTATGTACATGCTAAAGTTAACACATTATCGGCATTGAGTGTGCGATTTGGTTAGAAGGAACGTTTTGGGCTTGGGCAGGTTCTACACGGTCCTGTGAGGCATCAGCTCATCACCAACTAAGGTGGTCTGGCACATTAACTTCCAATCTCGGAAATCAAATCGAAACACGAAATGACTGAACGTGACCTTGCCTTCAGTTACTGAGGCAGCTGAGGGTCCATTCCGTGGAGATATCATATGATGCCCATTATCATCCTTGACAGAGATTTCAACTCTTCCGTCTTTGACCAAAAAAGATAGGGCAAATAAGTTTTCAACTGTCTGCGCAAAAGATGTTCTGTTCAGGACGAGATTTTCAAGCTTCACACTCCTGTGCTTCCTCAAAATCTCAAACATGGTGAGCATGTTCTTGTCAGTACCGGTCTTTTCAGCTGCGGTTTCCTCCAACTCTTCCGGACAAGCTTTAGCGGCATCCGTCTTTCGCCTCCTAGGAGCAACAACCCTACGCGGCTTGATCTTCAAACTCATAGGTACAAGCATCGTGGGGCAACCCGAAGCGTTGTTGAAAAGGTGATGGAGAGAAGTTCCGATCTCGGACCAGGAGACGGCCGACGTCCTGCCACTCGCCTGGCTGCCAGACGACGCCTCCACATTGTGCTGCAGTCCGAACTTGTCCAAAAGCGCGGTGATGAAATCAGACGGCGTCACGCCTTCATTGTTGTGAGATCGCATGGAGGTCACCAGGGTGCCGGCAATGTTGAGCAGGGCCTCCGCGTCGGCCACCTGTTCCCTAGGCTTCTGGACTAGCTTATGGAGCGACTCCACCTCGGTGAAGATGGCCGAGAACTTGTCGGACTGCGCGCTCGAGATATCGTCCCTATCGTCGATGATGAGGCCTTTCACGGCCAAATACCGCGACCTGATCGCCCGACGGTCGGTAGTGCCTTGTGTTCCTGTGGCGGCGCCTGCGCTTCGACCCTCTGCTGTGGCGGCCGAGCAGCCCGCCCCTTCATCGCGGGGATTGCTCCTGCGCTCCTCCGCCAAAACGGTCTCCAAGAACTCGCGCTTCACCCTCGCCTCCACGGCCGCGGCAGGCCCCGAGGGCCGGGGCCTCTTTTGCCCTCTTGTCGCAGCAGGAGGCATCATCCCTCTCTCACGCGAGGCTGGCATGTTCGATGCAATGTAAGCTATGAAAGCGAGTGGTTCCGAAAGGGCCGGCGGACCCAAATACAAAACCTTGCAGAGGAAGGAACAAGCGACTGGCGAGGCAGGAAAACTCTGAGGAGGACGCAGGAGCGGTGGCGACACGACAGAGAGTGAAGATACGATGGATGGAGAGGAAAGAAAGAGTGAGGGAAATATAGAGGGACGCAAGAGACAGTGAAGAGAAGGTGGTTACCGAAAAGAGTCTTCTCTGGTACGTATCCGAGTCGGACTGGTCGTTCGGTGCGTCTTACCTTTTTGATTTTGGTACTTTGCTTTCAGATTTACACTTTGCTCTAGTTTATCAGTTTCTCAATTTACCTACGTCTCGCTCGCGCGTGTTTTTTTTTTCTTTTTTTCTGGCTTTCGAGTGGAAATTGCAGCGTCCCGTACGTGACATAGTAATGAAAAATAAATTTGGTTAGTAGGATCCCGAGTTGGACAAGCACCGGCATTTTTTTTCTTTTTCTTTTTCAAGAAAAGTGGGAAATTTTTATTTAGTATCGTGGCACGAACATCCATTTTTATCTCACACTGTACAGCCATTGTTGTGATCCAACAGTTATAATTCTTCTATAGTTTAATTTTCCTCCCGCCCATTTGATCGTGATACACTACGGACGGAAGTAGTGTGGATATGATCCGGTTTATACCAAAATCATAACTACACCAAATTAAAAATCAATCAACTTGTAATATATATATATATATATATATATATATATATATATATATATATATATATATATATATATATATATATATAAGTTACCCGTGTTGAAGAAACGGTGGCATCATATTGTAATTATCTGGAAATATTGATCCGGTGGCATCACTTTGTAATTATAAGGAAGTATTGGTCTGGTGGCATGACGTGTAAATATGCAACACGTATTGATTTGTTAGTTTTGGACCAGATTTGTAATTCATTTTGACCGCACCTGCTGGAAAAGTAACAAAATGAGATCACGTTGGGGATGGTAGAATGGGATTAGAGTATTTTATAATATTTCTCACTGAATCACATATCACGTTAAATCCAATCCCCATAAAAAAAGAGAGATGAACAAATATTATTTTCTAATTGATCATGTACCAACTTAAAGCATCCCCATGCTCAGCGTAATGAGTCTAAAACTATTATAGTGGTGTCCTTTTGTGGAGACAAATAAACACATGAGAAATAGAATGACACTTCCAGATTGTATTACACAACGTCTTCTTTAGTTATAAATTTCTTCTTCCCATTACACATTCTCTGTTCTCATTACAAATTCTCTATTCCCATTACAAATTCTATGTTCTCGTTTTGTAATACAAAAAACTAAAATGTAATGCGTATACTGATGACGGATACTGAGTGATAGCGACAAGTAAAGTAAGATGACATTCTGTAATATGAAAGAAAGATTTGTAATCTGAACAGATAATTTGTAATAGAAAGGAAACAAACATAAGCAAGGATGACATTTTGTAATTCATGTTATTTTATTTTCCTTCTTAACATGTACAATCAACCTTTTCTGATGTTCTATGATTTTTGTCGATATTTTACAAAATATCTACCGTCATTACAATTTGCTCATACTTATTACAGAATGTCTAACCACATTACATTTTATTACTACATACACAAATTTTACAAACTAATCTATTACATTATTCACATAATCCTTTTGGTGATTAGTTAATTCGATCACCCGCACAACACCCAAACCTCATCAGTATGGATTTTGAAATGATCATATACTGAAAATGTCTGCCATAGGTTACAAATTGAGTTAATTATAGTAGTGTATATATGGATTGGATGGGGATGAAATTACATTATTCACATAATCTTTTTGGTGTACATATACTGGCTCCACCTGATTGTGCGTTGAAGTAATCTCCTTGGATGTGCATCATTCTTGTACGATGAAAGTTATTGCTGTCTAAATTTGGCAAAGTCTTGACGGAGGGGTGGATAAGGTTGATCACTGTTGTGGACCATGGCGTTGGTACATATGTTTTCCTGTATACCAGCGTCATACTACAACTCCGACGATCTAGATGCATGTGCTTCTGACCGAAATAAGCAAGAGGTTGGCTAGCTGGTAGACTCCTCATTCTCTTTCAAACCATGTAGTTTCAATTTAAATTGTATATAGAGGAAATACAATATGACTATCCATATTACAAACTGTCACCTACATTACGGTTGACTATCCATATTACAATATGACTATCCAAATTATAAACTGTCACCTACATTACGGTTGACTCTTGCTTATTACAATGTGACTGTCCATATTAATATGAGTACCCATATTGAAAAACTATCTCCTACATTACGGTCAGCTCTTTCCTATTACAATGTGATTGTCCATATTACAGATGACACTTGCTTATTACAATATGAGTATCCATATTACAAAACTGCCACCTACATTACGGATGACACTTGCCTTTTATAATGTGGCTGTCCATATTACATGTGACACTTGCTTATTACATTATGACTATCCATATTACAAAACTAGCATATACATTACAGTTGGCTCTTATCTATTACAATGTGACTGCCCATATTACAGATGACACTTACTTATTACAGTACAAATTACCAAAATTGAGTGTATACACAAAGACACCAATAACTATTACCAAGAAGAAGAAGACATATACAGTTATCCAATATATAGATAATCTCTCTAGCGAAAACTATAATAGACATGAACAAATTTATAATGAGGAGGAGCATTCTGTAATTTGAATACAAATTTATAATGAGAAGACATTTTGTAATAGGAAGCAACCGTATGTAATTTGAATAGAAAATTTGTAATGAGAATGGGAAAAATGTAACTAAGGATGATGTCTTGTAATACAACCTGCATGTATCACATGTTGTATCTTCTGATCCGTACGTGTAATCAACTAAAAAATAGCAATTGCTACGTATGGAAGTAGTAGGCTGTTGGGTTTTTTTTATATTTCTATGCACATTAATTACACGTGATGCTTCTATAAAAATAACTTTATACATCCTAACTTGCCAAACCACGATGCAAATGAATCAGGAACAAAGAATAATAATTTATTCAGCCTTACAGATCCACTCACCACCGTCCCGTCCCCATAAACGAATTAGAAATGCTATTGATAATTACAGATTTGTGTCACCGCTTCATCTACTAAAAACACGGAAGTTTGATATTTACAAAAACTGCCACCGCTACTTAGTCACGGGTAGAATAGCTAGTTACCCGCGCGGGAAGCCAAGATAAACTATATATATATATATGTATATATATATTGTGATTTCTTTTATATGAAAAATTATATCAACACCCTTAAAAACAACATTCAGCTGCACCACACAACATCACATCATGAACAAATTTTTACTAATCGTAGTGACATTATACATAATTATAAAGTTATAGCCAACAAATTAAAATAAAGGCATAGACAGTCTAAAAATACAATATTTTGTTCATGTTAAATAATATCAAGATGATATTTGATTCATGTGAATCAATACTTTAATTAGAAAATATAAATATAGTATTTTTCAACTGTAAATTCTCATTCAGAGTTCATACATCATCTTCTTCTAAATTGTCTCATAAGTCCCCTCCCACTATAATCTATTATTAGTTTTTTTCAAACAACTATATTCTATTGAGAACGGCTCCTGAAATCTTTTCTTATTAAGTTATCCTCCTCATTTTTATGAATGTAAGCTATGTTTCTTTCTTATTTATATTTATTTTTATTGATAGAGAAATAAGACAATTAAAATAGTTTTATACTTTCTAGCTGATAGAATATTTGAATTCATCACAAAGAAAGATAAGTAATTATATTGTTGTAATTATTTCTTCTTGACTCACTCTCTCTCTCTTTGTCTGTTCTATCTTGCCATTTTTTTCACCTTCTTTTATTTTTATTAAATTGAGTTTGTCTTAACTAATTAAGTATAGTTGTAAAACTTGAAATTAATATCACATGAGCGACACTATATTTTTTCTTTGGAGTGTCACTACCATGATACTCATCACACGATGATAGAAATAAAACAATCAAAGGATAATGTAAAAAGTACATTCTTATTAATTATTTGTTAAGCAATCTTATACAAAGGCTTGAAAAGATATGCTAAATATAAGATAAAAATATATGTACTTCTATCTTAAGATCTTGGATCGTGGAGAATACACCCCACAAGAAAACTTCTTAAAATCATGGATTTATCCTCTTATCTTGACCACCTCAAGAACCTCAGTACCTTGAGACATTACATCCCCAGCCATGCACAAAAGGAAGAACTATAATTAGTGTCAGTGACATTGGATTCTAATAACTAAAAGGAAATAACTAACTTATAAAAACTTAAAATCTATTATGAAAATAAACTTCTTTTGTGGCATGATTGCCTTGTGGCAAGGTGCACTTTTATGGTGCAATGCACCTTTTGTAGCATTACATATATTCTGGTTACACCAAGACGTCTTCTATTTTGTAGAACCAAGTGTCTTCTATTTTCTATGGTGTGATGTACCTTCTATGGCATGCCATATCTTCAGTTCTCTGTACCGCTATACTTCTATTCTATGCATTAAATATGTTTAAGTACTATTTCTATATCTATCTTTATTTCTAATTTTGTTTCCACTTCTGTTTCAAATTACATTTCTATTTTTGTATCTCCATCACAAGCAATTGAGATAAATCCTGAGAAAAAGTATTCTATTGTAGAATTCTAAAAAATTTCTAAATGACTCAATTTATGTTCTAACATTCTATGATAAATTTATGTTCATTTACAATAATAAGGAACTAAAAGGTTGGACATAAATTCTACTACATTTATTCTAAGTGCTAATATTTTATTGTAAACTCATATGAGTTAAAGTGTAAAATTTTTTACTCATATATTTTACATGCATAGTAAAGAACTAAAATTCTGAAATCTAATGTTTTGTATTCTCAATATGAGGTTCTTATTCAACTAAACTCTAATTACATGTAATAATCTGATAACTAAATTTTAATGTGAGTAGCATGAACTGAATTAATAATTTCTAACTATCTGAATATACATGATTCGTACACATATGGATATGAATATATAGCATAACTACATAGAACCTAATCTAAAATATTAAAGTAGTTTAATATCTAAGTTTTTTATTATAATATCGTATGAAATCAATGGGCATGAACCGCTGTAAGATCCTCAAATTTTTTACATTTAAATTTTATAAATACCAGACTTGATTTAATAAGAAAAATTTCTAATTATAATTGATAGGATAATAAAGACATCCACTTTATGGTATGGGTGCACCCATGGCCGAAGGGAGCCCTATGAGACTATTTATTTTGCAAATAAGTCCTTGTGGTACAAGTTTGAGAAATAACCAATTTTGTGCATAAATAAACGATAATGACTTTATGAATTGTTACATGACTGAAATATGGGACATAGGGAAATTTCCCAAAGGTTTCTAAGTGTAACTTAGATAATTATTGGAGTAATGCCATGAATGGTAACACAAGTTTTAAGACATCAAATAACAATATCTTGGTCTGACGTTTAGTATACTTAAAGATAACAAGGAAATTAAGATAACTCTATAATTTGGGATAAAAAAGACTTCCCATGTGATAGGGGCTGCTGATTCAAAGAAATACATAAAGGACAAGTTTCACATATGAAAGTTATCCAAATAAATCCCATAAATTAGATATAAGTTAGTAAAGGTACTAGTGAGTTTCACTCCGAATGTCATAGTAAATGAACGCCCCTAGAATCCTATAGAAAATTGTGAAGAATGAGGGACCTACTTGTAATAATTAAATGTTGTTTCCTTATTTGAAGAGCGAGAAAAAGGATATATATAAACATCTGTTTAATACAAAACTTGGCACAATATGAGATTATATGATTATAAAGAAAGTATCCATTTCTGGGACCAATTGGAATAAAGATGAGAAAGGGATATGAATTACTTAAGTTTCCATAATCAGGATTTAAAAGTGAGTCCATGGGATACAAAATAGGGAAATAAGTATTTTCTTGCTCATTAAAAAAACTCAAGATAATTTATGAGATAGATAATATAAATATGGGATTATGAATGAAAATCCAAAAAGTTTTAAGATATTTTGTGGCCAAGATAATTTAGTTGATAATTATGTGGATTTTCCTTTAAAACGAAGTTTAGGTTAAATAAGGAAATAATGAATGAGTTTCCTTTTTCCGAATGGAAGGTAATATTATGAATAGAGTTTTTCCAAAAAATGGTATGAGGGGTGGTTTCCTTTATGCGACTTTTGGGTCTGTGAAGTAGAAGATGTCTGATTGTTATTATAATGAAGGGAGGGAGGAATATAGTTATTACTTTACAAACATCATGCCTTCCCTTTCTTATAATTTTAATTGGGGTTAAATTATTAAATAAGAAAGGAGCCTTTTAAGTACTTATGGAAAGGAGATAATGGTGTGATTATATAGAATGTCACTATGTCAAAACTATGCCTTGCCCCTTTTGGACCTTTCTTGAATGCCAAGGAAAAAGGAAAAAGGAAAATAGGAAAGGAAGATGTGAGAGGGTATCTATATATATAAGGTTCACAATGTATTTGATTCATACACCACTAGGAAACCCTTATCCCCCTCTCCCTTATCTCTCCCTCTCGATATCCTGATGATCAACCAACTCCACACTTCTCTCCAGATTATTCCTAGGATCACACTACACCGATAGGGTGGCATCATTGTGGATTGGATCCACATGATATCGGTACACTCTAGTTGTTTGAGGACGTGTTATAGACCCCAAGATGGATCACAATCTATCTGATATATGGCACTAAAGCTTTGACGCCCACAGAGGATCTCACACGCTTCCCTGATCAAGAAATCTACAACCTACAGAAACCCCAAGGTTGTGATCTCTGTTGCATCACTGACATGGCATAGGAGAGTGAGGGATGGTCTCCTCTTGTGACGAGGTATGAGGATCCTATGGGGTACTCTACCTTTAATAGCACACCCATGATGCTTAGATTAAATGTTGATCGCTTGGATTAATCTTTTCTTACTTGATTAGATGGTATGCTTAAAGAGCTAGATGTATTATTGCATGGTCTGCATGGTTCTACATTGAGGTACGCGGTTTTGATTATGAATACTCGCATGTAGCAAATGTCAAAGATTGTTGATGGTTTCTCAAAGATTAATGAAACAAAAGTTGGATGTTTATTTACATTCTGTTTAATTATAATGCCACTATGAGTATCAAATAAGTAAGATATCATATTCTGAACCTTAGGATGACATGTATCGTGGGTGATACACATGATCCCTAAGAGGGTAGTGCTTACACTCAAGATAGCATATCAAGTATGGATTGGAATATGTAATGGAATTGTTGGTTCTTATTTGCAAAGAAATGATTGATTATATGTTGATATATCACTTTCACACTTTTTCATGCACCCCACATACATAGTATAAAAACATACTGATCCACATTTTGGATTTTCGACGTCTTAGGTAAATGTAATATATGAAGATATCAAGACACCAAAGCTAAGTAAAGGAGGATTAGTTAGAAATTTCTTCAAATGTGTAATAGTATTGTGTTGAAAGTTCATGTAACTCCTTAGAGGAGCATCATTCCATATCATGTAAACAATATTTGTGAAATAATGGAAATCATTTTCTATTATTTGTTATTTGAAAATTTTGGATTTTGGGAATTTAGATAATGTCTCTTGACTTTAAGGTCCTTTTTAATTGGGAGACACTGGAAAAATTGAGGTCGTTACATTTGGTATTAGAGCCCCAAATTTTTCAAATAATTTTGATAGTTTATAATTTCAAGTAATCTATATAAATGTAAGGAAACTTATTGAGGCATGACCTGATAGTAATTGTGTCTAGTCAAGATCATGGTTTTGGGGGCTGGCAATAATTTTCTCCGCACCATTAATTTTGTGTACGAGGACTCTCTTAGCCAACGTGATACATGTCTAGTCAGAGCTGAGGGTTTTCTAGAAGTAATGCTTCCTCTAAGCTCCTTGTTTCTAACTTTATCCACATCTCATCTCCTTACTTAATAAACCCTAAAAGATACTTCCCTCCTAATCTCAAGTTAGGGTTTTTGAGAAGAAGTAGGATTAAGACATCCTCCACCAATAAATGTACATTTAATGTGGGAATTATGAGAAGGTTAATATAAAATGTTTTATGGGGTTTTCCCCTACAAGAGTAAACCTTGGAATGGAGATACAGTTGTTTTAGGAAAACCCCTAGTGGTTCAACAGAATCAAAAATTCCTAAGGTGTATGGATAGTCTCTAACCCAAACCTTAAACTATAATCCTAGGAAATGAGAGTAGTTTGGGTGGAATAGTGACCCTACCATATGAATTCTAATTAGGGTAAAAGGAATAAGGCAAAAAACCAAAATGAGGTTAGGTGATCCAATCTCCCATGTATGCTTATTCATGGAGCAAGGCATTCATGTAGGGGGGGTTAATGTGGCAACACATCCCACTATCACACAGATAGCGAGGTGTTATGCGAAAACGTATGGAAATCACCATAACCACATATTACAAAAAACACGGGTTAATTAAAACCGATTGCGGAAAACAAGTAAACTGAGAAAAATATTACATTTAGGTCCTCATCCTGCAAGGAAATAGATTATACAAACATTTACAAGCCTTGATCCGTGTCCACAGCTTAGAGGAACAACTGTCTAACCATCACATGAGTTCATCACCTGTTTATGTACATAAAGGCTCACATCCGGCCAGCAGTAGGATATACAAAGGATCAACGGTTATGCATCGTGAAACAACGTCAAAATTCTCCCAAGGACCTGAGAGTACAAGGATGACTCTAGACTCTGCTACAAACAACCAAAACAACAACATATCCATCACTTGCCTTCTACTACTCGTCTTGCTGCTCGGCCGCAACTCCGCAACCACCACCACGTCTGGCTCGACCAACTAAAAAGGGTATAAACCAGCGGGGTGAGACACACAGTTCCAGCGAGAAACATAACTCCCCTCCGAAACTACAAAACCTCAGAAAGATAAGGCAACAACGGCAGATAACTGATAAGAGGTATAACAAGAGTAGTTATAAAGAAAAGCTGTTCATACTAGCAAGCTTACCAGATGTACAGAAGGCATATGCCCAAGTATTTATTTATGGAACATGATTAACAAGATAAGATTTATAAGGTCTTGTTACATAACATGAGGAACATATAAGTACTGCAGGTATAACAAGATTAACTACACAAACAAGGCCTCAACCAATGTTTTGTGTTTGTCTTAAGCAGTAAATACTATACGGCTGGATTACGTATTATTATGCCCTGAGGAAGTGAGCCATACCGCTTAAATCCAACCTTCGGTTGTGAAACCAAAGCCGGTGCCATACAAGGTCAATGGAAGAGCTGGACTCCACGACCTCTCCGCCTTGTGGTCAGTGCACGAGAACCAAAGCAGGACCGCAGTCTCATGCTTAAGTGGCCTCAGCCACAGGGTCAACTCCATAGGCTACCCTTCCTCTAGCCTGCCTCGGTACAGGTCACAACGCTAGTATATCTGAGCCACAGGCCTGTTCACCGTACTCTGAGCCATGAACGCATTCATGCTCTATCACTCTGAGCCATGGGCCTGCTCACCATGCTCTATATATATCTGAGTATGCAACCGTAGTTGCACTCGATTCCCTCTCTATTTAAGGCTAGGAGAAACCATACATATTCAACAATATGCGCTTCCAGGTTAACTCGCAGGAGAACCTGTTTCACCATCACCAGCTACTGACGATGATGGATCTATGGCCAGGGCAAACTACATGATTTGTTCCACTGTGATTAGTTAGTATATTTTAAGTGGATTGCAAGATTCAACCAAGTTGTTTATCATGCAAACTATAACAAGAATAAACAACATGAAACTTAATATTATGCTTTTATTGTAATCAACATCATCCTGATCCATCACAAGGATCCAACATTACTTGTTACCACTTGGCATCTTGCCAATCATCTAGATCCATCTCAAGGATCATCACATTGCCAGGGGATCTCAATCCCTCATCACATAGTGTCAATGCCTCTCAAGGCTTACATCATCACCATAGAATATCAATCCCAACACTAGTCAAGCTTAGGTCCTCAGACCATCACATCATCAAGAGTAACTATTAAAGTAATGTTACTCATCATTTTTACCTGGCTATGCATCACCTGCATGGTTAGTACAATCATCATGGATTAACAACAACATCATCTTATCAACATAGGGCAACATTGATTGATTATATATGATATCGTTCAAACCTCAACCTATAATTATTAGCATAGGTCATATCATTACGCAAGCATCTTACATGCTTATCATTTCTTAGCATTATACAGATGATTCAAGATGATCATAAACACATGTACTATCAAGGTGTGGTACATAGATGTGAACTTACTATAGAAATGATCATCAAGCATCTCAAGGATCACTACCATCATAAGACATAGTTATGGGAACAAGATCCAGCGTATAGAGGAACATAACCCTCATTAAAAGTACCCACTACCCTCACCAAAGGTGTGTCAGGTAGGGCACCCTCACTAGATGCATTCACATTCCTCACCAAAGGTGGTATCGGGCAGGGTACTGTCCCCTATCGCCCAACTATAAATGCACAACAAACATAGACCAACGCATGTCGGCCAAACTCTAGGGTGTCGGGCATCCAAGGCATGACGGGAAACATCATATCGTGCAGCTAGACTCAAGAGCATGTCGGGCAAAGCAACATCGTGCAACACAAGGTATCAGGTGCAACATGGTTTCATGCACTGCTGGTAACGAGCATCCATGCACGCAGCTCAGCCAAAGGAGCAAGTCTGGCGATGGTGCGTCGTGCAACGGTGCGTTGTGCACCTTTGTGTCGTGCAATGACTAGGATTACTATAGGTTACTATATCAGACATCATCACTATACCATGACGCCCAACACCAAGCTATCCACAGCTCCATATTGTCCACGACATGATGACCACTAGACTACCACCTCAAGTCAGGTGTATTAGGCAGCTAGGACATGTCGTCCAACCAACCTATCCAAGACCTATCGGCCGACACAAGGCAAGGACCTGATGTGTGATGCCCGACACACACACAAGGGTCAGCACCCAGGATCATGACGCCCGACACAACACTACCAACTAGATAACAAGATCCACACCTCAACACACAACGACATCAAGCTATGACAAGGCTAAGTGTATCGGGCAAGTTACTCATCAAAGTGGGATGCCCGACACACACAAAGCAAAGAACATGGGGTAGCGCCCGTCACAGCCTCAACATGTGTCGTCCAAGGCTCTAGGTCAAGAGGGATATCGGGCAACACCTCCCCCAAGATCATAACGGTCAAGATATAACTCCACAAGGTCATCATCAAACTCAAGCACAAGGGTACCAAACCCTAATGGATCAAGAAGATGGCTCACCTCTCAAAAACTAAGAGAGAGGGGTCTTGCACATCTCTTGTCACCAATCGAGCAACACAAGGAACAACCCTAACAAGGTCCACAACTATTACAAAGCTCACCTTTCAAGTCCATGGTGAGAGAAGGGTGTTGCTCAAGCTACTAGAACACAAGATCACCTCTCAACTTAAACGAGAGAGGGGTATTGCCCATGCTACTATAACTCAATCTCACTCTTCTAGACCAAGGAGAGAAAGGAGTATTGCTCACCAAGAAACCCTAGAACATAGGTTTGGCCAACAAGGTAAAACTAAGCAAGAAACTAAACTAACATCAAGCATAGCAGATATGATCATAGCAACACACAAGAACATAGAAGATGGTAATGTAGTTAGGGTTAGGAGTTATGTAACCCGCCTCAAGCAAGCTCCAAGCTCCTAGATCCAAGCTCCAAGCACCACCACAAGAAGGAGAGAAAGGCACTCTAAGGTTCGGCCACCACTAGAGGAAGAAGGAGACTCCAAGAAGGATCAGCCACCAAGCTTTCAATAGAAGAGAGTGTGTCGTGCACCAAGGAGAGGAAGACTAAGGAACTAAAGGGATCCTTAGCAAGGGAAAGGAAACACATATATAGAAGTGGATGGAGGAGAAACCAAGGTGGAGCAAAGCAAGGTGTCGCCCACCTAGGGACAGTTGTCCATGGGCAATGCCACCACTCTAACACACCCTAAACACATGTCCAAGGCCATTGCCACATGCAAGCATCAAGCACCAAGTGTCCACTAGTGGTGACACAAACAAGGTCAAAGAAGGTCAAAGGGTCCATGGTCGACACACCTCCAAGACATGGTCAACACACCCACTCCATGGCCGACACACCCCTGGGCGACACACCACCAGGGCGACACACATCCTAGGCGACACACCTAGGCCGACACCAACATGCTCTTGCCCGTCACAAGGTTCAAAGAAGCAAAGGCAAGGCACAACAAGGCCCAACAAGCTCATCCAAGCCCAAAGGAACTCAACCAACGAGCCCAAACCTTCCTCTCAATACTAGAGGAAGCAAGGAGAGGGAGGAACACCACACAAGGTGACAAACTTGCCCACAAACCATAGACTTGGGTTAATTGCAAGTAGAACCTCCAGCTCTCAACAAAGCACCAACAAACCCTAATCACCACATAAGGTGATTAGCAAGCAACAAACCATCAGGATTTAAGCAAAGCAAATAGGGTAAACCTTAAATGGAGGTCAGGGTCCTTACAAGCTAACCCCCTACAAAGGGATTTCGTCCCCAAAATATGAAGAGAATAGTGAGGGATACTTCCTCCCCATCTCTTCCTCAAGCTCCCACGTGGCTTCCTCAACACCACGATGATGCCAAAGAACCTTCATAAGAACCAGGTCCTTCCTCTTAAGCTTCTTAACTCTCCTGTCAAGGATCATCACAGGACCTTCCTCGTAGGTTACATCTTCATCAAGCTCAACTTTGTCTGGCTGTATCACTATTCCTGAATCCGGATGACTTTTCTTTAGCATACTGACATGAAACACTGGATGTAACCTGTGCAACTCTGGCGGCATCTCTAACTCGTAAGCTACTCTGCCAACGCGTGCAATGACCGGGTATGGCCCCATATATCTGGGTGCTAGCTTACCCTTCCGGCCAAACCTTAGCACACCTTTCCATGGAGAGACTTTAAGATACACTTTGTCTCCTACCTGTAACTCCAAAGGTCGTCGACGATTGTCTGCATAAGACTTCTGCCTGTCCTGTGCCACTTTCAACTGTTGTTGTATCACCTTAATATTTTCTGTCGTCTGCTGTACTAACTCAGGACCCAAAAGCTGATATTCACCAGACTCATACCAACACAAAGGAGATCTGCACTTCCTGCCATATAAGGCCTCATAAGAAGCCATGTCAATGCTCCACTGATAAATGTTGTTGTAAGCAAACTCTATCAAACTGAGGTGTACGTCCCAACTGCCTAGGAACTGCAAAATACAAGCTCGAAGGAGATCCTCTAGAATCTAAATAGTCCTCTCAGACTGTCCATCTGTCTACGGGTGAAATGCGGTACTGAACCTCAATTGTGTTCCCAACGCTATGTGCAACTGTTCCCAGAAATGACTCGTGAACTGAGGACCTCTGTCAGAAACTATCGTCACTGGCACACCGTGCAAATGCACTATCTCATCCACATATACTCAAGTGAGCTTCTCGACTGTATATGTTGTCTTCACAGGTATGAAATGGGCAGACTTCATCAGTCTGTCCACTATAGCCCAAATGGAATCATGATTCCTAGTTGTCCATGGTAGACCAACTATGAAATCCATGGTTATATGATCCCATTTCCACTGTGGTATCGACAGGGGATGCAATGTACCTGTCGGCTTCTGATGTTCATCCTTGACTTGCTGGAATACCGCACACCTAGCTACGAACTCAGCTACATCTTTCTTCAAACCGAGCCACCAATACAAGTCCTTCAGACTATGATACATCTTGGTGACTCCTGGATGCATAGCATACATCGACGTGTGTGCTTCCTCGATCACTAGCTTCCTCAGATCATCAGCATTGGGGACCACCATCCTATCACGATAGCAAACTAGCCCATCCTCGGACTCATGGAACCCATCACACTTTTCGTTGCCGAACTCTGATCAGATCAATTGTACTGTATCATCTGCTTGTTGTGCATTCTTGATCTGTTGTCTCAGCGTAGGCTTGATTTGCATCTGTGCTAAAAGTCCAGCTAAGAAGGAAACTTCCATCTGCACATTCATCTGCCGCAAGGAAACAAGCATATCCCATCTATGGAATACAAAGAAACTCAACGGTGCCTTCTTTGAAGATAAAGACTTTCGGCTAAGCGCATCAGCTACCACATTTGCCTTACCAAGATGATACTTGATGGTGCAGTCATAATCATTGATCAACTCCATCCATCGACGCTGTCGCATGTTCAACTCATGCTGCGAAAAGATGTACCTCAGATTCTTATGATCCGTAAAGATCTGACACACTTCCCCATAAAGATAGTGTCTCCATCATCTTCAAACACAACTTTCTTGGAACCACAGTCCAAAACAACCTTATACTTCTCTAAGGTATCCATCCCAAGGATAACATCAAAACCATGCATATCAAGTGGTATAAGATGCACTTGTATGATGTGTTCCAAAAAAGATAAGACACAAGATGGACACTCTTCTCGAAGCATCGAGGAACCATCAAGAGGGGTTTCTAACAACAAACTATCCTTCTTACAGCTAACATGTATACGACAGTTCTCAAGCATACTACAGGTGATAAAAGAGTGTGTAGCACCCGGGTCAACCAGAACAAATATAAAGCAAGAAGAAGACATATCAGAATGAAATAACTCCATCTGACCTGTCACCACTTGCGGGTTGACTATCGCCTCTGGCTGACTCATAGCATAGAATCGAGTTGTTGCTTGCTATCTACGTCCTCTGTTTCCTTGAGCAGACGATCCTGCTTGCGACGTTTGACCACGTCCTCACCCTCTACTACCACTGGGTTGCTGTCTATCAGACCCTTGATGATTCTGCCTCGGCTGCTGCGTCACTTCAACATCTCTATTTGGGCAATTCTATTTGAAATGCACCGCCTGACCATAGATATAGCATGTCTTAACTTCAAACCGTGGCCTAGATGGCCCTGTCACTGCCACAGAGGTTGTACTATGTTCCTTTGATGGTGAAGAAACATAACCTCTTCCCTTACTCGGGGACCATTGCGACGGTGCACTGGAACCTCTCATTACTGACGGTGATGCAAACCTTGGCTTCTTGAAGCCACCGAACCTCTATCCCTAAAACTGAGCAGGCCCCTTCTTAGACATAGATTCTCTTTTCTCCCTTACTGATCGTTCGATCCTCCAGACGGATTCCACAAATGTAGCAAACCGCTCTCTATTCTCCAATGTAGAAACAGGTGTTGTCAGCTCAAAACTCAGATCTTTCTTGAAACGTCAGATTCGCTCTTCATCGGTCGCCGCCATGTGAGGAAAAAACCTCAACAGATCCATGAACTTGGCCTCGTACTCAGTGATGTTCTTCGTTCCTTATCGCAGGCTCTCAAACTGACTGATCTTCTCATCCAGATATGTCTTCGGGAAGTATATGCTAACGAACTCGTGCCGGAAAACCTCCCAATCGATCACCTCACCAGGTCGCTTCTCCTCCTCGATGGTCCACCAGTGACCAGCACTACCCTTCAGAAGGTAGACAGCGTGACTTACTTTGTCTGCTTTGGGGATGTCGAGGATTCAGAAAGCCTTCTCGAGAGTTGTCAGCCACAGATCTGCATCCGCTGGATCAGCCATTCCAGCATAGTCCGAAGCTCTGACTCGGCGAAGCCACTCAAAGGTCTTCCCAATACCCGATGTTTCACCATGGGGAGCCTGTCCTCTTGGTGGAGGCACTAGCAATCTCTCTACCATGAGATTCATCGTAGCCATTATCTGCCCCATAATCTGTTGATAGACAGGATGTTCAAGAATGGCTAGGTCCGGTTGGGGGACCTCAGGCACCCGATCTTCATGTGCCTGCCTTATAGCTCCATCAACTGATGCAGCATCGCTGTGCTCAACAGTAGGTTCTTCATGGTTTCCAGACATCTTGGCTTTTCTTCCGCTGAGGGAAGAAGATGATTGTAAGGAAATCTGGAAAACTCACAAGAACAGACACAACCTAGTCCTAAATCTCTGTAGACTCAGTGAACTTAGAGCTCTGATACCAAAACTTGTGGCAACACATCCCACTATCACACAGATAGCGAGGTGTTACGTGAAAACGTACGGAAATCACCATAACCACAGATTACCAAAAACACGGGTTAATTAAAACCGATTGCGGAAAATAGGTAAACTGAGAAAACTATTACATTTAGGTCCTCATCCTGCAAGGAAACAGATTATACAAACATTTACAAGCCTTGATCCGTGTCCACAGCTTAGAGGAACAACTGTCTAACCATCACATGAGTTCATCACCTATTTATGTACATAAAGGCCCACATCCGGCCAGCAGCAAGATATACAAAGGATCAACGAGTGTGCATCGTGAAACAATGTCAAAATGCTCCCAAGGACCTGAGAGTATAGGGATTGCTCTAGACTCTGCTACAAACAACCAAAATAGCAACATATCCATCTCTTGCCTTCTACTGCTCGGCCGCAACTCTGCGACCACCACTACGTCTGGCTCGACCACCTAAAAAGGGTGTAAACCAGTGAGGTGAGACACACAGTCCCAACGAGAAACATAACTCCCCACCAAAACTACAAAACCTCAGAAAGATAAGGCAACAACGGCAGATAACTGATAAGAGGTATAACAAGAGCAGTTATAAAGAAAAGCTATTCATACTAGCAAGTTTACCAGATGTACAGAAGGCATATACCCAAGCATTTCTTTATGGAACATGATTAACGAGATAAGATTTATAAGGTCTTGTTACATAACATGAGGAACATATAAGTACTGCAGGTATAACAAGATTAACTACACAAAAAAGGCCTCAACCAATGTTTCATGTTTGTCTTAAGCAGTAAATACTATACGGCGGGATTGTGTATTATTATGCCCTGAGGAAGTGAGTCGTACCGCTCAAATCCAACCTTCGATTGTGAAACCCAAGCCGGTGCCATACAAGGTCAATGGAAGAGACGGACTCCACGACCTCTCTGCCTCGTGGTCAGTGCATGAGAACCAAAGCAGGACCACAATCTCATGCTTAAGTGGCCTCAGTCACAGGGTCAACTCCATAGGCTACCCTTCCTCTAGCCCGCCTCAGTACAGGTCACAGCGCTAGTATATCTGAGCCACGGGCCTGTTCACCGTGCTCCGAGCCATGAACGCATTCATGCTCTATCACTCTGAGCCATGGGCCTGTTCACCATGCTCTCTCTCTCTATATATATATATATGTGTATATATATATATATATATATATATATATATATATATATATATATATATATATATATATCCGAGACTGCAACCGTAGTTGCACTCGATTCCCTCTCTATTTAAGGCTAGGAGAAACCACACATATTCAACAATATGCGCTTCCAGGTTAACCCGCAGGAGAACCTGTTTCACCATCACCAGCTACTGACGATGATGGATCTATGACCAGGGCAAACTACATGATTTGTTCCACTGTGATTAGTTAGTATATTTTAAGTGGATTGCAAGATTCAACCAAGTTGTATATCATGCAAACTATAACAAGAATAAACAGCATGAAACTTAATATTATACTTTTATTGTAATCAACATCATCCTGATCCATCACAAGGATCCAACATTACTTGTTACCACTTGGCCTCTTTCCAATCATCTAGATCCATCTCAAGGATCATCACATTGCCATGGGATCTCAATCCCTCATCACATAGTGCCAATGCCTCTCAAGGCTTACATCATCACCATGGAATATCAATCCCAGCACTAGTCAAGCTCAGGTCCTCAGACCATCACATCATCAAGAGTAACTATTAAAGTAATGTTACTCTACCTGGCTATGCATCACCTGCATGGTTAGTACAGTCATCATGGATTAACAGCAAGATCATCTTATCAACATAGGGTAACATTGATTGATTATATATGATATCATTCAAACCTCAACCTGTAATTATTAGCATAGGTCATATTATTACGCAAGCATCTTACATGCTTATCATTTCTTAGCATTATACAAATGATTCAAGATGATCATAAACACAGGTACTATCAAGGTGTGGTACAAAGATGTGAACTTACTATAGCAATTATCATCAAGCATCTCAAGGATCACTACCATCATAAGACATAGTTATGGGAACAAGATCCAGCGTATAGAGGAACATAACCCTCATTAAAAGTACCCACTACCCTCACCAAAGGTGTGTCAGGTAGGGCACCCTCACTAGATGCGTTCACATTCCTCACCAAAGGTGGTATTGGGCAGGGTACTGTCCCCTATCGCCCAACTCTAAATGCACAACAAACACAGACCAACGCATGTAGGCCAAACTTTAGGGTGTCGGGCATCCAAGGCATGACAGGCAACATCATATCGTGCAGCTAGACTCCAGAGCATGTCGGGAAACACAACATCATGCAACACAAGGTATCAGGTGAAACGCGGTGTCGTGCACTGCTGGTAACGGGCATCCAGGCACGCAACTCAGCCAAAGGATCAAGTTTGGTGACAGTGCGTCGTGCAACGGTGCGTTGTGCACCTCTGTGTCATGCAACAGCTAGGATTACTATAGGTTACTATATCAGACATCATCACTATACCATGACGCCCATCACCAAGCTATCCACAACTCCATATCGTCTAGGACATGACGGCCACTAGACTACCACCTCGAGTCAAGTGTATCATGAAGCTAGGACATGTCGTCCAACCAACCTATCCAAGACCTATCGGCCGACACAAGGCAAGGACCTGATGTGTGACGCCCGACACACACTCAAGGGTCAGCACCCAGGAGCATGACGCCCGACACAACACTACCAACTAGATAACAAGCTCCACACCTCAACACACAACGACATCAAGCTATGACAAGGCTAAGTGTATCGAGCATGTTACTCATCAAAGTGGGATGCCCGACACACAAAAAACAGAGACCATGGGGTGACACCCGCACAGCCTCAACATGTGTCGTCCAAGGCTCTAGGTCAAGAGGGATATCGGGCAACACCTCCCCCAAGATCATAACGGTCAATATATAACTCCACAAGCTCATCATCAAACTCAAGCACAAGGGTACCAAATCCTAATGGATCGAGAAGATGGCTCACCTCTCAACAACTAAGAGAGAGGGGTCTTGCACATCTCTTGTCACCAATCGGGAAACACAAGGAACAATCTTAACAAGGACCACAACTATTACAAAGCTCGCCTTTCAAGTCCATGGTGAGAGGAGGGTGTTGCTCAAGATACTAGAACACAAGCTCACCTCTCAACTTAAACGAGAGAGGGGTATTTCCCATGCTACTAGAACTCAAGCTCACTCTTCTAGACCAAGTAGAGAAAGGAGTATTGCTCACCAAGAAACCCTAGAACATAGGTTCGGCCAACAAGGTGCAACTAAGCAAGAAACTAAACTAACATCAAGCATAGCCGATATGATCATAGAAACACACAAGAACATAGAAGATGGTAATGTAGTTAGGGTTAGGAGTTATGTAACCTGCCTCAAGCAAGCTCCAAGCACCACCACAAGAAGGAGAGCAAGGCACTCTAGGGTTTGGCCACCACTAGAGGAAGAAGGAGACTCCAAGAAGGATCGACCACCAAGCTTGCAAGAGAAGAGAGTGTGTCGTGCACCAAGGAGAGGAAGACTAAGGAACCAAAGGGTTCCTTAGCAAGGGAAAGGAAACACATATATAGAAGGGGATGGAGGAGAAACCAAGGTGGAGCAAAGCAAGGTGTCGCCCACCTAGGGACACTTGTCCATGGGCAATGCCACCACTCTAACACGCCCTAAACACATGTCCAAGGTCATTGCCACATGCAAGCATCAAGCACCAAGTGTCCACTAGTGGTGACACAAACAAGGTCAAAGAAGGTCAAAGGGTCCATGGGAGACACACCTCTAAGACATGGCCGACACACCCACTCCATGGCCGACACAACCCTGGGCGACACACCACCAGGGCGACACACCACCAGGGCGACACACATCTTGGGCGACACACCTAGGCCGACACCAGCATGCTCTTGCCCGTCACAAGGTTCAAAGAAGCAAAGGCAAGGCACCACAAGGCCCAACAAGCTCATCCAAGCCCAAAGGAACTCAAGCAACGAGCCCAAACCTTCCTCTCAACACTAGAGGAAGCAAGGAGAGGGAGGAACACCACACAAGGTGACAAACTTGCCCACAAACCCTAGACTTGGGTTAATTGCAAGTAGCACCTCCAGTTCTCGAAAAAGCACCAACAAACCCTAATCACCACATAAGGTGATTAGCAAGCAACAAAGCATCAGGGTTTAAGAAAAGCAAACAGGGTAAACCCTAAATGGAGGTCAGGGTCCTTACAGTTAAGGAACATGAACAACCAATGGTTACATAAAAATGAAAATATGAATAAAGACCCTCAACTCATATTTAGGAATGTGTACCAACCTAGGGTGGTTCATCCCATTAATGGGAAGAGACCTATGGGGGAGGCATAATGTTAAACCTATGGGATCAAGTTGTGGCTCGAAAGCCTAACCTCCTCCTAAGAGCCAGGAAGGTACCCTAGGTTAGGACCTTCCCTAGAAGGGGGAGTTGACCAATCAGCTAAAGGATGGAGGTAAACTGGAATGTCACTTAAGTGTGAAAGGTTAAGTATACAAAATGTGAAAGTACATACATTCTTCAAACCTAAGTATGTAATCGACGAGGGACACAAGGAAAAGTCACTAAGGAAGTAGTTGACAGTATGAGGACCAAGCCTGGAAGAGAAGGTCATTGATAGGACAAGCCTGAAAGGGAAGACCGCCATAAAGACCAAGCCTAAAAAGGAAGGTCACTAATAGGTCAAGCCCAGAAGGGAAGACTTCCATAAAGACCAAGTCAAAAAGGAAAGTCCACTAATAGGTCAAGATCAGAAGGGAACTACCATGAAGACCAAGCCTGAAAGGGAAGGTTACAAAGAGGTCAAGCCACATATAGGGAAGGCTGACTTGGAACCAAGCCCCAGATAGGGAAGGTTGTCCAAGTCCAATAAGGAGATGACTATGAACAAACCCCATATAGGGAGGGTCACAAAGAGGTCAAGGGCCCAGATACGGAAGGCCGACATGGCACCAAGTCCCATATAGGGAAGGTTGCCCAAGTGCACAATATAGACAACTATGACCATTCCCCAAGAGAGGAAGGTCACAAAAAGGTCAAACCCCAAATACAAAAGGTTGACATGGCACTGAGCCCCATAAAGGGAAGGTTGCATGAACCCAATGTAGGGACATAAAGTAAATGATGTGTATCCTAAGAGATGGAGGAAATCCAGGTTAAAGAATTGCATAAGATAATAACATTGTCATAAATTGTTAAAGTTGTGATATCTAAAATAACCCTAGGAAGAGTAGAGCCCTAAGTAAATTGTAGGTTCAAGTAGGGAGGATAAAAGGTACATAAGACTAATGAGGTTAGGAGGTGATCATGCCCTAAGTGCATAAGACCATGGGGTCAAGAGAAGGACATCCATGTTTTCCCGAGGCCCATGGGTCGAGAGATTGGACACCTTCATGAGTTCATGAGGCCCAATGGATAAATGTGAGAGGCACTCCAATAAGTGCATAAGGCCCACAAGGCCAATAGGAGATCATTCCAAAGGTACATGTACCCCTAGAGACCTTAAGGAAATGACTAAGGAAAATGAGGCATGAGATTTAAATATAAGGAATACAAGGAGTCACAATGTTTGAGTACAATTATAAATGGAGTTTTGCTCAAATTTAAGTGTAAGAAAGGCACCATCCTTTGAGTTCATGAAATAAAAAAATATATATTGTGGAATAAAAAAGTATTCATGGTTTGGAGTCATTGTTCAAGTGATTCAAGCTAAAAGATCAAAATTAGAAAATAATGTGTCAGCACACCATCTCTTCTCTTGGAATGGGATGAACTTTATTTTTGAGATGCAAACAAATGCTTACTTCATCTTATTATGAGTGAGAGATATTGGGTGGATGCATGTTATGCTTAAAATTCAAATATGAGAAATGGCATAATATAGGTTTGAGGTGTTACCTGACCGACCTAAATTGCACGTCTAAAAGGAGTGGTTTCAGAGTAGTTAGATATTTAAAGAGATAACCCGACTCTCAGGCCCCTGCAATGATAGACAATGTCTGATGTAGCGATCGGGGTCAAACACAGGGACAAGGTCGGCCGTGTTAAGCGAATAGAATCAAACACTCATATACTCCAGCCGAAGAGGGTATATAAAACGTGTTCCCTAAGGAACAAAGGTACACAGACTAAAGCAGGTTAAGTAAAACAAGAACAAGAAGAACAAAAGAAAACAAAAGAAATAAGATGGAACAAGTATATGCGAGGAAACCTGAGTTGGGGTTCACCTACTAAAGCATCTCACCAACATTAAAACATCATCTCTCTCTCTCTCTCTCACTCTTACCAAGATTACAAGCAACCACCAAAAGTGTCTATTCCACTCTTTCTCAATATGAGGATAGATCTAAGTCTAAGGGTAGTCTCTCTCTCTCAAGATGATCGCACATAAATTTTGCAAGAGAACATATGGTTTTGAAGCCTTAACATTACAACACTCTAGTGCATTCATACTACTCCATGACACATGAAAAAAGTGATATTACTCTCTCAAGATATCAACAATCAAACATCACAAGATGGTATCTAAGCATACAAGTGAAGCATTAAAATAGGTTCATGGAGATAATCTTGATAAGAATATGCATATTCAACAAAAAGAGACAATATACATGTTGGGAGAGACTTAGTGGCTACTCCCAACCCAAGTTAAGGTGTTTATCTGCTCATGCTTGCAGACAACATAACAACTTTATAGAAAGATAAATGCATGGAATCCCATGAAGAGAGGAGGGAAGTATAGGGAGATGGAATGATAGATCTAGAGAGAAGAGATGAGATACGACACAATACTTCTTCAGATCTGGATCTAACATGTGAATGGCATGGGTGGTCTTTTTCTCTCACAGAAGGAGTCTTCAGTCTTCTCTCTCCTCAGCTTCTACCTTTGGAGATCCCAGACTAGTGGATGGGATGGCCTGGGATGAATCTAGAACGCAACAACACTTTGTGGTCCTCGGGATCCGATCTATGATCTGATGATTTGACAAGACAGGAGGGTGTTCTATTTATAGGCACATTCCACCAACTCAGGACTAGATCGCTGTCACAGTCTTGGTTGGGTGAGTGGTGAGACCACAGTCGCAGTCTGCTCTGTATTCATCTTTCATCACGGTTGAGCTTGGTTGCGGCCCGGTGATGATCACGATCGAGGTCTACTTGTGCATTGCATCCGGGAGGTCGAGGTCGAGGCCTTCCAACTCAGTCACAATTCGTAAGAACTCATCAGTGACTGTGGTCTCCGAACTGGTCGCGGTCTGTGTTGATCATGGTCCATGTTTACACTGTGGCCCCTGGTCTGATTGGGGACCCTGGTTCCGATCGTGACCATTCTCGAAGTCAAGGTTGAGCCATGACCATAGTCTGTAAGCTCGTCGTGATCTGTCTTTGATGCCCGATGATCTTGATATCTAGAGAGCTCTGAAACAACAATCACAATTGATATATAACTGGACCGCGGTCGTGGTCCTGGTCTGCGACTTGGGTTGTGAATGTACCTGAGACCATGTAAGTGAGGTTTTAGTCAAAATGGTAGAAAAATTATGTGAAAATCTAACAAAAGATATACTAAAGGTGGTGTAAAGTTTATACAAAAAGTACGTAAAATAGAGTGTTATCAACTCCCCCAAACTTAGAATCAAGTTTGTCCTCAGTCTAAGTGTAGGTTCAAGAACTCAGAGAGAGAAAAAGAAATCTTAGTTGACAAAATTATAACATGAATGAAATGTCTCATTCTTGCATCAAGACTGTTGTAGCATGTTTTCTAACCCTTAGGTCTCATTCCTGCCCCTCAACTGGAGTTGCATAACTTCATTTTCCTGCCATTACCTTCAATTGTAATAGGCTCCTCCTTCTCAATTTATCACCCCTTCCCTTAAATAATGACCGTATTAGTGCAAGATCTTTTTCAAGGGGTAGCTTTCACACCAATTCTTTATTTTTTAGTTTGCCCTATGCTAATGTGTTCAGGTAGGCTTAAGGCTTTAGGTGTTTTCCTCTTCCTTCTAAACTCCTCACCCACAACTGTCATAAGAACAATGTTGCCCTTTTTGGGCTTCTAACTTTAAGTCAGGTGGTTTTGTGAGTTTTCATTCAGGATTGCAAGTGTGTAAACTTAGCTTCAAGATTCCAACTACGGGGACGACATATCAGCATTCATGAATGTGGCAATGTACCGGCCGTGCAAAAACTTTTGGCATTTTTTGGGCACAACTCTCATATTTTTTTCTTTATTTCTTTTTGGCTTTTTACCTCTCCTTTTAGGCTTGGGTGTGAGGGATTTTTACTTGGTCTTCTGGGCGGCCAAGCCTTTTTTAGATATTCTTTGAAGAGGGAAGTTGTTTCCCTTTCTATAGAGATAAGGATTTTCTAGTCAAAAATGTCAGGTGAGGGTGGTTGGTCAGGAGTATGACTAGGTGAAGTTCTCTAGTCTCCGAGGGTTTCATGAGTTAAGGTTGTCACATGTACAACGTCTTATTGCAAGAATGAGATAGAGAAATATTGCTATGACTGTTGTTTTACTTGTATATACATGTATATGTTGCTCATATATTTCTCTCTAAGAGGGCAGAAACACTACAATCAGAAAATTTAGCAAGAGAGGAGGCGAGCTTCTAAATTTAAAAGGTAGTTTTAGCAAAATTTCAAAATTTCAAAATTTTTAGAGGTAAACAGATGGTAAATGTACCTCTGCAGCCCGTTTATGACTCCTCCCCCAAACTTATCCCACACCACGTCTCGGGGCGTCAAAATTTGAGTGAGATGTATAAACGGGCTTTCTTTATTTGTTTTTGTTGTTTCTAGTAGAGGCCCACTCAGAATCGAGGAGCATGCTTTCATATATTCCTCTTAGTGTGTGGTATTGTTCATATTGCTTGTTTTCCACCTTGAAGGCAATAGTGGCTATGGCCACCATCCAGGATAGATAGAAGAAACCACAATCATTTGATAGGGGCACCTGCTGGGGGCTCCTGTGGAAGAACTGTGTCTTCTTGAAGTCCTTGCCTGTGGTATGGTCGTACCTTTTGCAATGACTTTTGATCATGTCGGTGATAGCCTCGACGCATGTGTTTTCCTTTTCTTCTATGGGCATCTTTGTTGTTGTCGCATTAGTCTGCTTATTAAGTACGAAGGCTGCGTCAGAGCTATTATAGAAGACTGCAGTCCTTTTGAGGATGTTGACATGTAGCAAAGTCCAATGATTGTTGTGAAGAATAGGTAGGAAGATGTGGTCTGCTGGGGACGTCGCCAGGATTTGTTGTAGCCGCTCCTTCTCTCCTGACTTTTTGTACTTTAGGATGTCATCTACCAATAAGAAGTACACCATGTGGGCATTTGGCATGGTATCTCCTAGTATCACCTGGTAAGCTGACATCGTACTTATATAAAGGTATCCTCCTATTTTCAGCGTTTCTCAGAGGTAAACTTTTAGCACGCAAATACCATCTTTCTCAAAGATGACATCTCCCGGGGAATCATCTCCTTTCAAAGAACTCATAATTATAGTCAGTTCTTCCAATGACAGATGGAGGCAGATCCATCTGTCAAAATTCTTGAAAGAAGGTGTAATTTCTCCTACCGGTCCATCTAGTCTTCCATCGCACATGTCTTCTTCTTCAACCTCTCCTTCCTCAGGCTGTTCCCTTGGAAGCTATTTTTTAGGGACTAGTGCTACTGGAAGTTGCTTTGTTTTGTCATCTAATGTCTATTTTGAAGCTTCTCCAGAGCCTTCATGCCATCCTTCTTTCTAAGACGCAGCCCTAGTTGGCTCAATTGGATCAACCCAAATGGTCTTTAGTTGCTCCCTCCAGGTGACCTTTTCAGGTAGGGGAATATCCATGTGAAGCCTCCAGGGTACAACTTCTACATGCATCGCCGGGTCATTGAAGAACCAACGATCATAGATGACCTACATAACGTACATACCCCACAGTCCATGCAGGTTTTCATTGTCTAAATCCTCTAGGGGGATGCCCTTGTTGAAGGCATGCATCATTCATAGTACTATGAAGGCACAATTCCCCGAACTAGCCTTTTCTTGGGGGACTTTCTTATTAATTGAGAAGAGCCTCCAGGACCCTTGAAACTTGTTGTTTGCATCCTTGATTGCTCGTTGTAGGCACAACGGTATCTTTAAGGCGTCTCTGGCATCCTTCCTCTTGTAGACCAGTGAGGTGTTGTCCAGTTCAACTGTAAAGTAATTGAGCACCATCATTTTCCGCTGGTACATATCAATGGATATCAATGCCCAATGCTTTACATTCCTTATGGGAAGTAAAATGACCATCATCAAATCAACAACCAAATCATTATTAATTAAGCAGAATAATCATAAACAATGGATTAAAAAAAATCACTAAAATTTAAAACCATTTTGCACATAGTTCCATCTTCCAGAAAACTTTTACATAAAGAACCGAAGCCCTATATACACATTATACATTCAGTGTTCTATCTCTTCTTGAGGATAGCAAGTACTAGCTGCTTTGCTTTAATACACACAGTAACAAACTAAAATCCTTGAGATAAGCAAACCAAAATCTCAAGTCGTTCATGAAAACCACTAAGACTGTCTCCCAAGGACCTGAGAGTACAGAGACGACACATAGGACTTCTATCTACAAGACATTACAGACAGCGTACTCAACCTGAGATACAATTATGATCCTTGTTGATACACAACTTCTTCTGCAGTATGGTTATGAATCTCTTGTCCGCGTCCTACCTAAAATTGTGGATCCCACGGGGTGAGACTATTTTCCCAGCGAGAGATATAACTCTCTACCAACAATATTATTATCAAAAGAAATAATATAAAACTGGATAGAATTATAAAACATCTATTTACTTGAAAAGATATATAAAGAACATGTATAACATATATCTTATCAAGATGTTATGAAAGTATTAATTCGTCAACCAATGTTTCTAACAAACATTATATTAATTGCTACAAGGAAAAGCATAATTGCATTTTTCAAATACTTTCATATTCACTAAGACACATAAATCACTTAGAATCTCAATCTTATATCACTATCATACTTCGGTATTAAAACCCCTAATTCATCACTAAGTATGTCATCACTTAGCAGTTGATCATTACCTCTAGGTCATCAGACCCAATTATTTGTTCACATAGTCCACATAGTTCATTGAGTCTACATCACATAGCCACACAGTTCTTATTTAGCCATACATGATTATCATATTATGTTTAATAATCATTTCAACATATGTCTTTATCCATGACGTACTAAAGAACACATCCTCCTTGAAGAATTTGGGTTATAACTAACCAATTAGGGTTTCAAGATTTCATTAACAATGACCATGCCCTAACTCATACTCCATTCATCTTAGGAGTATTAGTGTATGCTAATTGCATACTTATCTTTCAAGTATTAGTTTCTCTCTCATCCTCACTAGGATGTAAATGTCTTAGTTCACATCTTTAAGGTCTACAACCTTATCAATATTAAATGATTTAAGCTCATTGTTTCTCAATATTATATAGATCATATTTATCACTTAGTTAATCTTAATAATTGAGGACATGCCTACCATGTCAAGTAGCATGATTGATAATGTCATTCTATTGTATTTGAAGATACATATATCAACTTGTCAAGTATTCAATTTGATCATGTGGTATAACCACATCCTTATATCGGGTATAGGTCATATCCCCTATCACCATATCGTGTACTTACATAGGTTACCATATCGTGCAATCACATAGGCTACCATATCGTGCACCATCTTGGGGCACCATATCGGCCATCCATATTGGGCACCATATCAGCCATCCATATTGGGCACCATATTGGCTATCCATATTGCGCACCATATCGGCCATCCATATTCATTCTAGGGTTTTACTCATAACAAGTACAAGGTATTGTTTCACCTTTGTACAAGTATAAGTAATGGATAAGGATACTTCATATCGTCCATAAGACCTACTATGACTTTCCTACATATCGGGCAAGTCTCCATATTGAGTTCCATTTTGGTTATCCCAAGTCTTCAACCCATGTCGGGTTGCAAGACCCTCAACCCATATCGGGTTGTTCAAGAGTAATCAACTCATATTGGGTATCTAATGATGATGTCATCATCATCAACCTCAAGATCATTTAATCTTATTCAAAACTATGGATAACAATCCTAATTACATTCTGGAACCCATTATTACATCAATTGATCATAGGAAACCCTAATTTGCAAATAATCAATATTTTGAATAACATTGAAGAAAGGATAAATAATATTGAAGGGCTTAAGTTATATAATCCACCTATTATGAGTTTCCAAGCTTCAAGCCTCACTTCCTCACGTTCCAAGGTTGAGGATGGACCTTCTCCAAGCTCCAAGACTTGGGCTCCAAGCCCTTACATGATATCCTTCATCATCTTGGGCGATATCACCTTAATTGGTTGCTTCAACCTTCCTTGGCCGATATCTCTCCTCTTTGGCCGATACCAGTCAACCCTCTTCACCATGGGTGACACAAGAAGTGGTGTTGAATGATACAAGAGAAAATGACACTTGCTAGATCCGAAACACTTGCCAACAAATGAAGGTCAAGGTAGTTATACTTGAGGTTTATTGAAAAGAGAGTCATAAGTGTCACTTACTTAAGGTACTTCATGCCACCTAGCCATGCAAGGTCGACACATGATCTTGCATGCATGTCACTATTATTTTTCTATGCAAAAATGATAAAGAAAAGATAAGGGGGAGGCCCTTGAGTTGCCTCCTAGGGCAAGCTCTCTTCCACTAACTTATTATTTTTTTTCAACTCCATCCTTTCCAAGGCAAGTTGCAAATCGATGCCTTATCTTTTTCCTTGAAGTACCTTTCCTGTTATGGGTCAAACCAAGGCTCCATAAACTGATAGGATGCTCTCCTTATGGATCTATGGCCGATAGGGGCTCCTTTCCTTAGTCCACAATCGATATGGCTCATGTGTATAATTTCAACTTAAGCATTTTCTTATTTTCTATATTATTAAGAGTACCACTTCAAGATGCTTCAATCATGTTGTCTCCTTCTTTCTCTTTCCTGTAGATAACACTAGGTAAGAGTAAAAACAATCTAGAGGTGATAAATTACATATTAACCCTACATTTTGTACATGTTGTAAATTGTACTATAATTGATGCACCAACCATTTAGCATTATTTACACAAGTTCTCACTTAGGGTTTAGGCTTTGCACAAGCCACCACTTAGCATCATATTCTCTTTCATGACATACAAAACACTTAGAATATATTCAACTTGTAACAATTGCAACATAACCTTTATCTTGGGTAAATTGTACTTTTCACTTAGGTTATTATATAATGCACACATAGTTTGCATGTAAGCTCAATTTTGAGAATAAACTTCACAAAGGCCTTAATTACTTTTCTCAAAAGATAAGAACAAGTTGTAAGCATCTTACTTAAGCAAAACCTCTAGGGTTAGGCCATAACCCAGGTCAGGGGTGTTACAGGCATCACCATGTATCCTGTTTCCTTCCACCAGACTGTTGCCTTCAGTTCAACTACATCGACTACCTTGTAGTCTTCATTGTAGAGGAGGCTAGCTAGAGGTATTGTCCCGTTGAAGACTGGCTGTGACTTGTCTGGGTTCAGGAATTCTTCTAGGAGGGCTGAGCAGAGTACCTTGAATAGCTTTTTATGTACTCGCGCCTTCTTCATGAATATCCCCCACAAGTGGTCTCTAGACAGACGTCTACCCTTATTGTTATATAGTACGTATGATTTGGGTAGATCATTGCTGAAGACATCTGCCAAGATGTGGACGTATCTGCATGTGATATGTGATACCATAATAATTTCCATTTCTTTCATCTTGCAAGGTAGAGGGGGAGTTGCTCCAAGTGTTTTTGCTTTAGCTGGTGCACTTCGCTCCCTGGCAGACTCATTTACAAAGAAGGTTGCCCATCCTCATTGTTAGATGTTGCTTCCTGTGCCAAAGGTACCGAAGTTTCATCTATTATTGGCATGGTCTTGGCCACTTGTTCAACCACCTTGTGCGACGGTTGTGTAGTGGCTCCAAGTTCAACTACTTATGAGGAAGCTTCAGTAGCTATGTTGTCTTTGACATGGCTCTCCTCAGAAGTTTTCCCTAACTTGGCGTTCACCATCATTGCCAGGGTTGCCTCCATCTTCCCATCATAGAGATAGTTGCTATGATTGTGATGTGTTTGGGATAGGATGAACTCACTTCTCTCCTTGAGTCTGGCTCCCATCTCAGTTAACATTATGTCGAGCTCTACCGCTCCTGCTGCGCTGAGTTTGGTGACCTTTTCTTCACAATGTGCAGTAGCAATCTGTTCTTCTAGTGTCATTACATGCATAGGGAGTGTGAATTTATGCTCTGCTAGTTTCCCACCATCTTCAGTAGCTTTGTCTTGCCCTTCTTTGGGATTGCAATTATGGTCAATCTCCCTTGATAATGTTGCATTTTTCTTCGTGTGTTTGTCATTGGGGGAGATCTATCACTGCAGTGGCTCATTTCTCCTTGGCTCAACTTCTAGTGCCATTTTTGTGTTGGCACTTCCTTATTTTAGCGTTCTTGTTCCTCCCACGTTGTCGTCATCATTGTCGTCATGGCTGAAGGGGCTGGCTGAGTAGTGCGTCGGGGCTTGCTGAGCGTTTGGTCTTCTTTTTCTTCTGTCAGTTCTCGAGTTCTTTGTGTTCCTTCTTGAGCTTCCGATGGTCTTCTTCTAAGCGTTGGTGCTCTTCTTGGAGGTTAGCCATTGCTACGTCATATCCTCAACGTATGTGCTCATTGTCGGCTTAGATGGCATGCCTCTCTTTCTGCAGGTCTTCCATGTACCTACGTTCTTGGATGAAGTCAGGGAGTGATCTTGTCATTTCGTCAAGGACATGTACCTACGTTGTTAACGTAGACAAAGAAGAAGAGATGGTTTTATTTATTGTGTTAGTTTGATACATGTGTTCCCACATTACGTCAAACTTTGTACCTAATACACCTCTGAAGGAAGGTGCATGCTATTGCTGCTGGTGCAGCTGATGCTCCATGTGCTTCGTTGACGAGCTTAGCATCGTAGTCGTAGGTTGTGGAGGCGATGGTGGTGGACCTTGTTCTTTCTACTTTGGCTTGTCTTGTGGGTCCACCTCTGCTACACTGATTTCCGTATCTGGTACGGCCTGAGAGCCTTGTCCTTCTGGCTCTGCCTCCGATTCTTTGTCGGGTTGTGGGTCCGCTGCTGCACCCACCTCTTTCTCTACCTCTGGATCCACAGTAGCCGCTTCTTTGTGTGGCTCAAGAGGTGTGGGTTCTGGAATTGTCACTGGTTCTTCTGGAGGTGGAACCGTTGGTAGCCGGGAAGGTTGTTTTGCAGTTGTTGGCCTTTCAGTTGGTGGTGTTGTTGTATCTGCTATTTTTTTTTCTACACCGCCAACTTCTTCCGTGACTCTATGCTTTTCTTATCTTTGAATACATCTTGGGCACTACTTTCTCCAACTATAACTACTGGGTCAGTACTCGTGCCAGCCTGTATTGCCCCTGAGCACATCATCTTGATGTCATTGTGGGTTGTCCGTAGCTTGTGGGCATCATAGAATGCCATTTTAGGAAGGGGAAGGAGTCTTTTTATCCCACTTTTCCTAAAGTACATCTTCTCCCCCTTCTGTGTCAGAATACGTGTACTGATAAGGGACTTGATGTCTATTCTTTGTTGTCCCTCCATTTCTTTATACTTCATGACCTCTCCTTCATCCATTAGATACCTGAAAATTTTTGTTATCTGGCCATCCATGCAGTATGCAGAGTTCCTCTTTGCGTCCCCGCCTACTGCTGTTGATAAACACTTGATTAGTATCCTCCCGATATTAACCGGCTTTCTGTTGATCATTGACCAGATGAGGAACATATCTCCTTTTTTAACTGTTCCTATTTCTGGCCTCGCATAAATCGTGTAGGAAATGATTTTCTACATTGTGTGAATAAAGCATGAGGTGATCAACGAGGCCTTGGAGTTCTTTGAGCTGTGCTCCTCCCCAGTCAACTCTTTCCACATCTGGTTTCTTTCATAGGCGACTGCTTCTTTTTCACTCGGGCGGCGGAGCAGGCTTTGTCTTGTTCCTCTATCTCAGTAAATATTTTGTTCAACATTGCCTCCATGATTATGTGAGACTCACCTCCTAGCCTTACTTGCAGCTGATAATCTCCACCTCCAGCCTTTCGTGTTTCACTACTAGTAGTGACCTTCTTTAGTGAAGTCAGGAACTTTGCGGTCAACTTCTTGTAGGTTTTCACCTCTGGTGTGCATAAGGTGCAAAAGTTTGCACCTTCTAGGATTTCACTGTCCTATCGTAGATTCTCATCTTTTTGAAATCTTCTACGTCCAGGTAATGAGTAGGGCATAATTCCTTATTTTGGTACATCTAGTTGTAGGTAGACTGGTGTACGATGTTCCGTGGAATGAACTTGGGTTCTCTGGATTGTGCCGATGTCTCCCCTATGACTTCCTTGACTTTACTTGTCTTTTATTCCCTTGGCTTCTCAACACCAAATGGTTTTATCTTTTTACTGCTCTGGGACTTTGGTGCATCCTTTCTATTTTTCCCTTGTAATCAGCTCTCTGACTCCCTAGGTTGATACTCGGAGGTCTCTGTCTACTCAGTTTGTTCTGTTTCATGGTTGGAGTCCTCTGTTGTCTTGTTTCCCAGTATCCTTTGATACTGTTCTAGCCTCAGCTGCACCTCAACTCGTTTGGCCTCTGGGAGGGAAGTATTCCCCGTGAGTGCTACTGTTAAATCCTCCACTATCTTTTCCACCTCCTTTAGGGACGTTGCCTTCTGGAAGATGGGGTCACTATTCTCTAAAGAAGACATTCTGCAAGGTTTCAATAATGGATTAGTATATAATTGAGTTAACAAAGACATTCTTATTGCATTTATCTAGGGTAAGTATTCAACAAGGTTAAGTTTTAATTATTGAGTTCATGAATATATATAGGGGCTGCGACCCGCGGTCATGTTAAAAATAAAGAGGACATCGTGGTTGTGGTCTCTGAAGGAGTTTCACAGTCGTGGTTTACTGAGAAGCAACCGCAGTTGCGATTATGATCGCGGTCGCAGTCTTCTTCCTTAGTTTGGCCAGGTCACGGTTCAGGGGACTGTGACCTCAAGTAGTTGTCTTATACGCCTTGACCCGTGGTGGAACTTGTGGTTGGATTGAACACCGTGACCAGGTTGGGGTTGATGAGCACACCGCAGTCGCAGTTGTAGAAGTGATGACTGTGAGCCGCAATCCTCCTTCATCTGACAGTTTTGATTCCTTTCTGTGTCCGTTTATCTACTCTTCGCTTGCCGG
This sequence comes from Alisma plantago-aquatica, assembly GCA_963693085.1. Lineage (NCBI taxonomy): Eukaryota > Viridiplantae > Streptophyta > Magnoliopsida > Alismatales > Alismataceae > Alisma > Alisma plantago-aquatica. The sequence goes on along the minus strand of OY856412.1, from coordinate 1,314,035,740 downwards.
CGGGCAGTTGTATCATTATTGATTTTTTAGGGTTTTTTCTATTGTTTGCAAATGTCACCATTAGGGCAGTTAGGGTATCAGGAAGGCCGCAAACAACTATCGGCAGCACGATTGACAAACGTCGACAGGGGAATTTGGAAAATTGGTTCAATCGAGGGACTGAATCGGCGATGACATGGCGATGGATGAAATCAAAGAATTAGAGATTTAGAAGCACAAATATGGGGGTTTTCCTATTGCCTTTTTGATGGTTGTGACAGTAGAATTGAACACATTGGGCACGACAATTGGCTTTGCTACGATGACAGGACATCGGCTGCGGTGGAGCAGAGAATCAAGGTTTATCTTAGACTCGGTGGGCGCGGCAATTGGCTTCGCGGTGGCGGAAGGACGTCGGCCGTGGGAAGAGTCTGAGGGATGAGGATTTAAGGATATATATACTAACGTGACCGCGACCTGTCGATTGGAGGGAATGACCATGATCGTGGTGTTCTTGAAGCACAACTGCGGTCGTGGTCTATTTCCTTTTAAGAGTAACTGTGAGTCGCACTCTACACTTCTGGTCATAGTCACTGTGGGTCACGGTCTTACGCGATGCAAGGCTACACTGCGACCGCGGTCCAGACCGTGATCAGATCAAAACAAAGGTCGTTTCCTTAGATAAACCATGAATTACTCAAAAGAAGATGGATATGTATATCATTTAAAGGAGTAGAAAACTAATCAAAACAAAAAGGGAAGAGAAAACAAAGCTTAAGAAAAAGGTAAAAACTTAGGTTGCCTCCCAAGAAGCGCTCGCTTTAAAGTCTCTTAGCTATAATTCATAATTCTTCACTCCTTGGGTCTTGCAGTTGGATGTGGCAACTCTTCATTCCTTTTCTTATTTGGCTGATCTGGTTCCTCCAACTTGATCTCAGATCTTCGCACAAAGGCGTCATCTTCGTAAAATCTTTTTACCCTATGACCATTGACCTTGAAAATTCTAGTTTTCTCTCCTTGAATCTCCATCATTCCTGATGGGTAGATCTTCACCACAGAGAAGGGGCCTAACCATCTTGTTCTAAGCTTTCTAGGGAAGAGCCTAATGCTTGAATTAAAGAGAAGTACTTTGTCTCCTTCACGAACATTGTTGTTCTTTAGGTGGGCATCAGGCCACACCTTAGTCCTTTGTTTGTAGATTCTCGCGTTCTCATAGGCATGCAATCTTAGCTCGTCGAGCTCCTTTAGCTGCATGAATCTTTTCTGTCCTGCCTTCTCCAAGTCCATATTTGGAAACTTGATCGCCTAAAGCGCTTTATGTTCGAGCTCCTAAGGTAGATGATAGGACTTGCCATAGATTAATGTATACGACGTTCTGCCTATTGGTTTCTTATAAGCTATCCTATAGGCCCAAAAAGCATCATCAAGCTTCATGGACCAGTCCTTTCGAGTGCGGTTGACCGTTTTCTCCAGAATCTGTTTAATCTTCTGGTTCAATACCTCTACTCATCCTAAGGTTTGAGGGTGATAGGGTGTAGAAACTTTATGCTTTACCCCATACTTATTTAATAGCACCTCAAATTGCTTTTGTCCAAAATGTGATCCCTCGTCTCTTATGACAGTGCGAGGCAATCTGAAGCATGGAAAAATGATTTTCTTGAATAGCTTGATCACAGATTTAGAATTGCAAGTTTGGATTACGACTACCTCTACCCACTTGGACACGTAGTCAACGACCACTAAAATGTAATGATATCCTTATAATGACAGGAAAGGACCACTACTAAAATAATGGTCTATAGAAACGGTTTTTTTAAGCCTGTAGCGTCACTTTTTAACTGACGCCTAAGTGGCTGTCGCTATAGAATTTGCTCTATAGGGTCAGTTTTTTTGACCAAAGAAAATCGATCTTATAGAGTAAAAACCGACCCAAGAGGCTGTAAAAAACCTTACCCAAGTGAGAAAGAAGAGGATGTAATTTCGGGTATTCCTAAAAAACCGACCCTAAAAATGTCTTGTAAGGTTGGTTATTGTTAGAAAATCGACCCTATAAAGAAACATAGGTTTTCTCGGTCAAGAAATACGTCAACCAAGAAGGATTTTAGTCGAGAAAATTGTCGACCGAGAATGTATTGTATTAAGCTTCTTAGAGGTCTTCTAAGGCCAGTTATTTCTAAAAAACCGACCTAATAGAGTATAAAAAATGAGCTTTCTGATCCCATTTCCTATAAGGTTGGTTATTCCTAAAAAACCGACCCTAGAAGTTAAAAAACTAACCCTATAAAGCAACAGAGTTCCTGCAAGGTCATTCTTGCTCGGTCAAAAAATACGTCGACCGAGAATGTAACACCCCTGACCTGGGTTATACCTTAACCCTAGGTGTTTTGATTAAGAAAGATGATTAAATGCTTAATCTCATCTTGTGAAAGGTAATTATGGTTCAAGAGGAACTTATATTACAATTCTTATCCTTTTTGAACATTGTTGAAATCAATGTTTTGCCTGTTTTGGACTAAAGTGCAAATTACCCAAGTTGAGGGGTTTAAGTGCAAATTAGGCATGATAATATGTTCCTCATGTGTTGAAGCATCATGAGAGTAAAGATTATGCTGAGGTATGGCTTATGGAAGCCTAAATACCAAGAAAGAGCTGATAAAGCAATGTATGTGCATGAAAACCTAGTTTTGGTGTAATGTGCAATTTACCCAAAACCCAGGGTGTAATATGTAAATTACCACTTCAATAAGGTCCCTAATGTTTCTTGGCATCAATTAGAGAAAATAAAATGAGAGGGGCGCCTCATTTGAATTAAGTTGGAGGAGAGAGAATCTTGATATTAAAATAATCAAGATTTAATCCTAATTGAAACCCTAATTCTATTTAGTGTAAAAACAAATATAATAATTGAAGGGCCTTCAACAAAAAACGAGATGGTTGAATTTGCTCAAGTGTGAACACATTTGTGACTTTGCTAGGCCACGAAAATATCTCAAGCAAGTGGATAACCCACTCACCATTATTATAAAGAAAAGCAATATCCACTCAAATTGGAATATTATTATAATATGATCTAAGGTGCTTAATTTGCTTTTCTTTAAATTGATGGATAATGAAGAGGAATAAGAGGAAATGAAGATAGCCTCGTCCTTAAGGATTTTGAGGGGAATTTGAGGGGGAAGAGGCGGCCATATTTTTGGAATTTAATGCATTTTAATAATGCATTTTCTCTGTCATCAATTTTCTTATAAAAGTACCTTTACCAAGCCAAAACAAAGGCTATTTCGGATTCTTTTCTTTCCTCTTGCTTGGAAAACGACTAAGGAGCTGTGGAGGAGCAGGAGGACGACCCCAACCTGTTGGTAAGGTCCTTGACCTTCGTTCTCCTTGATTCCATGATGGAAATAAAAAATAAATCATTGATTTCTTCTTATTTGGATCTCCTCTTCAACCCTAGCCAACTTTTTCATCCAAAAGCTTGAGGACGAGCTTAGGGGGAGTTGCTAGAGATTCATCCACCATTAATGGCGTGAGCTTGAAGCTTTGGAGCTCAATTGGAGGTGGGTTTTATAACTCAAACCCTTAATCATTGCTATTGCATCAATCAATTATGCTTTGTTGATTGTTTTCTTCAATTTGATACATACTTGTTTCCTTGCTGCAATTTCCATCAAGAACAGTTGCTGTTCTTGGTTTTTCGAAGGAAGGGGATGATGACATCATCCTATATGCTTATCCAAAGAAAAGTACCAAGCAAAATGGTCTTGATATCTATTCCAAATCGTTTTAAATTGATTGGCTATGCAGTTTCAGAAAACTGTTTTAGGGAAAACGGTTTCAAGACCGTTTGATATGGTTGAACAAGCGTTGACCGTTTGGGAATCTTGTTCCTAATTATGTAGGATAATGACCCTCCATATTTTAGGGGTTAACTCCAAAGGAATCGTGAGTTGAAGGCCAATCAATTAGATAAATCGAATTGAATTAAATGCTGATTTTCAACCTGATCAACTTGACCTGTTTGGGAAAACGGTTTCAAGACCATTTGAGTGTGTTGACCAAGCATTGACCGTTTTGGATTCCTGTTTATAATGATGTTGGTTAATGACCCTCCAAATTTGAGGGATTAACTCCCAAGGAATCGTGAGTTGAAGCCTAATCAATTAGGGAAACCTAATTGAATTAAGTGCTGATTTTCAATCTGATTTAATTGACCTTTTTGAGTAAACGGTCTCAAGACCGTTTGAATGCATTGAACAAGGGTTGAATGTTTGGGATTACTGTTCCTAATGATGTGGTCTAATGACTCACCAAATTTGAGGGATTAACTCCCAAGGAATCGTGATTTGAAGGCTATTCAATTAAGCAAACCCTAATTGTTTATGGAAGCAATAACTCAGTATACTATGTCAAACATAGTTGTTTGTATTTGATCATATGGTTGATGTAACCAAATCAAGTGGAGAGAATGATAGAAATGAATTCATACATGAGTATGATTCATATGGTGATTTAGGGTATGATCCTTAGTAAAGAGATCAAGAAACCCTAATTGAGAAGGTTAATGAACCTTGACCCTGATTTAGGGAAATTCTGAGTGAAACCCTAATCTAGGGTAATAGTGTAACCCTAATTAAGGGTAATATTGTAACCCTAATTAAGGGTAATAGTGTAACCCTAATTAAGGGTAATGACTTGGGTAACTCTAATTTAAGGTAATGAAATACCAAACCCTAATTGGAGGAATAATGAATCTCTAATTTATGGGTAATTGAATGAAACCCTAATTGGGATGATTAGTGAAACCCTAATTGAGGGTGATTCCCTGAGAAACTCTAATTGAAGATGATTCCATGTGAAACCCTAATTGAGGGCGATGTCATATGAAACCTTAAACCTAACACAGAGTAAAGCTATGTAAAACCCTAAATTTGGGCTATAGTGCATGGAATTCTAATCATGGACAATATCATGATAAATCATAACCCTAATGTCTGGGTAATGATATGAGTAAACCTTAATGATGAAATAATGAGTAATACCCTATAATGATGAAATATCTTAAGTTGTTGACTATAGGCAACCTTATAACAAGCAATGCCTTAATTTGAGATGAGTCTATATCATTGAAGATAGTTGGACAATCCTTGTGTGTGATCTATGCACATCATGGTAAAGGTGATAGGTTGGTGGATGAAAGTATTAAGATGTGAAATTCCTTATTATAAGATAAGTTAATAAACTCATGTAAGATAGAAGTGATGAGGGAAGTGATACATTGAGACATGATAGATATCACATTTAGCAATTCAGGGTTGATATACCTTGATGCATCTCAAATCCAATATTTTTAGATAAGATACACAAGGAGAGTGTTATGTAAATTGTCACAATGAAATGTAATGAGTTTAACATACTTGATAAGTAAGCTAAAATGAGTATGATGTAATCATACCATGATAATGATGAGAGATAAACTCATACCTTGTGTTGATGATCATTTAATGATAAATGATAAGAATATTAAATACTTGGAATGTCGATGGATGCTCCTAGATGTATGGAACAATATATTAGGGTTGTATTGATAAAATAAACATGAAACCCTAATTGATGTGAATAGTAAACCCTAACCCTGTGGAGGAAATAGTGGTGTTACTATTATATTACATGAGTTAATATGTTATTGTTGCCTAGTGAGAGGTGACAAGATGTTTAATGGCCTTGTGAGCCATATGGTTAGATGTTACCTGGTAAGAAGTAACAAGATGTTTCATGGGCATGATTGAGCCCTGAATGAGGTGTATTCCTCTTATGTTGATAAGGGTTGATACCCTGTGCTATTGTGAAAAGGATTTATATCCTGTGATAATATGATAATTGGTGTAATCTAATGAATGGCAAGTGAATATTACCATGTGATGAAGAGATGAGAAATTATGTTTCATATGTTTTATATCTTTTCAGGTTTTGATATTTATATGCTTGCTAGAAATGAATTAGGGTTTGTATGTCCACTTGTTTGATGCAGCCTTAATTCACCTAATTGGCATAACTAATTAAGTGCAACTCTAATCATGTAGTGCCCTGTTCCGTAGAACCATCTTCAGTGTCAGAACTTGCTGGATGGTGAAACGAGTATTCCTAAGGGAAACTCGGAGCGCATATTGTTGAATATGCGGGGGTGGCAGGTTGAGGATATATATATATACTTGTCATCCACAATTGCAGGTTACAGAGGATGGCTATGGTCATGCCTCAAATATTTGATGTGATTGAGGACAGCTGCGGTTGTACCTCGGATTAGAGGGTTTTGTATACCCTGTTTTCTAGTGTCGTAACTTGTACCAAGTACGGACTAGTTGTTATCAGTTGACTATATGTCACTGTTGGCAGTTTGACTGGTATGTCACTGCAGTTTACTCGTACTGACCGAGGGGAAGAGATCTTAGGATGCCGGTACTCCTAGATCTTGTACGGAACCGAATAGCCCTTCGCAGGGGTCAGTTGGACTTTGAATGGTACGATTCAAATTCCCCAGGGCATAATAAAAGATGTAATACAGCCGTATAGCATATCTGTTTAGGGTTATACATGACGCTTCACATTGAATGGAAACCCATGTTTGTTCTCTTTACATAAAGATGATGCTTAGTGCAACTAAGAGATAGTAATTATACTTATGTTGTGGATATGCATAAGACTGTAATTGTGTACATACAATGGTCATGCTTATGTTGATATCTTACTGCTACTGTTGATTATAATCATGATGCTAGATATCTCATGTTGATAGTTATGTTTCACATGCTATCCATGCCTCTATAATTAGAAATACCTGACAGAGGCTTAATGCATGTAATTAGGTTTGGTTAAAGTCCAATGCCTGGATGTGTAATCAGGATTGGTATAGTCCAATGCCTGAAACATTTATACCTGATTGATATAGTTTAATGCTTGAATAATACATGATGATTTATATAATCACATGTCTGGCATAAGTGAATACTTGTTTAGCAGATTGGCTAAGGCCAACAAATAGAAACAAGAATGAATCATGGGTGACACATCAGAATAATGAATGACATGAGCAAAGCTTGAGATGTTGAAAATGTATGGTAGATGAATGTTATACATGTTCTTTCTATTTCTTATAAAGAGAATAGATGAATTACTGTTCAATCATAGATATGTGTAATACTTTAAAAGATGAGAATGATCTAAACTGCTTATCCTCTGCTCAGTTTTATATTAATTAAACTACAATAATGATGTTTCTGGCGGAGAGTTATATCTCTCGCTGGGGCAATTTTCAATTGTCTCACCCCCGTGGGAACCAACATTTTTAGGTGGACGAGTGTGAAAGAGACTGATAATATCTTTCGGATGAAGAACATCAGCAGCTACAAGGACAGTAGTGACAACTCAGGTTGAGTGTGCTGTCTATCGTGTTTGGTAGATAGAAGTCCTATGTGTCGTCTCTGTACTCTCAGGTCCTCGGAGTTAGTACTTAGTGCTTTTAATGTATCGTTTTGAGATTTTGGCTTGATGCCTCGAGGTTATTATGTTGTCTGTGTTTAGCTTTTAACAAGGCAGTTGATGTTGTAACCCTTGAAAAGAGATGGTATAAGATATATACTTATGAACCATGATGTAAATGTAATACATTGGTTCTTGTTGAAAGAGTTTTCCTATGATTGGGTCTCTTTGAAAAAGGTTTTAAATTTTTAGTGATTTTCTATAATCCGCTGCTTAGTGAACGCTTCCGCATTAGTTAATTATGTTTTTGTTAGTTGGATGCTACAGAGAAGGATTTCGGTCGAGAAAATTGTCGATTGAGAATGTATTGTCTTAAGCTTCTTAGAGGTCTTCTAAGGTCGATTATTCTAAAAAACTGACCCAATAGAGTACACAAAATGAGCTTTCTGATCCCATTGCCTATAAGGTCGGTTAATTTTAAAAACTGACCTTGGAATTTAAAAAACCGACCCTATAAAGCATCAGAGTTCATGTAAGGTCAGTCTTGCTCGGTCAAAAAATATGTCGACCGAGAAGGATTTCGGTCGAGAAAATTGTTGAATGAGAATGTAATGTCTAAAGATTCTCAGAGGTCTTCTAAGGTCAGTTATTTCTAAAAAACTGACCCAATAGAGTACAAAAAATAAGCTATCTGATCCCATTGCCTATAAGGTCAGTTATTCCTAGAAAATTGACCCTAGAGATATCTAAGGTCAGTTATTTGAAGAAAATTGACCCAACAGGGAAGCGAGTACCTGATAAGTTTGCGTTGAATCTACTAGGTCAGTTATTTTTAAAATATCGACACAGTAGGTCTCTAAGTTCGTTTTTTAAATAACCGACCCTAGAAGTCACATTTTTTTAAAGAAAAATTCTACATAACAGAAATCTTCAGAATAGAAACCTATAGAAAAGAAATCTACTTTACACAATTCAAAACCTGAAGTAGAAATAGACTTGCAAATGCAATGATGCAAGCCAGAAAATGCATTCTAAAGCCATTTTCTAGCTTTTATGTCAAATCATTTTTGAATTGATGAATCAATCTCCAAACCACACACATTCATAACAACAATAATATAAAATATTCAGTTGATACATACTCATACACATAGCACATACTAACATTCATGCAAGTCTAAGATAGATTCATTCAGTTGAGACATAGAACATACTAACATTCATACAGAATACATACTAATAATAATGATAGATTGCAAGTCTAAGAAGATACTAAAATTTATGTCAGATACAAAAGTAAATTTGATAGAGTTTCAAAGCTACATACACAAATGAAGCTATGCATTCACTCCAATTCTATAGTCACTTCATTAAGAAAAGCCTCTGACCACTTTTCTCAAAATTCATTTAACTCATCAATTTTGTAAGGCTGAGTTGTAAAGATCTGCAATAGAAAATGCACATGCTAATATTTTATAAAATGAGTACATCTCACTTGTAAATTAATGATGTTATTCTTTATTACCTCATATATAGTCTGAATGTCATTTGATGCTCCTTTGACAATAGCTTGCATATATTTCATTACATAGTAGCCACAAGCCCAATCATTATTTTGTATATGACACTACAAATAAAGAATTATAATTAATGTTAGTAAACTACTATAAATAGAGTTGAGATAAGACTATAAGGGTTGACATATAAGAGTTGACATATACATTACTATAAGAGTTGTACATATATAAGAGTAAGCCGTCAAAGTAGTTACCTTGATATTTTTCAAAGTCAATGTCTTTAATTTGGTGGGTATTATTCCTCCACCTTCACGAAAAGCCTTTATACACCTATCAATTAATTGATTATGATAGTTGTCAAAATAGAATTCAAAGTAGAAATATCATGTTGAAGCATAACAATTGATGTGGTAGAAACTAAATTTATGCTTACTCCATAGTTGGCAATTTCAGTTTGTGACTCCTTGTTGTTATTCCCATTGGGTCAAGATAATAGAAAGTCATTGATTCAGCCCTATTTTAGGCTTCATCTTGTGTCATTGTGTACTTTAATCACATCTATACCTACTAGATTACATGTTATTTCCCTCAATATGCATAATTCTATCAAATGCACTTACGGAGAATTTTTGCATGTTTTATAGGTACTTTGTCCACTACTTGATGGCATGGAAAGAAGATGGCCCAATCTAGGGTTTACTGAGGCTTGGAGGAGCCCAAAATGAGGCCAAAACCACTCCCAACCTACCCCAAGTGGTCAAAGAATGTTTTGAAGAAATACCCTCCATGGATGATCAAATTCAAAGCTCAAGTGCATGGGAGGGACACCAAAACGGTCGTGGTACTCCACCCCAGCCATGGTGGACATTCCCCAATCACAAAAAATCACTGTAACTTCAAAAATTTGATGAATATGGCCAAACCGGTAATGGTGAGTGTTATGCCCGTGGTAAAAGGTCCCCACCAAGGCCGTGGTGACCCCCCACGGCCGTGGCCATCCATGTACATCTCCCTGTGATCTCCACCATTTTAATTGACAAAACCATTGTATACCACCATAGCCGTGCTCACCCCTACTCACCACGGCCGTGGTGATCCACCACGACCATGCTACTCACAAAACCTACCCATTTTTTTGCACTACTTTACCCATATTTCCCCTACTTAACCTAGTGCTTCCCTCACACCTATATATACCTAGGAGGCGGCTGGGGCACAATGTTGGCCACCCTTATATACCTTCCACCACCTTCTAGCTCCCCATTTTCTCCCCTTAGCCATTCCACTCCATTTCCACCTCCATTCCACTCCATTTCACCATTTCCACCACCAAAACACTAGTTTATACTAGTTCCTACCCATAATCCCCTTCATTCCATACCCTTACACCTTGGAGGAGAGAGGAGGACGTCTTGTAGTAGTTGGAGAGGAGGATTTCTTCATCTACACCGAGCTGCATGGCTTCTTGTACCTCTTTCTCATTTCTTTTCGTATTTTCCATTTGTATGAGTATCTATGCCCCCTTGGGTGGGCTGTTTGGGAGAAATTATGTTACTTTGATACCATGTTGGGGGAAAATGGCATGTAAACTTTTTTATTCCATTTTTTAATGATTACATTCTATTTGCATCTCATTCTCCATGAATTTCTTGTTGGTTTGTGTGTGAAATCACCTAGGAATTTAGGCAAATTGCTTATATGTGTGAATTTTGGGATTTTCCCCTAGGTCCAATTCTTGGATCCCTAGGTTGCCTCCCATCTTCCTACATCCTAATCAATCTCCCTAAACCTAAGTGAGAGATCTAAGTTGCTATATTAGATAATTCTAGTGCAATTAACATGGAGCCTTCTCAAGGCTAGAATGTGGGGGAATTGGGGTCCAAAACCCTAATTTCACCTCCCCATTACTACCCTCGACCCCTAATTGCCCTAGTAATGCCTAATCTAGAAACCTATACTTGATGAGACTCTAATTGAATTGAAGCTAATCCCTAACCAACTGAGCCTCGTAAGGGTAGTAGGAGGTGTTAGGGACTAGTTCCCCTATACACACCTAACATATCCTTGGCCAGTTAGTAGCTTAGGTTAATTCATTAGACTCTCTTGTTGTTTGGTTTTGATAATCTAAATGGAATCAAATGTTCATATGTCACCCACCAACTTAAGTGATAATTTCATACCCCTAAACATCCCATACATCTAGTTATTGCTTAAAACCCTAGTTTTGTGCTTGCTTAGCTTAATTAGTTCTTTTCTTGCTTAGTTAGCTTCTTGCCTTTCTCTTGCCTTGTTCATGCTAGTTTAGCTCTCTAATTGCACTTTTGCTTCTCTCTTGCTTGTATTAGAGAAATTGGCCTTTTCATACCTAGCTTAATCCTTTCTTTCCTGTTTAGCCTTACTCTAGCCTAGGGTTAACTTAGATTTCATTCTTGCCTTTAATTTCTTATTTTCCAACAATAGTTTAACAACAAAAACAACCTTCAAACCCTTAACCCTAGTCTCTGCAGTAGGAACCCAGTGAAACTAAACCTAGCTCTAGTGCCCCCTCTTCTCCCTATGGATTGACCGTATACTTGCCTCTTACCTATACTACGACACGACCTTGTGCGCTTGCAGGTGTAGTGTTTTAGTAGACGTGGGTAGCCAATTTAGGTTTTATGAATTTTGAAAGTGAATCCACCATGTGCTTCCGTCCACAGGGTTGCATCTATTCAAAACTACAATTGAGTAGTGTGTAACACCATTGGCGAGAGCGCACCAAGCTTTCTGGCACCGTTGCTGGGGATTAGAGGCGCTCGACCTAGCTAGTTAGTTTTTCTTTGACTTTTCCTACTGCCCTCATCCTTGCTATTCTTTATTCATCATTCTTTGCATTCTTTGTGTATATTGGTTTACTAACTTGTTCTCTTTTGTTTGGTTGTGCTTTGTGCATGTGACAAGCCATTCGAGGAAGACAAGATGGAAGGCCAAGATGCACGAACCCATCCATTTCCTTCACTGCCCTACCTCTAAGGCTATCCTAAGCCTTACACACCCCCACCACCTCCATCACCACAACCTTCCCACCATTTCACATTCCAAACTCAATTCTAAAGGCCATTAACAACAATGCCACCACCACAACTATCACATGCCCCCTACTTCCTATGAGCAAATGGATATGGTTTCAATGATGGGGTGTGACACGATTGTTGAGAAGCTTATCAAGGGAGGGAATCAAGTTGACAAAGATCTTAGTGAAGAACCCTTGCCAGAAAGTCCTTGTTTGCAAGTGTCCCATATGATTGAAACCCCCCTCTTTGGTGCCTATGAAGACCCATTTCTTAAGAGAGAGAGAAACTATGGCATGAGATTACTGAAGGTCTTAAGGTTTATTAAGATCTATGATGATGATCCCCAAGGAGAGAAAACTATTGAAAAGCACTCAAGAAGCTTGGATGACCCTTGGGAGGAAGATAAATCAAGGAAAGCCTTTGAGAGGATTGCCTATGATGGGGCTGCAAACATTTTGTTTTTGGACAATGGTTGATGGTGAAAGAACAAGAAGCCTGACTGAAGGCACAAAACTTAGCGCATGTGGGAGGCAACCTACCTAGGTTTGGGGAATTTTCACCCAACCTCTCATTTTTGATACTTTTTCTTTATGTTTTACACAAACCTAAAAAAACACAGACACACACACTTATGATTGATAGTTTTTGTTTTAGTTTTGATGAAATGCAGATGAGACAGGTTGAAGAGAGAGAGAAGGAAAGATCAAGGCTTGGTTGTGAAATAAAATGTGGCAATGAATCAAAGTTCTTGCAAGAATTTTAAGATTTTGAGTTGGAGTTGAAAAAGTATAGAAAGAAGGCTCACCACAGTCGTGGTGCATGCCACACAATCGTGGTGATTTAATTGCAAAAGTTTGAGTAAGCTACAGTAACACTACCGATTTTGTACATGAATGGCCATGGCTGTGGTGTCCACCATGGGCATGGCCACATGAGGGAAGCACGACCGTGGCCACTGCCACGATCATGGTGATTTGATTGCAAATGTTGAGGAAAGTTACAAGGATCAAGAAGTTTTGACATGCCATGGACGAGGCGAGAGGAGGACACACGACATGGCATCCTCCACAACTATGGCGAGGGTCGACCACCAGCCACAACAGGGTGACCTGCATTTTCACACTTTGCACCAACCATGATCTTCACCCTACTATCCCTAAGCTCTAGTTTCATGCTGAGGATAGCGTGATTCAAAAGTTTGCGGTGGTAGGGCGGTATGCGCCACCTATCTCATTCTCTCATTTTGATTACATGTCTGACATGATCTCTGTTTGCTTTTGATCTATCTAGTGTGGATTTTCTTTACAGCTTTGCATACCTACATGTCATGGAGTTTACTTTCTTGCAATTTTTGCATAATTTAAAAAAAATGCTCTTTTTGCCATGCATTGCATATCATGTAGATTTTGGATAATTTTTGCATGTTTTAGCTAGGATTTTTCTTGTTTGTTGCTTTAAGTTCAATAATATAGGTTTAGATGTGATTGACGGCAACTTGGCACCGTTTTGGCCAATATTGACCAAATTTGATATTTCTTGCCTAGAAAGTGTGTTTTGACCCAATCTCTACTGTTTTGAGTAAAAATGACGACCATTGAAAAATGCAAGTGACTTACCATTGTTTATTGCTAAATGGTTTCACTTTTTGACTGTTTACATGTGCATCACCTCTCTTGTATTTGTGAATTATTTTGTTGAATTGTGACTTGAGCAAGCTATGAACGCTTAGTGTTCATGAAATCACTTGATTGAAATATCAATTTCAGATTGTTCATTCATGTGGTGTGACATTGTTGGATGAAGTGTTGGATAAATTTTCATATAGGAGGCCTTATGTTAAGAATCACGCCAATGACCCCTCTTTGACCTGACTATTCACTCACCATCTTCTTACCCCTCCGCCCCATGAAAGGATGCCAAAGAGCACATATTAGCTGTGGCCACCTCCAAAAGTTTGGGGTGGCCACATATCCATCTCCCCACTGCACTCTATCCACCATATACCCTACATACTCCAACGGCAAAGAAAAGAAAAGAAAAGAAAAAAAAAAGAGAAAATTGCAAAAAGAAAGATAAAAGAATTCTCCTGTTTAAGAGCATTCAAATAAAGAAAAGATGAGTGCTTTATGTAATAGCACTCCAAAACCTTACCGCAACCCTTTCTTCCATATTTATACCCATTGAGCTAGGAAACATCAAACCTAGCTCATTTTTTCCTTTTCCATAGCCATGTGGGTCATTTGGTGTGATTTGAAATATAAGGTTGAAAGGATGAAGGTGAAACAACACTCATGGTCATCCTTGATTAACACCATCATGAAACGATTTACCCAAAACTACATGAAAGAAATATGGATAGCTTATGTGTTTTATGCACTATATTTGAAGTTCATATGCTTTGTGCACTTTTCATGATTGGTTTGTGAAAGCAGGAGAGAGGAGAGGTGGAATGCATGAACTTAGTCACTATTGATCCTATTCAGCAATAATCATCCTTTACATTGCATTTGTTATTTCTTGATTGTGGAAAAATTGTAGAGAGATTGAGTTGGAGCATACTTGAGGACAAGTATGTTTCAAGTTTGGGGTGGTGATTCAGCCCTATTTTAGGGCTTCATCTTGTGTCATTGTGCATTTTAATCACATATATACCTGCTAGATTACATGTTATTTCCCTCAATATGCATATTTCTATCAAATGCACTTATGGAGGCTTTTTTCATGTTTTATAAGTACTTTGTCCACTACTTGATGGCATGAAAAGAATATGTCCCAATATAGGGTTTCCTCATGCTTGGAGGAGCCCAAAATGAGGCCAAAACCACTCCCAACCTACCCCAAGTGGTCAAAGAATGTTTTGAAGCAATACCCTCCATGGATGATCAAGTTCAAAGCTCAAGTGCATGGGAGGGACACCAAAACGGCCATGGTACTCCACCACGGCCATGGTGGACATGCCCCAATCACAAAAAATCACTGTAACTTCTAGAATTTGATGAATATGGCCAAAATGGTCGTGGTGAGTGTTATACCCGTGGTAAAAGGTCCCCACCACGGCCGTGGTGACCCCCTACGTCAGTGGACATCCATGTACATCTGCCTGTGATCTCCACCATTTTAATTGACATGGCTGTTGTACACCACCATGACCATGCTCACCCCTACTCACCACAGCCATGGTGATCCACCACGACCGTGCTACTCACAAAACCTACCCATTTTTTGCACTTCTTTACCCATATTGCCCCTACTTAACCTAGTTCTTCCCCCACACCTATATATACCTAGGTGGCAGCTAGGGTACAAGGTTGGCCACCCTTAGCTATCTTCCACCACCTCCTAGCTCCCCATTTTCGCCCCTTAGCCATTCCACTCCATTTCCACCTCCGTTCCACTCCATTTCACCATTTCCACCACCAAAACACTAGTTTATACTAGTTCCTACCCATAATCCCCTTCATTCCATACCCTTGCACCTTGGAGGAGAGAGGAGTACGTCTTGAATCTGCTAGAGAGGAGGATTTCTTCATCTACCCCGAGCTCCATGGCTTCTTGTACCTCTTTCTCATTTTTTTTGTATTTTCCATTTCTATGAGTAGCTAGCCCCCCTTGGGTGGGCAGTTTGGGGGAAATTATGTTACTTTGATACCATGTTTGGGGAAAATGGCATGCAAACTTTTTAATTCCATTTTTTAATGATTATATTCTATTTTCATCTCATTCTCCATGAATTTCTTATTGGTTTGTGTGTGAAATCACCTAGGAATTTAGGCAAATTGCTTATAAGTTTAAATTTTGGGATTTTCCCCTAGGTCTAATTCTTGGATCCCTAGGTTGCCTCCCATCTTCCTACATCCTAATCAATTTCCCTAAACCTAAGTGAGAGATCTAAGTAGCTAGATTAGATAATTCTAGTACAATTAGCATGGAGCCTTCTCAAGGCTAGAATGTGGGGGAACTGGGGTCCAAAACCCTAACTTCACCTCCCCATTACTACCCTCGGCCCCTAATTGCCCTAGTAATGCCTAATCTAGAAACCTAGACTTGATTAGACTCTAATTGAATTGAACCTAATCCCTAACCCAATTGAGCCTCGTAAGGGTAGTAGGAGGTGTTAGGGACTAGTTCCCTTATACACAACCTAGCATGTGGCGCACCCTTCGATCAAAACATTATTAATGATGCGGAAGCGTGTCATTAGCAGTGGAATTGCTGAAAATCACTATAAATTAAAACTTTTTATAAAGAACTAAAGTGTGTAATTTACAAGCTGATCCATCGGTACATCTCTGTAACAACTTATCTTGAGAGTCATAACATTGACTGCCCTGTTAAACTGTACATAAGCAATATACAAAAATCTCGAGGCTTTAAGATAAAAATCTCAGATCTAAATCAAATCATCTACTGAATCCTGGGACCTGAGAGTACATAGATGACACATAGGACTCTTTATATACAAAACCTAACAGATAGTGTCTCCACCTGAAGATCACTACTGTCCTTGTTGTTGTTGTTGCTGCTGTGATTGTTGTTGCTGCTCACCCACTGAAGGGTTCCTTCTTCCTCAGCGTCTACCCAAAAAGTTGAATCCCACGGGGGTGAGACAATTGAAAATTATCCCAGCGAGAGTTATAACTCTCCGCCAGAAGCATTTTTATTGCAGATAAAAGAATAACATTGAGCAGTAGAATTATAAATATTCAACAGCAGGTAAATCATAGATTAAGCTAAGTGAAGCAGTATTCTTTATGCAATCATTTCAATTATAACTTGATTGAGTCACTACTACAGAATACACCTTTGGCGTCGGTTGTTTAACCCCTTTTACCGACGGTTTTCAAGCGACGCCTATGTGGGCGCCGCTAAAGGTCGAACTCTTCGGTGTCAATTTTATAATTGACGCCTATATGATTTATCGGCGTCAGTTATATATACTCGGCCGACGTCTATAGGGTTCGCATCACAAAAAAGGGCACCACCTAGGACACTTTCTGCGTCGGTTAACAACTGAACAACCGACGCCATAATCCCAGACGACATGGCTGAGCTTCACTGCACGGCCGTGTTTATTACTATAGGCGTTGGTTTTATACGAATAAGTGACACCATTTCCACCATGGTCGTGGTTTCCTGCACGGTCAGATTGTTTGTCACATTAGGCGGCAGTTTTTATCCAATAACTGACGTTGTAGGCCTTTGATGACGGTTTTCTATAAATAACTGACACCTATGTTTTAAATTTTTTTTTTCTTATCAGTTTGCGGGCCTGCTGTGGCTGGTCAGTAGGATGAGAACCTGCAGTTCAGTTTTCTGAACTACAGGTTTACAACATCCATTGATATCAGCCTACAAACAGGCCACAAACTTACAAAATCAACAAATATTTTTTCACACAAGTAGATACATGCATACATCAATTCAATTCTCACATTCACACATGTATAAACATTCAAATACATGTAGTAACATTTAGAAATATTCATTTACAAAATATCATTCATCATCGCTATCAACATCCCAATTATATCTTACAATCGCCACTGCTTGTATGGCTTTTGCCCATTCTTTTCTTACTTCATTTAATGCTTCCATATAATATGGAGCATGTACATTTTTTAAGCATTTACCTATAGTGTGGTCAGTTTTAAACACCTGCAAAGAGAATGATGTATATATATAAGTAATAATATAAAAATAAGATTGATATATTTCATACTAACTAATGAGACTATATATAATACCTCATGTATGGTATTAATATCCAATGAGGCATGTCGGATAATCATCTGCATAAATTGCATCACATAGTATGCGCATGCCCAGCCGTTGTCTTGTGTAGCGCACTATAAATTAAAACATACAAAATATTAAAAAATACAACTAAGCATAGTTCACATAAATAATATATACATTGGAGTCGGGAACTTACTTTTACATTCTCCCAAATTATTGGCTGGTTCTTTCTCCTTGGGACATTTCCTCCAGCATTTTTGAATGCATCTAAACCCCTACATGTTAATAAAACACAGTAAATTGCATAATTAAATAGTAATGTAATAACAGATGTTAACGAATATAAAAATGAAATATTTCTCACCAGAATAATGGCAATCTCATTACGTGTCCAATTTTAGTGTTCATTGTACTTCCCACAGGATCTAGATAATAAACAGTGAACGTCTCGAGGACAATAACTAGTAACTCCCAATGTCTATAGCTAGAGGTAAAAAAGTTAAAAATTAATAACTCAAAATGCACAATAAAAATGGAATTTTCTTCAGTCCAAATTATAAATAAAGTAAACTTACTTGACATTGAATGGAGCTATTATTATCGTCTTCTTTTGCTGACCAAAAATTGTAAAAGCATCTATACAGTATTGTTGAACACTATCAGGGTCTTTAGCTACCATACTAATCAATGATGGAATCAAAAATCCCACATGATCATATGCAAATTGTTTGCATTGATCTTCGACTAAGTAGCTGCAAAACATGTATTACGTATGAATTAATATATAAGAAACCAGATCACTGGATTTTATAAAAGGTATATGGATGTATAAACAACATCTCACCTTATCCATGTCTCTATCATTGATGTATTTAGCCAATCATACATAAACAGCTCAATAATAACTTGTATAAATAAAGAGCTATCGTATGATTGACCTGCATAATCTGCTTCTAAAGAAACAATTATAGGGCAATGTATATTATGTGCCCGCAGCCAGCATGCCATTCCCCTACAAGCAGGACCTAACATATATTTTAGGTTAGTTGGAACCCAACTTGGTAATGCAGGAAGTGGAGGTGGAGGCCTAGGTGCTCCGGGTGTCTTCTTTTTAACCTGTATATATAATTTCAGATCAGTTGACCTCATATATACACATTAACAATCTAAAGTAATGTAAATTTATCTTACAATTTCAGTAGTGTAGACGACATCTTCTTTGGGCCACAATATGACCCCGCCTTCTGCCTCAACAAGTGTATCAATATCCGGGTGGGGATATGGCAATGTAGCTTCCCTCCAATCGGGTAACACACGTATCAAGCTCACACGAACGTAGCCCTGTGGCATTGGAGTCCCGTGAAACATTACCCCAGGAAGGGACGAGTAAGCCTGCGCCTCTGCAACAACATAGTCTTGCATTCTTAAGCGGCATGGATTCAATGCCTATAAATTTACGTAAAGAATATTATACATATATACATATCATCTTGAAAACATATCATCTTGAAAAGACTAGCTACAATGTCATAAACAACACTTACAGCAGACGTGTTAGGCGGTGGGTCTACAGGATTACTTGTAGTCTGTACATCAGGAGAAGAGTGGGTCACCATAGGCTGATTGGAAGCCTGAGATGCCTGCCACCGCAACAATTCTTCCTTGACCTTCTCAGCAACTATATCATTGACCTTCTTGGCAACTATATTCTCGACTCTCTTATTCTCCTATACATGGATAAAAGAAACATTAGCTTGTTATTATTGAATTCCCTTTTGCAGTAACATTCTTAAAAAAGAATAGGTTACCTCTTTTTGTGAAAGTCCCGCTCTGGGTTTGCGCTGGGATGGCCCAAAGAATGCTTTGATGCCCACACCAGCGCCTGCATCCCTAACACGTCCAGGATGCTCTGGGTTACCCAGAGCAATCAATTCATCCCTTGTTCCCTAAGGGATGAACGTGCCTTGTTTCCTCTGCTCGTGCAGCTCCCGCTAATCACCATCAACAGAAATTGATAAGTTAACACCACAAATAATCAATATTCAAATGATTTCTCTAAGAGTTGTATTTTACCATTTTTGCAGCTGCCTCAGTAGTTACGAGATTCTTTATTTCACCCTTCTTGTTTTGCCTCCCAGCTATCCATATATCATGGCGAGGCATGGGTGTGGTAGACTCCTGAGTAGCAGCAGACTCGTGAGTAGCCGCAGACTCCGCCTGTAGTCTTTGTTGAACGCTTGCATAGCCCTTTGGACCCATAGTGTGGTCATGCACATTCAGTGCACGCCTTGCTTTTTGCGCCTCACTAAGGGCCTAGTTAGTATGCACATTAATGATTTGGTTAGTAGCACTAAATGTTAATCTTGAATAGGTGAATACAACATATACTAATTAAATTGGGAGAGACACCTAATACCTTGAATTCTTCATATTTTCTTGAAGCAACAAAATTGTCCCAATCTTCTTTGTCCAAGAAGTTCCACTGTTCAAGGGCTGACTTCTTCTTCTTATCACCATCTTTTATGTATTCTCTGTTGAGATTTGTACTATAGTTCCTAAGCATCTTTCCATCACATTGCATCATGATTTTACGATGCAACTTCTCATCCAATGCAAACAGATTCTGTAAAATAGAATTCTTATTAACTAGTATCCAAAAATAGAATTGCAAATAATATAATTTGTAATCTACAAAATAGAATTGCAAATAATAATAACTCACACATAAATCCTTCCATATCAAGTCTTTCTTCACTTGAGGAACTTTATGCCAATTATCATACTTAACACCACAATGACTTCGAGTGACACACCCAAGATAGTTTACAAAATTATTGCGGTTCACTCCAATTGCATTTCCTCCATTATCAAACTCCACAACCAATTTGGATCCACTGCCACTTAGCGCTATTAACTTCTTCAACAGAGTGATGCCCCTTTTCTTGTTAACTTTTTGGTGATGCGCATCAAGTTCCTACAGTGCTTCAGTGGGTACATGTGCATCATCAACCTAAAATTTGACAAAAATAAACACACTGAATTAGCCCAATATAGAAATATGGGATATATGACATAACTAGAAGATAATGAATTTTATAGAAATACAGGATATGTTTTTAGAACTTACATTGGTATCCTCGCGATTCTCGTCATGGACAACATGCTCATCATGGACATCATGCTCATCATGGTCAGCCATCTGAAAATGTCATTAAAAAGGCAAACATTTAGCATTTGTATTAACTAGAAGATAATGAAACATCAAATCTAAAAATGATATTGATATTAAAAAAGCAAACATTTAGCTTCATTAAGATTGTTTGCAGGCATTAGGTACATGTAAAGAATCTAAAATCCAAAGCCCTAGAGTGGGTCAAGTTCAAGTCAAAATGGCTACAAGTGTGCGTTTTGGGTTTTCTATGTAAACGACCTTAGAACATCTATGTAATCACTTGTAATGATGAATTGACTTGTAACTTAGAAGAGAAAAATGTTTGGGACAAATTTCACCAAGTGCCAATCACTTTAAATGCAAATTAGAAAATGGATTACAGGCACTTGGTCAGTCGAGTTTTCCTAGATTGAAACTCGACCGATCATCCTTGGTCAATTTTCTAAAGATTGCATTGGTCAAGTTGTGCACTCACAGAACTCGACTGATCAGGCATGCTCTCTAGCAAGCCACGTTGAACTTGCTCAAGGACGTTTTCTCTTGATGAAATTGGTATGTTCCCCGATATAAACACTCACTTCGTCCATGTTGTGTAAAACATACAAGTGATCTTGTTCCAACTGCTCACGACTGATTACTTTCACCCGTGATCCCAAAATTCCTTTGCCCTCCTCAATATTCTTGTCATTAACAGGAGTGTTATTACCACTCAGAAAGTCATTGCGAAAATTCATAACCTCTCTAGCCACATAACCTTCAATAATACTCCCTTCAGGCCGGTAACGGTTTCGAACATCACCTTTAAAAATGCTCATGTATCGTTCAAAGGGATACATCCAATGCAAGAAAACTGGTCCCAACATTTTCACTTCCCTAGTCAAGTGGACAACAAGATGTACCATGATATCAAAGAACGAAGGAGGGAAATACATCTCAAGCTGACATAGGGTAACAACCACTTCTCTTTGCAAATTATTGAGAGTATCAGGGTCAATAACTTTGCTGCATAGACTGTTGAAAAAGAAACAAAGTCTGGTGATTGCAAACCTTACATGCTTCGGCAATATAGGTCGAATTGCCACGAGAAATATTTGTTGCATTAGAGTGTGACAATCATGAGATTTAAGACCTATCAACTTCAGATCTTTCATTGATACCAATATACGGATGTTGGATGAGTAACCATGTAGCACCTTAACATTTACCAAGCATTCACAAAAAGCTTTATTCTCCTTTCTAGACAACGTGTAACAAGCGGGAGGTAAGTATGTTCTTTTATTACCCATTTCACGTAATTCTGTTAATTCTGACCTTATTCCCATTTCACGTAGGTCCAGTCTAGATTTTATCCCATCTTTAGTCTTACCTGGTATATTTAACAGAGTACCAATGATGCTATCACAAACATTTTTCTCAACGTGCATTGCATCGATACTGTAACGCCTGGGCCCACTTCCCAAGGCTCTAGTAGAGTTTCAGGGATGACGACTGGCCCCACAGACCACCACTAGCCTTAACTACACATTTTTTGTCCAGTCACGCGCAACCCAGGATCAACTTCCTGACTGGTCACCCATCCTAGTACTACTCCAAGCTGAGCACGCTTAACTATGGAGTTCTTTAGAGATGGGCTACCGGAAAAGGAGGTGCACCTTGGTGATACGGGTAGTCCAATCATTCCTTTTAAGATCATGTTATCCGAGGCCTCAAATGTTGGGATGTTACAATCTCCCCCACTTAGACTCTTGACGTCCTCATCAAGGCTCAACTATATAGCCTCATAATCTGACCCCATTTCAGTGCAGGCCCACAATGGCCCATGGACACCCAGTT
Organism: Alisma plantago-aquatica; assembly: GCA_963693085.1. Classification (NCBI taxonomy): domain Eukaryota; kingdom Viridiplantae; phylum Streptophyta; class Magnoliopsida; order Alismatales; family Alismataceae; genus Alisma; species Alisma plantago-aquatica. Next base: position 1,314,012,974 of record OY856412.1, on the reverse strand, counting down.
CCTGTCCACGGCTACCAGCGCAAACGCGGCTCTATCACGTCTCTACGGATAGCCCTTTCCAAGTTGCCTCGACCGCACGACTCAAGACTGGCATGCCACATGCCCATGTGGGCCCCACCTACTGGAGGGGTTATGGCTCTGATACCATTTGTAACGCCTGGGCCCACTGCCCAAGGCTCTAGCAAAATTATAGGAATGATGACTGGCCCCACAGACCACCACTAGCCTTAAATACACATTTTTTGTCCACTCACGCGCAAGCCAGGATCAACTTCCCGACTGGTCACCCATCCTAGTACTACTCCAAGCTGAGCACACTTAACTATGGAGTTCTTTAGAGATGGGCTACCGGAAAAGGAGGTGCACCTTGGTGATATGCGTAGTCCAATCATTCCTTTTAAGATCATGTTATCCGAGGCCTCAAATCTTGGGATGTTACAGATACAATGCCTGACTGTCAAAGAACTCCAATAAGGAAGATCCCAAAATATTGACTTCTTATTGAATGAAGAATTGTCACTCCATGTGGCCATACTACATTGTGATTTCTTACCAAATTCATTGACAATGTCTTTTACCTTTTCATAAACAACATCCCCTGGTATAGGTTTAGGTGCACTCTGTTCATCATTCCATCCATTGAATGCTTTGCGCTTCCTACGATACAAATGGAATTTTGAAAGAAACCTTCGATGACCAAGATATACAATCTTTCCGCCATGTTTTAGTCTTATTGAATCAGTGTTTTCTTCACATATAGGACACACTTTAGCTCCTTTGACACTATATCCAGACAAATTCCCATATGCTGGAAAGTCATTAATAGTGCAAAACAACATAGCGTGCAAACGAAATGTCTCTCTTCCTGAAGCATCATAGGTCATTACACCTTCAGCCCAAAGTTTCTTTAAGTCATCAATCAGAGGTTCAAGATAAACATCGATATCAATTCCGGGTTGTTTAGGGCCTGATATCAACAACGACAACATAACATACTTATTTTTCATACACAACCAGAGAGAAAGATTGTATATAACAAGCATGACTGGCCAAGTGCTATGTTGGCTGCTCAATGTCCCGTACGGATTCATCCCATCTGTACAAAGCCCAAGTCTTAGATTCCTATCTTCTTCACCAAATTTGGGGTACAATAGATCAATCTTCTTCCACTGTGGGGAATCAGACACATGTCGTAGGATCCCATCATTATTTTTCTTAACATCTGCTTGCCACCTCAAATTCTTCGCATCTTTCGGATTTGCAAACAAGCGTTGAAACTGATATTATAGGTAGATACCACAACAGCTTGGCAGGAGAACCAGTTTTGGACTCCCCCGAAGTCGTCAATTTATACCGTGATGCACCACATTTTGGACAATCTTTCAAATCTACATAGTCCTTTTGAAATAATACACAATCATTCGGGCATGCGTGTATCTTCTTGGCCTCCATTCCCATTGGGCACAACATTTTCTTTACTGGGTATGTTGAGATTGGCAGCTCGTTTCCTTCAGGAAGCATTTATTTCAATAAAGTCAGCAATGAAATGAAGCTTTTGTCGCTCCATCTATTGTTAGCTTTCAACTTATACAATCTCAACACAGCGCTAAGCTTCATAAACTTAGCACAACCTGTGTATAACGGTATCTCAACATCATGCACAATGTTTCTAAAGATAGGAGGTAGATCGGTGTGCTCTACCCTACAACTATCCAACATCGCATCAACGATGTCTATTGGAACTGGTTCGTTCACATCTACGTCATCGGAGGCAATTTCTTCTTCCACCCAAGCACTGCTATCGACATCTACTAGTTTTGAGTTTGAAATCTCTCCATGCCAGTGCCATTTGTATAGCCTTGTACAATCCCATTGCACATGACATGACTTTTGATTTCCTCACCAGTGCTGACTTTCAAGTTGTTACTGCAATGCCTACATGGACAGTAGAACCTATCTGTAGGTTTTTTCCTATGTTCCTCGGCAAATCTAATAAACTGATCAAGACCAAATATAAACTCTGGGGTGCAGCGATTGCGAATGGACATCCATGATCTATCCATTCTATGATCAAAGAGAAAACAAGTATGTATTAGGACAAGATTAGGGTATACACTTACATCCTATCCAAGATTCTTATATATAATAAATGTGTACCACCTATCCCATCCTTGAACACCTAATCTCACTAGTAAGTGTATAATGTGTATTGGGTTTTCAAAAAAAATTCGGCAGCATTTCCCCGTTGTTCTCTACGTACATATGTACTTGAGAACAAATGAGGAAATGCTACCAAAATTTTCTCGAAAACCCAATACACATTATACACTTACATCCTAAGTGAGATTAGGTGTTCAAGAACAGTCCCAAACCGGGGACTATCCAAGATTTACTCCTAATGAGTAAATCTTGGACAGGTTTCTAGGCCAAGAAACACAATAATAGATATGTACATGTTAGGGTTTCATCACAATTTATGTTAGGGTTTCATCAATATTAGGGTTTAATCAAATCAAATTAGGATGCTAGAATTGACACGTTTAAATCTTATTTCAACATGCATCAAAATTTACTGAATTAGGCCAAACATTACGATTAGAAGCACAAATATATGACAAATATATGCAAGCAAAAGATTTGTTCATATCCTAGGATTTACATAAAGCATTACATAAATTTTTTTTCATATCCTTACCAACAATAAGCACGCTCGTGGCTGTATTGGCCTACCACAGCCATGCTGTCCAGCACGGCCGTGGTAGACCAACACAGCCACGACTGCTACCAGGGCCGTGCTGGACAACACAGCCATGGCCGTGCTTGTTGTTGGTAAGGAGCTAGGGAGAAGGAAACAAAGAGGCTAGGCTACCTGGAGCTAGCATGGAGAAGAAAGGCGGTGAGCGGCGGTAGTAGTGGCGGCGAGAAGGCGAAGAAGCAGAGGGGAGGGCGGCAGGCAGAAGCAACCAACGGCCGGAGAAGCAACAGGCAGTGGTCAGAGAAGCAGTAGGCGAAGAAGCAGCAGCGGCGGGCGGCGGGCAGCGGCGTCGGCGAGCAAAAGAGCACCGTAGCAGCGGCGGCGAGCAGCAGCAACCGGCGATTTTGGGAGAGCGGCGGTGAGCAGCAGTGGGGAACTCAATTCTCACAATGAAACAGAAGAAAGGGGAAGAGTCGGGTGATCGCGGGGGTATTAAATTCATAAAAGGCGTCGGTTGTCTACAAAACCGACACCTAAATATTTTCAGCGTCGGTTGATCGTAAAAACCGACGTCGAATTGAACAATATTTGCCCTAAATTATTTGGCGGGAACGATTATCAGCGTCGGTTATCAAAGGATAACCGACACTATATGTGACACTTTTCGCGCACATTCTCATCATACATAGGTGTCGATTTTTGTATAAAAAACCGATGCTGAAGTGACACTTTTTCTTTTTGTTCAAAATTTGGATTTTGCGGGCGATTTTAGGCGTCGGTTTGGTTTACCTAGCCGACGCTGAATACAAAGCGGTACCCGTGTCTGGCTGGTCTTCGAATATAGACGTCAGATTTACTAAATAGCCGACACGAAATGTTATAGGCAGCAGTTGTTTTAAATAACTGACACCCATAAAAGCGACTTTGAAAGTTGTTTCTGTAGTAGTGAGTTGCAAATCATTTAATCAATAAGGAATCTGAAAAACATGTATATTATCTATCCAACTAGGACATTATAAACAACATATCATCAATCAGTGTTTCTCGTAGTTCGACCCTAAGAAAATATGCTACATGGCTGATTACATTTTACAAACATACTTATGACTTGAGGAGATGAGGTATACCGCTCATACTCCAACCGACCATTGCGAAATCAAAATCGGTACCATACATAGGTCATCAGAAGAATCGGGTTTCTATGACCTCATCATCCTCAGTCACTGTGAGGAACAACATGCATGACATCTCGTGTCTCTGCTAAAATAGCTTTCCAGGGTATCCTGGCAACTTCACCATTAGAGTTATAGTGGCATGCTATACTCTCTTCGCAATCGAGGGATTTCTTATTTATCACACATCGATTCGACATTAACATCATCATCGGGAGATTAGTGATACATCATCCTGGCATATACATATAATGAAGGATTGAGAAATTAAATGTTTATCTCACATCAATTCCTCCATTAGGACGTAAGGATATTCACGTCCATAACCCCCACATACTCAAAAGTATGCTCTCCAGGAGTTCCCTTAGGAAAACCTATTTCACCATCATCAAACTATTGACAATGATGGATCTATGGTCAGGGCTCTACATGATATCATTTCACTTGATTATTCAAGTACATTACAACATTCTTTTAGCATAAGGCATGTTTTCAAACATAAACCATTATAACAATTGCCATAAAGAAAGAGTACTATTTTATCAAGTTCATTTCACAGCTTTATTAATCATTGGGATCTCAATCTCTTATCAACTCATCATTTATGATTCAAGAACATGGGTGTTCAAACCCTTAGTTCATCAAAACACTTGTTACCACTTAAACATGTAACTTAATACCATCAAGTCATCTGACAGTGTAAACATGATAATTGCAGTGCAGGTATTTCACATGACTCTTACAGCCTATCAATCTCTTTTGTTACCTTTCATTAGGCAACATAACATACCCTTTCTTACAAAGCTCATTAAGTACTTTTAATAAACAAAGCATCATAGATCTTACCTATCTATGTTCAATATCTCATAAATCTTGCATGATTAGTATAGATGATAACATATACATCTACTTCATATCAGCATAATGCAAAACAATAATAACATCACTATTCAAGGGTTGCACCACTATGCCCTTACCAGGGTTAGGGTTTCCCTTTTCAATTCAAATAGGATTAATCATCACCTTTATCTCAAATAAGATTAGTGATTCATCATTTCATTATCCAATCTTAGAGCTTCATTCTATAAAGCATAACCGAGAATTAGGGTTTCACACTTCCATTTACTTTATTTGGAATTAGGGTTTACTATTCACATTGCATCACCCTTGATTTGGGTTTATCATTAATATACAACAATTAGGGTTTACTGTTCACATCACATCACCCTAGATTAGGGTTTACTATTCACATTACATCACCCTAGATTAGGGTTTACTATTCACATCACATCACCCTAGATTAGGGTTTACTATTCACATTACATTAACCTAGATTAGGGTTTACTATTCACATCACATCAACCTAGATTAGGGTTTACTATTCACAACACATCACCCTTGATTAGGGTTTACTATGTCATCATTATGAATTAAGGTCATACATCATCATGTATTTGAATTACTTCCATTAATACCCTTAGTTAGGGTTTTGATTCATTAACCAACATAGTTAGGGTTTCATGATCTCATTTTCATAGATCATTCCCTAATTAGACATTCATTCATGTTGGAAGTCCATTACTTGATTAACATTTATATAAGAAGTCTTTTCTCTCTCATCCTCTATAGGATGATATTAGTTGCAACCTTGATTAGGCTAAATCAACTCAACATAAAAGAGAATTGACATATGGGGTATGTCTTAATCACCATGTTCATTAAGGCTTAAACATTCAAAGGGTACTAATCACCTTACCCCATTAAGATATAAGTACCATAATCATCTTTGATTACATCATGTATTAATTAACTCATCACTTTGTCCTTTAACCACTTTAAGTACCCATGCTGTTTTGGTTAATCGTCCATCAAACAGTCTTGGTCACTTAGACCCCAAACGGTCTTGAACGAAAACATCCAAATGGTCTAAGACCGTTTAGAACTCCATGCGGTCTTGCACAACCTCTGAAACCGTTTAGAGAAGTAGGTGGTGAAGACTGTTTGCCAAGGTTGACTTTTGAAACCGCATGAACTCCACTTTGAAACCGCATGAACTCAACCGGTTTTAAAACCGCATGCAACTAAACGGTCTTGACACCGTTTGGTCCCAAACGGTCTTGACACCGTTTGGTCCCAAATGGTCTTGACACCGTTTGGTCCCAAATGGTCTTGAGACCATTTGGTCCATACCTCCTCAAAACCGCATGGACCAAGTATGGTCTCAACTGGTCAAATCGATCTAGGGTTCTCAATGTTGATTCCCTCAACAGTTGAATACATGTAACCAACCATCAATTGGACCTATCACCATGCTTCAATTGAGTTAATTATGTCAACCTTCAACTTATTTCACCCTCAATTGACCTTCAGTTGATCATCAATTAGGGTTTGAATCAATTGGATTAGGGTTTGGAATCGATGACCCTTCATCATTAACCAATGTGGGTCTAGTTACTTTGAAACCATTGAACCATCATCCAAATTGATCATGACCTGACCCCAAACGGTCTTGAGATCGTTTGGATGACCTCCAAATGGTCTTGAGATCGTTTTCCCATGTCAACATCAAAATCCAAGTCAACCAATTAGGGTTTGGCTCATTAGATTGATCACTAAATCAACAATGGATTATACTTCAACCTAGTATCTTTGGATCGTCAAACATCTGACCATGGTCAACCGTAGACCTACAAACGGTCTTGGGTGACCCCCAAATGGTCTTGGGATCATTTGGATAACCTCCAAACGGTCTTGAGATCGTTTTCCCATCACATCATCATTAACCATGTCATTCATTTAGGGTCTGGATCCTCAGATTAATCACCAAATCAACAATTGATTATACTTCAACTTGATACCTTTGGATCTTCAATTTCTCAACCATACCTAACCCTAGACCTCCAAATAGTCTTGGGTGATCACCAAATGGTCTTGAGACCATTTGGGTGATCCCCAAACAGTCTTGAGACTGTTTGGGTCAATCAACCCAAACTTCAAACTTATTCAATTATCAAATCAGCACTAACCCAATTAGGGTTTTGGTGATCGATTGACCTTCAATTAGTGAACCAATTGGAGTTAATTAACAATAATTGATGGGTCATTAACCTAGATCATTATGGAAAATTACCCAAATGGTCAAACCTGGTCAACATGACCAAACAGTTTGAAATCGTTTCCCTCCATGCGATTTGAGTGAAACTATTTCATTCCAAACGGTTTGAAACCGTTTGCTCCCAAACGGTTTGGGAAACCGTTTGAGCAAGGATTGGAGACCGTTTGTAAAAGTAACTTTTTGGATAAGCATCTATGATGATGTCATCTTCGTCTTCCTCTGTTCAACCAAGAACTGTTGTTGTTCTTTACAGAAGTTATAACAAGAACTCAAAAGAGTACCAAAGAAAAAGTAACCAACGATTCTTATAGAAAAGAATGCAATAGCAATGGTGAAGGGCTTAAGTTATAAAAGCCACCTCTAGAACTGATCCCAAGCTCCAAGCTCCATGGATTTAGTGGTGAATGGAGTTCCAGCATTTGTCCAAGGTCCATCCTTCAACGTTTGGATGAACAACTTGGCTAGAAATGGAAATCAGGTGAAGAAAACCATAAATCAACCATTGGTTTAGGATTTCCACCATGAATCTGAGGTAGAAGATGACCAATTCTTACCAAAAGGTTTGGTCATCCTTCCTCAGTTCCAGAGCTCCTTCTTGTTCGGCCAAAGCAAGTGATGAGAAAAGAAACTAAGGAAACAGTTCTCATGTGTATTGGAAAAGATATACATAAGGAATATGTATATGGGTTTTCAAGGAAAGAGTAAAAGAGGATTAATTCATTTTATTTCCAAATTATTTCCACCAAGCCTCCTCCATTCCTTGTCCATGAAGACACCTTCTATTTCATGAAAAACCTCTCCATTATCCAAGAATAAATGGAAAAGGAATTAAGCATCTTAAAGAGTTCTATATTAATATCCATCCTTTAGTGGATAATATTTTATATTATATTAATGTGAGTGGCTTCCACTCATTTAAGATCTTTTTGTGCCCAAGCATGACACAAGCTCATCTAAACTATTGCAAACACATCCCTCAACTTTTGGTTGAGGGGCTCCTTAATTAATTTATTTCTTCTTGCGTTAATTAAATTAAAGAGCCATTTATGCTTAAATCTTGATTATTTTAATGTCAAGATTCTCTCTCCTACAAGATAATTCTAATGAGGCACCGCTCTCATTTTCTTTGCTCTACTTGATGCCAAGAAACATGTGGGACCCTCAAGAGATTGTATTTTTGTTGGCGTATATGCACATAAAGCCATCCCAAGTGATTGCATGGAGTCAGATATTAATTAATCAATTAATGTGATTATTTGGTTAATTAATGAATTCCGGAATATTCTAATTAATCCATGAGTGTTTTAATTAACACAGTGTTTCTGTTTACTGATGGGTTTAGGAAACCCTATTTCCCTTCGTCTCCTATTTAAAGGAGGATTGACGGCTGATATCTATATAAGATAGATATAGGCTTTTTAGTTTACACTCACGTACGTAAACCCTAGGCGTCATCGTCCTTAGGAGAGAAAGGAGAGAAATGCACCACTAGCACGCCGCCGCAGAGACACAACTCCTTCCTGCCGACTTGGGAAGCGTGACGTGGAGTTCTGTCCATCCGTGTGGACGAAGTAGAGATGCAGACGCCTTGACGCCTGCGTTCGGAGGACGTCGACGACCACATGTACATGATACGATCGGCGTACATCACTGTCGCAAAGGAGCCCCACTGGATCTTCCTACGATAGTGAATGAGAGAGAAGTTCCATCCATGTAGGTCAGCAGTGTTGCACCTTCGTGCAGTGGGACATCGCCGGACTTGCTCCGCGATAAGGTATATCCCGCAAACACTCCTTCCAAATACATTTTCGTCGATGAGATCCCATTTCAGGTTGCATGGATTTTATTGCTTCCGCCGTGCATGTTTTCTCCACAAACCCCAACAGTGGTATCAGAGAAACGTCGATCTATGGTGTATTTGGATTTATTTCGATATGATCGAATTGTTGTATACTTTTTTCTATGTTGCATACGACGTGAATTAAAACTGCTAATGTTGCAAATCCCCGCACAGGGGCACTGTCCTTATGTACCCCGCATAGTTTGTGTGGGAGTAAAAAAAAATTATTTAATGGGGAATGTCCCGCATTAAAAGTACTGCAATTTTAATATGTGTATACGTATATGTAGATATACCTATGATAGCATACACATCGCCTTTAAAATCTATTTTATGTGGTGAATGTATCCACGGTTATGGCCTAGTATCCCCTTTTGTGAATGTTGTGAATTAATGTGGATGTCGATCTTGTGGATATGTTTGTTTGTGAATTCTATGGATGTATAATGGTTGCATATGGATCCTTTATATAAAGTATTCGGCTTGCATGTCGAGCCTCATCTCTTATTTCAAAGTGTAAATAATTCTTTCCCTTTATATTTGTATTCATATGATGTAATAGAGATAGGATTAGTTTTAGTCTCTGTAAACTTGATGTAAGGAGGCCACTTGAAGATACAACTCCAAGGAGTGTCCATGGAGAAGCACCATGAAGATCTAATTCCAATAAGCAACCTGAAGATCCAACTCCAAGGAGCGTCCATGGAGAAGCAACAACAAGATCCCATTCCAAGAAGCAACTTGAAGTTCCAATCCCACGAAGCATCCGTGAAGTTGTTCATTGTAATGTCGATCATTACAGGCTTACATGTTGATTCACATGTGTTGCATGAGATGCATAAGACCATAGGTGGACCGTAATCCTTTTTTTCTCCAAAGGATTACAATAGTATGGCCATAACTGATGTATTTGTGTTTATGATTGCATGTCTATCGGTTTTGGTTGTGGATATAGTAGTTTATGATACATACTATAAGTATGTGGTGTTTGGATATGTATATGTATTAATAAAACCCCTCAATTAATAATATTAAGTTTTAGTTGCCTTCCATAAAGCAACACACATGAAAATCTTGATTGACTATGTGTGGGCATGCCACCGCGTGGTTCACTGTCTATCTCGTGGAAGTGTGATGGTGGGTGTGTGGGTCTGCCTCTGTAGGGTGCACACTCATCGTGTTGGCTTATGGGTAGGACTTAACTAGGGAACCTTGATAGGATCAAGTACCTAGAGGCACACAGATGCATCATGGCAAGGAGTTGTGCATGATCATCTATCCAAGAGTTGCATATGATGTAATTGGTAAAAATTGCCTATCTTAGTATTTGGTCTTTGACGCTGGCGTTGGCTGGGCATTGATCCAATTATTTTGGATCTTGGCTCACTAGAAGGTTGTGCGTTGCAATCTTCTGAGTTGATAGCGAGGGCTATCCATTTGAATAAAATAGTGGGAGTGTAATTAATTAAAGGCCTAATTAATCTCATTTATCAAATCTTTACAAGTCAAAATGTTTTGGACTAAATGCAAAATTTTCTTTTGTAGCAATTAAATGGCAAACAACACTCACACGTTCTCATTGCGATCGGTCCTTGAGAAGGACAAACTTACCAGAACCAACTTTCAAAATTGGTTTAGGATGCTGAGAATTGTTCTCACACATGAGTGTAAGCTCTATCTCTTTGAAACATCAGAGCCAGTAGAGCCCGCCGTAAGTGTGCCCAAGGCTGAAAAGGATGCTTACAAGAAGCACCTTGATGATGTCGTGGATGTAAAGTGCCTGATGTTGTACTCAATGAACTATGAGTTGCAAGAGCAGCATGAGAACATAAATGTCATGGAGATGGTAACACATCTCAAGAACATGTATCAACATCAAGCAAGACAGGAGAGATATGATGTCTCAAAGGCTTTGTTCAAAAGCAAGATGAAAAAGGGAGACTCAGTTGGCACCCATATACTCACCTTGATTGGGTACGTGGAAAGCCTATCCAAGCTGGGATTTCCCCTAGGTCAAGAGTTGTCCACTGATGTGATTCTACAATCGTTGCCTGAATCATATAGTCATTTTGTCATGAACTACAACATGAACAATTTTGACAAGCCGTTGTCAGAATTGTTGGGCATGTTGAGGACAGTTGAAGCACAGATGAAGAAAGACAAGACTAAGTCTGTGATGATGATCAGCAAGACAAAGGGAAAGTCAAAAGGCAAAGGCAAGGCTAAGAAAGGTTCTAAAGCCGGTAAGAAGCCAAAGTCATCCACGCTCAAAGCTAAAGGTGGGATCTCCAAAGAAGGTAGTTGTCACCATTGTCACCAGCTTGGACATTGGAAAAGAAACTGTCCTCTCTACCTGGAGGAACTGAGGAAGAAGAAGTAGGGGATAGAGATCTCCACTTCAGGTATATACGTTATTGAGATAAACTTAAATACTTCTTCATCATGGTACTGGATACCGGATGTGGATCTCACATATGTTCTAAAATATAGGATCTGATAAGAAGTAAGCCTTTACGAAAGGGCCAAGTCGAGCTGCGGGTTGCTAATGGAGCAAGAGTTGCTGCCACCGCAATTGGAGTTATTAGTTTATCTTTTCCTACGGGCCTTGTAATAGAATTAGAGAATTGCTGTTATGTACCTGCCATTAATAGAAATATTATTTCTGTATCTTGTATGTACAAGAGTGGATTTGAATTTCACATTAAGAATGGAATAATTTCTATATCTAAAGGTGAGATCTTTTATGGCAATGCCCCTATGTCTTATGGTATCTACTTGTTATAACTTGAGACTAGCATATATAATGTAAATACTAAAAGGTTAAAACTTGACAACTCAAACAAAACATTCTTATGGCATTGTCGTCTTGGGCACATAAACGAGAAGTACATATCTAGACTCCATAAGGATGGTTATCTAGACTCTTTTGATTTTGAATCACTGGAGACATGTGAGGCATGTTTATTAGGTAAGATGACCAAGACTCCTTTCACTGGGCATAGTGAAAGAGCCAGTGATCTGCTAGGGCTCATACATACTGATGTATGTGGACCTTTTAGATCAAATGCTAGAGGAGGCTATCAATACTTCATTACCTTCACTGATGACCTCAGTATGTATGGCTATGTATATCTTATGAAACACAATCTAGAAACTCTTGAAATGTTCAAGACATTCATGAATGAAGTAGAGAAGCAACTTGGTAAGAGTATTAAAGCACTCCGTTCAGATTGAGGTGGTGAATACTTAAGCCAAGAGTTTGAGGACCTTCTGAGAGACCGTGGTATTGTATCACAATGGACTCCACCTGGTATACCACAACATAATCGTGTGTCAGAAAGAAGGAATCATACATTATTAGACATGGTACGATCAATGATGAGTTTAGCCGAACTTCCAATATCGTTCTGGGGATATGCTCTTGAAACTGCAGCGTTTACACTTAATCGTGTACCTTCCAAGTCGGTTCAAAAGACACCATATGAGATATGGAATGGGAATCGTCCCAATTTTTCTATGTTAAAGATTTGGGGATGTGAATCTTATGTTAGAAAACAATTTCCTGAACAAGCTTGGACCCAAATCGGAAAATGCTATTTTGTTGGATACCCCAAGGAAACTCGGGGATACTACTTCTACACACCAACTGAGAACAAAATGTTTGTTGCTAGGACTGTTGTATTTCTTGAAAAGGAATTTATTTCCAAAGGAATTAGTGGGAGGAATGTAGAGCTTGAAGAAGTTAGAGACCAACAAGAAAGCAGAGAACCTGAGGAGGTACATAAGGAACATGAAGACTCACAAGTTGTTGTGGAATTTCAAGTACCAAATGTAACACATGAACCTAGTAGGTCTAGTAGGACACGACTTGAGCCTGAGAGATTTGGATTCACTACTACAGAAATAGCATTCAGTGACACTTTTCTGGGCGTCGGTTATTAAGGAAAATCGACGCCTTCTATGTTAGGTGTCGGTTGTTTACGAAAACCGACGTCTATATTCGAAGACCAGCCAGACACGGGTACCGCTTTGTCTTCAGCGTCGGTTGTTTATAACAAACCGACGCTTAAAGTCGCCCGCGAAATCCATATTTCGATCAAAAAAAATAGTGTCATTAGCAGCGTCGGTTATTTAGGTAGAAACCGACGCCTATGTGCGATGAAAATTTGCGCAAAAAGTGTCACCTTCAGCGTCGGTTATTCAAGGATAACCGACGCTGAAGGTGGTTCCCGCCAAACAATTTCATGAAAATATCGTCCAATTGGACGTCGGTTTTTTCAAACAACCGACGCTAAAGATGTTTAGGCGTCAGTTGTTTTAAACAACTGACGCTATTTGGGAACTTCATAACCCTCGATCGCCCGACTCTTCCCCTTTCTTCTGTTTCATTGCGAGAGATTTCCCTATTTCTTCTTCAGCTCCCCTTCTCCGGCGATTTCTTCTTCAGCTTCCCTTCTCCGGCGCCCCCTTCTCCGCCACCACTCCTGCTCGCCGCCGCTCCTGCCTCCGTTGGACACCAGCTCTGCGTCGCCGCCACCGCCGCCGCCTGCTCGCCGCCGCTCCTGCTCCTGCTGCTGCGCTCTGAAGTCTCCTGCTCCGTCGCCTGCTCGCCACTGCCTGCTTGCCTGCACCGCCGCCGCCTGCTCGCCGCCGCGCACTGCTGCTCTCCTCGCCGCGCATAGTTGCTCTCCTCTCCTCGCCACCGGTGGCTTCTTTGGGGTAGGTCTCTGCTCAGGCCACGCCACTGCTCTCTAGGCCAGGCATTCTTCCTATTCCCTCAAGGTACTGCTTTCTTCCTCCTTCCTTCCTTCCTCCACGCCGCTGCTCAGGCCAACTAGGGGAAGTAACATTTGTCTGCATCAAAGACACCTCCTTGGGCTTTATTCTCAACAATTCTTAGAACAAGTAATAAATCACAAGCATATATACGTATATGGGTTCCCTTTAGGTCTTCATAATGTATTTATATTCAGTTTATAGTTACCATTGCATACATTGTTGTTTGAGCCTTATGATGGACTTTTGGATTGCAAATGACTGGGATTTTCCTAGTGAATGTTCTAAATTTGTAGGCCCAATCTAGATTAAATTGAGAGCTCATTCTCTCCTTATATTGGCAAGGTGAGGCAAAAATAATTCCACAAGTGATTCAAATCTCCTATCCCACACTTTACCCATCTTTGTCATGCCTCATTACCAGGGTTAGTGTCATGCTAATCCATTGATATTCATATACGGAGTGACCCTGAGTTTATTGAAATATATCACGAGATTGTGGGTCATCTATGAAGATACCCTTGTGGTGCATTATGTGTGATTTTATAGAAAACAATTATATAAGATTTTATTCTAGATTTAATCAAACCCATTGTGCAATAATCATTCCCCGCGAGCATACATGTCTTATTGCAATATATTTTTAGGATCAAACCCTGAGTACAACATTTTTAAGTATATTGGTTACCATACCCAATCCAAGTCAAGATAAATATTTAAAATCAAATGGTTTGATGGTTTATTAGTCTAATTACGAAAATTTAAATCAAAATGAAAAGGGGTATGAACTTATATATAAAAAACACCAGGATGAATTAGGTTTCAGTGTTACTAACTATAACATTATAGGTTTTGAGTCCTTAAATAGAATGATTTTAAAATTAGCTCAAATGAGTGAATTGCTTGATTTTCTGAAAGCTCTAGTTATACATCTTATATTTTAATGTGATGTACTCTATGCATGTTTCATGTTTGGTACACGATTAGGCGCCGCCTGGTGCTCCCCCACCGCCGTCGCTGCTAGCTACTTCTCCAGCCAGATCCACCGGAGCCTCTGCCTTCTTCCCGACAAGGTTGGTCTTCCCGCTGCTGCTAGCTGCTCTGCTTTTTTTTGCAACATATATATATTCTGTGATCCCAACATTCTTTATATTCTGCTCTGCTCTGCTTGATTCTTCTATATATTCTGATGTCATTATATAATTATGTGATCCCAACATATTAAATTGAATTAGAATGATTTCATGAATTATAGGGTTTTAAAGTTGATAAACATGTACATGCAGAAATAGGGTTATTAAACCAATGGTTATAACATAGTATGATCTTAATCTGATCTGGATGTTCATAATAATGTAGTATGTTAAATATGATGATTAGGGATACATATAATGTCTAGTAAAGATTCCTAGACCTTTTGTTTGAAACTATTGATTTCTTGATTTATTATTTAATAATGCTCTGTTGATTAGGATTAACCATGTTGCCTGTAGTTTATAGACAATTATTATATATAAGAATGACAACACATGTATTTGTTGGCCTAGAAACCCGTCCAAGATTTACTCATTAGGAGTAAATCTTGGATAGTCCCCGGTTTGGGACTGTTCTTGAACACCTAATCTCACTTAGGATGTAAGTGTATAATGTGTATTGGGTTTTTGAGAAACTTTCAGTAGCATTTCCCCGTTTGTTCTCTAAGTACATATGTACTTAGAGAACAGCGGGGAAATGCTGCCGAAATTTTCTTGAAAACCAAATACGCATTATACACTTACTAGTGAGATTAGGTGTTCAAGGATGGGATAGGTGGTACACATTTATTATATATAAGAATGACATCAAATGTGTTTGTTGGCCTAGAAACCCGTCCAAGATTGACTCATTAGGAGTAAATCTTGGATAGTCCCCAGTTTGGGACTGTTCTTGAACACCTAATCTCACTTAGGATGTAAGTGTATAATGTGTATTGGGTTTTCGAGAAAATTTTGGTAGCATTTCCCCGTTTGTTCTCTAAGTACATATGTACTTAGAGAACAGCGGGGAAATGCTTCCGAAATTTTCTCGAAAACCCAATACACATTATACACTTACTAGTGAGATTAGGTGTTCAAGGACGGGATAGGTGGTACACATTTATTATATACTAGGGAAATGCTGCCTAATCTTTTCCTAATATATACTTGTTTCCTAATATATACTTGTTTTCTCTGATCATAGAATGGATAGATCATGGATGTCCATTCGTAATCGTTGCACCCCAGAGTTTATATCTGGTCTTGATCAGTTTATTAGATTTGCCGAGGAACATAGGAAAAAACCTACAGATAGGTTCTACTGTCCATGTAGGCATTGCGGTAACAACTTGAAAGTCAACACTGTTGAGGAAATCAAAAGTCATGTCATGTGCAACGGGATTGTACAAGGCTATACAGAATGGCACTGGCATGGAGAGATTTCAAAATCGAAACCAGTAGATGTCGATAGCAGTGCTTGGGTGGAAGAAGAAATTGCCTCTGATGACGTAAATGTGAACGAACCAGTTCCAGCAGACATCGTTGATGCGATGCTGGATAGTTGTAGGGTAGAGCACACCGATCCACCTCCTATCTTTACAAACATTGTGCATGATGCTGAGATACCGTTATACACAGGCTGTGCTAAGTTTACGAAGCTTAGCGCTGTGTTGAGATTGTATAAGTTGAAAGCTAACAATAGATGGAACGACAAAAGCTTCACTTCATTGTTGACTTTGTTGAAAGAAATTCTTCCTGAAGGAAACGAGCTTCCAATCTCAACATACCAGGTAAAGAAAATGTTGTGCCCAATGGGAATGGAGGCCAAGAAGATACACGCATGCCCGAATGATTGTGTATTATTTCAAAAGGACTATGTAGATTTGAAAGATTGTCCAAAATGTGGTGCGTCACGGTATAAATTGACGACTTCGGGGGAGTCCAAAACTGGTTCTCCTGCCAAGGTGTTGTGGTATCAACCTATAATATCACGGTTTCAACGCTTGTTTGCAAATCCGAAAGATGCGAAGAATTTGAGGTGGCATGCAGATGTTAAGAAAAATAATGATGGGATCCTACGACATGCGTCTGATTCCCCACAGTGGAAGAAGATTGATCTATTGTACCCTAAATTTGGTGAAGAAGATAGGAATCTAAGACTTAGGCTCTGTACAGATGGGATGAATCCGTACGGGACATTGAGCAGCCAACATAGCACTTGGCCAGTCATGCTTGTTATATACAATCTTCCTCCCTGGATGTGTATGAAAAATAAGTACGTTATGTTGTCATTGTTGATATCGGGCCCTAAACAACCCGGAAATGATATCGATGTTTATCTTGAACCTTTGATTGATGACTTAAAGAAACTTTGGGCTGAAGGTGTGATGACCTATGATGCTTCAGCAAGAGAGACATTTCGTTTGCACGCTATGTTGTTTTGCACTATTAATGACTTTCCAGCATATGGGAATTTGTCTGGATATAGTGTCAAAGGAGCTAAAGCGTGTCCTATATGTGAAGAAAACACTGATTCAATAAGACTAAAACATGGCGGCAAGACTGTATATCTTGGTCATCGAAGGTTTCTTTCAAAATTCCATCCGTATCGTAGGAAGCGCAAAGCATTCAATGGATGGAATGATGAACGGAGTGCACCTAAACCTATACCAGGGGATGTTGTTTATGAAAGAGTAAAAGACATTATCAATGAATTTGGTAAGAAATCACAATGTAGTATGGCCACACGGAGTGACAATTCTTCATTCAAGAAGAAGTCAATATTTTGGGATCTTCCTTATTGGAGTTCTTTGACAGTCAGGCATTGTATTGATGTAATGCACGTTGAGAAAAATGTCTGTGATAGCATCATTGGTACTCTATTAAATATACCAGGTAAGACTAAAGATGGGATAAAATCCAGACTGGACCTACGTGAAATGGGAATAAGGTCAGAATTAACAGAATTACGTGAAATGGGTAATAAAAGAACATACTTACCTCCCGCTTGTTACACGTTGTCTAGAAAGGAGAAGAAAACTTTTTGTGAATGCTTGGTAAATGTTAAGGTGCCACATGGTTACTCATCCAACATCCGTAGATTGGTATCAATGAAAGATCTAAAGTTGATAGGTCTTAAATCTCATGATTGTCACACTCTAATGCAACAAATATTGCCCGTGGCAATTCGATCTATATTGCCGAAGCATGTAAGGTTTGCAATTACCAGACTTTATTTCTTTTTCAACAGTCTATGCAGCAAAGTTATTGACCCTGATACTCTCGATAATTTGCAAAGAGAAGTGGTTGTTACCCTATGTCAGCTTGAGATGTATTTCCCTCCTTCGTTCTTTGATATCATGGTACATCTTGTTGTCCACTTGACTAGGGAAGTGAAAATGTTGGGACCAGTTTTCTTGCATTGGATGTATCCCTTTGAACGATACATGAGCATTTTTAAAGGTGATGTTCGAAACCGTTATCGGCCTGAAGGGAGTATTATTGAAGGTTATGTGGCGAGAGAGGTTATGGATTTTTGCAATGACTTTCTCAGTGGTAATGACACTCCTGATAATGACAAGAATATTGAGGAGGGCAAAGGAATTTTGGGATCACGAGTGAAAGTAATCAGCCGTGAGCAGTTGGAACAAGCTCACTTGTATATTTTACACAATATGGACGAAGTGAGTGTTTATATCGAGGAACATACCAATTTCATAAAGAGACAACATCCTCGAGCAAGTTCAATGTGGCTTGCTAGAGAGCATAATAAGACTTTTACTAAGTGGTTTGAAGATAAAGTCTTACATCAACTATCTCAAACACCAAATGATATTACAGAAACTATCAAATGCCTCGCCTTTAAACCAAAACCGAATGTTATGTCTTATGAAGGGTTTGACATTAATGGATTCACATATTACACAAAGCGCCAAGATGATAAGAGTGTCGTCCAAAATAGTGGGGTCACTCTTCAAGCGTCGACTATGTACTTTGCAAGTGCAAAGGATAAGAGTCCACGTGAAGCTAAAATGTCATATTACGGTGTCATTGAGGACATTTGGGAGTTTGACTACATAGATTTCAAAATTCCGCTCTTTAAATGTAATTGGGTTGATAACACCAAAGGAGTTATAGTGGATGAATTGGGTTTCACTTTGGTGAACTTTGAAAAGATTGGCGAGAAGGGTGAACCATTCATATTGGCATCACAAGCGAAACAAATATTCTATATCGATGATCCTGTGAATGATAAATGGTCGGTTGTTCTTCATGGTAAAAGACAGTTCATTGAAGATCCTATAGATGAAGAAGAGTACTATGATAAGTATGATGACTCCAGTCCATTCTCAGTTGGGTTGCCAACTCCACAAAATATTGAAGCTAATGATGACTTATATGTGTGCGGAGATCACAATGAAGGATTGTTAATTGATAAAAGATCACAATTTTAGAGACATGTATGTTTATACAAATGCTAAATGTTTGCCTTTTTCTAGTTAATACAAATGCTAAATGTTTGCCTTTTTCTAGTTAATACAAATGCTAAATGTTTGCCTTTTTCTAGTTAATAGAAATGCTAAATGTTTGCCTTTTTAATGACATTTTCAGATGGCTGACCATGATGAGCATGATGTCCATGATGAGCATGAAGTTCATGATGAGCATGCTGTCCATGACGAGCATGGCGAGGATACTAATGTAAGTTCTAAAAACATATCCTGTATTTCTATAAAATTCATTATCTTCTAGTTATGTCATATATCCTATATTTCTATATTGGGCGAAGTTAGTGTGTTTTATTTTTGTCAAATTTTAGGTTGATGCACCTGTACCCACTGAAGCACTGGAGCAACTTGATGCGCAACACCAGACACTTAACAAGAAAAGGGGCATCACTCTGTTGAAGAAGTTATTAGCGCTAAGTGGTAGTGGATCCAAATTGGTGGTGGAGTTTGATAATGGAGGAAATCCATTTGGAGTGAACCGCAATAATTTTGTGAACTATCTTGGGTGTACCACTCGGAGCCATTGTGGTGTTAAGTATGACAATTGGCATAAAGTTTCTCAAGGGAAAAAAGACTTGTTATGGAAGGATTTATGCGTGAGTTATTATTATTTGCAATTCTATTTTGTAGATTACAAATTCTATTATTTGCAATTCTATTTTGGATACTAGTTAATAACATTTCTATTTTACAGAATCTGTTTGCATTGGATGAGAAGTTGCATCGTAAAAATGTGATGCAATGCGCTGGAAAGATGCTTAGGAATTATAGGACAAATCTGAACAGAGAATACATAAAAGAGGGTGATAAGAAGAAGAAGTCAGCCCTTGAACAATGGAACTTCTTGGACAAAGAAGATTGGGACAATTTTGTTGCTTCAAGAAAATCTGAAGAATTCAAGGTATTAGGCGTCACTCCTAATTTAATTAATATACATTGTATTCACCTATTCAAGATTAGCATTTAGTGCTACTAACCAAATCATTAATGTGCATACTAACTAGGCCCTCAGTGACGCACAAAAAGCAAGGCGTGCACTGAATGTGCATGACCACACTATGGGTCCAAAAGGCTATGCAAGCGTTCGCCAAAGACTACAGGCGGAGTCTGCGGCTACTCAAGAGTCTGCTCCTACTCAGGAGTCTGCCACACCCATGCCTCGCCATGATATCTGGATAGCTGGAAGGCAAAACAAGAAGGGTGAAATAAAGAAGCCTGTAACTGCTGAGGCGGCTGCAAAAATGGTAAAATACAACTCTTAGAGAAATCGTTTGAATATTGATTATTTGTGGTGTTAACTTACCAATTTCTATTTATGGTGATTAGTGGGAGCTGCACGAGCAGAGGAAACAAGGCACGTTCATCCCTCAGGGCACAAGGGATGAATTGACAGTTGCTCTGGGTAACCCAGAGCATCCTGGACGTGTTAGAGGTGTCGGCGCTGGTGTTGGCATCAAAGCATTCTTTGGGCCATCCCAGCGCAAACCCAGAGCGGGACTTTCTCAATAAGAGGTAACCTATTCTTTTTTTAGAATGTTACTGCAATAGGAAATTCATTAATAAGAAGCTAATGTTTCTTTTATCCATGTATAGGAGAATAAGAGAGTTGAGGATTTAGTTGCTAAGAAGATCAACGATGTAGTTGCTGAGAAGGTCAAGGAAGAATTGCTGCGGTGGCAGGCATCTCAGGCTTCCAATACGCCTATGGCGACCCACTCTTCTCCTGATGCACAGACTGTGAGTAATCCTGGAGACCCATCGCCTAGCACGTCTGCTGTAAGTATTGTTTATGGTATTGTAGTTAGTCTTTTCAAGTTGTTATGTTTTCAAGATGATATGTATATATGTATAATATTCTTTACGTAAATTTGTAGGCATTGAAGCCATGCCGCTTAAGAATGCAAGACTACGTTGTTGCAGAGGCGCAAGCTTACCCGTCCCTTCCTGGGGAAAGGTTTCACGGGACTCCAATGCCACAGGGCTATGTTCGTGTGGGCCCATTACGTGTGTTACCCGATTGGAGGGAAGTTGCGTTGCCATATGCCCACCCAGATATTGATACACTTGGTGAGGCAGAAGGCGGGGTGATATTGTGGCCCAAAGCAGATGTCGTCTACACGACTGAAATTGTAAGATAAATTTACATTGATTTAGACTGTTAATGTGTATATATGATGTCAACTGATCTGAAATTATATGTACATGTTAAAAAGAAGACACCAGGAGCACCTAGGCCTCCACTTCCACTTCCCGCATTACCCGATTGGGTTCCAACTGACCTAACATACCCGTTAGGTCCTGCTTGTAGGGGAATGGCATGTTGGCTACGGGCACATAATGTACATTGCCCTATAATTATTTCTTTAGATGCAGATTATGCAGGTCAATCATACGATAGCTCTTTATTTATACAAGATATTATTGAGCTGTTTATGTATGATTGGCTGAATACATCAATGATAGAGACATGGATAAGGTGAGATCTTGTTTATACATCCATATACCTTGTGTAAGATCCGGTGATCTAGTTTCTTATATATTAATGCATACGCCTATATGTTTTGCAGCTACCTAGTCGAAGATCATTGCAAACAATTTGCATTTGATCATGTGGGATTTTTGATTCCATCATTGATTAGTTTGGTAGCTAAAGACCCTGATAATGTTCAACAATACTGTATAGATGCTTTTACAATTTTTGGTCAGCAAAAGAAGACGATAATAATAGCTCCATTCAATGTCAAGTAAGTTTACTTTATTTATAATTTGGACTTAAGAAAATTCCATTTTTATTTTGCATTTTGAGTTATTAATTGTTAACTTCTTACTTCTAGCGGTAGACATTGGGAGTTACTAGTTATTGTCCCCGGGACATTCACTGTTTATTATCTAGATCCTGCGGGGAGTACATTGAACACTAAAATTGGACACGTAATGAGAATGCCATTATTCTGGTGAGAAATATTTCATTTTTATATCCGTTAACATCTTTTATTACATTACTATTTACTTATGTAATTTATTGTGTTATATTAACATGTAGGGGTTTAGATGCATTCAAAAAGGCTGGAGGAACGATCCCAAGGAAAAAGAACCAGCCAATAAATTGGCAGAACGTACAAGTAAGTTCCCGACTCGAATATATATATTATTGATGTGAATTGTGCTTAGTTGTATTATTTTGTATGTTTCAATTTATAGTGTGCTACACAAGACAATGGCTGGGCATGCACATACTATGTGATGCAATTTATGCAGATGATTATCAAATATGCCGCATTGGACATCGATACCATACATGAGGTATTATATATACTTTCATTAGTTAGTATGCAATATATCAATCTTATCTTATTTTTATATTATTACTTATATATATACATCATTCTCTTTGCAGGTGTTTAAAACTGACAACACTACAGGTAAACGCTTAAAAAATATACATGCTCCATATACGATGGAAGCATTAAATGAAGTAAGAGAAGAATGGGCAAAAGCCATACAAGCAGTGGCAACTGTAAGATATAATTGGGATGTTGATAGCGATAATGAATGATACTTTGTAAATGAATATTTCTGAATGTTAATACATGTATTTGAATGTTTCTATATGTGTGAATGTGAGAATTGAATTTATGTCTGAATGTATGTACTTGTGTGAAATTTTGCTTATGACTTTTGCAGGTTTGCGGCCTGTTTGTAGGCTGATATCAATGGATGTCGTAAACCTGCAGTTCAGTTACTGAACTGCAGGTTCTCATCCTGCTGACCAGCCATAGCAGGCCTGCAAACTGATATGAAAAAAACAAACAAATAGGCGTCGGTTATTTATAAAAACCGTCAGCAAAGATCTACAGCGTCGGTTATTTATAGATAACCGACGCCTTATGTGGCCAAAGCAGTCCTCGAAATGGCGTCGGATATACATATCAAAACGACGCCTATTTAAATTAGTGGCGTCGGTCTTTTGGTATATAACCGACGCCAAAAGTGTTCGCGCCACAAAAAATGGCGTCATTTAGGACACTTTATGCGTCGGTTATCTACTAAAAGACCGACGCTATAAGTAGTATAGGCGTCGGTCCGTTAGTAAATAACCGACGCAGAAAGTGCCCTAGCTGACGCCGTTTTATGTGGCGCGAACCCCTTTGGCGTCGGTTATCGACTAAACGACCGACGCCGATAGTTTAAATAGGCGTCGGTTAAACAACCGACGCCGAAGTGTTTGACCTTTAGCGGCGCCCGCATAGGCGTCGGTCGAAAACCGACGCCAAATGGGGTTAAACGACCGACGCCAAAGGCCACTTCTGTAGTAGTGATTTCTCATGAATCAAGACAGTGACGAATTGGGCATAGAAGATGAGCCAACTTCCTATCTAGAAGCTACTAAGGGACCAGAATCTGAGAAATGGCTCGAAGCCATGAGATCTAAGATGGAATCCATGTACACCAACAAGGTATGGGCCTTGGTGGATCCACCCGAAGGGGTAAGACCCATAGGGTGCAAGTGGGTCTTTAAGAAGAAGATTGACATGGATGGAATTGTTCAGACCTATAAAGGTATATTGGTTGTGAAAGGATTCCGTCAAATACAAGGTGTTGGTTATGACGAGACCTTCTCACCAGTTGCCATGGTTAAATCCATCAGGATCATGCTTGCCATTATAGCTTATCATGACTATGAGATTTGGCAGATGGATGTTAAAACAACATTCCTTAATGGGAATTTACTCGAGGATGTGTACATGACACAACCTGAGGGTTTTATTGATCCAAAGGAAGCCAATAAAGTCTGTAAGCTACAAAGGTCAATCTATGGATTGAAGCAAGCATCTCGGAGCTGGAATCTACGTTTTGATGAAGTAGTCAAAAAGTTTGGCTTTAGTAAAAATGAAGATGAACCTTTTGTTTACAAAAGGGTTAGTGGGAGCACAATTGTATTTCTCATATTGTATGTGGATGACATACTATTGATGAGAAATGACATCCCTACTCTTCAAACATTAAAAGGTTGGCTAGGGAAGACCTTCTCTATGAAGGATTTAGGCGAAGCATCCTATATACTAGGGATCAAGATCTATAGAGATAGATCTAGAAGGCTTCTAGGCCTAAGCCAGAGCACATACATTGACAAGGTGCTAAAGAAGTTTAGCATGGAGGGTTCTAAGAGAGGTAACTTGCCCATGTCCCATGGGGTTATGATCTCTAAAGCCCAATGTCCTAGTTCATGTGATGATCGGGCATGCATGAGTAAGATTCCAATATGCATCAGCAATTGGATCTATCATGTACGCGATGTTATGTACTCATCCTGATGTGTCGTATGCTTTGAGCATGATGAGCCGGTATTAGTCAGATCCAAGTGAATGTCACTGGACAGCCGTAAAGAACATCCTAAAGTACTTGAGAAGGACTAAGGATCAATTCTTGGTATACAATGGTGAGGAAGAGCTCGTGGTAAAAGGTTACACTGATGCTAGCTTCCAAACTGACAAAGATGACTATAGATCACAATCTGGATTTGTGTTTTGCCTGAACAACGGAGCTATGAGCTGGAAGAGTTCCAAACCAGAGACGGTTGCAGATTCTACAACAGAGACCGAATATATTGCCGCATCTAATGCTGCAAAGGAAGCTGTGTGGATCAAGAAGTTCATTTATGAACTTGGAGTGGTTCCAAGCGTTGGTGATGCAATTGAGTTGTTTTGCGACAACAACGGAGCAATTGCACAGGCTAAAGAACCAAGATCGCACCAACGTTCCAAACATATTCTATGGTGGTTCCATATCATAAGAGAGATCGTACAATGAGGAGATGTGAAGATTTGCAGAGTACCTACAGAAAGCAATGTGGCTGACCCGCTCACAAAAGCACTTTCACAGCAGAAACATGACAGACATGTTCGATCACTTGGATTGAGATTCCTGAGTGATTGGGTATAAGTGCAAGTGGGAATCTATTGGTATGTCTGTCCATAGAGACTATCATTCGATGATTGTAATGGGATACTATGTAAACGATTTGTAATACTACATTGATCATATCAATAAAGGCAAGTTTCCAATCTATATGTTTGTGTTTTATATTGTGAGATGACCATAAAATTTATAGATGTCTATAGAATAATATACTCAATGACATATGTCTTTGGGTTGATGACCTAAACAGCGAGATCATATGTATGCTAAGAGTATGTATTCTTGTTTTGTCCCTAATCGATTGTTATTGTGGAAATATCCATAGACATCAATAACACATAAGATTAGGATGTATGTTGGTTGATGGAAGAATCTTATTATCCATGATATGGAGATATCAAACCAAATACATAGATACTTGTTAGAGAACAGTGTATCAGATAGACTCATCTTAAGAGTGACACATGGATACCATGATTGGTAGTTAGAGTCACATCTCATAATGATGGTGGTGATTGTGGTTCTTAGAAATGAAGTCACTACACTTATCACATGTCATTCGGTGTACTTTGACATCATCCACCGTAGTCCTAAATAAGGATTGCCATAAAGATGGTGCTTGGGTGCACTGTGACACATGGGGATGACTGTGAGTGATGTAGATGGGATTTTTCCTTCCTAAGGGGTTTGATATTTCAGCCACTTATTAAGCGAGACTGAGAAATGGATGGCCATGTTGATGTGAGTCAATATGTGATATTGAGCTTACATATATCTCAAACAGTCTTCTCTAGTTCAAGGAACATGGATTGAACATTGAAGAGGATAACAGTTCCATGACTCGAGTTCAATCAGGAATCAGTGACAAGGGAACTATACAATCACTATAACACCAGTCATGAATAATAGGTTAAGTTGTTCTCCAACTTCTCCAATTACTTGGGTGGCAATGAAGTCTTGCTAGATACCAATCATTGCTTGTGAAATCATAATATGATTATGGATATCACTGCCAACGTAATTTGGAGCCTACCGGGTCACACACATAAGATGTATTAGAATAGGAGTTTAATTGTGGATTTGATTTGAATTGCTTCAAATCACATTGATTACTAAAATGTTTATGTAATCGATTAAAATATTATTGGAGTGACTGACTCTAAGTGCAAGTGGGAGTTTGTTGGAGTATATGCACATAAAGCCATCCCAAGCGATTGCATGGAGTCGGATACTAATTAATCAATTAATGTGATTATTTGGTTAATTAATAAATCCCGGAATATTCTAATTAATCCACGAGCGTTTTAAAAAATGCAGTGTTTCTGTTTACTGATGGGTTTAGGAAACCCTATTTCCCTTCGTCTCCTATTTAAAGGAGGATTGACGGCTGATATCTATATAGATAGATAGAGGTTTTACAATTTACGCTCATGTACATAAAACCTAGCCGTCATCGTCATTAGGAAAGAAACACACCGCTAGCACGCCACCGCAGAGACACGACTCCTTCCCGCCGGCTTGGGAAGCGTGACATGGAGTTCTGTCCATCCGCGTGGACGAAGTAGAGACGCAGACGCCTTGACAGCTGCGTTCGGAGGACGTCGATGACCACCTATACGCACTATGAGCGACGTACATCACTGCCGTAATGGAGTCCCGTTGGATCTTCCTACGATAGAGAATGGGAGAGAAGTTCCATCCGTGTAGGTCAGCAGCGCTGCACCGTCGTGCAGTGGGACATCGCTGGACTTGCTCCGTGATAAGGTATATCCCGCAAACACTCCTTCCAAATACGTAGTTGTCGACGAGATCCTATTTCGGGTTGCATGGATTTTATTGCTTCCGCCACGCATGTTTACTCCACAAAACCCGACAATTTTTCATATTGAACCCTAGGTTTTGGGTAATTTGCATATTGCACCAAAACTAGGTTTTTATGCACAAGGATTGCTCTACAAGCTTTATCTTGGTGCCCAAGCTTGTGGAAACCATATCACTGCATCATAATCATTCTTATGATGTCTCAACATCAGAGGAACATCTTAACATGTGCAATTTACAAGTTAACCCCTCAACTTGGGTAATTTGCACTTTAGTCCAAAGTTAACAAAACAATGTTTCAACATTATTCAAAAAGGACTGGAATTGAAATATAAGTTCCTCAAAAGCCTTAATTACTTTTCAAGAAATATAAGCAAGCATTTAATCAATTTTATTAAGCAAAACACCTAGGGTTAGCACATAACCCAGGTCAGGGATGTTACAAATTATCCACCCCTTACAAGGATTTCATCCTCGAAATCATTAACAAAACATTTAAGAGAAAAGAGTAGGGTATTTTCTCCTCATCTCTTCCTCTAACTCCCATGTGACTTCTTCAACGCCACGATGATTCCAGAGGACTTTTACAAGACTAATGTCTTTAGTTTTCAACTTCTTGATTCTTCAATCAAGAATCAACATAGGTCCTTCAACATAAGAGATGTCATCATTTAACTCTACTTCCATAGGCTGCAGAACTGATTCTATGTCAGGATGACATTTCCTAAGCATGGAAATGTGGAACAATGGGAGTAACTTTTGCAGCTCGGGTGGTAGTTCTAGCTTATAAGCTACCTTTCCAATCCGTTCAATGATTGGATAAGGCCCCATAAGCCTAGGAGCTAACTTTCCTTTCCTTCCAAATCTAAGCACCCCTTCTAAGGTGAGACCTTGAGGTACACCCTGTCTCCAACTAGAATTCTAAAGGTCTACGACGCTTGTCAGCGTAGGATTTCTGCCTATCCTGTGCAATATTTAACTGTTGTTGTATTATTTCAATCTTCTCGGTGGTCGGCTGCACAAGATCAGGTCCCAAAAGTTGATATTCACCAGTTTCATACCAACATAGGGGATATCTACAACGTCTACCATATAAAGCTTCATAAGGTGCCATGCCAATGTTGTGTTGATATCTATTGTTGTAGGCAAACTCTATCAAACTTAGATGCAGATCCCAACTTCCTGTAAACTGGAGAACACATGCTCTAAGCAAGTCTTCCAGGGTTTGTATAGTCCTTTCTGACTATCTATCAATCTGAGGGTGAAAGGATGTACTAAACCTTAACTGTGTGCCTAAGGTTTTATGAAGTCGCTCCCAAAAATGACTCGTAAACTGAGGACCTCTGTCAGAAAATTTGGTAACTGGGACCCCATGCAGCCACACTATCTCATCTACATATAACTGTGCTAGCTTCTCTGCAGAATAGGTTGTTTTGACAGGTAAGAAATGTGTTGTCTTTGTAACCTATCAACTATTACCCAAATGGAATCATGACCTTTGGCTGTTCTAGGTAAACCAACCACAAATTCCATGGTTATATGATCCCACTTCCACTGTGGTATGGGCAAAGGTTGCAGTGTTCCTGCAGGCTTCTGGTGTTTAGCTTTAACTTCCTGACACACAGGACACCGCATAACAAACTCAGCACCGTCCTTCTTCAAACCAGGCCACCAATACATATCTTTCAAGTTATGATACATTTTGGTGCTTCATGGATGCATAACATACATTGAAGAATGAGCTTCTTATAGGACTAACTTCCTTAAGCTATCCACATCAGGCACTATCATCCTACAATGATAACAGGCTACTTGATCATATGAGTCATGGAAACCATCTCGTTTCTCACTACCATACTCTGATCTAATCTGTTGAACTACATCATCAGCTTGATGTGCCTCCTTAATATGCTATCTCAGAGTAGGTTTTATGTGCATCTCTGCTAACAACCCAGATAACAACGATACTTTTAACTGTACATTGTCTTGACTTAAAGAGATAAGCATATCCCTCCTAGAGCACACCAAAGAATTTAGTTGTGCTCTGTCTAAGGCTGGTGTTGTTGATTTCCTACTCATAGCATCAACAACTACGTTGGCCTTCCCTGGATGATAATCACTTGTACAATCGTAGTCCTTGATTAATTCCATCCAGAGGTGTTGCCTCATGTTTAGCTCATGTTGAGAAAAGATGTATTTTAGGTTCTTATGGTCTGTGAAAATCTGGAATGTCTCCCCATAGAGATAATGTCTCCAGATCTTCAAGGCATGGACTACAACAGTTTATTCTAGGTCGTGTGTCAGATAATTCTCCTCGTGTTTCTTAAGCTGTCGAGAAGAAAAAGAAATCACTTGTTTATCCTGCATCAACACACATCCTAGTCCATTCTTAGAGGCATTACAGAAGACTATATACCCTTTCCCTTGCTCAAGTAACACTAGCACAGGTGCACTTGTCAACCTCTCCTTCAACAACTGGAATGATTGTTGACACTTGTCATTCCAGGCAAAAGGAACATCCTTCCTGGTCAACTTAGTCAAGGGTAAAGCTATGGAATTGAAGTTCTTAATGAACCTCCTATAATAGCCTGCCAACCCTAAGAAACTACGATTCTCCTTCAGTGTCTTCGGCTGCTCCCATTGCAGGACTGATTCTACCTTTTTACGGTCAACACATATACCTAAAGAAGATATTACGTACCCAAGAAAAGAAACTTTTGGTAACCAAAACTCACACTTGATAAACTTAGCATATAACTTATGCTCTCTTAGAAAAGTTAGAGAATGACGAAGATGGTGTTCATGCTGCTGAGCATCTCTACTGTAGATCAGGATGTCATCTATGAAGATGACAACACACTGATAAAGAAAAGGTCGAAATATTTTATTCATGAGTTCCATAAATGCAGCTAGTGCATTAGTTAGTCCAAACAACATAACTGTGAACTCATAGTGACCATACCTTGTCCACAAGGCAGACTTAGGTATGTCACCCTCCTTAATACGCAGCTGATGATATCCCGACCTCAAATCTATCTTTGAAAAGACAGTTGTACCACACAACTGATCAAAGAGATCATCAATCCTAGGCAAATGATACTTATTCTTTATTGTTACTTTATTTAACTGTCTGTAATCAATGCACAACCACATTGACCCATCCTTCTTCTTAAAAAAAGGACCGAAGCACCCCAGGGTGAAGTACTCGGTCGGATGAAACCCTTATCAAGCAACTCTTGCAGTTGTTTCTTGAGTTCTGCCATCTGAGCAGGCACCATCCTATACGGTGTTTGTTCTTTGGCTGCATGCTCGGGGTTAGATTAATCTCAAAACCAATCTCTCGTGGCGGAGGTACACCTGAATGTTCTTCAGGAAACACATCTTCAAATTCCCTTACTACAGGAACTTCAACAGGATTAGAACTCTCCATGGTGGTATCTACCACATGGGTCAAGAATGCATAACAACCTTGCCTCATCAGCTTCTCAGCAACCATAGCTGACACAAGACAGGTTGGAAGAATCTTTCTATCTCCTTGAAAGATCCACGTGTCACTATCATCAGTGAATACAACTTACTTGGACTCACAATCTAAGACAACCTTAAGGTATCCATCCCTAAGATTATATCGAACCCATGCATCTCAAGTGGTATATGATCCACTTGAATGCGATGTTCAGAAAAGAAGAGGATACAGGGAGAACATACATCCCGCAAAATAGCGGATCCCATCAAAGGAGTTTCTAACAACAAACTATCTGCTCTATGACTTGTAGTCATGTTGCAGTCAAGAATCACTCTTCGAGTGATAAAGGAATGCGTAGTACCCGAATCAATTAAAAAGATAGGACGCGGGTGTAGACATATCCGAATAAAACAACTCCATCTGACCTATCACAACCCGAGGGTTGATCACTACATCAGGTGGATTCATCGCATAGAATCTCGTCGTCGCTTGTGGTTGATTCGGTGCTTGATGACTGGGTGCCGATGATCCAGCTTGGGACGCTTGTCCACGTCCTCTAGAGCCACCTAGAAAGTGTCTCCTTTGAGATCCTTGTTGGCTCTGCCTTTGAGGTTGAGTCACACTTGCCTCTCGGGCTCTGTAATCCTTCATCAGATGCCCCACTTTTCCACATATGTAACAACTTCTGATCCCTTGATGTGATCTGGATGGTCCTGTGACCGACACAGATGCTAAGGTATGAGCTCCCTCTGGTGGTAAACTTCATCCTCTACCCCTATTTGATGTCCACTGTGTCTGGGTACTGAATCTAGGTGGTGGTGTAGGTACAGAAAACCTCGGTTTCTTAAAACCTTTGGATGAGGATCCTTGGAATTGGGGATACATCTTCTTGTTCTTGGTTGATGCGATGATTTTGAGTCGCATTTATAGACCTTTTTCATATGTGTTTTATGCTCTAATTAGTCATTTTTATGGATAATATTGCATAATTCACTCATTTCGGTCTTTGCCATCATTTTATGTCATATCCCCTTAGTTGTAATTTTTTGAGCATTATTTATCGTATTATCATAATTTGTGTGGATTTATTTGGTCTTGTCTTGGAATTTCAGGAAAAACAAGTATCTGCTTCCGTCGATACTATCGACCAAGCCACAGGTTTCCAGCCGAGAGGAGCAACACAGAGTCGATACCATCGACACTCAAGTCGATGGCATCGAGATCCCTTCAGGTTGCTGGCGAGGAATCCGTCGATACCATCGACCCAAGTCGATGCCATCAACGCATGGAGGCTACAGCGTCGCTAAACGACAACAACCGACGCTACAGAGAGTCGATACCATCGACTCTAGTCGATGGTATCGAGATGGACACAGGCACTCAGACGAAAAGAAAAGAAGGCTGCCGCTAATACGCTGGGTCGATACCATCGACCCGCGTCGATGGTATCGACGCCGACAGATATGCGTTGGATTCATTTTGATCTCAATCGGACGGCTGGAGTTATTTGACGACCTAATTAGGGACTTATACCTAATGACGGCCGCCCAAACGAGATCATCATCTCATTTTGCATTGCACGAGTGCCGAGGAGTAGAGAAAGGAGAACAGAGGCCAGAAGCTCATCCCTGTCGACCCGGACGCTGACGAAGACGAATTTCACCACCGAGAGGCGGGAAAGCTCGTGTTCTACGCAAAGGATCTACCGGTTCTTCTCCATTCAGGGGTTTTCCCACTTAATTCACATTTTTTTTATGAATTCCCCTATTTCTACCATGTATTTGTGCGAGATGAACATGCGAGGCTAAAACCCTCCATCTTTAGGACCGGGAGTAGCCCGGGAATGCATTGTATGACAATTTTATATCAATAATTCATATTGTCTCTCTTAAATCCGTGGTATAGTTTCATTTTCTCCATATATATTGTTATGCTTGATCACCATAATAATAACCTAATGCCCTTAATCACTTCGACAGAAGGATTAACGGTTGAAAAGAGACGAAACCTACATTAATCGATAAAACCCTTGACAAAGGAGTTGTAAAATTAATGGTGGAAACTGAGAGACCGTTTGTAATGCGCTTAGTTTAGGGGAATGATTGCTACGACGGTGGAATCAACCTAAACTTAAGTAGTGAATTACACCACGACAGTGGGTAATTCTGTTTTCAGGCCACTACCCGGATAGAGAGAGAAGAGTGAAGAATTATATAAAACCTAATGCAATGTTGACCCGCGGTGAAACCGCAATCCTAAAGATACCCTTTTGAATTGATTAAATTAACCTTTAATCGATTGTTTTCTTTGTTTCATTTTATTTTCTTTTAATTTCGACAACAAACCCTACTTTGTCATCCGGTCTAGCTGATTGCAATTAGTTAGTAGGAGTCTCCAATAATTCATGTATCCCTATGTTCGACTCGGGCCTCACAAAGGCCTGTACTACTCGACGTGTATACTTGCGTTTTAGCGCGTAGTAAAATACATGTCAAGTTTTTGGCGCCGTTGCCGGGGACACGGCGAATTGTTGGCACTTTGAGTGCTAAGAGCGGCCACTCTAGGCCATATGTTTTTTATTATTTTGAAACAACTTCAATTATTTCTAAATTTCTCTATAATCGTCTATACTCGTCTAAGCATAGTACTGAACCCCAATTTTCTTATTTCAGGTACTTTGCATGGTGCATACACGTAGTACGGACTACACGAATCGCACACCCGAGGTTCCACCTTCAGGACCTGAGGACGAGGAGGACTTCGATCAAGAGCACCTAGAAGAAATAAATTTTGAATCTGAAGCAGAAGAAATGACCGAACCACAGACAATATGGGAGAAGATCAAAGTGTCTTCTTCATCAGCTTCAAAGGGGCCTATAAAGAAATAGGGGATCGACATACCAACATACAAGATCAATCCGACGTTGATTAACTTGATAAAGTCAAATGCATTTCACGGGCTTAAGAATGAGGATCCAGTTGCACACATCAGCCAGTTCGTTGAAAACTGTGATATGGTGAAGATAGATCGGTTTCCACAGCATGCTCTGTACCTCAAGCTGTTCCCAAGTTCCTTGGCGGGAGCAGCAAGAGATTGGCTACATAACCTCGATGATGAGTTCGTTGAATCATGGGATCATATGGTGGAGGTTTTCTTCGAGAGGTTTTTCCCTCCTGAGAAGACCAACAACATGATTAGGAAGATTCACAATTTCACCCAACAGGCGGGTGAAACATATTCTGAGACCTGGGAGCGATTTCAGGTCATGTTGAGGAGATGTCCGCATCATGGGTTGGATAAGGAGACACAGGTGAAGATCTTCTATTTTTCTCTCTCCGAGCATGATAGGAGTAATTTGGACTCAGCCGGTTCAGGATTTTTCCTGAATAACACTGACACGAGATGCTGGGAAATACTGAAGAACATGGCAAGAAAGCAATCCTGGGGAGAAAGAGAGAGAGGCCCAGTTGAGCAAGCTAGAGTCGCTAGTGAATCAAAGGCAATAAGAGAGCTTAATGAGAAGATGGATCTTCTCGCAAAGAAGTTACTGCAGAAGGAAGACAATGAGTCCAAGGAGGAGGCTCAAGTCAAGTACATCAGGCAACAGTAAGGGTACAGGAACAATGACTACTCATGGCGAAAGGATAAGAAGTTCTCATGGAAGGATCCGAACAATTTTCTGCAGGATCCGGACGCCAAGCCTGCACCAGCCACAGAGGACAAAAACACTGAATTACTGAGTCAAGTGGTACAGCAAAACCAAGAAATCATGGCCATGTTTGGTAAGCAATTGCACTCTCAAGGTGATATTCTAACCAAATTTGGGCAGACGCTGCAAAGCCATGGAGCACAAATGCTGGCATTAGAGACCACCATGGCACATATTTCAAGTGAAGTGGCGACAATCAAGCACGCCAATCAACAGAAACCAGCCGAGAATGCAAATGTGGCCCAAGCACATCATCAAGTCAAGTACATATCTGTGGTAAGCAATGAGGAAGAATCTCAGGTGCAAGAAGCTGTAGAAGAAAGAAAAATGACTTTTAATAAGAATGCGACACCGACAATACCATATCCACGCACTTACTATGGATTGCCGAGCGGAAACCCTTTCTTCAGAAAATCTCAAAGAGTTGTGAATATTGTATCTCCATGTAGGCAAAAAGAAGAATTGCAGGTTTGTGCACGTGCGGAGACAACGAATGTGAGAGAGAAACCACAACAAGCTGCTACTATTGAGGATGTTTCGCCAAAGCACACGTCGGAGGGAGTGATTGAAGCAAGCTTAGGGGAGGTACCCCCGAAAAGCTCTTATGTGCCACCTCACAGGCGTGTTGATGCAACTGATGTTTCAGATCCGGTCAATTCTAAGTCAAAGAAAGAGCATCGTCATTTTAAGAAATTCCTGGAGATATTCCGAAAACTCCACATCAATATTCCATTAGTGGAGATGATCGAGAAAGTACCCGCCTATGGGAGGTTCATCAAGGAAATCATCAATAAGAAGAGGCGGATAAAAGACGATGAAATTTATTGGATGAATGAGACGGTGAGCTCTATGATTCACGGGAGTTCACCAAAGAAGAGAAAAGACCCATGAGGTTTTTACATTTCGTGCACAATAGGTGGTCAACATTTTCCTAAAGCGCAATGTGATTCTGGCGCTAGCATAAATCTCATGCCTTTGGCGACATTTCAAAAGCTGGGGTTAAGAGAGATAAAGAAGTTGGCTGCAACAATTGAATTGGCGGATAGGTCTACCGTGAGACCATATGGAGTGTGTGAGGATGTGCTTGTCAAAGTGGATAGATTCATATTCCGAGTGGATTTTGTTGTTATTGATATGCCACCGCTCCAAAGCTGTGAAATTCTCCTAGGGAGACCGTTTCAAGCAACAGCGGACGTCGTGACTGCCTTAGGGAGAGGTACTTTGTCCTTAGGAATTGGAGGAGATCGAGTTGAATTCAAGTTACCACATGATCCTCTAAGTGCAGTTCCCAAGGTGAAAAGATAATGATCGTCATGCCGTCTAGCCTAAGACGTTAAAGAAGGGCGCTTGTTGGGAGGCAACCCAACCATTGGTACATTAGGATAGTTTAATTATAGTCATAGATTTCTTTCATTTCATTTAAATTCTAGTGTAAAGAAGATACCTTGATCCGTTTGTTCAATGTGCAGGAACAGGCAGGGTCGATACCATCGACACACTGGTCGATGGTATCGACATAGGTTCAGGTTGACAGCTGCAAAAATCGCTCGGAGTTGATACTATCGACGGTCCCATCGATGGTATCGACATACCTATAGGCAGGTTGCGCAATAATTGTCGATGGTATCGACATGCCAGTCGATACCATCGAGATTTCTGGAGAAGTTCAGAACGATTTGTCTCAGTCAACTCGATACCATCAACGGCCTCGTCGATGGTATCGACATGGTCACAGGTTGAAGTGAAAAAGTGGCGGTGTCGCAATGAAGTCAAGTCGATACTATCGACATCTGTCGATGGTATCGACATCCATGTCACCGATCCGCGCAAAGACATCGACGGTGATCACGAGTCCACGTCAGCGATCCGGGTGTTGCGTCGATACTATCGACTTGCGTTGATGGTATCGACAGGTCAGCAATCCGGGTTTCCTGATCCAGCAAACGTCAGCCGTCGATACTCGCGAGGGGGGCGGATAGCAGCGAGATGTGTCGATACCATCGACCCACGTCGATGGTATCGATGGGTCAACAGTGGCGCCGGCCAAGTCTATATAAGGAGAATTGCAACATCATTTGACGTCACACCTTCAGAGCAAACTTCCTCCTTTGCACCGAGCATTCCCCCGAGCCCTCCAAGACTAAAGAGCAGCAACATCGAGCAAGGATCTTCACCGAGCGGAGAATCACTTCTCCATCTTCCCCGAGCTCTCTTCTTCTAATCCCATCTTTCTTGCAACAATGGTGCACGTCGCCAAAGCATCGTCCTTGCGCACGAATCCAATGGAGATCGTGGAGTTTGTGCCACCCCCTACTGCTTCCGTATCACGTCCGCGCCTGGTTCACCCATCCGCGGAGGTGAGGAAGGTCTATGAGGAAATCATGAAGCAGAAGATCAAGCCGACCCGGTATGTGGACCGGGATATGATCCGCGATCTTGGATTCGAGGCCAACTTGGCCTATGTGCTGAAGGGTCAAGCACGCCACACCAGCATAAGGCCAGACGAGCTGGAGTACCATGCGGATGGGCAGCCGTTCTTCGGTGAATGGCCCACCTACAAGGAATTGGTGGCGGAGTTTATGGCGTCCCTCTACGTCTGCGTCGTGCCCAACGACGTGGTTGCGTCGGATTGTGAGTGGATCAAGGGCCGGGTATCGTTCCGGCTATTCAACATCGACTACAACATCATTCTTAGGCAGTTCAACAACATCTTCAACTGGAACCACTCCCAACATGATCACCGCAGACCGGACGCCCGCACCGACTACGACAAGATCTTCGTCGAGCTAGACACAGTGCCGGTGGGAAAGACAGTGAGCTACCACAATGCTGCGGTAGCGGACTTCGAGCATCCCTTCATCCGGGTCTTACACTGGATGTTGAGCCTTACGTTCTTTGCTCAGAGCGATTTACCATTGAGCAAGTTTCAGGAGAGCGATCTTTTCTTCCTCTACATGCTCCTGAAGCGACAACAATGCAACTGGGGTGCGTTTTTCCTGCAGCGCGTCCTGGCGGTGAAGAGGAGTACAAGGAAGGCTCCGATCCATTTTGGTGGGCTCATCACCAAGTTGGCGCACTACCTCAGGCTCAACTTCTCCACCATGACGTCAATTTCAATGAGGAGTAAGGTGAACGTGCAACATCTGCACCGTTCAAACCTTATCCTTCTACGAGATGGGTTGGCGTACGCACACTGCCACGTCAACCATGCTTATCAGGAGTGCGCACTGCCGGACGCCGTCTTCCACATCGAGGGCGGACAACACTTCCGGTGGCCGATCATAGCCGTCGAGTCCGATGAAGAAGAAGGCGGTAACGACGACCAAGAAGGCGAGGCTGAGGAGGAAGAGGAGGCTTTCACACCTCTTCGCGCACGAGTAGCACCACGGAAGCGTCCTCGGATGCATCCGGGTGCGTCTTCATCATCACAGCCCCCGCCGCCATCACCACAGCCCTCGCAGCCAGCCGAGGATGTCTACTCCATGCAGGGAATGTACACGATGCTGTAGGATATACAGCAGACACAACAACAACATCTAGCTATGTATACCGGTATTCAGGACACTACGAACCGGTTACTTGACAACCAAAGGGCAATGTTCGAGAATGAACGTCTCCTCCTCGACAACCAACAACAGATACACAACCGGTTGCAAAGGATGGAGATGCAACAGGAGCCCTTTTATGACCACTACTGGAGTCAGAGCTACTTTGGAGGTTATCCACAGCCTCCTCCGAGGACCCATTACGATCCGAGCTTCCAGGGGGAGTATCCTTCTTGGGATCCTACGGCCCCACAGTACCCACCTCCGCCTCCACAAGAATGATCAGGGTATCTCTGTTCCACTCTTAAGTTTGTTTTTGACTATGAGGCCATAGTCGAATTCAAGCTTAGGGGGGTAGTTGGAACAGCTCTATCTTTTCTTTTATTGTTTTTAGTTTTTAGCAGTGTTATCTGTTTCTTGCATTTTTAGTTTTGGTAGGATCCATGTGCTATCTAGTGTAACTGTGGATGTCGTAAAAGTTTGTCATCTTGCTGTTAAATTCATGGGAAATTTAAGGGAAATTTAAGGATCCACGTGCTATCTAGTGTAACTGTGGATGTCGTAAAAGTTTGTCATCTTGCTGTTAAATTCATGGGAAATTTAAAAATTTTTGTGTCTTTGGATAGCTTGACTTGGTTGTCCTTGGGGAACTTATCCTACGAAAATGATTGATTATGTCAACTTTAAAACAACATTTCACACCTATACTCCTTTTGACTCATGAAAAGTGGATAGTAACAGTTGTTTGAGCCTAACCTAACCAAATGGTAATGAGACTTTAATTGGATGTAAGAGAGAGAACCCTTTAAACTACTACACATGTCAGTAAGGAGGGACACATAATATCTTTCTAAGGTTCAGTCATCTAATCTTGTGATCATTCCACTTCATTTTTCCATAATCCACCTAAGAATTGGAAGTAAAGTGCAGTTTTAATTCCTTCTTGTGTGCATAGCATTTAGATAGGACTTGCATTGATATTTTCCATACGTTTGCATAAAAAAAAAGAAAAATATAGGGATTCATGCACATTACCTTTAGGTGCATGCCATGTAGTTGCACTCATGATTTTCATGCATAAAGTACACCATGTATCTCAATTTTTCCTCAAAAGTGATCTAAACTGTTCCATACCTTCGAAATATTGCAAAGATTTCCAAGCATGAAGTAAATAGCCCAATACACTTATCTCTAAGCAATGATGGATATGTGGGCTAAAGAAAAGAAAAAAAAATCTGAAAATCTGAAATAAAGAAAAAAAATTAGAAAAGAAAAAAAAAGAGAATTTAGAAGAAAGTGGAATAAGAGGGAGAAAGGAACATGATATCACTCGCATTACAGGAAAATTGAGTACATGATGTGGCTTAATTAGATTTCCATCTCATTTTGAGGTGGAAGGTTAGTGCATGCATCATTTTACCCAATTTTAGGCATTAGGGCATTTCTAATGTGCATTTGCATAATTTAGGACATTTTGTTTTATGCATATTGAAACTGTGCAATACTTCCAAGTTCTTCCATGAAACACCCATTTCCATCCACCCGTTGCTCGGATTGGTAGGCCACCGTGAAATCCTCCTCACTAATTATTATCAGGAGAACTGCTTCCATGTAGATGGTAGTTAGGGCGAGCAACGTAGTATAGGCGATCACAAGATGCACCAATGCTGAATCGGCGAATTTTATTATGTTAACTGCCTTATGTGATAGTGTTCATCGGTTTGAAGGATAATTTCTCTTATTGATGATTATTGTCGCCTTTAGGGTAATTACTGTTCTGTGGTTAGAGAAGGCCGGTTTGAGAATGTTCAGTGGGAGTCACATGGGATGTTGGGTGGGTGTGTTGATTTTTAGTTGACATCTGCAATTCTATTCTAAGGATTAGTTGCTCGAGGGCGAGCAATGTTTAAGCTTAGGGGAGTTTGATGCGATTTTTTTGAGTCGCATTTATAGACCTTTTTCATATGTGTTTTATGCTCTAATTAGTCATTTTTATGGATAATATTGCATAATTCACTCATTTTGGTCTTTGCCATCATTTTATGTCAAATCCCCTTAGTTGTATTATTTTGAGCATTATTTATCATATTACTATAATTTGTGTGGATTTATTTGGTCTTGTCTTGGAATTTCAGGAAAAACAAGTATCTGCTTCCGTCGATACCATCGACCAAGCCACAGGTTGCCAGCCGAGAGGAGCAGCACAGAGTCGATACCAACGACACTCAAGTCGATGGCATCGAGATCCCTTCAGGTTGCTGGCGAGGAATCTGTCGATACCATCGACCCAAGTCGATGCCATCGATGCATGGAGGCTACAGCGTCGCTAAACGACAACAACCGATGCTACAGAGAGTCGATACCATCGACCCTAGTCGATGGTATTGAGATGGACACAGGCACTCAGACGAAAAGAAAAGAAGGCTGCCGCTAATACGTTGGGTCGATACCATCGACCCGCGTCGATGGTATCGACGCCGGCAGATATGCGTTGGATTCATTTTTATCTCAATCGGACGGCTGGAGTTATTTGACGACCTAATTAGGGACTTATACATAATGACGGCCGCCCAGACGAGATCATCATCGCATTTTGCATTGCACGAGTGCCGAGGAGGAGAGAAAGGAGAACGGAGGCCAGAAGCTCATCCCTATCGACCCGAATGCTGCCGAAGACGAATTTCACCACCGAGAGGCGGGAAAGATCGTGTTCTACGCAAAGTATCTACCGGTTCTTCTCCGTTCAGGGGTTTTCCCACTTAATTCACATTTTTCTTATGAATTCCCCTATTTCTACCATGTATTTGTGCGAGATCACTACTACAGAAATAGCATTCAGTGTCGCTTTTCTGGGCG
Organism: Alisma plantago-aquatica; assembly: GCA_963693085.1. Lineage (NCBI taxonomy): Eukaryota > Viridiplantae > Streptophyta > Magnoliopsida > Alismatales > Alismataceae > Alisma > Alisma plantago-aquatica. The sequence goes on along the minus strand of OY856412.1, from coordinate 1,313,972,535 downwards.
TCGGTTTTTAAGGAACACGGACGCCTTATATTAAAGGCGTCGGTTATTTCGAAGAACCGACGTCTATATTCAAAGACCAGCCAAACACGGGTACCGCTTTGTATATAGCGTCGGTTGTTTATACAAAACCGACGCATTATTTCATCCAATTTTCGAGCGAAAAAATAATGTCACTTTCGGCGTCGGTTATTTAGTTAAAACACCGACGCTTATGTGCGATGGAAATTTGCGCGAAAAGTGTCCTTTCCGCGTCGGTCGTCCTTTACTAACCGACGCTGAATGGGGTTCCCGCCAAACATTTTCACGAAAATATCGTCCAAATGGACGTCGGATGTTGCCAACGACCGACGGTAAATATGTTTAGGCGTCGGTTGTTGTCAACAACCGACGCTATTGGGGAACTTCATAACCTTCGATCGCCCGACTCTTCCCCTCATTGCTACCCTATTTCCCTATTGCGGCGATTTCTCCGACGATTTCTCTGTAATTTTTCTCCGGCGCTTCTCTCCGGTGCCCCATCTCCGGCGTCCCCTCTCCGGCGCCCCTCTCCGACGCGTTTCTTCTCTGGCACCCCTGCGCCGCCGCCACGCCTGACAACCGGCGCCCCTGCTCCAATCGCCTGCGCCGCCGCCACGCCTGACAACCGGCGCCGCCGCAACGCCTGGTGCCCACCTGCCTGCCACGCCTGAGAACCGGCGCCGCCGTACCCCCTTCTCCTTCTCCTCCGCCTGGCCGCTGCCTGCCTGCCGCCGCCTGGCCGCCTGCCTGCCTGCTGCGGCTGACGCTCCTGCTCGTCGGAGTCACTGCCGCTGGTTCTGGAGCTCGTCGGCCGCCACCCACGTACTCAACCAGCTCGACCTCACCCTACTCTTCTTGCCCAGGTACCTGCAGACCTACCCAGGCGCGAAATTGGTTCTTTATGTGCTGACCTAATCTGTTGCCTAATCTGTTTGCACGAAATTGGCTCCCTACTCTGCTTGCTTAATGTGCCTAATCTGCTTTAAGTGGTCCTAATATCATAACATGATAGTTTTATTATATGATTTGTGGCACTTTAGGGTGTATATACATGCAAATTATATAAGTGATAGATGTTGGATGTTTGTCAAGGTTTTTTGAAGATTGAATAAGTGATAGATGCTGGATGTTTATTTATTTCATCTATCCATGTTGCCTATAGTTTATAACATTGCATTGTGAATTATTGCATGTTTGAAACTATGAAATTCTTGATTTATTAGATGATATTCAAGAAAACCCTAGTTTGATGAGCATGTTGTTAATCATGTTAATTATGATTCTTCTATATATTCTGATGTCATTATATAATTATGTGATCCCAACATATTAAATTGAATTAGAATGATTTCATGAATTATAGGGTTTATATAAGAATGACAACACATGTATTTGTTGGCCTAGAAACCCGTCCAAGATTTACTCAGTAGGAGTAAATCTTGGATAGTCCCCAGTTTGGGACTGTTCTTGAACACCTAATCTCACTTAGGATGTAAGTGTATAATGTGTATTGGGTTTTCGAGAAAATTTCGGTAGCATTTCCCCGTTTGTTCTCTAAGTACATATGTACTTAGAGAACAACGGGGAAATGCTGCCGAAATTTTCTTGAAAACCAAATACACATTATACACTTACATCCTAAGTGAGATTAGGTGTTCAAGGATGGGATAGGTGGTACACATTTATTATATATAAGATTGACATCAAATGTGTTTGTTGGCCTAGAAACCCATCCAAGATTGACTAATATATACTTGTTTCCTAATATATACTTGTTTAAAAGGTTAACTGATGTTATACAACTTTTTCTGAAAATATATAACATCGTTATATGTACTTACACTTTGTTAATACTAATATTGTGCAGTCTCTGTCTTCCCATAACAATGACTATGAATTGGGCCTCTATGTCAATGTTAACGTTCCCTATTGAAGAACAATTGGACATCATCCTAGATGATCGTTCCTTAAACCAATTGGTCATACCCAAACATTGGCGTTTTCTAAAAGGAAGACACTACATGCCTGGTAAAGTGACCCTAACTTTTGGAAATTATTCACATGTAATCGAGGTTGAGTATGATTTGGCGGGAAATCTTGTATCAAAATCCGGTTGGCATGATTGGATTGGAGAGATGTATCTGGTCCGTTGGAATAGGCTTTTTCTCCGTCCAGTTGGCGATAATTCCATCAAAGTTTGGATAACCAACAACAACTGCGACACCCTCGATCATCTTCTGCGGTATGAGCGCAAGGCGTCGGATATCATCTATGAGGAATCGGAATCTGAGGCCCCTATCAGTTCAGATTCGTCTAAATACAGTGAGGAGCTTCGTGACACAGCTTCATCATCAAAAAGAAGTTACTGATGCATGCGGGACCATGTTGGTGTAGTATTTAGTTGTCTATCTATCTAGACTTGTCTGTAGTAATAGTTTTTTTAATTATGCGCATGTTTAGGGGTACACCAACCCCTTTGTTTAGTTATTGTTATAACTAAAGTGTTTGTTCCCATGAATGGAAATGTAAGTTGCTACATGAATGCTTATAACTGAAGTGTGTGTTCCCATGAATGTTCCCATTTACATGATTACACTACTATTTTCTCATATTGTCTTGCCTCAAAAAAAATTCTTTTATTGTTTAGTCTATTTTAATACGACATACTTGCTTATATCTTTCTTAATGATGAACTGTAATACGACATACTTGCTTATATACTTGTTTCCTAATATATACTTGCTTTCCTAATATATACTTGCTTTCTCTGATCATAGAATGGATAGATCATGGATGTCCATTCGTAATCGTTGCACCCCAGAGTTTATATCTGGTCTTGATCAGTTTATTAGATTTGCCGAGGAACATAGGAAAAAACCTACATATAGGTTCTACTGTCCATGTAGGCATTGCGGTAACAACTTGAAACTCAACACTGGTGAGGAAATCAAAAGTCATGTCATGTGCAACGGGATTGTACAAGGCTATACAGAATGGCACTGGCATGGAGAGATTTCAAAATCGAATCCAGTAGATGTCAATAGCAGTGCTTGGGTGGAAGAAGAAATTGCCTCCGATGACGTAAATGTGAACGAACCAGTTCCAGCAGACATTGTTGATGCGATGCTGGATAGTTGTAGGGTAGAGCACACCGATCCACCTCCTATCTTTACAAACATTGTGCATGATGCTGAGATACCGTTATACACAGGCTGTGCTAAGTTTACGAAGCTTAGCGCTGTGCTGAGATTGTATAAGTTGAAAGCTAACAATAGATGGAGCGACAAAAGCTTCACTGAATTGTTGACTTTGTTGAAAGAAATTCTTCCTGAAGGAAACGAGCTGCCAATCTCAACATACCAGGTAAAGAAAATGTTGTGCCCAATGGGAATGGAGGCCAAAAAGATACACGCATGCCCGAATGATTGTGTATTATTTCAAAAGGACTATGTAGATTTGAAAGATTGTCCAAAATGTGGTGCGTCACGATATAAATTGACGACTTCGGGGGAGTCCAAAACTGGTTCTCCTGCCAAGGTGTTGTGGTATCTACCTATAACATCACGGTTTCAACGCTTGTTTGCAAATCCGAAAGATGCGAAGAATTTGAGGTGGCATGCAGATGTTAAGAAAAATAATGATGGGATCCTACGACATGCGTCTGATTCCCCACAGTGGAAGAAGATTGATGTATTGTTCCCTGAATTTGGTGAAGAAGTCAGGAATCTAAGAATTGGGCTTTGTACAGACGGGATGAATCTGTACGAGACATTGAGCAGCCAACATAGCACTTGGCCAGTCATGCTTGTTATATACAATCTTCCTCCCTGGCTGTGTATGAAAAATAAGTACGTTATGTTGTCATTGTTGATATCGGGCCCTAAACAACCCGGAAATGATATCGATGTTTATCTTGAACCTTTGATTGATGACTTAAAGAAACTTTGGGCTGAAGGTGTGATGACCTATGATGCTTCTGCAAGAGAGACATTTCGTTTGCATGCTATGTTGTTTTGCACTATTAATGACTTTCCGGCATATGGGAATTTGTCTGGATATAGTGTCAAAGGAGATAAAGCGTGTCCTATATGTGAAGAAAACACTGATTCAATAAGACTAAAATATGGCGGCAAGACTGTATATCTTGGTCATCGAAGGTTTCTTTCAAAATTCCATCCGTATCGTAGGAAGCGCAAAGCATTCAATGGATTGAATGATGAACGGAGTGCACCTAAACCTATACCAGGGGATGTTGTTTATGAAAGAGTAAAAGACATTGTCAATGAATTTGGTAAGAAATCACAATGTATTATGGCCACACGGAGTGACAATTCTTCATTCAAAAAGAAGTCAATATTTTGGGATCTTCCTTATTGGAGTTCTTTGTCAGTCAGGCATTGTATCGATGTAATGCACGTTGAGAAAAATGTCTGTGATAGCATCATTGGTACTCTATTAAATATACCAGGTAAGACTAAAGATGGGATAAAATCCAGACTGGACCTACGTGAAATGGGAATAAGGTCAGAATTAACAGAATTACGTGAAATGGGTAATAAAAGAACATACTTACCTCCCGCTTGTTACACGTTGTCTAGAAAGGAGAAGAAAACTTTTTGTGAATGCTTGGTAAATGTTAAGGTGCCACATGGTTACTCATCCAACATCCGTAGATTGGTATCAATGAAAGATCTGAAGTTGATAGGTCTTAAATCTCATGATTGTCACACTCTAATGCAACAAATATTGCCCGTGGCAATTCGATCTATATTGCCGAAGCATGTAAGGTTTGCAATTACCAGACTTTGTTTCTTTTTCAACAGTCTATGCAGCAAAGTTATTGACCCTGATACTCTCGATAATTTGCAAAGAGAAGTGGTTGTTACCCTATGTCAGCTTGAGATGTATTTCCCTCCTTCGTTCTTTGATATCATGGTACATCTTGTTGTCCACTTGACTAGGGAAGTGAAAATCTTGGGACCGGTTTTCTTGCATTGGATGTATCCCTTTGAACGATACATGCGTTTTTAAAGGTGATGTTCGAAACCGTTATCGTCCTGAAGGGAGTATTATTGAAGGTTATGTGGCGAGAGAGGTTATGGATTTCTGCAATGACTTTCTCAGTGGTAATGACACTCCTGATAATGACACGAATATTGAGGAGGGCAAAGGAATTTTGGGATCACGGGTGAAAGTAATCAACCGTGAGCAGTTGGAACAAGCTCACTTGTATATTTTACATAATATGGACGAAGTGAGTGTTTATATCGAGGAACATACCAATTTCATAAAGAGACAACATCCTCGAGCAAGTTCAATGTGGCTTGCTAGAGAGCATAATAAGACTTTTACTAAGTGGTTTGAAGATAAAGTCTTACATCAACTATCTCAAACACCAAATGATATTACAGAAACTATCAAATGTCTCGCCTTTAAACCAAAACCGAATGTTATGTCTTATGAAGGGTTTGACATTAATGGATTCACATATTACACAAAGCGCCAAGATGATAAGAGTGTCGTCCAAAATAGTGGGGTCACTCTTCAAGCGTCAACTATGTACTTTGCAAGTGCAAAGGATAAGAGTCCACGTGAAGCTAAAATGTCATATTACGGTGTCATTGAAGACATTTGGGAGTTTGACTACATAGATTTCAATATTCCGCTCTTTAAATGTAATTGGGTTGATAACACCAAAGGAGTTATAGTGGATGAATTGGGTTTCACTTTGGTGAACTTTGAAATGATTGGCGAGAAGGCTGAACCATTCATATTGGCATCACAGGCAAAACAAATATTCTATATCGATGATCCTGCAAATGATAAATGGTCGGTTGTTCTTCATGGTAAAAGACAGTTCATTGAAGATCCTATAGATGAAGAAGAGTACTATGATAAGTATGATGACTCCAGTCCATTCTCAGTTGGGTTGCCAACTCCACAAAATATTGAAGCTAATGATGACTTATATGTGCGCGGAGATCACAATGAAGGATTGTTAATTGATAAAAGATCACAATTTTAGAGACATGTATGTTTATACAAATGGTAAATGTTTTCCTTTTTCTAGTTTATACAAATGCTAAATGTTTTCCTTTTTCTAGTTAATACAAATGCTAAATGTTTGCCTTTTTAATGACATTTTCAGATGCGCGGAGGCGGCTGCAAAAATGGTAAAATACAAACGTTTAGAGTAATGTTTGCTTTTTTAATACAAATGCTAATTTAGTGTGTTTATTTTTGTCAAATTTTAGGTTGATGATGCACATGTACCCACTGAAGCACTGGAGCAACTTGATGTGCGGAGAGGGACATTCCAACTCAAGATATCGTCTACCGTTTCCTCCTCCTCCGCAGTAATATCCTCATCTCTAAACGTTTCTCGTAGGATTCTGAACCCCTTCCTTCCCTCTACTGCATCGAAGCCATGCTGCAGTTGAACCCTTTCGCTGAGCCCTACCCGGCCAAGTAGGCGTCGCCTGAAGTACCACCGTCGTCGTCGTCTCCACCTCCATCGCAACTTGCTGTGCTAGTCCTGGCAGTTTATCACCCCACATGCCTTCCTCCCCAGTTCCTGCCGCTAGACGACCACACAATGGATCCAAGAGGATATGCAGGAGTTCGCCAAAGACTATAAGCTGAGTATACTCATCCTATAGTCTGTGGCGAACGCCTGCATATCCTCTTGGATTCCATTGTGTGGTCGTCTAGCGGCAGGAACTGGTGAGGAAAGCATGTGGGGTGATAAACTGCCAGGACTAGCACAGCAAGTTGCGATGGAGGTGGAGACGACGACGACGGTGGTACTTCAGGCGACGTCTGTTTGGCCGGGTAGGGCTCGGTGAAAGGGTTCAACTGTGGCATGGCTTCGATGTAGTAGAGGGAAGGAGGGGTTCAGAATCCTACGAGAAACGTTCAGAGATAAGGATATTGCTGCGGAGGAGGCAACGGAAGATGATATCTCGAGTTGGAATGTCCCTCTCCGCACAGGAGTCTGTGAGGGAGATACTGGAGGAGAGTTCTATACCATACACAGGCGAAGAAAGACATCGATACCATACATGAGGTATTATATATAGTCTCATTAGTTAGTATAAAATATATCAATCTTATTTTTATATTATTACTTATATACATCATTCTCTTTGCAGGTGTTTAAAACTGACCACACTATAGGCAAACACTTAAAAAATGTACATGCTCCATATACGAGGGAAGCATTAGATGAAGTAAGAGAAGAATGGGCAATAGTTGTACAAACAGTGGCAACTGTAAGATATAATTGGGATGTTGATAGTGATGATGAATGATACTTTGTAAATGAATGTTTCTGAATGTGAAAACATGTATTTGAATGATTCTATATGTGTGAACGTGACAATTGAATTGATGTCTGAATGTATCTACTTGTGTGAATCTTTTTATGTTAATTTTGCAGGTTTGTGGCCTGTTTGTAGGCTGATATCAACGGATGTCGTAAACCTGCAGTTCAGAAAACTGAACTGCAGGTTCTCATCCTGCTGACCAGCCACAGCAGGCCTGCAAACAGATTTATAAAAAAAAAATAGATATAGGCGTCGGTTATTTACCGATAACCGTCAGCATATACTTACAACGTCGGTTTTTTATACAACACCGACGCCAAAAGTGTTCGCGCTATAGGAAATGGGAGTCATCTAGGACACTTTTCTGCGTCGGTTTTTTAGTATATAACCGACGTAGAAAGCGTCCTAGATGACGCCTTTTTCTGTGGCGGGAACACTTTTGGCGTCGGTGTTTTATAAAAAACCGACGCCTTTATATTAAATAGGCGTCGGTTTTTTAACCGACGCTGAAGTGTCCAACCTTTTAGCGGCGCCCACATAGGCGTCGTTCCGAAACCGACGCCAAAGGGGGTTAAACAACCGACACTAAAAGGCACTTCTGTAGTAGTGGATGAACATGCGAGGCTAAAACCCTCCATCTTTAGGACTGGGAGTAGCCCGGGAATGCATTGTATGACAATTTTATATTAATAATTCATATTTTCTCTCTTAAATCCGTGGTATAGTTTCATTTTCTCCATATATATTGTTATGCTTGATCACCATAATAATAACTTAATGCCCTTAATCACTTTGACAAAAGGATTAACGGTTGAAAAGAGACAAAACCTACATTAATCGATAAAACCCTTGACAAAGGAGTTGTAAAATTAATGGTGGAAACTGAGAGACCGTTTGTAATGCGCTTAGTTTAGGGGAATGATTGCTAAGACGGTGGAATCAACCTAAACTTAAGTAGTGAATTACACCACGACAGTGGGTAATTCTGTTTTTAGGCCACTACCCGGATAGAGAGAGAAGAGTGAAGAATTATATAAAACCTAATGCAATGTTGACCCGCGGTGAAACCACAATCCTAAAGATACCCTTTTGAATTGATTAAATTAACCTTTAATTGATTGTTTTCTTTGTTTCATTTTATTTTCTTTTAATTTCGACAACAAACCCTACTTTGTCATCCGGCCTAGCTGATTGCAATTAGTTAGTAGGAGTCTCCAATAATTCACGTATCCCTGTGTTCGACTCGGGCCTCACAAAGGCCTGTACTACTCGACGTGTATACTTGCATTTTAGCTCGTAGTGAAATACACGTCATTGGTCTATCGCTTCTCCATCACAGACCTCTCTATCCTCCTAACAGACTCCACAAAGGTAGCAAACCTTTCCCTATTCTCCAGAGCAGACACAGGGGTGGTCAACTCAGCGTTTAACCCCTTCTCAAAATGCCAAATCCTCTCTTCATCTGTAGTCGCCATGTGCATACAGAACCGCAAAAGCTCCATGAACTTAGCCTCGTACTCGCTAATGTTCATTGGTCCTTGCCTTAACCTCCCAAACTGAGATATTTTCTCATCGAAGATCATCTTAGGAAAGTTCTGTTGACAAATTCTCATCGAAACACTTCCCATTCAATCTCCACACATGGCCCTTTCCCCTCCTCAATGGTCCACCAGTGACCAACACTCCCCTTGAGAAGGTACACAACATGTCTAACCTTCTCAGCTTCTGGGATGTTTGGGATTCTAAAGGCCTTCTCTAACTCAGTTAGACACATGTCAGCATCTGTTGGGTCAGTTGTTCCAGCATATTCGGTGGCCTCGACTCGGCGAAGTCGTTCAAACGTCTTGCCGGCTCCTTGTCTTTCTATATGGGTAGGTTCCCTAGGTGCAGGTATAGGCATCCTATCAGTCATATGAGTCATGGCAGTCATGAACTGCCCAAACATGGCTTGGAAGGCTGGGTTCCCCATGTCAGCTGAATTGAACTGGGGTGGTTCAGGCACAGGTTCCTCCCTTCTTTGGTCTCTTGCACCTCCTTCGGGTGCAGTGACACTACTCTCCGCAACATGTTCCTCGTGTGATCCAGACATCTTTAGTTTTCTCTTCTCCTCCTATATGAGCAGAAGACACTATCAGATAGACTGGAAGACACTAGAAGAGACTCAACAACCCTAGTCCTATGTCTCCATAGACTCAGCGAACCTAGAGCTCTGATACCACTAAATTGTGGCGCACCGTTCGATCAATACGTTATTAACGATGCCGAAGCGTGCCATTAGCAGCAGAATTACTGAAAATCACAATAAATTAAAACTTTTTATAACGAACTAAAGTGAGTTATTTACAAGTTGATCCATCAGTACATCTCTGTAACAACTTATCTCGAGAGTCATAACATTGACTGCCCTGTTAAACTATACATAAGCAGTATACAAAAATCTCGAGGCTTTACGCCAAATATCTCAGATCTAAATCAAACCATATACTAACTCCTAGGACCTGAGAGTACAGAGATGACACATAGGATTCTTTATATACAAAACCTAACAGACAGTGTCTCCACCTGAAGACCACTACTATCCTTGTTGTTGTTGTTGTTGCTGTGAGTGATGTTGCTGCTCACCCACTGAAGGGTTCCTTCTTCCTCGACGTCTACCTAAAAAGTTGAATTCCACGGGGGAGAGACAATTGAAAATTGTCCCAGAGAGAGTTATAACTCTCCGCCAGAAGCATTGTTATTGTAGATAAAAGAATAACACTGAGCAGTAGAAGTATAAATATTCAACAGTAGGTAAATCATAGATTAAGCTAAGTGGAGCAGTATTCTTTATGCAATCATTTCAATTATAACTTGATTGAGTAGCAAGTCATTTAATGAATAAGGAATATGAAAAACATGTATATTATCTATCCAACTAGGACATTATAAACAATGTATCATCAATCAGTGTTTTTCATAGTTCGACCCTAAGAAAATATGCGACACGGTTGATTACATTTTACAAACATACTTATGCCCTGAGGCGATGAGGTATACCGCTCATACTCCAACCAACCATTGCAAAATCGAAATCGGTACCATACATAGGTCATCAGAAGAGTCGGGTTTCTATGACCTCACCATCCTCAGTCAGTGTGAGGAACAACATGTAGGAAATCTCGTGTCTCTGCTAAATAGCTTTTTAGGGTATCCTGGCAACTTCACTATTAGAGTTATAGTGGCATGTTGTACTCTCTTCGCAATCGAGGGATTTCTTGTTTATCACACATCGATTCGACATTAACATCATCATCGGGAGATTAGTGATACATCATCCCGGCATATACATATAATGAAGGATTGAGAGATTAAATGTTTATCTCACATCAATTCCTCCATTAGGACGTAACGATATTCACGTCCATAACCCCCACATACTCAAAAGTATGCTCTCTAAGAGTTCCCTTTCAAAAACCTATTTCACCATCATCAAACTACTCACGATGATGGATCTATGGTCAGGGCTCTACATGATATCATTTCACTTGATTATTTAAGTACATTACAACATTCTTTTAGCATCCGACATGTTTTCAAATATAAGCCATTATAACAATTGCCATAAAGAACGAGTACTATTTTATCAAGATCATTTCACAACTTTATTAATCATTGGGATCTCAATCCCTTATCAACTCATCATTTATGATTCAAGAACATGGGTGTTCAAACCCTTAGTTCATCAAAACACTTGTTACCACTTAAATAGGTAACTTATTGCCATCAAGTCATATGACAGTGTAAACATGATAATTGCAGTGCAGGTATTTCACATGGCTCTTACAGCCTATCAATCTCTTTTGTTACCTTTCATTAGGCAACATAACATACCCTTGCTTACAAAGCTCATTAAGTACTTTTAATAAACAAATCATCATAGCTCTTACCTGGCTATTTTCAATATCTCATAAAACTTGCATGATTAGTACAGATGATAACATATACATCTATTTCATATCAGCATAATGCAAAACAATAATAACATCACTATTCAAGGGTTGCACCACTATGCCCTTACCAGGGTTAGGGTTTCCCTTTTCAATTCAAATAGGATTAATCATCCCCTTTAGCTCAAATAAGATTAGTGATTCATCATTTCATTATCCAATCTTAGAGCTTCATGCTATAAAGCTTAACCCAGAATTAGGGTTTCACACTTCCATTTACTTTATTTGGAATTAGGGTTTACTATTCACATTGCATCACCCTTGATTTGGGTTTATCATTAATATACCACAATTAGGGTTTACTGTTCACATCACATCACCCTAGATTAGGGTTTACTATTCACATTACGTCACCCTAGATTAGGGTTTACTATTCACATCACATCACCCTAGATTAGGGTTTACTATTCACATTACATTACCCTAGATTAGGGTTTACTATTCACATCACATCACCCTAGATTAGGGTTTACTATTCACATCACATCACCCTTAATTAGGGTTTGCTATGTCATCATTATGAATTTAGGTCATACATCATCATGTATTAGAATTACTTCCATTAATACCCTCAGTTAGGGTTTTGATTCATTAACCATCATAATTAGGGTTTCATGATCTCATTTTCAGGGATCATTCCCTAATTAGACATTCATTAATGTTGGAAGTCCATTAATTGATTAGCATTTATATAAGAAGTATTTTCTCTCTCATCCTCTATAGGATGATATTAGCTTTAGCCTTGATTAGGCTAAATCAACTCAACATAAAAGAGAATTGACATATGGGGTATGTCTTAATCACCATGTTCATTAAGGATTAAACATTCAAAGGGTACTAATCACCTTACCCCATTAAGATATAAGTACCATAATCATCTTTGATTACATGATGTATTAATTAACTAATCACTTTGTCCTTTAACCACTTTAAGTACCCATGCAGTTTTGGTTAATCATCCATCAAACGGTCTTGGTCACTTAGACCCCAAACGGTCTTGACCAAAAACAAAAGCAAAATAACTTAAATCATTCAACAACATGCTTAGGATTAAGTAAAGCAACTTTTACTTAGGCAATCATTTTAATAAGGAATATGAAGAACATGTATACGAGTTACTTTGACTAAAACATTATAAATAATGTAACATCAGTCATTGTTTCTCGTAGTTCAACCTAAGCAGTTATACTACGCGGCTGATTATGTTTTTCAAACACTATTATGCCCTGCGGAGATGAGGTATACCGCTCATACTCCTACCGATCATTACTAAATCTCATCGGTATCATACATAGGTCAACAAAAGAGTCGGATTCTTATGACCTCATCTTCCTCAGTCAGTGTGAGGATCAACATGCATGACATCTCATGTCTCTACTATAATACCTTTCAAGGGTATTCTGGCAACTTCGTTATTAGAGTCACAGTGGCATTCTGTACACTCTTTGCCATTGAGGGATTTCTTGTTTATCTCTCATTGATGCGCATTAAAGATTCCCTAGGGAGATTAGTGAAACATCATCCCGACAAAAGCACATAATGAAGGATTGATGGATTAAGGTACATCCTACATCAATTCCTACATCAGGACGTAAGGATATTCGCGTCCATAACACCAACATACTCAAAAGTATGTTTTCCAGGAGTTCCCTTAGGAAAACCTATTTCACCATCATTAAACTACTGACAATGATGGATCTATGATCAGGGCTCTACGTGATATGATTAGACTTGATTATTTAAGTACATTTCAACATCCTTTTAGCATCAAGCATGTTTTCAATCATTAATAATTAAAACAACTGCTATGAAAGAAGAATGCTAAATGTATCAAGTTTAACTCACATAAGTTATCATATGGATATCATCTCTTAATCATCTCATCACTATGATTCAAGAACATGGGTATTCAAACCCTTAGATTATCATAACACTTGCTATCAAGTGACATATAAGCATCAAGTCATCTAACAACATGACTTTGATTGAAACAATGTATATATTCTTCATATATCATTACTCTTAAAGCTTATACATGTTTTCATGGAATATGACATCATAACCCTTACATGGCTATAATCACCTCTTGATATCAACCTGCATGACTAATATAATTGAGGAAATGCATATATAACATTATTAGCACAATACCAAAACTTTTCAATTTCTTCATAGAACACCACGGTCGTGCTTCCTTGCACGGTCGTGCAAGGGAAAGCTACCATGGCCGTGCTCCTTAGCACGGTCGTGCTGTTATCAACATACCATAATTGGTTTCTAGAGTTAGGGTTTATTTACTTCAATTAGGGATATTAAACCCCTTTAAATTACAAGGCATAAGGTTCCTTACTTTATAATCCATTCATAGGGTTTCATGCTTAAAGGTATAACCCAGAATTATTCCATTCATCACATTACCCTAAATTAGGGTTTACTATTCATTTCGTAGTGAGTTGAGCTCATATCATCATTATGTATGAAGATTACTATCATTAGTGCCTTCTAATTAGGTTAAGATTCATCAGTCACCATAATTAGGGTTTCCATGATCTCACTTTGATGGATCATACCTTAATCATGTGTATTCATACATATTGAAGGTATTTTACTTGATTCTCATTCATATTAGGAGTCTTCTCTCTCCTCTTACTATTAGATGATGTTTACATCACTCTAGATTAAGTTAGGTCAAGTCAACTTTGATTAACATAAGTCTTGTCTTCACCATTATGGTCATTAGGGTTTGCTTGATCAAGGGTTGCTGATTGCTTAAACCCTTCAAGGGTACTTTAGTAAGTTCACCATTGAAAATAGCATGCATCAACCAAATCATTACTTGTTCCCTTAATGTATTTAGGTATCATTAGGGTTTGATTTAATCAACCATTGAACCATCTAAGTCTTTAAAGCATTACACATTCTTGACCTTAAAAGACCCCAAACGGTTTTGAACTTTCAACCTCCAAACAATTTTGAAACCGCATGGAATGGTTGACCATTTGGTACCTTTGACTTTCAAGACCGCATGTACAAGTTCATACTCAAGACAATTTTCCCTAGGTGAGGTGAAGACCGTTTGGCCACATTGACCGTTTGGCCAAGTTTGACTTTGAAACTGTTTGAGCAAATCAACCTTGAAACTGCATCACCATAAACGGTTTTGAAACCGCATGAATCCAAACGGTTTTGAAACCGTTTGGTCCCAAACGGTCTTGAGACAGTTTGCCCCCAAACGATCTGGAGACCGTTTGGATTCAAACGGTCCTGAGACCGTTTGGTCCAAACATCTCAAAACCGCATGGACCCAAAAGTGTATCAACACTTGCAATTGAATTAGGGTTTTCAATGTTGAACCCCTCAATTGATCTTATACTTGTTAACCACTTATCAATTAAGTCAATTAGGTTAATCCTCTACTGATTTGACACTCAATTGACCCTCAATTGGTCACCAATTAGGGTTTGGATTGATTGGATTAGGGTTGGAAATCGATCAACCTTCAACATTCATCAACATGAATCTAATTGAATTAGAACCCATTGAACCATCACCCAATTGGGCCATGACCTGACGCCAAACAATCTTGGGATCGTTTGGAAATCCTCCAAATGGTATTGAGACCGTTTTCCCAAAGTCTCATAAAAAACTAAGTCAATTTGTTGAGGGTTGAACCCTAATTAGGTCACAAAATCAACACTTTAGTTATTTCAACAACCTATTATGATTGGACCTTCAATTGATTAATTCTTCTTAACCCTAGACCTCCAAATGGTCTTGGGTGATCACCAAACGGTCTTCAGACCGTTTGGGTGATCCCCAAACGGTTTTGAAACCGTTTTGGCCACTCAACCCAAACTTCAACATGATTGGTCCATTGAAATCAGCAAGGAACCTGTAACATACTGAAAACTCTTTGTACCTCTTTGTACTCTTTTCTATAAGCTTTAATCTCCATTTTCGTTCTTTTTGTCCTTGGTCTTGATTTAAGAGAAATTTAGATAGTTATTGGTTAAATATTTCCCATATAATCTTATTTCAAGGTTTCATGTACAAATGACTCAGTTAGATTTAGACAAGGGGTTTAATATGCAATTTCACTTTAAGAAATAAAAAGGAGATAAAATAATTCGTCTTAGAATCTTCTAGTGTTTCCTAGAATGTAAGAAATCCGAATTTTATAAAAGAAAGAAGATAAATGTAAGAAATATGAGTAAAGAAGATAATTACAAAGATATTGTAACAAACAAGATAATTTGAAATCATCATGGTAAGTTAATAGGGTAATTCGTTTCCTTTAGTAAAGAATAATTTAAGGGTCAAGAATTAGTTAAAATAAAAATATTAATAACATTATCAAAGGAAAATAGGAAATAAGCTAATAAAAAGAAATAAAATATTTAATGATCTCAAATCAGGGAAATAACTTCATATTCGTGTTCTAAACATAAAAATAGGTCTCTATGCAAATTTGCAACTAATTTGGATGATATATAAATAAATAGGAAAATGGGAGAGAGAGAGTGTGTAGAAAGTTCTAATTAATTTAATAAATAAAAAGATAATGTCATCTCGAGAAGATAATTGCAAAATCGTGTTTCAAATCATTAAGAAGACTTAAGGGTGAAGTTACATTAATTTTAGATAATGTTATCACACCTTTTGAGGAAGAGAGAGAAAATCACATATTATTTAATTCACCTATTAAACTTTCTCAAAATGAAAAATTAACTCCAGATTCGGATTCTACGCGTCGAAATAAGTCAGAATATAAATTTTTATAATTTTTGGACAACGTTTGAGCCTTCAAAATAAGAAAGAGAAAAGCCTTTAAAATATGATGGTTTTATTCGACTTTTGCTCAGGGAAGTTTCCCTCACCTAATGCACGATCGAACGATCCACGTTGCCCGATGGACCCGTGTCCATTGATCCAACGGTGCACGGTCATCTCCTACCTTAGATCGGATTAGGCAACAGGATTGGGATTTCGTTTTCTTAAAATCGCAATATCTTGAGATTTACTCAATGTTTTCCATTGATTTTTGTTGCATTAGTTTCCTTGCGAGATTTTGCATCGAATTATCCCAACTTTTGCGAGTTTCATTGTGTATTTGGGAAACGCCCAAGTTGGCCGCCGACCTTCTTTCCTTGCTCCTACCCACATCCTAGTTTAGGGTTCCTTGCCTATAAATATCTACACCCTCGCGTGCGCAATCACCTTAGCAACCTGTTCGTGCTTCTAATTTGGGATTTCGTCGACGTTTGCACCACCAACGGGCCGCCGTTAGCTCCTACCTTGCGGCGCCAAGTGCACCCTGTTTGCTCCATCTTCGTCTAAATTGAAGGTACCAATCTCTTCGTCTCGTCTTTCTCGTTCTTTCGAGTACCTAAACGCGAAGTTTCGTCGAGAAACACGGATTTTCCCAAAACGGCCGAGCAAGCCTGCTCGCGCCGCTCGGGCGGGAGGAAGAGGATGACGCGTGGCTTTTTACGGTTTTGCCCTTCGCCGCCTTTTTCTTTTGGTTTTCCGCGCGGGGTCCTTTTCATCTTTTCGCTGATCGCCGGTCTCCATCGCTCGGTCGGTCGTGAGCGGTCGCGAGCGAACGCGAGCGTTCGCGTGGCGCTGGCCGCCGCAACCGGACGCCTGTCACCGCCCGTCCTCTCCAACCTTGCCTACGTGGCAGGTTGTGATTGGTCGAGGCTAAATAATTTCTAATAATTAATTCGTTGGTCAAAATTTAAAAATAAATAGTGTTTTGAAATCAGGAAAACGAGATCTATCCAATAAAAATACTTTTGAAATTTGATTTCGAGTTTTGCGAAAAAAATGTTTTTAATATCGAATTAATTAATTTAAAATCCCTAAAATTAACCCTAAAAATCTATATTTCCAAAATATACAATATTATATGTTATTTTGATCAGGAGAACCTAACTAAGTCGATTATGATGTTTTTAAGGTCTGAATCGAAGGTTTGAACAAAAAGTTAGTAAATTAGGGTTTCTAATCTTTTAAGTGAATACATGCAATTCTAATAAATGATTAAATGATATATTAGGAAATTTGGATCTTTAGTTCGTGAGAAGATCTGAAAAGGGATATTAGGACATCTGTGGCAAAGGTATGTGCTTAGTATGTGTATGAGTTTAGTAAGGATTTTGCTTGTTATGAGTCATGTTGTACATCTACCTATCAGTTGGGAATACTTAATCCAATACCTAGATTTTTCTTATGAGGTTTAATTGATCCAAACCATTGAATATCTTTGAAACCTAAATTGTCTTATTTGCCTCAATATCAGTTATAGTACTCTCTTGTTTGGGTATTTATGCCCCATTGCCATGTTGAATATATTTTGCTTATTCTTGCCATAAATCTCTTAGCATGAAATTCAATGTTCTATTTAAATTTTAAGTAGTGGTACTTTTGTACAACCACCCATAGAGGGCATGTATAAAATCGCCCTAGGGGAATGTTTATTATTCTCCCCATTAAAAATTTGTAGGTGACTTGGAAATGTTTATAATTCTTCCCTCACCTAAGGTTAGAGGTTCGGTAGGTGCCTCAACCCTACTTAGTTAGATAGACATATTAATAAGCATGCTAAAATCCTTTATTATCTTTGTTAATGGCAAGTTCTTTAATGAAAACCTCATACTCTTTGATATCCTTTTACACCAAATACTTGACTAGTTTCCTTGTTACATCTTTTCTTTGCCTTGGATAGATTAGTAGAGTAACACATACTTTTTCTTTGTTTTTCCCTCTTGCTGGGTGCCTTCCCAACCACCCAGGTGTTGGAGCTTTTCAAGGAGAAGGAAGGGCTTAAAGAAAGATTCCTTGCTGTGTCCGTTTGCTTGTGAAGAAGGATGGCTAGGTTGCTATAGCTTGATTCTCTATGCTACCTTATGTTTTCATTTAGAAAACAATGATGTAATAAAACAATAAAGCCAATAGGAGGCTTGTTATTTCTTTTCTTTCCGCTGCTATTGACATTTTATTATGTATCTGGAATCATGCTTATTTAATTGGATTATTATGCAATCATCCCCAAAAGTCTCAATTTTTGTTAAAAACTTGTGGATGTTGTATTTCCTTTAAATTTTAGTAAGGAGGTGATCTCGCCTCTTTACAGAACCCGATTAGGGTTAGGTGATTAAAGTGCCTTCAACTTGAGATTTACTTGGAATTAGTTAATGATTCTTTGTAGGTAATTAGTTCATAATGTGTCCAGCAGACCCCCAAATGGTCAACACCTGGTCAACCCATCCAAACGGTCTTGGAGACGGTTTGAATCTAAACGGTCTTGTGAAACCGCATGAATCCAATCGGTTTTGAAACCGTTTGGGCAATGGTGAAAGACCGTTTGATAAAGCAACATTGGTATTCATGCCCCCTTCTTCTACCTCAAGACCAAGGTCTGTTCTTCATGGTTTTGCTTGCAAAAATGCAAAGAAGGATGGAGGGAAGAAGAGCAAGCAACGTTTGCAAGAAAGAAATATACATAAACAAAGCTTAAGGGGTTAGAGTTATAAAATCCGACTTAAAGTCGGCTCTAGAGCTCCAAGCTTCAAAGCTTTAATGGCGTCTTGAGCTCCACAGGTCTTCCAAGGTTGCTTCCCTAAGAATTGGTAGGAAAGGATGGCTAGAAAGAAGAACTAAGTAAGAAAAGCTAGCAAACCAACCTTAGGGCGACTATTAGGGCATGCAGTTGAGGCAAGGGTGTCTAGAAAGGATCAGGGCATGGGGGCTGGCAAGATTTTCCTCCGACCCACTAGCTTGGCATACGGGGACTCCCGTGCCCATATGATCCGGCCTGGCCTGCGCTGATACGAACTGCCCGAAATAGTATGCCTTTAGGCAATAGCATTCTAGTTATCCTTTTCTCATCTCTATTTCTTTTCCCTCTCATCTATGATCCTTTACTCTTGAAAATTTAATAAGTTACCCCTATTTTCAGGAGAGGTGACCTGTTTGACAACTCGAACCAGGAGTCCAACACCGACAACCCTGACACTCCGGCGACACCTGCTGTGAACCAATCGAACTCTGGTGTTCCTGCTTTCACACCTGAGCAAGAACTGGCGATGCTGCGACAACTGTTGTCCTCCACCATGATGGGACAACTCAACACCATAGCTGCTGTTGCTTCCAAGCCAAGGGAGTTCACCCTCACCGACTTCATCAAGATGCAGCCACCCTACTTCAAGGGTGAAAGTGAGCCTAACATGGTGGACAAAGCAGATGACTGGGTGCTGGCCCTGGATCGGACCTTCGAGGGTATGGCTTGCCCTCCTCACCAGAAGGTTCGGTTTGCAACGTATGTGCTGGATGGACCAGCACGAGTCTGGTGGAATGGAGTTGCTCGAACCCGAGACACTTCCTCCATGGAGTGGGCTCAGTTCTTGAAGCTGTTCAGAGAGAAGTACATCTGCCCCGCGTTTCTGAGGAAGAAGGAGGCTGAGTTCTATAGTCTCAAGCAAGGAAGCATGAGTGTGGCCGACTACGTTCAGAAGTTTCTGCTGCTGGAGCGTTACGCCACTGATCTTGGAGCTGATAGGAGAGCAACCTTGTTCTTGGAAGGTCTGAACTATCATGTTGGACGAAGCCTTGTTCCACAGTTGCCCCTCTCGTTTCAGCAGATGGTGGATAAAGCTCTCGCCATCGAGTCATATCCAGGATTCCAGTCCTCTAGTAGCTTCAACAACAAAAGGAAGAACCCGAACCAGCATGAGAACCGTGGTCGAGATCGCTGCAACAGATGCAATCGCCACCATCCTCCTGGAAGATGTCCCGCCAACAACGCACCTGCTCGAGTTGGCAATCGTCCTCCCCCAACCTGCCATGAGTGCGGCCAAGTTGGGCACATCCGACCTAACTGTCCTCGTTTCCAGCAAGGGCAGAATCCGGCTCAGCCACCACAACAGCCGAGACAGAATCCTCCACCGCGAAACAACAACAACCAGAATCCGAGACGCCCGCCAGCTGAGAGGCGGAATGGGAGAGTGTTTGCTCTCAATGCTGAAGAAGATGGTGATGGTAATGAAGTAATTGAAGGTACTCTACACCTCAATTTGCATCCTTTAAAAGCTCTTTTTGACTCTGGATCCTCCAATACCTTTATATCTAGCCAGTTTGCCTCTATGCTTGAAATTGAATCTGAGTTCATGGATCATGTGTTAGATGTAAAAACTCCTAGTGGGAAAATCTGCTCCTCGTATCTCCAAACTCCTACCCTGAACCTCTGTATATCCGGGATAATGTTTCCCACCGTTTTTGTCTTGCTTGATATGACTGTCTTTGACATCATCCTTGGTATGGATTGGTTGAAGAAGTTTAAAGCTATTCTATTCTGTGAGGAATCCAAGGTTAGTTTGTTCCATCCTAATGAAGGAAGAGTGTGTGTCAAGGGCAAGAAGAAAGGAGAACGACAGTTCATCATATCTGCTATCAAGGCTGAGAAGCTTGTCTCTCATGGGTGCAGAGCCTTCCTAGCTTCCATAGTTCTCGAAGCTACACCTCCTGCCCTGGACCATGTTGATGTGGTGAAGGACTTCCCAGATGTCTTTCCTGAGGAGTTGCCTGGGTTGCCACCAAATCGCGAAGTGGAATTCTCCATCGAGCTCGTACCTGGAACTTCACCAATATCGAAACCACCTTACCGTTTGGCACCTGCTGAATTGGCGGAGTTGAAGAAGCAGCTTGAAGAGCTTCTTGACATGGGTTTCATTCGCCCCAGTGTTTCTCCTTGGGGAGCCCCTGTCCTGTTCGTGAAGAAGAAAGATGGTTCGATGCGGATGTGTATGGACTACCGCATGCTCAACCAAGTGACAGTAAAGAATCGTTATCCATTGCCACGCATCGATGACTTATTCGATCAGCTGAAGTCAGCCACAGTGTTCTCCAAGATGGATCTGCGGAGTGGCTACTACCAGATGCGGGTGAAGGATGAAGATGTTTCTAAGACAGCGTTCAGAACTCGTTATGGGCATTATGAATTCTTGGTCATGCCTTTTGGTTTGACAAATGCCCCTGCTGCGTTTATGGACCTGATGAACCGAGTATTCCGCCCATACCTAGACAAGTTTGTGGTGGTGTTTATTGATGACGTTTTGGTTTATTCTGAGACGTTGGAACAACATCGCGAACACTTGCGGATTGTACTCCACACATTGCGAGAAAATCAATTATATGCAAAATTCTCGAAATGTGAGTTCTGGATAACAGAAGTGATGTTTCTTGGTCATGTGATTTCTGCCGGCCACATATCTGTTGATCCTGCAAAGGTGGAAGCTGTGACCAAATGGAGTGCTCCGAGAAACCCGTCTGAAATCCGTAGTTTCCTTGGTCTGGCTGGTTACTATCGGAAGTTTATCAAAGGGTTTTCTGAGTTGGCTTTACCATTAACTAAGCTGACTCGGAAGGAAGTCAAGTTCACTTGGACCCCTGAATGTGAGGATAGTTTTCAGAAGTTAAAGATGAGTCTGACTTCTGCTCCAGTGCTTGCTTTGCCTGTTGAGGGTATACCTTATGTCATCTACACTGATGCATCCCGACAAGGCTTAGGGTGTGTTCTTATGCAAGACGGAAAAGTGATCGCCTATGCTTCTCGACAATTGAAACCTAATGAAGCTAATTGGCCTACGCATGATTTGGAGTTGGCTGCCATAGTTCATGCTTTGAAGATCTGGCGACATTACCTCTATGGAGAAAAGTTTGAAGTCTTTTCTGATCACAAGAGTTTGAGGTATTTGTTGACTCAGAAGGATCTAAACTTGCGACAACGTAGGTGGATGGAATATCTTAAAGATTACAATTTCACCATCACCTATCATCCTGGTAAAGCAAATGTTGTAGCCGATGCTTTAAGTCGCAAGAAGGATGTTGTTTGTGCTGCTCTGAGATGTTCTGTGTGGGAAAACCTTGAACATGTTGCCAGTTGGAGGCCTCAACCTGTTGCTTCAGTAGATGAAGATAAGTTGTGTGTTCATATGGCTAGTTTGTCTGTTACACCAACTTGGATCTCAGATGTTGTGTCTGCACAATTGGAGAGTTCTGAGCTTGAAGAGTTGAAAGCTTTAGCCGAGAAACCGCAATCTGACTTCTCTGTCGGAGTGGATGGTGCTATCCGCTTTAGACAAAGGTTGTGTATACCTGATTTTGGTGATCTAAGACAGAAGGTTCTGAGTGAAGCTCATGGTTC
The DNA here is from genome assembly GCA_963693085.1 of Alisma plantago-aquatica. Classification (NCBI taxonomy): domain Eukaryota; kingdom Viridiplantae; phylum Streptophyta; class Magnoliopsida; order Alismatales; family Alismataceae; genus Alisma; species Alisma plantago-aquatica. Next base: position 1,313,950,003 of record OY856412.1, on the reverse strand, counting down.
CAAGTACACTATTCACCCTGGCACAACCAAGATGTACAAGGACCTACAGCGAAGTTTCTGGTGGAAGAATATGAAGAATGATATAGCTCTGTTTGTGGCAAGATGCTTGACATGTCAGCAAGTCAAGATTGAACATCAACGACCTGGTGGTCTTCTTCATCCTCTTGAGATTCCAGAATGGAAATGGGAGAAGATCACAATGGACTTTGTTACTGGTTTCCCTAAATCCAAGAAAGGTTTTGATGCTGTTTGGGTGGTGATTGATCGGCTTACTAAATCTGCACATTTCTTGCCTTTCAAAACCACACATAAAGTTGCTGAGATGGCTCAGCTGTATGTGGAGTGGATAGTTCGTCTGCATGGTGTCCCTGCTGTGATAGTTTCCGATCGAGACCCGAAATTTACTTCTCGTTTGTGGGGTCAGATTCAGGAAGAGATGGGTACTGATCTGCGTTTCAGCACTGCTTACCATCCGCAAACTGATGGTCAGTCCGAGAGAACAGTTCAGATTCTGGAGGACTTGCTTCGTGCCTGTGTGATGGATTGGGGTGGTGCTTGGGATCGGTATTTACCATTAGCAGAGTTTGCTTACAACAATAGCTACCAAGCCAGTATAGGTATGCCACCTTTTGAAGCTCTCTATGGTAGACCCTGTCGTTCACCTTTGCACTGGGATGATGTTGGTGAGCATTCCCTGGTGAAGACTGATGACATGCAGATGATGCTTGAGAAGATACAGTTGATAAAGAAACGGATGAAAGCTTCTCAAGACCGACAGAAGATGTATGCTGATAAGAAGAGGTCTGATATAAGTTTCTTAGTGGGTGACTATGCTTTTCTGAAGATCAAGCCTATACGTTCTATTGCAAGATCTAAAGTAAAAGGCAAGTTGAGTCCTCGTTATGTTGGACCATTTGAGATCTTAGATAAAGTGGGAGATTGTGCATATCGCCTAGCTTTGCCTCCTGCTTATGACAAGATTCACAATGTGTTCCATGTTTCTGTGCTGAGGAAGTATGTTAAGGATCCGTCTCATGTGCTCTCCATTGAACCTGTGGAGATTAATGAGAACCTGACCTATGAAGAGCTACCTGTGAAGATCCTTGACTCCCGAGTGAAGCAGTTGAAGAACAAGGAGATAGAGTTAGTAAAGGTTTTGTGGAGATATCATGGTTTAGAAGAAACCACCTGGGAGTTGAGAGATGAGATGTTACGTACTCACCCTTCCCTTTTTGTATGAGATTTCGGGGACGAAATCCTTTTTAAGGGGTGGAGTGCTGTAACATACTGAAAACTCTTTGTACCTCTTTGTACTCTTTTCTATAAGCTTTAATCTCCATTTTCGTTCTTTTTGTCCTTGGTCTTGATTTAAGAGAAATTTAGATAGTTATTGGTTAAATATTTCCCATATAATCTTATTTCAAGGTTTCATGTACAAATGACTCAGTTAGATTTAGACAAGGGGTTTAATATGCAATTTCACTTTAAGAAATAAAAAGGAGATAAAATAATTCGTCTTAGAATCTTCTAGTGTTTCCTAGAATGTAAGAAATCCGAATTTTATAAAAGAAAGAAGATAAATGTAAGAAATATGAGTAAAGAAGATAATTACAAAGATATTGTAACAAACAAGATAATTTGAAATCATCATGGTAAGTTAATAGGGTAATTCGTTTCCTTTAGTAAAGAATAATTTAAGGGTCAAGAATTAGTTAAAATAAAAATATTAATAACATTATCAAAGGAAAATAGGAAATAAGCTAATAAAAAGAAATAAAATATTTAATGATCTCAAATCAGGGAAATAACTTCATATTCGTGTTCTAAACATAAAAATAGGTCTCTATGCAAATTTGCAACTAATTTGGATGATATATAAATAAATAGGAAAATGGGAGAGAGAGAGTGTGTAGAAAGTTCTAATTAATTTAATAAATAAAAAGATAATGTCATCTCGAGAAGATAATTGCAAAATCGTGTTTCAAATCATTAAGAAGACTTAAGGGTGAAGTTACATTAATTTTAGATAATGTTATCACACCTTTTGAGGAAGAGAGAGAAAATCACATATTATTTAATTCACCTATTAAACTTTCTCAAAATGAAAAACTAACTCCAGATTCGGATTCTACGCGTCGAAATAAGTCAGAATATAAATTTTTATAATTTTTGGACAACGTTTGAGCCTTCAAAATAAGAAAGAGAAAAGCCTTTAAAATATGATGGTTTTATTCGACTTTTGCTCAGGGAAGTTTCCCTCACCTAATGTGCGATCGAACGATCCACGTTGCCCGATGGACCCGTGTCCATTGATCCAACGGTGCACGGTCATCTCCTACCTTGGATCGGATTAGGCAACAGGATTGGGATTTCGTTTTCTTAAAATCGCAATATCTTGAGATTTACTCAACGTTTTCCATTGATTTTTGTTGCATTAGTTTCCTTGCGAGATTTTGCATCGAATTATCCCAACTTTTGCGAGTTTCATTGTGTATTTGGGAAACGCCCAAGTTGGCCGCCGACCTTCTTTCCTTGCTCCTACCCACATCCTAGTTTAGGGTTCCTTGCCTATAAATATCTACACCCTCGCGTGCGCAATCACCTTAGCAACATGTTCGTGCTTCTAATTTGGGATTTCGTCGACGTTTGCACCACCAACGGGCCGCCGTTAGCTCCTACCTTGCGGCGCCAAGTGCACCCTGTTTGCTCCATCTTCGTCTAAATTGAAGGTACCAATCTCTTCGTCTCGTCTTTCTCGTTCTTTCGAGTACCTAAACGCGAAGTTTCGTCGAGAAACACGGATTTGCCCAAAACGGCCGAGCAAGCCTGCTCGCGCCGCTCGGGCGGGAGGAAGAGGATGACGCGTGGCTTTTTACGGTTTTGCCCTTCGCCGCCTTTTTCTTTTGGTTTTCCGCGCGGGGTCCTTTTCGTCTTTTCGCTGATCGCCGGTCTCCATCGCTCGGTCGGTCGTGAGCATGCTAAAATACTTGACTATTTCCTTTATTATCTTTGTTAATGGCAAGTTCTTTAATGAAAACCTCATACTCTTTGATATCCTTTTACACCAAATACTTGACTAGTTTCCTTGTTACATCTTTTCTTTGCCTTGGATAGATTAGTAGAGTAACACATACTTTTTCTTTGTTTTTCCCTCTTGCTGGGTGCCTTCCCAACCACCCAGGTGTTGGAGCTTTTCAAGGAGAAGGAAGGGCTTAAAGAAAGATTCCTTGCTGTGTCCATTTGCTTGTGAAGAAGGATGGCTAGGTTGCTATAGCTTGATCCTCTATGCTACCTTATGTTTTCATTTAGAAAACAATGATGTAATAAAACAATAAAGCCAATAGGAGGCTTGTTATTTCTTTTCTTTCCGCTGCTATTGACATTTTATTATGTATCTGGAATCATGCTTATTTAATTGGATTATTATGCAATCATCCCCAAAAGTCTCAATTTTTGTTAAAAACTTGTGGATGTTGTATTTCCTTTAAATTTTAGTAAGGAGGTGATCTCGCCTCTTTACAGAACCCGATTAGGGTTAGGTGATTAAAGTGCCTTCAACTTGAGATTTACTTGGAATTAGTTAATGATTCTTTGTAGGTAATTAGTTCATAATGTGTCCAGCAGACCCCCAAATGGTCAACGCCTGGTCAACCCATCCAAACGGTCTTGGAGACGGTTTGAATCTAAACGGTCTTGTGAAACCGCATGAATCCAATCGGTTTTGAAACCGTTTGGGCAATGGTGAAAGACCGTTTGATAAAGCAACATTGGTATTCATGCCCCCTTCTTCTACCTCAAGACCAAGGTCTGTTCTTCATGGTTTTGCTTGCAAGAATGCAAAGAAGGATGGAGGGAAGAAGAGCAAGCAACGTTTGCAAGAAAGAAATATACATAAACAAAGCTTAAGGGGTTAGAGTTATAAAATCCGACTTAAAGTCGGCTCTAGAGCTCCAAGCTTCAAAGCTTTAATGGCGTCTTGAGCTCCACAGGTCTTCCAAGGTTGCTTCCCTAGGAATTGGTAGGAAAGGATGGCTAGAAAGAAGAACTAAGTAAGAAAAGCTAGCAAACCAACCTTGTATCATGACTTTCCCCATGAATCTGAGCTAGAAGATAACCAAAGCTTACCCAACTTTACTTAGCCATTCTCCCCTACTCCTGAGCTCCTCCCTTAGTCGGTCCAAGAAAGAATATAAGAAGGAAAGTGAAGGAAATGATTCTTGCTAAGTAAAGAAAGGTGTATATATACTTTGGGTGAAATTTCAAGATAAGGACAACTTGTTTCCTCATTTCTCAACTAGGTCCTTCTCTCCTTCTTGGGAACGTCCCTCCTTCTTTTCTTAAGCCAAACCTCTTCTTAAACCAAACCTCTTCTTAAACCAAGGTCTATAGGAAAGGAAGCCAAACATCTTACTAAGTTGCACACATATAAAGGGTCATTATGCTTAAAACTTGATTATTTAATTAGAAGGATTATCATTCTTATTTGATTATTAAAATGAAGCACCCTCTTCATCATTTTTACTCTAATTGATGCCAAGAGTCATGAAAGATACTCTAGAAGGTATATTTTACATGTTGCACCCCACATTTTGGGTAAATTGCACTTTACACCAAAACTAGGGTTTAAAGCACAAGGATTGCTCCACAAGATGCATCTTGGTGCCCAAGCTTGGAGAATCCATCACACTTCATCATATGCATCCTTATGATGTCTCATTATCAGAGGAACACCTTAACATGTGCAATTTTCAAGTTAACCCCTCTAATTGGGTAATTTGCACATAGGTCCCTGTTAGTCAAAACAATATTATAACATTGTTCAAAAAGGGTAGAAATGGAAATATATGTTCCTCATAAGCTTTAATTACATATCAAAAGATAATCACAAGCATCTAATTACATAATTAAGCAAAACACCTAGGGTTAGTTCATAACCCAGGTCAGGGATGTTACAAATTATCCACCCCTTACAAGGATTTCGTCCCCAAAATCAACAAAACATATTAAGAGAAAAGAGCAGGGTATTTCCTTCTCATCTCTTCCTCTAGTTCCCATGTGGCTTCTTCAACACCATGATGATTCCATAGGACTTTCACAAGACTTATATCTTTATTTTTCAACTTTTTAATTCTGTTATCAAGGATTGACACTAGTCCTTCCTCATAAGATATGTCATCATTCAATTCTACCTCCATAGGTTGTAGAACTGACTCAGTATGAGGGTGACATTTCCTCAGCATAGAAATGTGAAAAACAAGGTGTAACCTCTATAACTCTAGTGGTAACTCTAGTTTATAGGCCAGCTTTCCAACTCGTTCAACGATTGGATAAGGCCCCATAAATCTAGGAGCTAACTTCCCTTTCCTTCCAAATCTCAGAACTCCCTTCCAAGGCGAGACTTTGAGATACACTCTGTCTCCAACTTGGAACTCTAAGGGTCTACGACGTCTATCAACATAAGATTTTTTCCTATCTTGTGCAGTCTTAATTTGTTGTTGTATTACTTTAATCTTCTCTGTAGTCTGCTGCACAAGATCAGGACCTAACAGTTGATATTCACCGGTTTCATACCAACATAGGGGTGATCTACAACGTCTACCATATCAATGCTATGTTGATAACTATTGTTGTAGGCAAACTCTATTAAGCTCAGGTGCAGATCCCAACTCCCTGTAAACTGAAGAATACATACTCTCACCAAGTCTTCCAAGGTATGTATAGTCCTTTCTGACTGTCCATCAGTCTGTGGATGAAAGGATGTACTAAACCTTAACTGGGTGCCTAAAGCTTTATGAAGTCACTCCCAAAAATGACTCGTAAACAAGGGACTGCTGTCTAAAACTATAGTGACTGGAACTCTGTGCAGTCGCACTATCTCCTGAACATACAACTGTGCTAACCTCTCGACAGAATAGGTTATTTTGAATGGCAAGAAATGAGTTGTCTTTGTCAACCTATCAACTATTACCCAAATGGAATCATGTTCTTTGCTTGTTCTAGGTAGGCCAACAACAAAGTCCATGGTTACATGATCCCACTTCCACTGTGGTATGGGCAAGGGTTGCATTGTTCCTACAGGCTTCTGGTGTTCGGCTTTAACTTGTTGACACACCGAACACCGCATAACAAACTCCGCAACATCCTCTTCATCCTAGGCCAGCAATACATATCTTTTAAATTTCGATACATCTTGGTGCTTCCTGGATGCATAGCATACATCAAAGAATGAGATTCTTCCAGGACTAACTTTCTCTAGTTATCCACATCTGGCACTATCATTCTCCCATGATAACAAGCTACTTGGTCCTCTGAGTCATGGAAACCATCTCATTTCTCACCACCATACTCTGATATGATCTGTCGAATTGCATCATCTACTTGTTGTGCCTCCCTGATCTACTCTCTTAGAGTAGGTTTTATATGCATCTCAGCCAACAACCCGACTAACAATGACACCTTCAACTGTACATTGTCTTGCCTTAAGGAGATAAGAATATCTCTCCTAGAGCATACTAAAGAGTTTAGTTGTGCTCTATCTACAGCCGGTGTTGCTTATTTCCTACTCAAGGCATCTGCAACTACATTGGCCTTCCCTGGATGGTAATCAATTATACAATCGTAGTCTTGATTAACTCCATCCAGCGACGTTGCCTCATGTTAAGTTCATGCTGAGAGAAGATGTACTTAAGGTTCTTATGATCAGTGAAAATCTGGAATGTTTCTCCATCGAGATAATGTCTCCAGATCTTCAAAGCATGAACCACAACAGCTAACTCTAGATCGTGTGTCGGATAATTCTCCTCGTGTTTCTTAAGTTGTCGGGAAGCAAAAGAAATCACTTGTTTATCTAGCATCAACACACATCCAAGTCCATTCTTGGAGGCATCACAGAAAACTATGTATCCTTTGCCTTGCTCAGGTAATACAAGTACAGGTGCACTTGTCAACCTCTTCTTCAACAGCTGGAAAGATTGCTGACACTTATCACTCCAAACAAAAGGAACATCCTTTCGAGTCAACTTAGTCAAGGGTAAGGCTATGGAGATGAAGTTCTTAATGAACCTTCGGTAATAACCAGCCAACCATAAGAAACTACTGATCTCTATCAGTGTCTTCAGTTGTTCCCATTGTAGGACAGATTCTACCTTCTTAGGATCAACACGAATACCCGAGGCAGATATCATGTGTCCAAGAAAAGATACTTCCGGTAACCAGAACTCACACTTGCTAAACTTAGCGTATAGCTTGTGTTCTCTTAGCAAAGTTAGAGCCTGAAGAAGATGTTGTTCATGATGTTGACCATCTCTACTATGATCAGAATGTCATCTATGAAGACAATAACACACTGATCGAGAAAAGGTCAAAAGATTCTATTCATGAGTTTCATAAATGCAGCCGGTGCATTAGTTAGTCCAAAAGACATAACTATGAACTCATAGTGACCTTACCTTGTCCTAAAGGAAGACTTGGGTATGTCACTGTCCTTAATACGAAGTTGATGATATCCTGACCTCAAATCTATCTTCGCGAAGACGGTTGCACCTCACAACTGGTCAAAAAGATCATCAATCCTCGGCAGAGGATACTTGTTATTTATTGTTACTTTATTTAATCGTTTGTAATCAATGCACAAACGCATTGATCCATCTTTCTTTTTAACGAAAAGAACTGGAGCACCCCAAGGTGAAGTACTCGATCAGATGAAACCCTTCTCAAGCAACTCTTGAAGCTATATCTTGAGTTCTTCCATCTCAGCAGGCGCCATCCTATACGGTGTATGTGCTATAGGTTGTGTATCTAGGATCAAATTGATTTCAAAATCAATTTCCCGAGGCGGTGACACACCTGGAAGTTCTTCAGGAAATACATCTTCGAATTCCCTGACTACAGGAACTTCAGCACGGTTAGGACTCTCCATGGTAGTATCTACCACATGGGCCAAGAATGCATAACATCCTTGCCTCATCAGCTTCTCAACAACCATAGCTGACAAAAGACAGGTGGGTAAAATCTTTCTCTCACCTTGAAAGATCCACGTGTCGCTATCATCAGCAAACACAGCTTGCTTGGATTCACAATCCAAGACAACCCTATACCTTTCCAAGGTATCCATCCCAAGGATTATATCAAATCCTTGCATCTCAAGTGGTATAAGAACCACTTGAATGTGATGATCAGAAAAGAAGGGGATGCAGGGAGAGCATACCTCCTGCAACACAACAGACCCTCTCAATGGAGTCTCTAACAGCAAGCTATCTGCCCTATGACTGACTGTCATATTGCAGTTATGAATCATCATTTGAGTGATAAAGGAGTGTGTAGCACCTAGATCAATTAAAACAGATACAATGCAGGATGTAGACATATCAGAATATAACAACTTCATCTGACCTGCCACAACCTGAGGGTTGATCACTGCATCAGGTGGATTCATTGCATAGAACCTTGATGTTGCCTGTGGTTGATTCGGTGCTGACGATCCAGCTTGGGACACTTGTCCACATCCTCTAGCTACTCCTGGAAACTGTCTCCTCTGGGATCCTTGTTGAATCTGCCTCTATGGTTGTGTCACACTCGCTGGTCTAGCTCTGTAGTCTTTCATTAGATGCCCCATCTTCCCACATATATAGCAACTTTTGTCTTGTTGTTGTGGTCTGGGTGGTCCTGTGACCGACATGGATGCTGAACTGCGAGCCCCTTGTAGCGGTAGGCTTCGTCCTCTACCTCTACTCAGTGTCCACTGTGTCTGAGCACTGGGTCTAGGTGATGGTGGTGTAGGCGCAGAAAATCTAGGCTTCTTGAAATCTCTAGATGAAGACCCCTGGAACTGAGGATACATCCTCTTTTGTGGGTTTGCCTCTTCTCGGCTACAGACCTCTCTATCCTTCTGACGGACTCTACAAAGGTAGCAAACCTTTCCCGGTTCTCTAGGGTAGACATGGGAGTAGTCAACTCAGCGTTCAGCCCCTTCTCGAACTGCCTAATCCTTTCTTCCTCTGTAGCAACCATGTGCGGATAGAACCACAACAACTCCATGAACTTAGCTTCGTACTCGCTAATGTTCATCAAACCTTGCCTCAACCTCTCGAACTGAGAGATTTTCTCATCCAGGAATGTCTTAGGGAAATATCTGTTGACAAATTCCCGTCGGAAGACTTCCCATGTAGCCTCCACACCAGGCCTCTTCTGCTCTTCCATAGTCCACCAATGACCAGCACTCCCCTTGAGAAGATAGACAGAATGTCTAACCTTCTCAACTTCTGGGATGTTCAGGATTCTAAAGGCCTTCTCTAACTCGGTTAACCACAGGTCAGCATCTGCGGGATTAGCTATTCCAAAGTACTCGGTCGCTCCGACCCGGCAAAGTCGTTCGAACGTCTTGCCGATTCCTTGTCCTTCTGACTGGGAGGGTGCCCTAGGTGCAGGCATGGGCATCCTATCTGTTATGTGTGTCATGGTAGTCATAAACTGCCCAAACATGGTCTGGACAGTTGGGTTCCCCATGTCGACTGGATGAAACTGGGGTGGCTCAGGTACAGGTTGTTCCATCTCTGGATTCCTTGCACCTTCTCGGGGTGCAGCAACACTACTCTCTGCCACATACTCCTCGTGTGGTCCATACATCCTTAACTTATCTTCTTCTCCTGAGGAGCAGAAGAAATTATTAGATATACTGTAAGACACTAAGAATAGACTCTACATCCTAAGTCTTATGTCTCTGTAGACTCAGCGAACCTAGAGCTCTGATACAATTTAATTTGTGGCGATCGAATCGCCAAAACAAGATAAACTCAGCGGAAGCGATTTACTGGCAGTGGAATTATGAAAAATCACTATAAATTAAAACTTTTTAAGAAAAGATCTTTAAACCATAAAAATCTTTTATAAGAAAACATGGTAAGTTGTTTACAACATAGTTTAACATTACATCTCTTGTGAAATCACCTCTCGAGTGATTATATACATCCATTTCCCTGTTATATGTACAAGACAGGATACAAAATCTCAAGGCTTAAAGCCAAAAACCTCATACCTACTAACTCCTAGGACCTGAGAGTATAGAGACGACACAGGACATGCTATCTACAAGTCTTGACAGTCAGTATCTCCACCTGAGATTCACTGCTGCCCCTGGTGTTGCTGCTACTGATACTGCTCACCCTCGGATTGGTTCCTTCGTCCTCGACGTCCACCTAAAAAGTTGAATCCCACGGGGGTGAGACAATTTGAATAATTGTCCTAGCGAGAGTTATAACTCTCTTCCAGAAGATTTGTTAAAGCAATAAAGGAATAACACAAGCAAAATAACTTAAATCATTCAACAACATGCTTAGCATTAAGTAAAGCAACTTTTACTTAGGAAATCATTTTAATAAGGAATATGAAGAACATGTATACTAGTTACTTTGACTAAAACATTATAAACAATGTAACGTCAATCATTGTTTCTCGTAGTTCAACCTAAGAAGTTATACTACGCGGCTGATTATGTTTTTCAAACATTATTATGCCATGCGGAGATGAGGTATACCGCTCATACTCCAACCGATCATTACTAAATCGCATCGGTATCATACATAGGTCATCAAAAGAGTTGGATTCTTATGACCTCATCTTCCTCAGTCAGTGTGAGGATCAACATGCAGGACATCTCGTGTCTCTGGTATACTAGCTTTCCAGGCTATTCTGGCAACTTCGCTATTAGAGTCACAGTGGCATTCTGTACTCTCTTCTCCATCGAGGGATTTCCTGTTTATCTCTCATCGATGCGAAATTAAAGATTCCCTCGGGAGATTAGTGAAACATCATCCCAGCATAAGCACATAATGAAGGATTGATGGATTAAGGTACATCCTACATCAATTCCTACATCAAGACGTAACGATATTCACTTTCATAACCCCAACATACTCAAAAGTATGTTTTCCAGGAGTTCCCTTAGGAAAACCTGTTTCACCATCATTAAACTACTGACAATGATGGATCTATGATCAGGGCTCTACGTGATATGATTAGACTTGATTATTTAAGTACATTTCAGCATCCTTTTAGCATCGAGCATGTTTTCAATCATTAATCATTAAAACAACTGCTATGAAAGAAGAATGATAAATGTATCAAGTTTAACTCACATCAATTATCATATGGATATCATCTCTTAATCATCTCATCACTATGATTCAAGAACATGGGTATTCAAACCCTTAGATTATCATAACACTTGCTATCAAGTGACATATAAGCATCAAGTCATCTAACAACATGACTTTAATTGAAACAATGTATATATTCTTCATATATCATTACTCTTAAAGCTTATACATGTTTTCAAGGAATGTGATATCATAACCCTTACCTGGCTATAATCACCTCTTGATATCAACCTGCATGACTAATATAATTGAGGACATGCATATATAACAGTATTAGCACAATACCAAAACTTTTCAATTTCTTCATAGAACACCACGGCCGTGCTTCCTTGCACGGTCGTACAAGGGAAAGCTACCATGGCTGTGCTCCTTAGCACGGTCATGCTGTTATCAACATACCATAATTGGTTTCTAGAGTTAGGGTTTATTTACTTCAATTAGGGGTATTAAACCCCTTTAGCTTTCAAGGCATAAGGTTCCTTACTTTATGATCCATTCATAGGGTTTCATGCTTAAAGGTATAACCCAGAATTATTCCATTCATCACATTACCCTAAATTAGGGTTTAATATTCACTTCATAGTGAATTGAGCTCATAGCATAATTATGTATGAAGATTACTATCATTAGTGCCTTCTAATTAGGTTAAGATTCATCAGTCACCATAATTAGGGTTTCCATGATCTCACTTTGATGGATCATACCCTAATCATGTGTATTCATACATATTGAAGGTATTTTACTTGATTCTCATTCATATTAGGAGTCTTCTCTCTCCTATTACTATTATATGATGTTTACATCACTCTAGATTAAGTTAGGTCAAGTCAACTTTGATTAACATAAGTCTTGTCTTCACCATTATGGTCATTAGGGTTTGCTTGATCAAGGGTTGTTGATTGCTTAAACCCTTCAAGGGTACTTTAGTAAGTTCACCGTTGATCATAGCATGCATCAACCAACTCATTACTTGTTCCCTTAATGTCTTTAGGTATCATTAGGGTTTGAGTTAATCAACCATTGAACCATCTAAGTCTATAAAGCATTAAGCATTCTTGACCTTAAAAGACCCCAAACGGTTTTGAACTTTCAACCTCCAAACGACATTGAAACCGCATGGAATGGTTGACCATTTGGTACCTTTGACTTTCAAGACCACATGAAAAAGTTCATACTCAAGACCGTTTGCCCTAGGTGAGGTGAAGACCGTTTGGCCACGTTGACCGTTTGGCCAAGTTTGACTTTGAAACCGTTTGAGCAAATCAGCCTTGAAACCACATGACCATAAATGGTTTTGAAACCGCATGAATCCAAATGGTTTTGAAACTATTTGGCCCCAAACGGTCTTGAGACTGTTTGCCCTCAAACGGTCTTGAGACCGTTTGGTCCAAACATCTCAAAACCGCATGGACCCAAAAGTATATCAACACTTGCAATTGAATTAGGGTTTTCAATGTTGAACCCCTCAATTGATCTTATACTTGTTAACCACTTATCATATAAGTCAATTGGGTTAATCCTCTACTGATTTGACACTCAATTGACCCTCAATTGGTCACAAATTAGGGTTTGGATTGATAGGATTAGGGTTGGAAATCGATCAACCTTCAACATTCATCAACATGAATCTAATTGAAATAGAACCCATTCAACCATCACCCAATTGGGCCATGACCTGACCCCAAACGGTCTTGGGATCGTTTGGACATCTTCCAAATGGTCTTGAGACCGTTTTCCCAAAGTCTCATAAAAAACTAAGTCAATTTGTTGAGGGTTGAACCCTAATTAGGTCACAAAATCAGCACTTTAGTTATTTCAACAACCTATTATGATTGGACCTTCAATTGATTAATTATTCTTAAACCTAGACCTCCAAACGGTCTTGGGTGATCACCAAACGGTCTTGAGACTGTTTGGGTGATCCCCAAATGGTTTTGAAACCGTTTTGGCCATTCAACCCAAACTTCAACATGATTGGTCCATTGAAATCAGCAATGAACCCGATTAGGGTTTAGGTGATTAAAGTGCCTTCAACTTGAGATTTACTTGGAATTAGTTAATGATTCTTTGTAGGTAATTAGTTCATAATGTGTCCAGCAGACCCCCAAACGGTCAACGCCTGGTCAACCCATCCAAATAGTCTTGGAGACCATTTGAATCTAAACGGTCTTGTGAAACCGCATGAATCCAAACAGTTTTGAAACCGTTTTCTTCCAAACGGTTTTGTAAACCGTTTGGGCAATGGTGCAAGACCGTTTGATAAAGCAACATTGGTATTCACGCCCCCTTCTTCTACCTCAAGATCAAGGTCTATTCTTCATGGTTTTGCTTGCAAGAATGCAAAGAAGGATGGAGGGAAGAAGAACAAGCAACGTTTGCAAGAAAGAAAGATGGATAAACAAAGCTTAAGGGTTTAGAGTTATAAAACCCTCCTTAAAGTTGGCTGTAGAGCTCCAAGATTCAAAAATTTAATGGTGTCTTGAGCTCCACAGGTCATCCAAGGTTGCTTCCCAAGAATTGGTAGGAAAGGATGGCTAGAAAGAAGAACTAAGTAAGAAAAGCTAGCAAACCAACCTTGTATCATGACTTTCCCCATGAATCTGAGCTAGAAGATAACCAAAGCTTACGCAAATTCACTTAGCCATTCACCCCTGCTCCTGAGCTCCTCCCTTAGTCTGTCCAAGCAAGAAGATAAGAAGGAAAGTGAAGGAAACGATCCTTGCTAAGTAAAGAAAGGTGTATATATACTTTGGGTGAAATTTCAAGATAAGGACAACTTATTTCCTCATTTCTCAACTAGGTCCTTCTCTCCTTCTTGGGCACGTCCCTCCTTATTTTCTTAAGCCAAACCTATTCTTAAACCAAGGTCTATAGGAAAGGAAGCCAACTATCTTACTAAGTTGCACACATATAAAGGGTCATTATGCTTACAACTTGATTATTTAATTACAAGGATTATCATTCTTATTTGATTATTCAAATGAAGCGCCCTCTTCATCATTTTTACTCTAATTGATGCCAAGAGTCATGAAAGATACTCTAGAAGGTATATTTTACATGTTGCACCCCATGTTTTGGGTAAATTGCACTTTACACCAAAACTAGGGTTTAAAGCACAAGGATTGCTCCACAAGCTGCATCTTGGTGCCCAAGCTTGGAGAATCCATCACACTTCATCATATTCATCCTTATGATGTCTCATTATCAGAGGAACACCTTAACATGTGAAATTTTCAAGTTGACCCCTCTAGTTGAGTAATTTGCACATAGGTCACTGTTAGTCAAAACAAGATTATAACATTGTTAAAAAGGGCAGAAATGGAAATATATGTTCCTCAAAAGCTTTAATTACATATCAAAAGATAATCACAAGAATCTAATTACATAATTAAGAAAAACACCTAGGGGTAGTTCATAACCCAAGTCAGGGATGTTACAGTTTGAATCAATTGGATTAGGGTTTGGAATCGATGACCCTTCATCATTAACCAATGTGGGTCTAGTTACTTTGAAACCATTGAACTATCATCCAAATTGATCATGACCTGACCCCAAACGGTCTTGAGGTCATTTGGATGACCTCCAAATGGTCTTGAGACCGTTTGACCATTTCAACATCAAAATCCAAGTCAACCAATTAGGGTTTGACTCATTAGATTGATCACTAAATCAACAATGGATTATACTTCAACCTAGTATCTTTGGATCTTCAAACATCTGACCATAGTCAACCCTAGACCTCCAAATGGTCTTGGGTGACTCCCAAATGGTCTGGGGATCGTTTGGATAACCTCCAAATGGTCTTGAGACCGTTTCCCATCACATCATCATTAACCATGCCATTCATTTAGGGTTTGGATCCTAGGATTAGTCACCAAATCAGCAATTGATTATACTTCAATTTGATACCTTTGGATCTTCAATTTCTCAACCATACCTAACCCTAGACCTCCTAACAGTCTTCAATGATCACCAAACAGTCTTGAGACCGTTTGGGTGATCCCCAAATGGTCTTGAGACTGTTTGGGTCAATCAACCCAAACTTCAAACTTATTCAATTATCAAATCAACACTTAGCCCGATTAGGGTTTTGGTGATCGATTGACCTTAATTAGTGAACCAATTGGAGTTAATTAACAATAATTGATGGGTCATTAACCTAGATCATTATGGACAATTCCAGAAATGGTCAACCCTGGCCAACATGACCAAACACTTTGAAACTATTTCCCTCCATGCGGTTTGGGTGAAACCGTTTCATTCCAAATGGTTTGAAACCGTTTGCTCCCAAACGATTTGGGAAATCGTTTGAGCAAGGATTGGAGACCGTTTGTAAAAGTAACTTTTTGGAAAAGCATCTATGATGATGTCATATTCATCTTCCTCTGTTCAACCAAGAACTGCTGTTGTTCTTCACGGAAGTTATAGCAAGAACTCAAAAGAGTACCAAAGAAAGAAAAGTATCCAACGATTCTTATAGAAAAGAATGCAATAGCAATGGTTAAGGGTTTAAGTTATAAAACCCACATCTAGAACTGATCCCAAGCTCCAAGCTCCAAAACTTTAATGGTGGATGGAGTTCTAGCTGTTGTCCAAGGTCCGTCCTTCATCTTTTGGATGAACAACTTGGCTAGAAATGGAAATCAGGTGAAGAAAACCATTAATCAACCATTGGTTTAGGGTTTCCACCACGAATTCGAGGTAGAAGATGACCAATTCTTACCAACAGGTTTGATCCTCCTTCCTCTGCTCCAGAGCTCCTCCTTGGTCGGCCAAACCAAGTGATGAGAAAAGAAACTAAGGAAACGATTCTCATGTGTATTGGAAAAGATATATATAAGGAATATGTATATGGGTTTTCAAGGAAAGAGTAAAAGAGGATTAATTCCTTTTATTTCCAAATTATTTCCACCAAGCCTCCTCCATTCCTTGGCCACGAAGCCACCTTATATTTCATGAAAACCTCTCCATTATCCAAGGATAAATGGAAAAGGAATTAAGCATCTTAAAGAGTTTTATATTAATATCCATCCTTTAGTGGATAATATTTTATATTATATTAATGTGAGTGGCTTCCACTCATCCAAGATATTTTTGTACCCAAGCGTGGCACAAGATCGTCCAAACTATTGCAAACACATCCCTCAACTTTTGGTTGAGGGGCTCCTTAATTAATTTATTTCTTCTTGTGTTAATTAAATTAAAGAGCCATTTATGATTGAATCTTGATTATTTTAATGTCAAGATTCTCTCTCCTCCAAGATAATTCTAATGAGATGCCCCTCTCATTTTATTTTCTCTACTTGATGCCAAGAAACATGTGGGACCCTCAAGAGATGGTATTTTGCATATTGAACCCTAGGTTTTGGGTAATTTGCATATGACACTGAAACTACGTTTTAATGCACAAGGATTGCTCTACAAGCTTTATCTTGGTGCCTAAGCTTGTGGAAACCATATCACTGCATCATATTCATTCTTATGATGTCTCAACAGCAAAGGAACATCTTAACATGTGCAATTTTCAAGTTAACCCCTCAACTTGGGTAATTTGCATTTTAGTCCAAAGTTAACAAAACTGTGTTTCAACATTATTAAAAAAGGACTGGAATTCAAATATAAGTTCCTCAAAAGTCTAATTTACTTTTCAAGAAATATAAGCAAGAATCTAATCAACTTTATTAAGAAAAACACCTAGGATTAGCACATAACCCTGGTCAGGGATGTTACGTAGCATATCCATGGCCAGTTAGTAGCTTATGGTGATTCATTAGACTCTAACTCATTGTTTGGTTTGGATAATCTAAATGGAATCATAATGTTCATATGTCACCCCCTACTTAAGTGATAATTTCATACCCCTAAACATTCCAAACCTCTCTGTATTGCTTAAAACCCTAGTTTTGTGCTTGCTTAGCTTAATTAGTTCTTTTCTTGCTTAGTTAGCTTCTTACCTTGCTCTTGCCTTATTCATGCTAGTTTAGCTCTCTAATTGCTCTTTTGCTTCTCTCTTTCTTGTCTTAGAGTAATTGGCCTTTTCATACCTAGCTTAATCCTTTCTTGCCAGTTTAGCCTTACTATAGCCTAGGGCTAACTTATATTTCATTCTTTCCTTTAATTGCTTGTTTGCCCACAACATTTTAACAATCAAAACAACCTTCAAACCCTTAACCCTAGTCTCCATAGTAGGAACCCAATGAAACTAAACCTATCTCTAGTGCCCCCTCCTCTCCCTATGGATTGACCCTATACTTGCCACTTATCTATACTACAACACGACCCCATGTGCTTGCGAGTGTAGTGTTTTGGTAGACGTAGGTAGCCAGTTTAGGTTTTATAAATTTCGAAAGTGAATCCACCGTGTGCTTCCGTCTCTGGGGTTGCATCTATTCAAAACTTCAATTGAGTAGTGTGTAACACCATTGGAGAGAGCACACCAGTCATTAATTTTGAGACAACCACCACTAGTTCCCAATGTCTAGATCTAAGTAAAATGCATATTGAAAACAAATATTAGAATTCTAAATTTAGTCAATATTAGAATTATATTGAATAATAATACTTACTTGACGTTAAAAGGAATTAGGATAATTTCCTTTCCCATGCTAGAAAAATATTTGAATGCAGTATAGAAGTACTCATTCACATCCTCAATGTGTGTCTCCACTTGACTAGTGATTGAAGGAACTAAGAATCCAACATTTCTTATATCAAAGTTTGTCATCTTGGTATATAAATGGTTGTAAAACATTTGTAATCATTTCATATATTAGAAATAAGCTAAAATGTATATTGCATTTTTCTATATTGATGAATCCTTACCTTATCCATACTTCTAATATCAAAGTATTTAGCCAATTATATCGGAACAAATCTTTAATATCATAAAAAAATAAAATTCTCAAAGTCCCTCCCCGCTGCATCTTCTGTTAAATTGACCAACATATGTGATCCCGAGCTTCGGTTGTCTAAGTATTGACACAAACATTTACATTTTCTTATGAATTCATCAGATGTAGCTTTGGGAATGAAAAATGGCTTGGGCATAGGAGGACGACTAGTAGAATTTTTACTTTTTAGTTTGCAAACCTGTTAATTAAATTACATAATTATATTACACAAGTTCATATATGCAGTCAAATATGAAAAATATGGTAGAATTCAAATATTCCTTGTCATTGATAACCAAGTGTCTAGGCCAACCCACCATAGCACCCTCTACTTCTTCAACTGTACTATATTCATGATTAGGTTTGGGTAGTGGTTTGTCCCCCATTCCGTCATACACAAGATGGATGGACACACAACAAATGTCATCAATAATTTGTTGGCAATGCAATGTACCACCAAGGTTGTATACCTTGCCCTCTACCATAAAATTATATTCTGGAACCTCCACTGCAAATTTACAGTTCGTACCAACCTATAATTGAAATAATATAAGTTATATACGAAGCGGTAAACCAGATACCTACTACGAAAACCTTAATATATATATATATATATATAATCATATATATATATATATATCATACTAATAACACAACATATAGAACAAAAACTTACTGTAGATTGTTGTGGTGGGTCATTGGGAGTGCTCCCATGACCTTCTATAATTGGAGCATGAATGTGGTATACACACAAGCTAGGGTGGTTTTTTGATTGTTTTGAGAATTTTTGGGGATTGGGTAGTAGTTTTGGGAAGTTGTGTGAGCTTATCTCCTTCAGTCGCATCTAGTGCAACATACAACGGTTGGCAAATGAAGTGGTATAGTTTTTAGAGGTTTTTGTTTTGTTTTTAGAGGTTATTGAAAAGTTTTGGAGGGATGTGTAGTGTTTTTACGCAGTTGGATGGTTTCCAAATATCAATTAAAACCAAATGCTAAAAGTGAATTCAAAGTATTATCTAAACAAGCATATAAAGTATTAAAGAAATTGAAACAAACACTTGGACAAGGTTTTTAGAGTGGTTCTAGTCTCAAAACTAGGAGACCGTCAGTCCACAACCTACAGAGATCAAGCTCTACGATTTCTAAGATGTCTACTCCTTATATTCCTTATAAGAGTTACAACAATTGACCTTCCTTTTTTGGGACTGACGCAATTTTACTATGCGCTGAAACGCAAGAGAACGCGTCGAAGTAATATAGGCCTTGTGAGGCCCGAGTCGAACACAGGGATACTGGGAATTGTTGGAGACTCCTACTAACTATTCGAGGTCAGCTAGGCCGAATAAAAATGGAGGGTTATTGTGAAAATTAAAAAGAGAAAATTAAAATTAAACAAAACAAATGATCGATTAAATGTTAATTTAATCAATTCAAAAGGGTATCTTTAGGATTGCAGTTTCACCGCGGGTTTTTAGTGTATTAGATTTTTATATAATGCCTCAATTTTATCTCTCTATCCGGGTAGTGGCCTGAAAACAGAATTGCCCACTATCGTGGTGCAATTCACTACCTAAGTCTAGGTCGGTTCCACCATCGTAGTAACCTATACCCTAGATAGGTGCATTATGAACGATCTCTCTGTATCCACCATTAATTTTACACCACCTTGTTTAAGGGATTTGTCTATTAATGTAAATTTCGTCTCTTTTCAGCCGTTAATCCTTCTTTCAAAGTGATTAAGGGCATTAGGTTATTATTATTGTGATCAAGCATAACAATATATTGAGAAAACAAAATTATAACACGACTTTAAGAGATAAAATATGAATTACTACAATAAAATTGTCATACAATGAATTCCCGGGCTTCTCCCGGTCCTAAAGACGAAGGGGATTAGCCCCGCATGTTCATATCAAGCAAGTACAAGGTAGAGATAGGGGAAATCATATGAAAAATGTGAAATGAAAGGTGAAACCCCTGAACGGAGAAGAACCGGTAGATCCTATGTGTAGAACACGTGCTCTCCCGCCTGTCGGTGGTGCAATCCATCTTCTTTGGCGTCCGGATCAACTTGTATGAGCTTCTAGCCTCCGTTCTCCTCTCTACTGCTCCTCGGTACTCGTGCAATGACTAATCCTATCTCCCTCACGTCTGGGCGGCCGTCATTAGGTATATCTCCCTCATTAGGTCACTGATTAACCACGGCCGTCCGATTAAGATCATTACAAAGCAAACACATATATTACGGTGTTGATACCATCGACGCGAGTCTATGGTATCGACTCCCTTTAGACGTCGGTTTTTGCAAGATTCCGACACTGGAGCCTCCATGCGTCGATGGCATCGACTTGGTGTCGATACTATCGACTGCTTCCTCGCCAGCAACCTGATGGTAACTCGATACCATCGACATCCCTGTCGATAGTATCGACTCATTGCTGATGCTCGCGGCTGGCAACCTGTGGTCCGGTCGATGGTATCGACTTCCGTCGATGGTATCGACGGAAGCAGATACTTGTTTTCCCTGAAATTCAAACACGAAACCACATAAATTCACACAAATAATAATATTTTGACAATTAATGCTCAAAGCGATGAAATAAAGGGGATTTGACATAAGATAGTAGCAAAGACCAAAGTGGATGAATTATGCAACATTAACCATAAAAATGACTAATAACAGCATAAAACACATATCAAACAGGTCTATAAATGCGACTCAAAATCATCGTATCAAACTCCCCTAAGCTTGAACGTTGCTCGCCCTCGAGCAACTAATCCTTAGAATACAATTGCTAACGTCAACCGAAAAACAACACACCACAACCAACATCCCATATGACTCCCACCGGACATTCACATACCGACCCTCTCTAACCACAGAATGGTAATTACCCTGAAGGCGACAGTAATCATCCATAAAAGAAATTGACCTCAAAACTGATGAACACTATCACATAAGGCAGTTAACATAATAACACTCGCCGGTTCAGACTTGGTGCATCTTGTGATCTCCTACACTATGTTTCTCTCCCTAACTACCATCTACATGGAAGCAGTTCTCCTGATATACCTTAGTGAGGAGAAATTCATGGTGGCCTACCAATCCGAGCAACGGGTGGATGAAGATGGGTGGTTCATGGAAGAAAATGGAAGTATTATACAGTTTCAACATGCATAAAGAAAAAATGTCCTAAATGATGCAAATGGATGTGAAAATGCCCTAATGCCTAAAATTGGGTGGAATGATGCATGTACTAACCATCCATCTCAAAATGAGATGGACATCTAATTAAGTTACATCATGTACTCAATTATCTTGAAATGCAGGTGATATTACGTTCCTTTCTCCTTCTTTTTCTAATTGCTTCTAAAAAACTCTTTTCTTCTTTTTTTCATTATGTAGATTTTTCAGATTTTTCTCTTTTTCTTTTTTTTTTCATTTCAAACCCTTATATCCATAATTGACAATGAATATTTATTGGGCTTATTTTTTCTGCATACTCAATATTTGCACTATTTAGAAGGTATGGAACAATTTGATTCACCTTTGGAGAAAATTTGAGATACATGATATACTTTATGCATGAAAATTATGAATGCAACTACATGGCATGCACCTAAGGGTGATGTGCATGTAGCACTATTCTAAATTTTTTTTTCTTTTTATATGCAAAACGTATGGAAATAGATTCAATGCAGGACCTGTCTATATGAAATGCTTTTAAAGAAGTTAAAACTATAAAGTACTTCCAATTCTTATGGTGGATTGAGAAAAACAAAGAGGTGGAAAGATCACAAGACTACATGACTGAACCTTACAAAGATATTATGTGTCCCTCCTTACTGACCTGTGTAGTAGTTAAGAGGTTTCTCTCTCTTACATCCAATTAGAGTCTCATTACCATTTGGTCAGGTTAGGCTCAAACAACCATTTCCGTCCACTTTCATGAATCATTAGGAGTATAGTTGTGAAATTTTGTTTTAAAGTTGACAAAACCAATCATTTTCGTAGGATATGTGCCCAAGGTTAAACAAGACAAGCTTTCCAAACACAATTAATGAGATGACACACTTTATGACATCCACGATTACACTAGATAGAATGTGGATCCTACAAAAACTAAAATTGCAAGAAACAAATAACAAGAACAAAAACAACAAAGTTAAAAACTAAAAACACTAAAAGATAAAGATGTTCTAACTACCCCCCAAGCTTGAATTCAACTATGGCCTCATAGTCAAAAGCAAACTTAAGGATTGGAACAGTGATACCGGATCACTCCTGTGGTGGAGGCGGGAACTGCGGCGCCGTGGGGTCCCAAGACGGGTATTGCCCCTGGAATGTCATTGGAGAGCTGAACCTCCGCTCGATGAAGACCTTCGCTCGGTGCTGCTCGTCATCAGGCTTGGATGGCTCGGGGGGTCACTCGGCACAAGGGAGGGTGATTGCTCTGAAAGTGTGACGTCACTGACATAATCATTCCCCTTAAATAGATGTGTCTGGTGCCACTGTTGACTCGTCGATACCATCGACGCGAGTCGATGGTATCAACACTTGTCGATGTTATCCGCCCCCTCGCTGGTATCGACGGTCGCTGATGGCTGGATCTTGAAGCCTGGATCGCTGACGTGTCGATACCATCAACATGGGTCGATGGTATCAACGTTGCACCCGGATCGACCGTATTGATGTTGCGATCACCGTTGATTTGCTCGCCTGGATCGGTGACGTGGATGGTCGATACCATCGACGGTAGTCGATAGTATCAACCCTCTGATTAGGGCCCGGCCGCTGCCTTTTTCACTTGGATGTGTCGAAACCATCGACACACCTATCGATGGTATCGATATCTCTGAGACGATTTCGTCTGAATATCTCCTGAGATCTCGATGGTATCGACAGTCATCTCGATACCATCGACCTTGATTTCTCGACCTGCACTACTACAGAAACAACATTCAGTGTCGCTTTTCTTGGCGTCGGTTCTTTAGGAAAACTGACGCCTACACTATTAGACGTCGGTTATTTAGGCAAACCAACGTCTATATTCGAAGACCAGCCAGACACAGGTACCGCTTTGAATACAGCGTCGGTTGTTAATAACAAACCGACGTCTAAAGTCGCCCGCGAAATCCAATTTTCGAGCAAAAAAAATAGTGTCACTTTCAGCGTCGGTTATGTAGATAGAAACCGATGCCTATGCGCGATGAAAATTTGCACGAAAAGTGTCACTTTCAGCGTCGGTTAACCTTTTATAACCGACGCTGAAAGTGGTTCCCGCCAAATAATTTCATGAAAATATCGTCCAATTGGACGTCGGTTGGTTTAAACAACCGACGCTAAAGAGGTTTAGGCGTCGGTTGTTTGAAACAACCGACGCTATTTGGGAACTTAATATCCCGCGATCGCCCGACTCTTCCCCTTTCTTCTGTTTCATTGTGAGCCGATTTCCCTTTTCTTCTCTGTTATCGCCCGACCACGCCGCCGATTTCTCCTCCATGAAAGCTCCTTCTTCCTCCACGACAGTGCCGCCGCCACGCCCCCTTCTTTGCCGCCACTGCTGCTGCCTTCTTCCCCTTCTCTGTGCCCCCTTCTCCGTCGCGCCCCCTTCTCCGCAGCCACTACTGCTCCTTGGTCTGCCTTCCCTGCCGCCTGGAGCTCGCCGCCGCGCCGCCTTCCTCCTTGCCGCCGCCCGCCAACGCCGCTGCTCCTTGCCACCGACACCACTGCTCCTTGGTCTGTCTACCCTACTGATTGGAGCTCGCCGGCCACCGCTGCACCTGCCTGCCCTACCGCCTGGAGCTCTCCGGTCATCGCCACCACTGCTGGGAGGTCAGTTGTTGTTGCTCGCCTAATATTGCATCTAAATCTAGGTTTCACCACTTCTTTCACTGAGAACTAAGAAGAATGGCCTACCACGGCCGTGCTGGGCAGCACGGCCATTCTGGATAGCACGACTGTGCTGCCCAGCACGGCCGTGGTAGGCCAACACAGCCACGGCCGTGTTTGATTTGATTTAAACCCTAATTTGATTTAAATCCATTCTAGCATCCTAATTTGATTTGATTAAACCCTAACATTGATGAAACCCTAACATCAATTGTGATGAGACCCTAACATGTACATATCTATTATTATGTTTGTTGGCCTAGAAACCCATCCAAGATTGACTCATTAGGAGTAAATCTTGGATAGTCCCCGGTTTGGGACTGTTCTTGAACACCTAATCTCACTTAGGATGTAAGTGTATAATGTGTATTGCGTTTTTGAGAAAATTTTGGTAGCATTTCCCCGTTTGTTCTCTAAGTACATATGTACTTAGAGAACAGTGGGGAAATGCTGCCGAAATTTTTTTGAAAACCCAATACATATTATACACTTGCTAGTGAGATTAGGTGTTCAAGGATGGGATAGGTGATACACATTTATTATATATAAGAATGACATCACATGTGTTTGTTGGCCTAGAAAGTGAACAATCATTGTTCTTTATATTAGTTGTACATTGGTATAAATTAGAATGAACAATCACTAAATTATATACTGTTTGTATGAAGTTCGGCTTCATTGTACATATCTATTATTGTGTTTGTTGGCCTAGAAACCCATCCAAGATTGACTCATTAGGAGTAAATCTTGGATAGTCCCTGGTTTGGGACTGTTCTAGAACACCTAATCTCACTTAGGATGTAAGTGTATAATGTGTATTGGGTTTTCGAGAAAATTTCGGCATCATTTCCCCGTTTGTTCTCTAAGTACATATGTACTTAGAGAACAACGGGGAAATGCTGCCGAAATTTTCTCGAAAACCAAATACACATTATACACTTACTAGTGAGATTAGGTGTTCAAGGATGGGATAGGTGGTACACATTTATTATATATAAGAATGACATCAAATGTGTTTGTTGGCCTAGAAACCTGTCCAAGATTGACTCATTAGGAGTAAATCTTGGATAGTCCCCGGTTTGGGACTGTTCTTGAACACCTAATCTCACTTAGGATGTAAGTGTATAATGTGTATTGGGTTTTCGAGAAAATTTCGGTAGCATTTCCCCGTTTGTTCTCTAAGTACATATGTACTTAGAGAACAGCGGGGAAATGCTGCCGAAATTTTCTTGAAAACCCAATACACATTATACACTTACTAGTGAGATTAGGTGTTCAAGGATGGGATAGGTTGTACACATTTATTATATATAAGAATGACATCACATTATACACTTAGGATGTAAGTGTATACCCTAATCTTTTCCTAATATATACTTGTTTCCTAATATATACTTGTTTTCTCTGATCATAGAATGGATAGATCATGGATGTCCATTCGTAATCGTTGCACCCCAGAGTTTATATCTGGTCTTGATCATTTTATTAGATTTGCCGAGGAACATAGGAAAAAACCTACAGATAGGTTCTACTGTCCATGTAGGCATTGCGGTAACAACTTGAAAGTCAACACTGGTGAGGAAATCAAAAGTCATGTCATGTGCAACGGGATTGTACAAGGCTATATAATGGCACTGGCATGGAGAGATTTCAAAATCGAAACCAGTAGATGTCGATAGCAGTGCTTGGGTGGAAGAAGAAATTGCCTCCGATGACGTAAATGTGAACGAACCAGTTCCAGCAGACATCGTTGATGCGATGCTGGATAGTTGTAGGGTAGAGCACACCGATCCACCTCCAATCTTTAGAAACATTGTGCATGATGCTGAGATACCGTTATACAGAGGCTGTGCTAAGTTTACGAAGCTTAGCACTGTGTTGAGATTATATAAGTTGAAAGCTAACAATAGATGGAGCGACAAAAGCTTCACTTCATTGTTGACTTTGTTGAAAGAAATGCTTCCTGAAGGAAACGAGTTGCCAATCTCAACATACCAGGTAAAGAAAATGTTGTGCCCAATGGGAATGGAGGCCAAGAAGATACACGCATGCCCGAATGATTGTGTATTATTTCAAAAAGACTATGTAGATTTGAAAGATTGTCCAAAATGTGGTGCGTCACGGTATAAATTGACGACTTCGGGGGAGTCCAAAACTAGTTCTCCTTCCAAGGTGTTGTGGTATCTACCTATAATATCACGGTTTCAACGCTTGTTTGCAAATTCAAAAGATGCGAAGAATTTGAGGTGGCATGCAGATGTTAAGAAAAATAATGATGGGATCCTACGACATGCGTCTGATTCCCCACAGTGGAAGAAGATTGATCTATTGTACCCCAAATTTGGTGTAGAAGATAGGAATCTAAGACTTTTGCTTTGTACAGATGGGATGAATCTGTACGGGACATTGAGCAGCCAACATAGCACTTGGCCAGTCATGCTTGTTATATACAATCTTCCTCCCTGGATGTGTATGAAAAATAAGTACGTTATGTTGTCATTGTTGATATCGGGCCCAAAACAACCTGGAAATGATATCGATGTTTATCTTGAACCTTTGATTGATGACTTAAAGAAACTTTGGGCTGAAGGTGTGATGACCTATGATGCTTCAGCAAGAGAGACATTTCGTTTGCACGCTATGTTGTTTTGCACTATTAATGACTTTCCAGCATATGGGAATTTGTCTGGATATGGTGTCAAAGGAGCTAAAGCGTGTCCTATATGTGAAGAAAACACTGATTCAATAAGAGTAAAACATGGCGAAAAGACTGTATATCTTGGTCATCAAAGGTTTCTTTCAAAATTCCATCTGTATCGTAGGAAGCGCAAAGCATTCAATGGATGGAATGATGAACGGAGTGCACCTAAACCTATACCAGGGGATGTTGTTTATGCAAGAGTAAAAGACATTGTCAATGAATTTGGTAAGAAATCACAATGTAGTATGGCCACACGGAGTGACAATTCTTCATTCAAGAAGAAGTCAATATTTTGGGATCTTCCTTATTGGAGTTCTTTGACAGTCAGGCATTGTATCGATGTAATGCACATTGAGAAAAATGTCTGTGATAGCATCATTGGTACTCTGTTAAATATACCAGGTAAGACTAAAGATGGGATAAAATCCAGACTGGACCTATGTGAAATGGGAATAAGGTCAGAATTAACAGAATTACATGAAATGGGCAATAAAAGAACATACTTACCTACCGCTTGTTACACGTTGTCTAGAAAGGAGAAGAAAACTTTTTGTGAATGCTTGGTAAATGTTAAGGTGCCACATGGTTACTCATCCAACATCCGTAGATTGGTATCAATGAAAGATCTGAAGTTGATAGGTCTTAAATCTCATGATTGTCACACTCTAATGCAACAAATATTGCCCGTGGTAATTCGATCTATATTGCCGAAGCATGTAAGGTTTGCAATTACCAGACTTTGTTTCTTTTTCAACAGTCTATGCAGCAAAGTTATTGACCCTGATACTCTCGATAATTTGCAAAGAGAAGTGGTTGTTACCCTATGTCAGCTTGAGATGTATTTCCCTCCTTCGTTCTTTGATACTATTATTTGCAATTCTATTTTGTAGATTACAAATTCTATTATTTGCAATTCTATTTTGGATACTAGTTAATAACATTTCTATTTTACAGAATCTGTTTGCATTGGATGAGAAGTTGCATCGTAAAAGTGTGATGCAACACGCTAGAAAGATGCTTAGGAATTATAGGACAAATCTGAACAAAGAATACATAAAAGAGGGTGATAAGAAGAAGAAGTCAGCCCTTGAACAATGGAACTTCTTGGACAAAGAAGATTGGGAAAATTTTGTTGCTTCAAGAAAATCTGAAGAATTCAAGGTATTAGGCGTCACTCCCAATTTAATTAATATACATTGTATTCACCTATTCAAGATTAACATTTAGTGCTACTAACTAAATCATTAATGTGCATACTAACTAGACCCTGTTGGCTAAATGGACATTTGTAAATCTCTTTGTTTTGATAATGACAAACATTTCATTCTTGTTAATCTAACGTGCTACTTGAGTGTTGCAGGAATAAGGTGGATGACAAAGCAATTAGGGAAATCCATATGCTTACATATTTATATTTTCATGAAATGTAATCACTTTGTAAAAACTTGTACAAATATATAATGTACAAGTACTTAGATTTCATGTAAATCAAGCATTAGATTCTCCCTAGCTAAACATCACATTTAGATAGGTCATCCCCTTCAAATAAGTGTCACATATGCACACTCATACACACACTTAGTGCTTTAATTGAAAAATTGAAACAGGGTCAATCTCGGTCGACTAACTCCTCGACCGAGACACTCTCGGTCGACAATTTTCTCGACTGAGAAAGACCCAGGTAGCCGTTAGACACATCTGACAAGGTAGTTGGCAGTTGGAGATAAACGTTGCAAAACACTTGATTCAGAGAGCCTGTCGGTCGACAAAAGTTTGACCGAGTAGGTGTCTCGGTCGACCATTTCTCGACCGTGATGGACTCTGACAGCAACTGCAGAATTAATTAATTAGCCGTTGCTAAAGCAACAAACTTGTACCTAACGGCTAGTTAAGCACTTAGAAACCCCTAGAAGGTGTCTAGAACGTCCTTAAGCACTTGTAGGACATTCCTATAAATAGGACATGCCTTAGGACACCTAAACTTACTTGTCACACTTGAGAAATCTTTGAGCATACTTTGAGCAACCTGTTTGTGAGCAAACTGAGCATAGTAACAATAGGCTACTTCTTCTCGTAGCTCAAAATTCGTGTCCTATAGGCTAGCATCTCCTATCCACTACAATTACATTTCCATACACTTTGGTTAGGAGATCTACATGCTTGATCTAGGCAAATCAAGCCTTGTGCTACAAAAGGATAAGTTGTAATTTCTATTTTCTTTCTTGTTCTCTATTGTTGTTTGTACTCTCCTTGCTACTCCTAGGTTGGAGGCTGCGGGTTGGAGAGGTTGAAGATCTTCTTGGTGAAGAAAGGGACCTTGAGCTACTTCAAGAAGGCTGGTGCAACGGGAGGTTACTTCTAGAGAGGAAGGCTACTTCAAGGGGGAGCTTGGAGTTACTTCAAGAAGGCTACCTCAAGTTGGTGCATCTACTTCAAGTGAAGGTTGTTCAAGGGGTGTAAAGAAAGTATTGTATTTTGTGTAAATCCTTGTGAAGTTAATAAAATTAATACTTTCAAAATCCCGGTTGGGTAAGCAACCGGGTAGTGGACTGACAATTTTAGTATTTTCTAAAGTTGGAACCACTCTAAACACCTGTCTCCTTCTTCCATTCTTCATTTGTGGTTGTTTGATTTAAATAATTTCTAAAATATTTAAAAACTCTATTCACCCCCCTCTAGTGTTTTTCAATTGGTATCAGAGCAGGCTTCAAGGAACCTTAACAAGGTCTTGAAGAATGGGTGACGGGGTGCTTAACAGTCTTAACCTTGAAGGGACACTTGTTGCTAGACCTCCAGCGTTTGATGGAACAAACTACACATATTGGAAGAGAAGGATGCAGTTCTACTTGCAAGGCATCAATTGGGACTTATGGAGGATGGTGTCAACCCCATACGAGCTTCCTCAAACACAATATGCAGAGTGGGATGCAAACACGGTAAAGTTGGCTCAAATGAATGCCAAAGCTGTAAGCATTTTATATTGTTCAATTTCAATAGGATAATTTAATAGGATATCAAACTGTGACACAACGTATGACATTTGGCATAGACTGTCCATAACTTATGAAGGTACAGTTCAAGTCAAGAATTCTAAGATTAGCATGCTTAAACAAAAGTTTGAACACTTCCGTATGGATCCAAATGAATCTATTAGTGAAATGTTTACAAAATTCTCTTCTATTGTTAATGGTTTAAATGCCCTAGGAAAAACTGTTCTTGAAGAAGATCATATATCAAAAATCCTTCGATCACTTCCTCCTAAATACAAGCCTAAGGTGACAACCATTGAAGAAGCTAATGACCTCACTCGGCTGAAAATGGAGCAACTCATTGGCAATCTAGAAGCTCATGAAGCAACCCTAGAAGAGGAAGAAAGAAGAGAACGTGAACTTCAGCAAGGAAAGAAGAAGGATGTGGCTCTAAAAGCTTCAAAGATAATTACACCAGAAAGTGAGGAGTCAAGTGAAGAAGAAGGAGAAGAAGCATTGATTGTCAATGGTAAGAAATATAGAAGATTTAAATCTAACAAAATTTCTAGTTCTTCTTCTTCTCCTCCTAGGTGCTTTGAGTGTGGAAAGAAAGGACATTTCAAAAATGAATGTCCTAAAGCAAAGAAAGGAAAGAAAAGCTCACACAAGAAGAGGGGAGAAAAAGCCTATAAAGCTGCATGGGACGAGTCAAGTGAAAGTGAAAGCGGAGAAGAAAAGGTGGAATGTCTAATGGCAAGAGAAGATGATGAAGACTCTCAAGAGGTAAGCCTACTTGATCTTCCTAAATAAGAGTTAATTACTAGTTTACAAGAAACTCATGATAAGTATGTTGATGTCAAGAAGAAACTAAAGAAGGTTATCAAAACAAATGATGAGCTATATGCTAAATTAAATGATCTCTCTTATGAAAATAACAACATTGATCTTGAGAATTTGTCTTTAAAAACATCTTTAAATGATTGTACTAACAAGCTACTCACTCTAGAAACAAATGTTGATCTTCTCTCTCAATAAAAGACTGAATTGTTAGCTAAACTAAAAGACTTTCAGACTCAACCAATTCTGTGTAACCATCTAGACTATGATAATGTTGTAAAAGAAAGAGACTCCCTATTATTTGATTTAGATCAAGCTAGAAAAGATTTACACAAGAAGATGGATGACATTGCTAAGCTACAAAGAAACCTACATGAGTTAAGAAGAAAAGATATCCTTGACAACATCTTAAAAGCCTCCTCTAGTTTCAATGGAAGAAAAGGTTTGGGATATGATCCAAAGAAAAATCAACCCAAAAGAACTCGGACTATGTTTGTACCTAAGAACACAATTCCTAGAAAGAGAAATGAAGTTGACTCTATTACTTGTCATTTTTGTCTACGTCTTGGACATTGTTCATTTTCATGCCCGTATAAGACCAAGGATTCCTACTTAGTTTGGGTCTCAAAATCCCAAACTTAGTAGAGTCGAATGCAATTCAGTTGAGATATGATCAAATGCTTAATTTTGCAATTCATATTGTCTTATCTCAACTTAATAAAAGGTTTTATGCATTATAATAATTTTCTGAACTGCTGTACTGAAATAGAAACTTAGTTGGTCGAAGTATTGTCGACCGAAAATATAATCGGTCGAACTTTTGTCGACCGATCAGATGCCTGTGACAAATCAAAATCAAACAGCAACTATTTCGGTCGAAAATTGGTCAACCGGCTGAATTTTTGTCTTTAATTTGCAATACAGCAACCTTCTCGATCGACGATTAGTCGACCGAGAAAGATGTCGGTCAAACAATTGTCGACCGACTGAAGTTCCGAATCAGAATTTTTATACAGTCTCTACTTAAATGCTTCTAACCATATCGGACCATCACATGGGTACCAAAACCTACATTCTAATGCAGGATTGGGTGGTTGACAGTGGATGTTCCAAACACATGACCGGAAACAAGGATGCATTTCAAACTTTTGAAGAAAAGAAGAGTGGAACAGTCACTTTTGGAGATAACGGTAAAGGTAAAATTGTTGGAATAGGTAACATTGGTACAAACCTTGAAATAAAGAATGTTCTACTTGTTGATGGTTTGCACCATAACTTAATAAGTGTGAGTCAATTATGTGATAGTGGCTATGATGTTTTATTTAACAAAACTTGCTGCAAATTATTAATAGAAAACACTACAAATGCTGTCTATGAAGGAAAAAGAGTTGGAAATCTTTATATTCTTAGACCTAACTCTATGAAATCTGTAGTAGGAAAATGCTTGCTTGCAAATGAAAATACTTTACAATTATGGCATAAAAAGCTAGGACATGCTAGTTCACATGTTATCAAAAAGTTAGTGAAATATGATCTTGTTCATGGTTTGCCTACTTTATCCTTTGATCAAGTTGAAAATTGTGAACCATGTACATTGGGAAAGCAAACAAAAACCTCTTTTAAACCTAAACATGAACTTAGCACCAGTAGATCTTTAGAATTAATTCACATGGATTTAGTTGGACCTATGAGGACACAATCTATCGGTGGCAAAAGATATGGTTTTGTTATTGTTGATGATTATAGTAGATATACATGGGTACATTTTATTGCAACCAAAGATGATACTATTCATGCTTTTATAAAATTTTGCCCTATGATTGAAAATCTATTACAAAGAAAAATATGTACCATTAGAAGTGATCATGGTGGAGAATTTGAAAATCATGTATTTGAAGAATTTTGCACATCTCAAGGGTACACTCACAATTTTTCTGCTCCACGCACTCCACAACAAAATGGCATAGTTGAAAGGAAAAATCGATCACTACAAGAAATGGCTAGAACTATGATGCTCGAACATAACACCCCCAAAACCTTTTGGGTTGAAGCTGTAAACACCGCATGCTATGTGTTAAATAGAGTAACTATTCACTCTCATTTGAAGAAAACTCCGTATGAAATAATACATTCTAAGAAACCTAGAGTTGACTATTTTCATACCTTTGGATCTACATGTTATATATTAAATACCAAAGATGATAGAGATAAGTTTGATTCTAAATCACACAAAGCATTCTTTTTGGGATATTCTACCTCTAGCAAAGCATTTAGAGTCTACAACACTATCTCTAGAAAAGTTGAGGAATCTATTCATGTCTCTTTTCATGAAGAGTCCAAATCAGAAAATCTAGAAATAATTGATCTTACTAATCAATTCAAAAACTTAAACATACCAAATGATAGTGAGAAAGATACTACAAACAATAACCAAAGTGAAACACAACCTATACCTAGACTTATTAAGTATCATCCTCAAGAATTAATTATTGGAAATCCAAATGATAAAGTAAAAACTCGGTATTCCTTTAAGGATGTCGGAAACATGGCTTTTGTTTCTATCATTGAACCTAAGAAGATATCTGAAGCTCTTAAAGATGATTATTGGATAATAGCAATGCAAGAAGAATTAAATCAATTCACAAAAAATGATGTATGGGATTTAGTTCCTAAACCACAAGATAAAACCATCATTGGAACTAAATGGGTTTTTAGAAATAAGCTCAATGAGGCAGGAGAAGTAATAAGAAATAAATCTCGGTTAGTAGCACAAGGATATAATCAACAAGAAGGAATAGACTTTGATGAAACACATGCACCAGTAGCTAGACTTGAAGCTATTAGAATGTTACTAGCTATTGCTGCACATAAAAACATCAAACTCTACCAAATGGATGTAAAAAGTGCATTTCTAAACGGAATCATTCAAGAAGAAGTTTATGTTGCCCAACCACCCGGTTTTAAAATACCGGAAAAAGGTGACTATGTTTATAAACTTAAGAAAGCACTTTATGGTTTAAAACAAGCACCTAGGAACTCGTATGAAAGGCTCAAGACATATCTTTTTGATAATGGTTTTGCTATTGGAAATTCAGATTCTACTTTATTTTTCAAAACATATACATCTGATTTTCTTGTTGTTCAAATATATGTTGATGATATTATTTTTGGAGCTTCAAATGAATCATTGTGTACACAATTTAGTGACATTATGCAAAAAGAATTTGAAATGAGCCTCATGGGTGAACTAACCTTCTTTCTTGGTTTCCAAATTAAACAAACGCCTGCCGGGATTTTTATAAGCCAAGAAAAGTATACTAAAGAACTCTTAAAACGTTTTGGGATGGATCAGTGCAAACATGCTACTACTCCTATGGCCACTTCTACTAAAATTGATAAGGATGAAGATGGGGAACCTATTGATGATTCCTTATATAGAGCCATGATTGGTAGTTTGCTTTACTTAACTTCTTCTAGACCGGACATCATGTTTTCCGTTGGTCTTTGTGCTCGATTTCAATCCCAACCTATGCACTCTCATTTTCAAGTAGTTAAATGAATTCTTCGATACTTAGCCGGCACTACATGTTTTGGTTTATGGTATCCAAAAGGACAATCCTTGGATTTTAAAGCTTATACTGATGCTGATTATGCTGGTTGTCGACTTGATCGCAAGAGCACTAGTGGTGGCTGTTTCTTGTTAGGGAGAGCTTTAGTATCTTGGTTTAGCAAGAAACAAAACACGGTTGCCCTTTCTACAACTGAAGCTGAATATATGGCAGCCGGATCTTGTTGTGCTCAAGTGCTTTATATGCAACAAGTATTAAATGATTATGGTTTTACTCTTTCATCTACACCTATTTTTTGTGACAACACAAGCGCTATAAACTTAGCACATAATCCTATCTTACACAACAGAGCTAAACATATTGAAATCCGTCATCACTTTTTAAGGGATCATATTTCTAAAAATCATGTTTCTCTTCATCATGTTGATACGGAAGATCAATTGGCTGATATTTTTACAAAACCGCTTCCACTAGACCAATTTAACAAGATTAGGAAGCAATTGCTTATCACTCCTTTGGAAGATGTTTTCTTTGATAGTTGTGCTTCTTAAAAATAACTTTTACTTACATCATTTTGGCTTTTAATGGACATTTTTTTGGGACATCTAATTAAGGGGGAGTTTTATTCTTAAATGGATATTTTTTTGAAATGACAAAGGGGGAGAAATAAATATAAAACTTAGTATTTCTGCAAAACAATAAATAAATATAAAACTTAGTATTTGTGCAAAACTCAATCAATGAGTTTCATAAACTCTTGGCTTTACATTAAAAGTTGCTATATTCCCTAAAGGATTGGATTTCATGTTCCATAATTCATGGGGAATAATAAGCACACATTTTATAAACAAGAGAAGAAATTTACAAAGGTAATCTTCAGGTATGAAAATCACATGTTTTATACTTTCTTATTTTATATTTAGGAAATGTTTGTCATCTTCAAAAAGGGGGAGATTGTTGGCTAAATGGACATTTGTAAATCCCTTTGTTTTGATAATGACAAACATTTCATTCTTGTTAATCTAACGTGCTACTTGAGTGTTGCAGGAATAAGGTGGATGACAAAGCAATTAGGGAAATCCATATGCTTACATATTTATATTTTCATGAAATGTAATCACTTTGTAAAAACTTGTACAAATATATAATGTACAAGTACTTAGATTTCATGTAAATCAAGCGTTAGATTCTCCCTAGCTAAACATCACATTTAGATAGGTCATCCCCTTCAAATAAGTGTCACATATGCACACTCATACACACACTTAGTGCTTTAATTGAAAAATTGAAACAGGGTCAATCTCGGTCGATTAACTCCTCGACCGAGACACTCTCGGTCGACAATTTTCTCGACTGAGAAAGACCCAGGTAGCCGTTAGACACATCTGACAAGGTAGTGGGCAGTTGGAGATAAACGTTGCAAAACACTTGATTCAGAGAGCCTGTCGGTCGACAAAAGTTTGACCGAGTAGGTGTCTCGGTCGACCATTTCTCGACCGAGATGGACTCTGACAGCAACTGCAGAATTAATTAATTAGTCGTTGCTAAAGCAACAAACTTATACCTAACGGCTAGTTAAGCACTTAGAAACCCCTAGAAGGTGTCTAGAACGTCCTTAAGCACTTGTAGGACATTCCTATAAATAGGACATGCCTTAGGACACCTAAACTTACTTGTCACACTTGAGAAATCTTTGAGCATACTTTGAGCAACCTGTTTGTGAGCAAACTGAGCATAGTGACAATAGGCTACTTCTTCTCTTAGCTCAAAATTCGTATCCTATAGGCTAGCATCTCCTATCTACTGCAATTACATTTCCATACACTTTGGTTAGGAGATCTACACGCTTGATCTAGGCAAATCAAGCCTTGTGCTACAAAAGGATAAGTTGTAATTTCTATTTTCTTTCTTGTTCTCTATTGTTGTTTGTACTCTCCTTGCTACTCCTAGGTTGGAGGCTGCGGGTTGGAGAGGTTGAAGATCTTCTTGGTGAAGAAGGGGACCTTGAGCTACTTCAAGAAGGTTGGTGCAACGGGAGGTTACTTCTAGAGAGGAAGGCTACTTCAAGGGGGAGCTTGGAGTTACTTCAAGAAGGCTACCTCAAGTTGGTGCATCTACTTCAAGTGAAGGTTGTTCAAGGGGTGTAAAGAAAGTATTGTATTTTGTGTAAATCCTTGTGAAGGTAATAAAATTAATGCTTTCAAAATCCCAGTTGGGTAAGCAACCGGGTAGTGGACTGACAACTTTAGTATTTGCTAAAGTTGGAACCACTCTAAACACCTGTCTCCTTCTTCCATTCCTCATTTGTGGTTGTTTGAGTTAAATAATTGCTAAAATATTTAAAAACTCTATTCACCCCCCCTCTAGTGTTTTTCAGGCCCTCAGTGACACACAAAAAGCAAGGCATGCACTGAATGTGCATGACCACACTATGGGTCCAAAAGGCTATGCAAGCGTTCACCAAAGACTACAGGCGGAGTCTGCGGCTACTCAGGAGTCTGCTCCTACTTAGGAGTCTGCCACACCCATGCATCGCCATGATATCTGGATAGCTGGGAGGCAAAACAAGAAGGGTGAAATAAAGAAGCCTGTAACTGCTGAGGTGGCTGCGAAAATGGTAAAATACAACTCTTAGAGCAATCGTTTGAATATTGATTATTTGTGGTGTTAACTTACCAATTTCTGTTGATGGTGATTAGCGGGAGCTGCACGAGCAGAGGAAACAAGGCACGTTCATCCCTCAGGGCACAAGGGATGAATTGACAGTTGCTCTAGGTAACCCAGAGCATCCTGGACGTGTTAGGGGTGCAGGCGCTGGTGTGGGCATCAAAGCATTCTTTGGGCCATCCCAGCGCAAACCCAGAGCGGGACTTTCTCAAGAAGAGGTAACCTATTCTTTTTTTAGAATGTTACTGCAAAAGGAAATTCAATAACAAGAAGTTAATGTTTCTTTTATCCATGTATAGGAGAATAAGAGAGACGAGGATATAGTTGCTAAGAAGGTCAACGATGTAGTTGTTGAGAAGGTCAAGGAAGAATTGCTGCAGTGGCAGGCATCTCAGGCTTCCAATCAGCCTATGGCGACCCACTCTTCTCCTGATGCACAGACTGCGAATAATCCTGGAGACCCATCGCCTAACACGTCTGCTGTAAGTATTTTTTATGACATTGTAGCTAGTCTTTTCAAGATGATATGTTTTCAAGATGATATGTATATATGTATAACATTCTTTACGTAAATTTGTAGGCATTGAAGTCATGCCGCTTAAGAATACAAGACTATGTTGTTGCAGAGGCACAGGCTTACCTGTCCCTTCCTGGGGAAAGGTTTCACGGGACTCCAATGCCACAGGGCTACGTTCGTGTGGGCCCATTACGTGTGTTACTCGATTGGAGGGAAGCTACATTGCCATATCCCCACCCAGATATTGATACACTTGCTGAGGCAGAAGGCAGGGTCATATTGTGGCCCAAAGCAGATGTCGTCTACACTACTGAAATTGTAAGATAAATTTACATTGATTTAGACTGTTAATGTGTATATATGAGGTCAACTGATCTGAAATTATATATACAGGTTAAAAAGAAGACACCAGGAGCACCTAGGCCTCCACCTCCACTTCCCGCATTACCAGGTTGGGTTCCAACTAACCTAACATACCCGTTAGGTCCTGCTTGTAGGGGAATGGCATGTTGGCTACGGGCACATAATATACATTGCCCTATAATTGTTTCTTTAGATGCAGATTATGCAGGTAAATCATATGATAGCTCTTTATTTATACAAGATATTATTGAGCTGTTTATGTATGCTTGGCTGAATACATCAATGATAGAGACATGGATAAGGTGAGATCTTGTTTATACATCCATATACCTTGTGTAAGATCCGGTGATCTGGTTTCTTATATATTAATACATACGTAATACATGTTTTGCAGCTACTTAGTCGAAGATCAATGCAAACAATTTACATTTGATCATGTGGGATTTTTGATTCCATCATTGATTAGTATGGTAGCTAAAGACCCTGATAGTGTTCAACAATACTGTATAGATGCTTTTACAATTTTTGGTCAGCAAAAGAAGACGATAATAATAGCTCCATTCAATGTCAAGTAAGTTTACTTTATTTATAATTTGGACTTAAGAAAATTCCATTTTTATTGTGCATTTTGAGTTATTAATTGTTAACTTTTTACCTCTAGCGGTAAACATTGGGAGTTACTAGTTATTGTCCCGGGACGTTCACTATTTATTATCTAGATCCCGCAGGAAGTACATTAAACACTAAAATTGGACACGTAATGAGAATGCCATTATTCTGGTGAGAAATATTTCATTTTTGTATCTGTTAACATCTGTTATTACATTACTATTTACTTATGCAATTTACTGTGTTATATTAACATGTAGGGGTTTAGATGCATTCAAAAAGGCTGGAGGAACGGTCCCAAGGAAAAAGAACCAGCCAATAAATTGGCAGAACGTACAAGTAAGTTCCCGACTCCAATGTATATATTATTGATGTGAATTGTGCTTAGTTGTATTATTTGGTATGTTTCAATTTATAGTACACTACACAAGACAACGGCTGGGCATGCGCATACTATGTGATGCGATTTATGCAGATGATTATCCGACATGCCACATTGGACATCGATACCATACATGAGGTATTATATATAGTCTCATTAGTTAGTATGAAATATATCAATCTTATTTTTATATTATTACTTATATATATACATCATTCTCTTTGCAGGTGTTTAAAACTGACCACACTATAGGTAAACGCTTAAAAAATATACATGCTCCATATACGATGGAAGCATTAAATGAAATAAGAGAAGAATGGGCAAAAGCCATACAAGCAGTGGCAATTGTAAGATATAATTGGGATGTTGATAGTGATAATGAATGATACTTTGTAAATGAATATTTCTGAATGTTAATACATGTATTTGAATGTTTCTATATGTGTGAATGTGAGAATTGAATTGATGTCTGAATGTATCTACTTGTGTGAAATTTTTTTTTGTTAATTTTGCAGGTTTGTGGCCTGTTTGTAGGCTGATATCAATGGATGTCGTAAACCTGCAGTTCAGAAAACTGAACTGCAGGTTCTCATCCTACTAACCAGCCACAACAGGCCTGCAAACTGATATGAAAAAAAAGATATAGGCGTCGGTTATTTACAGAAAACTGTCAGCAAAGACCTACAGCGTCGGTTATTGGATAAAAACTGACGCCTAATATTACAAACAACCCGACCGTGTAGGAAAGCACGGCCGTGGTGGAAAAGGCGTCACTTATTCATATAAAACTGACGCCTATAGTACTAAACACGGCCGTGCAGGGAAGCACGGCCGTGTCGTCTTGAAGTATGGCGTCATTTGTTTAGTTGATCACTGACGCCAAACGGGTTCACGCCACAGAAAACGGCGTCATCTAGGACACTTTCTGCGTCGGTTACCAATTAAACACCGACGGAGAATGTGTCCTACATGACGCCGTTTTCTGTGGCACGAACCCTTTTGGTTTCGGTTTTCTATAAACAACCGACGCCTTTACTTTAAATAGGCGTCGGTTCAAAAACCGACGCCGAAGTGTTAGACCTTTAGCGGCGCCCACATAGGCGTCGCTCGGAAACCGATGCCAAAGCGGGTTAAACAACTGACGCTAAAAGGCATTTCTGTAGTAGTGCTGCCTGTTGGTAGGTCGATACCATCGACGAGGCCGTTGATGGTATTGATGCAGAACAAAATCTGCAGTCGTCAACCTGTACCAAGGTCGATACCATCGACCAGTATGTCGATGGTATCGACTCTGCCTCAGCCTGCACAAAGAACAAATCGATCACGATATCTTTTTTTTACAATAAAAACTAAACCAAAACAAATCAACCTACGAATGTACATGAACTAAACTAAGGTACCGGTGGTCGGGTTGCCTCCCAACAAGCGCCCTTATTTAACGTCTTAGTCTAGATGACTTGATCATTTTATCCACTTGGTACCTTGGAGAAGGTGCTCAAAGGATCGTGCGGCAACTTGAACTCCACGTGATCTTGACCAATTCCCCATGTGAGCGTACCTCTCCCAATTGCAGTCACTACATCAGTCGTTGCTTGAAACGACCTCCCTAGTAGCATCTCGCAACTCTTAAGCTACGGCATATCCATGATTACAAAGTCTACAGGAAAAATGAATTTGTCCACCTTGACAAGTACATTCTCGCAAACTCCATGTGGCCTTACAATAGATCCATCTGCCAATTCAATGGTTGTCGTTGACTTCTTCATATCCTTCAACCCAAGCTTTTTAAATGTGGACAGCGGCATGAGATTTATGCTCGCGCCCGAATCACACTGAGCTCGTGGGAAGTGTTGATCACCTATTGAACATGGAATATAAAAGCTCCCCGGATCTTTCTTCTTCTCTGGTAAACTCCCAAGGATGATTGAGTTCACCATTTCATTCATCTGGCATACA
This sequence comes from Alisma plantago-aquatica, assembly GCA_963693085.1. Lineage (NCBI taxonomy): Eukaryota > Viridiplantae > Streptophyta > Magnoliopsida > Alismatales > Alismataceae > Alisma > Alisma plantago-aquatica. The sequence continues at coordinate 1,313,909,497 of OY856412.1, read as the reverse complement.
TCGGTGTCTTTGATCCGCCTCTTTTTGTTGATTATATCTTTGATGAACCTCCCATAGACGGGAACCTTCTCAATCATTTCTACCAACAGAATGTTGATATGCAGCTTTTTGAACATCTCCAAGAATTTTCTATAGTGTCGGTGCTCCTTCTTCAGCTTTGGGTTGTCCAGACTTGACACAACTGTCGCATCAGCACGCTTGTGAGGTGGCACATATGAGCTTTTCGTGGCCAGCTCCCCTAAGCTTTCTTCAATAACTCCCTCTGGCGTGGACTTTATCGGAACATCATCAACATGTGTGTCAGCAGTATATGTATCAACACCTTGACAGACAACCTTCACTTGCTCTTCTTGCCTAGGCGGAGACGCAACCATCAAAGGCTCTTGGCCAGATTTCCTGAAAAGAGTGTTTCTGCCTGGCAGTCCATAATAAGTGCGAGGATATGGTATTACCGGTGTCGCCTCCGTATCAAAAGTCATTTTGCTTTGATCCTTTGTCTCTGCCACCTGGGGTTCTTCCTCATTGCTTATCACAGACATGTATTTAACTTGATGGTGTGCTTGGACCACATTTGCATTCCCAGCCTATTTCTGCTGATTGGCATGCTTGATGGCCGCCACTTCATTGGAAATTTGAGTCACGGTGGTTTCTAATGCCCACATCTGTGCTCCATGGCTTTGCAGCGTCTGCCCAAATTTGGTCAAGATATCACCCTGAGATTGCAGTTGTTTTCCGAACATAGCCATCATTTCCTGATTCTGCTGCACCATTTGACTAAGCAACTTGGTGCTCTTATCTTCAGCTCTTGGTTGTGGCTTTGCCTCCGGATCTTGAAGGAAATTATTAGGATCCTTCCAGGAGAACTTTTTGTCCTTCCTCCATGCATAGTCATTGTTTCTATAGCCTTGTTGTTGCATGAATTTTACTTGGGCGTCCTCATCTTCGGATGCATCTTCCTTCGCTAGTAGTTTCTTGGCTAGAAGGTCCAACTTGTCATTCAGCTCTTTGATTACTTTAGATTCACCTACTACTTTAACTTGCTCCACGACGTTCCTATCACCCCATGATTGCTTCTTGGCCATATTTCTCAAAATCTCCCAGCACCTTGTGTTCGTGTTATTCAAAAAGAAACCAGAACCAGCTGAATCTAGGTTGCTTCTATCATGCTCGGAGAGAGAAAAGTAGAAGATTTTGACTTGAGTCTCCTTATCCAGCCCATGATGCGGACACCGCCTGAGCATTATCTGAAACCTCTCCCAGGTCTCAGAATAAGTTTCTCCAGCTTGCTGAGTGAAATTATGGATCTTCCTAATCATGTTGTTGGTCTTCTCGGGCAGAAAGAACCTCTCGAAGAAGACCTCAACCATGTAATCCCAAGACTCCACGTGGTCATCATCTAGATTATGCAGCCATTCGCGCGAAATTCCCGCCAAAGAACTCGGGAAGAGCTTCAAGTACAGAACATGTTGTGGAAATCGGTCAATTTTGATCATATCGCAATTCTCAACAAACTGACTTATGTGCGCGATGGGGTCCTCATTCTTGAGCCCATGAAAAGCATTGGACTTCACCAGATTTATCAAAGCTGGATCAATCTTATATGTAGGTATGTTGATTGCTTGCTTCTTTATAGGACCTTTTGAAGCAGACGAGGAAGAAGCTTTGATCTTCTCCCATATTGTCTGTGGCTCGTCCATCTCTTCTTGTTCAGGTTCAGAAATTATGTCCTCGTCTTCTGGTTCCGACTGAGGAACCTCTGATGTGTGTTCTGCGTAGTCTACACTCCGCGTATGCACCATGCACGGTACCTGAAAATATTACAGTGCTTGACAATTGCAAATGTTTAGAAAATAGAATATGAATTTTTGGAATTAAAAAGAAAATAAAAAGGTGGCCTAGAGTGGCCGCTAGTAGCACTCAAAGTGACAACAATTCGCCGTATCCCCGAAAACGGTGCCAAAACCTTGACGCAATTTTACTGTGCGCTGAAACGCAAAAGAACGCGTCGAAGTAATATAGGACTTGTGAGGCCCGAGTCGAACACAGGGATACTGGGAATTGTTGGAGACTCCTACTAACTATTCGCGATCATCTAGGCCGAATAAAAATGGAGGGTTGTTGTGAAAATTAAAAAGAGAAAATTAAAATAAAACAAAACAAATGATCGATTAAATGTTAATTTAATCAATTCAAAAGGGTATCTTTAGGATTGCGGTTTCACCGCGGGTTTTCAGTGTATTAGATTTTTATATAATGCCTCAATTTTATCTCTCTATCTGGGTAGTGGCCTGAAAATAGAATTGCCCACTGTCGTGGTGCAATTCACTACCTAAGTCTAGGTCGGTTCCACCGTCCTAGTAACCTATACCCTAGCTAGGTGCATTATGAACGATCTCTCATTAACCACCATTAATTTTACACCACCTTGTTCAAGGGATTTGTCAATTAATGTAAATTCCATCTCTTTTTAGCCGTTAATCCTTCTTTCAAAGTGATTAAGGGCATTAGGTTATTATTATGGTGATCAAGCATAACCATATATTGAGAAAACGAAATTATACCACGGCTTTAAGAGATAAAATATGAATTACTACAATAAAATTGTCATACAATGAATTCCCGGGCTACTCCCGGTCCTAAAGATGAAGGGGATTAGCCCTGCATGTTCATATCAAGCAAGTATAAGGTAGAGATAGGGGAAATCATATGAAAAACGTGAAATGAAAGGTGGAACCCCTGAACGGAGAAGAACCGGTAGATCCTCCGCGTAGAACACGTGCTCTCCTGCCTGTCAGTGGTGGAATCCATCTTCTTTGGCATCCGGATCAACTGGTATGAGCTTCTAGCCTCCATTCTCCTCTCTACTGCTCCTCGGTACTCGTGCAATGACTAATCCTATCTCCCTCATGTCTGGGCGGCCGTCATTAGGTATATCTCCCTCATTAGGTCGCTGATTAACCACGACCGTCCGATTAAGATCATTACAAAGCAAACGCATATATTACGGTGTCGATACCATCGACGCGAGTCGATGGTATCGACTCCCTTTAGACGTCGGTGTTTGCAAGATTTCGACACTACAGCCTTCGTGCGTTGATGGCATCAACTTGGTGTCGATACTATCGACTGCTTCCTCGCCAGTAACCTGATGGTAACTCGATACCATCGACATCCATGTCGATAGTATCGACTCTTTGTTGATTCTCGTGGCTGGCAACCTGTGGTCCGGTCGATGGTATCGACTTCCGTCGATGGTATTGATGGAAGCAGATACTTGTTTTCCCTGAAATTCAAACACGAAACCACATAAATTCACACAAATACTAATATTTTGACAATTAATGCTCAAAACGATGAAATAAAGGGGATTTGACATAAGATAGTAGCAAAGACCAAAGTGGATGAATTATGTAACATTAACCATAAAAATGACTAATAACAACATAAAACACATATCAAACAGGTCTATAAATGCGACTCAAAATCATCGCATTAGGGACAAGGATATCCAGCTTCCCTTTTAGTCTAAGGGAGCCAATAACCTTATAAAAACAAGGTCTTACCTATCCAAGAGATGGTCTTCTACCTCACAATAAGTCTTACCCACTCTTGCAATCAGCTGAATGCCTTCATCAAGGTCCTTCCCTTCATGCAACGAGTCTTTGGTCTTGAGGATTTACCCACCAATCTCCTTGGATCTTCCGCTTTGTCATTCTCCTTCACTAGGAGAAGATCTTCACACATTCTTCATCCTTAAAGAAGATCAACAACCCCTCCTTTACTCAGAGAAGATCACTTCAACCTTTACTTCTTGAAGAAAGGGGATTGAAAAGTAGAGAGATGGAGAGCTTTACAAAGTAACAATGAGGTAGCTCTCTTATAACATGCCTAACTCACTCATAATCACAAGATACTTTGTAAATAAGAGAGAGGAAGGGGCTCAAAGGAGTTTAGAACATACTACTATAGTAAGGACCAAGGATATCATGAATGAGCAACCTTGAAATGAACTCTAAGGGGTCCTATTTATAGTTGAGACCGCTCCTTTGAGTGTGGGACCACTTAAGAATGAAAATTGGCCGTTTTACAACTTGCAACAGACATATTTTTTGTTCTAACAACCCTCCAATGGTTGGAATCACTTTTTCTGCATTTTTGTACTGTGTATTAGATTGAGATACAATAAAGGTAACTCGCCCAATCCGCTACCCGAAAAAGCCAATTTTCAAATGATCGATCGAGTTTGTCCTGTGGTAACTCAACAAATTCACCAAAATCAAACTTGAACAAAAAGTTGGTCGATCGAGTTTTGACAGTGTACAACTTGACCAATCCAATCCGTTTCCAAAATCCATCAAGGATCGGTCGAGTTTCAAACTCGACCAATAAAGTTGTTGTGATGAATTTTCAAAAATGAATTTAAAGCGATCAACGATGGAATTAAGTGTCCCTGATTTTTCTTCTTCTTAGTTACAAGTCATATCATCAATACAAATGATTACAAAAATGATCTAAGGTGATTTGGAGTGTTTTCCCAAAAAGCACATTTGCATTGCTTTTGACTTGAAGTTCGACAAGATAGGGTTGGATGAATTGATCCTTTTCAAGTACCTAATACCTAAATTTTTTCTCAAATAACTTATTATATACATATGAATGGAATGGTTAAGTCATTATCAAAATATGGACAATGTTCAACACTTAGATCAACAACTTTCACTCAATAGTAGGCATTGGGAGCTATTGGTAATTGTCCCTGAGACGTTGTCTATGTATTATCTTGATATTTTAGGTAGTGAAATGTGTAATGGGGGACACATAATGACTGTAGCAATTATAACATAAGTTAACTTTTTATTCGTTAACATATATTAATTTATTTATCATTATATGAATGTTTTCTAATTCAAACAGGTGTGTAGAAGCATTCAGACATGATGAAGGAGAGGTAGATAAAAAAATAAATCAATATCTTGTGAGAATGTTAAGGTAGTTCTCTGACTCTATGCATACATATGCCAACTATTCTTACTTATACTTATTAACATTTCACATAATTGTAAATTTATAGTGTCCAAGACAAGATAATAATTGGGCATGCAGATGCTATGTGATGTGGTATATGGACTTGATTGCCAAACAAGCAGCCCTAGAGATTCGTCGTATACAAAAGGTCATCTATATAGTCTTGAATCATAAGTAAATAGTCACCATTTAATAGTACAAAAAGCTCAAATTAAAATTGAATTATGTCATTCTCTTTCCAGGAATTTGACATGACAAAGCCCTATATAGAATAAGAGTTGTATGAGGTATGATAAAAGTGGGCACAATTCTTCATTAAAGAAGTCAACTTGTTGTTTGATTGAGATAAAATATGATGTTTTTAAAGCATTGATGTAATAATTTCTATAAACATGTAATGCTAATGATTTTTGCAAATTTATATTTAAGCAACTAAATTGTTTATGGAGATGTAAATGATGTGTGTATATATCCAAATGTGTGTAAATGAATATGAAAAATGAACACAATGAGAATTGCATTTGTACATGTGGATGAGAATGAAGCAAAGCCTCAAGGAGAACAATTTCTGAAACTAGCCTATGATTAGAAATCACCGTGTGAAGCTTATGAATCCTAACATCATGATCAGTAGATATGGCAAGTATCTGTCAAACTGAGAGGGATCAAACATGTTGTGCTTCCTATCTGACTAGTGGAACAAGAGCATGGAATCTCCACCGGATCCTCATCAAGTCATTATTTGAGCAGAGTATGATAAGGAGAACGACCCGGTGCACTAAATTGTAAATTAAGTTGCACTCTGATCTAAACTCTCTTCTACATTTCTTCTATCATCTTCTTATCCCTTTGTTCATCAAAAACAAACAAAAAATAGCCAATATAGTGCCAAACCCTAAGTTTGGGGTGGCACACTCTCTCTCTCTCTTTACGCTTCTTCCATACCCCTCACTATAAAATAGGGGCGTATCACCAAGAAAAGATGCCTAAGTGCACACTAAAAAAAATGCAATCTCGAGTCGAACAGAGGAGAGATTTGCACAAAAAAATGCAATCAATGAAATTGCAAATCACATAATAAAAATCTTGAGTCGAATAGAGGAGAGATTTATTTCTTCCTTCCATACCACCCTTCACTCCCTTTTTCCACCTACTGGCACAATGAATGCCTATGCTCACCTACATTCTAAAAACACCAGTGTTAGATCAGGTGCACACTTGTTGTTCTGTGGGTATCTGTGGACTCTTACGAAACTCTCTGACATGCTTGATTTTGGAAAAAATAGAGATGAAGTGATATTGGGAAGCGAACTCGGAAACGAAGATATGGTAAAATGTATTCTGTGATCTCAGGATGTTGAGACACTTAGTCATACCGAGCAGAAAAGTAATAATCGTGATGTGAAGATGAGGCAATTACATGAGTTGAAAGTACTCATCCGACGAGTGTTTTAGATTTTGTGTTACTCAAGGATGAACAACATTTAAGTTCGGGGTATTTTGATGAATGCATATTCATCTGAGTCTAATCGCCATGTTTGGCCCTATTTTTCCCTTATTATTCGCTTTTACTAGCTCTATCTTCGTATATGCGAGATGACTTGGTTTATTTGCTTTAATGAGCCTTTATTGGCCTTATCTTTTCATATGCAACTTATATTGGCTTAATTGATTTTACTTCTATTTTTATTGAATTTATGCACCTCTGTGCAGACCACTTTGAGCATTTGGGCCTTGTCTTCTCCGCCCAATACTCTATTTTGGGCCTTCGTCTGTTCGAGCACGCTTGGTGGCAGCAGCAGTCAGTGGGTCCCCTTCTTCTCCCAGCATGACCTAATCACGATCGCGATTCAGAGCCTGGTCGCGTTCTTTTGCTAAGCCACCTGTCTGTGATTCCATGATCGCACCCGCGGTTCTACCCTTCCACAATCGCGACTCCGCTCGAGATCTTCCCCGCGACCACAACAAAAGCCGCAACCACGACAAATGTCACGACCACGACAAATGTCGCGACCCCGACAAAAGCCGCGACCACGTCAAAAGCCGCGACCATGACGAATGCGGCGACCACGACAAATGTCGCGACCATGACAAAAGTCGCGACCACAACAAAAGTCGTGACCCGCTGCAGAAATGACAAGGTCACGATTTTAAGTCGGTGCCCAGCCTGCCTATAAATAGGACACGACTCCAGTTAGCCAAATCATCATCTCTAGACGTCATTAGGCTGTAGGTCTGTCCTGTGCCTAAGGAGACAATCTCCATAGCCAAGAGCCTGTCCCCGTGGTGGTTTTGCGGCCTGTTCACCCAGATCTGGAGTGAAGACTCAGATCTACAAGCCACCTTGTTTAGATCTAGATCTGGATCTAGATCTGCTGCGTCCACACCACCATCTCGTCCACGAGCTGCTCCTTCCGCTGTGAGTGAGGACTATAGGAGGAAGAAGAAGGTGGAGAGAGAGGATCTGCTCCATCTGCCGTGGTGTTCTTCCCTCCTCATCCAGATCTACCCCAACATCATGTAGAAGACCGTTTCTCCATCGAGCTGCGGTCATCTTCTTCACCATGCTCATGGCGGAATCTTATCTTTCTCTTATTTGTCTTGTTTCTCTCACCATGAGCGAGTAGTTTACTTTTGCTGGGGTGCGGGGACTAGCCCCGCTGCCCATGCTCTCATATACTTTTGTTAAACATCCTATGGCATGTATATAATCTTTCATTTCGTTGTTAATTGTCGATGTGTGCTTGTGGATTGATCACCTGCTTGCATTTATCTTGTTCGTTTCCTATGTTGCGAGAACTTCTATGCGTAGGTTTTGAATGTCGATTAACGCGGTTGACTCCCAAACTAGAAATAGAATGGGATTCCTTGAGGTCGTAAGTGTATGCCCATCTAGCCCACGGTGACGCTTCTGTGTGCCTGATGCCTGTATAGGGGGCCCACAACCTCATTTGGATTTCTATATCTTCAGAGCCTTAAGTATGTGATCTGGATGGTGACGAGACATCTGATACCTAAGGTGATGCTTATGCAAACCTGGCACCCGTATGGGGTGTTCTGCAGCAGCTCTATTTGAATGGTTATATCTTGCCTAGATGTTTGATGTTTGGATGTGATTGCATGAGTAGTGGTGGTGAAACCTGGGACCGTCCCAGCGATTTCCATCATTAATCTTTAATCAACTTTTAACCCTGCTCTTTTACTTTCCTTGCTTATAGTTTAGTTAAACTCAAATCAATCAACTTTCTTCTAAATATTAGTCTTGATTCAACTAGATTCGACTAGAGAGAGATTCTTAAAAACGTTGTCCCTTGGGATTCAATCCTCAACTATACTGCGATAATCCGTCTGCTTGTGGGTGGTATTATTGCACGTTGTTTTGGTTAAAAACTTAGGGATTTCAACCCTAAGTGAGTTTGTTAGTGCGATAATATAAGCCACATCAAATTCTGGCACCGTGGCCGGGGACAACGGAATCGTCTAGTTAAATCTAGTTCTCTTGAGACTAATTTAGGTTTTTATTTTACTTTTGATATTGTCGATCATATATACTTGAATTTGGTTCTACTCCGTCCGTCTTACCAGCAAAAGATCTTTTTATCCTAGGTACACACAAAGTCTAGTGTATGCGCCGCTCAGACAGTCCCGGACTCGCTGCTAGCTTTGACCCTGAGATAGACTGAACCTTTCATCGTCAGTACAGAGAGAACCAAGCAAGAATGGCTCAAGAGGAGGAAATTGCTAGAAGGGTAGCTCAATCCCTTAATGCACAAAGAGATAGACTTATGCAAGAAGCCCGAGCTGCAGTCCAAGAAGAAATCCAAGCAGCCCAAGCAGCAGCTCAACAAGCAGAGTTACAAAAGGACCTTAGGGAGTTCTCGATCCCTAAAGCTGCAGACGTTCATCACCCAGTGCAACCTCCTCCCATCAACGCTCCGAATTATGAGATAAGAGCACATTGGGTCACTTTGCTTCAAAACACTCCTTTCTATGGTAAGCAAGGAGAAGATAGTCAAGAACACCTCCTGAGGTTTATAGATCTATGTTCCATGACAAAGCAGAATGGAGTCACCGATGATGCCATTAGACTTCGTCTCTTCAAATATTCTCTCACTGATAGGGCCATGAGTTGGTATAACTCCTTGCAATGCAAACCCATCACCACTTGGGAACAACTTCAAAATGTTTTTCTGGAAAAGTTTTATCCACCTTCTCTCACCTATGAAATTAGAGACCGAATAATGCAATTCACCCAGGCCCCTGGAGAATCCCTAGCTGAAGTATGGGAAAGATACAAAGAGCTTCTACGCAAGTGTCCACATCATGGCTTCCCAAAGAATCATCTCATTCAAATCTTTTATAGAGGTGTAGACGATGATATCAAGAGGTTTTTGGATTCCTCGTCTAGAGGAAACTTCATGCGTCAGAGTTATGATAGCGCATGGAAGGTTGTCACCCTTGGAGCTGAAAACCAAGCCAACTGGGGTAGACCTGTTGGCAAGGGAGTGCTGAAGATAGCTATGGCTGAAGCGACACCCGAGTACAAGTCTATCGCTGAATCTCTCAAACTCTAGTTTCAAAGCAAGACCATCTAGAATCATCTCTCACAACTTATGAAAGAAGACGTTCGCCCCCTCGACAACAAGAGCAAGTTAAGTCAGCTTCACTCTTCTGTGAAGCATGTAAAGGAACTGATCATTCTACTCTAACCTGTAACATTCTCTATGATGTTGTTTTGAGCAATACATGTGCCCAAGGAGATAATGGTCAAATGGAAAATCTGAATGCTGTCAACACCATCCCTGGCCAAGGGTACTATAATTCGAATCAAAATAGGAACCATCCAGGTTTTCAATATGGAAATCCTTCTGGAGCGGAAAACTCACGACAACTTGGTTCAAATACTCAACAACGAGGCCCACCAGGATTCCAGTATAACCAACAACAGAATTTTGGGAATCAAGGGAACTTCAGAGGTAACTTCCAGAATAGAAACTACAACAATTATCAGAACAATTCTCAGTTTCAAAACCCCAACCAAGTCCCCTATCAACAGCAACAACAAGGGCAACAAGTCGGTTCCATCTCCCCTGATGACAAATTGTCATCTATTGAGAAGATGTTGCAGTCACAGCAAACTATGATAGCTAACCAGCAAGCCCACCAGAAGTGCTATTGAACCTCAACTAGCTCAACTTGCAGCTAGCATGAAGCCACCTGCTGGAACCTTTACTGGACAACCCGAAAACAATCCTAAACATCCGGAGCAACTAAAGGCTATCACCACCAGGTCCGGGAAAAACTATTCTGACTCCCTGCTAAGATACCAATAGCGGAAACAAATGATGGTAATTGCAAATGACCAAGACTCTGCAACACTTGAGTCCCAACTGAAGGAAAAACCAACCGCTGATAAGACAGACAAAGCAATATTGGAGGAACCATTGACTGCGGAGGCTGAAGACACACCTGAGTCGGATGTGCCAGTATACAAGCCTCGTCCTCCTTTCCGAGCTCGTTTGAAGCAGACAAAGCTCGATACTCGATTCAACAAGTTTAAAGAAGCCATGAAGAAGCTTCATGTAGATATACCCTTTCTAGATGCGCTGGCCGAAATACCAGCCTGGACTAAGTATTTAAAGTCTCTCCTCACAAGGAAGTACATAAGTGAAGAATATGAGACTGTTGAGCTAGCAACAACCACTTCCGATATCATCCAGAGCAAGATGCCCAAGAATCAGAAAGACCCGGGATCCTTTGGGATTTCATGTCATATCGGTGACTCCTCATGTAAGAAGGGATTAGCCGATCTCGGTGCTAGCATCTCTATCATGCAACTTAGCCTTTGCAAGAGGCTAGGGTTTACAGAATTACTCCGACCTGGAATGACCATACAACTTGCAGATAAATCTATGACTCTTCCCTTAGTAATCATCGAAGACGCCCCTGTCAAGGTTGGAAAAGACTCTTATGTCCCATGTGACTTTGTCATCATGGACATAAAGGAAGACGCCAGATACCCTCTCATCTTTGGTCGTCCGTTCCTCGCCACTACAAGAGCCTTGATCGATGTTGAAGCTGAGACCTTACTGCTCAGGCTAGGGAAAGAAACCCTAGAGTTCAAGGTTTTTGAAAGCATGCGAAGACCGAGCATGCATGAAGAAGTCTATTTGATTGATTGCATTGAGAAAATGTCACTCCTCACACAAGAGGAGTATGAACAGGATGATCCTTTAGAAGCAGCTCTAACAAACCCATCTGCTGATAATTCCATCAGCGAACAAGTTAAGGATTGTATCCTTCACCTTAACTCTGTAGAAGAAGATCCTGAAGCCAAGTTCGAGGAACTCAAAGATGTGAATGTATCTGAAGAGCCATGTGAGAAGCTAGAAGCCCCTGAAATGAAGCCCCTACCCGATGGACTTAAATACGTGTTTTTGGATGATTTCAAGGTTTGTCCAGTTATTATAAACTCTGATCTAATGACTGAACAAGAAGATAAACTCCTGAAAGAATTAAAGGAAAGAAAGAAAGTTATTGGCTACAAGATGAGCGATCTCACCGGGGTCAGTCAAGCACTTTGTATGCACAAAATCCCTATGGTGGAAGACCACAAGCCAACTGTTGAGCATCAATGGAAGTTGAATCCTAATATGAAGGAAGTAGTCCACCGCAAAGTTATCAAGTTGCTCACTATCAGAATCATCTATCCGATATCTGACTCACCGTGGGTGAGTCCTGTGCATGTCGTTCCAAAGAAGGGAGGCACTACTGTGATGCGGAACGAAGAAAATGAACTCATCCCCACTTGAATGGTCACCGGGTGGAGGATGTGCATCGACTACATGAAGTTAAACAAGGCAACACGTAAAGATCATTTCCCGATGCCTATTCTAGATCAAGTCTTAGAGCAGTTGGCTCACCAGGAATATTTTTGCTATCTCGATGGTTACTCTGGATTCTACCAAATTCCTATACATCCAGATAATCAAGAGAAAACTACTTTCACTTGCCCCTTTGGGACGTACGCCTTTAGAAGGATGCCATTCGGGCTCTGTAATGCGCCTGCAACCTTCCAACACTGCATGGCAACCATATTTGTTGGTTTAACTAAAACCATTATGGAAATTTTTATGGATGATTTCTATATATATGGAGATTCATACGATTCATGCCTAAGGCACCTCTCCCTTGTCCTCAAATGATGTGAAGAAGCACATCTTGTGCTGAATTGGGAGAAATGTCACTTTATGGTAAAAGAAGGCACTGTCCTTGGCCATAGGGTCAGTAATCGAGGAATTGAAGTGGACAAGGCCAAGATCGAAGTGATCTCCAAACTATCTATCCCTACCAATGTAAGAGAAGTCTGTGCATTCCTTGGTCATGCGTGTTTCTACAGAAGGTTTATCAAGGATTTCTCCAAGATAACCAAGCCCATGAAAAACTTATTGCTGAAGGACGCTGATTTCCATTTTGATGAAGAGTGTATCAAGAGTTTCAACAACCTAAAGCTTGCTCTTACAACAACACCCATCATTCGAGCCCCGGATTGGGATCACCCATTCAAAATTATGTGTGATGCCAGTGATTACGCTGTGGGTGCTGTCCTGGGCCAATGTATAGAGAAGAAACATCATGTCATCTATTATGAATTCAAGACCCTTGACGAAGCTCAGAGGAACTATGCAACTACTGAGAAGGAACTCCAAGCAGTCATATATGATTTGATAAGTTTAGATCCTACCTCATTGGTTCAAAGGTGATTGTCTACACCGATCATGATGCTATTCGTTATCTTCTAAAAAAGAAAGATGCAAAACCAAGGCTAATAAGATGGATTCTCCTATTGCAAGAATTTGATCTTGAGATTAGAGATAAGAGAGGCACCAAAAATGTTGTAGCAGACCACTTAAGTCGTATCCACACTCTGGAAACTGAGAAGATACCAATTAACGACTCTCTTCCAGATGACCATCTTATGAAAGTCTTAGAAGCTACTCCTTGGTACTCGGACTATGTGAACTACCTTGCCGCCAGTATCATCCACCCTGAGTGTACTGGAAATTCTCTAAAGAAATTCATGCACGATGTGAGGCAATATCACTGGGATGAGCCGTACCTCTTCAAGCTTTGTGTTGATGGTCTCTACAGACGTTGTATCGCTGAGGAAGAAGCCCAACTTATTTTAGAACAATGTCACTCAGGCCCAGTCGGAGGCTGTATGAGTTCTAAGAAAACTTCTTTGAAGGTTTTGTAATGTGGGTTCTTTTGGCCAACCATATCCAGAGATGCTTACAATTTTGTTCTGCCATGTGACAAGTGTCAGAGAACGGGAAACATTACAAAAAGAGATGAGATGCCACTTAAGCTATGGAAAGAAGTTGAGATTTTTGATGTTTGGGGAGTTGACTACATGGGTCCATTCCCATCCTCACATGGATTTTCCTGCATCCTACTTGCGGTTGATTATGTCTCCAAATGGGTAGAGGCAATACCAACAGTTACTAGCGATTCAAAACCCATCATTAAAATATTCAAAGATATCATTTTCCCCATTTTGGAGTTCCACGCACTGTGATCTCCGATGGGGGTTCACATTTTCTGGAAAGAAGCTTTGAAGCATTGTTGAGAATATATGGTGTAATGCACAAGGTAGCTTCCCCCTACCACCCACAAACAAGTGGGCAAGTAGAGGTTTCGAACCGTCAACTCGAAGCTATCCTGGAAAAGATAGTAGGACGCAACCGGAAGGATTGGTCAGTGAAAATCAATGACGCTTTATGGGCCTACCGAACCGCGTTCAAAACTCCTCTTGGAACAACACCCTTCAGACTCATCTATGGAAAATCATGTCACCTACCCGTGGAACTAGAACATAAAGCATGGTGGGCAATCAAACAGCTGAATTTTGACATGAAGAAAGCAGGCAAAGCCAGGATTCTACAACTTCAAGAGTTGGATGAACTCTGAATGACAGCTTATGAGAATGCACGAATCTACAAGGAACGCACAAAACTTTGGCATGATGGTCATCTGAAGAGGAAGGACATTTAAGTGGGAGACCAAGTTCTGCTATTCAACTTGAGACTGAGGTTATTCCCAGGGAAACTCCGTTCTCGATGGTCTGGACCATACATTGTCAAGAGCATCTACCCACATGGTGCATTTACCTTATGGAGCGAGAAGTCAGGTGATTTTATGGCAAATGGACAACACTTGAAGAGATATTTCACTACAGCCGATACCAGCATTGAGGAATTGATGAGTCTATCCAAACCGACATATCTACCCGAAAACTGAAGAAATCACGTCGAGCCATTGACGTAAAACAAAGGCGCTTGTCGGGAGGCAACCCGATCTTTAACTTAGCTTTTACTTTTAGTTTTGTTTTTAGAAAATTTTGCACCTAGCAGATAATGCATCGCAAGATGCAGTCTTAAGTTCTGATAGTTTCCATTTTTGAGATTTCAGATGGAGGATGTGTCGCCGAAAGGAATGCAACCACATCCGGTGGGCCAACCGGCACGAGCGTTCCCCTCCATCTCGGATTTAGAGTTTTCTTGGGACGAGAAAATTTCTATGTTTGGGGTGGAGGGTGGGTGGTACGTACTTTACTTTCCACCCTCTCCTATCCGTTTCAGACTTAAGATTTCATCGTTGAAATTTTGTCGCAATTTTGAGAAAATGTTTTTCAAAAATTTCAATCAAAGCCTTTACCTTGCCGTCTATCCTATTTTTCCATGCAGTTTTGAATCATTATACCCTCCTTATTTGAAGCGAAACCTCAAGGAGAACAATTTCTAAAACTAGCCTATGATTAGAAATCACCGTGTGAAGCTTATGAATCCTAACATCATGATCAGTAGATATGGCAAGTATCTGTCAAACTGAGAGGGATCAAACACGTTGTTCTTCCTATCTGACTAGTGGAATAATATCATGGAATCTCCACCGGATCCTCATCAAGTCATTATTTGAGCAGAGTATGATAAGGAGAACGACCCGGTGCACTGAATTGTAAATCAAGTTGCACTCTGATCTGAACTCTCTTCTACATTTCTTCTATCATCTTCTTATCCCTCCGTTCATCAAAAACAAACAAAAAATAGCCAATATAGTGCCAAACCCTAAGTTCGGGGTGGCACTCTCTCTCTCTCTCTCTTTCTCTCTTTACGCTTCTTCCATACCCCTCACTACGAAATAGGGGTGTATCACCAAGAAAAGATGCCTAAGCGCACACAAAAAGAAATGCAATCTCGAGTCGAATAGAGAAGAGATTCGCACAAAAAATGCAATCAATGAAATTGCAAATCACATAATAAAAATCTCGAGTCGAATAGAGGAGAGATTTATTTCTTCCTTCCATACTACCCTTCACTCCCTTTTTCCACCTACTGGCACAATGAATGCCTATGCTCACCTACATCCTAAAAACACCAGTGTCAGATCAGGTGCACACTTATTGTTCTGCGGGTATCTCTGGACTCTTACGAAACTCTCTGACATGCTTGATTTTGGAAAAAGTAGAGATGAAGTGATATTGGGAAGCGAACTCAGAAATGAAGATATGGTAAAATGTGTTCTGTGATCTCAGGATGTTGAGACACTTAGTCATACCGAGTAGAAAAGTAATAATCATGATGTGAAGATGAGGCAATCACATGAGTTGAAAGTACTCATCTGGCGAGTGCTTTAGTTTTTGTGTTACTCGAGGATGAGCAACATTTAAGTTCGGGGTATTTTGATGAATGCATATTCATCTGAGTCTAATCGCCTCGTTTGGCCCTATTTTTCCCTGATTATTCGCTTTTACTAGCTCTATCTTCTTATATGTGAGATGACTTGGTTTATTTGCTTTAATGAGCCTTTATTGGCCTTATCTTTTCATATGCAACTTATATTGGCTTAATTGATTTTACTTCTATTTTTATTGAATTTCTGCACCTCTGTGCAGACCACTTTAAGCATTTGGGCCTTGTCTTCTCGGCCCAATACTCTATTTTGGGCCTTCGTCTGTTCGAGCACGTTTGGTGGCAGCAGCAGTCAGCGGGTCCCCTTCTTCTCCCAACATGACCTAATCGCGATCGTGATTCAGAGCCTGGTCGCGATCTTTTGCTAAGCCACATGTCCGTGATTCCATGATCGAGCCCGCGGTTCTACTCTTCCACAATCGCGACTCTGCTCGAGATCTTCCCCGCGACCACAACAAAAGCCGCGACCACGTCAAAAGTCGCAACCATGATAAAAGCCGCGACCACGACAAATGCAGCGACCACGACAAATGCCGCGACCATGACAAAAGCCGCGACCACATCAAAAGCCGCGACCATGACAAAAGTCGTGACCGCAACAAATGCCGCGACCACGACAAAAGCCGCGACCTACTGCAGAAATGACAAGGTCACGATTTTAAGTGGTGCCCAGCCTTATAAATAGGACACGACTCCAGTCAGCCAAATCATCATCTCCAGACACCGTTTGGCTGCAGGTCTGTCATGTGCCTAAGGAGACGATCTCCATAGCCAAGAACCTTCCCCCGTGGTGGTTTTATGGCCTGTTCACCCAGATCTGGAGTGAAGACTCAGATCTGCAAGCCACCTTGTTTAGATCTTGATCTGGATCTAGATCTGTTGCGTCCATGCCACCATCTCGTCCACGAGATGCTCCTTCCACTGTGAGCGAGGACTACAGGAGGAAGAAGAAGGTGGAGAGAGAGGATATGCCCTGTCTTCCGTGGTGTTCTTCCCTCCTCGTCCAGATCTACCCCGACATCGTGTAGAAGACTGTTTCTCCATCGAGCTACGATCATCTTCTTCACCATGCTCATGGCGGAATCTTCTCTTTCTCTTGTTTTTCTTGTTTCTCTCACCATGAGTGAGTAGTTTACTTTTGCTGGGGTGTGGGGACTAGCCCCGCTGCCCATGCTCTCATATCCTTTTGTTAAACATCCTTTGGCATGTATATAATCTTTCATTTCATTGTTAGTCATCGATGTGTGCTTGTGGATTGATCACCTGCTTGCATTTATCTTGTTCGTTTCCTATGTTGCAAGAACTTCTATGTGTAGGTTTTGAATGTCAATTAACGCGGTTGACTCCCAAACTAGAAATAAAATGGGATTCCTTGAGGTCGTAAGTGTATGATCCGTGTGGTGACAAGCCATCTAGCCCACGATGATGCTTTTGTGTGCCTGACGCCTGTATAGGGGACCCACAACCTCATTTGGATTTCTGTATCTTTGGAGCCGTAAGTATGTGATCTGGATGATGACGAGACATCTGATACCTAAGGTGATGCTTTCGCAAACCTGGCGCCCGTATGGGGGGTTCTTCTGCAGCTCTATTTGAATGGTTATATCTTGCCTAGATGTTTGATGTTTGGATGTGATTGCATGAGTAGTGGTGGTGAAACCTGGGACCGCCCCAGCAATTTCCATCATTAATCTTTAATCAACTTTTAACCCTGCTCTTTTACTTTCCTTACTTATAGTTTAGTTAAACTCAAATCAATCAACTTTGTTCTAAATATTAGTCTTGATTCAACTAGATTTGACTAGAGAGAGATTCCTAAAAACGTTGTCCCTTGGGATTCGATCCTCAACTATACTGCGATAATCTGTCCTCTTGCGGGTGGTATTATTGCACGTTGTTTTGGTTAAAAACTTAGGGATTTCAACCCTAAGTGAGTTTGTTAGTGCGATAATATAAGCCACGTCACAAGCAGCCCTAGAGATTCGTCGTATACAAAAGGTAATCTATACAGTCTTGAATCATAAGTAAATAGTCACCATTTAATAATACAAAATGCTCAAATTAAAATTGAATTATGTCATTCTCTTTGCAGGCGTTTGACATGACAAAGCCCTATATAGAATAAGAGTTGTATGAGGTATGATAAAAGTGGGCACAATTCTTCATTAAAGAAGTCAACTTTTTGTTTGATTGAGATAAAATATGATGTTTTTAAAGCATTGATGTCATAATTTCTATAAACATGTAATGCTAATGATTTTTGCAACTTTATATTTAAGCAACTGAATTGTTTATGGAGATGTAAATGATGTGTGTATATATCCAAATGTGTGTAAATGAATACAATGAGAATTGCATTTGTACATGTGGATGAGAATGAAATTTCTTGTATGTTCTCTGAGTTGTGTATGTGCACATCTGCATGAAAATGGAATGGTGTGGGTGAGAATGGAATGAAATGTGGATGACAATGGAATTTCATGTGTGTGAATGAATCGTGTGAATGTGGACTCTTGTATGTGTTTGTTATTGCAGGTTTTACATCAACTATTGGCATGTTGTTAAGCTGAATACTTGATGAAACCCATTGTTCTAATAAATTGTAGGTTCTTCATTCTGTTGAACAACAGAACAATAAATACGCAGACCTTCTCTAAAAAACCAAAACCTATAATGTTGATTGGTTTATAAAACTGACCATGAAAATTTGCGTCATAAATTTTCTAAAAAAAGTGACGGTACATCTATATCAGTTAAAATTCTAACTAATAAGTACAACCTTGAATTTTTAAAAGAACTGACAACGATGAAGATCTATGTCATCAATTTTCTCAATAAAACCGACGACATATCTATCCCTATCGGTTAAAATTTTAACTGATAAGGAAGTACATCGTCAGTTTTTTAAGAAATCGATGATGTAGATTTTTCTTCAATGTTGGCTTCTACCTTTCAATCAATGGCTATAATCTCAAAATATTCTTATAATTATTGTTGATATCAAATTAAGTCATTAGTTTCGTTATGTTAAATCAACAATACACTGGTTCTATTTCGTCAGTTTTGTATTTCAATGCAACCGACACTGGGCTTTCTTGCTTGGTTGACTTTTACCCTATAAATTGACAAATAAGATCCTTATATATAGTGTCATCCACTTACATGTCGGTTCATAACCCACGTCGAAGGTCTTAAATAACCTACACTATAGATGGTATGTGTACCAGTGCAATTTAGAAATAACAGACTGTGTATTGTATTCTATCCAAGTTTCATACGCGATAGTAACCAATGTCCCAATATTTGCTTCCCTGATCTCCTTCTCCCTCATTTCTCACTCGTGTCCCTCCAAGTTTGTCTATCTTCCATGTTTTCAATTTGCCTTTACTCAACCCTCTCATGGTAAAACATTGAAATGCCCAACTAGGTCATGAAATCCTTGTCGTAATGGTCAGGAAGAACCCAAAAAGATTATTTGCACCCCTATTTAAAGGGTCAAATACTATCCTCAATCCAGATAATTTTCTATTCCACCTCCACTATTATAAAAATGAGCATTTACAATGGGAAGAATCCAATAGGTGTAGTAGTAGTACTGGTGTTGTAATTACTATATGTATTACCAGATGCCCATTTATGTGTTGTTTAATACATACTTAATACAATCCAAATTATATCAACAAGACAAACTCGTTGTGTGACATATGCTACCTAGATGCAATAGACCACAATCACAGTTAACGTTCTTATCCTTTACAAAATAGCATAATAAGACAATTGCGCTAAAGCATTGTAGTAATCAGATGTGCTAATGTGTTGTAATAGAAATAATCTCACAACATTCTCTGACCGCTGTTATATATGATAATCATACAATAGACTCTAATGTTGTAATAATCACATGTGCTAACTTGTTGTAATATATCATACCCATACAACATGCTCTAACCTATTGTTATATGTCATAATTCTAGGACATGTTCTAAGCCTTTCTAAATTAAACAATATTCTTTTAACATTTTTAATCTTCACGCGTGCTAAGAAAGTCATTACTCTAAAAACATATGTATTAACAGAAAATTTAATAACAATTTAACTTTTTGATGCAATACATACACCAAATACAGTGTGGTACATATTTAGCACATTTTGATGACCGGGATTTTCAGAAATCATGTATTCTTTTCAAACGACATTTTTCAATGTTACATTCTCAAATTTTAGTAATCTAACATCTTATATTTAGTTTGTTGGATATGATAGGTGGATGATCTTTTTTCTTAGTCTTCAATTCGACCCAAGTTAGATTTCAATGTCCTGAAGTATTTTTTATGGGAAACGATATGGAACATCTCTATTGTGTTTAAAAATCCCCCAATTACTTAACTTTTCCAATCTTTTAAACCACCGTAAAATTATGCAAATAAATTTCAAAATACACTCAATAAGACATATTTGAGTAATCAAACACGACTGCTCTTTTTTACTTCTATCATTATAGCCTAGATTCATTGGGAACAAGAAAAAAATATGGCACAAATGAAAATTTCCGGCTTGCAGGCATCCTTTTCTAATGGCCCCAAATTCTATCACCCATTCACATCAATTCCCTAGCAATTTGCCCCATTCTTTTCCCGTTTCGTTCTTTCAACTATCGTTTTTTAGAGAGAAAACTTTCTACAATCCATGGCAAAGAGTTAGTCACAATCCAAGCAGTAGGTGTCCTCAACGTCGTCGCACTCTAGAGAAAGAATAGCTCCTAGGCGTACGACAAAAGTGACACCATATCTCTAGCAGCAAAGGCCCACTTCTAAGCAGGCGGCGGGGAGAGTTTGGTGGCAGAGGGGCCACTGGAACGTGCTCCAGTTTTACACTGACAATGCTCCTGTTTGAATGTATAATATTCCTAGAATGTTTTTTACCATGATTTCAATCTGAACATGGTCTGTATAAACCCAAGCTTAACTGTTTATATCAAAGAAAAGGTTATGCATAGAAAACTACACGCTCGAGCATCTTCATGGCCTCCTGCAACACTGCTACAGACTGCCGATGTTGCATGCTATCAGCTACAAATATCTTTAAAAATAAAATTGAAAATTTCTATTAGAACTAAAAGATGTTACGTCATGTAATGTGTATTTGTGTCTATAAGCCCATATAACCCAAATCCAATATGTCAGACGGTCCAATAGGATTCCTTTAGGCTAGAATTAGTGTCCACCTCTCTTATATATAGGAGAGAGACTCTCTTCTATCAAGCACGTCGTAGTCATATGAATATATTGTTCATGTTGGCTCCACATTCTTTTCTAGTAACAATTTTATATATGTTTATCCTAGTTTTCCTATGTACAACCTGTCTCCTATTTATCTTCACATAGCCTTCCATTTTAAAAGGCAAAGTCGTTTGTTTCTCCATGGTTCAAACAAATGATAAATTTTATTAAAATTTTGATTACCCTGCTCTTCTAACAGATGCCACAATTTATAGTTGTATTTTTCTCGAGATGAGATATCGTATATAAATATCATCTTTAATGGGGTATAAATTCAGCTAAGTTACTTCAGCCACTTTGATTACGGTTGGCGTGTTAATTCAGCATAGTTAGGATCAAACAGCTTTAAATTGAAGGTACAACATTTATTATAATTGTTTCCGGAAGTGAAGTTCATTTATAACAATTTAATATACTTTTTTTGGTGTTAATGTATTTTTTTCTTCAAAATCGTGGTACTTTTTTGTATTATGTTAACGTGCTTATGGTTGGGTGTTAATAGTTAAGAGGTAACATTGTTACCTTTTTTAAACAAGCTCAATTGTATTTATCTTGCACCTCACTCCAGGGAAATTGATCCACCCCTGTAAAGCCCAACCCAAAACATGGCACAAGCCATATCAAACTTAAAAGAAAAAAAAAGTAGAAGAAAAAACGCAAGAAGGCAACCCCAACTAAGAAACAGAAACGCAGCGCAACACTGCCATCACCACCAACTTCTCCTCCGAAACCACAACAAGAAGATCAAAACCACAACAAAATACTCAACGACCTTGAGCAGACCCCGAACAACATCAACGAGAAGATCATCTGACAGACTGACCCAACTTCCAAGAGTCATCATCCAAACTCAAAAATATTTTGTTAAGATTAGTAGGTACTTACGATAATAATAGCGTACTTTTTGACACTATACGGCATTGCATTCTGTTTATGAATTTTTCGGTGGATGTTAAGATACTTTATTTATTGGGTTATTTAAATTTAAATGAAGTACTTTGATACCATTTTACATATTTTCACTAGAAATATTGTGCAAGTAATATACTTCTTAGATATTTTCTTGAAGATCTACCCTCGGCAAATATAAACCGGACCTTATGCATTTTTTATTAGAAGCGAGATACTTAGGTCCTTTCGCCTATATAGTTACAACAGTATACAGTTTTGAAGACGGAAGTGCCCGGTGTAACTGCAAAGGAAACCAAGCATAGCATTTAGGAGTGTGATTGACGCCGACATAATGCACATTTGGACTCGCAATTGTACTTTTTAAAAATTAATGAGCAGCCCATACTTTATGGGTTCTAATCAGTTATCCCGGATTTGTTGACTCAACATGGCCCTGTTAGTCTACCGTCGTACACGCATCTCATTAACTTTTATAGGGGTAAATTTTTTATTATAAATTTTAGATTAACGTCGCCGCAACAGCAACAACAACACGTACAATTTGATTAACAAATTCATATCCGATCTAGATAAGAAGCAGCAGAATAAACAATGCAGGAAAAAAAAATGAAGTTAGGAACTCAAACCATATCGTTCGTTGAAAAATGAATATGTTATTTAAAGAAATCAGCAGTCTGCAATCTTTCTAGATATGCGTCGTTCTTCTAGTTGACTCGGTCCCGAACCTGATGAAAAGAACGTCTCGTTCACGTTGACGACGAACGATGCAGACGAATGACGAGATGCACCACTAGTGCAGCTCAACAACCGCATAAACCACTGCCTGACAGATCGCGTCCTGGAACGGAGAAAAGCACTCACTTTACATAGGAGGAAAACCTCCACGAAGCAACTCGAGAGCGACGATTTACAAAACACGAACGAAATAACTGACGACTGATGTTCGTTTGAGATGTGTTTAACCCTAATGACTGGAGGCTTATTGATAGCCTAACACATACCGAAATGCTATTTCCATTAAGACGCAATCACTCGATTGCTCATGTACATGTTGCGGAAAAATCAACAAGAAAAATATTTTCAATTAGGATTAATAAATCTGTTTCAGAAAGAAACAAGTAATTAAATTAATAATTAATTAATTAGTTGTATCATAGTACAAAAAGAAGATGGATAATGATTCCCACAACCCATAAGCCACAAACCCAAACATGTGCCCGCCCCGGCCCAGCCAGGTCAGATGAGGCAAAGCGAGACGAGGCGAGGCGTGGCATGCAGCGTGTGTGTGTGTGTTGTGATCACCATACCCCCAAGGAGGTGAGAATACTCTCCCCTAGGACCTTTAGACACTAGTGTCACATGTGATCCTACATATAAGGACCACAAAAGTTCTAAGAGTGAGCAATGTGGGATAAAACTTCTTTTCCATTTGCACTAAATGCAAAACTAATTTCCTCCATGCACTAGTTACACTACGTTGGACTTAACCCATGCTATATACATGACTTCATCCATATATCTAACAATTCTTTAAAAAGTCCAATGTGTAGCGTGTTCTGCCAATCAGTCCTTCATACTGTTGAGACATATACTTTTCAGTTTGAATCTACCTGAGCTATTCAACTGTGACTCATGCAGGAACTAGGTGAAAAAATAATCTTGAACATGAACCTTGGGTGCAAGAGTATAGGTTGGTAACAACACAATAAAGACATGCCAAAAAAGAAGATGCATAAAGGACATGCATCCAAAAGTCTTGTCTCATGATTAACATCAGGGAACAACCCAATTCCCTTGTTGTAGGCTACACAACATCAATCATTTAGTTGGAGTCTCCAAGGACGTACAGTTAACATACTGTCCTAAGACTTGACACCATTCAGAGAGTAATCTCTTACTAACTTGCAGTCATGACACTAACATATTTTTCAGGGGATAGACACATAGATACAAGAAGCATCAAAATAAATTACATAGTGTCATCCAATTTACCTGACAACTTATTATTACCACATTGAATCTAATTTGTGGGATCTCCACTTTGTTGGGTTGGAATGCTACTTTCTGTGAATAATGAGGGGTTTCAGTCTCATTCTCAATATGGATTTTTCCACTAAGTTAGAGTAAGATCTTTAGTGAAAGGATCAGCTATATTATCTTTGGTACTGACATACTCCACAACCACAACCTCATTAGACACTAACTCCCTTACGTACTTGAGTCTACTTTAGATGTTTCTACATTATTTTTAATTGTACTTGAAACTCTTTATCTTAGTAATAGTTGTAGTGCTATCATAGTGAACTAAAATTGCAAGAAGCGGCTTCTTCACCATAGGTAAACTGGACATAAGTCCATGTAGCCATTCAACTTCCAATCCAGTTTCATCTAAAGCACACAACTTTGCCTCAAAATTAGACTGAGACAATATGGTCTATTTCTTAGACCTTAAGGAAGCAGCTACTCCTCCCAACAGGAATACATATCCTGAGACACCTTTAATCCCAGAGTTCATGGCAATCCATCTTGTATCACTATATCCTTCAACAATAGAAATATATTTTCAATAACGCAGTCCAAGGGAACAAGTTCCCTTGATATACTTCAAATCTCTATCAAGAGTTTCCCAATGGGTCTTGTTGAGACAATTGGGGTATCTACTTAACTTGCTCATGACAAATGTAATTCCTGGACGTGTGCAGTTCATAAGATACATCAAAATCCTAATAATCTGGGAGTATAGTAATTGAGACACTGGAACTTCAGTCTCATTCTTGAACAAGGCCTTGAATGAATCATATGGAGTCTTAATAGGTTTACATGATGCGTACTCAAACATCTCTCGTACCTTCTCAACATAGTGAAACTAAAAGAGAGTTATACCATCAGTAGACCTTATGATTTTAAGCCCTAAATCACATCAACGACGCCCATATTCTTCATCTCTAAACTTGCTATCCAAGAATGAATTTATCTCATCTACTACTTTCATATCAGAACCAAAAAGAAGGATATCATCAACATATAAGCATAACAAAATGAATCCATCATTGACAATTTTATAGTAGAGACACTTATCAAATTCATTAGAAACAAAATCAAACGATGATATCATACAATCAAACTTCTCATGCCATTGTTTAGGAGCTTGTTTCAAGACATATAATGACTTAACAATTTTGCATACTTTGGACTCATTCCCATGACCAACACATCCCTCATTTTGTTCCATATATATATCTTTTCTTGAAGATCATCGTGTAAAAATATGGTCTTCACATCCACTTATGGATACATCAATTATAAATGGATGACAATACTATAAGCACTCAGATTATGGTCATATGAGAAACAAGAGAATAGGTATCAAAATAATCTATTCCTTCCCTCTGTGTGTAACACGTATCAACTAACCTAGCTTTATACTTATTGATTGTCCCATATGCTTTAAGTTTCTTATTGAAGATCCATTTGCATCCAACTGCAGAACAATCAGGAGGAAAATCCACAAATTCTTAAGTTCCATTCGAGAGAATTGATTGATTTCATTATTAAAAAATTCTTTCCAAAACATAGCTTCTGGAGATCCATAGATTGTTTGGAAGTTACATAATCATCCTCAACATTGTAAGTGAGAAACTCACTTCCACGGTCCTTGGATGTCCTAGTTTCTCCTTGATTCAACCATTTCTTCAGAATCATATGATTCAGAAATAGCTTGTTCTGAGTTTCCTCCCACATTTTTTATCCTTTCTACATGCTCGGGAATGGAACTTGTGGTGAATGAATCCTCTTGAGATACTTCATTGGGCACACTAGATTTCATGAGGAAACACATCATGACTCGGAGCAAGCCTTATGAGTCTCATGGGTTACCAAAAAAAATGAGGAACACATCCTCCAAGAATATAGAATCACATAATTTCACAATTGTATTAACATCAATGCTTGAGATATCAAATTTTACAATCAATAATATGTAGGCATAACTTGTCTCCACATAACCCAAGAAGATGACATCAACCATTTTTGGCCCCAATTTCTTCGTTTTGTGTTCAGGGACAAGTACCTTAGCAAGGCACCCCACACTCTAAGATATTTGAGACTCAATTTTCACCCTCTTCATAACTCAAATAGACTACTATCTACATATTTATGGGAAATTCTATTCAAATATGACAAGTCATACTCAAAGCTTTACCCCAAATAAAGTTGGGTAGATTTGAGGTTTGGAGTAAAGAATTGACATATCTATAAGGGTTCAATTTTTACATTCTCCAATCCCATTAGGCTATGGTGAATAAGGGGTGGTAACCTCATGAACTATGCCACAAAATTGATAAATTCCAAAAATAAATATGAGGTATATTCTCATCCCCTATCAACCTTAATTGCTTACATACTTTACTAGTTTTAGTTTCAGCTTCTTTCTTATAGATTTTCAATTTATCCAATGCCTCATTTTACTTTTAAGTAAATAGACATAACAATATCTACTAGCATCATCAATAAAAGTTATAAAATAATGCTTTTGATCCCTAGTGGAAATTCCATTAAATTCACAAACATCAGTATGCACTAAATCCAATATTTCTTAATTCTTATTCATAAAATGAAAAGGTTTAATTGGTAATTTAGCTTGCACACAGGTTTCACATTTATTATTGCTAATGTTGGATTTAGGGATTAAATTTAGATTCATCATATGTTTCATTGAGCCAACTTTAACATGTCCCAAATGTGAATGCCAAACATTAGATGATACAAGATTCATGCATACATAACTATTATTATTCAAATTTAAAACTAAATTTATAACATGTTCAACAATAATCTTAAACAAGTTCTCCATACCACGTAGATACCCATTGCTAAAAAATAAAGAATCACAAAGGTGAGTAATAATATCTTTATTACATCTGTAGTGTATTTTGAAACTGTTTCCAACTAAAATTGTGCCACTAAGAATGTTGCGTCGAATTGATGGAACATGTTTGACTCTATGGAGCGTCAAAACCTTTCTTGAAAGAAACTTCAAGTCCACATGTCCTTCGTCTTTGACTTCTACAACATTGCAATTGTCTAAACTCACTAGTCGGCCTATGGGGGCCTGGTAAGACACAAATATGTACTTGTCATTACTCACATGTGCATTAGCCCCAATGTCTATTATCCAATATAGTGGCTCAAAAATAGAAAGAACTTCAAGTCTCGTAGAGACGTACTCATCATAGATATCAAGGATGCAATCATCATGTTGACCAAAACCTCCTTAGTTACAGATGTGAAAGCTTTCTTTGCCTTCTTTGAAGTACAATCCTTGTTCCAGTGGCCAACATGTCTACAAGTCCAATAAGGTTTATTTTTTAGTTTCTTTTGAATCTTGGCCTAGGTTTATGCATATTCTTTATTTTCTTATCTTTATTTTTAGCAGTTGTAAAATGGACACTTGGGTTTGAATCAATAGTCACCTTGACAAACTTCTCTTTTAAGTGTTATTCTTGTATGTTAATATCCCTTATTAGATTATTCATTGACAATTATCCTTTGTGATGCTTAACAACCATCCCAAATGATTCCTAGGACTTAGGGAACTTTTCTATGATGGACATACAATGAACTTACATGCAATTCCATCTTTCCATCTGATAGTTCATAGAAGAAGAGATGAAACTTGTGTGTTTGATCAGAAATAGACTTATCCTCAACCATCTAAAATTTTGAAAACTTTAGACGCGCAGTACTGTTCAGCACCCTAATTTTAGTACTAAAATTTCTTACTAGTGCCTCCCATAAAACTTCAAAAGTGGTAACAGGCGGCTTCGAGTATGAAACATATAGTTTATTATTAAAGAAAATAAATTCAACCCTCGGCACATCTTATCACCCTTTTTTTGGTTAGCAATTATTTTTGCATTATCAGGGATGAACTCATCAGATTTAGGTTCATCCTCTTATATGTACTGATCGTAACCCACAATATTTTATTAAATTTATTTCCAACTCTGCCAACGTGTAAAGTTGGCACTAGTAGACTTCTCATGCATATTAGTAGTATCAATTTTATTTGTAGAACCAACATGACCAACCATTGTTAATTAATGATATATATTGATTTCTTTATGACAGTTATGTCATTACATGAAATAGCAACAGGTGCAATTTGATTAGCATGTTCATGCCAAATTCAGATAAGAAGTAGAAGAATAAACAATGTAGAAAAAAATAAAACCAAACTTAGGAGCTTAGACCATATCGTTCGCTGAAAAATGAATGTGTTAGCTAAAGAAATTGGCGGCCTCCAATCCTTTTGGATAGACATCATTCTTGTAGTTAACCTGGCCACAAACCTGATAAAGAGAACGTCTCATTCACATTGATGACGAATGATGCAAACAAACAACGAGATGTACCACCAATGCAACTCAGCGACCGCAAGAACCACCACCTAATAGATCGCGTCTCAGAAAGGAGAAAGGCACTCGCTTCTCATTGGAGGAAAACCTCCACGAAGTAAATAAAGAGCAAATACAGAAAGCTCTCCTTTTGAGTTTGTAAAATATGAATGATACAGTTGATGGTTGATGTATGTTTGAGATGTATTTAACCCTAATGACTAGAGGCTTATTTATAGCCTTACACACACATAAATTCTATTAAGACGCAATCACTCGATAGTTCTTGTACACATTATGGAAAAATCCACAAAGAAAACACTTTCTAATTAGGATTATTGAATCCTCTTCAAAAAGGAACAATTAATTAAATTAATAATGAATTAATTATGTAGTTGTATCATAGTACAAAAAGAAGACAGAAGACAATTCCCACAACCCACAAGCCACAAGACTGAACTTGCGTCCAGCCTGACCAATCCAGGTCAGGCCAAGCGAGGCATGGCATGGCACACGGACATGTGTGTGTGTGTGTGTGGTGGTCACCATACCCACCAATGAAGCGAGCATACTTTCCTCTAGGACCTTTGGGAACTAGTGTCACATGTGATCCTACATATAAGTAAGAACCACAAAAGTTCTAGGAGTGAGCAACATGGGATGGAATTTCTTCCCCATTTACACTAGACACAAAACTACATTTCCACCATGTACTAGCCACATTACATTAAATTTAACCCATGCTATATACATGGCTTTCAACAATATATCTAACAATTTTTAGATAAATGAATGGAAACAATGTTCTGGGACACGATCGGAACAACAACTTCGGCGTAAGAAATTTAAAGACATATTTTACATGGGGTAGACTTTGACATGTAGTTGGGTAGAGAAAAGTGAAGCCAGAAATTTTAATTAGGAGGACACCAAACAAATTAATGGAAAATAATTGTTTTCAATGTTTAATAAAACATATTGATACTAAAAAATTGAAAATAATTATAAGAGAAACCACGATAATGAGAAGAGTTTGATAATAAAATAATGGAATATAAAATGTGTATAATTACCTAAGTTTTGTGGGTGAGAAATAGTTTTAGAGTTGGTGATTTCTTTTCAATACTTCATTGTTGTGTCGTACCAACTATAGAAGAATTTCTCCTATTATGCAATGATTGCCAAGGAAAAAAATCTAAAAAATGCAATTGTGCCCCCCAAGGTATAAAGCCTCTAATTCTTGTACTACTCCATTGTTTATAAAAATAATGTCATGTTTGGTTTGTCAGATTTTGAACAGGATATCATATTAAATCCCACGGGAAACCCAATCTCATGTTTGTTTGCACAAAAAAATATATTGGGATGGTATATCATGGTTAAGGAAGTCTGTACAAATAGGACTTGGAGTTATGCACCCCCCCTATACTAGCCCCGTATATGTTCAAACCCAATCCCCGACGACTCTCCCCCTCCGTAATCGGTTTTTAGGAATCCTACTTTTCGACTCCAACCCCCGACAACTATCCCCCTCCAGAATCATTTTTCACAAATTGTTCTTCCTTAGCTTCCCGACTATTGCATGCTATTGTTTAATTCCCTGCTACTACAATCTATTGCCTTTCGAATCCCAATTGCCTCAAAACCAAAGCTTTGTCCACCCGGCAGTCCCTGTAATTCACCGTGCATGCCTGTTCAATTGGCAAGCAGAGGAGGCATGATCACGTATGATGATGATGTCGACTTCTTGCACGCATGTTTCAAAGGAAATATGTACTTGAGGCACACATGAACCCTATGTTATGGAAATATGGCACAAAGCATACATCTAAATTTGAAATTTTATATAAAATATTCTACATAATCAGTAGATCACGTCAATAACTATAGTGTAAGAAGGATGATATATGAAGTATACTTGGTCCTGGAACAAGTCCAGCGACAATCCTCGTTGTTGTAGATGCACAACTCTGAATCTTAGTTGTACAGGGACATGTCTGACTACTATGTCTCCTGGTCTGCACCATGGATTGAAGCCACAAACTTCGTCTACTTTAGTAGCTCCTCTTGTCATAGACTACCGGTAGACATTGTCCTCTAAGCGGTGAAGAATGGCTTCCCCCTCTATGGTAGTCCATACAAACTGCCTAGAACTCCTACTAGAATGGTTAGGGAGCAGTTGTCCCTCCCCGTCAGTGTACTAGTCACTAACTTTCTCTCCCATGACAATGATCTTAGTTACTCTTTCCCTTGTTGTTCCTTCCTAGTCGGGTAGACCTTGCTCAGGCTCTCGTTATTATCACAACCATAGAGGACAACTTTTGTCAGAGGAACTATTTCTCAATTGTCTGTGATGTTCTCAGGGAAGCCCCAATATCCCTCTATTTATAGGTGGGTTTTGGGTCCAGGTTCCCAGTCTATGCGAGAGTGGAAGGGATTGAAAGACCTTGAATTTTTGCAAAAAAAATATGGAGAACTTTGCCACCTACGTTAGCTGAAACGGTCATCTCACAAGTGAGACGGTAGTTTTGTAGTTTCCCAATTGTACATGAATTTCGCAAATCAATTCCCATCAATGTTAGACATTGATTTCCTTGATCAACGAGTATATCTCAAGCAAAGTGAATAGGAAAACTTCTAGAACCTTTCCTGGTCAAACTGAACCATCTTGCCCATGTGAGATAGCCATCTCGATCACCCATACGATCGTCTGGTGACCCGAGTCAAGTCAGTTTGGTTGGGTCAGTTCTTTCCTTGCCAAATTCAACTCACAATAGGTCTGACATTCAGACGCCCGTCTCAACTCTTGAGATGGCCGTTTGGCACTTCCAGGAGGCCGTCACACTTGAGATGGGCATTTGGTAGTGTTGTCAGCCTCTTTGTTGCATGAATAAAATGCCTAAACACATTAGTAGTTAATTCAAATGTCATTCAAGATCTGAACTCCTCTTCTAGGTCAAGACCTATGTGTGTGACCCTATAGGTCCCATATCATGGTGGCAGTGAAATTCCATAACAACTTATGACATCACCAGAAATGAGTGGTGCCTAATCACACATCAATGCTACCAAAGTGAATGAAAAGTTGGAGAACAACTTCAACCTACAATCTATGTGTGGTGTTTCAATGCTTGTATAGTTCCTTTGTCATTGATGTCTAGATTGAACTAGAGGCATGGAGCATTCATATTATTCAATCTTGTTTCTTGAACCAAGAGCAAAATGTCTGAGATATATGTAAACTCAATATTACATATTGACTCAAATGTGCATATCCATTCTTTTCTCAGTCTTTCTTATCAAGAGACCTAGGACATCATTCTCCAGTAGGAGGGACAAATCTCATATCTATCACTCATTACCAATCCCCATGTGTCAAAGCCACCCAATCATCACCGTTATAATAACCCATGTTTTAGGATTGTGTTTGATGATGTCAAAGTGTACCCAACGACATGTGTTGAGTGTAGTGATTTCATGTGTAAGAACCAAAACCACCACCATCACTATGAGAGCTGACTGTGACTTCTATGAAGATGACTTCCACGTTTCAGTTTCACGGTGGGTCTTCCTGAAACATTGTTTACTAACATGTATATGTGTGTTTGGTTTGATATCACCATATCATGACTAATGAGATTTAGTCATCAACCAACTCACACTCTGATCTTATGTGTTATTGTTGTCTATCAACCTTCAACAATAACAACCGATCAAGGACATAATGAGAAAATATATATATACTCTTAACATATGTACGATATCATTGACAAGGTTAGTAACTTGAATACATACATCATTGAATAATATAGTTCTCTAGACATTTATAATGTTAAATCATTATCTCATAAATGAATTAAATAGAATAAATGGAAGCTTGCCTATTATTAATAATCAAATCATTTTTACATGATATGCCATTACAATCATCACATGATTAGCTCTCTGGGCATACATTACCAGCAGACTCCCACTTGCACTTAGAGTCAATCACCCACGAATCTAATTTCTAGTAACCTTACATGACCATCATGGTTTTGCTATGAAAGTGCCTTCGTCAAGGGATAAACAAAATTGCTTTTAGTTGGTACTTTATAAATCTTTACATATTCACACTGCATGATCTCTCATATGAGATGGAACTACCTTTGTATATGTTTTGAGCATTGATGCAATCTAGTTTTCTTAGCATGTACAATAGCTCCATTTTTATCACAATATAGCTCGATAGCATCATTGATGCTTGGAATGACCCCAAGTTTTGAGATGAACTTATTTATCTATACAACCTCATTTGTTGCACTTGATGGAGTAATATACTCAACCTCTTTTGTAGTTTCATCAACTACTTCTTGATTGGAACTCTTCCAGCTCACAACTCCATTTTTGAGGCACAACACAAATCTTGATTGTGACTTATAATCATCTTGATCAGTTTGGAAGCTTACAACACTATAACCTTTTAGCACCAACTCTTCCTCTCTGTCGTAGACCAAGAACTAATCCTTAGTCCTTCTCAAGTACTTGAGTATGTTATTAATTACTGTCCAATGAGCATTGCTTGGATCTGACTGATATCTTCTCATCATTCTCGATGTCTGGACGGGTACACATCATTGCATACATGATTGATCCAATTACTGAGGCATATGAAATTGATGTGTGCACAAATTGTCAATATTTTGATTGCTTAATTTGGTTGATTTCATTTCCAATTGTTCTTAATTGTATATCTTTTAATACATGTTTCACCAAATTAGTGTCAATCTTGTGTCCATAAATTCTTATATTTTTTTCATGTATTTTGCATGTGTTTACATATTTTAATTGTTATAATAATTATTTGATTTAATTAATTGATTATTTTATTGCAGACAATTCTTATTTACTGGAGAAAAGTCAATACTACTGATATGAAACTCAATAGTACCGACATGGTATCGAAGTATAAAAAAATATTATTGTTCCAGATCGAAAAGGAAAAAGATTTCTACCGCAACTAACTCGGCAGTACCGACTTCCAAGTCAGTAGTACCAATGTATGTGTTGACGAGCTTAATTGCATGTGTTAAATCCAACACATTATTATGAAAAATAATATTTAGGTTTTCTCTCATCCTAAACATGTATGTAATATATGAAATCTGTTGACTCAAGGTCAATTAGGTTAATATTGACTCACGTCTAAATTGACTAAATCTGTGTTTTGATGATGACTAACCATTCCACATATTGGTGTCTAATGTCTCTACTTGAGTGATTTCAGATTAGGTATAGACACACTCTAATTGCCCTAACTTGGGCATATCAAATTGGAGAAAAGACAAGTCAAAGTCAATACAAGTGCACATTTTTGTAATATGATGTAAATCCATTAGAATCATGTTGTAAATCACTTGTAATGGTTGTATGATTTGTAATTAAACTTAGAAAAAATCAGGATCACTAAGATCGAATGTTTAAGCACTAAAAAGCCATTTTCCAAAATTCACAATAGGCTGTTCATCGGTCAAGTTCTGTGAGTTGCAAACTCGACCGATCCTGATTGGATCTTGAAAATGACTTTTGATGGGTCGAGTTTACACTTCACAGAACTCAACCGATGGAGTACCAGACCAATTTAATTTCCATTGGTTGGTCGAGTTTCCCCAGGACAAACTCGACCGATGGTCTGAATACTGGCTTTGTCTTTTACTCTATTGGTCAAGTTACCCTTATAGAAACTCGATCGATTGCACTATACGGAAAAGTGTAGAAAAGTGCTTCTAGCCATTGTGGAGTTGCAACAAGTGAAAATATATCCGTTGCAAGCCAAAAATTTGGCTAGTTTTCATTCTCAAGTGTTCCCAAAGGCTAAGAGTCATCCCTAGCTATAAATAGGACCCCTTAGGCTTCATTCTAAGGTTGAGCATTCAATGCAAACTCTATGTGAGGTTCCTATTCTATAGTTGAGTGATCCTACAACCTCCTCTCTCTCAAAGCTTAATCACTTGCTACATCCATTAGAGCGAGTAGGAGATTTGTAAGAGAGCTCGTCCAACATGTATATCTTGTGAGGCTCACACTTCCACCATATCCCTATCTCTCATTTCAACCATGAAGATGAAGGTTCTCTCTCTTGGCTAAGAGAGGTGAAGAAGAACAAGGGAAGGCGTCCCTTGGTGAAGATCAAGGCTGAAGACTTGGAGCAAGAGTGGGTAAGCCCTTGGTGAAGGCATAAGACTCCTTGCTCAAATGGGTAAGTCCTTGGTGGAAGCTTCTCCGAGTGAAGGTGAAGTCAAAGGCGGAAGATCTAAGAAGAGAGGGTAATCTCGACAAGGTTGAAGACTTGTGCAAGAGTAGGTAAGCCCTTGGAAAAAGGTGGAAGACTCCTTGCAAAGTGGGTAAGTCCTTAGTAAGGTTGAAGACTCTTTGTATTAGATAGGTCTAATGAATTTTGTTTAAGTGCATTCATCTCTGTTCACCCCCCTCTAGAGCATCTAATCACCCATCTAGGATCCAACAATTGGTATCAGAGCGGGTCTTCTCCAAGCATACTTCAACAAGTAGGAGAAGATGGGTGACTACCAAGGAGGGAGATACTTGATCAGCCTACCAATCTTTGATGGGAGCAATTTCCTCTATTGGAGAAGAAGGCTTCAATTCTACATCCAAGGATCAAGTCTTGAGATGTGGAAAATGGTGAACAACCCATACATGCTACCAAAGACAAAGATTGAAGAATGGGATGAAGATACCTTGAAGAAAGCAACCTTGAATGCTAGAGCCATGCACATCCTCTATGCCTCCATGACCCCCATCGAGTTCAACCAGATTTCTTCATGTGAAACAGTCTATGAGGTATGGAGAAAGTTATGCATCACTTATGAGGGGACATATCAAATGAAGGAAAGCAAAGTCTACATCCTCAAAGGGATGCTTGAGAACTTCAAGATGGGAAAGGAGGAGAGGATAGCCAACATGTACTCAAGGCTCAACACCATTGTGAATGGTCTTGCTGTTCTAGGTCATCCTATGTCTAGTGGAGAGATCAACTCAAAGATCTTTAGAACTCTCCCCAAGAGGTGGGAACCCAAGGTGACTTCCATTGAAGAAGCAAGGTATCTTAAGGATGTCCCTATTGAAGAGCTCATTGGAAATCTACAAGCACATGAAGCTACACTTGACAAGAGGGAGGAAGTAGAAAGATAAGAGAAGAAAGAGCTAAAGAGAATGAAGAAGGCTGAAATGAAGGCTCAAATTGAAGCTATCAGGGAACAAGTCTCTCAATCCTCTCAAGCTAAAGAATATGCCAGGTACTCCAAGGGTAAACTCTACAAAGGCAAGTCCTCCTCCATCTGGTGCCTTAAGTGTGGAACGAAGGGTCACTTCAAGATAGATTTCCCATAAGTTATGAAGACCCATCATCACAAGAAAAGAGAAGATAAATGCCACTCAAGCTCAAGTGACTCCTCCAACTCAAGCTCAAGTGAAGAGTCAAGTGGTTACTCAAGCTCTAGTGATGAAAGAGAATGGCATTTTTCTCTTATGGCATCAAAAAGTAAGGACTCAAGTGAGGTAAATCTTAACTCTTTAGATAAAGAATCTTTGATTGCTATTATTCATGATACTTGTGACTCTCTTAAGTCTTCTAAAAGGAAAAGGAAAAAGCTTGCTAGAATTGTTGATAATTTGCATGTAGAACTAGATGATCTTGAACATGCTAAGTCTTACTTTCTTGATGATAAAAATGATTGTCTTAGTCAAGTAGATTCTCTTAAACTTGAAAATGCTAGTTTGCTTGATAAGATTAGATTTCTAGAAGCTCAACCTCTTATGCCTAGTTCTAATGAAGAGCATACTTTAATTGTTGATTCTCTCATGTATGATATTGATGTTCTTAAATCTGAAAATAAGGACAAAGATTTTGTTTTGCAAGAATTAGAATCTGAAAATGGTGTTTATCTTTCCAAGATTGCTTTGTTTGAAACAGAAAATGCCTCCTTGCTTGCTAAAATCAATGTGCATGAATCTTGTTCTAGTTCTACTAATAGAGAGAATGATGTTGTTGCTCTTCATATTTATAGAGATTCCTATTTAACTAAAGCTCTTTGCTTAGAAAATGATCTTCCGCATGCTAGAGATAATATCAATTATTTGTCTTGTACTATTGCTTCTCTTAAGCATTATAATGATAGTTTGAGATCCTCTTTGCAAAGATTCTTAGATGGAAAAAAGAGTCTTAATGACATCCTACACCATACTACTAAACAAATTGGTAGACATGGTTTAGGGTATGATAGTAGTCAAAGGAACAACAAAGATAAAGGACCTCCAATATTCCATGGAGAATCCTCTAGTTCCAAGACTATGGGCACATGCAACTATTGTAATGATATTGGTCATTATTCTACTTGTTGTCCCTTTAGGAAAGCACCCAAGAGCAATAGGATTTGGGTTGCTAAGCTAACCTTTCCGGACCCAAAAACATGATTGGGGACCATTTCATCTTTCTTCTTGTAGGTACTTGTAAATGGATTGACTTGAGCTATTGACTTCTCAATCCACATGAAGGAAGAAAGGTGATATGTGTATGAGGTGAAAACAAGTGAAAAAGGAATGGTAAGAACAAAGGTAAAATTTTCTTTCTTATAACCTTTTCTAACTTGTTTTTGTCGAGTTAGTGTGCAATATGCATATGGTTTTTGAGTCAAAAATGGTATTTTGTGTTTCTCTTCACACTCTTGCTCAAAAACTATTTCTAATGCTTCTATAGTGCATTGCTAACTTGCTTAGACATGTTTGGATATGGTTTGTATTTTTAGCATGCTTTTAAATATGTTTTTATGAAATATATGTGCATTTTGACAGCAGCTCTGACGGTCGAGTTTGTCCTATTTGAAACTCGACCGATAGGCACTAAGGGGTGTTTCCAGCAGTTGTCATCGGTCGAGTTATCAATGCACAGAACTCAACCGATAACACTGTGCACAAAATATACATTTGGCTTATTGAATGAGAATTTCCCTCTCAACTAGATTTTCTCAACCAATAGCCTTATTCTTTGGCACTCTCATTTGGTACCTTTATATATGCATATTTCCATGTTCTAAACTACCTATCTTTCTTACAACTCTATCTCTATAATTTCTCTAAATTGGTATACCTATATCTTGCAATTACTTGCTTTGAGTTGTTTTGTAGGTTTTGATGATGATCTCTTTGGATCTCTTGGTTGTGTCTAAAATTGCTTCCGTTGTACTCTAACTTGCTACATCTATATAGGTGTATATCTTGTGTTGATGCAACCTTGAGGTTCTTAGTGGTGATCATCTTTTGGTAATGATGCATATTTGTAT
The DNA here is from genome assembly GCA_963693085.1 of Alisma plantago-aquatica. Classification (NCBI taxonomy): domain Eukaryota; kingdom Viridiplantae; phylum Streptophyta; class Magnoliopsida; order Alismatales; family Alismataceae; genus Alisma; species Alisma plantago-aquatica. The sequence continues at coordinate 1,313,871,797 of OY856412.1, read as the reverse complement.
GTGAGTTATATCCTTTCATGCTTCTAAAATTGCATCTCTCTTTTTTTTGGATATATTTATACATTTACTCATAGCTTGCTTTATCTTGTGTATCTTTTGGTATCTCTTGCTATGATCTAGATCCTACTAGTAGTCCTAACTTGTGATATCATCTACTAGTAGTTCATATACATGTAGTTCTAGCCTTGTTTATAATTAGCATCTTTGCTCATCTATATGCTATGCTTGTATCTTGTCTCATACATGCTCAAGGTTGTTCCTTGAATTGCATATCTACTATCTTGAGTTGCTTGCATAACATTGTGATGCAGGGCACAAAGAGCTACATTATATGTAGAAATTGGAGTATTTTTGGATTTTATGTAGATTCTGCTCCAACTTTAGTTTTTGATGCAAGAATAGTGTTTTTCATGCAAAAACGGCCTTCTGAGCAAGGCTCATCGCTTTGCCATGAGCCCTGATACTTTTTGGGCAAATTCTATCATCTTGAAGGTCAAAATTGCATTTTATTGTTTTTCTACAGCACTTCATTTTGCATTTTGGGTTGTTCAAGTATATGCTTTAACTTGTTTTTCTTTCTATGCTTGGACAAGACCCTAATTGTGCTCTTCTACTCTCCTTATATATATTTGTATTATCTCCTTTCTCATTAACAAGTGATGTTTCTTATTTTCTTCATAACCCCACTTTTTGAAAAGACAAAGGGGCAGAAAGGTATGTCTTTTTTTGACAAAACGGGGAGAAGGCATGTCTTACATGAAGAGGAGAAGTATGTCCATGTAAGGGGGAGAAGGTAAAATGGGAGAAGACATATATGTGTAGAACATATATGAGTAGAAGACACAGTATTCTATAAATATTATGAAAGATAACCATGCAGGAGAAATAACATCAATTGAGGGGGAGTATTAGAACTCCATGTGCATCAATTTAGGGGGAGCATATGAGCTCAGTCCTATTGAAACCCCTAGGTTTCTCCAAAGGTATAATCTTACTTAAAAGCTTTGAATACAATTATGGAATGGTTTGTCATCTTAAAAAAGAGGGATAATGTTGACTCAAGGTCAATTAGGTCAATGTTGACTCACGTCTAAATTGGCTAAACCCATGTTTTGATGATGACTAACCATTCCACATATTGGTGTCTAATGTCTTTACTTGAGTGATTTCAGATTAGGTATAGTCACACTCTAATTTCCCTAACTTGCACATATCAAATTGGAGAAAAGACAAGTCAAAGTCAATACAAGTGCACATTTTTGTAATATGATGTAAATCCATTAGAATCATGTTGTAAATCACTTGTACTGATTATATGACTTGTAATTAAGCTTAGAAAAAATCAGGAGCACTTAGATCAAATGTTTAAGCACTCAAAAGCCATTTTCCAAAATTCACCTCAGGTTGTTCATCGGTCGAGTTCTGTGAGTTACGAACTCGACCGATCCTGATTCGATCTTGAAAATGACATTTGATCGGTCAAGTTTACACTTTACAGAACTCGACCGATACTAGACCAATTCAATTTTCATTGGTCAGTCAAGTTTCCCCAGGACAAACTCAACCGATGGTCTGAATATCGGCTTTATCTTTTACTCTATCGGTCGAGTTACCCTTATAGAAACTCGACCGATTACACTGTACAGAAAAGTACAGAAAAGTGATTCTGGACGTTGTGGAGTTGCAACAAGTGAAAATATATCCATTGCAAGCCACAAAATAGCTAGTTTTTTTATCTCAAGTGTTCCCAAAGGCTAAGAGTCATCCCCGTCTATAAATTGGACCCCTTGGGCTTCATTCCAAGGTTGAGCATTGAATGCAAACTCTATGTGAGGTTCCTATTCTATAGTTGAGTGATCCTACAACCTCCTCTCTCTCTCTCTAAGCTTAATCACTTGCTACATCCACTAGAGTGAGTAGGATATTTGTAAGAGAGATCATCCTACATGTATATCTTGTGAGGCTCTCACTTCCACCATCTCCCTATCTCTCATTTCAACCATGAAGATGAAGGTTCTCTCTCTTAGCTAAGAGAGGTGAAGAAGAACAAGGGAAGGCGTCCCATGGTGAAGATTAAGGTTGAAGACTTGGAGAAAGAGTGGGTAAGCCCTTGGTGAAGGTAGAAGACTCCTTGCTTAAGTGGGTAAGTCCTTGGTGGAAGATTCTCTGAGTGAAGGTGAAGTCAAAGGCAGAAGATCCAAGAAGATTGGGTAATCCCTGCAATGATGAAGACTTGTGCAAGAGTAGGTAAGCCCTTATAAGGAGGCGGAAGACTCCTTGCAAAGTGGGTAAGTCCTTGGTAAGGTTGAAGACTCTTTGTATTGGATAGGTCTAATGGATTTTGTTTAAGTGCATTCAGCTCTATTCACCCCCCTCTAGAGCATCTAATCACCCATCTAGGATCCAACAAAATCATCTTGTTCTATTTATGCTTGATCACCATAAGTAGATTATCAGACCTGTAATCATTATGAGTGAGGGGTTAAGGGTAGGAAAAGTATAGATTTACCTATTTATTGTTCCCTTCGGGAAAAGTGGAATGTAATAGCAAGGAGAAGCCTAGTGAGTAATCATAAAGCATATAATTAATCAACCAATTACTATGGAAATGGGATTGACATTAGATTAGGTAGTGAATTAAACTACGATAGAAGGTAATTCTGGCTATAGGCTCTTTATCTAGGGATATGATTAGTTGATATTAGTGTGTGAAGTTAATTGCAACTGCTATCCACGATAAAACCATTGTCCTAAGGAATATCCAACTTGGAGTAACTTAATATTTAAGTTTGTTTTGTTTCTACATTAGTTTTTACTAAACCAAACCAACTCAATGATTTATACTAGCCTAGCTTATCAGTCTTAATTAGTAGTAGTCTTTAACCTCACAAGTCACTATGTTTAAAAACTTGGGGCTCATAATCCCATATTACTTCAACATGTACACTTGCATATTACACGCACGTTATACATGTGTCAAGTTTTTGGCATTGTTGTCGGGGAGTTGGAACGGTTAACCCTACGAAAAGTTAGGATCAACCACTCTAGGCCTTTTTTTCTTTTAAAATTTCATTGTTAAATCTTTTTTGCCACAAATCCATTGATCTATATTTTTAAAATTTCACTACTTTATCATTTTCATCTCAATTTTTTAGTACTTTTGATTTGCAAATTTTTGTCCTTGCGCGGGTACTTGAGTGCCATGAAGGCATGAGGAATGAGCAAATTAATGATTGATTTGATTGCAAAAATGAAGACCTTGAAAATACAGTTGGGGACCTTGAATCTCAATAACATCCCAATTTATGATGATTGCATGTGTTCAAGGTAGTAGGTCAATCACAAGCATGGTGATCAATCATGGGGAGTTGATTCCTATTCATCTTGGAGGGGTCCAGATTGCTTTGCACATCATTCACATCAATATAAGCAACCATACAACTTTATGATGATGAGGACCTAGATCCAGAAAGATTATCCAGGATAGAGGATAAGTGTGCTATAAGTCATTGCCAAGAATGAAGCATATTTGGACCAATCACGCGGGAGCTACAAAACCATGGAGCACGTATCGGAAATTTATAGAAGTAGATGTCTTGGTGTTGAAGAAGATTGAACAACATAATTTTATGGGGAATATTGAGCCAACCCACCATCATCATGAAGTAAAATATGTTACTATTTCTAATGAGAAGGAGCCAACCATTGAGGAGACACCAGGTCCACACATTCCACAGTCTGAGTGTGTTTATGTGCCACAATTTCCTTTTCCTAATAGCTTGTATGGAAGAACAGTGGACTTAACAACACCTGTGAAGTCTGCCAAAGTGATTGCTCCAACCAATGCAAAAAAATTGAGCGGCAAAGAAATTTCATCCACGCAGGACTTGCAAGAGGATGCAATGGAAGACTCCACCACCAACATGTCTACTTCCCCAGTTCCAGAAGAGGTTCTCATGCACCAATCACAGGTGAAGGTTCTACTCTATAGTGGAATAGTCACAGTCAACAAGAAGGAACCTACATGAGAGAAGGTCAATCCACATGTCAATCCAACCATTTTAGATGTGCCAAAGTTTATTCCAGAGGGTGATATAAATTCAAGCTTAGGGGAGGAGATCCCTAAAGCATTATACATTCCTCCACATAGACGAACAAAGCAGCCAAAGGTTCCAGTCCTGAATAGTCTAAAGTTTGGAATGAAGGAAAATTTTCATTAGTTCTGTGGTTACCTATCTTTAGGAGTTGATGATTACAAGGTGTAGTTCAGACTGTCAAGATATTCACTATTTTTGGGATAACCCAGGCTAGAGGTAAGCATCATGTCGAGTCTAAGACATAAAACAAGGGCGCTTTGTGGAAGGTAACCCACCAATTAGGATTCTTAGATCATATTTTCTTTTTATAACGTATATTATTTTGTTAGGATTAGATCATCTTATTTTGAAGTTTTGTGATAAGTAGTTATGATGCAAGTAAAAAAGGTACTATGATATGTGTATTTAGTGTGCAGGAGCTCACTTAGTCGGTATCACAAAGTTCGAGTGCTTATTGGAGGGCATGTTTTTATGTGGATCACACCCACCCATCTTTTGCCCCAAATCTCAGCTCACATATTGGTACAATCGTTCCATTTGTCTTCCTTTACTTTTGACATTGGGGACAATGTCATATTCAAACTTAGAGGGAGGAATGAAATGATACTTCTATCTTTACCTCTTGCATCTTTTCTTTTATCCACTAGTACATAACCGACCTTTAGTGTCGGTTATTTAAGGCCTTTAGTGTCAGTTTTTAAGCAACACCTATGTGGGCGTAACTAAAAGTCCAATCGTTACGTGTCGATTCTCAAACCGACGCCACAACCCTTGGCGTGCCACCGAAAATGTGCCGAAAATGCACCAGCAGGGGGTATAGGCGTCGGTTATTAGCTTAGAAACCAACGTCATATACCTTCGCGCCACAGAAAGGGTGCCATCTAGGGCACTATCGGTGTCGGTTTATTAGGATAACCGATGCCATCTCACCCGCTGCCATGGCCGTGCTGACCAGCACGACCGTGGTGTCTGGCCTCATTAAGGAAATCGACGTCGGTTACTAGTAGGGCAACCAACATTGTAACCATATGTCTTCGGTTTTATACAAGTAATCGATGCCTATTTTATGTCTGGTCCACTGCCACGGCCGTGATGGTCTGGCCTCATTAGGGAAATCGACATTGGTTACTAGTAAGGAAACCGACACTGTAACCATTTGTCGTCGGTTTTATACATGTCGTCAGTTTTATACAAATAATCGACACTTATTTTTTTCTGTCAATCTGCAGACTTGTTGTGGCTGGTCGCAGGATGAGAAACCTGCAATTCAGTTATGAACTGCAGGTTTTACGACATCCATTGATGTCAGCCAACAATAGGCCACAAACCTGCAAAATTAACATGACAGACAATATTATATATATGTGATTCATACTCATGTATAAGAACATTTAATTCATATTATTTTTTCACCACACGCATGTAGAAACCAGTAGCAACCTACAGTTCCATTTATTTCATCTCTTTTCACATTCAGACACATGTAGAAACATTCATGTATTGATGATTTTCACACACATATGACAATTCATAAAAATTCATTCACATTCACACAAAATTAATTATGAGAACAAAGTTATTCTTTATTCATCATTGTCATCATTGTCATCATTGTCAGCAAAATCATATTGAAAAATTCCCACTCTTTGCAGGGCTTTTGCCCAATCTTCTCTTACATCATCTAATTCATCTCTCGTATAGGGAGCATGTACATCGAAACGCTTTTCACCAGTGTTGAAGTCCTCAGTTTTAAAGACCTACAAAGAGAATGACGTATATACATAATTATAATAATATATAATAAGATTCATATATTTCATATTATCTAACAAGACTATGTATATTACCTTTTGTATGTTATCAATTTCCAATACGAAATGTTTGATGATTAGGTCCATAAATCGCATCACATAGTAGGCACATGTCCAACTATTGTCTTGTGTATCACACTATAAATTGAAATATACATAATATTCAAAAATACAAATAAGCACAGTTCACATAAATAATATATACATTGGAGTCTGGAAATTACTTTCACATTCTCCCAAATGAGTGTCAAATTTTTTTTCTGGGACCTTTCCTCCAGCTTTTTTGTACTCTTGTAAATCCCTATATATGTTAATGTAACACATTAAATTGCATAATTAAATAGTAATGCAGTAACAGATGTTAACAGATATAAAAACATAAAATATTTCTCAAGAGAATAATGGCCTTTTAATTGCATGTCCATATAATACATCCAACTCACTCCCCGCATGATCTAGATAATAGACGGTGAATATCTTGGGGACAATAACTAATAACTCCCAATGCTTAGCACTACAGGTAAGAAAGCAGAAAATTAATAACTCAATATCCGCAAAAAATGTAATTTGCTTAAGTCCAAATTACAAGAAAAGTAAACTTACTCGACATTGAATGGAGCTATTATCACCGTCTTATTATTTTTACCAAAATATTCAAAAGCATCACAGTAGTATGAAGTAACTGAATACGGGTCTGTATTTACAACACTAATCAAAGATGGAACCAAAAATCCCACATGGGAAAACCCAAACTCTGTACATGTCTTGTGTAAGTTGCTGCAAAACATGTATTACATATGCATTAATATATAAGAAACTAGATTTCCGTATATAAAAGAAGGTATATGGATGTATAAACCAGATTTTCGTATGCATTAATCTCACCATATCCACAGCTCTATCATAGATGTGTTCAACCATTCATAACTAAAGAACTCCAAAATATCTTGTATAAATATGTTGTTTCCGAATATTTGACCTGCATTAATACGTATCCAGAACTTCTATTGTGTATGCATTAATACATATGTTAAACTTGTATAAATAGATTGTTATCATATGATTTACCTGCATCATTCTCCAGAATAGTAACATTTATAGGGAAATTTGGATTATGTTCGCCGATCCATACTGCCACACTCCTACAATTAGGACCTATCGAGGCGTGTAGGTCCCCCGGAAGCCAACTTGGTAGTCAAGGAGGTAGAGGCCGAGATGTAGCAGGTCTCGTCTTTTTGACCTGTATATATAATTTCATATCAATTGACTCATATATATACACACACTAACAAATTAAAGTAATGAAAATTTATCATACAATATCAGTATAGAGGACATCCGCTTCGGGCCACAGTATCACTCCGCCTACTGCCTCACAGAGTGTTTCAACATCTGGGTGTGCATGAGGCAGTGCAAGATTCATCCAGCGAGCGAGTATATGTATCAGGCTCACACGTACCATGCCATTTGGTACTGGACTCTCATGAAACATGCACCCTTTAAGGGGTGTGTAAGCCAATGCCTCTGCAACGATATATCCTTCACTTTTTAGTCAGCATGGCTTCAACCCCTACAAATTAACGTAAAGAATGTTATATGCATATATACACAAACATATCATCTTGAACATACTAGCTATTATATATGCCATAAAAATACTTACAGAGGACGTTCTAGGTTGTGGGTCTATAGGTTTACTCCCAACCTCTGCAGTACGAGCAGTAGGAGAAGAGATGTCCGCCATAGGGTCCGCCACAGGTATTGTCTGAGTGGCAGTCTGAGACGCCTGCCACTTGTTCATTGTTTCATAGAGTCTTTTATCAAGAACTTCCTCGACTCTCCTATTAATTAAGGAATCTACCTATACATGGATAAAAGAAATTTTAGTTTCTGATTATTGAATTCCCTTTCACAATAACGTTCTAGAATTAGAATAAGTTACCTCAGCTTGTGAAAGTCCTGCTTTTGGGACAGGTTTGCGCTGGGATGGCCCAAAGAACGCTTTGATGCCCACACCAGCGCCTGCACCCCTTACACATCCAGGATGCTCTAGGTTACCCAGAGCAACTATCAGTTCATCCCTTGTGCCCTGAGGGATGAACTTGCCTTCCTTCCTCTGCTTGTGCAGCTCCCGTTAATCACCATCAACAAACATTCCTAAGTAAACATAACAATAATCAATATCGATAGATTGCTCTAAAAGTTGATTTTTACCATTTTTGCAGCCGCCTCAATGGTTGTAGGCTTTGATATCTCTCCCTTCTTGTTTTGCCTCCTAGCTATCCACATAGCATGGCGAGGCAGAGGTGCGGGAGCAGCAGTAGAGGACTCTGCAGTCTCCTGAGTAGTAGTAGGCTGAGTACACTCAGTCTGTAGTCTTTGGCGAATTCCTGCATATCCTCTTGGACGCATTGTGTGGTCGTGCACATTCAGTGCACGCCTTGCTCGTTGAGCATTGCTGATAGCCTAATTAGTTAGCACATTGATTTGGTTAGTAACACTAAAGGTTAATCTTGATTAGGTGAATACATAAAAATGTATATTAATTAAATTGGGAGTGGCGCTTAATACCTTGAACTCATCTATTTTTCTTTGGGTAACAAACTCCTCCCAGTCTTTGGGGTCCAAGTAGTTCCATTGCTGTGTGGCTTCCTTCTTCCTATATTTATTTTTCAAAGAGAATACAAACAAAAAATATTAGTGTAGAGTTAGTAAAATACTGATCAATGTCTATAATTGGAATAAATCAAGAACCTATTCTCAGCATCGCGTATGTAATCTCTGGTGAGATTGGTCCTATAGTTCCTTAGGATCCTCCCACAATGTTGCATCACACATTTATGAAGCAACTTTTAATCCAGATCAAATATGCTCTGCAAATTAAATAGAATTGCTATTAACTAATATCCTAAAAATTAGTAATCTACACAAATAGAATTACAAATAATAATTAACTCACGCATAGTTCCTTCCATATGTGGTCTTTCTTCCCCTTAGGAACTTTATGCCATGATTCTAGGATAAGACTGCAATGGCTATGAGTAAGAACCCCAAGATATGAAACAAATGAGTTGTGGTTCACTCCATATGGATTTCCTACCTGATCGAAATCTATAGCCAATTTGGGTCCATTGCCCCTTTGATGTATTAACTTGTTCATCATTGTGATGCCCCTCACTTTCTCAATTTTCTTTTGTTGCTCATCAAGTGCTGTAACAATTTCAGGGGGTACATCACCAGCCTAAAATTTGATAAAAAAACACACTTACATGATATAATTATAAATGAACATATAGATAGAAACCTCAGGGATATATTCATAACTAAAATTAACTAACATTGACAGGCGACACAATCACGTCCTCACCCTCACGGTGATCATCAACGCAGTCATCATGGGAATGCTTAGCCATCTGAAAGTTCACATTCAAATTATAAATTTCACATTGTAAAGTAACACTAATTGTAAAGTTCACATTGTAAAGTACACATTAACATTGTAAAGTAATTCACATTGTAAAGTTCACATTCACATTGTAAAGTAATTCACATTGTAAATTCCACATTCACATTGTAAAGTTCACATTCAGAAAAATAAAACATAATAAAAATATAAACATCCATGCCTCTTATATTGTGATCTTTTATCAATTAACAATCCTTCATTATGATCCCCGTGAACATACAAGTCATTGTGATCCCCAACTTCAATGTTTTGTGGTGTTGGCAATCACACTGAGAATGGACTGGAGTCATCATACTTATCATAGTACTCTTCTTCATCTATAGGATCTTCAATGAACTGTCTTTTACCATGAAGAACAACCGACCATTTATCATTTGCATGATTATCGATATAAAATACTTGTTTTTCCTGTGATGCCAATACGAATGGTTCACCCTTCTCGCCAATCTTTTCAAAGTTCACTAACGTGAAACCCAATTCATCCACTATAACTCCTTTATTGTTGTCAACCCAATTACATTTAAAGAGCGGAATTCTGAAATCTACATAGTCAAACTCCCATATGTCTTCAATGACACCGTAATATGACATTTTAGCTTCACGTGGACTTTTATCCTTTGCACTTGCAAAAAATAGTGAAGACGCTTGAAGGGTGACCCCGTTGTTTTGGACGACACTCTTATCATCTTGACGCTTTGTGTAATATGAGAAACCATTTATGTCAAACCCTTCATAAGACATAACATTCAATTTTGGTTTAAAGGCTAGGCATTTGATGGTTACAGTAACATTATCTGGTGTTTGAGATAGTTGATGTAAGACTTTATCTTCAAACCACTTAATAAATGTCTTGTTATGCTCTCTAGCAAGCCACATTGAATTGGATCGAGGATATTGTCTGTTGATGAAATTGGTATGTTCCTCGATATAAACACTCACTTCGTTGATGTTGTGTAAAATATACAAGTGACCTTGCTTCAACTGCTCACAGTTGATTACTTTCACCCGTGATCCGAAAACTCCTTTTCCAAAATGCTCCTCAATATTCTTGTCATTACGGGAGCTTCATTACCACTCAGAAAGTCATTGCAAAAATCCATAACCTCTCTCGCCACATAACCCTCAATAATACTCCCTTCAGGCTGATAACAATTTCGAACATCACCATTAAAAGTGCTCATGTATCGTTCAAATGGATACATCCAATGCAAAAAAACTGGTACCAACATTTTCACTTCCCTAGTCAAGTGGACAACAAGATGTACCACGATATCCAAGAACGACGGAGGAATATACATCTCAAGCTGACATAGGGTAATGACCACTTCTCTTTGCAAATTATCAAGAGTATCAGGGTCAATAACTTTGTTGCATAGGCTGTTTAAAAAGAAACAAAGTCTGGTGATTGCAAACCTTACATGCTTCGCCAATATAGATCTAATTGCCACAGGCAATATTTGTTGCATTAGAGTGTGACAATCATGAGATTTAATACCTATCAACTTCATATCTTTCATTGATACCAATGTACGGATGTTGGATGAGTAACCCTGTGGCACCTTAACATTTACCAAGCATTCACAAAATGCTTTCTTCTCCTTTCTAGACAACGTGTAACAAGAGGGAGGTAAGTATGTTCTCCGACCGCTACTAACTACTTCTGTTAATTCTGTCCTTATTCCCATTTCACATAGGTCCATTCTGGATTTTATCTCATCTGTAGTCTTACCTGGTATATTCAACAGAGTACCGATGACACTATCACATACATTTTTCTCAATGTGCATGACATCGATACAATGCCTGACTGTCAAAGAACTCCAATAAGGAAGATCCCAAAATATTGACTTCTTCTTGAATAAAGACTTGTCACTCCTTGTAGACATCGTACATTGTGATATCTTACCAAATTCATTGGCGATGTCTTTCACTCTTTCATAAACATCCTCCCCTGATATACGTTTAGGTGCACTGCGTTCCTCATTCCGTCCATTTAATGCTTTGCGCAACCTACGATATAGATGAAATTTTGGAAGAAACCTTCGATGACCAAGATATACAGTCTTGCCGCCGTGCTTTATTCGTATTGAATCAGTGTTTTCTTCACATATAGGACACACTTTAGATCCTTTGACACTATATCCAGACAAATTCCCATATGCTGGAAAGTCATTCAAAGTGCAAAACAACATAGCGTGCAAACAAAATGTCTCTCTTTGTGAAGCATCATAGGTCATCACACCTTCACCCCAGAGCTTCTTCAAGTCATCAATCATAGGTTCAACATAAACGTCGATATCATTTCCAGGTTGTTTAGGGCCCGATATCAAAGACGACAACATAACATACTTATTTTTCATACACAACCAGGGAGGAAGATTGTATATAATAAGCATAACTGGCCAAGTGCTATGTTGGCTGCTCAATGTCCCGTACAGATTCATCCCATATGTACAAAGCCCAAGGCTTAGATTCCTGTCCTCTTCACCAAATTCAGGGTACAATAAATCAATCTTCTTCCACTATGGGGAATCAGACGCATGTCGTAGGATCCCATCATTATTTTTCTTAACATCTGCATGCCACCTCAAATTCTTCACATCTATAGGATTTCCAAACAAGCATTGAAACTGTGGTATTATAGGTAGATACCACATCACCTTGGCAGGAGAACCAATTTTGGACTCCCCCGAAGTCGTCAATTTATACCTTGACGCACAACATTTCAGACAATCTTTCAAATCCACATAGTCCTTTTGAAATAATATACAATCATTCTTGCATGTGTGTATCTTCTTGGCCTCCATTCCCATTGGGAACAACAATTTCTTTAACCGGTATGTTGAGATCGGCAACTCGTTTCTGTGGCAACACATCCCACTATCACACAGACAGCGAGGTGTTACGCGAAAACGTGCGGAAATCACCATAACCACAATTAGCAAAACATGGGTTAATTAAAACCGATTGTGGAAAGCAGGTAACCTGAGAAAACTATTACATTTAAGTCCACATCCTGTAAGGGAACATGTTATACAAACATTTACAAGCCTTGATATGTGTCCACAGCATAGGGCAACAATTGTCCTGTCATCACATGAGTTCATCACCTAGTTATATGTACATAAAGGCCCACATCTGGCCAGTAGCAGGATATACAAAAGATCAATAGCCATACATCGTGAAGAAACATAAAAACGCTCCCAAGGACCTGAGAGTACAGGGATGACTCTAAGAATCTACTACAAAACAACCAAAACAACATCATATCCATCGCTTGCCTCTACTGCTCGTCTTGCTGCTCGGACGCAACTCCGCGACCACCACCACGCCTAGATCGACCACCTAAAAAGGTTATAAACCAGTAGGGTGAGACACACGGTCCCAAAGAGAAACATAACTCCCCGCCGAAACTACAAAACCTCAGAAGGATGAAGCAGATAACTGATAAGAGGTGTAACAAGAGCAGTTTATAAAGTAAAGCAGTTCATACTATCAGGCTTACCAAATGTATGGAAGACTTATACCCAAGTATTTCTTTATGGAACATGATTAACAAGATAAGATTTATAAGGTCTTACCGCATATCACAAGGAAAGTATAAGAAACTGTAAGATTAACTACACAAGCAAGGCCTCAACCAATGTTTCATGTTTTTTCTTAAGCAATAAATACTATTCGGCTGGTTTATGTATTATTATGCCCTGAGGAAGTGAGTCGTACCACTCAGATCCAACCGACGACTGCGAAACCTGGAGCCGGTGCCATACAAGGTCAATGGAAGAGTCGGACTCCACGACCTCTCCGCCTCGTGGTCAATGCATGAGTACAACACAAGCAGGACTGCAGTCTCTTACTTAAGTGGCCTCAGCCACAGGGTCAGCTCCCGCAGGATACCCTCAGCCTAGCCCACCTTGGTACATGTCTCGGCGCTAGTAAAACTGAGCCACGGGCCTGTTCACCGTGCTCTGAGCCATGAACGCATTCATGCTCCATCACTCTGAGCCATGGGCCTGTTCGCCATGCTCTATACATATATATCTGAGTCTGCACCCGCAGCGGCACTCGATTCCCTCTCTATTTTAGGATAGGAGAAGCCTCACATATTCAACAATATACGCTCTGGGTTAACCCGCAGGAGAACCCATTTCACCATCACCAACTACTGACGATGATGGATCTTTGGGCAGGGCAAACTACATGACTTGTTCCTCTATGATTAATTAGTATATTTTAAGTGGATTGCAAGATTCAACCAAGTTATATAACATGCAAACTATAACAAGAATAAAAAACATGAAACTCAATATTATGCTTTTTATTGTAATCAACATCATCTTGATCCATCACAAGGATCCAACATTACATGTTACCACTTGGCCTCTTGCTAATCATCTAGATCCATCACAAGGATCATCACATTGCCATGGGATCTGAATCCCTAATCACATAATGCTACTGCCTCTCAAAGCATTCTCATCACTTAGGCACTTTAGTCAAACTCAGGTCCTCAGACCAAAACACATCATGTATGTCATCTCATCATCAAGAGTAACTATCAAAGCAATGTTATTCATCATTTTTACCTGTCTATGCATCACCTGCATGGTTAGTACAATCATCATGGATTAACAGCAAGATCATCTTATCAACATAGGGCAATAATGATTGATTATATATGATATCATTCATGCTTCAACATATAATTATTAGTATAGATTGTATCATTAAGCAAGCATCTTACATGCTTATCATTTCTTAGCATTATACATAATATCAAGATGATCACATACATATGAGATGTTGTATTAAGATGCATAGATGTGGTCTACTATATCGTGCACATCCAGGGTCACCATCAAAACCAAACATGGTGCAAGAACAACATATCGGTTTTCCATAAGGGACAGGACCCTCACTAAAAGTACTCACTACCCTCACCAGAAGTGGTATCGGGAAGGGCACCCTCCCTATCGCCCAACACCCAACTCCTGTCGGCCAAGCAGACCAGCACCTATCGTGCAACGCTCCGTCAGCCGTCTAAGGTGTAACAGCGTCACACTACCATCTGAACCGGGTGTGAGCCAGTCCATGACGTGCAACGGTGCGTTGTGAACCTCTGTGTTGTGCAAATGGGACGACGGCCATAACGCCTATCGGGCAGCAAGCTCAAGAGATGTATCATGCAACCACCTACTAACGAGCACGCAAGGCATATCAGTCTACACACAAGGTTAAGGTGTGACGTCTGACACAAGACCAGCTCACAACGCTCTATCATCCAAGGTATGACGACGTCAAGCTATCACCCAAACTAGGCGTGTCGGGCAGGATACACAACCAGGTGACGCCCGACACACGCACGGGTAATGGCCAACACTCCACTCTTCTAGGTATAGCGACCAGGGTCACAACTTCAAACGACAGTAAGGGAAACATGTCGTCCATCTAGCCTACACAAGATCAGGCTAAGGTGTAACAAAGTTAAGTGTATCGGGCAAAGCATTCAGCATAGAGTGATGCCCGACACACACAGGTTCAAGGACCAGGGTGTATCGCCCATCACAGACACAACATGTCATCCAAGGTTAGACCAAGGAAAGGATATCGGGAAACACCTCCCCCAAGGTCAAAACGGTCAAGAAGAAACTCCACAAGGTCGTCACCAACCTCAAGCACAATAGCACCAAAACCCTAAAGGATCTAGAAGATGACTCACCTCTCAACAACGAAGAGAGGGGTCTTTCCAAGCTTCTTAACTCCAATCGGGAAACACGAGGAGCAACCCTAACAAGGTTCTACAACTACTACAAAGCTCACCCTTCAAGTCCATAGTGAGAGGAGGGTGTTTCTCAAGCTACTAGAACACAAGCTCAGCTCTCAACTTAAACGAGAGAGGAGTGTTGCTCATGATACTAGAACTCATGCTCACTCCTCAAGACCTAGGAGAGAAGAGAGTGTTTCTCACCAAGAAACCCTAGAACATAGGTTCGGCCAACAAGGTGCAACTAAGCAAGAACTAAACTAACAACATACTTAGCCGATCATAAGCAACATATAAACAAGAACATAGATGATGGTAATGTAGTTAGGGTTAGGAGTTATGTAACCCGCCTTAAGCAAGCTCCAAGCTCCAAGCTCCAAGAACCACCACAAGAAGGAGAGCAAGGTACTCTAGGGTTCAGCCACCATTAGAGGAAGAAGAAGACTCCAAGAAGGATCAGCCACCAAGCTTGCAAGAAAAGAGAGTGTGTCATGCACCAAGGAGAGGAAGACTAAGGAACTAAAGGGATCCTTAGCAAGGGAAAGGAAATGCATATATAGAAGGGGATGGAGAAAAAACCAAGGTAGAGCAAAGTAAGGTGTCGCCCACCTAGGGACACTTGTCCATGGACAAAGCCACATGCCCAAAACACATGTCCAAGACCATTGCCACATGTAAGCATCAAGCACCAAGTGTCCACTAGTGGTGACACAAACAAGGTCAAAGAAGGTCAAAGGGTCCATGGGAGACACACCCACCCAACATGGTTGACACACCCCCACCATGGCTGACACAACCTTGGGCGACACACCACTAGGGTGACACACACCTGGGCGACACACTACTGGCCGACACAGGGCTCTCTTGCCTGACACAAGGTCCAAAGAAACAAAGGCAAGGCACCACAAAGCCCAACAAGCTCAACCAAGCCTAAAGGAACTCAAGCAACGGGCCCAAACTTTCCTCTCAACACTAGAGGAAGCAAGGAGAGGGAGGAACACCACACAAGGTGACAAACTTCATCACAAACCCTAGATTTGGGTTATTTGCAAGTAGGACCTCCAACTCTCAACAAAGCACCACCAAACCCTAATCACCACAGAAGGTGATTAGCAAGCAACAAAGCATCAAGGTTAAGCAAAGCAAAGAGGGTAAACCCTAAACAGAGGTTAGGGTCCTTACAAGCTAACCCCCTACAAAGGTATTTCATCCCCGAAATCTGAAGAGAAAACTGAGGGATACTTCCTCCTCATCTCTTCCTCAAGCTCCCACATGGCTTCCTCAACGCCACGTTGATGCCAAAGAACCTTCACAAGAACCAGGTCCTTCCTCTTCAGCTTCTTAACCCTTCTGTCAAGGATCATCAGGGGACCTTCCTCGTAGGTCACATCTTCATCAACCTCAACTTTGTCTGGTTGTATCACTGTTCCTGAATCTGAATGACTTTGCTTCAGCATACTGACGTGGAACACTGGATGTAACCTGTGCAACTCTGGCGGCAGCTCTAACTCATAAGCTACCTTGCCAACACGTGCTATGACTGGGTATGGCCCCATATATCTGGGTGCTAGCTTACCCTTTCAACCAAAACTTAGCACACCTTTCCACCACGAGACTTTAAGATAAACTTTGTCTCCTACCTGGAACTCCAAAGGTCATCGACGATTGTCTGCATACGACTTCTGCCTATCCTGTGCCACTTTCAACTGTTGCTGTATCACCTTAATCTTTTCTGTCGTCTGCTGTACTAACTCAGGACCCAAAAGCTAATATTCACCAGACTCATACCAACACAAAGGAGATCTACACTTCCTACCATATAAGGCCTCATAAGGAGCCATGTCAATGCTCCGCTGATAACTATTTTTATAAGCAAACTCTATCAAACTGAGGTGTATGTCCCAACTTCCTAGGAACTACAAGACACAAGCTCGAAGGAGATCCTCCAGAATCTGAATAGTCCTCTCATACTGTCCATCTGTCTGTGGGTGGAAGGCGGTACTGAACCTCAACTGTGTTCCCAACGCTTTATGCAACTGTTCCCGGAAACGACTCGTGAACTGAGGACCTCTGTCAGAAACTATCTTTGCTGGCACACTGTGCAAATGCACTATCTCATCCACATATACCCGAGCGAGCTTCTCAGCTGTATACATTGTCTTCACTGGTATGAAATGGGCAGACTTCATCAATTTGTCCACTATAACCCAAATGGAATCATGATTCCTAGTTGTCCTGGGTAGACCAACTATGAAATCCATGGTTATATGATCCCATTTCCATTGTGGTATCGGTAGGGGTTGCAGTGGACCTACCGACTTCTAATGTTCAACCTTGACTTGCTGGCATACCGCACACCTAGCTACGAACTCAGCTACATCTTTATTCAAAACGGGCCACCAATACAAGTCCTTCAAACTATGGCACATCTTGGTGACTCATGGATGCATAGCATACATCGAAGTGTGTGCTTCCTCGAGCACTAACTTCCTCAGATCATCAGCATCGGGGACCACCATCCTATCATGATAGCAAACTAGCCCATCCTCGGACTCACAGAACCCATCATGATTTTCGCTGTCGAACTCTGATATGATCAACTGTACTGTATCATGTGCTTGTTGTGCATCCTTGATCTGTTGTCTCAGCATAGGCTTGACTTTCATCTGTGCTAAAAGTCCATCTAACAAGGAAACTTCCATCTGTACATTCATCTGCCACAAGGAAACAAGCATATCCCGTCTATGGCATACCAGGGAACTCAACTGTGCCTTCTTTGAAGAAAAAGAAGAAGACTTTCGGCTAAGCGCATCAGCCACCACATTCGCCTTACCAGGATGATACTCGATGGTGTAGTCGTAATCATTGATCAACTCCATCCATCGACGATGTTGCATGTTCAACTCATGCTGTGAAAAGATGTACTTTGGATTCTTATGATCCGTAAAGATCTGACACATTTCCTCGTAAAGATAGTGTCTCCATATCTTTAACGCATGAACTACCACTGCTAATTCTAAATCATGAGTCGGGTAGTTCTCCTCATGTTTCTTAAGCTGTCGTGAAGAAAAAGAAACCACATGATCTTCCTGCATCAGTACACAACCTAAACCTTTCTTAGAAGCATCACAGAAGACAACATAGCCCTTCCCCGACTCTGCTAATACTGGAGCACTGGTCAGCTTCTCCTTCAATCTTTGGGAAGCTTGCTGGAAATGATCATCCCAAAAAAAAGGGACATCCTTTCTGGTCAACTTCGTCATCGACAACGCAATCACACTGAAGTCCTTGATAAACCTCCGATAGTATCCTGCCAAACCCAGAAAACTGCGAACTTCTGTCGGCATCTTTGACTGTTCCCATTCTGCAACAGACTCCACCTTCTTCGGATCCACTTTGACTCCTTCTACAGATGTCACATGACCCAAGAAAGTCACTTCTTCAAACCATAACTCACACTTACTGAACTTGGCATACAACTGATGTTTGTGAAGAAGAGTCAACGCTCGTCGAAGATGTTGCTCATGCTCTTGCCTGTCCTGACTGTGGATCAAGATGTCATCTATAAAGACTACAACAAACTGATCTAGGAATGGACGGAACACTCTGTTCATCAAGTCCATGAAAGCAGCAGGTGCATTGGTTAGCCCAAACGGCATAACCACAAACTCGAAGTGACCGTACCTCGTCCTAAAAGCTGACTTTGGTATGTCATCCACCTTAATCCTCAATTGATGATATCTGGACCGTAGATCGATCTTCGAAAACATGGTGGCACCACACAACTGATCAAACAGATCATCTATCCTCGACAATGGGTACTTGTTCTTGATCGTGACCTTGTGCAAATGTCGGTAATCTATACACAGCCGCATCAATCCGTCCTTCTTGACGAACAACACTGGAGCACCCCAAGGTGACATACTTAGTCAGATGAAACCTTTCTCCAATAACTCTTGCAACTGCTTCTTAAGCTCTGCCATTTCTACTGGAGCCATTCTATACGGTGTCTGTGCAACTGACTGCGTACCTGGAACCGGATTGATCTCGAAATCAATCTCCTGGGGTGGAGGAACACTAGGGAACTCATCAGGAAACACATCGGAAAACTCTTGTACAACCGACACCTCATCAAGGCTAAGACCTTTTGCCTTGGTATCTACAATGATATCCACAACGTGAGCTAAGAACGCCTCACATCCTTGTTGCAACAACTTATCTGCCACCATGGCAGACACTAGACATGTCGGAAGAATCTTCCTATCTCCCAAGAAGATCTACTTCTCTCCGTCATCATCAAACACAGCTTGCTTGGAACCACAGTCCAAAACAACCTTATACTTCTCTAAGGTATCCATCCCAAGGATAACATCAAAATCATGCATATCAAGTGGTATAAGATCCACTTGTATGTTGTGTCCTGAAAAAGATAAGACACACGATGGACACTCTTCTCGAAGCATCGAGGAACCATCAAGAGGGGTTTCTAACAACAAGCTATCCTTCTTACAGATAAAAGGTAAACGACAGTTCTCGAGCATACTATAGGCGATAAAAGAGTGTGTAGCACCCGGGTCAACCAGAATAGATATAAAGCAAGGAGAAGACATATCAAAACGAAATGACTCCATTTGACCTGTCACCACTCGCGGGTTGACTATCGCCTCCGGATGACTCATAGCATAGAATCGATTCATTGCTTGTTGTCCATGTCCTTTGCTTCCTTGAGCAGACGATCCCACTTGTGACGCTTGACCATGTCCTTGCCCTCTGCTACCACTGGGCTGCTATCTATCTGATCCTTGATGATTCTGCCTCGGCTGCTGCGTCACTTCAACATCTCTACTTGGGCAGTTCGACTTGAAATGCCCCGTGTGACCGCAGATATAGCATGACCTATCTTCAAACTGTGGCCTAGATGGCCCTGTCACTGCCACAGAAGTTGTACTGTGTGCTTTTGACGGTGAAGAAACATAACCTCTTCCCTTACTCGGAGACCATTGCGATGGTGCACTGGAACCTCTCATCACTGACGGTGCTGAAAACCTTGGCTTCTTGAAGCCACCAAACCTTTGTCCATGAAACTGAGCATGCCTCTTCTTAGACATAGATTCTCTTTTCTCCCTGACTGACCGTTCGATCCTCCAGACAGATTCCACAAACGTAGCAAACCATTCTCTGTTCTCCAACGCAGAAATAGGTGTTGTCATCTCAGAACTCAGACCTTTCTCAAAATGTCAGATTCTCTCTTCATCTATCGTCACCATGTGAGGAAAAAACCTCAATAGATCCATGAACTTGGCCTCGTACTCAGTGATGTTCATCGTTCCTTGTCGCAGGCTCTCAAACTGACTGATCTTCTCATCTAGATACGTCTTCGGGAAGTATCTGCTGACGAACTCGCACTGGAAAACCTCCCAACCGATCACCTCACCATGTCGCTTCTCCTCCTCGATGGTCCACGAGTGACCAGCACTACCCTTCAAAAGGTAGACAACCTGCTTTACTTTGTCCGCTTCGGGGATGTCGAGAATCCGGAAAGCCTTCTCAAGACTTGCCAACCACAGATCTGCATCTGTAGGATCAGCCGTTCCATCATAACCCGAAGCTCCGACTCGACAAAGCCGCTCAAAGGTCTTCCCAATACACGATGTTTCACCATGGGGGGCATGTGCTCTCGGCGGAGGCACTAGAAATCTTTCTACCATGAGATTCATCATAGCCATTATCTGCCCCATAAGTTGTTGATAGGCAGGGTGTTCAAGAATGGCTAGGTCAGGTTGGGGGACCTCAGGCACCCGATCTTCATGTGCCTGTCCTATAGCTCCATCAACTGATGCAACATCGTTGTGCTCAACAGCACGTTCTTCATGATTTCCAGACATCTTGGCTTTTCTACCGCTGAGGGCAGAAGATGATTGTGAGAAAATCTGGAGAACTCACAAGAACAGACACAACCTTGTCCTAAATCCCTGTAGACTCAGCGAACCTAGAGCTTTGATACCAAAAACTTATGGAAACACATCCCACTATCACACAGACAATGTGGTGTTACGCGAAAACGTGCGGAAATCACCATAACCACAGATTAGCAAAACACGGGTTAATTTAAACCGATTGTGGAAAGCAGTTAAACTGAGAAAACTATTACATTTAAGTCCACATCCTGCAAGTGAACATGTTATACAAACATTTACAAGCCTTGATATGTGTCCACATCTTAGGGCAACAGTTGTCCTGTCATCACATGAGTTCATCACCTATTTATATGTACATAAAGGTCCACATCCGGCCAGCAGTAGGATATACAAAAGATCAAAAACTATACATCGTGAAACAATGTCAAAACGCTCCCAAAGACCTGAGAGTACAAGGATGACTCTAACACTCTACTACAAAACAACCAAAACAACATCATATCCATCGCTTGCCTTCTACTGCTTGTCTTGCTGCTCGACCGCAACTCTGCGACCACCACCACGCCTAGCTCGACCACCTAAAAAGGTTATAAACCAGTGGGGTGAGACACAAAGTCCCAGCGAGAAACATAACTCCCCGCCGAAACTACAAAACCTCAGAAGGATGAAGCAAATAACTGATAAGAGGTGTAACAAGAGTAGTTTATAAAGTAAAGCAGTTCATACTATCAGGCTTACCAAATGCACGGAAGACGTATACCCAAGTATTTCTTTATGGAACATGATTAACAAGATAAGATTTATAAGGTCTTACCGCATTTCATAAGGAAAGTATAATAAACTGCAAGATTAACTACACAAGTAAGGCCTCAACCAATGTTTCATGTTTTGTCTTAAGCAATAAATATTATTCAGCTAGATTACGTATTATTATGCCCTGAGGAAGTGAGCCATACCGCTCAGATCCAACCGACGGCTGTGAAACCCAGAGTCGGTGCCATACAAGGTCAATGGAAGAGTCAGACTCCACGACCTCTCCGCCTCATGGTCAGTGCACGAGTACAACACAAGAAGGACCACAGTCTCTTGCTTAAGTGGCATCAGCCGTAGGGTCAGCTCCCGCAGGCTACCCATTGCATAGCCCTCCTTGGTATAGGTCTTGGTGCTAGTAGAACTGAGCCACGGGCCTGTTCATCGTGCTCTGAGCGATGAACGCATTCATGCTCCACCACTCTGAGCCATGGTCCTGTTCACCATGCTCTATACATATATATATATCCGAGTCTGTAACCGCAACTGCACTTGATTCCCTCTTTATTTTAGGCTAGTAGAAACCTCGCATATTCAACAATATGTGGTCTGGGTTAACCCGTAGGAGAACCCGTTTCACCATCACCAGCTACTGACGATGATGGATTTATGGCCAGGGAAAACTACATGATTTGTTCCTCTGTGATTAATTAGTATAATTTAAGTGTACTGCAAGATTCAACCAAGTTATATAACATGCAAACTATAACAAGAATAAACAACATGAAACTCAATATTATGCTTTTTATTGTAATCAACATCATCTTGATCCATCACAAGGATCCAACATTACATGTTACCACTTGGCCTCTTTCCAATCATCTAGATCCATCACAAGGATCATCACATTGCCATGGGATCTCAATCCTTGATCACATAATGCTACTGCCTCTCAAAGCATTCTCATCACTTAGGCACTTTAGTCAAACTCAGATCCTTAGACCAAAACACATCATGTATGTCATCTCATCATCAAGAGTAACTATCAAAGTAATGTTACTCATCATTTTTACCTGGCTATGAATCACCTGCATGGTTAGTACAATCATCATGGATTAACAGCAAGATCATCTTATCAACATAGGGCAATATTAATTGATTATATATGATATCATTCATGCTTCAACCTGTAATAATTAGTATAGATTGTATCGTTACGCAAGCATCTTACATGCTTATCATTTCCTATCATTATACATAATATAAAGATGATCACATGTTGGCTAAAATGGACATTATAATAAATCCCTTTGTTTTGATTATGACAAACATTTCATTCTTGTTTATCTAACGTGCTACTTGAGTGTTGCAGGAATAAGGTGGATGACAAAAGTACTAGGGAATCCATATGCTTAAATGCTTATAAATTTCATGAAATGTAATCAATTGTAAACTTGTACAAATATATAATGTACAAGTACTTAGACTTCATGTAAATCAAACGTTAGATTTTCCCTAGCCAATCACTATACTTAGATAGATCATCCCCTTCAATAGTGTCACATATGCACACTCACATACACACTTAGTACTCTAATTGAAACTTTGAAACAGGGTCAATCTCGGTCGACGAAATCCTCGACCGAGACACTCTCGGTCGACAAACTTCTCGACCAAGAAAGACCCAGGTAGCCGTTAGACACAGCTGACAAGGTGGTTGGCAGTTGGAGATGAACGTTGCAAATACTTGATCCAGAGAGCCTGTCAGTCGACAAAACTTTGACCGAGTAGGTATCTCAGTCGACAATTTCTCGACCGAGATAGACTCTGACAGCAACTGCAGAATTAATTAACTAGCCATTGTTAATTCAACTAACTTATACCTAATGGCTAGTAAAGCACTTGGAACCCCCTAGAAAGTGTCTAGAATGTCCTTAAGCACTTGTAGGTCATTCCTATAAATAGGACATGCCTTAGGACACCTAAACTTACTTGATTCCATACTTGAGCAATCTTTGAGCATACACTTGCATTAGCAACATGTTTTGAGCAATTGAGAAATACTTGCAATTGGCCACTCTTCATCTTGCTCTAAATTCGTGTCCTATAGGCTAATATCTCCTATCCACAGCAATCACACTTCCATATACTTTGGTTAGGAGATCTACACGCTTGATATAGGCAAATCAAGCCTTGTGCTTCAAAGGATAAGTTGTAGTTTCTGTTTTCCTTTCTTGTTCATTTTCATTGTTTGTACTCTCCTTGCTACTCCTAGGTTGGAGGCTGCGGATTGGAGAGGGTTGCGATCTTCTTGGTGAAGAAAGATACTTTGGACTACTTCAAGAAGGTTGGTGCAACGGGAGGTTACTTCTAAGGGGAAGGCTACTTCAAGGGGGGGCTTGGAGTTACTTCAAGAAGGATACCTCGAGTTGGTGCATCTACTTCAAAGTGAAGGCTGTTCAAAGGGGTGTAAGAAAGTATTGTATTTTGTGTAATTCCTTGTGAAGGTAATAAAATTAATACTTTCAAATCCCGGTTGGGTAAGCAACCGGGTAGTGGACTGACTACCTTAGTATTTTCTAAGGTAGGAACCACTCTAAATCCCTTGTCTCCTTCTTACTTTTTCATTTGTGGTTGTTTAAGTTAATTAATTGTTAAAATAACCTTAAAACCCTATTCACCCCCCCCTCTAGTGGTTTTTCATCACATACATATGAGATGTTGTATTAAGATGCATAGATGTGGTCTACTATATCGTGCACATCCAGGGTCACCATCAAAACCAAACGTGGTGCAAGAACAACATATCGGTTTTCCATAAGGGATGGGACCCTCACTAAAAGTATTCACTACCCTCACCAGAAGTGGTATCGGGCAAGGCACTCTCCTTATCGCCCAACACCCAACTCCTGTCGGCCAAGCAGACCAACACCTATCGTTCAATGCTCCGTCAGCCGTCTAAGGTGTAACAATGTCGCACTACGATCTGAACCAGGCGTGCAGCCAGTCCATGATGTGCAACGGTGCGTTGTGCACCTCTATGTCGTGCATCCGGGACGACGGCCATAACGCCTATTGGGCAGCAAGCTCAAGAGATGTATCATGCAACCACCTACTAACGAGCACCCAAGGCATATCAGTCCACACACAAGGTTAAGGTGTGACTTCCGACACAAGACCAACTCACAACGCTCTATCGTCCAAGGTATGACGACGTCAAGCTATCAACCGAACTAGGCGTGTCGGGCAGGATACACAACCAGGTGACGCCCGACACATGAAGGGGTAACGACCAACACTCCACTCTTCTAGGTATAGTGACTAGGGTCACAACTTCAAATGACAGTAAGGGAAACATGTCGTCCAGCTAGCCTACACAAGATCAGGCTAAGGTGTAACAAAGTTAAGTGTATCGGGCAAAGAATTTAGCATAGAGTGACGCCTGACACACACAAGTTCAAGGACCATGGTGTATCACCCATCACAGACACAACATGTCGTCCAAGGTTAGACCAAGGAAAGGATATCGGGCAGCACCTCCCCCAAGGTCAAAATGGTCAAGAAGCAACTCCACAAGGTTGTCACCAACCTCAAGCACAAGAGAACCAAAACCGTAAAGGATCAAGAAGATGACTCACCTCTCAACAACTAAGAGAGAGGGGTCTTGCCAAGCTTCTTAACTCCAATTGGGCAACACGAGGAGCAACCCTAACAAGGTTCCACAACTACTACAAATCTCACCCTTCAAGTCCATGGTGAGAGGAGGGTGTTGCTCAAGCTACTAGAACACGAGCTCACCTCTCAACTTAAACGAGAGAGGAGTGTTGATCATGATGCTAGAACTCAAGCTCACTCCTCAAGACCTAGGAGAGAAGAGAGTGTTGCTCACCAAGAAACCCTAGAACATAGGTTCGGCCAACAAGGTGCAACTAAGCAAGAACTAAACTAACAACATACTTAGCTGATCATAAGCAACATATAAACAAGAACATAGACGATGGTAATGTAGTTAGGGTTAGGAGTTATGTAACCCACCATAAGCAAGCTCCAAGCTCCTATCTCCAAGCTCCAAGCACCACCACAAGAAGGAGAGCAAGGTACTCTAGGGTTTGGCCACCACTAGAGGAAGAAGAAGACTCCAAGAAGGATCAGACACCAAGCTTGCAAGAGAAGAGAGTGTGTCATGCACCAAGGACAGGAAGACTAAGGAACTAAAGGTATCCTTAGCAAGGGAAAGGAAATGCATATATAAAAGGGTATGGAGAAGAAACCAAGGTAGAGCAAAGCAAGGTGTCACCCACCTAGGGACACTTGTCCATGGGCAAAGCCACATTCCCAAAACACATATCCAAGGCCATTTCTACATGTAAGCATCAAGCACCAAGTGTCCACTAGTGGTGACACAAACAAGGTCAAAGGGTCCATGGGCGACACACCCACCCAACATGGCCGACACACCCTCACCATGGCCGACACAACCCTGGGCGACACACCACTAGGGCGACACACACCTAGGAAACACACTACTGGCCGACACAGGGCTCTCTTGCCCGACACAAGGTCCAAAGAAACAAAGGCAAGGCACCACAAAGCCCAACAAGCTCAACCAAGCCTAAAGGAACTCAAGCAACGGGCCCAAACTTTCCTCTCAACAGTAGAGGAAGCAAGGAGAGGGAGGAACACCACACAAGGTGACAAACTTACTCACAAACCCTAGACTTTGGTTATTTGCAAGTAGCAACTCCAACTCTCAACAAAGCACCACCAAACCCAAATCACCACAGAAGGTGATTAGAAAGCAACAAAGCATCAGGGTTAAGCAAAGCAAACAGGGTAAACCCTAAACGGAGGTCAGGGTCCTTACAATTTCCTTCAAGAACAATTTCTTTCAACAAAGACAACAATGACGTGAAGCTTTTGTTGCTCCTTCAATTGTTAGCTTTCAATTTATACAATCTCAACACATCGCTAAGCTTCGTAAACTTACAACCTGTGTATAACAATATCTCAGCATCATGCACAATGTTTCTAAACATGGGAGGTGGATCCGTTTTGGTGTGCTCTACCCCACAAGTATCCAACATCGCATCAACAATGTCTACTGGAACTGATTCATTCACATCTACATCATCGAAGGCAATTTCTTCTTCCACACAAGCACTGCTATCGACATCTACTGGTTTCGGGTTTGAAATCTCTCCATTCCAGTGCCATTTTGTATAGCCTTGTTCAATCCCGTTGCACATGACATGACTTCTAATTTCGTCACCAATACTGACTTTCAAGTTTTTACTGCAATGCCTACATGGATAGTAGAACCTATCTCCAGGTTGTTTCCTATGTTCCTCGGCAAATCTAATACACTGATCAAGACTAGAAATAAACTCTGGGGTGTGGCGATTGCGAATGGACATCCGTGATCTATCCATTCTATGATCAAAGAGAAAATAAGTATATATTACAACAAGATTAGGATCTAGGGTAAACAAATTAGAGTTTATGGTTAAGACTTTAGGGTTTCATACTTGTGATGTCATTCTTATATATAATAAATGTGTACCACCTATCCCATTCTTGAACACCTAATCTCACTAGTATATGTATAATGTGTATTGGGTTTTCAAGAAAATTTTGGCAGCATTTCCCCGCTGTTCTCCAAGTACATATGTACTTAGAGAACAAACGAGGAAATGCTACCAAAATTTTCTCGAAAATCCAATACACATTATACGCTTACATCATAAGTGAGATTAGGTGTTCAAGAACAGTCCCAAACCGGGGACTATCCAAGATTTACTCCTAATGAGTAAATCTTGGACGGGTTTCTAGGCCAACAAAATCATATCATTAAGTGCATGGTTTCATGTTAGGTCATCATAGGTCATAATAATCCACTAGAATGAGCAAAAATAGTCTCATGGTGTTAAAATAGCATAAAAGTATTAGATCTTGATTCTAGAGTATACAAGACATTATAGTGACTACTGATTTTGTGGGGTGATATCATTTCATGGAATTTATAGATTCAAACTTAACAAGTGTACAAGTTGCATCATTTTAATACTCTAAAGATGACTAGTGGGTCATAGCACATAAAAGATACATTATAAGGAAAGTAAGAAAGCTAGCTCAATTAACACTCATCTCAAGGGAACATTAGTTACTGAGGTACCAGGAAAGAGTGATTTTAATCACTAAGATCATACAAGTAGCAATGTTGATTAAGTCTATGTGATTTAAGATCAAACAGTGTAATAAAACAAGGTTTTTGGGGAATGTTTACCTCCGTTTGAGCCCAGCCGGGCATAAGCAGGAAGAGAGGGCGAGATGGAGGGCAGGCAAGCAGGCAGGGGGTGAGCAGGCAGGCGGCGGTCAACAACCAGGCGAGCAGGGAGCCGACAGGAAGTCCAGTGGGCAGCCGACGAGCAGCAAGTGGCCGACGAGCGAGCAAGGACGAGGGAGAAGCTAGGGCGTCAGTGAGTAGTCAGGTGGCCGGTGAGCAGCAGGTGGCCAGCGGCAGCAGGTGAGCAGTCGATCAGGTGGCCGGCGAGCATCAGGTGGCCGGCGACAAGCAAGGAGAACAGTGGCAGTGGCGGTGAGCAAGGAGAACGGCGGCAGTGGGCGGTGGTGCGGAGGGAGTCTGCTTGCTCTCCAGAATCGCCAGACCCTAAGCCGATTGAAATGAAATAAAGAAAGGGGAAGTGTCAGGCTCGCTCGCGTGCTATTATGTTAACATTCTGTGTCGGTTATTGAACAAAACCGACACATAACACTAAAGGTGTCAGTTAACCATAAAAACCGACACCTATTCTCAATGATAGTCGTCGATTTTAACTAGAAAAAAACTGACGTGCCGATTAAAAAATTTGTTCTCGATTAATGACCATAGTCGTCGATTTTTTTTAAAAGCCGACGCTCAAAGGGTGTCAAAAAATTCCTACGAACAATGCGGGGAAACCCATAAATGTCAGTTATTGTATTAAAACTGATAACCAAAATGTTCCCAATTTCTGTTTCGCGAATAACCTTTCGTCGTCGGTTTCGTAGTTAATAACTGACGCCATATGTTAAATTTTGGAGGTAATTTTTTTCACTGGAAATTTTGGATTTGGTGGTTATTTTTAGGCGTCGGTTTATTATTAGGGAACTGACACTGAATAAAAGTGATACCCGTGTCTGGTCGCCCTACACAGATAGAGGTCAGTTTTTTTATTAAACCAAGGCTTTAGGTTTTAGGTGTTGGTGTGTTTATACAACCGACACCTTTAAAAGTGATGTTATAAGCCATTTCTGTGAATAAGAACAAGGGAAGGCGTCCCTTGGTGAAGATTAAGGCTGAATACTTGGAGAAAGAGTGGGTAAGCCCTTGGTGAAGGTAGAGGACTCCTTGCTCAAGTGGGTAAGTCCTTGGTGGAAGCTTCTCTGAGTGAAGGTGAAGTCAAAGGCAGAAGATCCAAGAAGAGTGGGTAATCCCTGCAAGGCTGAAGACTTGTGCAAGAGTAGGTAAGCCCTTCGAAGAAGGCGGAAGACTCCTTGCAAAGTAGGTAAGTCCTTGGTAAGTTTGAAGACTCTTTGTATTGGATAGGTCTAATGCATTTTGTTTAAGTGCATTCAGCTCTATTCACCCCCTCTAGAGCATCTAATTACCCATCTAGGATCCAACAAAATCATCTTATTCTATTTATGCTTGATCACCATAAGTAGATTATCAGACCTGTAATCATTATGAGTGAGGGGTTAAGGGTTGGAAAAGTATAGATTTACCTATTTATTGTTCCCTTTGGGAATAGTGGAATGTAATAGCAAGGAGAAGCCTAGAGAGTAATCATAAAGCATATAATTAATCAACCAATTACTATGGAAATGGGATTGCCATTAGATTAGGAAGTGAATTACACTACGAGAGAAGGTAATTCTGGCTATAGGCTCTTTATCTAGGGATATGACTAATTGATATTAGTGTGTGAAGTTAGTTGCGACTGCTATCCACGATAAAACCGTTGTCCTGAGGAATTTGTCCAACTCTGAGTAACTTAATATTTATGTTTGTTTTGTTTCTACATTAGTTTTTACTAAACCAAACCAACTCAATTATTTATACTAGCCCAACTGATCAATCTTAATTAGTAGTAGTCTTTAACCTCACAACTCTCTATGTTTGAAAACTTGGGGCTCATAATCCCATATTACTTCAACATGTACACTTGCATATTACACGCACGTTATACGCATGTCAAGTTTTTGGCACTGTTGTCGGGGAGTTGAAACGGTTAACACTACGAAAAGTTAGGATCAGCCACTCTAGGCCTTTTTTTCTTTTAAAAATTCATTGTTAAATATTTTTGGCACAAATCCATTGATCTATCTTTTTAAAAATTCACTACTTTATCATTTTTATCTCAATTGATGAGTACTTTTGATTTGCAAATTTTTGTCCTTGTGCGGGTACTTGAACGCCATGAAGGCATGAGGAATGAGCGAATTAATGATTGATTTAATTGCACAAATGAAGACCTTGACAATACAGTTGGGGACCTTGAATCTCAATAGCATCCCAATTTATGATGATTGCATGTGTTCATGGTAGTAGGTCAATCACAAGCATGGTGATCAATCGTGGGGAGTTGATTCCTATTCATCTTGGAGGGGTCCAGATTGCTTTGCACATCATTCACATCAATATAAGCAACCACACAACTTTATGATGATGAGGACCTAGATCCAGAAAGTTTATCCAGGATAGAGGATATGTGTGCTATAGTCATTGCCAAGAATGAAGCATATTTGGACCAATCACGCGGGAGCTACAAAACCAGGGAGCACATATCAGAAATTTACAAACTCAATTGTCATAGATGTTTGCAGATGTCCTGGAGTTGAAGAAGACTGAACAACATAATTTTATGAGGAATATTGAGTCAACCCACCATCATCATGAAGTAAAATATGTTACTATTTCTAATGAGAAGGAGCCAACCATTGAGGAGACACCAGGTCCACACATTCCATAGTCTGAGTGTGTTTATGTGCCATAATTTCCTTTTGCTAATAGCTTGTATGGAAGAGGGGACTTAACAACACCTGTGAAGTCTGCCAAAGTGAGTGCTCCAACCAATGCAAAAAAATTGAGCGGCAAAGAAATTCCATCCACACAGGACTTGCAAGAGGATGCAGTGGAAGACTCCACCACCAACATGTCTACTTCCCGAGTTCCAAAAGAGGTTCTCATGCAGCAATCACAGATGAAGGTTCTACTCTATAGTGGAATAGTCACAGTCAATAAGAAGGAACCTACATGAGAGAAGGTCCATCCACATGTCAATCCAACCATTTCAGATGTGCCAAAGTCTATTCCAGAGGGTGATATAAATTCAAGCTTAGGGGAGGAGATCCCTAAGGCATTATACATTCCTCCACATAGACGAACAAAGCAGCCAAAGGTTCCAGTCTTGAATAGTCTAAAGTCAGGAATGAAGGAAAATTTTCATTAGTTCTTTGGTTACCTGTTGTGTGATTTGTATATCATCTTTTCACATGTTATCACACACAAATTTTGTTCTTTCTAGTATAATTCAGTCTCTTTCATATTAGTTTTGCCATCTTTTAGTTGTTCTACGTGTCGCATAACTTGTATTGCAAAATTGCCACAAAAAAGACTAATTTCAGATGATATTTCTACAGAAACATAAGAATGCACGGCGTGCACCAACAAGACGCACACCGTGCACCTTTCCATATTAAACCAGTTCACTGAAGCAGTAAAGTGCACGGCGTGCAAAATCCAGACGCACGGCGTGCAACATTCCAGAGAAATCGGTTCTGTTCAGCCAAGAGAATGCACGGTGTGCATGATGGAAATGCACGGTGTGCAAGTTTCCAGAAAGTTACAGAACACATATGCACGGCGTGCACATTGAAAAGACACGGCGTGCACCTGGGACGCAAACTGATGAAGAAGTTCTGGAATGTCGCACAACATGCAACTCCTCAGCGCACGCCGTGCACTGATCAGCCGGTTACAACTGCACTGCAGGTGCACGACGTGCACCCCAAAAGTGCACGGCGTGCACCTGGCAATTTCAGAATTCTGAAAATTCAGAATACGATTTTAAAAGAAAGAGGGAAACCAAGGAACAGTTATGTTCGGCCATTTGGAGGTTTTCTCTCGTCCCAAAGACAGAGGAGAGCAGAGGAGGGCGATTTGGGAGGAAACTAAGGTGGTTTCTTGCACAAAAAGACCATTTCTTCTTCTCCACTTTTCCTTAGTCATCTTTAAGGTGCAGCCAGCGTTCCCAACTCCGAGCAGCTTCTTGAGAGAGGAGTAGGCCCGACTTGGAGCAGCTAAAGAAAGGGAATTTCGTCCTAAAGCTGG
The DNA here is from genome assembly GCA_963693085.1 of Alisma plantago-aquatica. Taxonomy (NCBI): domain Eukaryota; kingdom Viridiplantae; phylum Streptophyta; class Magnoliopsida; order Alismatales; family Alismataceae; genus Alisma; species Alisma plantago-aquatica. The sequence goes on along the minus strand of OY856412.1, from coordinate 1,313,839,619 downwards.
AATTCTTGCTCCTTGTGGTTACATCTTCAGTTCTTCTTGTCTTTTCTTCTCTAAATCATGTTTAGCATCGAGAATTCTGTAGAAATTCAACTGTACATTGTTATGGGCGAGTAGATCCTTTTTCTTGGGCATGGGAGAGTAACTCCCATGCCATAGCATGTAATGAACAAGTAATTTCGTACTAAATACATTTGCTTCCTGTTTCCTTACCTTGAAAGTGTCAGTTAGTCTTTTCCTTGCATGTACTGTTGGCCACCTTATATGCATGATTTCTGCTTTCTTGCTTTGTTTGAGAAGACAAGTAAGTTTGTATGGAGACGCTCTTCTTGGCAACTCTTCTTCTTCTATGAGAGTAGAGAAGAATGAGTTGAGGATCTATTTGTGATCATAAACGAAATTCATGCACGAGAGTGCTGTTTTGAGTTATGATCGTTACATTTACACCGGGAGGTGAAATGTAACACAATTTTTCCTTGAAACATGATCTTATGTTTGTTTAAATTATTTTGTTCTATTGATTGCTATGGCATATGAGTGGAATCCTAATGTCCAAGATTCATAAACTCTCTGAAATCGAACTTTCCTTGTAATCCTTATTTGTTAGCTAAAATCTAAATTTCTTGTAGTTAAAACCTAATCTTTATGCTTTTAGAACAAATCTCTTCTACTCTTTAAAATCGGTCTAGATTGTTGAACTTTAGTACTGTTGCGTTCAATTAAATTATCTCAGCTCCCTATGTTCGACCTTGACTATACTACCTCCGTATACTTGCGGAGTTTGGTTAAGTTGAGTAAACTATCCATTACTTGGATTATAACTCGTTTGTTTAAACAACCAACAAGTTTTTGGCACTGTTGTCGGGAAGCTACGGTAATTTAATTGGAGTAATAAGTGCTATTTAGTATTCGAGACTAGACCATCATTCATCATTTTCGAATTTCCACATACCTCTTAGTGTGTTCTAAATTTCTCTTGTTATTTTTCAGGTTGTATGTGTTGTTCACAACGAGGTCTCCAAGCACCCACTTTGCTAGACCTTGAAATAGAACGAACTCTTTCAAGTTTGTGGAGAACAAGAAGAGTTGAACAAATACCCTTTGGCGGTACTTCACCGTCATCACCACCATCATCACAGCCTTTTTCATCTTCTGCAGTAGCTTCACCAACCATTTCAACCATGGAGGACGATCACCCTCTAAAAGATTTCTCCATGCCAGTTTCCACAAATATTTGTGGAGCCATCGACCTACCTGCTGTGGAAGAAAATAACTTCTCAATTTTCCCTTCCATGATGAAAATGATTCAGCAAAATCGCTTCGGGGGTACAACCAATGAAGACCCAAGTCTTCATATTGCAAAATTTCTGGAATATTTGAACACTTTTAAGATTAATGGAGTGTCCAATGATTGAATCAGGTTAATGTTATTTCCCTTCACTCTAAGAGATAGAGCCAAGGCGTGGCTCTTGTCTCTTCCCATGAAGTCTATTAGAAGTTGGGACCAACTTCTTAATGCTTTCCTTGCAAAGTACTTTCCACCAAGCAAGACAGCTCACTTGAGGAACCAACTTACAAATTTCTCTCAAAGTGAAGGAGAAACCTTATATGATACATGGGAACGGTTCAAGGATCTTCAACGTCTTTGCCCGCACCATGGTTTGACAAATTGGCTCTTGCTGCAAACCTTCTACAATGGGCTGTTTTACAATACTCGGTTGACTCTAGATGCCGCAGCTCGCGGTGCGCTGATGACTAAGTCTTATAGAGTGGCCTATGATATCATTGAAGATATATCTCTCAATCACAGCCAATGGGGAGGAGATAGAGGAGCTAAGTCTACCTCTACAGCAAGCTCTTCAGCCGAAAGGCAAGGAGGAAAGCATACTATTGATGTCGTTGATCTAATTGCTGCAAAGCTAGATGTTCTCACTTAGAAATTTGAGAAGATGACCACTCTACCAATTCAATCTGCTGAAGCCACATGTGAAGCTTGTGGTAATGTTGGACATACTTCATCCTCTTGTTTTTCCCCTAACGCCATGGAAGGAAATTTTGAACAGGTTAATGCAGTTGGGATGCAAGGAAACAAACAATACAACCCTTATTCCAACCAATATAATCCGGGATGGAGAGACCACCCTAATTTCTCTTACCGGAATGCAAGCAATACCCAAATTTTCCAGCAAGGACAGAAACAACAACATCATGTAAACCGTCAAGGAAATCCACCGGGTTTCAATAACAGGGGTTTCCAGCAGCAACAACAACCCCAAAGTTCTTCCTTGGAAGCTATGATGGAGAAGTTCATATCAACACAGATGCAACAAAATGAGGAACTCCGAGGAAATGATAAGCTTTTAAAAGATGGTATTGCGCAACTCTCTGCAAAAGTGGATGGAATTTCCACCCACACCAAGATGTTGGAAAATCAGATAGCACAACAAGCTTTAAATCAGCAAAGGACTCCACAATCTGGTTCTCTTCCAAGACAGCCAGAAGTGAACCCAAGGCAGCAAGCCCATGCCATTATCTTAAGAAGCGGAGCTGAAATTGAAAGACCTTCTCCATCTGAGGAGAAGAACATGAAGCAATCTGTTGAAGAAGAGGACAACACTCCAAATCGCAGTGAGGAGAAAGGTAAAGCTGAAATACCACCTTCTTTCAAAGTAACTGCACCTTTTCCTCAATGATTAGACAATAAGAAGGAAGATCAAAAATTCAGGAAATTTGTGGACATAATCAACAAACTGCATGTAAACCTTCCTTTTTCTGAAGTTATTGCTGAAATGCCTTCCTATGCAAAATTCTTAAAAGATATTCTGACTAAAAGAAGAAAGATTGATCAAGTAGAAACTGTAATGCTTTCTAAATGGGTCAGTTCCATCATTCAAAACCGTCTACCTCAAAAGCTTGATGATTTGGGAGCATTCACACTGCCTTGCAAGATTAATGACACCACTTTTGACAAAGGTTTAGTAGATCTCAGTGCGAGTATCATCCTCATTCCATTTACCTTATGGCAAGCATTAGATCTTGGGGACTTGAAGCCCACAAGGATGGCTATTGAATTAGCATATCACTCTATCAAATATCCAAAAGGTATGGTGGAAGATGTACTTATACAAATCGGGAAATTCTATATACCTTTTGATTTTATTGTTCTTGATATGGCGGAGGTTCCTTCCAACCCTATTCTTTTTGGGAGGCCTTTCTTGAGAACTGTTGGATGTCTTGTTGATGTCCGGGAAGGGAAGCTCACCTTACGTGTTGGGGACGAGGCTATGGAGTTCTCTATCTATGAAGCTATGAAGGCACCCGCACATGTTGAAGAAATATGCTTGCTTGATATTTTTGATCCTATTGAAAATGATAGTGAAAATGATGTTGATTTGATTGTTAATCTTTATGATGACGAAGCAACTGAATCCAATAATTCTGAAATTTCTGGAGCACTTTCTATTTCCAAAGCAACAGCTATTGATGATGATGCTCCACTTGTTGAAGACAAAATTGATGAAGGTACAACAAGCAAAAAGGTAGAATTAAAAGCCCTTCCGCCCGGGCTAAGGTATGCATTTCTTAACCCAAATTCTACATCTCCTATCATAATAAATAGTGAACTAACCAATGATCAAGAAAATAAATTTCTTGCTGAATTGCGTTTGTACAAAGATGTCATTGGTTACTCCATAGAGGATTTAAAAGGCATTCATCCTTCCATTTGTATGCACAGAATAAATATGGAAGATGATGCTAAACCAACTGTTGAACCACCTAGACGTTTAAATCAAAATATGCTTGAGGTGGTAAAGAAAGAAATTTTCAAGTTAATTGACACCAGAATCATATATCCAATAAGTGACAGCCCTTGGGTTAGTGCCATTCATGTGGTACCTAAGAAAGGGGGTGCAACTGTCATTAAAGGAGAAAATGATGAGTTAATACAAACACGCATGGTTACTGGTTGGCGTATGTGTATTGACTATAGGCATTTGAACAAAGCAACCCACAAGGATCATTTCCCTTTGCCTTTTATTGACTTGATGCTTGAACGTCTTGCCAAACATTCGTATTTCTGTTATTTGAACAGGTATTTAGGTTTTTTTCAGATTCCCATCTATCCTCCTGATCAGGAGAAGACCACATTCACATGCACTTATGGAACATATGCTTATCTCTGTATGCCGTTCGGTCTTTGTAATGCTCCCGCTACTTTTCAGCGGTGCATGATGGCTATATTTTCCGATTTCATTGAAAACATAATGGAGATTTTTATGGACAATTTCAGTGTGTACGGCGATTCTTTTGATCAATGCTTATTAAACCTGTCTCTTGTCTTAACCCAATGTAAAAAGGTTAACCTAGTACTAAACTGGGAGAAGTACCATTTTATGGTACAATCTGGTGTAGTGCTAGGCCATGTGGTATCTAACAAGGGTATTGAAGTGGACAGGGCAAAAGTCGAAGCAATTGAAAAGATGTCTACTCCATCTTCAGTGAAAGACATTCACAACTTTCTAGGACATGCAGGCTTTTACAGGAGATTCATTAAAGACTTTTCAAAAATTGCAAAGCCGCTATGTTCTCTTCTTGCAAAAGACGCAAAATTTGTATTTGATGACAATTGCCAAGCAGTCTTTTCCAAACTCAAGGAAGCTCTCATTTCAGCTCCAATCATCCAACCTCCGGATTGGGATTCTCCCTTTGAACTCATGTGCGATGCGAGCAATTATGCAGTGGGAGATGTTTTGGGACAGCGGAGAGACAAGAAGATTCATGCCATCTATTATGCCAGCAAAACTCTCGATGAAGCACAAATCAATTATATGACCACGGAGAAAGAAATGCTTGCGATCGTATATTCTTTCGACAAGTTCCGACAGTACTTGGTAGGATCAAAAGTGATTGTGTATACTGATCATGCTGCCATCAAGTATTTGCTGAATAAGAAGGATTCCAAACCACGTCTCATTCGTTGGATACTTCTCTTGCAAGAATTTGATCTTGAAATCCGAGACAAGAAGGGTACTGAGAACAGTGTTGCTGATCACCTCTCTAGATTGACCACAGAATCTGGAGATGTATTACCAATTGAAGATCATTTTCCGATTGAAAAACTTTACACATTATCATCTATTCAAGCACCATGGTTTGCAGACATTGCTATTTTTCTTGCTACTGGACAGCTACCTCTGGGTTTGACATATCAACAAAAGAAGAAATTCTTTCATGACTTCAAATTTTATTATTGGGATGACCCGTTGCTATTCAAGCACGGAAGCGATGGGCTAATCCGGAGATGTGTTATTGAAGAGGAAGTCCCAAGTATCATTGCTGATTGCCATGCCTCTCCTTATGGAGGCCATTTTGGAGGAGAAAAGACCGCTGCAAAAATACTTCAAGCAGGTTTCTATTGGCCTACATTATTTAAAGATGTCAATCTCTTCATCAAATCTTGTGACAGGTGCCAAAGAACAGGAGGAATATCTCGCTGAGATGACATGCCACTCAACTCTATTCTAGAAGTTGAGGTGTTTGATGTATGGGGAGTAGATTACATGGGACCATTCCCATCTTCCTGCGTATATCAATATATTCTTGTTGCCTGTGAGTACATTTCTAAATGGGTTGAAGCCATTCCAACCCAAGCACCAGATGCCAAATCTGTAGTGAAGCTTTTCCAAAAGATTATATTCCCTCAGTTTGGAGTTCCACGTGCCGTTATTTCTGATAGAGGCACACACTTTACAGAAAAACCATTCAACAATTTTCTCTCAAAGTATGGTGTAACTCATAAAATCTCTACGCCCTATCATCCCCAAACATCCAGGCAAGTAGAGATTTCTAACAGGCAACTGAAGACTATTCTTGAAATGACTGTCTCTAGTTCAAGGAAAGACTGGGCACTAAAGATTGATGATGCATTATGGGCATATCGCACGGCTTTCAAAACCATCATTGGGACTACTCCTTTTAAGCTAATCTATGGCAAGTCATGTCACCTTCCGCTTGAATTGGAACACCGCGTTGTATGGGCAATAAAGTTTTTAAACTTCGACATGAAAAGAGAAGGAGAAAAGCGTTTGCTGCAGCTGCAGGAACTTGAAGAACTTCGTCTTGATGCATATGAGAACGCAAGGTTGTATAAAGAAAGAACAAAAGCTTGGCATGAAAAAAGAATTCGCAGGAAGGATTTCCAAGAAGGAGACAAAGTACTGTTATTCAACTCCAGATTGAAGCTTTTTCCAGGAAAGTTGAAGTCCAAGTGGTCCGGCCCGTTCCAAGTACTCAAGATTTTTCCATATGGAGCTGTAGAACTCCAAGGCAAAGATGGAACTTTTAAAGTAAATGGACAACGCTGCAAACATTACTCAAGTGGAGAAGATGTATAGAAGGGAGCTTCCTGCTCCCTACAAGATGCCTAAAGCTTTGGAAGAAGTCCTACTCCGGACTCTAAATGGAGGACCTTGTGGGAGTTGACCCCACGTTAGGATAGATGTCTTTTAAGTTTTTCCAAATCAAAAACGTTCTTTAATTTTGTTAATAAGCCTGTCATGGATGAATGTAATAATTTAGACTTGATTTCTATTCGATCCATCATAATTTTCTGCTGACTAATTGCAATTTTCTGCAGAAATCGCATAGTGCACAGCGTGCATTTTAGAATGCACGATGTGCACTTCATTACGAATACAGTAGAGAATGTTCTACAAAAAGACACGGCGTGCATTTTCAAATTGCACGCCGTGCATCTGGTATGCGAGATCTACAGGAAACTTTCTGGAAACACGCACGATGTGCACCTTAAAAACACATGACGTGCAGCTGGAGATTTGGTGGTCTGAAATCTTTCTAGAAACATGCACGACGTGCACCTCAGAAACGCACGCCGTGTACATGCTCTACGATTTTGATATTAAGTTTCTAGAAACATGCACGGCGTGCACCTCAGAAATGCACGTCGTGCACCTGGGCGGTGGACATCTAAAAAACTTCTGGAATCATGCACGGCGTGCACCGCCAAAATGCACGTTGTGCATCTGGACGTAGAGGAGAATTTTGAATCTAAACTTTACGATAGCGCACGACGTGCATTTCAATTGCACGTCGTACCCTTTTAAGTGGTGTCTAGACATAAAAGGCCAGAGTGCACGACCTAACACCCTAACCCTAGAGCCGTGCACCCCGATCCTTGCAGCGCCCACCAGTCGTGTAGCCCCAAACCCTAGCCGCCGTCTCCAGCCGTGCACCGCTTTCCGCAGCCGTGCACAGCTCCCCCTTCTCCGTTGGTGCGCCAACTGAGCTTCTTCGTGCAGCTGCCGCTGCTCAACCGCCCAGCGTCCAGCCGCCGCTCAACTGCCCAGCGTCCACACGCCGCCATCAGCCGAGCATGCCGCCGAGCACGCCGCCGACGCCCGATCTGCAGCAGTCCCGCCAGCCGCAGCCACCATCGTCCAGCCGCCGCCGCTCAACCGCCTGACGTCCAGCCGTGCGTATGCTCCACCGTCGCCGCTACTGGTTCCATCCACCACAACCACCAAGCTACCGCGTATCTCCATCTTCACCGATCACCTGCAGCTGCTCCAATCCACCGACAGCAGCTCAGTGCAGCAACTGTGCATGAATGCATACGCCGTCCGCCAAGCCGCCGCGCAGCATCCGTGCACGAATGCAGCCGCTATTCGCCAAGCCGCTGCCGAGCAGCCGTGCACGAATGCAAACGAGACGCTGGCACCTTCTTCTTCCTCACAGCCGTGCAACTCAGTCCAGCAGCCGAGCCACCGACATTTTTCTAGCTGCTGCTGCAGAATTCCAGATTCTCCCCAAATCTGCAGGTGCACGCCGTGCACTACAAAGACACGCCGTGCAACTGCTTGCCTGAGTCAGACTTACAGTCCACTCGTGCACTCTACTGATGGCGCCAATCAAGAGGAAAGCCAGCAGCCGTCCAGGCCGTCAAATTGCAGCCGAAGCAAGCTCCTCCGCCCCTCGACCGCAGTATTTTGTACCTTCCACACAGTTCATGGTCAGGCCTGAAGAAGACGTCGATTATCAGTTTTTCATTACAAGGCGTGTTCTCCCTTCAAGGTACATGTGTGAAGAAGCAGTAACCAAACTGGGCTTCAAGGATGAGGTAGTAAACCACTTAACCTTCTTGGGGATAGACTATCTCTGCACTCGGGTTACTAAAACCTACCCCCGTCTGGTGTACGAGTTTCTTACTACCTTTAAGGCCGAGAGTGACCCGCAACGCTTTCAAATCCCTTTTTAGAAAATCATTTTCCGCCTGTTGGATAAACCGTTTTCTATGAATCTCGAGCGGTTTTGCACTTTACTCAAATGCAATTATGGCGGTTATATTGATTACCCTCCGGCTTTCAACAACGATCTGTTTTGGTCCGAAATCACTTCTGATACAGTGCATAAGGAACGGAATACATGGGCTTCTAGCATCCATAACCCTGTTTTCCGAGTCCTTCATCACCTTCTTAGCACGGGACCATTTGCAAAGAATGAAACACAGGGTGTTGTAGGGAAAATTGATCTGTTCTTTTTGTGGTGTGTGGTACAAAATGAGTGCATCCGTTCAGGTTATTACATTGTGCACAAGCTGCTTGAAACAAAGAAGCAAAAGAAAAGGGAAGCGGGCGACATCATGTGTGGCGGGGTAATTAGCATCCTTGCTATGCAATTGGGGTTGGATATAGGTGACTTTGAACCTGCACCGGGGAAGAATCTCGTGGATATAAGCTAGCTTATCTCTTGCGGTCTGATCTCCAGACATGGCAGCAGTGAGTCAAAGTTCAAAGTTTATATCACAAAGACACAGTTCATCACAATCCCTGATGCAAGACGTAATGATATCAAAGACAAGGCAACCTGGAAAGTAGAACTTCAGCCAGAGAATGATGAGAGAACACCCGCCAGGGGTGCCAGCAGCTCCACACTAGGACCTACTCCAGGAGCACCCTCCCCTCTGCCACCGTCCACATGTACTCAAACCGAGTACAGCTGGACAATGCCGGATTTTCAGCACCTCTATACCTACGTGGAGCGGCGGTTTGATCATTTGGAAACCCGCCTTGATCAGATGGGTGCACAGCATGACACCAGGTTTGACCAATTGAGTGCACAGTACTCAACTGTATACGACATGGTCAACAGGATGGATGTGTGGCACATCTCACAGGGCCACTACCCAACACCATAGTCCTTCCAATCTCCTCTCCACCAGCAGCAGACCACAGCTCCCGACGTCCCACAACATGAGTTTCACGAGGACCCGCAGCACCAGGATCAGCAGCAGCAGCCAGGATCATCATCCGCGACGCCTATAGATATTCCTGACATCGTCAGTCAGTTCTTCCCGGAGCAGGGAGGGGGCGGATCATTTTTCTGATCTCATACATGACAGGTATCCGGTTGTGAACTCATAAAGTTCGACTGAAGCAGTGAGGACACTGCTAATTTTAGGCTTGGGAGGGGAGCAACCGAATGGTATTGGTATCCCAGTTTATGTGTAGCTTTGCTTTTCATGTTATTTGCTTATTGTCATTTTCTTTTGTACTTTTGTTTTGTTTTCACTTCTTAGTTGTTGTTTCTAGTTCCTCTTTTCTGATGGCAAGTCTAATATGATATGAGTTTCATCTTTTATATGTGGAAAGAACTCCTATGCTTTACTGTTCGACCTCCTTTTATGAGAAATATCAATTGAAGAAGTTGTAAAAAGCATGAATTAATCAAATGAAACCTTTGGACCATCAACATGTGTTTAATTCTGGTTTATGCTTCTAGCCTGAATATTCATCTTTCACAACCTTGATTGTTTAAAACATGTAATGGTTTCAGTTTTATGAGTAAATCAACTTTACAACATCATTTAGAATACGGGATGACTTTGCCAAGCTCTTAGTGCATATGCAAACATTCTCTCAATGAAAAATTTTCAAAACAGATGAATGAAATCTAGTTAATGTTGCAATTTAATTGACTCTCCCAAGTTTTGGAAAATTTTAAATAACTCTTATACCCCATTAAAGATAGATAATCTGCCCACATATCATGCTAGCCTAGTGTAAGTCCGATCTGGCCACGATGGTTAGGTGGTATGTCTTAAAAGAGGGTAAAATACCCCAACCGACACTCCTCGTGTGTATAAGCCTACATTAGCAGCCGAGTGTCGGATCCCATAATCATTTGTTATTTCACTTCTGAGAAAAGGAGTACAACAAAAATTGTAAATGTTTAACTTAGATTTCATCTTTTGTTATCCTTAATAGTTGAGAGTTGGAGTTGCACATCTACTGATTGTTTGGCTTGGTCATCCAAATTCTACCTAATGTTGTTTAATTGATTGATTCATTAAATTGATGCCACCCCTGCTGAACTAAAAATCTCTTTCTTGGGTGTTTATGTTGAATTGATGGCTATGAGAATAAACATGTTGATCATGGTTGGTTTGGTCTTATACACATCTTTCATTTCATTTGATCTATTCATGTTTTTGACATTTCTTCATTTATATTTCCATGCTCTTTTTTTTTCTTGAGGACAAGCAATGGTTTAAGCTTAGGGGGATTTATTGTGTGATTTGTATATCATCTTTTCACATGTTATCGCACACAAATTTTGTTCTTTGTAGTATAATTCAGTCTCTTTCATATTAGTTTTGCCATCTTTTAGTTGTTCTACGTGTCCCATAACTTGTATTGCAAAATTGCCACAAAAAGGACTAATTTCAGATGATATTTCTACAGAAATAGAAGAATGCACGGCGTGCACCAACAAGACGCACGTCATGCACCTTTCTAGATTAAACCAGTTCGCTGAAGCAGTAAAGTACACGACATGCAAAATCCAGACGCACGCCGTGCAACATTCTAGAGAAATCCATTCTGTTCAGCCAAGAGAATGCACGACGTGCATGATGGAAATACACAGCGTGCAAGTTTCCATAAAGTTAGAGAACACAAATGCATGGCGTGCACATTGAAAAGACACGGCGTGCACCTGGGACGCAAACTACTAAAGAAGTTCTGGAATGTCGCACGACGTGCAACTCCTTAGCGCACGTCGTGCACTGATCAGCCGGTTACAACTGCACTGCAGGTCCATAGCGTGCACCCCAAAAGTGCACGACGTGCACCTAGCAATTTCAGAATTCTGAAAATTCAGAATACGATTTTAAAAGAAAGAGGGAAGCCAAGGGACAATTATGTTCAGCCATTTGGAGGTTTTCTCTCATCCCAAAGACAGAGGAGAGTAGAGGAGGGCGATTTGGGCGGAAACCAAGGTGGTTTCTTGCACAAAGAGACCATTTCTTCTTCTCCACTTCTCCTTAGTCATCTTCAAGGTGCAGCCAGTGTTCCCAACTCCGAGCAGCTTCTTGAGAGAGGAGTAGGCCCGACTTGGAGCAGCTAAAGGAAGGGAATTTCGTCCAAAAGCTGGAATTCTTGCTCCTTGTGGCTACATCTTCAGTTCTTCTTGTCTTTTCTTCTCTAAATCATGTCTAGCATCGAGAATTCTGTAGAAATTCTACTGTACATTGTTATGGATGAGTAGATCCTTTTTCTTGGGAATGGGAGAGTAGCTCCCATGCCATAGCATGTAATGAACAAGTAATTTCGTACTAAATACATTTGCTTCCTATTTCCTTACCTTGAGAGTGTCGGTTAGTCTTTTCCTTGCATGTACTGTTGGCCACCTTATATGCATGATTTCTGCTTTCTTGCTTTGTTTGAGAAGACAAGTAAGTTTGTATGGAGACGCTCTTCTTGGCAACTCTTCTTCCTCTACGAGAGTAGAGAAGAATGATTTGAGGATCTATTTGTGATCATAAACGAAATTCATGCACGAGAGTGCTGTTTTGAGTTATGATCGTTACATTTACACCGGGAGGTGAAATGTAACACAACTTTTCCTTGAAACATGATCTTATGTATGTTTAAATTATTTTGTTCTATTGATTGCTATGGCATATGAGTGGAATCCTAATGTCCAAGATTCATAAACTCTCTGAAATCGAACTTTCCTTGTAATCCTTGTTTGTTAGCTAAAATCTGAATTTCTTGTAGTTAAAACCTAATCTTTATGCTTTTAGAACAAATCTCTTCTACTCTTTAAAATCGGTCTAGATTGTTGAACTTTAGTATTGTTGCATTCAATTAAATTATCTCAGCTCCTTGTGTTCGACCTTGACTATACTACCTCCGTATACTTGCGGAGATTGGTTAAGTTGGATTGAAACTCGTTTGTTTAAACAACCAACATTACCTATCTTTAGGAGTTGATGATACAAGGTGGAGTTCAGATTGTCAAGATATTCACCACTTTTTGTGATAACCCAGGCTAGAGGTAAGCATCATGTCGAGTCTAAGACATAAAACAAGGGCGCTTTGTGGAAGGTTACCCACCAATTAGGATTCTTAGATCATATTTTCTTTTTATAACGTATATTATTTTGTTAGGATTCGATCATCTTATTTTGAAGTTTTGTGATAAGTAGTTATGATGCAAGTAAAAAGGGTACTATGATATGGGTATTCAGTGTGCAGGATCTCACTTAGTCAGTATCACTAAGTTCGAGTGCTTATTGGAGGGCATGTTTTTATGTGGATCACACCCACCCATCTTTTGCCCCAAATCTCAGCTCGCATATTGGTACAATTGTTCCATTTGTCTTCCTTTACTTTCGACATTGGGGACAATGTTATATTCAAACTTAGAGGGAGGAATGAAACGGTACTTCTATCTTTACCTCTTGCATCTTTTCTTTTTATCACACATCTATATGTTTTTGTTTCAGAAAAATTAGATTTTTCATTTTGATTTTAGGGCCCATTCCTATCTAGTGTAAGTATAGATGTAATTTAATATTTTTATTTAGGATTAGTCATTTGTTGATGATGTGGTATCAATTCTAAAATTTCTGAAATGTGAATGTGCTATCATGCTTTCTTCTTTAAGCTAAATTTTCTATATTTAAGAGTACATAATTGGAGGAAGTGTATGGGTTAGTCAACTTTTGGACATTTGATATGTATGGAAATCTTAATTATCCATGTAATGTGGATGAAGATGAGGTTTGAGCCTTAATTTATCAAACAATTAATGGGTTATTACATTGAAATTTAAGAAAGAAATCCTAAGGTTACCCTATACACAGGTCTTTAGAGAGGGACATATCATAGTTCAAGAAAGGCATTGTCTCTTAATTATGTGATTCCATCCATATTTCACTCATTTTGACCCACCACCTTAAGATGATCAAGTAACCCATATTATTTCTTTTTTGATTGCATTGCATGGCATAATAAGTGACATTATAGTTAGTTTCTCTTTAGATACATTAGTTACAAAATGAAAAAAAAACATTATGCGCAAGCAATTTGGTGCTTATAATTCTAGTTGCATAACAACTACATGTAGATTCCATGCATTTGTCATTATTCATTTTTACATCATGTGCTTATATTATTTTCTTCTAAATAAGAGAACATGGATACACATCCATACTCACAAAAGGAAAAAGATGAAAAGAAAAAGAATGAAATATGTTAAGAGAAGCCCAAGCATAACTTTACATCATGCTCAAGCGGGCCAATGAAAAAAATCAATGTTATGAAATAAAGAGGGAGAAAGGATGCCCTAAACTCTTCACAAAGAAATGGGAACATTTGCATGACGTATTCTCTTCTTTACTTCATTCTCATCCATTTAATGAGGTTTTCAATAAATGCATCATTTCACCCATATTATTAGGCATTAGGATTCATACACTTCTCATTATCTTCACCATATAGGTTCATCATGTTTTATTTTTGCATAAATAATTTAGATGCTACTTATGATTCTTCATAAGCCACCTATTTCATTCCATCCATTTCTCTTATTGGTAGGCCACATATATGATCGATATCCTCATCCATTCTTATAAGGAGAAGTACTTCCAAGTAGTTGGTAGTTAGGAAAGAGCATTGTAGATAGGGAATCACATGATGCACTAAGAAAATGCCTAATTGACTATGATATCAACTTACTCTATTGATAGTGTTTCACTAATCTAAGGGTGGACATCTTTGATGTATTTTTTGATCACTTGAGAGTAGTTGATTGTTCAGTGGTCAGTAAAGGCCGGTTTGGGACTGTCAAGTGGGGGTAATTGAGAATGGAAATTCATACTTTGTATCCTTTTGTTGACTTATCTCAAATAAATCCAAGAGTAGTGTTGTTCGAGGACGAGCAATATTCAAGCTTAGAGGTGTGATGTGTGCACAAATTGTCACTATTTTGATTGCTTAATTTGGTTGATTTCAATTCCAATTGCTCTTAATTGTATATATTTTAATAAATATTTCACTAAATTAGTTTCAATCATGTGTCCATCAATTCTTATATTTTCCATGTATTCTACATGTATTTTACATATTGTAATTATTATAATAATTATTGATTTAATTCATTGCTTGTTTTTTTGCAGATAATTATTATTTACTGGAGAAAATTCGATACTATCGACATGCAGCTCGGTAGTACCGACATGGTATCAAAGTAGAAAAAATATTATTGTTTCAGATTGAAAAGGAAAAGGATTTCTACTGCAACTAACTCAGTAGTACTGACTTCCAAGTCGGTAGTACCGAAACAGGTGCTGACGAGCTTAATTGCATGTGCTAAATCCAACACATATTATTATGAAAAATAATACTTAAGTTTTCTCTCAACCTAAACATGTACGGCGGCTATAATAGACACCATTAGAAGTGAAATTTTGTTATCTATCAGAGGGGGATGACACGAATGGAGAAAGGGGAGAGAAAAGTGGAGGAACCCTACCTGGCAGACTTCAAAGGTATTTTGGCAGAGGAAATGATGCTCGAACGACTCCATCTCCACCAGATCTCCTCCTTAATTCTTTCTCCTATTTCCAGTATCTCAAAATCCATATTTTGCATATTTTCAATCTACTGTGACACCATGTCTCGCATATTTGGCTAAACTCGTTAATTCCTTAGGATCCAAGAGTAGCCCGAATATGCACTATAATTGACCGTTACGCATTAATATCAGTTTTATCCCTATTTTATGGATATGAACCTACAAAATCATCTTGTTCGATTTATGCTTGATCACCATAAGTAGATTATCATATCCTTAATCATTTTAGAAGAGAGGTTAAGGGTTGGAAAAGAATAGATTTACATGTTTATTGTGCCCTTTGGGAAAATTGGAGTGTAATAGGGAGGAGCCCAGAGAGTAATCGTAAATCATCTAACTAACCAACCAATTACAATAGAAATGGGATTGATATTAGATTGGGTAGTGAATTACACTGCGGGAGCAGGTAATTCTGGCTATATGCTCTTTATCACGTGTAATAATAGAATGAAAAAATCAAAATCTGATCAAATCGATTATCTGATAATATAGTAAATTAATGTAGGCTCTGATACCATTGTTAGGGAAAAATGACACAGAGTAGGTAGCGGAATTTAAAAAAAATTCTACCATATTCTCTATAATCAGTAGATCGCGTCAGTAATCATAATGTAGGAAGGATGGTTTATGGGATATACCTACACCTGGAGCAAGTCCAGTGACAATCTTTGTCATTGTAGATGCGCAACTCTAAATCCTAGTTGCATTGGGACACGTCTGACTGTTATGCCTCCTGATTTGCACCATAGACTCCAGCCACGAACGTCGCCTTCTTTAGTAGATCCTCTTGATACAGACTGTTGGTTGACGTTATCCTCCGAGTGGCAAACAACAGCTTCCCGCCTCTATGATAGTCCACACAGATTGTCTAGAACTTATGTCGTCCTTCTAGAATAATTAGGAAGGAGTCGTCCCTCTCTGTCAGTGTACTAGTCACCGACTTACTCACTTGCGACAATGATATCAATTGTGATTTCCCTTGATGTTCCTCCCTAGTCGGGTAGAACTTGGTCCTGCTCTCATGGTTACCACAACCAGAGAGGACAACATTTATCAGAGCAACTATTTCTCAATTGTCTGTGGTGTTCTCTGGGAAGCCCCGATACCCCCTCTATTTATAGGTGGGGTTTGGGTCCAAATTCCCAGTCTATGCGGGAGTGGAAGCAATCGGAAGAACTTGACTTTTCGCAACAATTCTGGAAACTTTATAACCTGCGGCAGCCAAAATTATCATCTCGCAAGCCAGACGGTCATCTCGTACTGTGAGACGATTGTCTCGTATTTTCTCAGTTGTACACAAATTTGTAAAATCAATTTCCATCAATGTTAAACATTGATTTCCTTGTGCAATAAGTATTGCTCAAGAAAAATGAATAGGGAAACATCTATAAACTTCCCCAAATGAATTGAACCATCTCACCCATTAGAGATGGCCATCTCGGTCACCCAGACGGTCGTTTGGTGACCCAAGTCGATCCACTTTGGTTGGGTCGGTTTGTTCCTTAGTCAAATTCAGCTCACAACATGTTTGATACCCAGACGCCTGTCTCAACTCTTGAGACGTCTGTTTGGCACTTCCAGACGACCATCTCAACACTTGAGATGGGTGTTTGATAGTGATGTCAACATATTTGTTGCATGAATCAAATGCCTAAACACTTTAACACTTAATTCAAATGTCATTCAAGATCAGAACTCCTCTTCTAGGTTGAGACCCATGTGTGTGACCCTATGGGTCCCATATCACATTATTAGTGAATGTCCATAACTACTTATGACATCAAAAGCAACGAGTGGTGCCTAGTCGCACATCAATACTACCCAAGCGAATGAAAAGTTAGGCAACAACTTTAACCTACAATCTGTGTATCGTATTGTAGTGCTTGTATAGTTCCTTTATCACTGATGTCCAGATTGAACTAGAGGCATGGAGCAGTCACCCTCATTATTATTCAACCTTGTTTCTTGAACCAAGAACAGACTTTATGAGATATATGTAAATTCATATCACATATTGACTCACATGTGCATGGCCATATTTTTTTTCAGTCTCTCTTATCAAGAGGCCTAGGACATCATTCTCTAGTAAGAGGGACAAATCTTATATATATCACTCACATTCAATCCCCATGAGTCAAAGCCACCCAATCATCACTGTTATAACAATCCATATTTCAGGATGTGTTTGATGATGTCAAAGTGTACCCAACGACTTGTGTTGAGTGCAGTGATTTTAGGTCTAAGAACACAACCACCATCGTCACTGTGAGAGCTGACTATGACTTCTATGAAGATGGCTTCCATGTGTCAGTCTCATAGTGTGGGTCTGTCTGATTCATTATTCACTAATATGTATATGTGTGCTTGGTTTGATATCGCCATATCATGACTAATGAGATTTAGTCATCAACCAACTCACACACCAATCTTATGTGTTATTGTTGTTTATCAACCTTCCATAATAACTACCGATCAATAACATAATGAGAATATCTATATATACTCTTAACATATGTATGATCTCATCCACAAGGTTAGTAACTTTAATACATACGTCATTGAGTAATATAGTTCTCTAAACATTTATAATGTTACATCATTATCTCATAACTGAAATAAAGAGAATAAATTAGAATCTTGTCTTTTATTAATAATCAAATCGTTTTTACATGATATACCATTACAATCATCACATGATTGACTCTCTGGACATATATAACCAATACCCCACATTCCTTGTTGGTGGTAAGCTCTGCTTGACAAGGTACTTGTGTTTAGCCTTTTTGGCAGCGTCTTACCAGACCAGGCATGCTGGCCCAGCACAATCTCATTCCTCTCCATCAAGGCGGAGCGGATCTCGCAGGCCAAAATGACACGACCATCGTGATCAGTTTTGTTGCAATAGTGTAGAACCACCGATGTTCAAAGTGGAACCACTGCAATTGCAGAGAATAGGAAATAATTGTCTCGGTCACCTACAGCCATGTATTGCGGCAAAGCTATTCAAATCTGGAGTTTGCATGTGCCGCTTCTCACGGCCCTTTCACCTTCTAGTCTTGATCTAACATCCATGAACTGTCGTCAACACTAGTCATCTACTTTTATCTAAATATGAAAATAATGAACAAGCAGATAAGCAACAGTCGAAATGAATGACATTTTGTTACAGCTAATAATCTCCTGTGTAGCATCCAAACATAGGATGACATACTAACAATCCATCATCCATCGTATACCTTACAATCCTATCCTCTCATACATCTGACAAATACGGGCTATAAGTCTGATATAAGAGAATATGTAGCTTTATGTACAAGTAACGCGTAACCTTAATCATGCAGTTTCAGATTTAAGATTTGTGTGTATATCATAGGCTGGGACAAGTATTAAAACATGAGAAGGGAAAGTCAAACCTATAGGTTGTTAGCTAGATAATGAGGGAAAAAATGAGACAAGTAACTTAAACATAGTCGTACGCCTAACCAAAAGGTAACCGGATGCCGTTTTTCTCTGTTGCCCACTGTGGGACGGACACAACACCTGCAACAACGATGGAATTTGTGCGCCATTGTAGTCATCCGCATTTTTAGGAACTCAAGTTTCTAAACGTAATACTCGGGACCGAGAAAATAAAAAAGGAACAGTTCCAATTGGAAATTTATCTACGGAGATAGAGATAGGGTTAAATTTTGAGCCGCCATCATTTCTTCCATATGTAAATAGTTCCAATTGGAAACTTATCTGTGGAGATAGAGATGGGACTAAAATTTGAGCCACATCATTTCTTCTATATAGAAAAGTATGATTTCTCTCATGTATATGCTTCCTTTTGTGTAACTCAAGGTTTCTCTATTACCATGTAATATGTTTAATGACATCAGGATAGTTTTAATTCTTTTAATGAAGAAGAAGAAGATGCATCAGATGCGTTTGATTAGCTGGAGGACCGAGGAGGCCTCATAACTGGAGGAGTTGAACCAATTGGCTGGTGTCCCAACCGATCAACTGAAGGTGTCTAGATGACATTCTGACTGAAGATTAGACAAAAAATCTGTGATACCAGCCGACCAAATAGAAGGCAAGCCGATCGATTCAAGAATTGAATTAATCAGTTCGGATTGGTTCGAGAACAAATATTCATCATCAATAGGTTGTTGCATATGATGTAGATCTCATGTGGTAGTAGTTCCTTATGACTCCAAGAATTTACAACAGTATGGCCATAACGATGCTTATATTTTAGTTGCATATTTTTGTTTGTGGGATATAGTATGTATATGATACATATAAGTATGTGGTGATTGGATATATATATATATATATATATATGTGTGTATATATATATATATAAATATATATATATGGCCCATCTTTATTGCCCACGCGGGTAGCTACCCGCCCACCCTTCCGACCACTTTTTTTCAAAAAAAAAATTCGCAATTGTAGAGGACTATTTTTTCTAGCTCTCCAAAAAAGTTTAGCCAAAAATAATATAATTTGCCCCTCCAAAATAAAAAAAACCCATCCTTATATATATTTGTTGTATATTTTGTACAAAGTTACTTTTTTGGCCAGCAGAGTTACTTTTTTGACACCATAGTTACTTTTTTTACAGCAGAGTTACTTTCTTAGCCAGGAGAGTTACTTTTTTGGCTGCCGGGTAGTGAAAATCCAGACTACCCGCGCGGGCAATGAATAAACGCCCATATATATATATATATATATATATATATATATATATATATATATATATATATATATATATATATATATATATATATATGTCTGAGATGCTTTCTATTAGCAACACACATGAACATCTTTATTGACTAAGTGAGGTCACGCCAAGCGTTGTACGCTGTCCATCCCGTAGAAGTGTGATGGTAGTCATGTGGGCCTACCAAGCAGGGTGAATGACTATTGTGTTGGCTTTTGGGTCAGACTTAACTATGTGATTTTAATGACATTAAGTACCTAAAAGCATGCCGATGACTATGGCAAAGAGTTGTGCATACTGTCTATTCAAGAATTTCATAAGATGTAATTGCAAAAAGTTGCCTACCTTAATGATTGATTATGGACACTGGTGTTGGCCGGATGATAACTCATGTGTGTTGCAATCTTCTAAATTAACATGTGAGGGCTGTTAGTTTGAATAAAATAGTGGGAGTGATAATTAATTGAAGGCTTGATTAACATTGTCAAATTTTATTATAATCAAATCAAACTAAAAGTATTTTGAAAAATTGTAGATTTCTCTTGTAGAATCAAATGACAACCAGTAACACATTTTCCTTGCAATCAGTCCTTGAGAATGACAAATTGAGGCTACTGATTCAAGACATTGAGAATTGTTCTCATACAAGAGTGCAAGCTCTATGCCCTAGAGACACCAGAGCTTTAAGAACATGCTCCCACTACACCTAAGGCTATCAGAGATGCTTACAAGAAGCACTCTAAAGATGGCATTGATGTCAAGTTCCTAATGTTGTGCACCATGAACTTTGAGTTTTAGAGATATAATGAAAACATAGATGTTATTGAGATGGTAACACATCTTAAGAACATGTATTAAGATCAGGAAAGACGTGACAGATATGATGTCTCCAAGGTCTGGTTGAAATATAACATGGCAGAAGGAGATCTTGTAGGTCCCCATGTGATCAAGCTTATTGGGTATGTGGAGAACCTTAATAGATTTGGATTTTCCTTGGGTCAAGAGTTGACCACTGATGTGATTCTACAGTCATTGTCATAGTCATACATTCAATTTGTCATGAACTACAACATCGAATGATTTTGACAAGCTATTGTCAAATTTACTTGACATGTTGAGAACAACTGAAGTGCAAATAAAGAAAGGCAAGTCCAAGTTTGTGATGATGATCAGCAAATCAAAGGGGAAGTCCAAGGGAAAAGCAAAAGCTAAGAAGAGTTCTATATTTTTCCACATGCCTAAGTCTTCTTCATTCAAAGCAAAGGGAGAGTTGATGAAGGGAGGCAATTGTCACCACTGTCACCAGCCTGGACATTGGAAGAGGAATTGTCCATTCTACCTCAAGGAACTGAGGAAGAAGGAGGGGATAGAGATCTTCATTTTAGGTACATACATTATTGAGATAAATTTTTCTACTTCATCTTGGGTACTAGATACCGAATGTGGATCTCACATATATTCAAATATGCATGATCTAAAAAGAAGTAAATTTGTACAAAAGGATGAGGGCAAACTGTGAGTTGCAAATGGAGCAAGACTTGTTATCACCACAGTTGGAACCTATAATTTATCTTTGTCTACAAGACTTGTAATAGAAGTAATGAACTGCTATTTTGTACTTGCTATAAATAGAAACATTATTCATGTATTTTGTATGGACAAGGATGCATAAGAATTTCATATAAAGAATGGTCAATATTCTATTTCAAAAGATGAGATCTTTTATGGAAGTGGTCCAATGTCTTATGGTCATTATTTTCTAAATCTAAAGACAAATATTTATAATGTAAATATCAAAAGATCAAAACTTGATTACTCAAAAAATATATCTTAAATATTGTAGTCTAGGGCACATCAATGAGAATCGCATATCTAGACTCCATAAAAATGGTTATCTTGACTCCTTTGATTTTGAATCAATAGAGACATGTGAGTCTTGTTTGTAGGGCAAGATGACAAAGACTTACTTCAGTGGAAACAATGAGAGGGATACTGAAATATTAATAATTATACATAATGATGTTTGTGGCCCTTTTAGAACAAATGTTAGAGGTGGTTGTCAGTACTTCATTACCTTTATTGATGACTTCAGTAGGTATGATTATGTTCATCTAATAAAAAATAAGTCAAAAACACTTGAAAAGTCCAAGGATTTTATGAAAAAGGTACAAAACTAACTTGGTTAAAGTATTAAAGAACTTCATTCTGATCGAGGTGGAGAATCTAAGCCAAGAGTTTGAGGACCTTCTGCAATATGGTGGTATTGTATCACAATGGACTCCACTTGGAATGCCATAGCACAACGATGTATCAGAAAGAAAGAATCACACATTGCTAGATATGGTGCTTTCTATGATGAGTTTAGTTGATCTTCCTACTTCCTTCTGGGGATATGCTCTAGAAATTTCCATGTTTACAATAAACCATGTACCATCTAAACCATTTTAAAAGACACCATATGGTATGGGAAGCGTCCAAATGTGTATTTTATGAGGATATGGGGTTGTGAAACTTATATGAGAAAGCAGTTTCCCAAAAAGCTTGGATCCAAATTGGATAAATGTTATTTTGTTGGATATCTTAGTGAAAGCAAAGGATATTACTTTTATACCCTATCTGACAACAAAGTATTTGTTTCCCAGGATGTTGTATTCAAGAAAAGGAATTCATTTCCAAAGGAATTAGTGCGAGGAAAAGTACAACTTGAAGAAGCTCAAGAACAATGAGAAAATATTGAACCTATAGAGGTACAATAGGAACATAAAGAGATACAAACTATTATGGAATCTCAAATTCTACATGTAACACATGAAACTCACATATCCAGTCATCCCTTGAGCCATATAAATTTGGTGATCTAATGAATCAAGAAGGCGATAAAAGATTTCTTGGCCTAAGACAGAGCTCGTACATTGACATACTATTGAAACAACATGGAGAACGCAATAAGAGGAAACTTGCCCATTTTTCATGGTGTTAGTATCTCAAGAGATCAATGTCCCAGTTCTTGTAAAGAATGGGAGTGCATGAGTAAGATTCCATCTGCATCTATAATTGGATCTATCATGTACATAATGTTATGTACTCACGTTGATGTCTTGTATGCCTTGAGTATGACTAGAAGGTATCAATTAGATCCCAGTGAATGTCATTAGACTATTGTAAAGAACATCCTTTAGTACTTGAGAAGAACTAAGGATCAGTTCATGATATGCAGTGATAAGGAATAGTTGGTGGTAAAGGGTTACACCAATTTAAGCTTCCAAACTAACAAAGATGACTATAGATCACAGTTTGAATTTTTGTTTTTCCTGAACAAAAGACTTGTCATCTAAAGAGTTCCAAGTAAGAGACAGTTGTTGATTCTACAATGGAGTCCGAGTATAGTGTTGCATCCAATGCAACAAAGGAGGATGTTTGGATTAAGAAGTTCATTTCTGAACTTGGGGTAGTTCCAAGCATCAACTGTGCAATTGAGCTATATTGTGACAACAATGGAAATATTGCACAAGCTAAGGAACCTAGATCACATAAGAATTCTAAGAATATAAAAAGGTAGTTCCATCTTATACGAGAAATGTACAGTAAGGAGATGTGAGGATTTATAGAGTACCAATGAAAGTAATGTGGTTGACCCTCTATCAAAGACACTTTCACAGAAGCATGAAGGTCATGTTATAACACTTAGGATTATGTTCATGGGTGATTGGTTCTAAGTGCAAGTGGGAGTTTGTTGGTATGTTTGTCCATAGAGCCAATCATATGATGATTGTAGTGGAATATTTTGTAAATAATGTGATTAATGATATAGGAAATCTTCCGATTTACTCTATTTTTTTCAATTAATTATGTAATGTAATAAATGTCTATAGAATAGTATTACTCAATGACGTACCTATTCAGGTTGAGGACCTAAACAATGAGATCATACAAATGTTAAGAGTATATACATTTTTTTTACATCTGTAGTCGGTTGTTTTTGTGGAAGGTTGATAGACAAGAATAACACATTAGACTAGAGTGTATGATTGGTTGATGACAAAATCTCATTAAGTCATGATATGTGATATCAAATCAAACACACAAATACTTGCTAGATAACAGTCTATCAAACAAACCCACCTTGCGATTGACACATAGAAACCATGATTGGTAGTCAAAATCATCTCTCATAGTGATAGTCGTGATTGTGGTTCTTAGACCTAAAATCACTATACCCATCACATGTCATTCGATTTACTTTGACATCATCCACCACGACCATGAATAAGGGTTGGCATAAAGATGATGCTCGAGTGAATTGCGACACATGGGCATGACTGTGAGTGATGTAGATCACATTTGTCCCTCCTACAAGAGTATGATATCATGGGCACTTGATAAGTGAGATTGAGAAATAAATGTTCACTCTCATGTGACTCAATATATGATATTAAGCTTATATGTCTCAGAAAGTATGCTCTAGTTCAAGGAACATGGATTCAAGATTGAAGAGGATGGTAATTCCATGCCTCTAGTTAAATTTGGGTATCATTTGTAACACCAATCACATATTGTAGGTTGAATTTGTTCTCCAACTTTCCAATTACTTGGGTAGCAATGATGTCTTACTAGATACTAATCATTGCTTTTAATATCATAAGTTGGTTATGGACATTCACTACCAATGCCAACTTAGAGCCTATAGAATCACACACATAGGATACACTTGGAGTAGGAGTTTATTTATGAATGTAGTTTAAACTTGATTACAAAAGTGTTAGGTATTCAATGTTAACAACAATGGGTGAAAGTTGAATGACTAGACTATGAACTGACTGGTGCAAGTGCTGAATCAATCTATTAAAGTTTCAAATCAATTGAACCAACATTGGCAATCAGAACCCTAAAATGGTCGGTTCAGTAAGTGAACCGATCAGCACAGATATGTGAACCAACTGGTCTAGGTTGTGAAATGACTATTTGGTTGATCAATTCAATTGGGTCAAGTATTGATAATGACATCATGTTGTGCATTAATTTAATATTATTTGCCAAAATAATTGGAATTGGGAAACTTAATGAAATGATCGGTTTAAGAGTTGAAGTGATCTGCTGACATGTGAATCGTTTGATTCAGCTATGAACCTACAATTTCAGTGTTTGCAGGTTCCAAGAATTCATGAAAAATCTGTATCTTCAACTCTCACTCATACTAGAACTACTAACCTTGCCCTACTATAAATATAGGGGTAGTCAAGGATTTTTAGAGGCACAACAATAAGCTCTAACAATTGTTGCCTTCTCACAGTTTTGGTAGTGTGAGAACCCAAGAAAGTCTTACTCATCAAAGGGAGGATAGAGAGGGAATGAAAATTGGGAGAGTAAGTCGGTGCTAGCCCCCTGGCTAGGAGGGACAACTCCTTCTTTTCCATTCATCTATAATGCTAGGAGTTCTAGGTGGTCCTTGTGGAGTACTACAAAGGCGAGGAGGTTGTTTCCACTACAAGGAGGATGAAGTCAACCGTTGTTTGTGATGATCAACCAGGAGGCCGTTGCTGATGTTATCTAGGTGCAACTTGAAAAAATATGCACAGTATAACAAGGAATAGCCGTTGGAATTGCTCCAGGACTAGGTATAAACCTTGCAACCATCCTTACCATTACATAGTTGTTGACTATTCAAAGGGGAATATGGCAGTTAAATTGTTATTCACACGACTATATCCGATGCCATATTTCCCAACACTTATATATATTACTATTCTGAATATAACATGCATGATATAGTATAAAAGATCATAAGTACATTTCAAATGACTTCCATGCACAAAAGAGATGGGAACATACAATATATGGCAATTGGTATCATAAGACATGTATAAAAAATTCACAAGTCATATTGACCAAGATGAAAGAATACATATAATTATCAAATATATTTGAGTAAGACTTTCCTGAAGAGGTTAATATTACATTCAATATATGATTTATGCCTCAAGGAAGAATACTAGGATTGCCAATTCAGTAATGCCAATTCAAATTAGGATAGATGCATAAACCTAATCTTCATAAATAAACCTATTTCTAGGGGATATTCTCAATTCATACATCTCAACCTAAAAGTGTTTTATATATACATTAATCAACCACAAATTTCTTAAAATATGACCTTTATTTCTAATTTTTAATTTTAACAAAGGTTTGTCTATTTGGATCTATTCACTTA
The DNA here is from genome assembly GCA_963693085.1 of Alisma plantago-aquatica. Classification (NCBI taxonomy): domain Eukaryota; kingdom Viridiplantae; phylum Streptophyta; class Magnoliopsida; order Alismatales; family Alismataceae; genus Alisma; species Alisma plantago-aquatica. The sequence continues at coordinate 1,313,813,757 of OY856412.1, read as the reverse complement.
TTAATTAATATTGAAATGTCTAGAGTACCATTAGTACCTATCATTATGTTTCCTTATCCAATAGAGTATAATATAATTATGTAGATCTCTTCCTAGTATAAGCAACTGGAAATTCCATATATCTATATAACTACTAGTATGGAATTAATATAAATTGACATGATTAGAATCTAGGTTTTGTCTTACCCATCATTTCATCCATAGCATGTTTGTTAAAACATTTTACCCATACTTATAATTCTAAAATTAGTTGTGTTATGCATAGTTTGTCTTAGACAATTTGTGTTAATAAAACCTGATTAATCTATGGCAAAATTTACCTGGACTCATATTGAATTTTAAATATTATTATATAAGTACAAATCTTATGTTTTATCCATGAAATAGCTACATCAGAATCTCTATTATTTTTAATAGTTTAATTGTTTTATAAATTGCTTGTTAGGTTACTTACATAACATAGCTTATCTAACATTCTACATCATTATTACAGAACATAGCTTACTTGGAACCTCAAATGTATAAGAATCAGTCTCATAAATTAATATTTTGTCTTATTATTATAAAACAATTCATCTTATCTAACATTATACATCATTATTATAGAACATAGCTTATTGTTTATATGAATGCACAGTTATGGATATATGTTTCTATGTTAGCATATGGTTACTCTCAAATAAATAGATTTTTTTTTAGAAAAGTCAGGAGGATATATTATTCATCTTGCCCTCCTCTTGCAAGCTAAATCAATAAAAGGGGTACTTACATTATCTAGATTGTATGAATTAAATATGGTAGTACTACTACCATTACAAGACTCAATGTTAATGATCCCTTCAACAAATTTGGGTGGTATTTTGTAATAACAGAAACCATTCCCAGATTTTTTGGTGGTATTTCTCCAGCGTGTCTGCTGTGTTGTTTGCTTCTCTATGGACGTAGCTAATAGACCAATTGGTCTTCCTCTTCTTCCAGCCTTGCAGTATCCATATGTCTAACCTCATGTTCTCTTCAGGTTCCAACTCCACTGCGTTGCAGGCTAGTAGGGAATTCGTCTCCACAACAACATGATCAATCGACAAATCCATAGATAAGTCCATGGCTAGATTCATTGCCATCAATTCAACTTCTTAAGAAATTTCCACCCTACAGGTGCAGGCAGTCCCTCCCTTCCAGCATCCATTGTGATCCCTACATATCACTGCAATGTTCACTTGTTTGTTCTTGTAGGATGCATTGACATTTAGTTTATAGACAGGGTATTCAAGTTTCAACCATCATTCTTCACGATTCAAATTACAAGACTCCTCATCTCTTTGCAAGGCTAGCTCAGTAGACTTGACCTCCTCAATGATCTTGAGGTGTAGGTGGCCTGGTTGCATAGTTTTCTTCTCAAAGATCTCTTCGTTTCTATCTCTCCAAATCATCCAGCAGGTGTATTCATATTTTCTTATTTGTATAAGTAAAATATAACTCATATATATGCAATATTTAAATTCTTTATCACTTTTTTCATTATCATCATATAAGATTCAATTTCAACCATTTTGGGCTCAGCTACATGGATCCTTTTTTTAATGAGCTCTGTATGGGTCGTACATTGATCAAGACGTAAAGATTCAAAATATCTCTTTATATTCTCTTCCCAAGTTAATTTAGGTCGGCCTATGCTTCCTTTAGTTGTTCTTGAATCGATAACCTTGCTTCAAATAGGTGCATTTGTTGATCTGCATTGCACATGTCCATACCATCTAAGATAGTCCTCACACAACTTGTCATATAACTGTCCTTTTAAACTTGCTTTTTGATATGAGAGGTATCTTCAAGTTACATACTATTTAGTGGTACTCCTCCACTTGAACCATCCTTCTATAACCCTATGACAAACATCATCCTGAACCTCACCCTCCCTTTCAATAATAGAGCCCAAGTAATGAAACTTATCACATATTGATACATCCAATTCATCCAACCTAACCTCACCATTCACAATTCTTGATTGGCTACAATTGCAATGCATATATTTAGTTTTGCTTCTATTGGTCATCAATATATTTGATTCCAAAAAATTTCTCCAAAGTTCAACTTTTTCATTCTATATTTCTTGATTTTAATCAATCAACATAATATCATCAACATGCACATAAAATAACATCCACATATAACTTAATTCATGTGACATGTAAATACAATTTAATCGCATATGAATCTTACAATCTTCTCTTGACTATTATTTTTATATAAATACATATGTACCTATATATGTTATATATATGTAATACGTTGATCAAACTGATCTATTTACACATATATGTTCTAAAGTTTGTTTTTTCATCATCTCATAAGCTAATATATTAAAGTCTATCATATATGAACTACATGCTTCACCTATAGATTGAAGTAGGTTTTTTGATCTTGGATGATATGTACTTTCTTGGGTCTTAGAGGAAAGTAGCTATTCTTTGTGCAAGGAATGATAGAAGATCTCACGACCATTGGTGGTTGGGTGGCTTGTTGTAGGTTGACCTCCATGATTGTATGTAGATATTTATGGTTGGTAGTAGGGCTTATTATAGGCAATGGATGGTCCTAGGGTGACAAGGAAGATTGTTGACTATGAGGAGTTTGAAGGATTATGATGTGAAGGAAGAAGATGATACATGACTGTAGATTACAACAACTATGAGAATAGGTTGTCATGGCTTCTTATTGTCATGTCTTGTAAGGTTCCAGGGGAGAGGAAGCCAAGTGAACTTGTTGGGTTATGGTGGAAGGCATGTATATGCTAATGTTGGATTATAGGTGGTGATGTTGGGGGTCATCTGGATTTAGATTTATAGGTCTTATATGGTGTTTGAATATGAGGAAAAGGAGAGCTCTAAAAACAAGGTTGGGGTTGTAAGGAAATAGAGGGGGAAGTAATAAATAGAAAGTGGGTGAGAGATGTAACATATCTAAATATGGGTACAATTCATATGCTACTCCTGTAAGGAGTGGGATCCCAAAGGGGATCCACTCCCTACTAAAATAAATGGCATCATCTGTAAAGAAGTGAATTCACCTCCTTACAAAAAAATTGAACAATCAAACGTCCACTCCAAACACACTCAGAAGGTATGATGGAATGGGTGTAAAATTTTCAAATCTTTATATAATGGTAATCAACAGACCAAAGTATAGCAGCGGAATAAAATCATGACTATATTAAATTATAAAAATAAGGGTTACAAACTTACATCACAATGATCCATGTAGAGGAAATCTAAACCACCTCAAAATTGTCTCCAAGCTTTAACTTCACAATCTAAGTCTGGGTCCACATGTCAAGCCCTCCATGTCCACCACCTAGGGTTGGAAGCATACCCCAGCAAAAGAGAAATAATAGGAGACATCAACAAATGCTGGTATGTGCATACTAAAGAGAAAACTGAGCAATTTATAAAGAAATAGGGGACATCAAAATAAAAGGCTTTCCACGCAAGAGATAAGAACTACCCAATCATGCATAAAAGAAAAGAATCATCACCATCATAAAGAAGTTACTTGCCATAAATAAAACAATAAAGAAGTGCCACATAAGCACATATTAAGATTTGGGCACATAACCCATCAACAATTTGGGCACATAACCCATCATATAGTTCATCAATCTGCACGCATGTGAGATAAGCATAGCCCTAGAACAATTTAAACACAATTGTTGACCAACCCTCATAAAGTTGAAACCTGAAAGAGAAAGGAATACTGCCAATCTCCCATATATATATAATGGGCCAAGAATCACACATCTTGCCCTGGGTACAAGGTTCCTTGCCGTCCCAAAAAGAGTAGGAAATATCGCATCTACTATAAACAAAACCATGCAATTTACACTACTCTAGTGCTACTGAGTCACATAACATGTTTAATGTAGAGGCAAGTAAAAGGTATAGTTAGAATAAACAAGGTTTCCATCTCATAATGGACAACTCAAACATATAAACAAATCCACTTCAAAGTGGGCATATATCACCAAGTAAACTTCCACATCACAGTGGGAATATAATATCAAAAGTCCAACATGCACCAAGGCATATGAAACAAAGTCAAGAGAATATCCATGATCACAAGATCACTATAACGCCCCGATCTCACATTAACCACAAACCACGAGATTAGGACGCGACAGGATGGGATTTGCACATAAGCCAACCACTCTTCACTTTTTAAAGCATTTTAAAGACATTAATAGAAAAATCTGATTTATGTTGTAAAATGAAACTAAACAAACTGCGGAAGCATCTTTATTAACTGACTAGCAATATAAACAGAGTCTACAGCATATTACATTGTTCGACCTAAAATAAAGCATAACAGTTAATTACATCTTTATACACATTCACTCTCTCACTCACACCTTGTCCCAAAGATCGAGGGGAAAGGACTAAGAGACCTCTAACTACTAACTACGAATCTTCTATCGACTAGGCGTAAGGATAAATCGATCCTTCTGATTTCCTACTGCTGATGATAACCTGAAAATGTTTTGAGTAGAGGTATGAGCCTACTCGCTCAGTGAATAGTATTTCACTTAGCTATCACTAAACAACTCATCAGGTTTATAAATTGAAATTAAACATAAATGCAGAACTAAGCAAGGCAGTCCTAAATACATAGCAGATATAGAGATATTAATCACATTTCTAAGCATCAACAGATAATTCAGGTAAATAAATAGTTATATAAATTTACTGTGATCCTACATGATTACTTATTCATATTATTAGTATGCCCTAAATATATGCAGTGTACTCTGCATATAAAGATCCGCAGCAAGTTCATGCTACGGTCCCACCGTACAAGACTTAGCGACACACCCGGGAAATGCTAAGTCTGACGCCAGCCCTGCTCTGCTACAGGACCCCAGGCTCCACGGCCTCAATGCACAACCACGTGTTCTGCACAACCATGTGTGCTCCAGACTTTGCAAACCTGAGCACACAGGTAGAGAGTCTCACAGGGTTACCTTCACGACACAAGCACGAATGGTGTTAGATAACCATGTTTTCTTTTTCCCAGTGCCATCGTGACACAAGCACGATTGTTGTTGGACACTGCCTCTCTTTACTCGTTTGTCCGTGACACAAGCACGGATGATGTTGCAACACGAGTTTCACCCCTAAGAAGCAGATCTGTCAAAGGGGTTCTACGGTGTTAGGGCACCTAAGTCTATTAACTGATTAACATATAACCATTTAAACAGGAAAATCACATCTACTGATTTCATATCAGATCACAATACACTGTCATTCTAAACTGACATAGCAATATATTTTAAATCATTGTAATTTCTGAGAAATTCTCATACCATGCATTCAGACAATTTAGAAATGCATAAATAACCCAACTTATTTCAATTTGGCACATACATAGCAAATTTACGCAATTGAACATCTTATTGCACAAATTAAAGAAATTTACTCCACATATGAGAATCATACTCAACAATTATCAATTTTCTAAAATTCTCAAAAAACGTGCACATTAACCCAAATCCTCGTTTTTGCATCACTTAACTCAATCAAGAGTTAATTACGTATCATAACACAAATTATTATTAATAATTAGGAATTTCTACTGATATCCTTGAGAAGCGTGTCAATTTGAGAAAAATATTAAATCATTTAAATTAACTACGACCTAGAACGTGCATCTAGGTTTTCTTTGATATTTTTCACATAGTCGTCATTTCATTAAAATCATGCTCAATTAATTTATTAAAAATCATATAGCCCGAGTTTATATCCAAACTGTCCAGAATGTGGTCGTGCGCTACTATTTCACCATTTAATCGAGTAATTTGGTTTCGATTGATCGTGTGGTTTTACTACTCTAATTCACACACAACAATTGCTAATTAACGATGTACAAACGTTAATAATTAAAACGCGTGATTTGGTAATTTAACGGTGCCGGCACTGCCCGACACCCGGGTATACGCTGAAAACTGCGTCAAACCAGATCGAACTATAATCACCCGTTTTATCGAGTTAAATTGTGATAGATGAATGAAATGCTACTCACCGTGGTTCAAAACGTCTGGATTCGTCTAACAATGCGTCCAGAGACCAGTTTTCAGGCACACGCAGGTCTTCTTCTACCTTGGCATAGCCTGGATGCGAACGTGTTTCATGTGCAAGTTGAAAAGGGAACTCGATTGGTTAATGATTTTGGCTGGAAGGTGGCATATTCATGCTTTGGCACCACGGCCGAGTTGAAGGTGTTGTTTTGGAGGTGCTTCTCACGCCAACTGCTTCTGGCTCAGACCTGCTGCAAGCAGCAGGTGACAATCTCACGCACAGATGGATGGGAGAGCTCGGTTGATAGCTAAAGCTTGGGCTGGGGCTACGGATTCTTGCACGGCTCTCGGTCGAAGTCGATGGCACCGGTTCCAAGTGCTAGCTCGCGCCCAAGCTGCCATGGCCAAACCTGCTTCAAGCAAGCAGCAACGTATTGACGTTCGGGTTGGAAGAGAGCCATCGGCTAGGTGCCTAAACATAGCCTGAAGCTGTGAATTCTGATTGAGACCGCAAGGTTGGAGTCGGGGCTGTCGATTTGAGGTGTTGGCAGCGCTCATGAGAGCCCTTGGTCGGCACCCTACTACAGCTTGGGCGGTGCCCTAGCAGGTCGCTGCTTAGTTGGCTGTCGTTAGGGCAAGGGATAGAGGGGAAGAGGAAGAGGGAAGGTAGAGGAGCGGAAGACGAAGATCAATCGTCGATTGAATCACCCTAGGTCGCCCCAAAATCAGCCCCTTTCCGCTTCTGTTCGGGCGCCGCTTCAAAGCGGTTGCTCCTATCGATCGCGTGAGGATGGAAAGAAGATAAAGAAGAAAACGGAAGAAAAGGAAAAGAAATAGCCACTATTTTGGGAAAAATTGCATATTAGGTCCAAGGAAAACAAAAGTATTATAACTTTCGCCTCGAGAGTCCAAATCGACTGATTCTTTTTGCAATGTTTCAAGCGTGAAATTCTATACAACCTTAGAGCAAGAAATCATGCTATTTAGCTTGTCTCAGCTAATCAAAAATCTAATCGCATCTGTGATCACTTAACTTTACTTAATCATCTTAATTAAGCACTAATTATATCCTATATATTTAATTCAACTTAATCAACTTGATGATGCACTAACCACCACGTGAGCACTTAACTTATCTCAATTACTTAATTATGCACTAATCATTGTACTTACTAGTTAATTTAAGAGTGGGTCATAACAATCTCCCTCCCTTATAGGAATTTCGTCCCGAAATTCCTAAAAGAGAAAAGGAATCTTGTTACGCATCTCAGATTCAAGCTCCCTCGTAACTTCCTCTAAGTTATGATTCCTCCAAAAAACCTTCACTAATGGTATCTCATGATTCTCAAGCTTCTTGATCCTCCGATCAATTATCTTTACTGGTCCCTCAACATAGGACACATCTGGTCTGAGCTGGGTAATTTTTGGGTCCATTATCTTCTCTGTACCTGGGTAACACTTCTTCAACATAGATACATGGAACACATCATGTAGATTAGATAATTCAGATGGCAAATCAAACTTATAGGCTATAAGTCCAATCCTCTCAATAATAGAATATGGCCGATAAACCTAGGAGTCAATTTGCCTCTCTTACCAAACCCCAAACACTCTTTTCCATGGTGAAACGCTCAGATACATTTCATCACCAACCTGAAACTCAAGAGGTCAACGCCTCTTCTCAGCATAGCTCTTCTGTATGTCCTATGTAACTTTCAACTGCTCTCTACATGTCCTCAAGAGTCTGAATGGTCCTTTCTGACTGACCATTCGTCTGTGCATGGAAAGTTGTACAGAATCTCAACTTTGTGCCTGAAGCACGATACAACTGATTCCACAACCTGGATGTGAACTCAGGATCCCTATCAAATATAATTGAAACTGGAATACTATGCAACCTGACTATCTCATCCATGTATATCTTAGCTAACTTTGAGACATCAAAGGTTGACTTGACCTGAAGAAAGTGAGCAGACTTAGTCAATCTATCCACAATCATTCATATTGAGTTACAACCTTTAGGTGTCCTGGGCAACCCTATCACAAAATCCATTGTGATATGTTCCCATTTCCATTCTGGTGTAGGAAAAGACTTTAGAGTACCTACAGGTTTCTAATGCTCAGGTTTAACCTGCTGGCACACACTACATCTAGCCACATACTCAGCTACATCCTTTGTTATATCAGGTCACCTGTACAACTCCTTGAGATTACTGTATATCTTAGTGTTGCCTGGTTGCTTAGCGTACATTGATGCATGTGCTTCCTCAAGAATCTTTTCTTCCAAATCATTATCTCGAGGTACATGCAATCCGTCATGCTAAAACAACACATCATCATTTGAAAACTTGAACTCTGGTCTCTTCCCCCTGCCATGTCATGCATGGTCTGGTTTAACTCACTATCACCCTGCTGTAGTTCCTTGATCTGATCATAAAAGTAGGCTTGACTTGCATCTGTGCAATCAAACCACTCTGCTCTGTCACTCCTAAGTCTAAGTTCAACTTCCGCATTTCTACTAGCATGTCTCTCCTGAAACATGCCATAGAGAATGCATCAACTGTTGAACTTGACTTTATGCTCAAAGCATCAACCACCACATTCGCCTTCCCAAGGTGACAATCTATCGTCACATCATAAAGATAGTGATGTTGTGTCATAAGAGCATGAACTACAACAACTAACTTCATATCATGTATCGCGTAGTACTCCTCATTCTATGCTACTACTTATAGTTACATTTCAAATTTACATCTTACTCTTTTCTCCAAGTTATTTTCATATTGTTTATCTACCTTTAAACCCTAGATTTTATTAATACTAGCTTACCTTTCATAGAACAAATCTCATGATCTTATTTTATAGGGATGCTAGTACTCAAGGTCAAATCACTATTGATATCCCTTGAACTACTACAACTCTAAACATTCTAGGGTTTCTTCTTTATCAATAACATAGAGTTATTGTGATGTGACTATGTTCCCTTAGTTTGAAATTCAAACTTTAGATCTCATAAGTTTTACTAAATTCTTCCTTATCTTATCACTGGAATTTCCTTTCTCTTATTTGTTCTGTACTTTGGTATTCCCATGATATCTCTTCAATTTAACGGAAGCTTATAACGTAACATGAATATCATTTCAAACTGGATAAGCCATATATTCAGGTATTGCAAATATCAAGAGATTCAACATAATAAGCATGCATGCAGATTTCAAATTCTTAAATAATCTAATTACATGTCCACTTGTAATTTACTGAGAAATCAATATCAATGTGCATGCAGGCAGACTGGAATTCTCAAATAAACAGAATGCATGTCAATTTGTCACTTTATACACTAAAATCGTGCAATTGAACTGTTAAGCATCACACATCTTATACTGAGAATTTTGATATCAAAATACTTGATTCATTGAACACCCTATCCTTAGAGTTTCAGTTACCTCATTCATTTGATTGCAGTTCAAATCACAATATGATATCATTCTAGAGCTGTCAGAACAGTGTACCTAAAATAATTGTAAATAATGAGAAATTCTTATATCATGCATTCATTTTCTAAGTTATGTGTTTGTTCTTTATTTTAAAAACTAATTGGTTAGTCTATAGAGACTTATAATCCAAAGGTAGTATGTATAATTGTATTTAACTTTATAATAATCATATGCATTCCATACTCTCAATTACGTCTTGTAATTCTCGTTCCTTAATCAAAGTCATCATTTCTAACATTTCTTTTGATTCAACTAAATTTCTTGTCCTGGTCTTATGATTTACATAAGGCTCTTTGTTTCTATGTACTTAGTGTATACTTAACTCTTTTCTTCTATTTTCTATTTGCTTTGAAGTACATAAAAGTATTTTACTCCATTCCATGATCCAACCCAATACTTCCTTCCTTAGCTCAAATTTCGTGTCCTATAGGCTAGTATCTCCTATCCACTGCAATCACAAGTCCACACACTTAGTTAGGAGATCTATACGCTTGATCTAGGCAAATCAAGCCTTGGGCTACAAAGGATAAGTTGTAATTTCCTTTTTCCTTTCTTGTTCTCTATTACCATTTGTACTCTCCTTGCTACTCCTAGGTTGGAGGCTGCAGATTGGAGAGGGTGGAGATCTTCTTGGTGAAGAAGGCGACTTTGAGCTACTTCAGAAGGCTGGTGCAATGGGAGGTTACTTCTAGAGAGGAAGGCTACTTCAAGGGGGAGCTTGGAGTTACTTCAAGAAGGCTACCTCAAGTTGGTGCACCTACTTCAAGTGAAGGCTGTTCAAAGGGTGTAAAGGAAAGTATTGTATTTTGTATAAATCCTTGAGAAGGTAATAAAATAAATACTTTCAAAATCCCGGTTGGGTAAGCAACCGGGTAGTAGACTGACAACTTTAGTATTTGCTAAAGTTGGAACCACTCTAAACACCTGTCTTCTTCTTCCAATTTTTAATTGTGGTTGTTTGAGTTCAATAAATTGTTAAAACTATTTTAAAACTCTATTCACCCCCCCTCTAGTGTTTTTCAATTGGTATCAGATCAGGCTTCAAGGAACCCTAACAAGGTCTTGAAGAAATGGGTGATGGAGTGCTCAACAACCTTAACCTTGAAGGGACACTTGTTGCTAGGCCTCCAGCGTTCGATGGAACAAACTACCAATATTGGAAGAGAAGGATGCAGTTCTACTTCCAAGGCATCAATTGGGACTTATGGAGAATGGTGTCAACCCCATATGAGCTCCCTCAAACTCAATTTGCAGAATGGGATGCAAATACGGTAAAGCTAGCCCAAATGAATGCAAAAGCAGTAAGTATTTTATATTGTTCTATATCGGTAGGAGAATTTAATAGAATATCTAACTGTGACACAGCCTATGATATTTGGCATAAACTGTCCATAACCTATGAAGGTACAGTCCAAGTCAAAAATTCCAAAATTAGCCTGTTTAAACAAAAGTTTGAACACTTTCGTATGGATCCTGATGAATCTATTAGTGAAATGTTTGCAAAATTCTCTACTATTTTTAATGGTTTAAGTACCCTAGGAAAACCTGTCCTTGAAGAAGATCAGGTATCAAAAATCCTTTGATCACTTCCTCCAAAATATAAGCCAAAGGTGACAGCCATTGAAGAAGCAAACGACCTCACTCGACTGAAAATGGAGCAACTTATTGGCAACCTAGAAGCTCATGAAGCAACCCTAGAAGAGGAAGAAAGAAGAGAACGTGAACTTTAGCAAGGAAAGAAGATGGATGTGGCTCTAAAAGCTTCAAAGGTCGTCACACAAGAAAGTAAGGAGTCAAGTGAAGAAGAAGGAGAAGAAGCCTTGATCGTCAATGGTAAGAAATACAAAAGATTTAAATCTAACAAAATTTCCAGTTCTTCTTCTACCCCTCCTAGGTGCTTTGAATGTGGGAAGAAAGGGCATCTCAAAAATGAATGTCCTAAAGCAAAGAAAGGAAAGAAAATCTCACACAAGAAGAAGGGAGAAAAAGCCTATAAAGCTGCATGGGACGAGTCAAGTGACAGTGAAAGCGGAGAAGAAAAGGTGGAATGTCTAATGGCAAGAGAAGATGATGAAGACTCTCAAGAGGTAAGTCTACTTGATCTTCCTAAAGAAGAGTTAGTTACTAATCTACAAGAAATTCATGATAAGTATGTTGATGTCAAGAAGAAACTAAAGAAGGTTATCAAATCAAATGATGAGCTAATTGCTAAATTAGATAATCTTTCTTCTGAAAAGAACAACATTGATCTTGATAATTTGTCTTTAAAAACATCTTTAGATGATTGCACTAGAAAGCTACTCACTTTAGAAACAAATGTTGATCTTCTTTCTAAAGAAAAATCTGAATTGTTAGCTAAACTAAAAGATTTTCAGACTCAACCTATTTTGTGTAACCATCTGGACTATGATAATGTTATAAAAGAAAGAGATTCATTGTTATCTGATTTAGATCAAGCAAGAAAAGATCTACACAAAAAGATGAATGACATTGCTAAGCTGCAAAGAGAACTTTATGAGTTAAGAAGAAAAGATATCCTTGATAACATTCTAAGCATTGGTACTGTTTTCAACGGAAGAAAAGGTTTGGGATATGCTCCAAAGAAAAATCAACCCAAAAGAACTCAAACTATGTTTGTACCCAAAAACACAATGCTAGAAAGAGAAATGAAGTTGATTCTATTACTTGTCATTTTTGTTTATGTCTTGGACACTATTCCTTTTCATGTCCTTATAAGACTAAGGATTCCGACTTAGTTTGGGTCCCAAAACCCCAAACTTAGTAGAGTCAAATGTAATTTAGTTGAGATATGGCCAAACACTACATTTTGCTATTTATATTGTCTTATCTCAACTAAACAAAAGGGTTCATGCATATTGTTAATTTTCTGCATTGTTGTACTGAAACAGAAACTTAGTCGGTCGAAGTATTGTCGACCGAACCCTTAATCGGTCAAAGTATTGTCGACCGACCGGATGTCTGTAACAAATCAAAATCTACAGCAACCAAATTTCTATGTTTCTTTGTTTACAGTAACCTTCTCGATCGACAATTAGTCGACCGAGACAAATGTCGGTCGAACAATTGTCGACCGACTGGATTTCTGAATCAAGATTTTTATACAAGTCTTTACTTAAATGATTCTAACCATATCGGACCATCACATGGGTACCAAAATCTACATTTTAATGCAGGAATGGGTGGTTGACAGTGGATGCTCCAAACATATGACCGGGAACAAAGATGCATTTCAAACCTTTGAAGAAAAGAAAAGTGGAACGGTTACCTTTGGAGACAATGGTAAGGGCAAAATCGTTGGAATAGGTAATGTTGGTACAAACCTCAAAATAAAGAATGTTCTACTCGTTGATGGTTTGCACCATAATTTGATAAGTGTTAGTCAATTATGTGATAGTGGTTATGATGTGTTATTTAACAAAACCTCCTGCAAGTTATTAATAGAAAACACTACAAATGTTGTTTATGAAGGAAATAGAGTTGGAAATCTTTATATCCTTAAACCTAACTCTATGAAATCAGTAGTGGGAAAATGCTTGCTTGCAAATGAAAATACCTTACAACTATGGCATAAAAAGCTAGGACATGCTAGTTCACATGTTATTAAAAAGTTAGTGAAATATGATCTTGTTCGTGGATTGCCTACTTTATCTTTTGATCAAGTTGAAAACTGTGAACCATGCACAATGGGAAAGCAAATCAAAACCTCTTTTAAACCAAAACATGTACTTAGCACCAGTTAATCCTTAGAATTAATTCATATGGATTTATTTGGACCCATGAGGACACAATCTATTGGTGGTAAAAGATATTGTTTTGTTATTGTTGATGATTACAGTAGATACACATGGGTACACTTTATTGCAACTAAAGATGATACTATTCATGTTTTTATACAATTTTGTTCCAAGATTGAAAATCTATTACAAAGCAAAATATGTACCATTAGAAGTGATCATGGTGGAGAATTTGAAAATCATACATTTGAGGAATTTTGTACATCTCAAGGGTACACTCATAATTTTTCTGCTCCACACACCCCACAACAAAATGGTATTGTCGAAAGGAAAAATCGATCACTACAAGAAATGGCTAGAACTATGATGCTCGAACACAACACACCAAAAACCTTTTGGGCTGAAGCTGTAAACATTGCATGCTATGTGTTAAATAGAGTAACTGTTCACTCTCATTTGAAGAAAACTCCATATGAAATAATACATTCTAAGAAACCTAGAGTTGACTATTTTCATACCTTTGGCTCCACATGCTATATTTTAAATACCAAAGATGATAGAGATAAGTTTGACTCTAAATCACACAAAGCAATCTTTTTGGGATATTCCACTTCTAGCAAAGCTTTTAGAGTATATAACACTATCTCTAGAAAAGTTGAGGAATCTATTCATGTTTCTTTTCATGAAGAATCCAAATCTGAAAATCTAGAAATCATAGATCTCACTAATCAATTCGAAAATTTAAACATACCAAATGATAGTGAGAAAGTTACTACAAACAATCACCAAGCTGAACCACAACCTACACCTAGGCTTATTAAGGATCATCCTCAAGAACTAATTATTGGAAATCCTAATGATAAAGTCAAAACTCGGTCTTCCTTCAAAGATGTTGCAAACATGGCTTTTGTTTCTATCATTGAACCTAAGAAGATATCTGAAGCTCTTAAAGATGATTATTGGATAATAGCCATGCAAGAAGAATTGAATCAATTCACTAAAAATGATGTATGGTATTTAGTTCCTAAACCACAAGATAAAACCATCATAGGAACTAAATGGGTTTTTAGGAATAAGCTAAATGAGGCAGGAGAAGTAATAAGGAATAAAGCTCGGTTAGTAGCACAAGGATATAATCAACAAGAAGGAATAGATTTTGATGAAACGTATGCACCGGTAGCTAGACTTGAAGCTATTAGAATGTTACTAGCTATTGCTGCACATAAAAACATCAAACTCTACCAAATGGATGTAAAAAGTGCATTTCTAAATGGCATCATTCAAGAAGAAGTATATGTTGCCCAACCACCTGGTTTTGAAATACCGGAAAAAGGTGACTATGTTTATAAACTTAAGAAAGCACTTTATGGTTTAAAACAAGCACCTAGGAATTGGTATGAAAGGCTCAAGACATATCTTTTTGATAATGGTTTTTTTCAGATTCTACTTTATTTTTCAAAACATATACATCTGATTTCCTAGTTGTGCAAATATATGTTGATGACATTATTTTTGGAGCTTCTAATGTTTCATTGTGCACACAATTCAGTGACATTATGAAAAAAGAATTTGAAATGAGCCTCATGGGTGAACTAACTTTCTTTCTTGGTTTTCAAATTAAGCAAACACCTGCCGGAATATTCATAAGCCAAGAAAAATATACTAAAGAACTCTTAAAATGGTTTGGGATGGATCAGTGTAAACATGCTACTACTCCTATGGCTACCTCTATTAAAGTTGATAAGGATGAAAATGGGGAACCTATTGATGATTCCTTATATAGAGCCATGATTGGTAGTTTGCTTTACTTAACTGCTTCTAGACCGAACATTATGTTTTCCGTTGGTCTTTGTGCTCGATTTCAATCACAACCTATGCACTCTCATTTTCTAGCAGTTAAATGAATTCTTCGTTACCTAGCCGACACTACTTGTTTTGGTTTATGGTATCCAAAAGGACAATCCTTGGATTTTAAAGCTTATACTGATGCGGATTATGTTGGTTGTCGACTTGATCGCAAGAGTACTAGTGGTGGTTGTTTATTGTTAGGGAGAGCTTTAGTATCTTGGTTTAGCAAGAAACAAAATACGGTTGCCCTATCTACAACTCAAGCTGAATATATGGCAGCCGGGTCTTGTTGTGCTCAAGTGCTTTATATGCAACAAGTGTTAAACGATTATGGCTTTACTCTTTCATCTACGCCTATTTTTTGTGACAAAACGAGCGCTATAAACTTAGCACACAATCCTATTTTACACAGCCGAGCTAAACATATTGAAATCCATCATCACTTTTTAAGGGATCATATCTCCAAGAATCATGTTTCCCTTCATCATGTTGATACGGAAGATCAATTGGCTTATATTTTTACAAAACCGCTTCCACTAGATCAATTTAACAAAATTAGGAAGCAATTGCTTATCACTCCTTTGGAAGATGTTTTCTTTGATATTTGTGCTACTTAAACAAAAACTTTTACTTGCATCATTTTGGCTTTTAATGGACATCTCTTTCATTAGATTTGATGAGACATCTAATTAAGGGGGAGTTTTTATTCTTAACGGATATCTTTTTGAAATGACAAAGGGGGAGAAATAAATATAAAACTAAAACTTAGTAATTATGAAAAACTCAATCAATGAGTTTCATAAATAAACTCTTGGCTTTACATTGAAAGTTGCTATATTCCCTAGTGAATTGGATTTCATGTTCCATAATTCATGGGGAATAATAAGCACACATTTTATAAACAAGAGGAAAAGCTACAAAAGGTAATCTAAAGGTATGAAACTCATATGTTTTATATTTCCTTCATTTATATTTTGGAAATGTTTGTCATCTTCAAAAAGGGGGAGATTGTTGGCTAAATGGACATCTATAAATCCCTTTGTTTTGATTATGACAAACATTTCATTCTTATTGATCTAACAAGCTACTTGAGTGTGCAGGAACAAGGTGGATGACAAAGTACTAGGGAAATCCATATGCTTACATATTTATATTTTCATGCAATGTAATCGCTTTGTAAAAACTTGTACAAACATATAATGTACTAGTACTTAGATTGCATGTAAATCAAGCGTTAGATCTTCCCTAGCCAAACACCACATTTAGATAGGTCATCCCCTTCAAATAGGATCACATATGCACACTCATACATATAATTAGTGCCTAAATTGAAACATTAAAACAGGATCAATCTCGGTCGACAAACTCCTCGACCGAGACACTCTCGGTCGACAATCTTCTCGACCGAGAAAGATCCAAAGTAGCCGTTAGACACAACTAACAAGGTAGTTGGCAGTTGGAGATAGACGTTGCAAATCACTTGTTCCAGAGAGCCTGTCGGTCGACAAAAGTTCGACCGAGTAGGTGTCTCGGTCGACCATTTTTCGACCGAGATGGTCTCTGACAGCAACTGCAGAATTAATTAATTAGCCGTTGCTAAAGCAACAAACTTGTACCTAACGGCTAGTTAAGCACTTAGAAACCCCTAGAAGTTGTCTAGAATGTCCTTAAGCATCCATAGGCCATTCCTATAAATAGGACAAGCCATAGGACACTCAAACACACTTGTTACACTTGAGAAATCCTTGAGCATACTTTGAGCAATCTGTTTGTGAGCAATTTGAGCATTGTGACAATTGGCTACTTCCTTCCTTAGCTCAAATTCCGTGTCCTATAGGCTAGTATCTCCTATCCACTGCAATCACAAGTCCACACACTTGGTTAGGAGATCTATACGCTTGATCTAGGCAAATCAAGCCTTGGGCTACAAAGGATAAGTTGTAATTTCCTTTTTCCTTTCTTGTTCTCTATTACCGTTTGTACTCTCCTTGCTACTCCTAGGTTGGAGGCTGCAGATTGGAGAGGGTGGAGATCTTCTTGGTGAAGAAGGCGACTTTGAGCTACTTCAGAAGGCTGGTGCAACGGGAGGTTACTTCTAGAGAGGAAGGCTACTTCAAGGGGGAGCTTGGAGTTATCTCAAGAAGGCTACCTCAAGTTGGTGCACCTACTTCAAGTGAAGGCTGTTCAAAGGGTATAAAGGAAAGTATTGTATTTTGTATAAATCCTTGAGAAGGTAATAAAATAAATACTTTCAAAATCCCAGTTGGGTAAGCAACCGGGTAGTGGACTGACAACTTTAGTATTTGCTAAAGTTGGAACCACTCTAAACACCTGTCTCCTTCTTCCAATTTTTAATTGTGGTTGTTTGAGTTCAATAAATTGTTAAAACTATTTTAAAACACTATTTACCCCCCCTCTAGTGTTTTTCATAGCGACCCTTGTCTCGATCATGTTGATGGTCTTGGATGTGTCTTGACTGAGACACTTCCCTTGGATACTATTGTCTCAACCATGATGGTCTAGGGTGTGTATTGGGTCGAGACAGTGGTCTCCTTGAGGTGTGTCTCAACCTAGTGTTGGTGATCCTTCTTGTCTCCATTGAGACAAGTTCCCTTGTTGTTGTTTCGACCTATCTTGATTTGTCTTGACCGAAACTAGGGTGGTAGTTGCCCAAGTGGTCGAGACCCCACCCAGGTTGTATGACCATATCATGCATGTGTGTTTTAAGTGGTTGCATGTTGGTTTCTTGAGTTGACAAGTGTCCCTTTGGAACCCTACATTGTTGACACCCTATCCCTCACCCTACCTCCCTCCTCCTTGCAATATAAACCCTCTTCTCTTCATGCAAGTGATCTTTGTCGACCATCCTTCTTCTCCCTTCCCTTGTGCTCGTTCTTGGAGCTTTGTGTAAAAAGAAGATGACGTCCTTGGTGCTTTGAAGGTGGTTTGACCTTGCTTGTGGTGCCTTGAAGCTAGATCTTCCTCCTTGTGGTGGTTTCTTACCTTGGTAAGTAGTTTTACCATCTTGATCCTATTTTCTTTGGAACCTCCATCTTATCCTTCGTCTTTATTTGGTCATAGACTAGGGTTATACCCTAGTGGTCACCTTGAGAGAAACTCCTCTTTACAAAGGCCTTAGACCATGGTGGTAACTAGTGAGAGGATGTTTTCTTCTCTTTTCCCCCTTTTCTTCTTTGGAGCTTAGGGTTTCCATTGCCCTTTTTCTTGAGATACCTTTGACCAAGTTTTTCTTATTGTTGGAGGTGATCTTGTGGCTGAATTGGTGATCCTTATTGTAGCTTCCTTCCCTACTTTGGAGTTTGATCTTGGAGCTTGCTTCTCTTCAAAACAAGCGGGTTATATAACACTTTGATCTCTCTATTATTGCACATTTCATACATGCATGTTGCTTTTTCTATCTCTAAAATGTACCCCTAATATGATATTATATGATACCATGCTCTAGATCTTGTATGATGGTGATTAACATGCTTGATTTGCTTAGAATCTGAAACCCTAATCTGAGGTACCCAATTTTGGAGATGGATGTGGAATGGTAGTTTTCTTGCTATCTTTTGATCTTGGTTTTGGTCGCATGCATGATCCTTGTACCTTGATGTTCTATGGAGTTTAGGTTTTTTTTTAGTGGTGATAAACATGGTTTATCTCTCCTGCTTGAGGTTCTTTCATGGTGGTTCAATGTCACATACTTTTAGGGTTTTTGGTGACCAATTTTGTGCAAAGTTTCCCTTCTAGTAGATGATAGAGTCCCTTGGTTTTATCTCCAGTTTTGTCCATGGATATCATTTTTTTTAATCTTTCTTATACCTATATTGAATATGGATAGTTTCCTTTGTGGTAGCATGGCTTTGGTGGACACTACTCCCTTGGTTTGGTATGGGTCGAGATGCATGACCTAGTGTCACGACTGTGACCTAATCTCAATAGGTTGATGGTTGAGACACTTTTGTTTCTTGAGATTGAGACACATATCTAAGTGTTGGTCATGACTCATGTTTGGTTTCAGTTGAAATTCTTTTGGTTTTGGGTTGAAGCTTAACCATGTCCTTGAGGTCGCGGCATATGTGTGATGGGTGGTCAAAACCGTAAGCTTTTGAGGGGTAGAGACATAGAGTTTTGTCACGGTTGAGACACCATGGTTGAATATGGTCAAGACACGTTGATGAGTGGGTGGTTACAATCCATATGGATGGTGGTTATGACATGTGTATGGTAGGTGGTCGAGACACGTACATGATCGTATAGTCAAACATGCACATGAGTGAACAAGTAGAGAGCCATATATAGTGTTGTTTAATCAACCTTAATCATGTCTGTTAGCCCTAATATGATCCAAGAAAGTGAGAGGTTGTGTATCTAGGGTTGGTGATTGAACATAACTATAAAACCCTAATCGGCCATGTATGGAATCCTAACCCTAACGTCAGACATTGTGATGTGTTTGCTTTTCCCTGTTGAAGTGGTTATCTTATTATGCTATTTTCTCTCTCCTACTTATAAATCCCTAACTTTGTAGGTGAAATCAATGACATGGCTTGTGTATGTTGTGGTGAAGATCATATGATATTGAGTAGTGATTATGCACTTTGTTGAGGCATAATGTGGTGATATACATGCCAGGTTTATGTTATTGGGTACTATGACCTGGTGATGTCTTAATGCCTATTATGAGGTGGTAACCTCCAGTGATGTGATTGAGCGATTTATGTCACATAGTGATGTCACATTGGTGATTGCCTTGTGAATGGCAGTGTTACAAGTATCATGTGGCGATAGCATGACAAGCTCATACCTTATATGTTTTATAATTTCTAGAGTTTTACTATACCCTTATTCTTGTGGAATTTGTTATGAATTATAAATTTTAACTTTATTGATGCTAAAAGATACCCAATTGGGTTAATTAATCAAGTGAAACTCTAATCATGTAGGTTCCTTGTGTTGTAGATCATTTCCAGTGTTAACTTTAATTTCTGAAATGGAGAAGCGAGTATAACTTGGAGTGAATATTTTTGAATATGTGGGGGCACAAGTCGAGTACCTCCTTGCACCCATAATTATAGGTTGTGTGACACAAACATGCATGAGGTTATCTCCTTGGGATAGGAATGGCCATGAGTGAGCCAATCCTTCTTCTTAGAAAGGCCAAGTGTGAGTTTGTTATTTTAGTGTCATTACCTATACCAAGGTGGGCTAGGTGTGGTTATATATGTGGATGGACATGTGTGAGGCAATCCTCAAGCTTCACTATATGTCATTGTTGCAGTTGACTGATATGTATCTGCAATGTTTTCTCTTGTGCTAACCAAGAGGTGTGGGGAGGTCGGGGATTCCAACTCTTCCATTGACCTTGTATTTCACCAATTTAGTAGTGGTCTTTTGGATTTGAGTGGTACGACTCAAATTATTAGGGCAATAATAAAAGATGTAACATCATTGTGTAGTATATCCTGCTTAGGGTCAAATGTGAATGACATTGGTTGAGCCATTTGCCTTATCTTTTTACTGATTACTTGAATTATAAGAGAGTAAGATAAGTCAACTGTTATACATGCTCTTCATATTCCTTATTAGAATATTAATTGTTCTACTGCTTAGTGATAATTGTCTATTCATGCTTAATATGCTTCATATGTTAGATACATATTGTTTAGTTGAATCTTCTCAACCTACTATGTACCTTTGTTTACCTACTTAGTTATCTATGGTTTAATAGATGTTGGTATAGAGTTATATCTCTTGCTAGGATGTTTGGTCTCATCCTGTGGGTTTCCACATCTTTTACGTGGTCGTGCATGAAGAGATAGAGATTGTGCAGATGAGGAAGAGAAGTAGTTGATATGGTTGGATGTGTTGCTAGTCTTTTGGTATTAGAGTCCTAGAGTTGTCCATGTACACTCAGGTCTTTGGGGGTGTTCTCATTGTGCTTTGTGGATATGTTATTGATACGATGTTTTTGGTTTGTGTGTCATGTATGTAAGATATGGTATATGTACATGTAACTATATGAGGAACATATATTTGTTGTAATAGGAATGATGATGCACAGTGATGTAAGAACCATGATATATGTGTTATGAGATACAGGTGTCCTATGGAGGACTACTATGTAATAAGTTTTTGGCTTTGGTTCTTTGAGAAAATCAGTTTTAATTTCCCATGTTTTCTTGTAATCCATATGTCAGAATTCAATGCTTATGATCCATACATACTCAATCCTCCCAGTGGATGTATCTGAGCCATGCTAGAAAAACAACAAGGAAAGGGCCCACATAGGAATTAGATTTAAGACTATATATATGTGTTCAATTCAACCTACATTTAGTTATGAATGACCTTTTCCTAAGGCTGGGAGATAGAGTCTAATGACCAGAATAGTCAACCCCTATGTAGGGAAATTTGTACTCCATAAAGGGTGTAGGGTTAACTAGGGTTCCCAAAACATAGTCTCGACCACACAATTGTTTAGGGAGTGTAAATCACCAAATTAGATAGAGGTTTAAACCTCATTTGGTTTTCTACTACATAGGATTAGGAACATCAACTACATGTAAAGTGTTGCCTTAGTACCTAATTAGGGAACAATATAGGATAACTAGAAATATTCAAGTTACCAACTAGGCTCTAATACGATTTTGTAAAGAGTTGGACCAAAAAGTGGTCCTCCTAATAGTACAACATAAAGAGTCATGAAAATATAAAAAAGAAGAAACAAAACTATGACCAATTTACATAGTATTACATCTACAATTGTTCCTCACAATGAAAGGTGACATGATATATAAAAAGGTATACACCTAATAACATGTAACACCAGTTGCAGAGGGAAACCTGGATATTCCAAGCTATTCTTAAGTCCATGTTTTTTCAGTGATCTACCTAAGTCATCTTCATCTAATGCACTTACACCTGGGTGGAAGGGCAACATCACTTGGAAAATACAAAATAAAGGCACATATTAATAAACATTGAGTATGTGAATATAAATAAAATTTGGGCACTAAATTGGGTTAAAGTATAAAAAGGGGTGTTCCAAAGCAAACAGAAGGCTAACACCCAATAGGTAAGTTCTAAATAAATAATCAAAACAATGATGCACTAAAGAATAACAAAGCATCATTAAGTGTCTTAACATTAATCAGTCCATAAAATCACAGATAAAATAGTTGCATGCATATATGACATAGACCAAATTTCTAAAGTAGGGCCATAATATGAACATATATGGCCTAAATAAAACTAAGGATGGAAATGCACACCCCTGGAAAAAAATGTGTGCCCTAATATATAAATGGTTCATGCGACACTACTCTAGATAAATAGTCTAACATCCAACCTGCATAAATTCAGAAGCAAGATAAGTAAATCAGTCATATTTCAATTTCTAAGTAGCAAGGCAAGTGAAGTCACAAATCCTACGTTCAATGAAATTGGATAACAATGTGAAAATTTAAGAATTTTCAAAAGGAATAATAAGAAGAATAAAAAAGGAAAATTGCCTTATTTTATAAAATTAGGATTTATAGTAAATTAAATTCCCAAACATATATAGGGATTTTCACACACCATATATTTTGTTACCTTACATCCATACTCAAACCCTAGAGGCCAAGATTAGGGTCATACATCACCTATTAAAATTAGAACATAAAACTAGGGTCAAGGTCCTATAAACATTCAAATCATAAAAAATTTCTTAAATATAGTAGATTTAGGTTCAGAACCCTATCTAGATGAATATTCCATAAACTTTTAGGATTCTAAAACATCTTTGATTCTTTTGTAATTATTTATTTCTTTTAGAAGGTTGTTGCATTTTATGACTTGTAAAACAAAAATTTGAGCTAAAAACTAGTGCACCCCACATTATGATTTTAGAACAATATGTGAGACAAGCCTAAAACATGTGTTGCTCATGTAAAACCAAGGTGGAGAAAATTAGATGTTACCCTCTCTCAAACTACATGGAATAATGATCCAAGTATTGCAACAAACCTAGACGTTCCCCCACAGTGGAAAGAGCTAGCTACTTCTCGACTCCCATACCACAAGGTAGGGAACCAATTACTACAAACCATACTTGAATATCATCCCTACTAAGAAACAAAAGGAGAGACACTAAGCGAGTAGCAAAATTGAACCATGTCATCGCTAGTGTAATGACACCAAAGAGAGGTGATAAACTTGATCGGACAAACCAATAAAATGGGGCATGAAGATAGGATGTTCATGACTTTGGCATCAAACACAGTGCATAAGGAGAGAAAACAAAGAATAGATGGATTACTAAGAATTTCTAGGAGAAAAGGGTTCTCAAAGATTTGAATTTTCTTTCTGATCATGTTTGAGATTCATCGACTCTCTAGGAGAGCTCTAAGGTCTAATGGAATGAATATCTAGAGAGCTCCAACCAGCAGAATCTTCTATAGGACTCCATGTTCATCAAACATGAAACAAGACCATGATTCATCATGGATACTCAATGTAATCGTGTTGTACTTGGTAGTTGAATAGAGGCACATATACACAATGGATGCAACCTACAATAGGGATAGGGGATCTGGTAGTGGTTTGCAGATCTAATGGAACTAAGGTTGAAGATGAACAACAGTAGGAGTACAAGGTATGTGGGGGTCAATTTGGTCTAGGGATCCATTATAGTATGTTATGAAACTATTAATGGTGAAGGAGCTAGTGATTTCGATTTGTCACCATGCTTGTGGGGAATTCGGTGGTGACTAGTACTTATTTCCATGGCTGAGGGGAACATGCAGGAGGGAAGCAGGGAGGAAGATGAGGAGGAGGGTCATCATGTAACCATTTAGAGGACACAGAATGTCGTGGTGGTCATTTTGGTGGGTGGCATTGTTGCATCCTTCGACCACAATGATTGCACTTGGTGACAAAGTGGGTGCAGAACATCTAGTGTAAGACCCCTGACCATGTTTTATGGATACAAAATGCATGTTGATATTATTGGGTGCTTAAAATTTTAATCAAACTCTAACTTGTGTTTTGATATCATGTGAGAAAGTGAAGTTTCAAGTTTTCTCCAGTTTGGACATTGTTTGAGTAAGTTTTGCAATTCAACAGCTTAAATGGACTTTTCTGCAATTTTCTCATATCTAGGGTTTTATTTATAATACTCACATGCATGATGTTCCTCATAAGTTTTTATAACATGTTTTATATGGTTTCATCTTTGATCACCTAGATGCACCATCAGATGAGGGATGTTATCTAACTTAGGGTTGAGACCTAGGGTTTCTCACTTATGTGCCACAACTAAATGGTTTCCCTTTGTAAGCTTGGGATCTAATGGTTCCTCTATGAGGTTTTAGGATCTGGTGGTCATCTTGTGTAGCATGAGATATGAAGGATTCCTTTTGAGTAACAAAGGTCGATGGTCTTCCATGCAATGTGCACCAACCAATGGTGGTTTAGGGGCCGTTTGTTTGGCCTCATTGACACTACTGCAGTAGTTAATGAGTGATGGGGTCTTGACTACCTAACTATTGAATCCCACAATTCCTAATCACTATGTTTGAATAGCAATTGCAATGACCTACAATAGAAAAATAAATCGACACATGCATGAGATCAGAAAGGAAAAAGACACCCCTTTCCTGAGGAGATTAAGCTACGAGAAAGAGGACTGTGGGAACAGAGGGAACGGCAAAGAAACCTGGAGAGGATGGTAAGGTAGCTACTGTAGCTTCCTCATATCCTCTAGAGAAGACATGGAAGGAGCCCACAATCCAGAATGATGGAGAGACTACAAACAATGATAAAAATTGAGGAAGGTGAAATGGTAGATCAGATCATAATGGCGGTTTCATCTCTACTACTACAGTTTCAGGAAAACCTGAACTTTAATGCACCCTCTTAGGAACCTTTCACCAGAGTTGTGCTTCTTCTTCTTGGAAGCGGCGCCACATCTGGATGAAGAGGTTTGTTGGTCTTCCACTGAACCAGCACGGTCTCAAAGCCAGATCTAGAAGCACGGTAGGGTCACTCGAAAAATCCCAACATGAAAGAGGAAATACAAGGTGATACGAGTACAAATGAGGTAGGAGGACGATGGACTGAGGTGGGGAGGCAGAGATACGGGCAAAGAGAAAGGAGTTTTGAGCGTGTTTTTGGGGATAAAAAATTATCGGGGTAGGTTCAGAAGGGTTGAGGGGGTATCTGGGTAGGCTTCTTGGGGGAGGAGAATTGACATGGAGGAAGGAGGATACCGTCATGGGTATAGGAGATGACTGAGGGAGGAGAACAGAGGGTTCAGGAGAGAGGGGACTGGGAGAGGAGAACAGAGGGTTACCTCTCAGAGCGATCGGGGAGTTGGGGCGGAAAAGTGGCTGGGTGTATTCTGAATCTCGCCAATTTTGGTGAACTTTGGGGAGGTCTTTCAAATAAACAGGAAGACAATACCACATTTGGACTACGACAATTAACAAAAACACATACAGCTATTAAAACAATGCAGTTACCTATCTAGTAGTTGAAATACAGGAATTAAATACAATACTTCTGCAAACAACCTCACCCAAACGGTCCCTTAGGGTTTGCTTTTGTGTCTATGTTTGTGTGATGACCTGATTTTCAAGATTTCTAAAACAAATATAGTATTTAAGATCCAAGAATATTCTTGGTTCGTTAATTCTAGGGCAGGGTGACTCTTACTCAAAAATGGTTTTGTTTGACCCATAAGTATGACCCAGATTCCATTTGAGGTTCAATAGTAGCTATAAAAACCCTTTCATGTACACGGAGATGATTAATAATAATTATTAGTCGATTTGAGGACATTTGGAGTTAAGTACCAAATTAAGCATACATGGATTTAAATATCTGAATAAGGAACCTTGGGATGCATCACGATCATTTTAAGTGGATAGAACTTGTTTGATCAATGTTAAATGATTTGTTTAGTTATATTCAATGTTTACACTTTGATTTCCAAAGATGTGTGATGAGTTGGGTTTAGTGAACAAATGTTAGACCATTTATATGAGACTTAGCACAGAGAGAACAGTTGGTTGTTAGGGTTTTGTTAAAGTCTCATGGCATTCAAATTATGGTTTTTGGAGATAACGGTGGGTGTATCATTGACATGTCACGTGGCCTATGGTAGCAAGCCTGGCCCAATCCAAACCATGACTACTGTTGACTCGGAAATGGAGACTTTGTTTCTAAACTCTAGATCCTGCGGGGTTGAGGGAAGCAACCCAACTCATCACCCGTCATCTTCTCGATATTGAAGGTCTGCTTAACAACCTTTTTTTCATGGCCAACCCAGAAGTGTTGAGAGAAATCCACCCATATCTATGCTGTGTCTCACCACTACGGTGAGAAAAAGGAAAGATCAGGAAGTCAGGAGGCAGATCGACCCCATCCATCCCTCTCCCTTCGTCATCATTCACCTTGGCCAACTAGGTTTCTACAAATCATCAAAGGATTGGATCTGCAATGCTTCTTCCTCTCTTTGGATGCAACGACGAGTGAGTTACATACCTAGTGGTCATACGACCTATTCTAGAAGTTGCATTGGCCGTTCAGGAGCCTTCCCTATGGATGATGATCACTTTCATGATGAGGAGGCATGGTAGAGCTGGGCTTAGCAGCAACACTGAGAACTGGCCATGGAGGCATGTTGATAGAAGAAGAAGGGAGGAGACCATGGATGACTCACTGATAGATCGATCTGTGTGGAGGTGTGAAGTCTGAAAAAGATGCACAACTGACCTCCTCCTACATCCCACTGGCTATGCACCGCTGGGCTCCTCCGCCACCACACTAGTGATGTTTTGTGTGGGGGAACCAAGTCACCGAGCATGACCACAACACCCCAGAAACCCACACCATCTGCTCCGCCACCACCTAAACCACTCTTTAGCATGGAGGTCGGGACCGTCGAGAAGAGACAGAAGGTGAGGAGATCTGAGGAGGTATAGGTTCCTCTCTGTTTCTCTTGTGTACGGAAGAGCAGGGCTGATGATCTCATGGACTTGCCGCTCCAGGTCTCCTCAACCAAGATCGAAAGGACAATGATGAGGAGAAGGCATGGCGCCATCTAGTCGGAGTATCAGGATACAGTGGTGCTATGCATAAGAGAAGCTCGACGTTGGGCTTGAGGCAGTGTTGAAGAATGATAGGAGGGCCCCACGACGATTGGCGCAGGCAGGCGTCGTGCGGAGAGAAAGCAAGAAGGAGAGGAGAAGATTGAGTCCGATCAAACCCAGGTGGTATAGAAAACAAACCAACCTAACACCCTACACCAGACCGTCTCAGATGAGGATCAGCGTCCCTCTAGTATACACGTGGTGAATGGTGATTGGCCAATACAGGTAAATACCATCTACAATCCCAAGATTTGTCTATATCTTGTATAATACATAGAAAATAGCCCCCTTGCTCTAAAAATACCCAAAATATATCCCTAGACTCAGAAAAATTTCCTCTTTCTTATAAGACCCCTACATCTGACCTTTGAAATAGTAACATTGATGGGTTTTAATTTACAAGATGATGCTTCAATTTAGAATGCATGTGATATAATAAATCCTATCTATGTGAGATAAATTCCTAGAAAATTTATGTTAAATTGTATTGTTGTGAGGAAACCAAATACGAACTCAGATTTGACTATTATATCAAAATAATAGGCCATTTCTCATTAAAACCCAATTCCATGTTTGTAACCTCATTTAATTCTAGAAAATAGGAAAAGCCTAAGAAAAATATGAAATTCATATCAGACCTTTATAATGTCATATAGATCATACTAAAACTACTAGACACCATCCTAACATCAGATTGACCTAGGTTTGACCAAAACCCTTATTTGGACCTAAAATACCTTGAATATGATGAACATTTATTAATGATGAATATTTATTATTAATCAGGTGATGACCAGATATCTAGATGAGCAAGAATGATTAGAAATCTTTGAACTCAAGTACATGGTCTTATAAGTATAAGACTGAATTTCTTGGTTGCTTATGATATGTGATATCATGAATGCTATTATTTGGATATTCATTGCTTGGTTGAACTATTATGAGTTATACTTTGCCAAAATCTAATATAACATAAAAGGATATGGATGGGTTGTAGCTACTAATGCACCTAGCCTGGTATGGATTTATGTTGCCTAACATGGATGTATGATGCTTTGGCCCATGTTAGATGTATGATGATATAAATTTTTCCCATACTGGATGTAAGTTAAGTGCAGATAAGTGTAGTACAACCGCATCAAATAAATGTAATAAAAAGGATGTTTTACCTGATTTTCACCTTAAGAAATGGTTTTTCTCTCTTTCTTCCTTCTTCAAGTATTTTCCTTTATGCAACCTTACTAGTGTATCTTTTACCACGTACCAACTTTTGTTGATTCATTTTTTTAATGTATGTTTTAGGTTCAGAGATACCATGGGAGAAAAAGAATAGGGTGTGAGCAAGTTGTTCATGTTACCTATTGTCTAGGATCATGATTAGCATACATGTTTAGACTGTGTAATTTCTATTTTTTTTAATATGTAAATGTGATCCAAGATGTAATAATTCATGTTGTAAATATACATGTTATTGTTGAGAAATTTTATGGTTATATGTTCATGTATGTGTATTATGCTTCTGCATCGCTCTCTGAAATGATTGTCTAACGTTTTTGGAATTTTCTTCTCGAGCCTTCTAAGTCTCGAGGCGGCAGAATCAGGGGACGTTACAGTTTGGGCATGATCTGGTGGCCCTTTTGATGTTGGAACCTAATGGTACTTTTGGGGTTGACAACCAGTGGTCCCCCTAGCATCATAAACTGATGGTAGATCTATTTTGCATGGATGTGAGGTTTCAACCTTTGAACACATGGCATGCATGCTTTTACACCTCAACCTACTTTTCTCTCCCTTCCTAGCCTAATATACTCTCATTCTATCACCCAAACAAACACTTTACACACCTACATATCCTTCTTTATGCTTGAAGAGGTCAAACCCTCTTTTTTGGTGGAAAGCGAAAAGCTCTAGCGGAAGAAGCTCAGTCAAGCTAGGTTGCATGTGCTCTCTAGGGTTTGTATCTACCCTCTCTAGGAACGTTTGGATCTTATTAACCTTGTTTATTGACCTAAACAAGTAAAATAACCTTCCACATATTTGTTTTCCTTTCTACCCTCCTTCTTCTCTCTTCCTTCTTATACAAAATCATGGTGTTCTTGGGAGAGCTTGATCTCTTCTTCCTTCTCTTTTACCCCATGTCTTCCTTGTTCTTGAGGAAGGGTTCCAGCTTGGAGCGTTTGGAGTGCTAAAGCTAGGTTTCTCTTCTCTCTTTCTAGCCATCTTGTTGTTAGGACCACCATCACCCTCCTTGAGGTGAGTTATATTAGATTTATTCACGTTTCTTGATTACTCTTAACTTTCTACATGTTGATCTTGTCCTAAAAACGTAGTAACAAGTAGAAAGATGATCCTTTGAATAGGTTTTGAAAATATGTAGTAGTAGTTGTGTAGTTAAAGTACCCCTTGATCTTGTGCATGTTCTTTCTTGTAGCGAGCTACCTAAACCTTGTAAGTCAACCAATGGTTTCCTTAAGTGTTGAAAATGATGGTTTCTTTTTAGGTATTATGAATTGAATTCTAACTTATAACTGTGATCAATGGTTTATCTCAGCATGAATCAACTTTTGGTTCACCCTTAGTCACTATTTTGATGATTTCACTTGTTCTTGATAATGGATGGTCATGCTTCATGCAAGAATCAATGGTCATGCTGATACCTAGTTGATGCTCTCATCAATTGGATTAATTGATGGTTTCTTTACACCTTACTTGAAGGATTTTTCTTATTGAAGAATATGTTATGGACTAGACTTTTAGAGGTTTCAACCCAGTTGGGTAAGTGTATTCATATGTTGAGTTATCTTGAGAGTTTGAAGTTTCTAGGTAAATTTTGAGGGTTGTTTTATGTTGACATCATGATTGCGATCCCAAAGTTTATGCCTTTCAAGAAATTTAATTGATTGGTCAAATAAGTATCTTTTTGGCATAAAAATTTAATGGGATGTAATTTGGATGGTGATACGTCTATGGACAAAATATCTTGATGATTGGAGGACTCTAGAGGAAGTTGGATATGTTTGAACCTTGGGAAAATAATAGGTACATAAATATGTTTTGAATCAAGGTATATTATGTCCATAGCCTAAGTTGTCAATCAGTGGACATGTCATAGAGGCACAACTCTTCCTTAGGATGAAAAGTCACAGATTGGCTATGTGGCATCAGAACAACATTAGGATGGTTCAGATTCCAAGATACTGGGAGATTCTTGGAGAAAAGTATAGATGGTTGAAGTTGTTTAATTGACTAGTATCAATATACATACAACTAAGATTTAATGTTGTTTTAGGCTTAGTTA
The DNA here is from genome assembly GCA_963693085.1 of Alisma plantago-aquatica. Taxonomy (NCBI): domain Eukaryota; kingdom Viridiplantae; phylum Streptophyta; class Magnoliopsida; order Alismatales; family Alismataceae; genus Alisma; species Alisma plantago-aquatica. Next base: position 1,313,783,155 of record OY856412.1, on the reverse strand, counting down.
GGGTGACTTTGGTTATCACATGGGTTTATAATGGATAAAAGCAACACAACCTTCGACTGGATGCATGATGCTTTTGGTCAATCGGGAAGAGCCACCAATGTAGCTGCATCTCAGCCACGTGAGGACTCAACAGTCTAGATGCATGCCTTGCGGTTCTCAGCTATTTGTGGGGTCAAATACAATGTTGATCCTCAACCAAACCCATGTCAAGGTCGTGGCCCTAGAGAGAAACTTATGGGTAATTTCCTTCGCCTGATCGTGGGCTACATGTAGAACCCTCTCTCGGGGCATATGCAAGGTTGCGGAGAGAGAGAGTGAGACCCCTCCACACCCTGGTCCCTCCTTCGCCAACCACAGTAGAGAAGCTAGATAGAGAAGGACTAGCGTGATCAGATCGCAGCTGAGTGTTTGATGGAGTGGAGGCTTAGGAAAGAGAACAGTCAGCTGTGACGCAGAATAGAGATGGCAACAACCATCACTGACAACTCACGGACTAGGAGCAGGATGGAAGTGTTCATCTCGCACAGAGCAGATTGGATAGATGGGTGATGTCAAGAAGGAGAGAAAAGGAAGAATGGGTCAGTCAAAATCTTGTTATGTGATAGGCACAGTGGTGAGATTGTGCAAATCACAGAGGAGAACTTCACTGCAGCGGTGGCAAACAGGTGCATGCGGAGCTCTAGAGGTTTAGTTGTAGACCTGAGTGGTCGACGACACACTACATGATCAACCAAAGATCTAGGCAGTAGGTCATGGCCAGGAATATGTGTCTGCTCGCTCACCGAAGGTGGACTAGGAGGTAGTGGTTGTGGCATTCAGGAATGTGCAAGAATGGGAGAATGGAGCATTGGACTCCCAGATTGCAAGCGAAGAGAAAAGAAAATCAGAAGCAAACTGGTCAAAAACCACATGTGAACTATCTTGAATCGAGTCCAAGCTGAGAGAACCATTAGGATGATCCCAGCCAACAAGGGCCACGCCTCCACATGGCTATGTGGCAATCCCTGACAGGCCTATAATGGTAATTTGAGTCCAAAATTTTGGTAAATACCTTTATCTTGAAAATGCATAATAAATAGCCTGCTTGTCAGAAAAATACAAAAAAGATACCATTCTTCTCAAAACAATGTGTAGAATAAAATGGAACTACCATATCAGTCTTTTTATTTTTAAATCACAGTGATATCATGCGAGTTGTGAAATGCTTGTTTGATGGATAATAAATATCAAACGATGGCCTAAAATTATGATAAAATGTCAATAAATCCATATTCATGCTTATAATCCATATGTAGTCAGATATGATCATGTTGATACTCAAATCATGTAATTTGATGTATATGGCTAATTAGAGTTAACAACCCTTTGCAATGTGTAATAATTACAAATATGCTCAAGAAACCCTAGAATTACAGAATAAGTTCATATCAATATATGTAACCTCATATTTAATTATGAGATCATGATGATACACATAATCCATGCTATACAATGATGATTGATCTTAATGTGATATGAACCCTGATATGCTTAATGAATATGATCTAGGGTTAATAAGTGCACAAAAAGGATATGGAACCTAATGTTCAGATAACGAACCATGATTTGGAAAATGACATCAGTTAGATAAATCTAAGCCAAGAATGCAATTAATGATGCACATATCCTATTGAACTAAGCTAAACCCTAATGGGTATCACTAGGGTTAATGATGATGAGAATCTGATATAGTACATGGTCTTGTCTTTATCAGGGTTGACCAAGGTATAGATGACATCAGGAATATGTGATTAGGTTTGTCTTTCTTGATCAAGGTATGCCATTACCACTTACTTGGCTTATGATACCATATGCTTGTGTTATATGGTAGTAAATACTTGGCATATGGTATTGGTTGAAATGATTGTTCTTGTATGATATGTTGCTTGATTTTCCACACCTACTGCTATGAACACATCAAACATAATATATTGGTTCCATTATATGAAAGCACTAACTCTTTGGCAATGTGCTTGGAAGTGACCTAACTCTTTGGTACTGGTCACATTGTACATATGAAAGCACTAACTCTTTGGCAGTGTGCTTGGAAGTGACCTAACTCTTTGGTAGTGGTAACATTGTACATATGATCTAACTCTTTGGTAGTGATCATAAAGGCCTTAATGCATTCAACTCTCAGGTAGTCAATGCATGGATGATATAATGGAAAATAAGCTTAAAATATGTGTTCTCTTTTATTAATGAATATCTTTTAAGGGGTGCCTCCCCCAAGTTAGTTGAACAATGCTTTCTTATGTTTTTTTCTCATTCTTTTTCCTTTTTCAACTTTTTCTTTCCGATGCAGTTTCTGTTTCAAACTTTCTATAGGTGTTCCACATAAGAAGGTTTCGCTTGCTTGATGTGCTTTTAAATATATAACATTACCTTTCCTCAAAAATTAATGAATATCTTTGTGCAAGTATACACTTTTTATTATATTTATTTTATACTGCCAAGTACTAGTTTTATCTTATTGACAAGATATGATGAGAGGTATATAAAAGACACATAGGCGTACTCAGTACAATATTCTTGAATATTGTGATGACGTGTACCACATGTAATCTTTTGTTTAGGTTGTGGACATATGATCTTGAAGAACCAAGATAGTGTGAGTTGTATGGTGAGATGATGTACATGAGGACATGTTGTCTTAAGATCCTATTGTTTAGTGGTAGTACATGTATATATAGAAGTTTTCTGTTCAATATGTAATATCAAATGTTGTAACAATTCATGTTGTAATTATATGTTGAATGGTGAACATGTGTGTATGGTTTTATTATTGTTCATGTGCATGTGCTACTGATTGTTTCCTTCTGACTCCCTTGATTTTCTTCTTCTTAGCCTAGTGTGTAAGTTTGACTTGGGATTCTCACTGAGGTGAGGGTTTCAATTTATACTTCACATGTCATAATAAGTTTTAGAAAATTTGGTGATGTCACAGGTGGTATCATATCATGAACAATAGCAAATCCTAACATTTTCTCATTATGCAACTCAAAACTAAAGAACCTTGAACTACAAAAATCGTTAGTGTTAGATTAGTTGTCTTTTAGAGACTAGATCTGACCTAGCCTCTAGGTTAGCACCTAGATGTCTGAGAACTAGGTCTAGACTGGTGCTTGTTGTATAGCAAGTCTCTAGATGTCATTCTATCCTTGTAGTGCAACGGTATGGGACGTTGTACTATTTAGAAATGATGTACATCAAGGGAAGAGAAACCCTAGACATATGGCACCTGTTGTCTAGAGTATCTACACTAGTCTACACTTTTTTCTCACGCTTTTCACTAGTCTTCACGGCATTGTACTCTCTACGATGTGTGGGACACTCATTTTCTGGATTTGATTTTCGATTCCAATCAGATCAAACTTTGATAGTTTTCTCTCAGAGAAAAGCTATATCATATTTTATTATATATGTAAGTATTACAAAATGTGTCCCCACACATGTATCAGTAGGAGGTGGTCATGTAACCTAAGTGACAGTGAATGACATTAGCCTAGAAGAGATTATAGTTCTAGATTAGATGACTAGAGACTTGTTGGAATATGAGATAGATGGAATAAGATTAGATGATGATCTAAGATGTATAGAGATGATACAAGGTAGTTTATTATGATATATATTTGTCTTTGAGGACTTAAGTTCAGATTTGAGGTTTTGAGATAAGTTTAATTATGCAAGTATGTGTGCTTTTCTATGTTGAGATAAACTAAGATAAGATAAGGTTGTGAATCAACAAGATCCTCAAGCTCTTTTACAAAGGAGGACCTCTTGTTTTAGGACCAGTTTTGGGGTTAGCTCTAGAGAGAGAGAGAGACCCAGAGGGAGAAGGTCAGAGAACCTAAACTCCAAGATATGAGAATTATGAGATATGTGATATGATATGTCCTAAACTAGATTACTCCTAATTGAATGAGTTGAGTTGCTCTATGTGTGATTCGTATAGTCTTGTTGAACCCTAGATGTCCTTGGGAGGACCAAACCCTAGAGACAAAGACAGGTTGGTTATATGTGCATATGTGAATATGAATATGAGTTTCTACCATATACCTGAGGGAGAGGGAGTCCCAAGACCCTGGAGGTATGTTAGTTTCTATTAAGCCTCATGCTCAGGTTGGTGGTTTCCCATGTAGGACTCTAGTGGTGTATATATAGAAAGAGTTTTGGATAAGAATGTCTCACGGGTAGAAAATCTATGAAGAGAATGTCATAGCATGCTTTGGATATGAGAACCCTAGACTAAGAGAGGAAAGATACAGTATATGCATATGATATGCTCATAGAGTTGAGTTAGCTCAGAGAGACTGAGCCTAGCCCTACCCTCATGATATGGGTCAGGAGAACCTCAGTTGGACAAGATAAAAGTTTTGATCTATGTTTAACAAGCCACTCACATAAGTTTGTTTAGCACAACCATAAGGATGTGATCTAATCTCGAGATGTGATATATAGACATGATATTATGGAAATCTAGAAATGGTTTAATAGATATCAATGCATAAATGGTTAACCATGTATATAAATAATGATGATAATGTGATATTGTTGGTTAATCTTGTGACGAAATCACTAGTAAATGTTGCAATTTATTATGAGAAATGAAATAAGATCATATGAATGAAACATGTTTGCATGAAGTGTTAATCTTAGTTCTTAATAAAGATGAAAAATATAGTTGGATAGTTAGCACAATTTGATGATTATGACACCTTGATATGATCTAGATGGATAAAGTGGGTTAAATATAGTTAACTCACTCCTAAAAGGCATATGTTAATGTTGAACTTGTTCTAACAATTAGCTCAATAAAATGTTGTTAACACCTTGATATAATAGGTTGACTTTATTTAACTCCTTTAGACCATGGTAATATGATGTGGGAACCCTAATTCATGGGTAGATATAAGGATAAAACCCTAATATATGAGATATTCCATGACATAACTCGAGTTCTTAGACCCTTGTTTCAACCTTGTATGGAGGGTTGATACACCCAAGATGCTTTTTTTTAACGTCCTAGTAGTGGTTTGGATATGATTATGGAGCTTTTGTTTGTATATGTGTTGCACATAGAGTGGTATCCTACATATGGATGAAGACCTTGTTGTTTTCCTTGAAGTAAAGGATGGCTTAATTTTGAGGACAAAATTTCTTTTAAGATGTATATGATGTGATGGACTGGAATTTTTTTGGGATTAATTTTGAGGACGAAATTTTTTTAAGGTGTGTAGGATGTTATGGAATAGACTTTTAGAGGTTTCAGCCCAGTTGGATAAGTGTATTCATATGTTGAGTTATCTTGAGATTTTGAAGTTTCTAGGTAAAAGTTGAGGGTTGTTTTATGTTGACATCATGATTGAGATCCCAAAGTTTATGCCTTTCAAGAAATTTAATTAATTTGTCGAATAAGTATCTTTTGGCATCAAAATTTAATGGGATGTAATTTGGAAGGTGATACGTCTATGGACAAAATATCTTGATGATTGGAGGACTCTAGAGGAATCTATTTATGAACCTTAGGAAAATAATAGGTATATAAATATGTTTTGAATGAAGGTATATTATGTTTGTAGCCTAAATTGTCAATCAGTGGACAGGTCGTGGAGGCAAAACTCTTCCTTAGGATGCAAAGTCACGGATTGTCTATGTGGCATCAGAATGACAGGTGGTTCAGATTCCAAGATATTGGGAGATTCCTGGAGAAAAGTATAGATGGCTAGAGTTGTTTAATTCACTAGTATCGATATACATACAACTAAGATTTAATGTTGTTTAGGCTTAGTTAGGGTGACTTTGGTTATCACATGGGTTGCTAATGGATAAAAGCAACACAACCTTCAATAGGATGCATGATGCTTTCAGGAAAACGGGAAGAGCCACCAATGTAGTTGCATCTCAGCCACGCGAGGACTCAGCAGTCCAGATTGCATGCCCTACAGTTATCATCTAGTCGTGCAGTCAAATACAATGTCGAGCCTCAATCAAACCCATGTCAAAGTCATGGACCTAGAGAAAAACTTATGGGCAATTTCCTTCGCCCGGTCGTGGGCTACATGTAGAACCCTCTCTCAAGGCATATGCAAGGCTACAGAGAGAGATAGCGAGACCCCCACTCACCACGATCCCTCCATCGCCAACTGCAGTAGAGAAGCTAGACAAAGAAGGACTAGCATGATCAGATCGCAGGATGGAAGTGTTCATCTCATACAGAGCAGATCGGAGAGATGGGTGACATCGAGAAGGATAGAAAGGGAAGAACGGGTCAATCGAGACCTTATTCATACGACAGGCACAGTAGTGAGATTGTGTAGACCACGAAGGAGTACCTCACCACAATGGTGGTGAGCAGGTGTGGGCAGAGCTCTAGAGGTTTAGTTGTAGACTTGAGTGGCCGACGATGCACTAGATGATTAACCAAAGATCTGGGTAGTAGGTCATGGCCAGGAACATGTGTCTGCTCACTCACTGAAGGTGGACCAGGCAGAAGTGGTTGCGGCATGTAGGCGTTATGTGAGAATGGGAGAATGGAGCGCTAGACTCCCAGATCGTGAGTGAAGAAAAAAGAAAGTCAGAAGCAAACCGGCCAGAAACCACCTGTGAACCAGTTTGAATTGAGTCCAAGCCAAGAGAACTAGTCGGCTGATCCAAGCCAGCAAGGGTCGCGCCCCACATGGCTATGTGGCAATCCCAAGGTATTTGAGTCCAAAACTTTGGTAAATATCTTTATCTTGTAAAATGCATAATAAATAGTCTGCTTCTCAAAAAAAATACAAAAAAATATCGTTCTTCTCAGAAAAATGCGTAGAATAAATGGAACCACCATATTACTCTTTTTATGCTTAGATCATAGTGATGTCATGGAAGTTGTGAAATCTTGTTTGATATATAATAAATATCAGATGATGGCCTAAAATTATGATAAAATGTCAATAAATCTATATTCATGCTTATAATCCATATTTTGTCAGATATGATCATGTTGATACTCAAAATCATGTAATTTGTTGTAGATGGCTAATTAGAGTTAACAACCCTATTTAATGTGTAATAATTACAAATATGCTCAAGAAACCCTAGAAATCACAGAATAAGTTCATATCAGTATATGGAACCTCATATTTAATTATGAGATCATGATGATACACATAATCCATGATATACAATGATGATTGATCTTAATGTGATATGAACCCTAATATGCTTAATGAATATGATCTAGGGTTAATGTGTGCACAAAAAGGATATGGAACCTAATGTTTAGTTAATGAACCATAATCTGGAAAACTACATCAGTAAGATGAACCTAAGACAAGAATGCAAGTAATGATGCACATATCCTAATGAACTAAGCTAAAACATAATGGGTATAACTAGGGTTAATGATGATGAGAATCTGATATAATACATGGCCTTGTCTTTATCAGGGTTGACCAAGGTATATATGACATTAGGAATATCTGATTAGGTTTGTCTTTCTTTATCAAGGTACACCATTACCTCTTACTTAGGTTATTATAGAATATGCTTGTGTTATATTGTAGTAAATACTTGGCATATGGTATTGGTTGAAATGATTGTTCATGTATGATATGTTGCTTGATTTTCCACACTTGCTGCTATGAACACATCAAAAATAATATATCTATTCCATTATACGAAAGCACTGACTCTTTGGAAGTGTGCTTGGAAGTGACCTAACTCTTTGGTAGTGGTCACATTGTACATATGAAAGCACTAACTCTTTGGCAGTGTGCTTGGAAGTGACTTAACTCTTTGGTAGTGGTCACATTGTACATATGATCTAAGTCTTTGGTAGTGATCATAAAGGCCTTAATGCATTCAACTCTCATGTAGTAAATGCATGGATGATATAACTGAAAATATGCTTAAAATATGTGTTCTCTTTTGTTAATGAATATCTTTGTGCAAGTATACACTTTTTCTTATATTTGTTTTATGCTGCTAAGTACTAGTTTTATCTTATTGCCAAGATATGATGAGAGGTATATAAAAGACACGTAGGTGTACTCAGTACAATATTCTTGAATATTGTGCAGACGTGTTCCAAATGTAATCTTTTTTTTAGGTTGTGGATAGATGATCTTGATGAACCAAGATAGTGTGAGTTGTATGGCGAGCTGATGTACATGTGGACATGTTGTCTTAAGATCATGTTGTTTAGTTGTAGTACATGTATATGTAGAAGTTTTTGATTCAACATGTAATATCAAATGTTGTAACAATTCATGTTGTAATTATATGTTGAATGGTGAACATGTGTGTATGGTTTTATTATTGTTCATGTGCATGTGCTACTGATTGTTTCCTTCTGACTCCCTTGATTTTCTTCTACTTAGTCTAGTGTGTGAGTTTGAATTAGGATTCTCATTGAGATGAGGGTTTCAATTTAGGCGCCACACATCATATTATGTTTTATAAAATTTGGTGACATCACAGAAGATCTGATTTCACCTATCATTACAACCAATGGTTTCACTAGCTTTTACAAATGATGGTTTAACATAGTGTTGACGAATGATGATGGTCCTTCTATGAAATTGATGGCTTTCTTATGTTCACAATTGATTGTCTATATCTCTCTCATAACTAATGGTTAAGCTAATGCTGACAACTGATGGCTCTACTAATCTATGATATAATTAGCCAACTAAGCTAAAGAGACGATGGCTCCACTACGTACATCAGTCAATGGTTTTTCCTAGTGTACCCATAGAAATTGATGGTTCAGTTTGAATGTGAGTCGATGGCTTGTTTAAAGAACATAATCCAATGAAGATCCTAGGTATAAGAGTTCATGTTTTGCCTAAGTGTCTGTACAAACGGATGGATTACCTTTGGATGTTGATTTGTAAAATCAATTCAATCCACCTTGTTGAACCTAACTTAAAGTAATTAAGTGATGATGGTTAAATATACATATCTTCCTTTTATGTTTTTATGATGGAATTATACCCTCATAATGTTATGGTAATCCTACTATGATACCTTGTGAACATCATAGCTCTTATGTTTGATGAAGTCTTATGCTAAATTTGTATAGAACAAGTGCGTTGATAATTGGTAGAACCTTATATAAGAGTGTTGAAAGATAATGATGTTCTTGTAGGAGATTATGTGAATGGTTTAAATGACCTTTGTCCATGGCTTGAGTCCTATAGTAGGTGTAATCCTCTTCATTTTGAAAAAGAATTTGTAGCTTGTGATGAATGTGATAAGGAATATATCTCATATATTTTCTATCTTATGAAGTTGTCATATGCTAATTTTTTTAGAAATCATTTAGGGTTTGTATGTAACTTATTTGGTGCATCCTAAACTTACCCAATTGGTAATAGCTAATCAAGTGAGACCCTAATCATGTAGTGCCCTATTCCATAGAGCTATTCTAGTGTTGGGATTTGTTGGATAGTAAAATGAGTATTCCAAAAGAGAAACTCAGAGTCATATTCTATTGAGTATATGTGGGTGCTGAGAGAGTGTATCCTTGTCATCTTGATCCCAAGGTTATGGAGAGTGGCTGAGGTTGTATCTCAGATGAATGGTTGTTTGTATATGTGATGCATTTGAGGACAACGGTGGTTGTACCTCAGATGATAGGGTTTTTGAATACCCTAGTTTCTAGTGTCGTGACCTATATACCAAGGGCGGACTAGGTTGATTGTATCTTGACTGATGTGTCATTGTGGAAGAATTGAACTGACCAAGGGAAGATATTTGAGGATTCTAGCTCTCCTAGATCTCATACAGAATTGATTACAATTTTGTAGTCGTTAGTTGTAAGTTTTATGGTATGCCTCAAAGTCCCCAGGGCTTAAAAGATGTAATTTAGTCGTATAGCATATCTATTAGAGTTATATTGTGATTCTCATTGGATAAGAACCCTTTGTTTATTTATTATAATGTTTAGTTGACACATAAATGGTGTCATCTTTGTTTGTTCCTTTGAATTCTATGTTAATCTCTCAATTATATGATATTATTTATTGTAATCAATAAACATTGTTGAGAGTTACATCTCTCACTGGGACATGGGTCTCACCTCATGGGTTAGTACATCTTTTCATGTTATCATCAATAACATCGTCAGACCCATGGTAGTGAGAAGGAAAAACTTGGAGATCAGTAGGAGAAGAAAGTTGGCTCATTGTTAATGTGTCCTAGAGTGGTCCCTGTACTCTCAGGTCTGAGGGGGGAGTTTTGTAGATGATGCATACATCGTATCGAGTTTTTGGTAGTATTTTGATGTTGTATATGTCATGTATATGTGGAAAATTTGTATATAGGTTGTGGCTGAGGCCACTAGATAGTTGTATAGATACCTGGTATGCTATGTGTTGTTATGCAAGATATTGGACCTATAAGTAAATGTTATCAGACATGTTTAAGAAGTTTTGTTTGGTTTTAATTATGGGCGTGCTTGATGTTTGATTAAGCCCATAATAGGTAATTTAGTTGATTTGGTGTGAGGAATACTAATTTGGACTTTATTTTACAATTTGATATTATTTGTGCTATATTTACCCCATCATACACTCATTCATTTGATTAGAATTTTAAGGTCATTCGATTAGTAAAAGGTAAAACAAATTTAGCATCTCAAATTCTCTCACTCTAAGATGCTAGGGTCGTACTAGGGTATTTAGTTGTAATTGGTACTATAGTTTAGTATTATAACTCACTAGTTTCCAATGATTCAATTATTGGGGTCATTACAACTTAAAATTTCATGTCCATGGAATAATACTGTATCAATTAGGTTTGAGAGATCCATACATGGTCTAATCCATCCATCCTAAAATAGGGAATTATGTGTACTAAAAGGTATTTATATGAAAAAGGGTCAATAAGAAAGAAAGAAGGAGATTAGAAACAACATAGTCAAGTATGGGCTTAGAAGAATGGAAGATCAACCTATATCTTAAGAATTGAGTATGTTACACATGTTCTACCAATTGTAGAAGAAGCTGCCATTGATTAAGTAAATTGTTAAGGTCTATCCTACCACCTGTGGTCAAAATATCGTAGGCGTGGAGTGTGTGCATGTATATCTTTGAACTCTCTTTCTACATTCAACTCGGTTCTCTCGCTACATTTAATTCGCTTGTTAGTATAGATTGTCAATTGCATGTATTGTTTTTATTCATGATGAAATATGTCATTTTTGTGGTTTCTCTCGCTACATTTAATTTGCTTATTAGTATAGAGTGCATGTATTGTTTTTATTCATGATAAAATATGTCATTTTTGTGGTTTCTTATATGGTTATAATTAATTAGATTTAGTTTTATAGAAACGGAAGCATATGAAATAAGCAGGATATATATATATGTATTTATATTAACAATTAATGACTTTTATAAAGTATGACGGGATTGAAACCATGCTTTTTGTTATGACTATTTCTTTTCTTAATCCAGATGTTCATGGTGAATCTAATTCCCCTTAAAGAAAGTGTTGGACCTAACTTTTGGAATTTGTTATTGATTTGAGAGTTATACATTGCCCATATTTTGATAATGACTTAACCATTCCATTCCTATGTATCTAGTATGTTTGTTCAAGATTGATTTTAGGCTTTAGGTACATGAAAATGATCAAATTACACAAGCCTTAGCTTGTTCAAGTTCAAGTCAAATGCAATGCAAGTGTGTATTTTGGGAAATCACTCCAAATCACCTTAGATGATTTTGTAATCACTTGTATTGATGATATGACTTGTAACTAAGATGAGAAAAAGATTAGAACACTAAAGTACAAGGTTTAATCACTCTGAAGTCAATTTAGAAAATTTGTCACAAGTTGTTCATCAGTCAAGTTGGAAACTCGACCAATCCTATGATGGATTTTCTAAAGATGACCCATCGGACAAGTTGCACACTCACAAAGTACTCGACTGACTGACTCACTGAGTAAATTTAATTTTAGCTCATCGGTTGAGTTTTCCAATAGAAACGTGATTGATAGTCTGAAAATTAGCTTTGTCTTTTAGTTGATCAGTTGACTTACCTTTATTGAAACTAGACCGAATTACTGTATGAAAAATGCAGAATAAGTGATTATAACTATTGGTGAGTTGTTTTGGTTGAAAATAGATTCGTTGCTTTGTGGAAAATGACTATATTTTGACCCTAAGTGATCCCAAACTCAAGGGAACACTCCCATCTATAAATAGGACCCCTTGGAGTTCTTTCCAAGTTTACTCATTCATGCTATTCTAAGTCCTTGCTATAGTTGAGTGTATTACAACTCCTTGAGCCCCTTTCTCTCTCTAGTTTACACTTCATTTCATGATTATCAGTGAGATAGTCTTGTTGTAAGAGAGATACTTCCTTGTGCTTGTAAATCTCTCATCTACTCCATCTTCCCTACCCCTTTCCTCCATGAAGCAAAGGTGAAGCAAGCTACTCTGAGTGAAGGTGGAGTTGTTGTTGTTCCTCTTCAAGGTAGAAGAAGAGGTGATGATCTTCTCTAGGTGAAGGAGAAGGCAAAGTCTAAAGATCCAAGAAGAGTGGAAAAGTCCTTGAAGGTGGAAGACTTGTGCTAGAGTGGGTAAGAACTTGAAAGAAGGCAGAAGACTCTTGCAAAGTGGGTAAGTCCTTGGTAAGGTGGAATACTCTTTGTGCCTGGATGGGTAAGTCCTTTGGTGTTCTTGTGTTGTAACTCTAATTGGTGAATATATAGAGAAAAGCACTTACAAAGTCCTAGAGGTTGACCTCTCTAGGTACTGGACTAACTCTCCCCTAGTTTGGAGAGTGGAACCTCTCTACATGACCTTTTCAAGTGCTTACTATTAATTTCTCTCATCCGTGCTATGGTTGTTAGTTTTGACTTCAAATTGCACTTAAGCTATTGGTTTTAATTTGATATAATTTAAAGGTCTAATCTATCTTGCGAGAATTTTTGAAGCTCTATTCACCCCCCTCTAGAGCCCTAGATCCAAAAAGTGGCATCAGAGCCAAGGATCTTCTCCAACAATCTCCCACGAGATGAGAAGATGGGAGACAACCTATTTAGTTCTCTCAACCAAGAAGGAGGCTTCTCCATGCATCCTCCTATCTTTGATGGCACCAACTTCCTCTATTAGAAGAGGCGTATGTAATTCTACATTCAAGGCATGAACTTTGACATGTGGAAGGCGATGGTCGCACCTTACAAGGAACCAACTGGAGCTATTGCAACATGGAGTGAAGCTGCTCTTAAAGAAGCCCAACTCAATGCCAAAGCACATAAGCATCCTCTATGTAGCCTTTACCCAATGGAGTTCAATCGGATCTCATCTTGGGACACCACCTATGAGATTTGGGACAAATTGTACATCACTTTTGAAGGCATAAATCAAGTCAAGGAGGCCAAGATCGACATGTTGAATAGCTTTCTAGAGAACTTCAAGATGGGTAAGAAAGAAGGAATTGTAGAGATGTATTCAAGACTCAGTGTCATCATCAATGGGTTGGTTGCATTGGGAAACACTTTGGATAGAGGTGTAATCGACTCCAAGATCTTGAGGGATCTACCAAAGAGATGGGAGTCAAAGGTCACCTCCATTGAAGAAGTGAGGAGCCTTGGTGACATCCCAATTGAAGATCTCATTGGCAACCTCCAAGCCCATGAGCCAAGGCTTGACAAGCAAGAGATGAAACCAAGCAAGACGAGAAGGAAGCCAAGAAGATCAAAGATAGTGCTTTCAAAGCACACGGGGAGGTGGTCATCCTTCAACAATAACTTACTTTCTGGACTTCTCCTTCCTCCTCTAGTGAAGTTGATGGCCCAAGTGAGCATGAAACCAACTACATCAAGAGCAAACGCTTCAAGGGAAAGCAAGCCTCATCCTCCTCTACTCCTAGATGCTACAAGTGTGGACAAAAGGGACACTACAAGAGTGAATGTCCAAAGTCAAGAAAATCACACCACAAGGGCATCTCAAAGAAGGAAGAAGAGTACAAGAATCAGAGAAAGTACAAGAGGAAGGACAAGAAGGATAAGAGACACAAAAATACAGCTCATGCAACTTGGGAAACTTCGTCTTCAAGCATCTCAAGATCCGAAGAAGATGGAGAGTGCCACTTTGCACTCATGGCCTCTATTAGTGAAGAAATTGGTGAGGTAGGTGAGGTAAGTGAGGGAAGTTTGCATGAGTTATCTAAGGAAGATGTTATTGACATGCTTATCTCTACCCGTTCATCTTTTGCTAAATGTAAATCTAAAAGAAAATGGTTAGGAAAAATCATTGATGATCTATATGATAAACTTGAAATCCTTGAGCTAAATGAGAATTATAATCTTGAGAATATTGATAATTTGCAAGGGAAATACCTTGATCTTGAGCTCCAATACAATGGAGTTGAAGTTGAGAATGGTATCAACCTTAAGAATATTGAAAACCTTAAGGAAGAAAACCAAAATTGCCTTAAAGAGCTTGAAATGATTAAAACTTAAAATATTGAATTTAATATCCTTATTGATGCTCATAGAGAATAAATAAATGTCTATCTTAAAGAAATCTAAATGCTTAAATCTGAAAATGCTAGGTTGTTTGGTCAAGTAAATGATCTATCTTCTAGACCATTCTTGCCTAGTTCTAATGTTTCCTCTATTTCTATTGAAAAGGATTCATATTTAACTAAATCCTTATGTCTTGAAGATGATTTTGTTCATCCTAGGGATGACATAGCTAGCTTATCTTCTACCATTATTTATTTAAATGATGATAACCATAGATTGAGAGCATCCCTATAGAAATTCCTCAAAGGGAAGAAATCCCTAAATGAAATCCTTGACCATTCTACCAAACAAAGTGGTATTAGTTGTTTGGTATTTGTAGGGGGAGCATCAAAGGGCAAGAGAAAATTCAAAGGTAAGAAAAAGAGAAAAGAAACCACTATCTTTGAAGGAGAGTCTTCCACAACTAAAAATCATATGGTTTGTTATTATTGCAAATGTGATGATCATTACTCTACTTATTGTCCTTACAAGCCTAAGGGGACCAACCCAAAGATGAAATGGGTCCCCAAGAAAACTCTGGATCCCAAAGTTTGAGTTGGGAACTGACATTCTCCTTTCTTGTAGGAAAAAGGAAGATGGATTGTAGATAGTGTCTGCACTAAGCATATGACAGGTGATATAAGACATTTCAACAACTTCACCAAAAAGAAAGGAGGATTGGTCACCTTTGGGGACAACAAGAAAGGTAAAGACAAAGGTGAGGGTGATGTAGGTGAATCCTTATGCATAAAGAATGTTCTCTTTGTGGATGGCCTACATAAAAATTTAATTAGTGTTAGTCAACTATGTGACAATGTTTACCCTATGTTATTTACATTCTTTGAATGTTTGATTCTAGATTCCCTCACCTACCAAGTTATATATAAGGGAACTAGATGTGGTAATCTTTATGTTATTATTCTTGAATCTATTAAGCCTATTATTTGTAGATGCCTAGTACTCAACTCAAATGATATTTCTCTTTGGCATCATCGGCTTGGTCATGTAAATATGCACCAGTTGAAGAAGTTGAGCAAAAAGGACTTGGTCAAAGGACTTACCAAATTATATTTTAAAAAGGATGAGGAATGCCAACCTTGTACCCAAGGAAAGAAAAGCAAGTGCTCCTTCAAATCCAAGGGAGTACTTAGTACCAAGAGAGCTCTTGAGCTTCTTCACATTGATCTATATAGACTAATGAGAACTCAATTGCTTTGTGGTTCCACGTATTGCCTTGTTATTGTCGATGATTTCTCTAGATATACTTGGACCATTTTTCTTATTTCTAAAAGTGATACTCTTGATGTTTTCTTGAGCTTTTGTAAATGATTTGAGAATAAAGCTTCTTGTCGGATTGTTTCCATCCATAGTGACCATGGGGGAGGATTTGAAAATGAGCTTTTTGAACGTTTTTGTAAAGAATTTGGTTATGCACACAACTTCTCTTCACCTCAAATACCTCAACAAAATGGGGTTGTATAGAGGAAGAATAGGTCTTTACAGGACCATGCTTATAGAGTATGATACTCCTAAGAAGTTTTGGGTTGAAGCTGTCAGTACCTCATGTTTTGTGTAAAATTGGATTTTTACTCATCCCCTATGAGCTATAGAATGGTAGTAAGCCTTCTATCGAGTATTTCTATGTTTTTGGATGTCCTTGTTTTGTTTTAAATGCTACACATTCTCTCAACAAGTTTGATTTGAAGTCTTATAAGGCTTTCTTTCTTGGCAATAGCACTACTAGCAAGGCGTATAGAGTTTTTAATGTTGATCTTGCTAAAGTTGAAGAATCCATAAATGTAAAGTTTATTGAGACTATCCCCTCTATTCCTAAAGATATTGTTCCAAATGATGATGTTGCAGGTGAAGTAATTCCTATTCTAAAAGAGCTCAACATCACCCAAAAGGGAAAAGAGGTAGCCACTAAAGAAGAAGAGAAACATGATGAGAAGAAGGATCCAACCCCCCAATTTGCAAAGAATCATCTAAAGGAGCTGATTTTAGGTGATCCTTTTGACAGAGTGAAGACGTAGGCTGCATTCAACAAAGAACAAGCCAACAATGCCTTCATCTCAGAACTCGAGCCAAAGAATGTCAAGGAAACTCTTGGGGATGATGAGTGGATCCTAGCTATTTAAGAAGTGTTGGAGCAATTTGAAAAGAATAAAGTTTGGACCCTAGTGCCAAGACCAAGTGATAGAAAGATCATTGGCACAAAATGGGTCTACCGCAACAAGCTTGATGAAAGTGGCAAAGTGGTAAGGAACAAAGCAAGGTTAGTGTCTCAAGACTACAATCAATAGGAAGGTATAGATTTTGATAAAACATATGCACCTATAGCTAGACTTGAGTCCATTCGTATGTTTCTTGGATTTGCTAGTTGTAAAGACTTTCTTCTGTATCAAATGGATGTTAAAAGTACATTTTTGAATGGTACAATTGAGTAGGAAGTGTATGTTTCACAACCTCCGGGCTTTAAACATGATAGTTTACCTAACCGTGTTTATTTTTTTTTGCAAAAATCTCTCTATGGATCCAAACAAGAACCTACAGCTTGGTATGAGAAATTAAAGAACTTTTTGTTAGATCATGGGTATATCATGGACTAAGTGGATTCTACCTTATTTCTAAAGTACACTTCTAATAAATTTTTTATCATACAAATATATGTTGATGATATCATTTTTGGCATAACTAATCTTGACCTTTGCAAAGAATTTAGTGATCTTATGAAGAGTGAATTCGAGATGAGTATGATGGGTGGATTCATGTTCTTCCTCAGCTTTCAAATCAAGCAAACAAACGATGGGAACTTCATCAACCAAGACAAGTATACAAGTGAACTACTCAAACGCTTTGGGATGGAGAACACCAAGCCAATGGACACACCCATGTCAAACACAGCCAAACTTGACAAATATGAAGAAGGTGAGAAGGTAGATGAGAAGCTCTATAGAGGTATGATTGGAAGTTTACTTTACTTAACTGCCTCTAGACCTGATATAATGTTTAGTGTTAGCTTGTGGGCTTGCTTTCAATCAAATCCTAAGAAATCACATATTACAACTGTTAAGAGGATTTTAAGGTACTTAGCCAAGACCCAAAATTTTGGACTATGGTATCCCAAGTCAAGGGACTTTACTCTTACTACTTGTAGTGATGCAGATTATGCAGGGTGCTTGATTGATAGGAAGTGCACAAGTGGCACTTCTTTCCTCCTAGGACCATGCTTGGTGTCTTGATTCTCCAAGAAACAAAGCATAGTGGTATTATCAACCACCGAGGCTGAATACATTGTAGCTGGGAGTTGTTGTGCCCAGGTCCTATGGATGAAGCAAATGCTCTAAGACTTTAACATTTATTTGGATGCTTCTCCTATCTACTGTGATAATACTAGTACAATTAACTTGTCATATAACCCTATCTTGCATAGTAGAGCTAAACATATAAAGGTTCATCATCATTTTCTCTGTGATCACATTGCCAAGAAGGATATCTATATCATGCATGTGGAACGGAAAATCAGTTGGCGGACATTTTCACTAAACCTCTAGCTAGAGAGAAATTTAACTTTATTAGATTAAAATTGCTCATAACTGCTTGGAATGAATCTGATATCGCTTCTAGCTAGTTTATCCTACATGGTTTACCTCTGTTTTGATCATCTTTGCTTGCTAATATGCTAAAAATTCATTTTTCATGTTCATTTTTCCCTTATTTTTCTCTTGTTTTTGGGTATTTTTTGAAAACACATGTTTTACCGCAAAATAGTACCCAATGATGAATGATATGTGCCTAAGTATGTTCAAAATATATAATAGACTTTTAAAATAAATTTAATTAGCACTCTAAATGGCAAAAACTAGGTTTTGTATGTTTAGGTCAGGTTGACCATCGGCCGAGTTGCCAACTCGGCCGATCGAAGGCCGAGAGATTTTTAAAAGAGCCTATCAGTCAAGTCTCCAAGTTCACTAAAATCGACCGATTGTCGGGTTGGAGAAATTTTAAGATGGGTTCGGTTGACTATTATCCCTCTTCACTAGAGAAAAGTCGACCGATACCACCTCGATGTTCCCCTAAGCTCTCTACCCTTGCCCTAACCTTCCTCAACCTAGCCCTAGCCCGACCTAGCTTGACCTTCCCCCTTGCTAACCTAGGTCCGTGGATGAGTTTTGGTGGTGAGTCTTTAGATTTTGCTCTCTCCTTCCTCTCTTTTTCATCTATATGGCATCTAATATGCAGAAGAGGGTCATCCCAGCTAATGCATCTTCATCTTCGTCCAACTTCCGCTTGATTTTATTTGATGACACTCTTTTTGTCTCAGTTGTAAATAGGTATAAGGATCTCCTTCTCCATAATCCTTTCCTATTTTGTTCCCTATTTGAGCCTATACCTAGAAGACACGAGGTCATACATCAAGTAGAGTAGTTGCTTAATAATCACCATCTCTCAGCCTTGGGTGTTGAACTTGTGTGCTACAACAATTCCATCACTAGCACGAAAGCGGTTCACGAATTCTATGCTAACTTGTATTGGAATTACAAAACCCTCATACCCCCACCTAATACTCAATTAGTCCTCACATCCATGATAGACGAGAAGAAATTTCAAGTTTCTGAGGATACCCTGAATATCTTCTTTTTGGGTACTAAAGAAACTAATACCTAGCTTAAGGACTACCCAGAGTATTTTGACTTAGTTGATCTTGAAGCCTTCTACAAGTAATATGATCTTACTCTCCCTAATATTCGTAGGTTCTTAAAGAAGCCTCAATTCCCTTATAAGAAGAAGTGCACCCTTCCCTCCTCTGCCTTGGATCTCAAGAGACGCATCCTCACCCTAGTTGTTAACTACAATATCCATCCCAAGAAGAACCAAACGGAGATTGCAAAAAACATTGTGGTGATCATGTATTGTCTTTTGGAGAACATCAGAGTCAATTGGTCAAGATATATTCTCCACCATAAGAACTTCTTTGACTCAGGCAAGAACACCCATTGAACCCACCCTCCCTACCCACCATATTGTGGTCTATTCCAGCTTGCCACTGGCAAATATCTTTTCCACGACTTTCATTACAAACCTACCCAGAAAGGAGTTAGTATCAATGAGACCACTCTTCAGAAGTTTGTGCCTATCCTCTCCTCCACCACACCTGGTGCCTCTACCTCATCCTCTACCCGAGCACCTTCACAACCTCAGCCTTCCTGACCTGCCTGTTCCACGTTCCATGCATCCAATGAAACCCTTATGGGCTACATGATGCATCAACAGGCATACAACCTCGAGGTTCAGGAACACCTACATCAGGACGTATATCCAATCATGTCCAACATGAACATTACATGTGCACACCCCCACCCAGCCTACCAACCCTACCTAGGAGGTGACTATGCATCCTTTACATATGATCACTTTTACCCTACTCCTCCACCTACACGTTCCGCTGCTACACCCTCAACTACTGGTGGATCTATGCCTGGTGTGATGCCTCTTCCTGTTGGCCCCTGGCCACTCTGCTCGCTAGACTTGGTAGTTTTTCTCCTTCCTTCCCACATGCTAATGAGCTCCATGGTCTTGGTATGTCTTGGGATGAGCAGAATGCTCGTCGGCCCGATTGTGGTTTTGGTCCCTCTACTAATGAAACGATGTCAGACCAGGCTAATGAGTAGGTTGTTGCAGAAGAGGAGGCTATTGATGATGATGACGATGATGGTTATGCATCTGATGATGATGGCTCTAATGGCTTTGTTGGTGACTCTGGTGATGAATGTGATGTTGTTCTCTTTGTTGCACCTTCAGATAGAGATGACGACTATAAGCATGATGCCGAGGATGATGATGTTGTTGATATAGATAGCTTAGATGTGTAGTTGTTCTTAGTTTTCAGTCTAGATGTTGATCATATATATATATATATATATATATATATATATATATATATATATATATATATATATATATATATATATATATCTAGGATATTTTGTATTAAAAACATCTGGGCACAAGTTCTAAGTTGTACTATTTTATCAGCTTAGCTTTCATCATTTTGGCTTGTAGTTGTTTTCTGAGAACTTGCTTTTTGGGTTGTAATCTTAATTCTGTGCACACTTACTCTTTGATTTGCTATATCTTATGAGTTGGTGCCATGTTTTACCATATTTTGATTATGACTTAGACTGTTTGTTTCTCTTGTCTATGTTTGGTGTGTGTTGTGAGACTGTTGTTATGAATGTCTTCTTGGTTATGCTTGGAGAAGACTTATTTTTATGCTCTTCTACCCCCTTTATTTTTGATAATGTCAAATGGGGGAGAGAAATTCAATGTTTTTGAATCTCAACCATATTGTTTTTATTGCCTATGTGATCCTTTTCTTGTTCATTATATGCTTTATCATGTGACTTGCTAAAGGACCATATAGTACATATGTGTTATATTACTTTGTGTAGATCGACTAACTATGTAGGTAAGAGTAAGCATAGATTGAGGGGGAACAATTCACATTGTTCAAATCTTGAATCCCCTTACAATTCACAAGGCAAAGGTTTAACTTCAATACCCTTTTCAATATGATTGAGGAATGTCTTGTCATTGTCAAAAAGGGGGAGAATGCTGACTTGAGAGTTATACATTGCACATATTTTGATAATGACTTAACCGTTCCATTCCTATGCATCTAATATGTTTGTTCAAGATTGATTTCAGGCTTCATGTACATGAAAAGGATCTAATTACACAAGCCCTAGCTTGTTCAAGTTCAAGTCAAATGCAATGCAAAAGTGCATTTTAGGAAATCACTCCAAATGACCTTAGATGATATTTGTAATCACTTGTATTGATGATATGACTTGTAACTAAGATGAGAAAAATATGATGGACACTTAATTCCAAGGTTTAATCACTCTAAAGTAAAATTTGAAAATTTTTCACAGGTTGTTCATCGATCGAGTTGGAAAGTTGACCGACCCTATGATGGATTTTCTGAAGATGACCCATCAGTCGAGTTGCACACTCACAGAACTCAACCGACTCACTGAGCAAATCTAATTTTAGCTCATCGTTCGACTTTCCTAGAACAAATATGACTGATAGTTTGAAAATTGGATTTGTATTTTAGTTGAACGGTCGAGTTACCTTTTTTGAAACTCGGCTAAATGTACTATATGGAAAATGTAGAAAAAGTGATTATAACCGTTGGTGAGTTGTTTTGGGTGAAAATAGATCCATTGCATTGTGGAAATGACTATATTTTGACCCTAAGTGATCCCAAACTCAAGGGAACACCCCCAGCTATAAATAGGACCCCTTGGAGTTCAATCCAAGTTTGCTCATTCATGCTATTCTAAGTCCTTGCTATAGTTGAGTGTGTTGCAACTCCTTGAGCCCCTTTCTCTCTCTAGTTTACACTTCATTTTGTGATTATGAGTGAGATAGGCCTGTTGTAAGAGAGCTACTTCCTTGTGCTTGCAAATCTCTCATCTACTCCATCTTCCCTACCCCTTTCCTCCATGAAGCAAAGATGAATCAAGCTACTTGGGAATATATAGAGAAAAGCACTTGCAAAGTCCTAGAGGTTGACCTCTTTAGGTAGTGGACTGACTCTCTCCTAATTTGGAGAGTGGAACCACTCTACATGACCTTGTCAAGTGCTTGCTATCAATTCCTCTCATCCTTGCTATGCTTGTTAGTTAGTACTTCAAATTGCACTTAGGCTATTGGTTTTAATTTGATATAATTTGAAGGTCTAATCTATCTTGTGAGAGTTTTTGAAGCTCTATTCACCCCCACTCTAGAGCCCTAGATCCAACATTAGTGATGTTTCCATAAATAGTATTTTCTAGGATCTTGCTTGGTAATTATTTTGATCTATTTTCACATCACTCTTTCCTAAAATAAATGTACCTATGTTTTAAACAGTGGCCTTACAATGAATTTTGAATTATTATTTAATGTTGAAAGTGCATTATGAATCGAGATGTAGATGGGGAACCCTTTGTGTCTTAAGACCCCCATTTGAATATGACAAACATGTTGATCATGCTTGTCTTTTGCATAAGGCACTCTATGGTCTGAACCAAACTCCTAGAGCTTGGTATGAAGTTTTAAAGACATTCTCCATCAAAAATGTTTTTCCATGGGAAGATTTTTTTCTACCCTCTTCTTAAAACACACTTATAATAGTTTTCTTGATATTCAAGTAAATGTTTGTGATACAATTTTTGCTTCTACTAATATTAATATTTTCCAAGAGTTTAGTTCCATGATACACAATGGATTTGAGATGTGTATGATGGGAGATCCCACCTTCTTACTATGAATCCAAATCAAGCAAACGGAGATGTGAACTTCATCAACCAAAGTAAGTACACATGAGGGTTGACAAATGTGTTAGGAAGGAAAATTGAAAACCAACTGATACAAACATCTCTAATGAAGCCAATCCTCATAAGGATGAGGAAGTAGAAGAGGTAAATGAGAACCTATCTACAGGTATGATTGGTAATCTTTTACATCATATGAACACTAGACCCTATATGATGTGTAGTGTTGACTTGTGTGATAGACTTCAATCTTGTCCCAAAAAGTCTCATCTCATACCGGCCAAGAAGATCTTGAGGTACATGGCCAAGACCCCAAATTTTTGCCTATGGTATATGAAATCATATGAATGCAATATAACATCCTATAGTGATGTTAACTACATCGGGTGGTTGATTTATAGGAATTGTAGAAGTGGTACTTGGTTCCTCTTAGAATTGTGCTTAGTTTCTTGGTTTTAGAAAAAAATAAAGTATAGTGGCATTATGAATGACTGAGGCTGAATACATAATTGTTAGTAGTTTGTTGTTCCAAGACCTATGGATGAAAAAAAATATTTAATACCTTAAGACACTTTATGATGCTTTTATCTTTTCTGATAATATTAGTGCAATCAATTTGTCTTATAATCCTAAATTACATTGTATAAACAAACATATAGATGTTTGTTGTCACTTTCTACCTAACAAAATAGATAACAAAGACATATAATATCAAACATGTAGACACTATTTACCAAGTTGGAAATATATTTATTAAACCCCTTTTGAGGAGTAATATAATCATTATTAGATCAGTATTAGATCAGAAATGTTAACGGCTCTATTTATGATTCATGAAATCTCCTCTAGCTAGAGATATCTTTCTTAATTATGCTTGGATTTAATATTAAAATTTTCAAGTTCTATTAAGTATTTTTAGGTCAAATTTGGAGATATTTAATTTCCATTGATTTTATGAAAAAAAATGTCCTATAATGAGTGAAATGTGACTTTTATCTTATTTATACATGTTAATCTTAAAACTTTAATTCATATAGGCCTCTAGTTCTATGTTTAAAATTAGTTGGAAGTTTGGACACGCTCTTCCATCGGCCAAGTTTATCCCGGACAAAACTCAAAGAGATGAGATAGTAATGTCATCAAGTGAGGTTTTAGATGACTAAACTTGAGTGATGACATTATTTTGTGAAATGTGTAAGGTGTATGCTATCTTCTGTGTGTATTTATATAACAATCATTGATAATTTTCATGAAGTATGAAGGGCATGAAACTATGATATCTATTATGACTATAAGTTTTGCATTAACCACGATCTTTAGGTTTAATATGTTTATCATGACTCCACTTTTCTTTACAGGAGGTGTGGAACTTAACTTATGAAATTAGTGATATTTCCCTAAACAATAAGATGGATTTATTTATCCACAACATTTCTTTAAAATGAATGAAGACTGTGATAAAAGTTTCATTTTTTTACCAGTTTGCCTACTTCTCTAATTTTTCTAATAATATTTGTGTTGAGATATTTCACATCAATCTTTTTTAAAATAAATGTAGCTATGTTTAAAGAAAAAAATAGAATAAATTTATATTTTTTGTATAATGTTAAAAGTACATTTCAAAATGGAAACATAGAGGAGGAAATCCTTGTAGCCAACCTCCCAGCTCTGAATATTAAAAGCATGCAGATCATGTTTTTCTTTTTCTTTGGGCACCCTACGGTATTAAAAAATCCCATACAGCTTGACATTCTCGATAGAGAATGCCTTTGTCATTGATAATTTTGATTCTACCGTATTCTTGAAATACATTTCTAACGATTTTCTTATTATTGAAATGTGTGTTAATGATATAATTTTTGGTTCAACTAATCTTAATCTGTGCTAGGAGTTTAGCTCTCTCATGTAGAGTAATCAAATATGAGTGTAATGGGGGATCTCACCTTTTTTCTATAATTCCAAATCAAGAAAAACAAATATGGGAACTTCATCAATCAAAGTAACTACACTATAGAGTTTGATCAAATGCTTTGGGATGGAAATCTGCAAGCCTATTGATACACACATATCTAACATCACCAAGCTTCATGAGAATAACAAAGGAGAAAAGATAAAGGAGAATATGTATAGTAGTACTATTAGTAGTCTTTTATATCTTGCGGCCTCTAGACACCATTTAAATTTTAGTGTTAGCTTGTGTTCTAAATTTCAATCTTGTCCTACGATGTCAAATTTTATACAGGCCAAGAGGATTGTCAGTACTTAGCCAAGAGCCCAATTGTGGTATATTGTATCTTAAGTCAAATGACTTCATTCTAATTTCTTATGTGGACTAAGTTGGGAACTTGATTGATAGAAAATACATAGGTGTACTCACTTACTCCTGGGAATTTCTTTAGTTTCTTGGTTTTATAGTAAGAAAAGTACAATTTCTTATGAACAACTATTGATAAGTGCATAGCTTGCAATAATTTTTGTGCCTAAGTCCTATGGGTGAAGCAAATGATTCAAACTTTCATGTGCTTTATGTTGCTTCTCCTATCATTTTTTATAATACTAATGCAATTGACTTGTCTTATTATCCTATATTGCATAGTATAGATAAGTATATAGTGATCCACCATCACTATTTGTGTGGCCACATAGATAAGAAAGACATATATATCAAACATGTTGACACATGAAATCAATTTCTGGATATGTTCACTAAACCTCTAAGTAGGGAATAATATAACTTTATTAGATCAAAATTGTTAATCACTTCTATTTAATATTCTTCATGTCAACTAACTAGGTATATCTTTCTTTACCTTATTATTCTTGGATTGAGTTCATTTTTCCACATTTGAATGCTTCATTATATGGTTTTGGGTCAAATTTTGAGATATTCAATTTTCATTGATTCTATGCTAAAAATGGCCTATATTGAGTCAAAAGTGATTTTATCTTATTTATAAATTTTGGGATCACAATTATGAGCCTCTACTATTATATTAAAATCTTCTTGAAGTTTTGACAGGTTGTGAAATTAGTAGAGTGTGTCTTGGATAAAACACGATCAACAAGTTATCTAGGGGATGAATTAACAATGACATCATTCCATTTTTCATATGAAAAAAAAATTGGAATAATGAAACCATTTTGTGAAATGTGCAATCAATATATCAACTAAGTTAGAGTCCTACCAACTAGTTCTAATATCTATTGACCTACCAACCAAGGATCATCCCCTACCTCTGACCATTCTGAAACCCTAAACCTTCACCTCCTTGCCTTATCTAACCTCCATTCTTTCTCTATTGACCTATTTTCTCTACCCCCTTTAAATTTCCAAGGTGTTCACCTGAAAAAAGAGGAAGAAACCCATGGTAAATCCTAGGGAAAAACTATCATGGAACCATTTATTACCTGAATCCAAACTCTAAATGAATAGAAATTCAATGGCAAACTAACCATATCCCTGTCATGGTAATATTAAGGCATTATTGATGGTAGTCATTATTATGCATCATACCCCCCATGAGTTTCTTATTGGATATAGATAATGCAATGTGGAGTTGGGGCATGTTGAAAAGTTATGAAGGTGGACAAATAGGATGGGTGGGTGGGGTGCATGGGAAGTGGTACTTCTAGGATGAGATCGAGAAGATGATGCTCCATGTGAGATATTGATGTTAATGTAGGACTTCTTGGCAGATGTAATGCTGATCGAAATGCCTCATATATCGTAAGAATGTTGAAGTTCAAGAAAGATATTTTTATCAGTAAACTTGTTAAAAATGCCACATATGAGGTTGGGGTAGGGTTGATGGGTGTTTTTTTGGAGTCAAAACGTGTCATGTGATATAATATACACATGTCCCTCTAAATGCTCAGCAAGCAGTTAATGATCAAGGTTGTGTTTGCTGCAATATTTATCTTATTTTTCGTTGGGTGTATATTTACATTCATTAAAAACAAAGCAAGCCTTCCCTAATGTATGAGAGAAAAATAGGAAAGAGTAGATCATTTATTGTAGTCAAACTCAGGTTTCTTGATGGACATATGAATATCATGAATATAGAAATGAGGACGATAACGCTCATAAAGGCTTTTAGGATAAATAAGATCAATATCTTCCACATACCCAAAGTTCTTTACAATTAAGGATCAAATGAACAAAAATAATAGTGGAGTCTTTCTTCAAAATAATTAAAACAAGTTCCCGCAATAACATATATTCAAAATGAAAGATTTATCAATAGGAGAAGTTCCATGATATAATTCCAAGTAACATTTTCATAAAATTCATCTATTGCTTGATTTCTATAATCAAAGTTGTTATAGATACTAGAATAGACCAGCAAAGCCTTTAGACAACATAATTTAAGCAATGAATGCAAGGAAAACTTCTACAAAATGGAATCAACATACGGTCAAAAAGATAAAGGTTTATGAAGGAAGAAAAGACTTGTACTATTTCATAGCTTGAAGATGGATGAATTGGATTCTATTGAAGGAAATGATCTTTGCTAAATGTAGAAGATAGATTTTCAACTCTATCTTCCCCATGATTGGATGGATTCTTGCATTTATTATAGAAGATGGATGTGATTTAAGCAAGAGAAACCAGGTTAAAAGACCAGAGAGAGAGGGAAATCAATATGGGGATATGGAGAGAGATTGGGAATAGGGTTAGTATCTTTGGTGGAGGAGCTAACCTAAGAAGAAGGTTGGTTAAGCTAAACTAGCTGAGACGGTTCAATTTCACTTGAAACACCTTGTTTAGTAAATGCAGCATAGTTTCATCGAGGATGGGCCATTTTCAATATCTCTAAATAACATCATCGACCGAGATAGGCTCAGGACTATCTCGACCGATAAAAGACCCTATCAAAAGGGTGAACTTTCATTCAAACTCAATCTAGAACATCCTATTAAATGAGCCTAACATGTATATAAGTAATATATCTGCATGTTTCATTCATAATAAACTATGTAAAAGGAAATAAATCATTGAAAACTAAAAACTTTTTTATTTGCTAAAAAACACATGTAACAAGCAATTTAAGACCTGAAATTCTATTAAGGGACTTCACAATTATATTAAGCATGGTAGATGATGAGCAACATAAATACATGATAAAGGCATGATAATACCAATCTAACTAGGAGACATACAAGTATCATCAGTAGTTGTGATAGGAAATTAAGAACTAATAAAATTTATTTTTTCCCTAGAAAGAGTCTTAGTGAAAATTCTCATAAATTGATTTTTCATATTCGCACAAGTAATTTAAATGTCTTCTTCACAATGTACTCACAGAGAATATGATATCGTACCTCAATATATTTATCTCTACTATGAATTATAGGATTTTATGACAATTTAATTTCACTAGAATCATCACAAAAGATATGAGAAGCATCATAATGAACGTCAAAGTCCTGGAGAATTTGTATCATCTGAAGGATTTGGGTAAAACAACTACCGATTGCTATGTATTCAGCCTCGGTTGTTGATAGAGCCATGATGTTTGTTTCTTTGAGAACCAAGGTTCTAAACATGGTCCTAGGAGGAAGTAAGTGCATCTTGTTCAGTACTATCAATTAAGCACTTAGCATAATCCACACCATTGTAGGCAGTTACCGTAAAGTCACTTGACTATGGATACCATATTCCAAAATTTGGGGTCTTAGACAGGAGCCTAAAATCCTCTTTACTGTTGTAAGATGGGATTTTAGTGCTTGATTGAAATATGGCACACAAGCTAACACTAAACATTATATCTGGTTAATAGGTAGTAAGACATAATAAACTACGAATCACATCTCTATAGAGCTTCCTCATCTACCTTTTCGCCTTCTTCATCTTTATCAAGCTTGGTGGTGTTAGACAAGGGAGCATCAATTGTCTTTGTATTCTCCATCCCAAAGTGCTTAAAGAGTTTGCTTGTGTACTTACTTTGGTTGATAAACTTCCATTGTCTATTTTCTTGATTTAAAATCCAAGGAAGATTGTAACAACCCCCATCATGCTCATATCAAATTCACTCTATATGAGGGAAATAAACTTCTTGCAAAGATCAATATTACTACCACCAAAGATAATATCATCAACATAAATTTGAATAGACAAGAAATCATTATAAGTGTGTTTCATAAAGATATTAGAATCATATTTTCTCATGGCATATCCATTAGCAATCAAAAAGATCTTTACTTCTCATACCAAGCTCTAGGGGCTTGTTTGAAACCTTAAAGAGCCTTTTCTAAAAGATAGATATGTTTAACCTGCTTGTCATTTCAAATTTGGGAGGTTGAGCCACAAAGTTGTCCTCCTCTAACTCTCCATTTATAAAAAAATTTAATATCCATTTGATCAAGCATGAAATTTCTATGACCAACAAACACAAGTAGCATATGAATTGATTCTAATCTAGCATCATGAGCACATGTTTAATCAAATTCCATGCCTTCGTCTTGATTGGAACCTTGTTTAACTAACCTTGCCATGTTTCTTACTACCTTTCCATTCTAATCAAGATTGTTCCAACAGACCCACTTGGTGTCAATGATTTTTCTATCCTGTAGTCTTAGCATAAGAGTCCACACCTTATTCTTTTCAAACTTTTCAAGTTCTTCTTCCATAACCATGATCCATTCGTCATCCTCAACAGCTTCTTTGACATTCTTTGGCTCAAGCTATGAGATGAAGGCAATGTTTGCTTGTTCTTTGTTATAAAAAAGATGTGTCTTCACTATTTTGCAAGGATTGCCTATGATAAGTTCGTTTGGATGATCAATTGCAAAGAGGGGAGTGAGATCCATCTTTTCATCTCATTGATAACATTCATTTTCAACCACCTTTTTACCTTTGTTGTTTATTTCTATATCTTTTAATCTAGGAATCATGTCATAGAGCACATTATCATAAACGAGATTCTTTGATAAAGAGGGGCTAGTTTCAAAAAAGTTAACATTGGTAAATTATTCTACTTTAAATCGGTCTATGTTAAAGATTCCATACTCTACCAGTTGTGTTATAGCCAAGAAAAAAAGTCTTTTAAGATTTAGCATCAAATTTGTCAAGAAAGAGATTTAAAGCATTGGCCACCAAAATATGAAAGAGATCAATAGTCATATTTCTACCACACCATTACTCATAGGGGGTTTTCTTAAGCAAAGGATGGTTGAAAACCTAATTTTGCACAAAACATGCGGTGATAATGGCTTTATTCCAAAACTTCTTACGAGTGTCATACTCTAAGATTATTTTCCTAACCATTGCTTGTAGTGAACATTTCTTCCTCTCTACAAATCCATTTTGTAGTGTACGAAAAAGTAGTGCAAATAACTAGATTAATCACAAACTTTTCAAACAAATCATTTTCAAATTATTCCCGATGGTCACTACGAATAGAGACTATATGATAAGACGCTTCATTTTCAAATTCTCCCTAATGGTCACTACTGATACAAATTATACCACAAGACACTTCATTTTCAATTTGTTCACAAAAAGTCTAGCAATCATCAAGAATATTACCCTTTGTAACCAAAAAGGAAGTTCAAGTGAAGTGAGAAAAATCATCAACAATAAACCAATATCGGATACCATGAAAAAATTGATTACTCATTGGTCCAAACAGATCAATATGAAGAATTTCAAGAGCTCTTTGAGTACTAAGGACTCTTTTGAACTTAAAGGAGGATTTGGTTTTCTTCCCTAGTGTACAAGGTCACAATCCTCATCTTTTTCAAAGTTTAATTCAAGAATCCCTTTGACTAATCTTTTTTCTCAAGTTTTTTAATTGATGCATAATTACCCATAAATATGTATCATTCTTATCAACTACAAGGAACATACAACCAAAGGCTTAAGAGAGCTAAGTAAATAATATAATGATTTCTAATGCTAGTTTCCTTATATATAACATTGTCAGTGAGGGAATCTAGAAGCAAGCAATCATGTGGGGTGAAAGGAACAAGATTACCATTATGATATAATTGTCTAACACTTATTAATTTATGATGTAGGTCTTCCACAAATAGTACATTCTTGATGCTTAGGAGAATCAACTACATCATCCACACCTACCACTTTACCCTTCTTGTAGTCACTGATCCACATTTCCTTCTTACATAAGTGTTGAAGTGGATCTCTTCTATGGTCATATGCTTGGAGAAACCACTATTATCTATATGATTTTCACTAACTTCAACAACTTACTCACCAATGCTTGCCATGAGTGCCATGTGGCATTAATCTTCACCTTAGCTTGAATCACTTAAAAAGAATCCCAAGTGACAAGAGTTGATTCTTTGTTCTCCCTATCCTTCTTGTTCCTCTTCTTGTGTATACCCTCCTTGTGATGGTCATCCTTCTTACCATGGCTTCGCTTGTGGTGATTATTCTTTGCTTTTGGACATTCATTCTTGTAATGCCCCTTCTATTCACATTCATAGCACCAAGGACTAGATGAGGAGGATTTACCATTGAAGTGTTTTCCTTTGAAGAAGTGGGCTTCAAGTTCACTTAGGGACCCATGTTTGCTTGAGGAACGGGGATACTAGTTCAAGACTTGAGCTCATTCATGTGCTTCAACTTGAGCTTTAAAAGAAGCCTCCTTCTTCTTCTTGGAGTTGCTCTCTTCTTCTTTTTCTTCTTCTTGTAAGTGGTGTCTAACTCATATGTTTGAATATTTCTTATGAGTACTTCAATGGGGAGAGCAACAAGTGACTTGGTTTCCTCTATGGTTGTCACCTTCTCATTGTAATGGTGAGGGAGAGAGTGGAGAATCTTGGAGTTTACCTTTCCTTTGTCCATGGTATGACCCAAGGAAGGACAACCATTCATAAGGGTGTTTATCCTTGCATACATGTCAGTCACACTCTCTTTCTTACCCATTTAAAGCCTTCAAAGAGTTGGTGAGACTGTAGACTCGTGAAGTCTTTGAAAACTCTAATTAGTAAGTGGCATATATCGATTTTCCCTTAAGGAAATACATTTTATAGTATGCTTGGATTTTTATAGATGATTGCTGACTAGGAATCCCTAGGACAAACTCAATCGACCAACAAATAGGCCCAAAGCCAACAAGGTCCATCGACATGTCTTGGCATCTAGTGCCATTAACTAAAGTGTGATGGACAAACTCAATCGTAAGAATTGTTGCAAACTTATTTTAGTAAAGTTCATTATAATCGTTAAATAGGTTTTTACCTATGGATGTTGTGTTTTGTGAGATAGGTTTTGCCAACCAAAAAGGATTGGTTATGCATCTTGTTGCCTGTCTACCTTCTATCTCGATATAAATTCACTTGTTGTTATTTGTTGTCACTTGAGGGGGTTAAACGGCAAAATATATTCGTTGGAGAAATCCCAAAAATATCTAAATTCAATATGATCAAGTAAACACCCTTAATCATAAATGTGATGTATAGGAATGCATTTCAAGGTTTACCTTCTATGCTTCCCATGTTATATTTGTGAGAATGTGCCTCTAGAGCCCCTAATCACTTCTTGAGTTTGATCACTTGCTACAATCAATTAGTGAATTATAGATTTTTTTTAAGAGATCTAGTCTTGTTACATGTAAATCTCTCCATCCTTCTTCAAATATCTCTCTTCCAAAGTTGATAATTTGAAGCTCTCCATTGTCAAGAAGGTGAAGTTAAAGGGAAATTGAAGCCAACACAAAGGAAAGGTGAGTCCCATATAATGTTGTTGGTTCCCTTGCCCATAAAAAGGAAATCTAGTTAGTCCTTGATATGAAAGTGGAGGTATATTGGTAGAACTATTATAGTGGAATAAAGGTGGTGCTCGAGGTTGCAAATCCTATTTGTTGACTTCTCTAGATAGTGTATCTATGTCCTTGAGATTTGGAACCACTTGACATCTTGCCTTCACTTGTCATTGTTTCACTCTCTCTCTATCTCTTCTTTTAGTACTTTTAATATATGTCTTCATATAGAATTTGAAGGTCTAACAAATTTATTTTAAATTTTTGATAGCTCAATTCACCCCTCTCACCACTGTTAGACCCATAGATCTAACATTTTTTGACATCCATTTGGATAATATATGTCTCTCTTTGTAATTGCAACCTTGTTACTTTGCTTGATTTTCTTTCTCCTTAATATTAACGATGTATTGTTATATGCACATATGAGTCCTTGTTAATATTTCTACTTTAGTCTTCTTTTATGGGATTTTGTAATGTTTGACCTTGTTCACTATGAATATGCATAAGAGTAGGTGTACATTTTGAGATAGAGTTACACTCTACACAAATGACATCATTCTCATATGGTTTTCTTTACGTATCAAACCTTGTAAGTGTGGGGCCTTCCGAACTCATAAAATTATCATGGTTATATTTTTCAACTACTACACTTTTGGTGCATTGAGACATACGTTTTAAATATATCTGATAATATATCCGTTTGTAAAAGTTTATTGTGGTCTATGACATCGATATTGTTTCGATTCACTCTATTGATTAATGAGTGATGTCCCTTCTATGTTCCACTCATTACACCTACTCTCCATACAATCACCCTCCTTTTCCGCCAATGACAACAAGAGGATATCTCTTTTCCGATACATCAAAACTTCAATTGCAATTGATGACTTTCAAGGAAAATACATGGCTATTATTTAGGAAGATGCATGAAGTAACGTGGCTTGGGTGGGCACATGCATACAAGTGCATTGATTGTTCGAAACAACTCTTACACGATATGTTGT
This sequence comes from Alisma plantago-aquatica, assembly GCA_963693085.1. Lineage (NCBI taxonomy): Eukaryota > Viridiplantae > Streptophyta > Magnoliopsida > Alismatales > Alismataceae > Alisma > Alisma plantago-aquatica. Next base: position 1,313,749,549 of record OY856412.1, on the reverse strand, counting down.
GTCATATGAAGTGCATAATTTGTATGCCAAGGAGATTGTGGAGGATATTACTGATCCTTCAGGGAGAAGCATAGTGTATTTTGGAAGAAGCATGGTGCTCCAATCATGCGTTTTGTGAATATAAACCAAACAGTTTAAAATAATGTCATATTCAATTTGTTTTAATTTATCTTTGGACACAAGTTGTTGACTAGGGGTATAACTTGTATTATATTTATATGGATGTTTAAGGCTTCTGTTTTCATCTGATCATCCAATCACTATTTTCCATCAACCTTTTGCCGATACGGATATGTTTTCTAGCAACTGGCTCAGTTGGCTACCTCCTATTGGTCAAGTAATCACAAGTATTTCGAAGAGATCTGATCATCAATTTCAGCAATGTATGTAGTGGTGACGATATGTATGATGACGAAGTCCCATCCCAATATGATCACTACTAAGGATGTTGAGGTTTTTTTAAAACAAAAGGTGACAGACCAGTTGTAAGTAGGAATACAGGGGTTAGGTTGCCTCAAAAACTAGATATATTTTATTTTGTTTTTCACCTTATAGCTGTGATGCCTTTTTTTAAACACTATGAAATATATTCCATCTCAAGTTTGTGTTTGTAAAAATCATATCTTGTCTATTAATACCAACAAATTTATATGGCTGAAAAAGTTGCGTGGATCAGAAACGAAGGCGCTAAAGAAGATTACATAATATATGACAGAAGTAATAAATTATTATGAATAAATCAACAATAGGTCATTGATATTATCAATAAAGCTAACAAAACAAAAGAATCTCGAACGAATAAACACAAGATATGAGCTAACTCTAAATATATAAGAGCATCTCCCTTAAATCAGCCACCAATTATCATCCACTCTGAACCTAAGCTAATCAATCCCTTTCTCTACATATACTTAAACTCGTGCTTGTCATCATTGCATGCAAGCGTGGAAGAATCGACACCCAGTTATCTTTCTCTGCTCTCAATCCAAACTGCCTGCCTGCTTCCGCCTGAGCGACGATTTCTCAGTAATGGCCGTCACCACGCCACTGTAACGTTGGACCACATGGACCCGTCGGCACCACAGCTGATGTCGCTGCTGCTGTTGTGCTCCTTGAACTGGACATCTGAGGCGGCCCACTTGTTGTACCCGCCGCTGAAGCCTTTGGCTGCAGATGCCGTGTCGTCGTCGCCGCTTGCAAGCGTGGACGAGCTTGCCGCCGAGGTTGGTACGGTGGTGTATGGCGCTCTGAACGTCAACCTGCATGGTTTGTATGTATGGCGGCAGCAGAAATCAGGATCCGGTCGGATAGCAGGCAAATGCAGGAACAGTTATAACACGATCTTCAAAAAGATATGCAAGATATTATCGCGTGATGCAGGATATCGTGAATTATGAAACTACCGACAGTTTGGCAAGCAGGTTTTAGGTGGTAGTAGACCTAGAACCATGACTCGAGAACTGAATGCAAGCTATTTATTTTAAGACCTGATATAAAGTCATAAGACTTTTTGGTTTTCTCGTGATCGTGTCTTCCACACACAGCTCAGCACACATCGCGTGCTTCGTGTTCCGACGAGCTTTTTGCATACTCTCAAAAGCGATGCAGGAAATCTAAACAACGGTCAAATAGTAAATAAAGAAAGAAAGAAATAAAGAAAATCACGTGTGAATGTCGGCAAACTAAATAAATACTTTTCCTACGTTGTTTATTGAATGGTGAACTCCATGAAGCACGTGTGCATTCCCCAACAATACTAGTCGTAGTACCCACCTAAACCCGACACTACAAACCAACGAACAAGTAATGTTATTCTTTGACGGAAAGGTGTTGGAGAAGGTTGGTTCCAGGATTGCGCCTCATGAAGAAACCGTGTTTCATCTTTCTAGCTAGGAATCGGGTTGGAAGCAACAGAGGCACGACGGTGGGTGGTTGCCCTCGTTGACTCAGAGGTGCAGCAGTTTCTTGACTGCGACTTGGTTTTGAGAGAGTGTAGAAATTCATGCAACGGCAAAGCTTATTATAGAACCAGTCCTATAAAAAGTTCCTAACGTCTAACGGAAATTTGAACTATTGAAAGGTATGCATTCGTTTCTCCTTATTTTTCCTGTAGGTTGGGATTTTGAAGAGGAGAGAAGAGAACTTATTGTACTGTGATTGGTTGCCCTATAAGAAAAATATAGAACTGGTTGTTAGACTACACTTTTTACAGAAAATGTAGTAATCTCTTTTGATTACTCATAGAACACACCCCTTCTGTCCAGTATTGTACCCATAAATTTCTAGTAAACATATACACATGGAATAGGTGGTGTTATTTTAGCACAGTGTGAAGTAGTTTTCCGCACAGTGCGACAAGTTGTAAGAATTTCCAGATGAGAGACTAAATGGAACAGCATATACGTACTTGCTGATAGTAACAAAAATCATTAAGAACAATGTGGTTTAAAAAAAAAATTTGCACTGATATGAGTGTTAAAATTGATGTTGAATATGTATAAATTCTGCATATCATTTTCTAAAAGATTTGTTTGGGACCTTTTGGTATAAAACCATGCCATTTATTATGTATTTATATATTGTACAATGCGTATATTTTAAATTAAACGGGGCACTTAATGAGTATATTTCCGAATTAAATAGTGTCCATTATTCGGTACAATGCATATTAATAGTGTTGAGGTTGTTTTAATAGTGATCAATGCATATAGGTGTTCGGATTAGGTGACGGTGGTGTGGAATGAACATTATTTCCCTTGTTTTACCCTATATATAATTGCTAAGCCTGGCTGAAACTGACCAGTAAATGGCTTGCCCCAAATGCTTGGTTTTCTTACTTTACAGCACCGACATGTACTAGTCTTCACGTCATCATCATATCGCCCAACAAACACACTCTAGCATGGAGAGGAAACGTCAAGGGCGGTACTCATTTGGCATGAAGAAAGCAACCAAGGCTGGGTACACAGGCAAAGGCAGTCCTTGCTCTTTCCTATTTCAGTTGTCGAGTAGCTTCTTCGTATGGACCTCACTCTAAAAGCCTCCCCAACCACCGTACTTTCCACTATTGCATGTGCGATTTCTTACTATTGTTGTAGGATCGGAAGAAGATACGGAAGAAATTGGGTGGAATGGAAAAGTAAAAATCTTTCCATTTTACTACTTTTTGTTTTGTTGAAATAAAAAGGGCATGAACTTCTTTCGTCTATAAAAAAAACTGAGATAAAAACGGGTTCCTGATATGCAGGAGAAAACAAACAAACATTCATGGTTTACCTGTTTTTTTTGGATTGGTAAAAAGTTAAAAATAACGAGAAGATGCAGGTTGCCTTACCTTTGTTGTCTCTTCTGGAGGAACCTTTGCAGCGACTTCTTCCTTGCGAGCGGCAGCCCGGTGAGTGTGGTGTCGGAGATGAGCTTCTCGGCGAGGGAAGAAGTGGGTGCGGTTGGTGCAGGGGCAAGGGAGCTCCCGTTCTTGGCGGTCTTGATGACCAGGTCGGCCTGCATAGGGGTATTGTGATCGAGTCGTGAGTCGCACGGAGAGAGGGCCGTATACAGGGAGAGACGTCAAACAAATTGTTAATATATATAGGATTGGCATGATGGCGCGAGAGCGATGAGGAATCTGTGTTCCGTACCAGTTGTTCCGTGACGTGGAAGACGGAGACGGCGCCGTCGTAGAAGATGGTCATTGGCGCGAGGTTGTGCTGCTGCGGCGGAGGAGTTGGAGGCGTTGGGAGCTGGTGTGAGGCCGGTGGTGCCGCGGGGGTGTCGCAGGCGGACGATATCGGTGATCTGTCGTCGTCATATAGTCAATTAGTTTGTCCGTTAGAGAGAGACATAGACGAATGCTGATCCATTGATCGATCATCCTGTTTATCTTACCTCGGCGATGGCAACGGGCTGTTGATCTGTGCGCCCATCCAGTGTTTCTGTTTGTCGCTATTGCTGCAAACGACGTCATTGTTGCCGTCGGCGTGTACGTGGTTGGCAGCGGGACGCAGGTGTTGTGGTGCCTCCGGCGGTGCGGTAATGATCGATCGCAAGACACCCGGGTCGATCCTCGACACGGCGTTGGTGATATCTGGTGGTTATTACGGGAGGATATCAATGACGTTGTTGTTCGAAAACTTGCAAAGATGTGGATTTGTGTTGGTGCGCTTTCTGATTTCCTTGATCTGACATACATACCTCGTATGGACGATCCGGAATTGATTCTCCGTCCTGCTCCTCCTCCATGGCGGGGTATCATTACGGGGCTGAGGTGTTCGCGGAGAAGTTGATGATCCGTCTGTGCGGCCGGCGATGGCCCGAGGCCGAGAAAATCGATCTCAACGACGGAAGGACGACGAGCCATGTTGATCTACAGAGGCTAGCAGAAGAAGCGAGTTCGGTCGGTGGGATCAATCAGATGGAATATGCCGCCCGTGAGGTGGAAATATCGTGGAGTGGAAAGCGTGCGCGTGCGTGTGTTGCTTGATTCGGTTGTCCTAAGGCAGGGAAAGTGGAAGTGATGAGGGAGAGAGAAGAATGGTTTCGTCGGGAGAGAAGATATTATATTGAGGTTGCGGTGCCGGAAGATGGGAGGGAGGGAGAGAGGAAGGAGAGAGAGGGGAGGAAAATATTCACGTTCTGGATTTTTTTCTGGAGGGTTTGGAGGAGAGAGAAAAGTTAACGAAGCACACCGCGAAAATGACTGCTACGCCCTCTCACGCTCGACAGAGCTGCACGCAGGAATGGTCACGAGCAGCCTTGATAAAGGCAATTATGTAAATTGGCACATCGGACTTGTGGGATGTGTGGGCAGGGAGGGAGGGGAGAGTATCACGCGAAACGTAAGATGCGGTTGGAGTGTGTCAGCGGTGCTTTGTGTGTCAATTCACTTCGTTTGTGGCAGGCGACGAGGTCGTCAGTCGTAACTGCCTTTTGAAGGCAAGGCAGGCGGATCCAAAAACGTGCGGGAAATGAGAGAGTTCATTGGCTGGTTGACAAGTGTCGCTCGGTTTGTTTCGTTGTAGGTGGCTTTAAACGCGTGGATGCCGAGATCATGTTTCTGGACGGTTTGTTGCCTCCTGGGTGTGGTTTTTTTTTTTTTTGGCAAACGCAGCACGGCTTTATATTTCTCAATGTGGCGAAAGACACTACTTCCCCTTGGCACGAGCGTGCACCGCTGTGTAGAACAATGCCTGAGATTAATTAGACCACATATAGGTGGGTTCAGTTTTGGTTGAGTCATTGCAGGTGTAAAGAGAAAAGATGCAATACTCAGACCTCACACAGCAGGTGTGTACAGTCAAAACAGGTGTCATTAGTTACTGCTCTACAACAAAGAATGCAATGCTCATTAATGTTCTTCAGTGCAAACCACAAACATTGAAAAATGAAAACAATCATCTACTGTGTAATATATACTGCTTTTCTCTAACATAAGATCGTTAAGAGAAAAATAAAACAAATAAACGATTCTTGATTTTTTTTTTAAAAATTTCTCAGTCATCACATACTTTTCGTTTTGGTGAGTTTGGTAGTCGACGAGGTCATCAGTCAATAATTGCATTTTGAAATGAGGCAGATTTTTCGAAACGTGAGGGAAATGGAAAAGACGGACAAGATGCATGAGTGGGTTGACAATTGCCGTTTGGATGTGTTTGTTGGAGGTGGTTGTCAGAGCTGGAAGCCGGGAATCATGTTTCCTGTGTTCCTTCACTTAGGCGGTTGGCAATTGGGTGGGCTTTGCAACGCACCACCACCCTTGATAGAAATATTATTTAATTAGTGGTTATATATACAAATATATTTAATCAATTTGAGTCTTCTGTTTTATTAATTTGGCCTTATCTCGACCTGACCACCGGCTCATATAAAACCTTGGCCGAAATTCAAATAAGGTTATGTTAATCATGTACGTCCCATATTCATCTCTATTTACCACGCACGCATAAGAGGGGAAGTGTCGGAGACGAGTGAAGATCCTCATGGGTCATGGAAAATCAATGGCTGATTGGACAAGGGGTCAGCAAATTTCAGTCATAAAATGGGACCAGGCTGTTCAGTTAGGTCCGGTCTGGTCTTGTACCAGTTTGTATTCGGTCTGGTTTGCAAGTTGGCAGTTTTGAATATTTGACTCCAAATCAGTCAGACCGCAGTTCGAACTGAAGACCGATTTATATATAAAATAGTTCCATATTACAAGTTATATTATCTCACAAGCACAAGCACATCACATATATACAAACTAGTAATGTAAATGTTTGAAATTTATGTTATACAATTGTTAAAAATAATTAAGATTATCTAATTTTTGCTATGGAAAAGTTGTAAAGTATATAAAGTCTGATTACGTTCCGATTGCGGACGAATTCTGGTCCAATTCAACTTCAAAACGGTCTAGTGTGATTCGGCCTACTTCAAGACAGTCTGATCTACAGTCCATAGACCTGTCAAACATGTGGGTGGGTTGGGTCGTTGCAGGTGCAGGTCTAACGCATGCAGGTCAAAAACATACGCTTCTAAACGAGTGGAAGAAAAACAAATCCAAATTCGACCCAACGGGGATACAGATTACACTTGAGTGCCTACATAAAATGAGTCCAATCAACAATAAGTTGTTAATTACTTTCTTTAACACTAAAACTAACATTTAAAATAACTTGTAACTATATTTTATGTCAAATATAGTGCAACGGGACCAACCAACTACTATATCTGACATCAAACCATCCGATTAGTTGTTAACATATGTTTATACAAACTCAGAGAAACATCACATTGATGTAAAATAAGAAAACCAATGTAGTTTTCATGGATAAATATCAAAAAACCAACATATAAATTCTTGTCATTTAATATTAGACATTTCTAAAATTTCAAATAATTATTTTCTCCTGTTGTAAAGACAAAATAAAGAAAATCAAGTTAAAATAAATAACATCTTTTCATAAGTGTATATGTATATAATATATAAATATATTTTCTTCGATTAACTTGATCACTCGTAAAATTCACTATATAAAAGGGTGACTATATATTCACCCAAATCCAACTTAGAAGGATCAGAGTGCCCACAAAATTTGACCTAATTTGATAAGTCTAACAATTCGTATTCTGGACGACACTCGCCCCTAGTTGGACATGCGTGAAGTTGAGCTCGCGGTTCCAAGAGGAGGGGGGAGGCTGCACGGCATGCAGCGTACATGTTTGTTGGACGAAGATCGGAGATCTTATTGTCTTCGCTCCATGATCAAAATGTTTTTGTTATCTTCTTTAGGCCCACTATACGGTTAAGATGGAAAACGTCATGCGTCTGGCACTTTCGGCTGACTCACGTCGAATCAATTCTTAAGGGCACGACAAAGGACTAGCGTGATGTTTTTGAAACCTCTAAATTTGTTGTATCAGATTTGGCGACTTGTTTGTGTCCCAAAAGATTCCTACTACATATTTATTCAAAACTCATTATTAAAAAAATTAATGTAATATGTGTATGATTGAGATTGAGAGGGACACGTCAGCATGCTCGGAACAACGGATTTGAACCCGTTTCTAAATGCGTAAACAGTCATTATTATTGACTTGATATTGAAGCCATCATCCTAATTCCAGATTTTCTTCTCTTTTGTGATGGTTCTTCGAGAGTTGTTTGTCTCTATGAACCCGACAACCCGGGAAGGAAGTACTGCCTTTGCTTCTCAACCTACCAGCAAAAGAGGCAAACCCCGGTCCTATTTAATCAAAGTTGACCGGCAGTTGTTGTACATTATTCCATGTCTCGTTCACATTGACGTGTAGTTATAATATACTTAGCCAATACTAATTTTAATATAGAGATGGTATCTGTCCGGTTACACAATTGTTGCACGCCGTACAAAACTGACTAGAGATATGTCACGACATACATAATTGTATAAAATGTAATATGAGTTTGGATATCATGCTGATGTAATGACTAAAAACCTGTATGGTAGATAGTCGAGTTACAAAGTACACAGTTTAATGTACATTGCAAATATCACACAATTACACTTCAACTAACCAAACTAATTTATTGTCGTGAACAAAATTCTGAGGTTGTTGGTTGGAGGTGGAGGTGAAATGAAGTACACTCGCTCGGTTGAACGCGTCTGTCATGATCACTATGAGATGTCATGATCACCAATGAGAGTCGTCTTTGTTAGGATTTTGTCTGTTATCGTAATTGGATAAAAAATAATATCTAACAATATTAGAAAATTACAAATTAATATTAGATTTGGAGTGTAAGACGTTATATCTTAATCTTTTTCTATTGTCTTTTTTTCAATGGCTATACAATAGTTGTATCCTCCTGTACTGTCTTTCCGGGAGTTGTCTATATATATAAATAGGGGTAGACACCGACGGAATAAAGAGCGTCGATTTTTGTGCGTTTCAACATGTGGTAATTTTGGATGTGCCAATGTAGGACAACATTGTGCGTCAAAAACGGGTAGCCACAAAAGATAGCTAAAGAACAAAGAGAACGAGAGTGGGTTGCAGTATTCTATTGTAGGCATGAGATTGTGAGGGGATAACAATTCTTGTAATCTTCTTGAGGTTTCTTATTAGGATTCTTCAGTCGTCAATCATGTTTTCTGTTTGGTTATTTATTTGGTGGTAATTGGCTTTGTCGACGTGGGTCATCAAAGCTTTTGTTGTGCATATTGTTGGAAAATATGGGCACAAAGTAAGGCAGCGAAAATTAAAAAAAAATTATCTATCATTATTCCCATAACATTAAGATCGCATCAACTACTATGAAATAGTAAGGATGGTTAATGAGTTTATGCATAGTCTTGGAGCAAGTTCGGTGACTACAACTCGTTACAGATGCAAATATCTTCTAGTTGCTCTTAGACGGTGTTTGTGCAACTCTTGATTTTCACCGTGAACGATAGACTGAACAACTTCTATGATGACTCATGTAGTCTTTCCACAGATGGATGATTGACATTGTCTTCCTAACAGTAGTCAAAGAACTCCTGCCTCTAGAGTACTCCACATAGACCAATTAGAACTCCTTTCATTCAACTAGAACACAAAGGAAGGAGTTGTCCCTCCCGTTGGTGTACTAGTAACTAACGTTCTCTCCCACAACAATGATCCTCAGTTGTTTTCTCTCGTCGCTATCCCTCCATAGTAGAGTAGGACTTTCTTGGGCTCTCTTGATTACCACAACCAGAGAAGACAATAATTGTTAGAGAAACAAATTCTCAATTGTCTGTATTTTTATTGTGCTCTGAGTGCCTCCACTGTGCCTTTATTTATGAGCAGGGTTAGGGTCAGGGTTCTCAGTCTATTCCAGATCTATGTGGAAATGGAAAGGATCAGAGGATCTTGAATTTTTGCAACCTGTGACATCTGAAATGGTCATATGAAAGTCCAAATGGTCATTTGGTCAGCGAGACGATCATTTCTCTCTACCAGACGATCGTCTGGCAGTTTCCTAATCGCATTTGAATTTGACAATATTGTTTCTAATTCATGCAAACATTAGTTCCTTGTTCCAATCAATTTTAACAATTGAAACGAATTATCTTTTTCACAAATTCAGGAAAGTTGCTAGAACCTTTGTTACAACCCCAATTTTGGGTTCATTTGCTGAGAAATATAATTTCTCATATTAAAGACAAATGAAAAAATAATGATGTCTTTTGATTGAATGCATGAATTTTGTTACAATAGCCTTGATGATTATTGTGTGGGCTTTATTGGCTATTGGGTCCAATAACAAGAAAATTCAATTAGTAAATGAATAATTGAGTTTTTGAGAAAAGAGAGATGTGGAAACCTCTAGAAGGAAAAAGAACTTAATCCAAAGATAGATTTCATACCACATGGGTTCCTTGGGTCCCAAGGAGTCCAAAGCTGCAAAGATAAAGCAATAAGAAAAGAAAGGATCAATTAAGTATTTCCTTGTTAAGAAGAAATTGAAAACAATGGTACTATGTGGAAAATTAGTGGAAAGAAGTATAATTGAGTTATCCTTGGTGGAATTTTGCATCCTAAGGATTCCTAACATTAAAAGGAATACCAATGAGGAAAATAAAAGAGAAACAAGGAGAAATCCTCAAAAAGAGATATTTTAATAAGAATAAAACAAGATAATGAAAAATAATGCATTTAGATGCATCTAGAAGGATAATGAATATCCCATAAAAAGGATTTTGAAATAATAGAGTTTCTTGGGATCCAAGGAGTCCTAATGAAGAAAGAGGAAAGAGAAAATACCTATAAAAAGAAAATAAGAATATAATGTGAATACATTATTAATGGATTATGTGGTATTGTTAAAAAGGAAATAGTTTCTACTAAAGGAAAATAGAAATTTGTGCCAATGGTTTAAAAAGCAAGATTAAGGAGAATAAGAGAGTGGATTTTTATATTTCTAATTATCCATGCAATAAAGAATATCAAGAAGGTAAATAGGAGAGAGAATATTTTTTTCTCCATGAAGGAATTTGATTTCTATTGGGAATAGAACTAGTTGACCCATAGGTGGTCGTCTTAGGGTGTGGATACTCACCCTATACAAAGGGGTAAAGCCCTAGTTCAAGCCTGAGAGAGAGAGAGATCCCACGCTCTCCTCCTTGTTCTGTACGTATAAACCCTAGTCGAGGGTATAGTTCTATCCCTGGAATGTTTGAGGGTTCTGGTTTGATCTTGTTGGAGGCTTGAAGTACCCATGCAGCCGGAGGGAAGCCTGGCGATCGTTTCTCTGCTCTACCTGGACGCAAGAGCCCTGGACGTGCTGCAAGGTCAGCCGCATAGGCAGACCTGGCCAGCGCAGGCTAGCGTCTTTGGCTGTGAGTTTTGGACATCCAGGGGAGTGCAAGGAGCACCGGAGGTGGAGGGGCCATCCCCTGTGATCGACGAGGTCCAGGAGAGGGAGGAAGAGAAATGCAAGCCGCGATTAGGGCTGCTGTGACGGCCGTTTGTGAGGTTGAAGTTGAAGGCTTGGCGTTAGATGGTTCTGCCCTCCACGGGCTAAATAAATGTGCAACTTAACCAAGGTCAATTGTGTCCTTTCGTTATGTTTTCGCAAAAGCAATGTTGCATGGAAACAACCATGTGGAGCCCTCCGATTGGTCCAAAGTAAGTGATTTTTGTTAAATTCGTATCTCCTTAACCGTAGCTCGTATAGATGCACATTATACATGAATTTTAATCAGGAGAACTCAAGGAATGCAATAAAAATATATTTGAAGCCTAATTCTGATTTCAATTTGAAAAGTACAGGAAGTTATTAACTTTAATGTAATAATGATTAAGAAACCCTATTTTGATATAATTAATGTGATTAGTAGGGTTTAAGTGATGATTAAAGTTGATAATAACCTGTTAATCATAAAGAGATACATTAAGATCGAAAAAGATAAACTTTGCACGTAATTAGTCTAATTTAGAGTTTCATGTGCATGAATATGCTTTAATGGGCCTTGAAACCCTAATGTTGGCAAATGCGACTCTTAATGGCTTTAGTTATTCAAAATCGTGAATAAAGCTAGGATATAACGATTCTAAGCTCTTTCGAGAATTAAAGTTCCTAATTGTGGTTAAATACCGTTAATGTGGAAATTAGGGTTTCCTAGTGGATAAAAGGTAGAATTAATGATAAATAACGTTCATATGTGATTTAGAGCATAATGAACTACAAATAGGTGACAATCGAGTATAATGACTTTGTCATAGATTAAAAATGATAAAAATGATAGCTTTAATGAAAAAGATGCTTAATGGACTTATTTAATGGTTAATTATACCTTTAATCCGAAACTGAGGATTAGATGTTGAAATAATTAGGGTTTGTGATGAACTGTGTTAAATTAGGGGTTTAAATAGTAAAAGATGAAGGGAAACCCTAATTGAAAAGTAAACCATAATTGCAAAGTAAACCCTAATTGCAAACTAACTTTCTCAAGTTATCCACATCAGGCACTATCATCCTACCATGATAACAGGCTACTTGATCATCTGAGTCATGGAAACCCTCTCGTTTCTCACTACCATACTCCGATCTGAACTGATGAACTGCAACATCAACTTGTTGTGCTTCCTTGATCTGCTGTCTCAGAGTAGGTTTTATATGCATTTCTGCTAACAACCCGGCTAACAATGATACTCTCAACTGTACATTGTCTTGCCTTAAGGAGATAAGCATATCTCTCCTTGAGCACACCAAAGAATTTAGTTGTGCTCTATCTAGGGCTGGTGTTGCTGATTTCCTACTCAAAGCATCACCAACTACATTGGCCTTCCCTGGATGATAATCAATTGTACAATCGTAGTCCTTGATCAACTCCATCCAGTGGTGTTGCCTCATGTTAAGCTCATGCCGAGAAAAGATATACTTAAGGTTCTTATGGTCTGTGAAAATCGGGAATGTCTCTCCATAAAGATAATGTCTCTAGATTTTCAAGGCATGAACCACAGTAGCTAGCGCTAGATCGTGTGTCAGATAATTCTCCTCGTGTTTCTTAAGCTGTCGGGAAGCAAAAGAAATCACTTGTTTATCCTGCATCAACACACATCCTAGTCCATTCTTAGAAGCATCATAGAAAACTATATATCATTTCCCTTGTTCAGGTAACACAAGCACAGGTGCACTTGTCAACCTCTCCTTCAACAGCTAAAAAGATTGTTGACACTTATCACTCCAAACAAAAGAAACATCCTTCCTGGTCAACTTAGTCAAGGGTAAGGCTATAGAACTGAAGTTCTTAATAAACCTCCGATAATAGCCTGCCAACCATAAGAAACTACAGATTTCTGTCGGTGTCTTCGTCTTCTCCCATAGCAGAACAAATTCTATCTTTTTAGGGTCAACACGAATACCCGAGATAGATATCATGTGTCCAAGGAAAGATACTTCCGGTAACCAGAACTCGCACTTGCTAAACTTAGCATATAACTTGTGCTCTCTTAGCAAAGTTAGAGCCTGACGAAGATGCTGCTCATGCTGCTGAGCATCTCTACTATAGTTCAGGATGTCATCTATAAAGACAATAATACACTGATCGAGAAAAGGTTAGAAGATTCTATTCATGAGTTCCATAAATGCAGCTGGTGCATTTGTTAGTCCAAATGACATAACTGTGAACTCATAATGACCATATCTTGTCCTAAAAGAAGACTTTGGTATGTCACTATCCTTAATACATAGTTGATGATATCCCGACCTCAAATCTATCTTTGAGAAGACGGTTGCACCACACAACTGGTCAAAGAGATCATCAATCCTCGGCAGAGGATACTTAGTCTTTATTGTTACTTTATTTAATTGTTTGTAATCAATGCACAACCGCATTGACCCGTCTTTCTTTTTAACAAAGAGGACCGGAGCACCCCAGGGTGAAGTACTCGGTCGGATAAACCCTTCTCAAGCAACTCTTGCAACTATTTCTTGAGTTCTTCCATTTCAGTAGGCGCCATCCTATATGGTGTTTGTGCTATTGGTTGCGTGTCAGGGATTAGATTGATCTCGAAATCAATCTTTCGAGGCGGTGGCACACCTGGAAGTTCTTCAGGAAATACATCTTCAAATTCCCTGACTACAAGAACTTCAACAGGGTTAGGACTCTCCATGGTAGTATCTACCACATGGGCCAAGAATGCATAACATCCTTGCCTCATCAGCTTCTCAGCAACCATAGCTGACACAAGACAGGTGGGTAGAATCTTTCTCTCTCCTTGAAAGATCCATGTGTCACTATCATCAGCAAACACATCTTGCTTGGACTCACAATCCAAGACAACCTTATACCTTTCTAAGGTATCCATCCCTAGGATTATATCTGTGGATAAATTCTCGTCAGAAAATTTCCCATGCAACCTCTACACCAAGCCTCTTCTGTTCTTCTATGGTCCACCAATGACCAGCACTCCCCTTGAGAAGATATACAACATATTTAACCTTCTCAGCTTCTGGGATGTTCAGGATTCTAAAGGCCTTCTCTAGCTCAGTTAACCACAAGTCCGCATCTTTTGGGTCAGCTGTTCCAGCATACTCTGTGGCTCCAACTCGGCGAAGTCGTTCAAACGTCTTGTCAATTCCTTGTCCTTCAGAATGGGTAGGTTCCCTAGGTGTAGGTATAGGCATCCTATCAGTCATGTGTGTCATGGAAGTCATAAACTGCCCAAACATGGCTTGGACGGCTGGGTTCCCCATATCATTTGGATTGAACCGGGGTGGTTCAGGTACATGTTCTTCTATATCTGGGTTTCTTGCACCTTTTCTGGGTGCAACAACACTACTCTCTGCAACGTGTTCTTCGTGTGGTCCATACATCCTTAGTTTTATCTTCTCCTCCTAATGAGCAGAAGACACTATCAGACATACTGGAAGACACTAGAACAGACTCAACATCCTAAGTCTTATGTCTCTGTAGACTCAGCGAACCTAGAGCTCTGATACCACTAGTTGTGGGATATGGCTCGTAGAAAACAGGATCAACAGATTTAAACTAATGCGGAAGCGTTTCGTTAGTATCATAATTATTAAAAATCACTAAAAATTTAAACTTTTTGTAAAGAGATCTATAAATGATAAAACTCTTTCATAAAGAAACATGATAAGTTGTTTATAGACTGATCCATCATTACATCTCTATAATGTCACATCTCGAGTATTACAAACATCAACTACCTTGTTAGCTGTACAAGGCAAGATACAAAAATCTTGAGGCATTAAGCCAAAAATCTCAGATCTATATTTAAACCTCTACTAACTCCTAGGACCTGAGAGTACAGAGACGGCACATTGGACAATCTATCTACAAGACTTGACAGACAGTGTCTCCACCTGAGAATCACTGTTGTCCTTGATGTTGCTGCTATTGCTGTTGCTGTTGCTCACCCACTGATGGATTCCTTCATCCTCGGTGTCTACCTAAAAATTCGAATCCCACGGGGATGAGACAATTTAATAATAGGATTATAAACATTCAACAATAGGTTTAACGTTGTATAAACTAAGTGAAGCAACCTTCTTTTAAGAAATCATTTCAATTATAACTTAATTGAATGACAAGACATATAATAATAAGGAATATGAAGAACATGTATACTAGTTATTCAACTAGAACATTATAAACAATGTATCATCAATCATTGTTTCTTGTAGTTCAACCTAAGCAGTTATGCTACACGGCTGATTATGTTTTTCAAACATATTTATGCCCTGAGGAGATGAGTTACACCCCTCGTACTCCAACCGACAATTATAAAATTGCAATCGGTACCATACATAGGTCATCAGAAGAGCTAGATTCCTATGACCTCATCCTCCTCAGTCAGTGTGAGGATCAACATGCAGGATATCTTGTGTCTCTGCTATAATAGCTTTCCAGGGTATTCTGGCAACTTTGCTATTAGAGTTACAGTGGCGTGTTGTACTCTCTTCGCCATCAAGGAATTTCTTGTTTATCTCACATCGATGCGACATTAACAACATCATCAGGAGATTAGTGGTACATCATCCCGACATAAACATATAATGAAGGATTGGGAGATTACAAGTACATCTCACATCATATCCTACATTAGGAAGTAAGGATATTCGCGTCCATAATCCCCACATACTCAAAAGTATGCTCTCTAGGAGTTCCCTTTGGAAAACATGTTTCACCTTCATTTAACTTCTGACAATGATGGGTCTATGGTCAGGGCTCTATATGATATCATTATACTTGATTAATTAAGTACATTGAGGCATTCTTTTAGTATCAGACATGTTTTCAAACATAAGTTAATAACATAATTGCTATAAGGAAAGGGTACTAATTGTGTCAAGCTCATTTCACACCCAGTTATCATTGGGATACCAATCCCTAACCACGTCATCATTATGATTCAGGAACATGGGTATTCAAACCCTTAGATCATCAAAACACTTACTATTAAGTAACATATTGATGACTT
The DNA here is from genome assembly GCA_963693085.1 of Alisma plantago-aquatica. Taxonomy (NCBI): domain Eukaryota; kingdom Viridiplantae; phylum Streptophyta; class Magnoliopsida; order Alismatales; family Alismataceae; genus Alisma; species Alisma plantago-aquatica. The sequence continues at coordinate 1,313,733,616 of OY856412.1, read as the reverse complement.
GATGGTAATATAGACATTTCTCATGGCTCATATAGCCTATTGATCTCATATGTTACCTCTTACTAGGCAACATAGCATGTCATTACTTTTAAAACTCATAAAGTGCTTTTAATGAATATGACATCATAACCCTTACCTGGTTTTGATCACTTCTGTATAAAAACCTACATTAATTAGCACAATTGATAACATGCACATTTTGTCTATATAAGCACAATACAAATTATTTCCTAACTCAATCATAGAGTTTCATGCTTAAAAGCATAACCCATAATTAGGGTTTACTGTTCATATCATCACATTACCCTAGATTAGGGTTTATTATTTACATTTCATCATATTAACCTAGATTAGGGTTTACTATTAACATTTCATCACATTACCCTAAATTAGGGTTTATTATTCACATTACATCACATTACCCTAGATTAGGGTTTACTATTCATATTACATCACATTACCCTAGATCAGGGTTTACTATTTACATTACATCGCATTACCCTAGATTAGGGTTTACTATTCACATTAATGTGAATTAAGATCATACCATCATCATGTATGAGGATTACTTCCATTAATGCCCTCAAATTAGGTTAAGATTCATTAAGCATCATAATTAGGGTTTCCATGATCTCACTATGAAGGAGCATACCCTAATTAGATGTATTCATACATATTGGGAGCTTGATACTTGATTCTCATTCATATTAGGATTCTTCTCTCTCCTCTTACTATTAGATAATTTTTACATCACTCTTGATTAGACTAAGTCAAATCAACCTTGACAACATAAGTTATGTCATCACCATTATGGTCATAAGGGTTTACTTGATTAAGGGGGTATTAGTCACACTATCCCATCAAGGGTACTTTTGTAATGTTCACCATTGGTCATAACATGCATTAATCCACTAATTACTTGGTCCCTTAATCACTTTAGGTATCTATAGGGTTTAGGTTAATCAACTACTAAACCATCTTGACCACTAAGGCATCAAACGTTCTTGACCTTTTTAGACCCCAAACGGTCTTGCACTTCAAACCCCCAAACGGTCTTGGATGGACCTTGAAACCGTTTGGTGGTGTTGACCATTTGGTCCCTTTGACTTTTAAAACCATTTGATAAAGTGCACACTCAAGACCGTTTGCCCAAGGTGGGGTGAAGACCGTTTGGTCTTGTTGACTGTTTGGTCAAGTTTGACTTTGAAACTGCATGGGCAAATTGATCTTGAAACCACATGGTCACCAAACGGTTTGGGATCGTTTTGGTCCCAAACGGTCTTGAGACCGTTTGGACTCAAATGGTCTTGAGACAGTTTGGACCCAAACGGTCTTGAGACCATTTGGTCCAAACCATCTCAAAACCGCATGGACCAAAAAGTATATCAACCATTCCAATTGAGTTAGGGTTTCCAATGTTGAACCCCTCAATCGTTCATGCACTTGTTAGCCACTTATCAAATGAGTAAATTAGGTCAACCCTCAACTGATTTGACCCTCAATTGACCCTCAATTGATCACCAATTAGGGTTTGGATCGATTGAATTAGGGTTTAGAATCGATCACCCTTCAACATGTATCAACATGAGTCTAATTAATGTTGAACCCATTGAACCATCATTCAATTTGGTCATGACCTGACCCCAAACGGTCTTGGGATTGTTTGGATGACCTCCAAACGGTCTTGAGACCGTTTTCTCAAGTCAACACCAAAATCTAACTCAACCTATTAAGGTTTGGTTCATTGATTTGATCATTAGGTCACTAATCGATTATACTTCAACTTGTTGCCTTTCAATCTTCAACCATTTAACAATGGTCAACCCTAGACCTCCAAACGGTCTTGGGATCATTTGGATATCCTCCAAACGGTCTTGAGACCGTTTTCCCATTATTTCATCAAAAACCAAGTCATTCTCTTAAGGGTTGAACCCTAGATTTGGTCACAAAATCAGTACTTAATTCTTTAACAACTTGATATCATTGGACCCTCAATTGGTCAACCCCTCCTAACCCTAGACCTCCAAATGGTCTTGGGTGATCACCAAACGGTCTTGAGACTGTTTGGGTGATCCCCAAATGATTTTGAAACCGTTTGGGTCACTCAACCCAAACTTCAACATGATTATATTATTGAAATCAGCAATAGACCTGATTAGGGTTTAGGTGGTTAATGTACCTTCAATTGGTGATTTACTTGGAATTAGATGATGATTTTTGGTAGGTAATTATTCCACAATATTTACAACAGAACTCCAAATGGTCAACGTATGGTCAACGCACCCAAACGGTCTTGGACCATTTGCTTTCATGCGGTTTTGTTGAAACCGTTTGCTTTCAAACGGTTTGAAACCGTTTGCTCCCAAACGGTTTGAAACCGTTTGCTCCCAAACGGTTTGGGAAACCGTTTGTGCAAGAGGTGGAAGACTGTTTGCTAAAGTAAGATTAGGATAAACTTTGGAAATAATGTCATCATCTTCTACCTCAAGAACAGGGGTTGTTCTTCACGGAATTGCTAGCAAGAACACTTAAAAGTGTCTAAAGAATAAGAACAAGCAACGATTCTAGGAGAAGAAGATGCATTAACAAAACTTAAGGGTTAGAGTTATAATACCCGCCTCTAGGACTGATTCAGAGCTCCAAGCTTTGTAGCTTTAATGGCGGATGAAGCTCCAAAGGTTGTCCAAGGTTCGTTCTTTAAGATTTGGATGGAGAAGATAGCTAGAAAGAAGAGTTGTGTAAGGAATACTAACAAACCAACCTTGTATTAGGGTTTCCTCCAAGAATTCGAGCTAGGTGACGATCAAAGCTTACCCAAACCAGCTTGGTCCTCCTCCTCTGTGCCAGAGCTTCTCCTTAGTCGGCCAAAGCAAGAAGATGAGAGAAGAGACTAAGGGAAACATTCCCTTGCTTTGGGAAAAAGGATGCTTATATATTTTTGGGTATTATCAAGGCAAAGAAAAGATAGTTATTTCTTTTTATTTCTTAAACATATCCCTAAAGTCCTTCTCCACTTCTTGGCCATGTTTCTTCCTCCTTTCCTCATGCAAAACCTCTCTCTTATCCAAGGTTAAAGGAAAAGAAACCAAACACCTTACTAAGTTGCATATATAAAAGGGTCATTTGCTTAAAACTTGATTATTTAGATATTAAGGTTATCTTTCTTACTTAATCATTAAAATGAGGTGCCCTCCTCATATTCTTTGCTCTAATTGATGCCAAGAGTCATGAAAGATACTCTAGAGGGTATATTTTACATGTTAGACCTTGTTTTGGGTAAATTACACGTTACACCAAGACTAGGTTTTAAAGCATAAGGATTAATCTACAAGCTATATCTTGGTGCTCAAGATTGTGGAATCCATTCCACCATATCATATGCATTCTTATGATGTCTCAACATCGGAGGAACAACTTAACATGTGCAATCGCAAGTTAACCCCTCTAATTGGGTAATTTGGACATTGGTCTAAAATTAACAAAACAAAATTACAACATTGTTCAAAAAGGACTAAAATGGAAATATATGTTCGTCAGAAGCTTTAATTACATTACACAAGATAACAACAAGCATCTAATTGCATATTTAAGCAAAACACCTAGGGTTAGTTCATAACCCAGGTCAGGGATGTTACAAGAAGACTCTCATTCTGGTCTTAATTTTTTGATCATGTACATTAAGGATTTGTTGGACGTCACATAACAACTTGTACGGAACATAGGTTCCTTCTCGCTCTGGTGTGAGATTGACAAGACTAATGAGTTCATGGGTGAGACGACAAGTGTCATCTTGGTTTGTTTCATTGTTGGTGGTTGCAAGTGCGTGGATGCCGATATCATGTTTTCGACGTTCCTAACAACTGGCCGGTTGGTTTTCCTCTTAGGGCCCCTTTGGTTGGGCTGCAAACCAAGCCATGCGGTTGCAAGTACACGTGAGATCCAATTTCAAGCATTTGGTTGCATGTGGTTCCAACCCATGGTGTGGGAACAAACTACCAATTAATTTTTGGCCCCATGCAAAACAGGGAAAATGGACCGCACCCTTTTTGGGCGCCGTTCCATTTCACAAATCTCTGTCTCATGCACCCAATATGTCTAAAAGCTTATTTTCTTGCACAAATGCCTTGTACGTCACCTTGACATCATTGTTAATCGAACGAAATGTCAGTTGTGGATGTTATTTTCCTTGATAAGCCACATGGTACCGAACATTTACAAATGAACTTGACTAGTTCAGTTTACTTAGAACCAAACAAAAACAATTGAGTTCCAACTCACCGTCTTTGTTTTCCTGTTTTACAAGTCCAGGTGCTGGTTGGTTCCACGTCCAACCAAACTAGCCCTTAGGGCCTCTTTGGTTAGGAGTAAGACTAATCCACACTGTGAGTTGCAAAACAGGAAATTGAAGACGTTGAATTCGAACGGTAACACATTGGTTTGGTACCACGTAAATGAAACGTGTCTATTTAATTTGTAATATGTTTGGTTGACTGTTGTTTACGGATATGGTTTCAGTATTGCTGCGTTTTGCTGCGTCTGGAATGACAACAGACAATGTCTCTTGGTCTCATAAGCAGTAAGGAGACTACGTACAACTAAAAAAATGTGCATGAATCAGCTGTGGAGTGTCGTTGCCACAGAACAGAAACATGATAAAAAGAAGTTGTCGTACGCAGCATCCAGCTCAAGGAAAACAAATCGCGTATGTTTATGGCGCAGTTGGTTTTCCATAAATTTGTACAGGCTGAGAATGGACTGTACGGTTTTTTTCCGAGTACTAGTTGAAACAACACCAAACCAAACAGAATGAGTTGGTAAACAAAGTGCAGTTGATAAACACGTTTTGCTAGTTGCTACTCATTGAAACCAAACGAGCCTTAGGGCCAGTTTGGTTGTAAGTAGTTGGAGCACACATCATGATTTGCGAAACAAGAAATGCAAACCTTGCAGTTGAAAGCTGCAGCAATATGTTTGGTTGGACGTCCTTACAACTGAACTTTTCTGTTCTCTTACGTCTGGTTGGAAGAAGTTCGAAGCAGATTAGGACTACAGTCACCTACGGTGCACTTATCATTGTGAAATGATTAAACTCATCTGATATGATTCCAGCAGCAGCAAACAATAAAGGGGTGAGGAGAACAAAAAAGGACAGATTTATAGCTGCTGCCAGGACCGACAATGACGGAAGGCCGATGCTGCAGAATGAACCGCGAGCAAAACGGACGCGGTTAACTTTTGTACGTGAAGAGATCGGAGTTGCAGTTGCATTTCCCTGGTCGAATTCAACCTGCGTCCAACTAAACGCTGGGAATTGGAAAACACGCAGCATGAATTGAAATGCAGTCCAACGCAGCACGGCTTGATATTTCTCAATGTGGCGAAAGCCACTACTTCCACTTGGCACGAGCGTGCACCGTTGTGAATTGTTACAAGGCGTGAAATTTAAGAGAGTGACGATGTGGATGGTTGTCTGAACCTGATAATCAGAAAGCACATTAATTAATTAAAAGACGTGTTGAAGACATATAAAATGTGTTCACGCATTTACAAATGAAACATGATTGGTAGTTGAATAGCAACTCTGACTGAATGTATGACAAACAGAACCATTGTATTATGATTATCTTTGGGCATGGAACATCGGATCTATCTTTTTGAAAATTTATCAGACTTTCTTTGGCGGGCGATGAGGTCGTCAGTCAATAACTGCAATTTTGAAGGGAGGCAGATCTTTAAAACGTGTGGGATATGGGAGAGACGGACAAGATGCTGTGAGTGGGTTTATAAGTGCCGTCCGTTTAGTTGGATGTGTCGTTGGAGGTGGTTGTCAAGAGCTGGAAGACGGGATCATGTTTCCTGCGTTCCTACACCTTTGCCGATTGGGGTGGGTTTTGCGACGCACCACCACGCTCTTGATATTTTTGAATGTGGAAAGTCACTAGTACTGCTTTTAGCACATGCGTCCTACTTTTACTAGTTTCAACCAAACCTTCTCTTAGATAGAGATGTAATTTAAAAAGTTGTTGGTGAATTTATTTTGTGAAGAAATATACTTTATACAGATTAGTGATTATCTATACAAGTATATATAATCATTTTGGGTCTATCTCCTGTTTTTTAGATTTTGGTTGAACTCGACCTACACGGCACATGTAAAAAACCTTGGTCAAAATTCGGGTAAGAATATATATGTGGATCAGATATGTCCGATATTTACCTATATATATCACATTCATAAGAGGGGAGTGTGTAGGAGACTCTGAACACCTGATAAGAGTTGGGGCGAGAGATTATAAAACGTGTGGAAAATCAATGGGTGGTTGGGGACATGCGTCAGGTTAAGGCTGAATGTTTCAAGGAAGGGGGCGGCACGGCAAGCCTGTTTGTTGGACCAAGTGCGGTGCGGGGATCTTGTTGCTTTTGCTCCGGGATGAAGTGTGTATCTTCCTCTATATCTTCTTTAGGTCCACCACACGGTTAGGATGGAAATGTCACGCCGTCTAGCACTTTCGGCTGACGTTCGAAACGATTCGTAAGGATATAAGGTCATAGGATTGGCGTGATGTTTTTGAATGCGTAAACGTTCATTATTATTGGCCTGATTCGGAAGCTGTTGTTCTAATTACAGATTTTCTTGTCTGTATGAATCCGACAACCCCCGGAAGAAAGAACCACCTTCGCTTCTCAACACAACAGCAAAATTATTCGGTGTTGTTCACACCGATGTGTAGTACTTGTATTACATACTTAGCCACTACGATTTGGTTATTGATAAAGTATTTGTCTGGCCAGAGAAACATCGCATGCCATACAAAACTGACTCTAGATACTCAAGACGCGCAAAGAATTCTAAAAAGGTAATTACAGTTAGGATTGCATGCTGCTACATGACTAAACATGGTTTGTCGGGTTACGCACATGAATCGATTGGTCTGTTCCGGTTGTTAATTGAGCGTAATTAATTGGACCGCCCTTTCGTTTCATCAACTGCTGACTTGTTACGATAAGAAAATAAAGAAGAAGAAAAAAAAGGTGTGTGTAGCACGTTCACTTAGAACAGCAATTTGGACCCTTCTATGAGAGTCGGAGACTGCGACTCCGTCTTGTGTCAAATTGGGGGTCCGGGGACAGAAAAGTATCATCTCCCCCCCCCCCCCTTCCTGCGCCACGAGCCCACGCTCATGAAACGAGCTCAGGGTATTGTTAGCACAAGAAAGTATGTAGCTTCGACTTCGGTCCTGATTGGTTGGTAGCTGCGCACTTTAACTGTATTGATTTATAAAACGAAATGACACAGAAGGCCTCTTAGATCATATAAGTTTATTTGCGTTTGGTTAGTTGAAGGCAAAATGTAATCATTTTTATTCATATGATTTGACTTTATTTTTTTATGAGCCGGTCGTATATAATACTAAGAACATAATCAGTGGATGCAAATGCATACACAGAGGATGATGCATCTGATCATATTGATTATCTTAAAAAATAGTATATTGACGTGGATATGATACCATTGTTGGAAAATATAAGAACAAAGTACCAGTGGTGGAGCCAGCCCCCTCATGAAGGGGGGGGGGGGGAGCACAAATAAAAGTGATGGTAAATACATATATAAAATTTATATTGAGTGTCAACATGTCTCAATTGACCTATTTACTTAGATCTAGAGAGAAAAATAGATGCATCTTACATAAATGAAAAAGAGAGTTTGAAGACTTAATTCATCACTTGGTGGAGTACTTAATTTTAGATCTGTGTATATATATTAATGTGTATTTAGATTATAACATTCTACATACATTTATGATTCTTTTACAAGTAAGATGAGTTTGAAATGGCAACCTGTGTGGATTATTATATTTTTTTTCAGATCAAATAGATAATTTCCTACTTGATGAGTTTGACAACTCAAGTAATTAAAAAGCAACATAAAGTTAAAAAAAATGAGTATATAAGTAATACCACATGTAAATTACTATTATTATTTAAAAATCAAGAAAACAACACTATAATAATTTGCTATTAAATAAAAATATTTATGATGTTGTTAAACCTATTTATTGATTTTATCTAATAAATCAAGAAATATTGTGACAATATATTGTCACTAAATCATTAGGATTGTCATTTACATATTAGGTTGGAAATTAGGTAAATATAAAAGGTTTGTTGTCTTTGAAATCATGATGAAATACTATATATAATTTAGAGGAACAATATTTGCACAACTTGTGAATGGAAGTATTAAATTTAAGAATTAATTTGATTAGATACATGATATTATATTATTTTAATAAATATTATTGATGTATAAAAATTCAAAACAGTACACATTTTAAATATATTATTATTAAATTTATCGTGACACCATGTACTACTAAGAATATCATTTCATTTGACATTATCTTTCCTCGCATATATTACACTCGTAATAGAAAAGAGTCGGCATACAACCACACACGTAACATATACACATATAGACTATGTTGTTACTATATTTATTATAGATTTAGTTATTTACACATAATATAACACTATTTGATATCCCATGGAGTATATTATTAGTTATAGATATTGATTTTTGTTTTCTCATTACCTATGTACTTGTTATATTTGTTACATGCATAATTATTTGTATATTATATACAATATTTGGTATTACATAAAGTGTACTAATAATTATAGTTACTAGTTTATTTTTCCTCATTAATCATAGAACTATGTATTTGTTATATAGACATTTATTTACTTATCAATGCATGATATAAAAATAGCTGACATTTCATAAAGTATACTATTAATTATAGATCATAAAGTATATTACTAATGATAGATATCAATTTCTTATTTAATCATTATAAAATTGGTCTAACTAATAGTTAGCCAATTGACATTAATGTATGTATTTTTTTGTATAGTTGTTAATATATTTAATAAAAAAACACAACTTCTCAATTATGTAACAATGAGATATATTTATAAAAATAAAGAAACGTCATTTATTTTTATAAAAGTTACTCTATTCAAATGTATTTATATTTGTAACTATTACTTAAAATCGTATTTGTAATAATATTATTTATAAAAGAAAGTTTAAAGAATTTGAAAATAGGTTAATAAGCATGTGAAGCAGATACAATATATAAATCAATATTAACTTTATACCATGTTAAATATACAACATATATATATTTTAAAAAAAAAGTCAAAATTGGGGGGGGAGGTACTTGCCCTCCACTCCCACCGCCACTACAAAGTACAACAACTAAAATAGAAAAATTATCTATCATTATTCCCATAACAATAAGATTGCGTCGACTACCATGCATTAGGAAGGATGGTTTAATGAGTTATACCTTGTCCTGGAGCAAGTCTACAAACAACAACTTGTTGCATGCAACTGTCTTCTAGTAGCTCTTGGACGGTGGTTGTGCAGCTCCTGGTCTTCACCATGGACAGTGAACAAAACAAAAACAACTTCTGTAGTGAATCTTATGGTCACTCCACATACTATAGGTTAACTTTGTCCTCCTAGAAGGAGCCAAAGGACTCCTGCCTATAGAGTAGTCGACACGGACCAACTAAAACTCCAGTCGTTCAACTAAAATAGTTGGAGGGAGTTGTCCCTCCCATCGGCGTACTAGTCACCAACTTACTCTTCCAAAACAATGATCCTCAACTGTTCTCTCCCGTCGCTATCCCTCCCTATTCGGGTAAGACTTGCTTGGGCTCTCTTGGTTACCATGACACGATTAAATCGTGTGTAAAACGTAAGTGCACACGTCAATATAATATAGGTCTTTGTGAGGCCCGAGTCAAACTTAGGGAATGTAATTTTAGTAGACTACTACTAACTACTTGCAATCAGCTAGACCGATTATAAAAGTTTGAGAGTTGTTTTGAAAAAGAAAATAAAAGCAAAAGAAAGCAAAACAATCAATTAAATGATTGGTTTAATCAATTAAAATGGGATCTTTAGGATTGTGGTTTCACCACATGTTCTCGTTGTACTAATTCTTACATAATTATCACAACTCGTCTCCTATTCTGGTTAGTGGCATGTGAATAGAATTGTTTACTTTCGCGATACAATTCACTACCTTAATTTAAATCCGTTCCACGTCAGTAGTAACCTATATTCTAAATTAGGTGCATGAAGAACATATCTCTAGGTTTCCACAATTAACCGTACATCACTTTTTCTAAAGGATTTATAAGTTAATGTGATTATTACGTCTTTTCAACCGTTAATTCTTCGTCAAAAGCAATTAAAGGTATTGAATTACAATTATGGTGATCAGGAACAATGATAGAATTGAGAAAACAATATCATACTACGGATTCGAGAGACAAATTATGGTTAACTATGTAAAAAGTGTCATACAACGATTATCCAGGCTACTCCCGGTCCTAAAAACAAAGGAGATTAGCCCCGCATATTCATCTCAATGAGAAACACGATAAAAGGAGAAGAAAACACAGGGGAAATGTGGATGGAGATGGTGTAACCCCTAAACGAAGGAGAACCGGACGATCCTCGTCACAGGATGGGCATTCTACAGCCTTCTGGTAGTAGAAAACTCCATCTGCAGCTCTGGAAACGTTCGAGGTGTAGCTCTAGTCTCCGTTCTTTATCCTCTCTTCTTCCGAGACTTGTGTAGTGGCTAATGACGTGATAGTACGGCTTGGGCCGTCTTTTCTAGGTATAGGGATCACTTCTGGCTGCCAAAACATCACGGCCATTCATTTTAGATCGATCTGTGCAGTTTCCTAATCCGACGACATCGATACCATCGATGCCATGTTGATGGTATCGACCCGTGTAGGGTATCAACACTCTTTGATTTTCTGGCATTCTCTCTGATGGCATCTTGATACCATCGACATCCTGCGTCGATGGTATCGACGTGTGGATGTTTGGCTCGCTGAAGACATCTCGTTACCATCGACTTCTGGGTCGATGGTATCTACCCATTATGCTCTTTCTGGCTACCTCACTGTGTCCGTATCGATAGTATCGACAGCCGTCGATGGTATCGACTGTTGCATATATGCGAATTGCCTGAAATTCAAAGATAAACTCAACTCAACTCTGAGAAATATGATCATTTATACCAAATAAGATAAAACAAGATAAATTTGATGCATAACGAGATTATAGGCTGAAGGAAATTAATCATGCGATATTAACCATGAAAATGACCAATAAATGCATAAAATACATGAAACTAGCCTATAAAAGTGACTTAAAATCCTCAAATCGAACTCTCCTAAGCTTGAACTTTGCTCGTCCTCGAGCAACAAAACTACAGAATATAATTGTGAGGGTCAACTAAAGAATATATTAGCATAAAAAGACATCTCAGAATGATTCCCTCCTGCAAGACACATACCGACCCTCACTGACCATGATACGATAACTACCCTAAAGGTGAAAATAATCGTCCATGAGATATTCCCACCCCAAAACCAACAAACACTATCAAATAAGGCAGTTGATATAATAAATTCCTCCGATTCAGGCTTGGTGCATCTCGTGATCTCCTATCTACGTTGCTCATATCCTAACTACCGTCTACATGGAAGCAGATCTCCTGATATACAAGAATGAGGATATAATCATGGGTGGCCTACCGTTTTAAGCAACGAGTGGATAAAATGGGAAGATGTGGAAGAAGAGGAAGCACAATACAGTTTAACATGCAAAAACAATAAAAATGACCTAAATGATGCATATGTGTATGGAAATGACCTAATGCCTAAATTTTAGGTGGAATGATGCATGCTCTACTATTCCGTCTCAATGTGAGATGAAATGTCTACAAAACTACATCATGTGCTTATTCTTTTTTAATATATAGGTGAAACAAGTTCTTTTCTCCCTCTAATTTCTGCTTAAAAAAATTCTCTTTTTTTCAAGCCCTTCTTCTTCTCAATTTTGACTGGAGAAACATTTACACTATATTTTTTTTTCAGGCTTATTTTCAAATAACTACCACAATTGATGCATTACAATTCACTTCTCAGAGAGTATAGAACAAGTTCTCCACATTTCTTATTTTCAAAATAAGTAAGGCAGATAATATCCTATATGCTCAAGAGTATGCAAAATGCAACTACATGAAAGTAATTATGCAACTACAATGGCATGCTCTCTAGAATGTGTGCATGCATGACTAATATTCAAATCTCTTTACATTTTTCATTTTTTTAATACAAAATCTAGCTATAATGCAATCCTATCTAAATGGCATGCAATCAAAAGATGAAACTATAATGTGCTCCCAGTTCTTATGGTGGAGTTGAATGAAGTGGGGTGGATAGATCACAAGACTAATTGACAGAACCATTTGAAAAAATTATATGTCCCTCCTTACTGACATGTGTACTAATCAATCAACGGGTTTCTCTCTCTCACTTATGATTAAAGTCTTGTTACCGTTTGGTCAATTTAGGCTCAACATCCAATTCCATCCACATTTCTTGAACCATAAGGATGTACAATTATGATCATATGTTTTAAAGTTGACCTACCCAATTATTTTCATAAGTTAGGCACTCAATTTCAAACAAGGCAAGCTTACAATTTTTTGAAAAATATTTTAAATTAATGATCAAATTTCAAATTTCAAATTTCAAATTTCCCCCATATGACAAACATAGAGATGACATGCATTTATATTAGATATCCACAGATTACACTAGATAGACTGTGGATCCTACAAAGCTGTAAACAATAACCAATACTAAACAAAACAAAAAAAAAATAAGAAAAATACTAAAATAAAATAAAAATAAAAACTAAGATAGAAACTGTTCCATCTCCCCCCCAAGCTTGAATTCGACTATGGCCTCATAGTCAAGAACAAACTCAGAAGGTGGAACAGTGATACCCTCTATTGCTTTGGTGGCGGAAATGTTGGGTACTGCAGGGTATGGGGGTTCCAATCTGGATATTGCCCCTGAAAGCTCGGATCATAAGGTGGCATGGGCGGTGGTTGTGGATATCCCCCAAAGTAGCCTTGGCTCCCGTAATAATCGTAGAAAGGATGCGTTGCTGCTCTATCCTCCCCAACCGGTCGTAGACCTGCTGCTGGTTGATGAATAGATGGCGTTCATTCTCAAAGATCGTCTGCTGATTTTCATACAACCTATTCTGTGTATCTTGGATCCCTACAAAAGCTATCAGGTGGGATTGCTGCATGGCCTGCTGGGACTCCTGGATAGACTGGAGCATGGTATACATCCCCTACATAGAATAGGGGTCATCTCCATCGTGGGAGGGTTGTGGTGGAAGCGGCTGGGAAGATGATGAAGCTCCCCGGTAGAAGCGTGGATGCTTCCTCGGGGCTACTCATTACCGAAGAGGTGTGAAAGCCGCCTCTTCCTCCTCCTCATCGTTGCTCGCATTGTCGCCGTCTCCCTCGCCCTCTTCTTCCTCGTAATCATCAATGGCAATGATAGGCCACCGAAAGTGTTGGCTTGGATGGAGGTTGAAGACGGAGTCTGGCAGTACACACTCCTGATACTTCTTGTTAATGTGGAAATGATCATATACCACACCATTGCAGAGTGTAAGAAGACTGGAGCGGTGGAAATGGGCAAGATTGACAGGGTTCTTGTTGACCAGTGGAGGGAGTGTGGACAGGTCTAGCCCAAGGAAGAGGGCTAATGGCGTGATAAGTCCACCAAAATGAATAGTGCTCGTCTAGTGCTCCTCTTCACTATCATCACACGCGTCAAGAAAAACGTGCCCCAATTAAGCTTTTCCCTCTTCAGCAGATTGTAGAGGAAAAATAGGTCTGTCTCCTGGAACTTGCTGAGTGACAGTTCGCTACGAGCAAAGAAAGTAATACACAACATACGATGAAGAATCCCCACGAATGGGTGCTCGAAGTCCGCGATGACCTCATTGTGGTAGCTAAGCGTCTTGTATGCCGGCATGGTCACCAAATGCGAGAACATCTCGTCATAGTCGGCCCGATTATCCGACCATCTGTACTGCTCAGCCGAATGCCACCAGTTGTAGATTGAGTTGAACTGTTTGAGCGTAATGGTGTAATTGCGGTTGAAAAACTAGAAGGAGACTCGGCCCTTGATCCATTCACAGTCGGTGGTGATGAGGTCGTTGGGCATGACGCAAATGTCGAGAGATGCCATGAACTCTACCACGAGTTCCTTGTATGTCAACCACTCACCAAAGAAAGGATGACCCTCAATGTGATGGGGAACTCATTCCCCCGCATATGTCAACCTCCCAACTTGGCCACAAAGGACATAGTTGAGGTTTTCCTGAAATCCTAGGTCTCAGATCAGGTCCCAATCAACGTAACGAGTGGGCTCAATTGACCGCTTCATTAACTCATCGAAGATCTTCTTCACGTCCTCCGAGGGACGTGCAATTTTCAGACGGGGAATGGAGCCTGGCGGTGGTGGTACGAATGCCTCGATCTCCATTGGAGCAACACGCGAGGAAGATGGTGCTCCATGCCTCACCATGATGAATAGAGAAAAGATAGAGAAAAAGAGCTCAGTGAAGGTCAGAGAAGATGATCCCCGTAGTCGATGACGAACTTGGGGAAGATGTGTAGCTCGCTGGATGCTCGATGAAGGTCTACGTCTGCTCGTCAATGCTCAATGTCGAGGTTGAGGAAGAATACTCTGAAGGTGTGAAGAGAAATGAAATACAACCCTTCCTTTTATAGATGAGGTCGGCGCCCCTGGTACCCTGTCGATACCATCGATGGGGTGTCGATGCTATCTATACATGTAGCACAATCCATCCTTCGTTGCCATCAATGGTCACGATTGCTGGATGTGGGTGCCCGAATCGATGACGTGTCGATACTATCGACAAGGGTCGATGGTATCGACCCGTCCCATAGATCGACCTCCAAATTTGGCACGCTTCGTTGATGGTGTCTCGCGGATCGCTGACGTGTCCCGTTGATACCATCCACATAGCATCGATGGCATCAACTTCTGTATACATCCATTATCCTTATG
The DNA here is from genome assembly GCA_963693085.1 of Alisma plantago-aquatica. NCBI lineage: Eukaryota > Viridiplantae > Streptophyta > Magnoliopsida > Alismatales > Alismataceae > Alisma > Alisma plantago-aquatica. The sequence continues at coordinate 1,313,718,610 of OY856412.1, read as the reverse complement.
AGGCCTTGGCGGTGGATCCCCCTGAAGCTGTGTCGATACCATTGACATGACCATCAATGATATCGATATCTCTGGTACCATTTTTTCTAAAAATCTTCAGGGATCTCATGAGCATCGACCTTGGGGTCGATGCTATCAACTTGCTCTAGAATTTGAGTCGATCAACCTGTTGGGTGGTCGATACTATCAATGATGCCGTCAATAGTATTGACGGAGCAAATTTTCTATAGTTGTCGCTCTACACCCTTGTCCCTACCATCGACATAAGGGTCGATGGTATCGACACCCAAGAAGTCCTACACACTTAACACACATATCATGGCATTATTTTTACAACCCTCAATACTAAATTAATGAAAAATACTTCAAAAATACAAAAATTAACTAAATGAAAATACAGTTACCAATGGTTGGGTTGCCTCCCAACAAGCACCCTACTTTAACATCTTAGGCTAGACGAAATCAAGTTGTTCATTCTTCCTTAAGCGCCATGGGTTTAACCTCATGCACCTTCCTTGTGTAGTCCTCCCCATAATCAATCTTTGACCATTTACTAAGAATGTTCTATCACCATCCTTAACCATGATAGCACCATGGGGTTGCACCTCCTCTACCACAAACGGTCCACTCCAGCGGGAACACAATTTTCCAGGATGCAACTTTAACCTTAAATTGAACAAAAGCACCCTCTTACCCTTTTTGAACACTCACAGTTGAATGTGGCGATCATGGATTTTCTTTGCCCGCTCCTTATAGATCCTTGAGTTCTCATAGGCATTCATCCTTAGTTCATCCAGCTCGTTGAGCTCTAACATTCACTTTCTCCCTGCCTCGTCCATGCTCAAATTCAATTTCTTTAGCACCCAGTGCGCTTTGTGCTCCAATTCTACCGGCAAATGACAGACCCGGCCGTACACCAACCTAAAAGGCGTAGTGCATATAAGTGTTTTAAATGCAGTCTTGTATGCCCATAGTGCATCCAGTAGCAATGCACTCCAATTCTTCCTTGACGAGGCCAATGTGCGCTCCAAGATCTTCTTAATATCTCTGTTTGACACTTCGACCTGACCTTGTGTTTGTGGGTGATACGGGGTACCTACATTGTGCTTGACCTCATATTTTCTCAATAATGCAGCGAAATTCTGATTCATGAAGTGGGTGCCCCCATCGCTAATAATCATTCGTGGCACACCAAACCTGCAGAAAATATGATCCTTCACGAACCTGCACACTACTGTAGCATCATTAGTCCTTGTGGGTATTGCCTCTACCCACTTTGATACATAATCGAAAGCAAGCAAGATATATAAATTAGAATTAGAGGATACAAAGGGTCCCATGAAATCAATACCCCACAAAGCAAATACCTCAACTTCTTGAAATACATTGAGGGGCATCTCTTGCCATTTTGAGGTATTACCTGCCCTTTGACAGGAATCACACTGCCTTACATAGTCATAGGTGTCTCTGAAAAGTGCAGGCCAATAAAGGCCACTCTCTAGCACCTTGGCCGCCGTCCTTGCACTCACATGATGACCGTCGGTGGGTAGTGTATGACAGTGACTAAGCACACAATAATATTCATTTTCCGGTACACACCAGCGCAAGATTCCATCCCTACATTGTCTCAACAAAATAGGGTCATCCCAAAATAATATCTCAAAGAATGGAAAAACCTTTTTTTTCTCTTGATAAGTCCCATCATCTGGGATTTCCTTACATGCAAGGTAATTGACAATATGCGAAAACCAAGGATTCGTAGATTGAATTGAAAGAATTTGCTCATCCGAAAATGTCTCGGTAATGGGTATGTTAGTATCCCTCTCATTAACCCACTCTAACTGAGATAAGTGGTCCGCAACCACATTCTCAATGCCCGCCTTATCCTTAATTTCAATGTCGAATTATTACAATAATAAGATCCACCTAATCAATCTAGGTTTAGCATCTTTCTTCTCCATTAACTATTTTATGGCGGCATGATCAGTCCACACCACAACCTTAGAACCCACTAAATATTACCTAAAATTTTCGAAAGCAAAAACCACGGCAAGCAATTCTTTCTCGGTAGTGGTATAATTTAGTTGGGCATCATTTAAAGTTTTAGACGCATAAAAAATCACTATATGTTTGTTCTCAAGGTGCTGCCCAAGAACAACCCCTACGACAAAATTCGATGCGTCACACATAAGTTCGAAGGGCTTAGTCCATTCTGACATTTGAACAATAGGTGCAGAAATCATTTTTTCCTTAAGTACCTCAAAAGCATGCAGACATTTATCGTTAAAATAAAAAACTGCATCTTTCTCAAGCAATTCTGATAGAGGCTTAGCTATTTTCGAAAAGTCCTTCATAAATCGGCGATAAAACCCCACGTGACCAAGGAAATTCCGCACCCTTTCACCGTATTCGGTGGAGGTAGTTTGGAAATAACCTCAATCTTTACTGGATCCACCTCCAGTCTCTTGCAGGACACCTTGTGTCCTAGCACTATGCCTTCATTTACCATCATATGAAACTTTTCCCAATTGAGGACTAAATGTGTGTACTCACATCTATGCAACACCTTATCAAGATTTTGCAAACATTTGTCAAATGACACAATGTAGATAGAAAATTCGTCCATAAAAACCTCTAAATAGCGCTCCACCATATCAGAGAAAATAGCAAGCATGCAACGTTGAAAAGTGGCTGGTGCGTCGCACAAACCAAAAGGCATGCGACGGTAAGCGAAAGTTCCATAAGGACAATTGAAGGTTGACTTCTCTTGATCCTTAGGATCAATGTAAATATGATTATAGTCAGAATATCCTTCTAAAAAGCAAAAATGAGAGTGGACAACCAATCGCTCTAAAATTTGATCAATGAATGGGAGAGGAAAATGATCTTTTGAAGTAGCAGAGTTCAAATGACGGTAATCAATGCAAATACGCCACCCGGTTACCAATCGGGTGGTGACCAGTTCATTCAACATATTTTGAGTGACAGTGATTCTCCCCTTTTTAGGGACTATTTGTGTGGGGCTTACCCATGTCGAATCTGAAATAGCATAAATGATGCCCGCCGAAAGAATCTTGATCACCTCCTTCTTGACGACCTCCATCATGCTAGGATTGAGTCGATGTTGCAGCTAAATCACTGGATTGGCTCCTTCTACAAGCCGAATCTTATGCTGGCATAGGGTAGGGGAGATCCCCTTGATGTCAGAAACGGACCAACCAAATGCACCATGGTGGTTCTTCAATACAATCATCAACTGTGCTTCTTCATCAACACTCAGATATGCCAATATTGTGGGCTCCAATCTCCAAAACTACGATATAAACACGATTTAAACTTAGCAGAAACATTCGATTAGTTGCGGAATATGAAAAATTACTGGAAATTAAAATTTTTGAGACAAGATTTGGAAATTATAAAATTCCTTTTTATAAGAAACCAAGTAAACAGTTTACATCTCTGTTAAACCACTTCTGGAGTAGTTATGTACAACATAATTCAAAATTCTCAGGAGCCAACACCAAAAACTCAAACCAATGATTCCTAGAACCTGAGAGTACAGAGACGCATAGGACTATCTAACTACATAATTCAGCAGCCAGTATCTCCACCTGAGATTTACTGCTGCCCCAGGTACTGTTGTTGTCGTTGTTGCTCATTCTTAAACGGTCTCCTTCGTCTTTGGCGACCACCTAAAAAGAGTTAAAATCTACGGAGTGATACAATATACAAATTGTCCCAGCGAGAGTTATAACTCTCAACTAGAAGCTTTATTATAACATAAATCATACAACAGCAGGTTTAATAACAAGTGAAGCAACTTCTACTTAAGCAGTCATGTCTTTAAAGCATATAAAGGACATGTATACAAAATATCTGAACAGATCATTAATGTAAACAATGTAACACCAAACATTGTTCCTCGTAGTTTAACCTAAGCAGATATACTACGCGGTTGATTATGTTTTACAAACATTATTATGCCCTGTGGAGATGAGGCATACCACTCATACTCCAACTGATCACTAAGAAGTCACATCAGTATCATACATAGGTCATTAAAAGAGCCGGATTCTTATGACCTCACCTTCCTCAGTCAGTTAGAGGATTGTTTGTTAGACATCTGGCAGGACGTCTTTTGTTATAGCTTACCAGGGTAAACTGGTCCTTCGCTATTTTAGAGTTACAGTGGCGTTTTGCACTCTCTTCGTCATCGGAAGATTTCTTGTTTATCTCTCACCGATGCGGTGTTTGTGTTTTCTTTGGGAGACTTGTGATACATCTCACCGTTTGGTTTTGTAGTGAAGGATTGACGGTATCAATTCCTACACTAGGATGTAAGGATTTACGCATCCATTTCCCCTACATACTCAAGAGTATGTGATCCAGGAGTTCCCTTGGGAAAACCTGTTTCACCATCATTTGGTCTCTGACAATGATGGATCTATGATCAGGGCTCTACATTTCACTTGATTAGTTAGGTACATTCAGTATTCTTTCAACATCATACATTTTTCTTCAAACAATAACATTGGAATAACAACTATAAAATGAGAATACTAAATGTAACAAGCCTAACTCTTATCAATCATCATTTCTCAATACATTCATCACAAGTCATCTCTAAAGCATGACCTTGATGGTATTTATGGCTCTCACAGCCCATTTAATTCATAGGTTGCCATTGACAAGGCAACAGGATATATCACTATTCATAAAGCTAAAGCATGCTTTCAATGAATATAGTTTAATAACCCATACCTGGATATGATCATCATCTCATAACAACCTGCATGGTTAATTCAACTGATAACAGTAAACAATTCATTCTAGAGGTTATACCTTCAAACTCATAGGAGAATCAGTTTCCCCAATTTTCATCAATTAGGGTTATTCATTTCCTTTACTTTTGATTAGGAATATTGTTTCCTCATCTCATACTTCAAACATGAGGATTCATGCTTAAAAGCACAACTGGAAATAGGGTTTCACCCTATACAAATTAAGGTTATTGAAATCTCTTTTTCTTATATGACATCATATTTGTTAACTTGTTCTCAAAGTTCCATACCTAAAGGCATGACACAAGACTAAGGTTAACATACCCCATCCTTCATTGATAATATTTCCTTTTTGGATTATTAGTCCAATTCTAGTATGCAACTCTACCATCCTTGGAAGCATACCAGGGTATGGTGAGTATTTGCCTTAAATACAACATTTATTGAACATCATAAAGATTATCAATTCAAGGTATGAATTCACTTCTCAATCTTATCATGGTGTGAACACCTCATACTCATTGATTTGACTATACTTTATTTAAAGGTATTACCTTATAAACATCTCCATAAATTAGGGTTTACTAATCACATCACATGTCATTACCCTAAATTTAGGGTTTACTATTCACCTCATGGTGAATTGAACTCATAACATCATCATGTATGAAAAACATCATCATTAAAGTTCTTAGATAAGATTAAGATTCACTAAACATCGTAATTAGGGTTTCCATGATCTCACATAGGTGGATCATACCCTAATCATGCACATTCATGTGTATTGAAGGTATCTTACTTGAGTTTTCACCATAAAAGGGTACTTTCTCTCTCTTAGGATACTTTCTCTCTCCTCTTACTAGTAGATGGTGATAACACCACTCTAGATCAGGTTGGGTTAAGTCCTCATTGACTAGCATAATCCAAAACATCACTATCATGTGATTAGGGTTTGACTAGAACAAGGTATTACCCAATTAAACCCCTCAAGGGTATTTTGGTAATTTACCTCTTGATCACCATCATGGGTCAACTCATTAATCACTTAGTCCCTTAATGACTTAGGTTACAAATAGGGTTTAGATTGGATCACCATTGAACCAATTACACCATCAATTGATTAAGTACAAACCACCTTGAAAAACTTCAAACGGTTTCAACCTTCAACCACCAAACGGTCTTGAGACCGTTTGGCCTCAAACGGTCTTGAGACCGTTTGGATCCAAATGGTCTTGAGACCGTTTGGACCTCCAAAATGGTTCAAAAGTTACAATTGGTCATGGATATGTATGTTGAACCCCTCAATTAACCAAATCCATAATAACCACTTATAAATTGAGTTAACCAAGATTAGCCTTAATCAATTGGACATCAAATTGACCCTCAATTGAAAGCCAATTAGGGTTGATTCTAATTCAATTAGGGTTTCAAATCGGATGGTCAACAATATTCAACAATGTGAATCAACTCAAGGTTGAACCTATCAACTGACCTCCAATTGGGCCCAAACTTGGCCCAAACGGTCTTGAGATCGTTTGGATGACCTCCAAACGGTCTTGAGACCGTTTGCCCAAAGTTTGACCAAGAACCAAGTCAGTTAGACTAGGATTGAACTCTAATTAGGTCAAAAATCCGTATTTTTATCAATTCATCAACTTAATGCAATTGGACCTTCAAACCATTAGATTATCTCAACCCTAGACCTTCAAACGGTCTTGGGTTGTGCCCAAACGGTCTTGAGACCGTTTGGAGGAACCCCCAAACGGTCTTGAGACCGTTTGGGTCCTTCAACCCAAAACTCAACAAGATCTATGTTTAAAAATAGCAATTTGGTTATTTCAATAACCCATTGTAATTGGGCCCTCAATTGATCAAATTACCTTAACCCTAGACCTCCAAACGGTTTTGGGTTGACACCAAACGGTCTTGAGACCGTTTGGATGAGTTCCAAACGGTCTTGAGACCGTTTGCGCATCCATCCTTTGGACTCTAGTGAAAATTCATCTAGGTTTGATCTATTGAGTTGATCATCACATCAATACTTAATTGCAATATGATTTGGTACCTTTGGACCTTCAATTGGTCAACTATACTTGACCCCAGACCTCCAAACGGTCTTGGGGTGACCCCCAAATGGTCTTGAGACCGTTTGGATGATTCCCAAACGGTCTTGAAACCGTTTGGGCTAAACAACCCAAAATCTCAACTTAACTCATTGGAGATTCAACACTAATTTCAATTAGGGTTTGCCCTATTAATAATCCTTCAACTCATGACTCGTTTGGAATTAATCCCTCAAATTTGGTGAGTCGTTAATTAACATCATTATGAACAGTAATCCCAAACGGTCAACGTTTGGTCAACCATCTTAAATGGTCTTGAGACCGTTTTCCCAAAAAGGGCAAATTAAACAGATTGAAAATCAGAACTTAATTCAATTAGTTTTGCTAATTGATCTGCTTATATCTCACGATTCCTTTGGAGTTAACCTCTCAAATTTTGTGGGTGATTAATCTACATAATTATGAACAAGATTCCCATACGTTCTTTGCTTGGTCAATGGGACCAAACGGTCTTGAAGACCGTTTGCCCTCACACGACCCTGAAACCGTTTGCCCACCAAACGGTTTGAAACCGTTTGAGCAATTGGTGGAGGTCGTTTGATAAAGTGGAAATCCGTGTATAAGCATAGGAATTAACGCCATTATCTTCTACCTTAAGAACAGTAGCAGTTCTTCATGATTTTGCTTGCAAGGATGCAAGGGAAGATAGGGAAGAAGAAGAACTAGCAACTATATGCATAGGAAAGGATGTATAATCAAAGCATAAAGTTTAGAGTTATAAAACCCGCCTAAAGCTTGCTCCTTGAGCTCCAAGCTTTCGAGCTCCAAGCCTTTAAAGGCATCCTAGAAGCTCCACAGGTCGGCCAAGGTGAATCCTCCAAGAAAAGTTGAGAAGAGATGGCTAGAAAGATAGAGCTAAGTGAGCTAGCCATGAATTTGACCTTGAATTCGAGTTTCATCCAAGAATTTAAGCAAAAGGAAGGATCCAAACCTACCTTGCACTCCCCTGGTCGTCCTCCTGAGCTCCAGAGCTCTCCTTAGTCGGTTTGAGCAAGGGGAAAAGAAATGAAAGGGAGAGGGTCGTTCCCTTGCTTAGTAGAAAAGTTGTATATATACTTAGGTGAATTTTCAACATAAGGACATATGTTTTCCTCATTTCTCATCTAAGTCCTTCCTTTCTTCCTTGGACGTCCCCACATTTTATTTCTAAGGACAAACTCTTTCTAAGGTCAAGAATTGAAGGCAAAGAGGATCAATCCATCACTAAAGCATTCACATAAAAGGGCTATTATACATACACCTTGATTATTCAATCACAAAGGTGTTCTTTATTATATGATTTTTCACATCAAGTGACCTTTTCATCATTTCTCTTCTAAATGATGTCAAGAGTCATAAAAGATGTTTTAGATGATGTATTTTATAAGTTTTCATCCCTCAAATTGGGTAAATTGCATTTTACACCAATTTAGGGTTCTCAAGTACAGGGGTTGCTTCCACAGCTGCACCTTGGTGCTCAAGCTTGGGAAATCCCTTAAACCTCATCATATTCATTCTTATATTGTCTCAACATTAAAGTAACATATAAACATGTGAAATTTGCAGTTTAACCCCTCTGATTGGGCAAATTGCATATAGGTCCCTGTATTGCAACCAATACTTCAACATTGGTTTATAAGGGACAGAAAGGGAAACTTACGTTCCATAGAAACTTTAATTATATATATTAAAGGATAATTACAAACTTTTAATTTCATATTTAGGTAAAACACCTAGGGTTAGCTTATAACCCAGGTCAGGGGTGTTACAAATCATAAACCCCTAACAAGGATTTCGTCCCCGAAATCTCAGGAAGAAAAGGGGAAAGCAGATGTTGTTTCAGCATACACATTGTTACATTCTTAGGTAACATACCATTTTCAGGGAGATGTTATAGAATTTTGATCAACATTCTTTTAGGATCACATTCAAGCCTTGATATTTATTCAAGACCATATAAGGGCCTTTTCACCCTGAGTCTATCATCACATCTGATAATTAGCATACTAACTCCCTTTATTATATGCATTAACCATCTTATCAGTTATACATTCTTATCATAAGGAAAAGTTTTCTTGTCAAACAAAAAATTACTTATCAGACATTCTGGAGAAGATGTGTTTATTTTAAGAACATAAACCCCTAACAAGGGATGTTCTTAAAATTCTATCTTTATTTAAGAACATAAACCCCTAACAAGGGATGTGCTTAACATTCTTTCTCTTGTATTTATTATGTGTGTTATCAACACTTTATATCTCTTTCTTCCTCTTATCATGGGGCATTGCTCATTACATATATTCTTTCAGTCACTACTAATCATGGTTGACCTTCTATATTCTCATTCTTTCTTATCTTATGATGCCCTTTAAGTTGTTTTAGATTGACTACTTGATTAGAGTAATCAAAAGATAACAACTTCAAAGTTTCCATATTTTCTTCATCATCAGTAATTGTATACCTGGCCAGGGTATATGATTACTGAGGTAAGAAAATATGTACTGGTATATTACTATGTTCCTTCTTTTTTTTCATCCTTACATACATAATTATTAACTTTTATTGAATCCTACATCTAGATCAATTCTTTAATACATTTTCTTCTTATAGAAGTAAACATGTATTATAAAACGATTATATCTGATGCATCATAGAAAGCTTTTATGAGAACAATCAAGGCATAGTTCAATAAACTACTATTTCAACTTGTCCAAAAGATCATAAAGAGATTTATAAGAAAAACCATTTATCTTGTCTAATCAATCATGGTTCGAGGATTTTATCAAACCCTTGCATATCAAGGTATTGAATCCACTCGAATGCGGTGATTAGAAAAGAAAAGGATGCAAGGAGATCATACCTCCTGCATAACAACCGACTCACTCAACGGAGTCTACAATCAACAAACTATCTGCCCTTATGACTAACTGTCATATCGCAGTTGCGAATCACTCTTCGAGTGATAAAAGAGTGCGTAGCACCGGGGTCAATTAGAACAAATATTACACATGATTTAGACATATCAGAATATCAAAGTTCATCTGACCTGTCACAACCCGTGGATCGACCACTGCATCAGGTGGGTTCATAACATAGAACCTCACTATCGCATGTGGTTGATTTGGTGCAGATGATCCAGCTTGGGATGCTTGTCCACGTCCTCGAGCTGCTCCTTGAAATTGCCTTCTCTGTGATCCCTGTTGCCCTTGTCTCGGAGGCTGTGTCACATTAACAGGTTTAGATCGATAGTCCTTCATCAAATGCCCCACCTTTCCACAGTTGTAGCAGCGTCTCTCCAGTTGTAGTGGTTTAAAGGGTTCCTTACCCTTTCTGGATAACCACTGCCTTGATGTACTAGGTCCTGGTTGTGTTGGGGACATCAGATGCTTCTTCCTTTTGGGAATTCCAGGCCTTTGTTTCTGGATTTAAATATGCCTTTTCTCAATTCTTCCTCTATATATCCTTTCTAGACAATTAGATCTGATATGTCCAGGCTTCCCACAGTTATAACAGGTCCTGGTCTCTGACTGTATTCTAATTCCTACATTACTGTGGACTGATTCATTAGTTTGAGGCTGAGCATAGGCTTGCTTTGAGTTCAAAGCTTCATCATTTACTTCTGCTCCAACCTGCTGCTGAGGGTTATATATCCTATGGATATCCAAAACATCATCATTAGGAGCTGGTAATCTGGGTTGTACTGCTAGTGTTTGATCCACTAGGTACATCATGGTATTCTCCAACAGTGATTCCTAAGGAAGGATTCCTTATCATGGTTGGATTAACTAGGGAAACCTCAGGTAAGTGTTCCTCTACTTCTTGCTCCTCTGCACTTCTTCTAGGTGTAGCATTGTTGCTTTCTGCAACAAACTCCTCGTCCTTATATGTCTTCTTCTCCTGAGGAGCAGAAGATTCTATTAGATGAGGAAGAAACACTAAAGACAGACTCGACATCCTAAGTCCTATGTCTCTATAGACTCGGCGAACCTAGAGCTCTGATACCACTTAATTGTGGGCTCCGATCTCCAAAACCACGATATAAACACGATTTAAACTTAGCAGGAAACATTCGATTAGTTGCGGAATATGAAAAATTACTGGAAATTAAAATTTTTGAGACAACATCTGGAAATTATAAAATTCCTTTTTATAAGAAACCAAGTAAACAGTTTACATCTCTGTTAAACCACTTCTTGAGTAGTTATGTACAACATAATTCAAAATTCTCAGGAGCCAACACCAAAAACTCAAACCACTGATTCCTAGAACCTGAGAGTACAGAGACGCATAGGACTATCTAACTACATAATTCAGCAGCCAGTATCTCCACCTGAGATTCACTGCTGCCCCAGGTACTGTTGTTGTCGTTGTTGCTCATTCTTAAACGGTCTCCTTCGTCTTTGGCAACCACCTAAAAAGAGTTAAAATCTACGGAGTGAGACAATATACAAATTGTCCCAGCGAGAGTTATAACTCTCAACTAGAAGCTTTATTATAACATAAATCATACAATAGTAGTTTAATAACAAGTGAAGCAACTTCTACTTAAGTAGTCATGTCTTTAAAGCATATAAAAGACATGTATACAAAATATATGAATAGATCATTAATGTAAACAATGTAACACCAAACATTGTTCCTCGTAGTTTAACCTAAGCAGATATACTACGCGGTTGATTATGTTTTACAAACATTATTATGCCCTGTGGAGATGAGGCATACCACTCATACTCCAACTAATCGCTAAGAAGTCACATAAGTATCATACATAGGTCATTAAAAGAGCCGGATTCTTATGACCTCACCTTCCTCAGTCAGTTAGAGGATTGTTTGTTAGACATCTGGCAGGACGTCTTTTGTTATAGCTTACCAGGGTAAACTGGTCCTTCGCTATTTTAGAGTTACAGTGGCGTTCTGCACTCTCTTCGTCATCGGAAGATTTCTTGTTTATCTCTCATCGATGCGGTGTTTGTGTTTTCTTTGGGAGACTTGTGATACATCTCACCGTTTGGTTTTGTAGTGAAGGATTGACGGTATCAATTCCTACACTAGGATGTAAGGATTTACGCATCCATTTCCCCCACATACTCAAGAGTATGTGATCCAGGAGTTCCCTTGGGAAAACCGGTTTCACCATCATTTGGTCTCTGACAATGATGGATCTATGATCATGGCTCTACATTTCACTTGATTAGTTAGGTAAATTCAGTATTCTTTCAACATCATACATTGTTCTTCAAACAATAGCATTGGCATAACAGCTATAAAATGAGAATACTAAATGTAACAAGCCTAACTCTTATCAATCATCATTTCTCAATACATTCATCACAAGTCATCTCTAAAGCATGACCTTGATGGTATTTATGGCTCTCACAGCCCATTTAATTCATAGGTTGCCATTGACAAGGCAACAGGATATATCACTATTCATAAAGCTAAAGCATGCTTTCAATGAATATAGTTTCATAACCCATACCTGGATATGATCATCATCTCATAAGAACCTGCATGGTTAATTCAACTGATAACAGTAAACAATTCATTCTAGAGGTTATACCTTCAAACTCATAGAAGAATCAGTTTCCCCAATTTTCATCAATTAGGGTTATTCATTTCCTTTACTTTTGATTAGGAATATTGTTTCCTCATCTCATACTTCAAACATGAGGATTCATGCTTAAAAGCACAACTGGAAATAGGGTTTCACCCTATACAAATTAAGGTTATTGAAATCTCTTTTTCTTATATGACATCATATTTGTTAACTTGTTCTCAAAGTTCCATACCTAAAGGCATGACACAAGACTAAGGTTAACATACCCCATCCTTCATTGATAATATTTCCTTTTTGGATTATTAGTCCAATTCTAGTATGCAACTCTACCATCCTTGGAAGCATACCATGGTATGGTGAGTATTTGCCTTAAATACAACATTTATTGAACATCATAAAGATTATCAATTCAAGGTATGAATTCACTTCTCAATCTTATCATGGTGTGAACACCTCATACTCATTGATTTGACTATACTTTATTTAAAGGTATTACCTTATAAACATCTCCATAAATTAGGGTTTACTAATCACATCACATGTCATTACCCTAAATTTAGGGTTTACTATTCACCTCATGGTGAATTGAACTCATAACATCATCATATATGAGAAACATCATCATTAAAGTTCTTAGATAAGATTAAGATTCACTAAACATCATAATTAGGGTTTCCATGATCTCACATAGGTGGATCATACCCTAATCATGCACATTCATGTGTATTGAAGGTATCTTACTTGAGTTTTCACCATAAAAGGGTACTTTCTCTCTCTTAGGATACTTTCTCTCTCCTCTTACTAGTAGATGGTGATAACACCACTCTAGATCAGGTTGGGTTAAGTCCTCATTGACTAGCATAATCCAAAACATCACTATCATGTGATTAGGGTTTGACTAGAACAAGGTATTACCCAATTAAACCCCTCAAGGGTATTTTGGTAATTTACCTCTTGATCACCATCATGGGTCAACTCATTAATCACTTAGTCCCTTAATGACTTTGGTTACAAATAGGGTTTAGATTGGATCACCATTGAACCAATTACACCATCAATTGATTAAGTACAAACCACCTTGAAAAACTTCAAACGGTTTCAACCTTCAACCACCAAACGGTCTTGAGACCGTTTGGCCTCAAACGGTCTTGAGACCGTTTGGACCTCCAAAATGGTTCAAAAGTTACAATTGGTCATGGATATGTATGTTGAACCCCTCAATTAACCAAATCCATAATAACCACTTATAAATTGAGTTAACCAAGATTGGCCTTAATCAATTGGACATCAAATTGACCCTCAATTGAAAGCCAATTAGGGTTGATTCTAATTCAATTAGGGTTTCAAATCGGATGGTCATCAATATTCAACAATGTGAATCAACTCAAGGTTGAACCTATCAACTGACCTCCAATTGGGCCCAAACTTGGCCCAAACGGTCTTGAGATCGTTTGGATGACCTCCAAACGGTCTTGAGACCGTTTGCCCAAAGTTTGACCAAGAACCAAGTTGGTTAGACTAGGATTGAACTCTAATTAGGTCAAAAATCCGTATTTTTATCAATTCATCAACTTAATGCAATTGGACCTTCAAACCATTATATTATCTCAACCCTAGACCTCCAAACGGTCTTGGGTTGTGCCCAAACGGTCTTGAGACCGTTTGGAGGAACCCCCAAACGGTCTTGAGACCGTTTGGGTCCTTCAACCCAAAACTCAACAAGATCTATGTTTAAAAACAGCAATTTGATTATTTCAATAACCCATTGTAATTGGGCCCTCAATTGATCAAATTACCTTAACCCTAGACCTTCAAACGGTCTTGGGTTGACACCAAACGGTCTTGAGACCGTTTGGATGAGTTCCAAACGGTCTTAAGACCGTTTGCCCATCCATCCTTTGGACTCTAGTGAAAATTCATCTAGGTTTGATCTATTGAGTTGATCATCACATCAATACTTAATTGCAATATGATTTGGTACCTTTGGACCTTCAATTGGTCAACTATACTTGACCCCAGACCTCCAAACGATCTTGGGGTGACCCCCAAATGGTCTTGAGACCGTTTGGATGATTCCCAAACGGTCTTGAAACCGTTTGGGCTAAACAACCCAAAATCTCAACTTAACTCATTGGAGATTCAACACTAATTTCAATTAGGGTTTGCCCTATTAATCATTCGTCAACTCATGACTCGTTTGTAATTAATCCCTCAAATTTTGTGAGTCGTTAATTAACATCATTATGAACAGTAATCCCAAATGGTCAACGTTTGGTCAACCATATTAAACGGTCTTGAGACCGTTTGCCCAAAAAGGGCAAATTAAACAGATTGAAAATAAGAACTTAACTCAATTGGTTTTGCTAATTGATTTGCTTATATCTCACGATTCCTTTGGAGTTAACCTCTCAAATTTTGTGGGTGATTAACCTACATAATTATGAACAAGATTCCCATACGGTCTTCGCTTGTTCAACGGGACCAAACGGTCTTGAAGACCGTTTTCCCTCACACGACCCTGAAACCATTTGCCCACCAAACGGTTTGAAACCGTTTGAGCAATTGGTGGAGGTCGTTTGATAAAGTGGAAATCCGTGGATAAGCATAGGAATTAACGCTCTTATCTTCTACCTGAAGAACAATAGCAGTTCTTCACGATTTTGCTTGCAAGGATTCAAGGGAAGATAGGGAAGAAGAAGAACTAGCAACTATATGCATAGGAAATGATGTATAATCAAAGCATAAAGTTTAGAGTTATAAAACCCGCCTAAAGCTTGCTCCTTGAGCTCCAAGCTTTCGAGCTCAAAGCCTTTAATGGCGTCCTAGAAGCTCCATAGGTCGGCCAAGGTGAATCCTCCAAGCAAAGTTGAGAAGAGATGGCTAGAAAGATAGAGCTAAGTGAGCTAGCCATGAATTTGACCTTGAATTCGAGTTTCATCCAAAAATTTAAGCAAAAGGAAGGATCCAAACCTACCTTGCACTCTCCTGGTCGTTCTCCTGAGCTCCAGAGATCTCCTTAGTCAGTTTGAGTAAGGGGAAAAGAAATGAAAGGGAGAGGGTCGTTCCCTTGCTTAGTGGAAAAGTTGTATATATACTTAGGTGAATTTTCAACATAAGGACATATGTTTTCCTCATTTCTCATCTAAGTCCTCCTTTCTTCCTTGCACGTCCCCACATTTTATTTCTAAGGACAAACTCTTTCTAAGGTCAAGAATTGAAGGCAAAGAGGATCAATCCATCACTAAAGCATTCACATAAAAGGGCTATTATACATACACCTTGATTATTCAATCACAAAGGTGTTCTTTATTATATGATTTTTCACATGAAGTGACCTTTTCATCATTTCTCTTCTAAATGATGTCAAGAGTCATAAAATATGTTTTAGATGATGTATTTTATAAGTTTGCATCCCTCAAATTGGGTAAATTGCATTTTACACCAATTTAGGGTTCTCAAGTACAAGGGTTGCTTCCACAGCTGCACCTTGGTGCTCAAGCTTGGGAAATCCCTTAAACCTCATCATATTCATTATTATGTTGTCTCAACATTAAAGGAACATATAAACATGTGAAATTTGCAATTTAACCCCTCTGATTGGGCAAATTGCACATAGGTCCCTGTATTGCAACCAATACTTCAACATTGGTTTATAAGGGACCGAAAGGGAAACTTACGTTCCATAGAAACTTTAATTATATATATTAAAGGATAATTACAAACTTTTAATTTCATATTTAGGTAAAACACCTAGGGTTAGCTTATAACCTAGGTCAGGGGTGTTACAAATCATAAACCCCTAACAAGGATTTCGTCCCCGAAATCTCAGGAAGAAAAGGGGAAAGCAGATGTTGTTTCAGCATACACATTGTTACATTCTTAGGTAACATACCGTTTTCAGGGAGATGTTATAGAATTTTGATCAACATTCTTTTAGGATCAAATTCAAGCCCTGATATTTATTCAAGACCATATAAAGGCCTTTTCACCCTGAGTCTATCATCACATCTGATAATTAGCATACTAACTCCCTTTATTATATGCATTAACCATCTTATCAGTTATACATTCTTATCATAAGGAAAAGTTTTCTTATCAAACAAAGATTTACTTATCAGACATTCTGGAGAAGATGTGTTTATTTTAAGAACATAAACCCCTAACAAGGGATGTTCTTAGAATTCTATCTTTATATAAGAACATAAACCCCTAACAAGGGATGTTCTTAACATTCTTTCTCTTGTATTTATTATGTGTGTTATCAACACTTTATATCTCTTTCTTCCTCTTATCATGGGGCATTGCTCATTACATATATTCTTTCAGTCACTACTAATCATGGTTGACCTTCTATATTCTCATTTTTTCTTATCTTATGATGCCATTTAAGTTGTTTTAGATTGACTACTTGATCAGAGTAATCAAAAGATAACAACTTCAAAGTTTCCATATTTTCTTCATCATCAGTAATTGTATACCTAGCCAGGGTATATGATTACTGAGGTAAGAAAATATGTACTTGTATATTACTATGTTCCTTCTCTTTTTCCATCCTTACATACATAATTATTAACTTTTATTGAATCCTACATCTAGATCAATTCTTTAATACATTTTCTTCTTATAGAAGTAAACATGTATTATAAAACGATTATATCTGATGCATCATAGAAAGATTTTATGAGACCAATCAAGGCATAGTTCAATAAACTACTATTTCAACTTGTCCAAAAGATCATAAAGAGATTTATAAGAAAAACCATTTATCTTGTCTAATCAATCATGGTTCGAGGATTTTATCAAACCCTTGCATATCAAGGTATTGAATCCACTGGAATGCGGTGATTAGAAAAGAAAAGGATGCAGGGAGATCATACCTCCTGCATAACAACCAACTCACTCAACGGAGTCTCCAATCAACAAACTATCTGCCCTTATGACTAACTGTCATATCGCAGTTGTGAATCACTCTTCGAGTGATAAAAGACTGTGTAGCACCCGGGTCAATTAGAACAAATATTACACATGATTTAGACATATCAGAATATCAAACTTCATCTGACCTGTCACAACCTGTGGATCGACCACTGCATCAGGTGGGTTCATAGCATAGAACCTCACTATCGCTTGTGGTTGATTTGGTGCAGATGATCCAGCTTGGGACGATTGTCCACATCCTCGAGCTGCTCCTTGAAATTGCCTTCTCTGTGATCCCTGTTGCCCTTGTCTCGAAGGCTGTGTCACATTGACAGGTTTAGATCGACAGTCCTTCATCAAATGCCCCACCTTTCCACAGTTGTAGTAGCGTCTCTCCAGTTGTAGTGGTTTAAAGGGTTCCTTACCCTTTCTGGATAACCACTGCCTTGATGTACTAGGTCCTGGTTGTGTTGGGGACATCAGATGCTTCTTCCTTTTGGGAATTCCAGGCCTTTGTTTCTGGATTTGAATAGGCCTTTTCTCAATTCTTCCTCTATATATCCTTTCTAGACAATTAGATCTGATATGTCCAGGCTTCCCACAGTTATAACAGGTCCTGGTCTCTGACTGTATTCTAATTCCTACATTACTGTGGACTGATTCATCAGTTTGAGGCTGAGCATAGGCTTTCTTTGAGTTCAAAGCTTCATCATTTACTTCTGCTCCAACATGCTGCTGAGGGTTATATATCCTATGGATATCCAAAACATCATCATTAGGAGCTGGTAATCTAGGTTGTACTGCTAGTGTTTGATCCACTAGGTACATCATGGTTGCCCTAAATTCTCCAACAGTGATTCCTAAGAAAGGATTCCTTATCATGGTTGGATTAACTAGGGAAACCTCAGGTAAGTGTTCCTCTACTACTTGCTCCTCTGCACTTCTTCTAGGTGTAGCATTGTTGCTTTCTGCAACAAACTCCTCGTCCTTATATGTCTTCTTCTCCTGAGGAGCAGAAGATTCTATTAGATGAGGAAGAAACACTAAAGACAGACTCGACATCCTAAGTCCTATGTCTCTGTAGACTCGGCGAACCTAGAGCTCTGATACCACTTAATTGTGGGCTCCGATCTCCAAAACCACGATATAAACACGATTTAAACTTAGCGGAAACATTCGATTAGTTGCGGAATATGAAAAATTACTGGAAATTAAAATTTTTGAGACAAGATCTGGAAATTATAAAATTCCTTTTTATAAGAAACCAAGTAAACAGTTTACATCTCTGTTAAACCACTTCTTGAGTAGTTATGTACAACATAATTCAAAATTCTCAGGAGACAACACCAGAAACTCAAACCACTGATTCCTAGAACCTGAGAGTACAGAGACGCATAGGACTATCTAACTACATAATTCAGCAGCCAGTATCTCCACCTGAGATTCACTGCTGCCCCAGGTACTGTTGTTGTCGTTGTTGCTCATTCTTAAACGGTCTCCTTCGTCTTTGGCGACCACCTGAAAAGAGTTACAATCTACAGAGTGAGACAATTTACAAATTGTCCCAACGAGAGTTATAACTCTCAACTAGAAGCTTTATTATAACATAAATCATACAACAACAGGTTTAATAACAAGTGAAGCAACTTCTACTTAAGCAGTCATGTCTTTAAAGCATATAAAGGACATGTATACAAAATATCTGAACTGATCATTGATTTAAACAATGTAACACCAAACATTGTTCCTCGTAGTTTAACCTAAGCAGATATACTACGCAGTTGATTATGTTTTACAAACATTATTATGCCCTGTGGAGATGAGGCATACCACTCATACTCCAACTGATTGCTAAGAAGTCACATCAGTATCATACATAGGTCATTAAAAGAGCCGGATTCTTATGACCTCACCTTCCTCAGTCAGTTAGAGGATTGTTTGTTAGACATCTGGCAGGACGTCTTTTGTTATAGCTTACCAGGGTAAACTGGTCCTTCGCTATTTTAGAGTTACAGTGGCGTTCTGCACTCTCTTCGTCATCGGAAGATTTCTTGTTTATCTCTCACCGATGCGGTGTTTGTGTTTTCTTTGGGAGACTTGTGATACATCTCACCGTTTGGTTTTGTAGTGAAGGATTGACGGTATCAATTCCTACACTAGGATGTAAGGATTTACGCATCCATTTACCCCACACACTCAAGAGTATGTGATCCAGGAGTTCCCTTGGGAAAACCTATTTCACCATCATTTGGTCTCTGACAATGATGGATCTATGATCACCCTCTACATTTCACTTGATTAGTTAGGTACATTCAGTATTCTTTCAACATCATACATTGTTCTTCAAACAATAACATTGGCATAACAGCTATAAAATGAGAATACTAAATGTAACAAGCCTAACTCTTATCAATCATCATTTCTCAATACATTCATCACAAGTCATCTCTAAAGCATGACCTTGATGGTATTTATGGCTCTCACAGCCCATTTAATTCATAGGTTGCCATTGACAAGGCAACATGATATATCACTATTCATAAAGCTAAAGTGTGCTTTCAGTGAATATAGTTTCATAACCCATACCTGGATATGATCATCATCTCATAACAACCTGCATGGTTAATTCAACTTATAACAGTAAACAATTCATTCTAGAGGTTATACCTTCAAACTCATAGAAGAATCAGTTTCCCCAATTTTCATCAATTAGGGTTATCCATTTCCTTTACTTTTGATTAGGAATATTGTTTCCTCATCTCATACTTCAAACATGAGGATTCATGCTTAAAAGCACAACTGGAAATAGGGTTTCACCCTATACAAATTAAGGTTATTGAAATCTCTTTTTCTTATATGACATCATATTTGTTAACTTGTTCTCAAAGTTCCATACCTAAAGGCATGACACAGGACTAAGGTTAACATACCCCATCCTTCATTGATAATATTTCCTTTTTGGATTATTAGTCCAATTCTAGTATGCAACTCTACCATCCTTGGAAGCATACCAGGGTATGGTGAGTATTTGCCTTAAATACAACATTTATTGAACATCATAAAGATTACCAATTCAAGGTATGAATTCACTTCTCAATCTTATCATGGTGTGAACACCTCATACTCATTGATTTGACTATACTTTATTTAAAGGTATTACCTTATAAACATCTCCATAAATTAGGGTTTACTAATCACATCTCATGTCATTACCCTAAATTTAGGGTTTACTATTCACCTCATGGTGAATTGAACTCATAACATCATCATGTATGAGAAACATCATCATTAAAGTTCTTAGATAAGATTAAGATTCACTAAATATCATAATTAGGGTTTCCATGATCTCACATAGGTGGATCATACCCTAATCATGCACATTCATGTGTATTGAAGGTATCTTACTTGAGTTTTCACCATAAAAGGGTACTTTCTCTCTCTTAGAATACTTTCTCTCTCCTCTTACTAGTAGATGGTGATAACACCACTCTAGATCAGGTTGGGTTAAGTCCTCATTGACTAGCATAATCTAAAACATCACTATCATGTGATTAGGGTTTGACTAGAACAAGGTATTACCCAATTAAACCCCTCAAGGGTATTTTGGTAATTTACCTCTTGATCACCATCATGGGTCAACTCATTAATCACTTAGTCCCTTAATGACTTAGGTTACAAATAGGGTTTAGATTGGATCACCATTGAACCAATTACACCATCAATTGATTAAGTACAAACCACCTTGAAAAACTTCAAACGGTTTCAACCTTCAACCACCAAACAGTTGAGACCGTTTGGTGTCAAACGGTCTTGAGACCATTTGCCCTCAAATGGTCTTGAAACCGTTTGGCCTCAAACGGTCTTGAGACCGTTTGGATCCAAACGGTCTTGAGACCGTTTGGTCCAAATGGGCTCACACCGTTTGGACCTCCAAAATGGTTCAAAAGTTACAATTGGTCATGGATATGTATGTTGAACCCCTCAATTAACCAAATCCATAATAACCACTTATAAATTGAGTTAACCAAGATTATCCTTAATCAATTGGACATCAAATTGACCCTCAATTGAAAGCCAATTAGGGTTGATTCTAATTCAATTAGGGTTTCAAATCAGATGGTCATCAATATTCAACAATGTGAATCAACTCAAGGTTGAACCTATCAACTGACCTCCAATTGGGCCCAAACTTGGCCCAAACGGTCTTGAGATCGTTTGGATGACCTAAAAACGGTCTTGAGACCGTTTGCCCAATGTTTGACCAATAACCAAGTCGTTTAGACTAGGATTGAACTATAATTAGGTCAAAAATCCGTATTTTTATCAATTCATCAACTTAATGCAATTGGACCTTCAAACCATTAGATTATCTCAACCCTAGACCTCCAAACGGTCTTGGGTTGTGCCCAAACGGTCTTGAGACCGTTTGGAGGAACCCCCAAACGGTCTTGAGACCGTTTGGGTCCTTCAACCCAAAACTCAACAAGATCTATGTTTAAAAACAGCAATTTGATTATTTCAATAACCCATTGTAATTGGGCCCTCAATTGATCAAATTACCTTAACCCTAGACCTCCAAACGGTCTTGGGTTGACACCAAACGGTCTTGATACCGTTTGGATGAGTTCCAAACGGTCTTGAGACCGTTTGCCCATCCATCCTTTGGACTGTAGTGAAAATTCATCTAGGTTTGATCTATTGAGTTGATCATCACATTAATACTTAATTGCAATATGATTTGGTACCTTTGGACCTTCAATTGGTCAACTATACTTGACCCCAGACCTCCAAACGGTCTTGGGGTGACCCCCAAACGGTCTTGAGACCGTTTGGATGATTCCCAAACGGTCTTGAAACCGTTTGGGCTAAACAACCCAAAATCTCAACTTAACTCATGGGAGATTCAGCACTAATTTCAATTAGGGTTTGCCCTATTAATCATCCTTCAACTCATGACTCGTTTGGAATTAATCCCTCAAATTTGGTGAGTCGTTAATTAACATCATTATGAACAGTAATCCCAAACGGTCAACGTTTGGTCAACCATATTAAACGGTCTTGAGACCGTTTTCCCAAAAAGGGCAAATTAAACAGATTGAAAATCAGAACATATTTCAATTGGTTTTGCTAATTGATTTGCTTATATCTCACGATTCCTTTGGAGTTAAGCTCTCAAAGTTTGTGGGTGATTAACCTACATAATTATGAACAAGATTCCCATACGTTCTTTGCTTTGTCAATGGGACCAAACGGTCTTGAAGACCGTTTTCCCTCACACAACCCTGAAACCGTTTGCCCACCAAACGGTTTGAAACCGTTTGAGCAATTGGTGGAGGTCGTTTGATAAAGTGGAAATCCGTGGATAAGCATAGGAATTAACGCCCTTATCTTCTGCCTTAAGAACAGTAGCAGTTCTTCATAATTTTGCTTGCAAGGATGCAAGGGAAGATAGAGAAGAAGAAGAACTAGCAACTATATGAATAGGAAAGGATGTATAATCAAAGCATAAAGTTTAGAGTTATAAAACCCGCCTAAAGCTTGCTCCTTGAGCTCCAGGATTTCGAGCTCCAAGCCTTTAATGGCGTCCTAGAATCTCCACAGGTCGGCCAAGGTGAATCCTCCAAGCAAAGTTGAGAAGAGATGGCTAGAAAGATAGAGCTAAGTGAGCTAGCCATGAATTTGACCTTGAATTCGAGTTTCATCCAAGAATTTAAGCAAAAGGAAGGATCCAAACCTACCTTGCACTCCCCTGGTCGTCCTCCTGAGCTCCAGAGCTCTCCTTAGTCGGTTTGAGCAAGGGGAAAAGAAATGAAAGGGAGAGGGTCGTTCCCTTGCTTAGTGGAAAAATTTGTATATATACTTAGGTGAATTTTCAACATAAGGACATATGTTTTCCTCATTTCTCATCTAAGTCCTTCCTTTCTTCCTTGCACGTCCCCACATTTTATTTCTAAGGACAAACTCTTTCTAAGGTAAAGAATTGAAGGCAAAGAGGATCAATCCATCACTAAAGCATTCACATAAAAGGGCTATTATACATACACCTTGATTATTCAATCACAAAGGTGTTCTTTATTATATGATTTTTCACATGAAGTGACATTTTCATCATTTCTCTTCTAAATGATGTCAACAGTCATAAAAGATGTTTTAGATGATGTATTTTATAAGTTTTCATCCCTCAAATTGGGTAAATTGCATTTTACACCAATTTAGGGTTCTCAAGTACAGGGGTTGCTTCCACAGCTGCACCTTGGTGCTCAAGCTTGGGAAATCCCTTAAACCTCATCATATTCATTCTTATGTTGTCTCAACATTAAAGTAACATATAAACATGTGAAATTTGCAGTTTAACCCCTCTGATTGGGCAAATTGCACATAGGTCTTTGTATTGCAACCAATACTTCAACATTGGTTTATAAGGGGCAGAAAGGGAAACTTACATTCCATAGAAACTTTAATTATATATATTAAAGGATAATTACAAACTTTTAATTTCATATTTAGGTAAAACACCTAGGGTTAGCTTATAACCTAGGTCAGGGGTGTTACAAATCATAAACCCCTAACAAGGATTTCGTCCCCGAAATCTCAAGAAGAAAATGGGAAATCAGATGTTGTTTCAGCATACACATTGTTACATTCTTAGGTAACATACCGTTTTCAGGGAGATGTTATAGAATTTTGATCAACATTCTTTTAGGATCAAATTCAAGCCCTGATATTTATTCAAGACCATATAAGGGCCTTTTCACCCTGAGTCTATCATCATGTCTGATAATTAGCATACTAACTCCCTTTATTATATGCATTAACCATCTTATCAGTTATACATTCTTATAATAAGGAAAAGTTTTCTTGTCAAACAAAGATTTACTTATCAGACATTCTGGAGAAGATGTGTTTATTTTAAGAACATAAACCCCTAACAAGGGATGTTCTTAAAATTCTATCTTTATTTAAGAACATAAACCCCTAACAAGGGATGTTCTTAACATTCTTTCTCTTGTATTTATTATGTGTGTTATCAACACTTTATATCTCTTTCTTCCTCTTATCATGGGGCATTGCTCATTACATATATTCTTTCAGTCACTACTAATCATGGTTGACCTTCTATATTCTCATTTTTTCTTATCTTATGATGCCCTTTAAGTTGTTTTAGATTGACTACTTGATTAGAGTAATCAAAAGATAACAACTTCAAAGTTTCCATATTTTCTTCATCATCAGTAATTGTATACCTGGCCAGGGTATATGATTACTGAGGTAAGAAAATATGTACTTATATATTACTATGTTCCTTCTCTTTTTCCATCCTTACATACATAATTATTAACTTTTATTGAATCCTACATCCAGATCAATTCTTTAATACATTTTCTTCTTATAGAAGTAAACATGTATTATAAAACGATTATATCTGATGCATCATAGAAAGCTTTTATGAGACCAATCAAGGCATAGTTCAATAAACTACTATTTCAACTTGTCCAAAAGATCATAAAGAGATTTATAAGAAAAACCATTTATCTTGTCTAATCAATCATGGTTCGAGGATTTTTTCAAACCCTTGCATATCAAGGTATTGAATCCACTCGAATGCGGTGATTAGAAAAGAAAAGGATGCAGGGAGATCATACCTCCTGCATAACAACCGACTCACTCAACGGAGTCTCCAATCAACAAACTATCTGCCCTTATGACTAACTGTCATATCACAGTTGCGAATCACTCTTCGAGTGATAAAAGAGTGTGTAGCACTCGGGTCAATTAGAACAGATATTACACATGATTTAGACATATCAGAATATCAAAGTTCATCTGACCTGTCACAACCCATGGATCGACCAATGCATCAGTGGGTTCATAGCATAGAACCTCAATATCGCCTGTGGTTGATTTGGTGCAGATGATCCAGCTTGGGACGCTTGTCCACGTCCTCGAGCTGCTCCTTGAAATTGCATTCTCTGTGATCCCTGTTGCCCTTGTCTTGGAGGCTGTGTCACATTGACATGTTTAGATCGACAATCCTTCATCAAATGCCCCACCTTTCCACAGTTGTAGCAGCGTCTCTCCAGTTGTAGTGGTTTAAAGGGTTCCTTACCCTTTCTGGATAACCACTGCCTTGATGTACTAGGTCCTGGTTGTGTTGGGGACATCAGATGCTTCTTCCTTTTGGGAATTCTAGGCCTTTGTTTCTGGATTTGAATAGGCCTTTTCTCAATTCTTCCTCTATATATCCTTTCTAGACAATTAGATCTGATATGTCCAGGCTTCCCACAGTTATAACAGGTCCTGGTCTCTGACTGTATTCTAATTCCTACATTACTGTGGACTGATTCATCAGTTTGAGGCTGAGCATAGGCTTGCTTTGAGTTCAAAGCTTCATCATTTACTTCTACTCCAACCTGTTGCTGAGGGTTATATATCCTATGGATATCCAAAAAATCATCATTAGGAGCTGGTAATCTGGGTTGTACTGCTAGTGTTTGATCCACTAGGTACATCATGGTTGCCCTAAATTCTCCAACAGTGATTCCTAAGGAAGGATTCCTTATCATGGTTGGATTAACTAGGGAAACCTCAGGTAAGTGTTCCTTACTGCTTGCTCCTCTACACTTCTTCTAGGTGTAGCATTGTTGCTTTCTACAACAAACTCCTCGTCCTTATATGTCTTCTTCTCCTGAGGAGCAGAAGATTCTATTAGATGAGGAAGAAACACTAAAG
The DNA here is from genome assembly GCA_963693085.1 of Alisma plantago-aquatica. Lineage (NCBI taxonomy): Eukaryota > Viridiplantae > Streptophyta > Magnoliopsida > Alismatales > Alismataceae > Alisma > Alisma plantago-aquatica. Next base: position 1,313,692,523 of record OY856412.1, on the reverse strand, counting down.
ACAGACTCGACATCCTAAGTCCTATGTCTCTGTAGACTCGGCGAACCTAGAGCTCTGATACCACTTAATTGTGGGCTCCGATCTCCAAAACCACGATATAAACACGATTTAAACTTAGCGGAAACATTTGATTAGTTGCGGAATATGAAAAATTACTGGAAATTAAAATTTTTGAGAGAAGATCTGGAAATTATAAAATTCCTTTTTATAAGAAACCAAGTAAACAGTTTACATCTCTACTAAACCACTTCTTGAGTAGTTATGTACAACATAATTCAAAATTCTCAGGAGCCAACACCAAAAACTCAAACCACTGATTCCTAGAACCTGAGAGTACAGAGACGCATAGGACTATCTAACTACATAATTCAGCAGCCAGTATCTCCACCTGAGATTCACTGCTGCCCCAGGTACTGTTGTTGTCATTGTTGCTCATTCTTAAATGGTCTCCTTCGTCTTTGGCGACCACCTAAAAAGAGTTAAAATCTACGGAGTGAGACAATATACAAATTGTCCCAGCGAGAGTTATAACTCTCAACTAGAAGCTTTATTATAACATAAATCATACAACAACAAGTTTAATAACAAGTGAAGCAACTTCTACTTAAGCAGTCATGTCTTTAAAGCATATAAAGGACATGTATATAAAATATCTGAACAAATCATTAATGTAAACAATGTAACACCAAACATTGTTCCTCGTAGTTTAACCTAAGCAGATATACTACGCAGTTGATTATGTTTTACAAACATTATTATGCCCTGTGGAGATGAGGCATACCACTCATACTCCAACTAATCGCTAAGAAGTCACATCAGTATCATACATAGGTCATTAAAAGAGCCGGATTCTTATGACCTCACCTTCCTCAGTCAGTTAGAGGATTGTTTGTTAGACATCTGGCAGGACGTCTATTGTTATAGCTTACCAGGGTAAACTGGTCCTTCGCTATTTTAGAGTTACAGTGGCGTTCTGCACTCTCTTCGTCATAGGAAGATTTCTTGTTTATCTCTCACCGATGCGGTGTTTGTGTTTTCTTTGGGAGACTTGTGATACATCTCACCGTTTGATTTTGTAGTGAAGGATTGACAGTATCAATTCCTACACTAGGATGTAAGGATTTACGCATCCATTTCCCCCACATACTCAAGAGTATGTGATCCAGGAGTTCCCTTGGGAAAACCTGTTTCACCATCATTTGGTCTCTGACAATGATGGATCTATGATCAGGGCTCTACATTTCACTTGATTAGTTAGGTACATTCAATACTCTTTCAACATCATACATTGTTCTTCAAACAATAACATTGGCATAACAACTATAAAATGAGAATACTAAATGTAACAAGCCTAACTCTTATCAATCATCATTTCTCAATACATTCATCACAAGTCATCTTTAAAGCATGACCTTGATGGTATTTATGGCTCTCACAGCCCATTTAATTCATAGGTTGCCATTGACAAGGCAACAAGCTATATCACTATTAATAAAGCTAAAGCATGCTTTCAATGAATATAGTTTCATAACCCATACCTGGATATGATCATCATCTCACAACAACCTGCATGGTTAATTCAACTGATAACAGTAAACAATTCATTCTAGAGGTTATACCTTCAAACTCATAGAAGAATCAATTTCCCCAATTTTCATCAATTAGGGTTATTCATTTCCTTTACTTTTGATTAGGAATATTGTTTCCTCATCTCATACTTCAAACATGCGGATTCATGCTTAAAAGCACAACTGGAAATAGGGTTTCACCCTATACAAATTAAGGTTATTGAAATCTCTTTTTCTTAAATGACATCATATTTGTTAACTTGTTCTCAAAGTTCCATACCTAAAGGCATGACACAGGACTAAGGTTAACATACCCCATCCTTCATTGATAATATTTCCTTTTTGGATTATTAGTCCAATTCTAGTATGCAACTCTACCATCCTTGGAAGCATACCAGGGTATGGTGAGTATTTGCCTTAAATACAACTTTGATTGAACATCATAAAGAATATCAATTCAAGGTATGAATTCACTTCTCAATCTTATAATGGTGTGAACACCTCATACTCATTGATTTGACTATACTTTATTTAAAGGTATTACCTTATAAACATCTCCATAAATTAGGGTTTACTAATCACATCACATGTCATTACCCTAAATTTAGGGTTTACTATTCACCTCATGGTGAATTGAACTCATAACATCATCATGTATGAGAAACATCATCATTAAAGTTCTTAGATAAGATTAAGATTCACTAAACATCATAATTAGGGTTTCCATGATCTCACATAGGTGGATCATACCCTAATCATGCACATTCATGTGTATTGAAGGTATCTTACTTGAGTTTTCACCATAAAAGGGTACTTTCTCTCTCTTAGGATACTTTCTCTCTCCTCTTACTAGTATATGGTGATAACACCACTCTAGATCAGGTTGGGTTAAGTCCTCATTGACTAGCATAATCCAAAACATCACTATCATGTGATTAGGGTTTGACTAGAACAAGGTATTACCCAATTAAACCCCTCAAGGGTATTTTGGTAATTTACCTCTTGATCACCATCATGGGTCAACTCATTAATCACTTAGTCCCTTAATGACTTAGGTTACAAATAGGGTTTAGATTGGATCACCATTGAACCAATTACACCATCAATTGATTAAGTACAAACCACCTTGAAAAACTTCAAACAGTTTCAACCTTCAACCACCAAACGGTCTTGAGACCGTTTGGATCCAAACGGTCTTGAGACCGTTTGGTCCAAATGGGCTCAAACCGTTTGGACCTCCAAAATGGTTCAAAAGTTACAATTGGTCATGGATATGTATGTTGAACCCCTCAATTAACCAAATCCATAATAACCACTTATAAATTGAGTTAACCATGATTAGCCTTAATCAATTGGACATCAAATTGACCCTCAATTGAAAGGCAATTAGGGTTGATTCTAATTCAATTAGGGTTTCAAATCGGATGGTCATCAATATTCAACAATGTGAATCAACTCAAGGTTGAACCTATCAACTAACCTCCAATCGGGCCCAAACTTGGCCCAAACGGTCTTGAGATCATTTGGATGACCTCCAAACGGTCTTGAGACCATTTTACCAAAGTTTGACCAAGAACCAAGTCGGTTAGACTAGGATTGAACTCTAATTAGGTCAAAAATCCGTATTTTTATCAATTCATCAACTTAATGCAATTGGACCTTCAAACCATTAGAATATCTCAACCCTAGACCTCCAAACGGTCTTGGGTTGTGCCCAAACGGTCTTGAGACCGTTTGGAGGAACCACCAAACGGTCTTGAGACCGTTTGGGTCCTTCAACCCAAAACTCAACAAGATCTATGTTTAAAAACATCAATTTGATTATTTCAATAACCCATTGTAATTGGGCCCTCAATTGATCAAATTACCTTAACCCTAGACCTCCAAACGGTCTTGGGTTGACACCAAACGGTCTTGACACCGTTTGTATGAGTTCCAAACGGTCTTGAGAGCGTTTGCCCATCCATCCTTTGGACTCTAGTGAAAATTCATCTAGGTTTGATCTATCGAGTTGATCATCACATAAATACTTAATTGCAATATGATTTGGTACCTTTGGACCTTCAATTGGTCAACTATACTTGACCCCAGACCTCCAAACGGTCTTGGGTTGACCCCCAAACGGTCTTGAGACCGTTTGGATGATTCCCAAACGGTCTTGAAACCGTTTGGGCTAAACAACCCAAAATCTCAACTTAACTCATTGGAGATTCAGCACTAATTTCAATTAGGGTTTGCCCAATTACTCATCCTTCAACTCATGACTCGTTTGGAATTAATCCCTCAAATTTGGTGAGTCGTTAATTAACATAATTATGAACAGTAATCCCAAATGGTCAACGTTTGGTAAACCATCTTAAATGGTCTTGAGACCGTTTTCCCAAAAAGGGAAAATTAAACAGATTGAAAATCAGAACTTAATTCAATTGGTTTTGCTAATTGCGTTGCTTATATCTCACGATTCCTTTGGAGTTAACCTCTCAACTTTTGTGGGTGATTAACCTACATAATTATGAACAAGGTTCCCATACGGTCTTCGCTTGGTCAACGGGACCAAACGGTCTTGAAGACCGTTTTCCCTCACACGACCCTGAAACCGTTTGCCCACCAAACGGTTTGAAACCGTTTGAGCAATTGGTGGAGGTCGTTTGATAAAGTGGAAATCCGCGGATAAGCATAGAAATTAACGCCCTTATCTTCTACCTTAAGAACAGTAGCAGTTCTTCACGATTTTTCTTGCAAGGATGCAAGGGAAGATAGGGAAGAAGAAGAACTAGCAACTATATGCATAGGAAAGGATGTATAATCAAAGCATAAAGTTTAGAGTTATAAAACCCACCTAAAGCTTGCGCCTTGAGCTCCAAGCTTTCGATCTCCAAGCCTTTAATGGCGTCCTAGAAGCTCCACAGGTCGGCCAAGGTGAATCCTCCAAGCAAAGTTGAGAAGAGATGGCTAGAAAGATAGAGCTAAGTGAGCTAGCCATGAATTTGACCTTGAATTCGAGTTTCATCCAAGAATTTAAGCAAAAGGAAGTATCCAAACCTACCTTGCACTCCCCTGGTCGTCCTCCTGAGCTCCAGAGCTCTCCTTAGTCGGTTTGAGCAAGGGGAAAAGAAATGAAAGGGAGAGGGTCGTTCCCTTGCTTAGTGGAAAAGTTGTATATATACTTAGGTGAATTTTCAACATAAGGACATATGTTTTCCTCATTTCTCATCTAAGTCCTTCCTTTCTTCCTTGCACGTCCCCAAATTTTATTTCTAAGGACAAACTCTTTCTAAGGTCAAGAATTGAAGGCAAAGAGGATCAATCCATCACTAAAGCATTCACATAAAAGGGCTATTATACATACACCTTGATTATTCAATCACAAAGGTGTTCTTTATTATATGATTTTTCACATGAAGTGACCTTTTCATCATTTCTCTTCTAAATGATGTCAAGAGTCATAAAAGATGTTTTAGATGATGTATTTTATAAGTTTGCATCCCTCAAATTTGGTAAATTGCATTTTACACCAATTTAGGGTTCTCAAGTACAGGGGTTGCTTCCACAGCTGCACCTTGGTGCTCAAGCTTGGGAAATCCCTTAAACCTCATCATATTCATTCTTATGTTGTCTCAACATTTAAGGAACATATAAAAATGTGAAATTTGTAGTTTAACCCCTCTGATTGGGCAAATTGCACATAGGTCCCTGTATTGCAACCAATACTTCAACATTGGTTTATAAGGGACAGAAAGGGAAACTTACATTCCATAGAACTTTAATTATATATATTAAAGGATAATTACAAACTTTTAATTTCATATTTAGGTAAAACACCTAGGGTTAGCTTATAACCCAAGTCAGGGGTGTTACAGATATGATCACCGGAAGCTTCTCATTATCCGCCAAGAAGACATACTTTAAGTGGGGGGTGGGGCAGCGGCTTAAGTTACAACTCAGGTGGGCTAACCAAGGAAGATTGAATCGATGGTGGCAGCGGTCCCATATCTTCATAGTGCTTGGTGTAATAGCAAGGAAGCACTTGAAGCATTTTAGACATTCTTATAATGAGGTGCTTCTCATCCAATCTTCCATTAAGTTGAAAAGACATGCCTCAAGGGACAGTTGCGAGTATGAGTCAAATATGGAGACTACTATGGCATCATCCTCAGTAGATGGTGAAACTTCTTCTTCTTTATAGTCGGGATAGCCCACTGCTTTCACAAGAGAAGTTACCTTCGTCTGCTCCATGATGTCCACAACAGTTGTTCCCTTATCTACCTTCGTCATGACGTGAGCCATATCAAGAAATGGCTAGCCTAGACAAAGAGAGATGTGGTGCTCAAAGTGTTTATTTTAAGACATTGTTCATTTGCTTGTGACCACTTTGGATTTGGTGGCATGAGTATTTCAAATCTGTCATCGGCTATACCCATTGTCAACCAAACTCTACCCATCTCCAGTATCATGTCGCTAGTGTCTTGAAAGGGTCTTCCCAAAAGTATCTCATTCTCTGGTTCATCTTGCATCTCCATAACAACAAAATCAGCCGGGAACAAAAACCTATCAACCTTTATTAAGACATCCTCGCAAATACCATACGGCCTCACCACAAAATTGTCTGCCAGTTGAATTATCATATTGCTCTGTCAAGATTCTTTTAGCCCACGCTTTTTGAATGTAGAGAGGGTCATCAAGTTGATACTTGCCCCAGAATCACATAGTGCCTCACCAAATTTTACTTTTCCAATATAGCAGGAGATGTTGAAGCAACCCGAATCTTATCTCTTTGGTGGTAGTTTACCTAGAATGAAGGCGCTAACCTTCTCCTTAAGAACTACCACCTCTGTATCAGGTATCTTCCTCTTCTTAGTAATTATGTCTTTCAAGAATTAACCATACGAGGGTATCTGCTCAATCGCCTCTAATAAAGGAATATTGACAGAAAGTGTTCTAAAACTGTCCAAAAATTTCTTGAACTGTGCATCCAATTTCTTGACTTTGAGACTGTTGGGGTAAGGGATGGGGATGATCTGTGCCCTTTGATGTGGTGGCACATATGGCGTCATATTATCCTTCTCCTTCTCTATAATAGGCTCCTCTGTGGCCTTCCCTCCTTCATCTTGAACTGTCTCTACCACTTCAGTATCCTCTACAGTCTCACCTTGATCTTTTGGCTATGGGGTGCTCGGTTCATCGGCCCTAGGTTTTAAAATTTTCTTTCCACTCCTCCGTAGAATGGCTTTAGCTTGGTGGTTCCCTCCTGGAACATTTTTATTTCCTAGAAAACCTTACACTATGGGCTTCTTCAGACTTGCTATTTCAGCTACCATCTGTGCTATAGATGTCTCAAGAGTCCTCATTTTAGACCCAAGACTTTGTTGAGTTTGCCCAAATTGGTTCATAAATTCTCCTTGTTGCTTGATTTGTTGGCCAAACATGCTCATTAGCTCTTGATTCTACTTTATCACCTGATTGAGAAACTCATTGCTCTTTTCCTCTACCATGGGATATGGCTTAGCATCAGGATCCTGTAGGAAATTATTTGGATCCTTCCATGAAAACTTTTTGTCCTTCCTCTAAGAATAGTCATTATTTCTATACCCCTGTTGCTGGCACATGAATTTCACTTGTGCCTCATCATCAGATCCTCCATCTTCTTTTGCTAGAAGTCTCTTCACAATCAAGTCCATCTTTTCATTCAGTTCTTTGATGGATTTTGCATCCCCTACAGCTCTAAATTGTTCCGGTGCATCTATATCACCCCAGGACTATTTCTTAGCCATGTTCTTCAAGATCTCCCAACACCTTGTGTCTGTGTTGTTCAAGAAGAAACCTGAGCCTGCTGAATCTAAGTTGTTTCTGTCATGCTCATTGAGAGCAAAGTAGAATTTTTTTACTTATTTTTCCTTATCCAGCCCATGATGTGGGCACCTCCTCAACATGATCTGGAAGCGTTCCCACATCTGAGAATAGGTTTCTCCCGCCTTTTGGCTGAAATTATGAATTTTCCTCACTAGGTCATTAGTCTTCTCAGGTGGGAAAAATCACTCGAAAAAGACCTCAATCATTTGATCCCAAGTCTCAATGATTTCATTATCAAGGTTGTGCAACCATTCTCATGCATTTCTTATGAGAGAGCTGGGAAATAACTTCAAGTAGAGTGCCTCCTATGGAAACCTGGCAATCTTTATCATGTCACAGTTTTCCACAAATGTGCTAATGTGAGAAATAGGATCTTCATTCTTCAACCCGTGAAATGCTTGAGACTTGACCAAGTTTATCAATGCCAGATCAATCTTGTATGTGGGATTGTTTATTGCATGCCTTTTTATCGGCCCATTGATGCAGATGAGGAAGAAGCCTTGATCTTCTCCCATATTGTCTTTTCTTCAGCCATTTCTTCGGGTTCTTGTTCAAATTCCTCAAGTGGTGGATTTGTCAACTCAACTCCTTCACCTACTGGAGGAATTACTGGTAATTCTACGTAGTCTATGCTACACATCTTTACCATCAACTAGCACCTAAAAAGAAGGAAATTATTTCAGTACAGTGCTAAAAAGGAATAAGTAATTAAAAGATGTGAAATTAAATTTAAAATTTTAAGAATTATATGAAAAAGTAGCCTAGTGTGGCCGCTCGAAACACTCGTAGTGCCGACAATTTTCGTTCCCCGGCAACGGCGCCAAAAACTTGACACGATTAAACTGTGCATAAAACGCAAGTGCACGCATCAATGTAATATAGGCCTTTGTGAGGCCCGAGTTGAACTCAGGGAACGTAATTTCGGTAGATCTACTAACTACTTGCAATCAGCTAAACTGATTATAAAAGTTTGAGAGTTGTTTTGAAAAAGAAAAGCAAAGCAAAATAAAGCAAAGCAATCAATTAAATGATTGGTTTAATCAATTAAAATGGGATCTTTAGGATTGCGGTTTCACCACAGATTCTCATTGTACTAATTCTTACATAATTATCACAACTCGTCTCTAGAGGAAGGCATATGAAACAGTGGGCACTCAACCAAAGAAGCTGAAAGCATTGTATGCTACACAGTCAGTGGAAGGCCAGGAAACCACAGGTGGCACACACCAAGTAGCGGGAGTTGGGACGACCCAATCCCGTGAATAGAAATGAAACTCCTAAGCTGGAACTGCCAGGGTCTGGGTCGCCCGGCGGCAGTGCAAGCCCTTCGAGAGTTGTGTCGGAGGGAGAGACCCAACATTGTTTTCGTTATGGAAACTATGTTAGACGACAGAGCTTTAGAAAGAATCAAGAGGAGCTGTGGGTTTGTTGATGGGATTTGTTTGTCGAGCACGGGGAGAGCAGGTGGTCTGGGATTCTGGTGGCGGGAAGTTGAGGTGGAGATTACCAGTTTCTCGGCACGACACGTGGAGTGCAAAGTGGTGGATTTATCAGCTGGGCACAATTGGCATGCTTGTGGAATCTATGGCTGGTCGGCGCAAGCTGAAAAATACAAGACGTGGGACTTGATGAGGCAGATAAGGGGAAAGTATGGCGATTCGATGGTTTTCTTTGGTGATCTAAATGAAATAACCAGCAATGAAGAGAAGAGGGGTGGCCCGATGAAACCCGACAGATTTATGAAGCCGTTCCGAGATGTGATAGATGACTGCAATCTTCTCAATTTGGGGTATTCCGGAAACATTTTTACATGGAGGAGGGGGCTATCTATGGAAACGTTGGTGGAGGAGAGGTTAGATCATTTTATTGTGAGTGATGAATGGAGAGAAAAATATTCTGGCAGCTGGGTCCTTCATCTTCCATTTTATCAGTCTGATCATGCAGCTAGCATTCTTTCTGCTTTGGCTGGGGAAGAAAGACAGAGGAAGAGGCAGTCTAGATTTTTCTTTGAACCAATGTGGTTGTCCGAAGAAAGTTGTGAAGCTAAAGTGGCAAATTCATGGGAGGCACATAATGAAATGGGTCTCAAAGACAAACTCAAAGGTGTTAGTGAGGACCTGGCTACGTGGGCTGCTATAAAGTTTGGTGATATAAAAAGGAAGATCAAATCTACAGAGAAAAGGCTTGGCGAGGAACAAAGGAAGTGGCCGGACGGTAGAGTGCTGCAAAGATGTGATGAGCTGTCTCGGGAGCTAGAAAAATTGCACCGAGAAAATGAATCTTTTTGGTGTGCTCGAGCTCGTATAAAATAACTAAAGGAAGGCGATAGCAACACTGCATATTTCCATCATAAAGCATTGCAAAGGCTGAAGAAGAACACCATAGCTGGCCTTAAAGATTCCCACGGAATTTGGAAATCCAAAGATAAAGACATTCTGAGTATCATCGAAGATTTCTATAAAGATCTTTTTTCCACTTCCAATCCAATGGAGATGGAGGCTGCGGTGGCAGGTATAAAACCCATGGTGAATAATTCTATTGCTGTCATATTGGAAAAGGATATCTCGGATGAGGAGGTTAAGAAGGCGGTTTTCCAGATGCATCCAAATAAAGCACCCGGGCCGGATGGTTTGAAACCTTTGTTCTATCAGAAATTTTGGCAGGTGGTGGGGAAGGATATCTCAAATTACATTAAGGGGTGGTGGAAAGGAGAATATTCATGCAAGGAGAACAATGACACCTTGGTCGTGTTGATTCTGAAGATTAAAAAACCAAGGGTGGTTGCTGATTTTAGACCGATTAGCCTGTGTAATGTAGTTTACAAAATTGCTACTAAGGTGCTCACCAATCATCTAAAACCTTTCATGGATGGCATTATATCTGAAAATCAAAGTGCGTTCATACCGGGAAGATTGATCACCGACAATGCCTTGATAGCTTATGAATGTTTCCATGCTATGAAAAGAGGGAGTGGAGGAAAGAAAGGACACATTGTGTTGAAGCTCGACATGATGAAAGCCTATGATAGAATCGAATGGAAGTTCCTGAAAATTGTTATGGAGAAATTTGGTTTTGGAAGAAGGTGGTGCGATAGAGTGCTGGATTGTGTTTCTTCGGTCTCTCACACGTTCACGGCCAACGGGGAAAGATCAAACGCCTTTCAGCCTTCATGAGGACTTCGACTGGGTGACCCACTCTCTCCCTATCTTTTTATTCTATGTGCGGATGCTTTCTCTACTCTTTTGAACCTCGCGGTATCTACGAATACCATACGTGGTATGAGTGTGTGCCGCGGGGCCCCCCAGATCTCACATCTATTTTTTGCAGACGATAGTATTCTTTTTGCTAGAGGGACAAGGAATGAATGCCTGAAAATAGCTGAAATAATCAACCAATATGAACAGGCATCGGGTCAAAAGGTCAATTTCACCAAGTCTGAAATTGCATTTAGCAAGAAGATACCAAGAAGCAAAAAAGATGAGCTGCGGGATCTGATGGGTGTCAAAGAGGTGGACAAGCAAGCATCTTATTTGGGCCTACCGGCAGCCATAGGGAGGTCAAAGAAAAAGGTGTTCGAGTATATCATTGGTAGAGTGTGAAACAAACTACAAGGATGGAAGGAACGTCTCTTATCCAAACCAGGCAAGAGGTGCTTATCAAGGCAGTGGTGCAGGCTATCCCTACATACGTAATGAGTGTGTTCCAGCTTCCTACGGGGATCATTGAGGAGATTAATTCTATGGTGGCCAGATTCTGGTGGGGGGCGAAAGCGGGGGAAAGGAAGATTTCGTGGCTTTGTTGGGAGGGGCTGTGCAAGACGAAAAGGGAAGGGGGGATGGGCTTCAGAGACATGAAGACGTTTAATCAAGCATTGCTGGCACGTCAGTTATGGAGATTGCTCACTAAACCAAACTTATTGGTAGCTAGAGTTTTGAAGGCCATGTACTTCCCGAATGGAGATGTTCTGAAAGCTCGACTGGGTCTCATTCCAAGCTACACGTGGCGAAGTCTATGGGGGGCAAAAGCTCTCCTTATGCATGGAGTCTTGCGTAGTATTGGAAATGGCCGGGACACGGACATTTGGGAGGACAGATGGCTGCATGGAGAAGAGGGGGATCTTTCACGCTACAGGACGGAGGAGGCTACCGAGGTGAGCAAGGTCAGTGAGTTGATGGTGGAGGGACGAAAAGAATGGAACGTGGACAAGCTTCTAGATATTTTTCCTAGGCACGTGGCTGCTTTGATTAGGGAAATTCCAATTCCTATTAGTGAGTAGGAGGACGACATCTTTTGGTGGCCAAATGAAAAGGGCTTCTTTACGGTTCGTTCGGCTTATTGGCTAGGGAGATTGGGAGGAGCAGCTTTACGGGGAAGGAATAGGGTGGTTCCGCATGACCTATGGAGATTGATATGGGGAAGGAGGTGGCCTCCGAAGCTTTCAAACTTTCTATGGCGCATTGCTACGGGGTGCTTAGCAACAAGGAGCAGGCTTAGAGATAGACATGTTACGGATGATGGGGTATGTCCAATATGTGCTCAACAGGAGGAAACAATCCAACACATGTTATGTTTCTACTCGGGGGCAGAAGTTGTGATGAGGGAGAGCTGGTTTTAACCTATGCCACGCCTTGGTAGCATGCATAATTCACATGACGACCTTCTGGAGCTGTTTAGAAATAGAACGAAGGAGGAAAAGGATGATGAGATAGCGGCGGTTTGGTGGACCATTTGGACGTGCCGAAACAATAAAATCTTCAAAGACGAGCCCCCTTTTCCGAGGCCTATTCTGCAGTCATACCGGGCAATGATAGCCGATTACCGACGATTCAAATGGGGAGGAGAGGACGGACAACAAGGGAATCACATTAGGGGACGGCGGGCTGAAGACGAGGAAGGTGGAGTTGCGGGGAAGCTTCTGCAGGCGGACGGGCGGGTGCACAGCTGCGTCTTCGTGCACGTTGACGCAGTAGTGAAGGCGGACGGACGTTGTGCTGTAGGGGGGGGGTGATTCGGGGAATGGATGGAGTGTTCTTGGGTGCAATACAAAGGTGCATGAGAGCTGATTGGTCGTCGGACATTGCGGAGGCTATGGCTGCTAGAGAAGGAATCCTTCTTGCTCGAGACACAGTGCCACCTCAGAACCATATTTATCTATGCTCGGATTCTCTGAATGTGATAAACGCCTTGAGGAATATGGAAAATCACTTCGGTTATCTTGGTTTGCTAGCTGCAGATATTCGTAGTGTAGCCTCTTTCTTTCCTTCTTGTAGTTTCATTCATGTAAAAAGGGTTCAAAACTCTTTGGCTCATCTCATTGCTCAGGATGCTCTCCTTCACAGGGGGCAGACTTCTAGACGGGCTACTTTGCCTATTTTCTGGAGGGAGACAGCCGAGAATGATGTATTCTTTTTTCCTTGATTTTATATGAATGAAAGTGTCCGATTTCAAAAAAAAAAATCACAACTCGTCTCCTATTCCGGGTAGTGGCTTGTGAATAGAATTGTTCGCTTCCACGATACAATTCACTACCTTAATTTAGATAGGTTCTACGTCAGTAGTAACCTATATTCTAAATTAGGTGCATGAAGAACATATCTCTAGGTTTCCACCATTAACCGTACATCACCTTTTCTAAAGGATTTATAAGTTAATGTGATTATTGCATCTTTTCAACTGTTAATTCTTCGTCAAAAGCAATTAAAGGTATTGAATTACCATTATGGTGATCAAGAACAATGATAGAATTGAGAAAACAATATCATACCACAGATTCGAGAGACAAACTATGGTTAACTATGTAAAAAGTGTCATACAACGATTATCCGGGCTACTCCCGGTCCTAAAGACAAAGGAGGTTAGCCCCGCATGTTCATCTCAATGAGAAACACGATGAAAGGAGAAGAAAACATAGGGGAAACGTGGATGGAGATGGTGTAACCCTGAACGAAGGAGGTTAGAACCGGATGGGCGTTCTACATAGTTAGAACCGGATCGCAGGATGGGCGTTCTACAGCCTTCCGGCAGTAGAAAATTCCGTCTACAGCTCTCGAAACGTCTGCGGCATAACTTTGGTCTCCATTCTTAATCCTCTCTTCTTCCGAGACTTGTGCAGCAACTAATGACGTGATAGTACGGCTTGGGCCATCTTTTCTAGGTATAGGGATCACTTCTGGCCGCCAAAACATCATGGCCGTTCATTTTAGATCGATCTGTGCAGTTTCCTGATCTGACAACATTGATACCATTGACACCATGTTGATGGTATCGACCCGTGTAGGGTATCATCACTCTTTGATTTTCTGGCATTCTCTCTGATGGCAGCTCGATACCATCAACATCCTGTATCAATGGTATCGACGTGTGAAAGTTTGGCTTGCTGAAGACATCTCACTACCATCGACTTCTGGGCGTTCTGCTCTTTCCAGCTACCTCACTATGGCCGTTTCGATAGTATTGACGGCCGTCGATGGTATCGACAACCGTCGATGGTATCGACAGCTGCATATATGTGAATTGCCTAAAATTCAAAGATAAACTCAACTCAACTCTGAGAAATATGATCATTTATACCAAATAAGATAAAACATGGTAAATTTGATGCATAACGATATTATAGGCTGAAGGAAATGAATCATGCAATATTAACCATGAAAATGACCAATAAACGCGTAAAACACATATGAAACTAGCCTATAAAAGCGACTTAAAATCCTCGCATCATACCATAACCAGAGAGGAAAACAATTGTCAGAGTAATGGATTCTCAGTTATATTTTTTTTCTGGAAGCCCCCAGTACTCCTCTATTTATAGGTGACGTTAGGGCCAGAGTTGCCATTCTATTTAGTATCTATTTGGTAGTGAAAGGGACTGGAAGATCTTGAATTTTTCCAACCTACAAACTATGAGACATTTTTGGTGACCCAGAAGGTCATCTGGCACTGCGATACAGTCATCTCGTAATGTGATATGATCATTTTACAGTTTCCCAATCACATACAAAATTGGCAATTTGATTACTATTAATGCTAGAAATTAATTCCTTACACCATAAGTATTGTGCAATCAAAACAATATGAGAAAGTACTTAGAACCTTCCTTTGGCCTAATTGAGCGATCTCGCACATGCGATATGGTCATCTTGCTCACCCAGACGGTTGTCTGGTGGTCATAGTTGAGCCGATCGGATCAACAAAATGAACCAGTCGGTTCACACCTCAGTTTGGGAAGATCTTAGCCAATTCAATTTGTGATTAGCCTAACAATCCAAACATCCATCTCAACATTTGAAACACTCATCTAGCACTTCACACAGTCATCTCACCCTATGAGATGGTCTTTTGGCAGTGGAGTCAACCAATATGTTGTGTGAATTGAGTACCTAAAAACTTTAGTAATCAATTCAATCATCATTCAAGATCAAACTCCTCTTTAAGACGAGTTCCTATGTGCCTAACCCTATAGGTCCCATATCATTTATGGCATCACAAGTAAGGAGTGGTACCTAGTCACACATCAGTACTACACAAGTGAATAGAATGTTGGAGAACAACCTATAATTTGTGTAAGGTTTTGCAGTGATTGTATAATTCCTTTGTCACTGATATCTAGGATGAACTTGAGGCATTGAATCATGATCCTCTAAATGTTCAGTCCACGTTCCTTGAACCGAGAGTATACTATCTGAGATGATGTGATCTCAATATCATATATTATTTTACATGTGCATGCACATGAATTTCTTAGACACATTTATCAAGTGGCCAGGATATCAATCTCAAGTAGGAGGGACAAATCCCATCTCTATCACTCATAGTCAATCCCCATGTGTCAAAGTCACACAATCATTGAAAAACCACTAGAGGGGGGGGGTGAATAGGGTTTTATGATATTTTAACAATAATTTAACCAAATTAAGCAACCACAAAAGATTGGACAAGGGGACAAGGATTTAGAGTGGTTCCAACCTTAGCAAATACTAAGGCAGTCAATCCACTACCCGGTTGCTTACCCAACCGGGATTTTGAAAGTATTAAATTTTATTACCTTGCAAGGATATTACATAAAATTACAATACTTTCACCAAACCCTCCTGACAGCCTTCACCTAGAAGTAGTCTCACCAACATTGAAGCAGCCTTCCTTGAAGTAACCTCAAGCTCCCCTTGAAGTAGCCTTCCTCTTGAAGTAGCTTCCCATTGAGACAACCTTCTTGAAGTCATCTGAAGTCCACCTTCTCCACCTGAGAAGTCAAACCCTCTCCAATCCGCAACCTCCAACCCTAGGAGTAGCAAGGAGAGTACAAAGGATAAAAAGGAACAAGAAGGAAAAATAGAAATTACAATACCGTTGTAGCACAAGGCTTGATTTCCTATATCAAGCATTTTGATCTCCTAACCGATGTATATAGAAATGGTAGTGCAGTGGATAGGAGATGCTAGCCTATAGGACACGAAATTGGAGCAATGGGAATGAATATCCAATGTTGGAATTGCTCTATTGCTCAAAACAGATTGCCAATTGCAAGTATGTAAGCTCAAGTATTGCACAAGTCTACTTTGGGTGTCCTATGGCTTATCCTATTTATAGGAATGTCCTATGGATGCTTAAGGACATTCTAGACACTTTTTAGGGGGTTCCAAGTGCTCAATTATCCATTAGGTATCCACTAGTTGGTTTAACAACGGCTAGTTAATTCATTCTGAAAAGTGCAGACAGAGACATTCTCGGTCGAGGAATTGTCGACCGAGATCCCAGTCGGTCGAAGTTTTGTCGACCGAGGGACTGTCTGGAGTCAAGTGTATATAACGTTCTGATCGAACTCCCAACTACTTTGTCTACTGTGTCTAACGGATACCTAGGTCATTCTCGGTCGAAGAGTTTGTCGACCGAGAGTGTCTCGGTCAAGAAGTTTGTCGACCGAGATTGACTTTGTTTCAATCTTTTAAACTAGGTACTAAGTGTGTGTATGAGTGTGCAGATGTGACACTATTCTAGGGGATGACCTATCTAAGTGTTGTGATTAGATAGGGAAGATCTAAATGCTTGATTTACATGATATATAAGTACTTGTACATTATATACTTGTACAAGTGTTTACATTTGATTACAATCATGAATTGAAGCAATTTGAGCATATAGATCTTCCAAGAGTTTGTCATCCACCTAATTCCTGCAACACTCAAGTAGCACGTTAGATTCACAAGAATGAAATGTTTGTAATCATCAAAACAAAGGGATTATAATAATGTCCAATTTACCCAACAATCTCCCTCTTTTTGAAGATGACAAACATTTCCTAAATATAAAATAAGGAAGTATAAATCATATGAGTTTCATACCTGGAGTTTACCTTTTGTAGCCATTCTCTTATTTTGCAAGTGTGTACTGGCCGAGATATTACGAAACTCATTTTATTTTATGTTTATGATTTTATATTATTTCTCCCCCTTTGTCATTTCAAAAAGATATCCAAGAAAATCATTTAGTATGACTTTTTAATTCTCCCCCTTAATTTTATGCTATACTCCCCCTTCAAGAGATATTAAATTTAAATTCAAGGGATTAATATAAATGTAAGCCATTTATTGTCGAATTTAGCCACAATGTATTTCTCAATAATTTGCAAAGGATGTTGAACCTTGAAATGATATGAGATCCTTTTAGATCCATGTCATATGTATTTTGATATCTCATCCATTTTACATGGGATATTAACCCCAGAAAATGAAATCAGATCCATTTAATCGTAGAGTAGAATGTATCTCTAATCAAATACATGGGATGTTAAGCCCTAATTTGTTTAGATTATTCCATTAAGAACAAGATATATGTCATATTCATGAATTTTGTAGATTTCTTGTTTTCATAACAAAAATTACTTTTAAGGATACTATGGTCATAACAAGCTTCAAATGATGTTTATAAAGTTTTGTAAGCTTCTTAATCTTATAATCAAAATAGTTTTTGTGAGCTCCCCCTTAATCTTATAAATAAGACAATTTAAGGATTCTAAGGTCACAAATGATTTTAAGATTTTGATTTTGACCTTTTATTATAGTTTTATGTTTTCAATATGATATACACATTTTGAATCAAGATACTAAGGTTAAGTATAGTAAAAAGATGTACAAATAAGCATTTTGTCAAGCTTATTTTAGGTCGACCTTGACTTCGACCATAGCGCCCCTTGGTCAAACTTTAACTTCAACCAAGAGGCAATTTCTGCAGATTTCCAATTTGAACACTCATATATGAAGTATAATTTCTGCAGGTAGCTTGATTAGATAAATGTCAATTTGAAGCACTTTAAGTGTTACCTATTATGAAGATGTTAGAAATTTAATATATACATCACAATGAAGTTTTTGTCCTTGATTATTGTTCTACATTCATTTTGAATGATGTCTCCTAAGTTCTGCTATGGGTGTATAAATTTCAATTCCCTTATTTTTCAGATTAATCATAGGATATTTTAGAAGCATATATCCTTGAAAGCAAGATTGATATCTGAAAGTCAAGATTGTGCTTTAGATTTCCTAGAACAACTAGATAAAACATTAATATTCTTGTTCTAGGGGACACTGCTTGTCATAGCATCATCATTATTTTATTACAAGACATGCACACAATAATCATTATCTATTATGCCAAAGTGCATTTATGCTATAGAGTTATGCAAAATAGCATTACAATGATCAAAGAACAATATCCATTCATGATTTGTATATATGGATCAACTATGACTTTAAACAAACCAATGAAATACAATGATCATGGCTCAATAATTATGATAGAATAGTAGAAGTATATCCATAATGCAATGATCAAGATAGAAGCATATAAATACAATGATTACTAAATTTCAATACACATGGTTCCTATATAGATAGACCAAGGAATACTTAGGAAAAACCATGTGGACTATGATAAAACAAGATTTCTTGATTCAAAGGTGATCTCCAAGATTTATTATTGATTTGCATATTAAATCAATCATTAATAACAAATTGATAGCATATGCAGAATGTGAAAAAGTATCTCCCGGGGGCGCGTCGTCTAGGGTTTCTCTGGCGATTCGCGATTCCGGGCTATCTCTCGACCTCGTCTCCAAGGCGACTCCCTCTGTCTTTCTTGCAGGTCCCCTCCACCGCCATGGCGGATGAAGAGCTAGTGAAACGCGTGGCAGCACTCCGGGTTCGTGAAGAGGAAGAGGCAGACATCTTAGACTTCAAAGGATCAAATATAAAGACTGGCGGCGATCATCTAAACCTGGCTTTGGTTGGTCGGTTGGCCACGGAGAGACCTTACAACTTTCCGGCGATGAGAAGAACTCTGATTAACGCATGGGCGTTAAAGAAGGAGGCAACGTTTCGGCAGATCTCAAATAACCTATTCGTGATACAGTTTCTGCATTGGCGGGACAAAGAAAAGGTCATAAACGAGGGTCCTTGGAATTTTGACAACAATCTCCTGGTGGTTAGAAATATAGAAGCAGAAGACACACCGGAAAGGATGGAGCTATCCAGGTGCACGTTCTGGCTGAGGTTGTATAACCTACCCTTGGGTTACAGAATGGAAGAAGCTATCATGGCGGTAGCCAGCAAAATAGGGAGAGTCATCGCCGTCGATTGCGCAGATCTGGGCTGGAGTACATCCTGTCGAGCAAGAGTGGAGATAGACATTACCCTTTCTATAAGGCAAAAGCAGAAAATAAGAGACCTTAATGGCAGCATCGTACCGATTGGAATACGGTATGAGAGGATGCCTAACTTCTGTTATGCATGCGGATTGATAGGGCACCTCGAGAAGGATTGTGTGGATGACGAGGAAGACGATAATGGTGGACAGCAGTGAATGTGGGGACCCTGGGTAAAAGCTTCGCCGGTTAAGCGCTGGACAGTACCAATAAAGGAGGATCTATTTGGACGGGATAGTAAGAAGAAGGATTTATGTTTTACATCCAAACCAGCGACAGGGGATCGAAGTTCTGTCCGTGGGGAATCCAGAGGAACCATGCAACAACGGAACCGAAGCACAGAAGGTGAAGAGGGGGAAGTGGCATCCAACTTCAACCCGTCCGAGCAAGAGCTACAGGCGATATTCACAGAGAAAGAAGCAGATAAAGATCATAGGGAGGAAAGCGTTACCAGGAATCACGACAGGGAAGGCGGACGAGGGAAAGAAGATGAAGAAGGAGGAAAAAAAAAGCAGCAGACCAGGGATGCGGTGGGAACGACTCAGACGCACACGACAGTTCAGGTGGCAGGGCAGATGCGACGGTAGGGAATCAGAAGGTCCAAGACGATAACAGGGGTAAGGTCGAGCCAGTAAAGCAACACATTGAAGCTAGAAGAGTCGAACAGGAAACCAAACAGCAAGGCCACTCCAAACCAGGAAGATTCAGAAGGAAAACACGTCGACATGAAAAACAAAATCAAGAGGGTAATACTGATATGATCAGGGAAGATATACAGGCAGGCAACAAAAGAGGCAGACATCATTATGGCAATCAAATTAATAGGGTTGAAGAGGTCTCATCCATCAGTATGAAAAGAAGGAAGAATTCTGAAGAAATAACAGCTGAGCAAGGCATGCAAGTAACGGGCACTGGGACAGTCCAGGCCCGTGAGCAACAATGAAAACTGTGGGCTCTGATCTCCAAACCATGACATAAACACGATTAAAACTTAGCGGAAGCGAATCGGTAATCAGCGGAAGACAAAAATCACGGGAAATTAAAACTTTTCGAGATAAGAACTTGTATCCATAAAAACCCCTTTCATAAAGAGAGGTAACTGTTTACATCTCAGGATAATTACTTCTTGAGTAATTATATACATCAAGATACAAAAT
Source organism: Alisma plantago-aquatica (assembly GCA_963693085.1). NCBI lineage: Eukaryota > Viridiplantae > Streptophyta > Magnoliopsida > Alismatales > Alismataceae > Alisma > Alisma plantago-aquatica. The sequence continues at coordinate 1,313,672,253 of OY856412.1, read as the reverse complement.
CTCAAGATCACATAACACAAGACTCCAAGACCTGAGAGTACAGAGGACACATAGGACTGACTCTAACTACCCCACATGGCAGGACAAATCTCCACCTGAGATTACTGCTGCCCCTGGTGCTGCTGCTGCTGAGACTGATCACCTGTAGGCTGGTTTCTTCGTCTCCGACGTCCACCTAAAAAGTTGAAGTCTACGGGGTGAGACAATTATACATAATTGTCCCAGCGAGAGTTATAACTCTTCGCCAGAAGCTTTATTATAACATCAAAGATTATTTTAAACAGTAAAGCCTTCAAAGCATTCTATAACAGTTGCAGATATAACAAGATCTCTACAAATTAGGAGATATGGAGAATATCAACATTATTACAATGTAACATCAATCAACTAACTTGGAGTCATCTCTAACAAGTTATACTACATGGTTGATTATGTTTTACAAACAACATTATGCCCTGTGGAGATGAGGCTTACCACTCATACTCCAACTGATCGCTGAGAAGCCGCATCAGTATCATACATAGGTCATTAAGAGAGCCGGATTCTCATGACCTTCACCTTCCTTAGTCAGTAAGAGGATCACTTGTAGGACATCTCGTGTCTCTACTATTATAGCTCACCAGGGTAAACTGGTCCTTCGCTATTCTAGAGTCACAGTGGCGTTCTGTACTCTCTTCGTCATCAGGAGGTTTCATATTTACCTACCACTGATACGGATATCTGTGCTGTCTTCGTCATCAGGAGGTTTCATGTTTACCTACCACTGATACGGTATGGAACTTATAGTGAAGGATGGATGGATTACACATCTACATCACTTTCCTACACTAGGATGTAAGGTTCTACACATCCATGTACCCCACATACTCAAAAGTATGTGCTCCAGGAGTTCCCTAAGGAAAACCCGTTTCACCATCACTTAATTTCTGACAATGATGGATCTATGATCAGGGCTCTACATTATACTTGATTAGTTAGGTACATTCAGTATTCTTTAACAGCATACATTGTCCTTCAAACAATAACAATAGCATAGCAGCTATAAAAGAAGAATACTAAATGTAACAAGCCTAACTCATATCAATCATCATTTCTCATTATCCTCATCACAAGTCATCTCTAAGGCATGACCTTGATGGTATTCATGGCTCTCATAGCCCATTATCAGCATAGGATGCCACTGGCAAGGCATCAGATTACTTTACTTATTCATAAGGCTAACAACATGCCTTTAATGAATATAGCATCAACATCCATACCTGGATATGATTACCTTCATATCAGAACCTGCATGGTTAATACATCTGATAAAGGTAATGCAACAATAAGGAATGTACTTCCTACTCTTGTGATAAGAGTTAAATCTTTAATTCAAGTCAAATAGAGTTTAATACTCAAAAGCATGCCATTACCCTTGAATTAGGGTTTACTATTCACATCGAGGTGAATTAAACTCATAACATCATCATGTATGAGTAACATCTTCATTGATGCTCTTGGATTAGTTAAAGGTTCATCATTTATCATAATTAGGGTTTCTATGATTTCACACAGGTGGATCATACCCTAATTATGCTCATTTATGTGTATTGGAGGTGCTTTAGTTGAGTTTCTACTTAAAAAAATACTTTCTCTCTCTAGAAGTACTTTCTCTCTCATCATAAGGGTAGGTGATGTCAACATCACTCTAAAACATGTTGGGTTGAGTCATCATAGGCTAACATAGCCAAAAACATCATCATTATGTGATTAGAGTTACTTTCTCTCTCTAGGTTACTTTCTCTCTCTAGAGTACTCTCTCTTTCATCATACTAATGGTTGATGGTAACATTACACTAGATCAAGTTGGATAGAGTCATGATGACTAAAAACATCATTCTCATGTAATTAGGGTTTGAATTGAGCAAGGTATAACTTAATTGACCCTTCAGGGGTATTTTGGTAATTCACCCCATTGATCATCATCCTGGTCAAAAACCTTAGTCAAATAACCCCTTACTATCTTAGATTATCATTAGTATTTGATTTGGGCAACATTGAACCATCAAATGATTGAATGTGGTCAACCATGAGTCACATTGATTAATTCCAATCATTAATCATTGATTGAATTGAGATCGGTTGAAAGTGTTGACCGTTTGCCCACTTTGACCCTCCAAGTCCGTGAGCCCCTTTCTAGCTCCAAGACCGTGAGCCCCCTTAGGCTTCAAGACCGTGAGCCCCCTTAGGCTTCAAGACCGTGAGCCTCTTCAAGGGTTCAGGACCGCGAAGCCTCCAATTGGTTCAAATTAAAGTCGAGACCGCGAAGACTAAATTGAGTTGAGTCCGCGAAGAGGTGTTGACCGTTTAGCTAATTTGACCTCAGGACCGCGAGGCCCTTCGCGGTCTTGAGACCGCGAGCCTCCTCTCGGTCTTGAGACCGTGAGCCCCCTCACGGTCTTGAGACCGCGAGCCCTCTCACGGTCTTGAGACCGCGAGCCCTCTCACGGTCTTGAGACCGCGAGGCTCTCATGGTCTCAGCCGCTTGGTCCTTCAACAAGGCTCAAAGGTGCAACCGATAAAGTCAACCCATGTTGAAGCCCTCAAATGGTCAAAGCTATGTTGACCATTGATGGATTTAGTCAATTAAGATAATGCTTGATCACTTGGTCATTCAATTGACCCATAATGGTTAACCAATTATGGTTGAAATCGATTCAATTAGGGTCTATCAATGTTCACCCATCAATACTCAACAATGTGCATCAACACAAGGTTGAACCCTTCAATTGAGCTCCAATTGGGCTCAAACTTAGCCCAAACGGTCTTGAGGTCATGTGGGTGGACCCCACATGGTCTTGAGACCGTTTGCCCAAGATTTCATCAAAATCTAAGGTGATTTGATTGGGGTTGAACCATGATTGAGTCACAAAACAGAATTTTGATTAAATTAATAACTTATTTGCAATTGGGTCCTCAATTGGTCAAAATACTCAACCCTAGACCTTCAAACGGTTTTGGGTGATTGTCCTCTCGGTCTTGAGACCGTTTGGATGAGTTCCAAACGGTCTTGAGACCGTTTGCCCATCCAAAATTTTGGATTCTAGTGCAAATTCATCAAGGTCTGACCCATTGAGTTGATGATCATGTCAATATTTAATTGCAATATAATTTGGTGTAATTGTACCTTCAAATGGTCAACAAATCTTGACCCCAGACCTCCAAACGGTCTTGGTTGATTGCCCTCATGGTCTTGAGACCGTTTGGTGACCCCCAAACGGTCTTGAGACCGTTTAGGTCAATCAACCCTAAAAACCCTAATTAGGTCACCATAATTTCAGTACTGATTTTATCTAGGGTTAGCCCTAGTATTCACCCTTCAACTCTTAGCCCGTTTGGAATTAGACCATCAAACTTGGTGAGTTGTTAATTAACATAATTTTGAACAGTAATCTCATACGGTCAACGCTTAGTCAACGACCTTACACGGTCTTGAGACCGTTTGCCCAAAAAGGCAATTTCAGACCGTTTGAAAATCAGCAATTAATTCATTTAAAGTTGTGACTTAAAAAGGTCATATCTCCCGATTCCTTTGGAGTTAGTCTCTCAAATTTTGAGGGTAATTAGCCTATATAATTAGGAACAGATTTCGTATACGGTCCACGCTCGGTCAACGGGGCCAAACGGTCTTGAGACCGCGAGCCCTCTCACGGTCTCGAGACCGTTTGCTCACCTCACGGTCTTGAGTCCGAGAGAGCAAACTGTTAGGACCGTTTAAGGAAAAGAAAAGCGGTGGGTTTTTCTTGGAAATCACGCCTTCATCTTCTAGCTCAAGAACAGTACAGATATCCCACGGGTTTGCTTGCAAAATAGCAGGGAAAAGTAGGGAAATACTAAGAGCTATCATCAAATCGCATATAAAGATGCACATAGTAAAGCATAGGTTTAGAGTTATAAAACCCGCCTAAAGCTTGCTTCTTGAGCTCCAAGCTTTCAAGATCCAAGCTCTAATGGCGTCCTTGAGTTCCCACAGGTTGGCCAAGGTGAAAACTCCAAGGAAGGATGAAAAGAGACGGCTAGAAAGATAGGGTTTCGAGAATTAGCCATGAAGATGACCTTGAATTCGAATTCTAACCATGGAATTAGGCAAGAAGAGGGGTTTAAACCTACCTTGCACCCCTTGTTCGTCCTCCTTAGCTCCAAGGAAGTCCTTGGTCGTCTTTGGTGAAATGAAACAGTAAAGGAACGAAGGGTGAGTTCCCTTGCAACTAAGGGAAGGAGGCTTATGTACATGGGGTAGGATTTTCAACATTAGTTCATAAGTTTCCCTTAATTCCAACTGAGTCCTTCCTTTATTACTTGCTCGTCCCTTCCTCTTTATTCTAAGGACAAACCTTATCTTAAGTTATAGAAAAGAAGGCAAGGGAGAACAATCTAATAATAAAGTTCATACTTAAAGGGATATTGCACATATACCCTGATTATTCGATCACAAAGCCTATTTCTTAACTTGATAACTCAATTGAGGTGAATTCCTCATCATTTCTTCTCTAAATGATGGCAAGAGTCTAAAAAGATACTTTAGATGACATTCTTTACAAATTGCATCCCATCATTTGGGTAAATTGCATTTTACCCCAAATTAGGGTTTCAAGCCCTGGGATTGCTTCCACAGCTGCACCTTGGTGCTCTAGCTTGGGAAATCCCTCAAACTTTGCCAAAGAGATTCTCATGATGTCTCAACATCAGAGGAACATCTCATCATGTGCAAATTGCAAGCTAACCCTTTCAACTGGGTAAATTGCACATAGGTCCCTGTATATCAAAACAATGCTACAACTTTAAATAAAAAGGAGCAAATACTGAAATATACGTTTCTGAGAAACTTAATTACATGCTCAGAGTTAATCACAAATATTTAATTACATATTTAGGCAAAACACCTAGGGTTGACTCATAACCCAGGTCAGGGATGTTACAAAAACCTTATGTTGGAACGTCCAGGGGTTGGGCAGCCCTGGTACGGTCAACTCTCTTCGCAGGAGATGTTGGAGAGAGATGCCCGACATGGTTTTCGTCATGGAAACCATATGCAGCAACACAGAACAGGAAAAAACCAGAAGATACTGTGGATACAACAGTGGTTTTGGCGTGGATAACAGAGGAAGGTCAGGCGGGCTGGGTCTCTGGTGGAGAGGAAATAGAGTTACCATTAGATCTTACTCGGATCATCACATCTGCGCGGATTATGAGGCAGACAGACGGGAGGATAGTTTCTGTTTCGTGGGTGTATATGGGTGACCGGCAGTACCTGAAAGACACCATACCTGGACCCTCATGGGGAACATATGTAGGAACTCTGATCTTCCTATCTTATTGGGAGGGGACTTCAACGAAATAACATCACAGGAGGAAAAGCAAGGAGGCCAACCCAGGAGCGAATGGCAGATGAGGAATTTCAGAGATGCTATTGATACGTGTCAGTTGGCCGATTTAGGAAGTACTGGTTGCAAATTCACTTGGAAACGAGGGCTCCATGCAGAGAACATTATTCGTGAGAGACTGGATCGTTACCTGGCCGACAGACGTTGGTGTGACATATATGGGGTGAGAAAAGTTAAAAACTTTCCGATTCATAATTCTGATCATGGGCAGATTCTTCTATGGGCTGAAAAAAGTCAACACCGCAATGGGAAAAGTAAGAGATTCAGGTTTGAGAACCTTTGGCTCTCGTCCCCCGATTGTAAGAAGGTGGTGGAGCAAGCGTGGGACGAGAAAGAGGGAGAAGGACTTTTACAGCAAACTAAGCAGTGTGCTGAAAAGTTAAGCAGTTGGGCGGCTAGTAATTTTGGGAACATCAAGAAAAAAATCCAGAGGGCGGAAAAGGATCTCATAAAGGCACAGAATAGGCCACCGTCTTCCAATATGATTCAGGAGTGTGCACAGTTGGCCAATTCTCTTCAAGAACTGCAGCGACAAGAAGAAAGCTGGTGGTTCGCCAGAGCTAGAACTAATGAGATGAGAGATGGGGACAAAAACACTAAATACTTTCACCATAAAGCGTCACAGAGGAAGCGCAGAAACACGATTGAGGGAATCTATAAGGATGATGGGAGCTGGCAAACTGATATTCTTGAGATAGAGGGCGTGATTTCATCTTTTTTCGATACCTTATTTACTACTTCTCATCCGGCGGGAATTGAGGAATTTCTGAATGACATGAATGGTGTGCTTCAGGAAAGTGATATGGCTGCCCTTGACAGAATGCCCACGGAACATGAAATCTGGTTAGCGGTAAACCAAATGCACCCCAACAAGGCGCCGGGACCGGACGGTATGAAGGCTATTTTCTATCCAAAGTTCTGGAACAAAGTGAATGGAAGTATCACAGCTTTCATCAGAGGGTGGTGGGAAGGGAAACATGGTCTCCAGGATATCAATGAAACTGACATTGTCCTTATTCCAAAAATTGCTTCACCAGTGCGCATCTCCGAATATAGACCAATCAGCCTCTGCAATGTCTCATACAAAATAATCTCTAAAGTCATGGCTAATAGGGTGAAGCCGCTGCTGAACACTATGATATCTGAGAACCAGAGTGCTTTTGTGGGTGGAAGAATGATTACTGACAATGCCCTTGTGGCGTATGAAATTTTCCATACCATGAAGAAGAAAAAGAAAGGAAAGAAGGGACTCATGGCACTGAAGCTGGATATGAGCAAGGCGTATGATAGGGTGGAGTGGAAGTTTATGGAGACAGTTATGGAGAAACTTGGGATGCCCGTAAAATGGAGATCGAAGGTGACCGAGTGCATGACCAGCGTTTCACACAAATTCATCGTCAATGGCAGCAGGAGGGGAGCTACAAGACCGACTCGAGGACTTCGCCAAGGTGACCTTATATCTCCCTACTTATTTCTTTTTTGCACTGAAGCTCTCTCTCTTTCAATTTCTAAAGCAACACAGGATAGCCGCATACATGCAATTCAAGCATGTAGACACGGACCACATGTGTCTCACTTATTCTTTGCAGATGATAGTATCGTCTTCACCAGGGCTACTTCAGTTGAATGCTCCGCTTTAGCTGAAATTTTCAGCCAATACGAGAGGGCATCCGGGCAGAAGATTAATTATGATAAAACGGAAGTATCCTTTAGTGGAAACGTTGATGCAGAGAAAAGGGATTCTATCAAGAATATGCTGGGGGTAAGGGAGGTGGATAAACATGAGAAATACCTTGGGCTCCCCACTGTCATAGGAAGGTCAAATAAAGTTGTGTTTGCTACCGTGAAGGACAGGATCTGGAAGAAGCTGCAAGGATGGAAAGAAAATCTTCTATCTCGACCGGGAAAGGAAGTGCTCATCAAATCAATCATCCAAGCGATCCCGACGTACCTCATGAGCATTTTCAAAATTCCAGATGGGATTTTAGATGAGATTCACTCTATGATTGCAAAATTCTGGTGGGGATCGAAGGACGGGGAAAGAAAAATTCACTGGATGTCATGGGAAAGGCTATGCAGGCCAAAGGAATGTGGAGGAATGGGATTCAGAGATCTTAAAGCTTTTAATCAGGCGTTGCTGGCTAAACAAGGATGGCGCATTGCTTCTTCAAGCACATCTCTGGTTAGTCGGATTATGGGGCAAAAGTACTTCAAGAAATCCACACCTTTACGTACAGGCATAGGAGTAATTCCAAGCTATTCATGGCGGAGCATTTGGGGTGCAATCCAACTTGTTAAACCAGGCTTCCTCTAGAGAGTCGGCTCAGGTAACAATATAGACCTATATGAAGACAGGTGGATACTGCAACTGGGAGGTCCGGTTCAACGTTATCTCATACAAGGCCCGGTGGAGTACAAGATGGTCTCACATTTGATTAGCGTGGACACAGGTCAATGGGATACTCATGCTCTCTCAGAGGTTTTCCCTCCACACATCACAAACATGATAGTAAATATTCCCCTTGGGAGACAGACAGGGGACGATGTCCTTTGTTGGGAAGAGGAAAGCAATGGAGAGTATACGGTGAAAAGTGCATATGCCTTTATTAGGACGGGGGCAGAGATCACAGGAGAGGTGGAAGAGGGGGATTGGAAGCATATTTGGAAGCAAAATTGGCCACCAAAACTGAAACACTTTATATGGAGGGTCATGCAAGATATACTTCCAACACAGGATGCTCTTGCTCGGAAGCACATCATTGAAGATGATACCTGTAGGAGATGTCATTTGCAGCAAGAAGGTGCAGCGCATGCTTTGCTAACATGTAGCCATTCTTTGCAAGCATGGACGACGGGCAAGTTCTCATGGCCGGCTCGAGCACATGGCAGCGCAAGGGAATTTGTTCGAGAGTTGATAAGGGAAGACAACCAGGACAGAATTGATGAAGGAGCAACGCTGATGTGGGTGGCATGGACGGAGAGGAACAAAAGCCTCTTTGATCAGCGCCCACCCTACACGCCGGCAATGGCAGCTGGATTCCTATCCATGGTGACAGATACGAAGGCATATTCTGCGGCGACAACCATTCACAACTATGACAGTCACGTGGACACCCAAACTCCCTGGAAACCTCCGAACCGGCAATTTACAAAGCTGAATACAGATGCAAGCTTGAGGAATGACGGGTCGGGAGGCATAGGCGCTGTCCTAAGGGACAATATGGGAAACATCCAAGGGACGTATCAAAGCAGGATAGACCATACATTCTCGGTGCTTAGTGCGGAGGGAATGGCGGTATATTCGGGCATGGTATTTGCCTTGGAAAGAGGTATAACTGACCTCATGGTTGAAACGGATAGCGCCTTACTCGTCCATGCGATTAAGAGGGAAGGATGGGGAAGAGGTTACGTGGATCGTATCGTTCAAAACATTATCTGCTTCTCTTTACATTTTCTTTCCTTTAATGTATGCTTTGTAAGAAGGCAAGGTAACGGGGTAGCCCATGCCTTGGCTTCAACTTCCTGTCTACTTGAAGGCTCACGTAGTCTTACAGAGAACTTTTATGATGACATTGTACAACTTTCTATTAATGACATCAATATATAAGAGCGACAGGCACCCTTTATCAAAAAAAAAAAAAATTGATAGCAAACTAGATTAATAAATAAAAACCGGTTCAGCAGAACTTGGTTCGGTCGAACTGTTTGTCGACCGAATTTATCTCGGTCGACCTTTTTCTCGACCGAGAATGCTGCTGTTTGTACATGTTTTATCAGTTTTGTTGCAAACTTCAAAACAATAACCTTCTTGGTCGACTATTTCTCGACCAACAATGTTCTCGGTCGAACAGTTTCTCGACCGAGAATGTTTCTGTACTGTTTCATTACTGTTTTCAGTAATTGTTTCCAAGTAGAACATAGACTATTTTCAATTCATTTATGCAGTTTGAAAACTCAGTTTAGTTGAGATAAAACATATAAATATCAAAGTAACATTTAGATCAAATCTCAACTAATCATATTCAAATCTTTATATTTTAGGAACCCAAATAAAGACAAATTTTTAAAGATGTGTTTCTGCAGGTTTATTAAAAATATGTATTTTCAAGTTGGAAATTGTAATTACTTGAATAACTTTGTTGTCTCATTCTGTTAAGTTGAGACAGACATAAAGATATACAACTTAGAGTTTTTGGTCATATCTCAACTTGAGTTAATTCATCTAGTTTGGGGGTTTTGGAACCCATACTAACTCAACATCCTTTTTCTTGTAAGGACATGAGAAGGAATAATGTCCAAGGCGTAAACAATAATGGCAACATATAGAATCAACCTCATGTCTCTTTCTATGATTTTGTTCTAGGTTGTTCTTGGGTACATATGTATATTTGCCTCTAGGTACATACATAGATTGACTCTCTAGTACTTGTGTCCTTCTCCAACTAGGTTTTTGATAAGATTTTCCTTTAGGCTTATAACCTAGTCCTCTCCTTCCAATTTGACGATAAGGATCACTTAAGATTTTATCAAGGATGTCATTATTACTCAATCTACTAATTTCTGGTTGCAAATTAACAATCTCATCCATTCTTTTCTTGATATCTAGCTTTGCTTGATCTATATTATATGATAAAGAATCTCTTTCTTTCACAATAATATCATAATGTAGATGTGTACACCAAATAGATTGTCTTTGAAGATCATTTACTTGAGTTTGCAAATTTAACTTTTCTAGGGAAAGAAGATTGCAATTTGCTTCTACTGATTGCAGCTTAATATCATAATCTTCAATAGCCTTTTTGAGATCTTCATTTTCAGATGTGAGAGCAAGGAGTTTGGCATTTAACTCATCATTTACTTTATTTGATTTCTTTAATTTCTTCGTGCACTCAATATATTTTTCATGTGTTTCTTGAAGACTAGCAATTAAATCTTCTTTAGGTAAATCAAAAAGGCTTACTTCTTCTTCTTCTTCTTCTTCTTCTTCACTTATTGTAGCAATAAGGCATTCTTTATGCTCGCCTTCCTTCTTTGACCTGCATGGGAAGCTAGGTGTTGTATGGCTTGTTCCTAAGCACCAATTGCAACTTGTTGAAGATTGGTCCATGCTTTTCCTTTGCTTGCGGTTGTAGACACCACCACCCTTCATTCTTCAAGACTCGATTAGAGATCCTTGAAGCCTGCTCTGATAGAAATTGAAAAACCACTAGAGGGGGGGGGGTGAATAGGGTTTTATGATATTTTAACAATAATTTAACCAAATTAAGCAACCCCAAAATATTGGACAAGGGGACAAGGATTTAGAGTTGTTCCAACCTTAGCAAATACTAAGGCAGTCAATCCACTACCCGGTTGCTTACCCAACCAGGATTTTGAAAGTATTAAATTTTATTACCTCGCAAGGATAGTACATAAAATTACAATACTTTCACCAAACCCTCCGGACAGCCTTCACCTAGAAGTAGTCTCACCAACCTCGAATCAGTCTTCCTTGAAGTAACCTCAAGCTCCCCTTGAAGTAGCCTTCATCTTGAAGTGGGTTCCCGTTGAGACAACCTTGTTGAAGTAGTATGAAGTCCACCTTCTCCACCTGAGAAGTCAAACCCTCTCCAATCCGCAGCCTCCAACCCTAGGAGTAGCAAGGAGAGTACAAAGGATAAAAAGGAACAAGAAGGAAAAATAGAAATTACAATACCGTTGTAGCACAAGGTTTGATTTCCTATATCAAGCATTTTGATCTCCTAACCAATGTATATAGAAATGGTAGTGCAGTGGATAGGAGATGCTAGCCTATAGGACATGAAATTGGAGCAATGGGAATGAATAGCCAATGTTGGAATTTCTCTATTGCTCAAAACAGATTGCCAATTGCAAGTATGTAAGCTCAAATATTGCACAAGTATACTTTGGGTGTCCTATGGCTTATCCTATTTATAGGAATGGCCTATGGATGCTTAAGGACATTCTAGACACTTTATAGGGGGTTCCAAGTGATCAATTAGCTGTTAGGTATCCACTAGTTGGTTTAATAACTACTAGTTAATTAATTCTGAAAAGTGCAGACAGAGACATTCTCGGTCGAGGAATTGTCGACCGAGATCCTAGTCGGTCGATGTTTTGTCGACCGATGGACTGTCTAGAGTCAAGTGTATATAACGTTCTGATCCAACTCCCAACTACTTTGTCTGCTGTGTCTAACGGCTACCTGGGTCATTCTCGGTTGAAGAGTTTGTCGACCGAGAGTGTCTCGGTCGAGAAGTTTGTCGACTGAGATTGACTCTGTTTCAATCTTTTAAACTAGGTACTAAGTGTGTGTATGAGTGTGTAGATGTGACACTATTGTAGGGGATGACCTATCTAAGTGTTGTGATTAGATAGGGAATATCTAAACGCTTGATTTACATGATATCTAAGTACTTGTACATTATATAATTGTACAAGTGTTTACATTTGATTACAATCATGAATTAAAGCAATTTGAGCATATAGATCTTCCAAGAGTTTGTCATCCACCTAATTCTTGCAACACTCAAGTAGCACGTTAGATTCACAAGAATGAAATGTTTGTTATCATAAAAACAAAGGGATTATAATAATGTCCAATTCAGCCAACAATCATCACCTTTACGACATCCAATGTTTCAGGACTACATTTGATGATGTAAAAGCATACCCAACAACATGTGATGAGTGCAATGATTTAAGGTCTAAGAACCACAATCACCACCATCACTACGAGATATGACTATGACCACCAATGATGGTTTCCATGTGTCACTCTTAAGGTGGGTCTGTCTAATACTTTGTTCTCTAACATGTAACTATGTGCTTTGTTTGATATTATCATATCATGGCTAATGAGTTTCTATCATCAACCAACCCACACTATATCTTATGTGTTACTGGTGTCAATCTACCTTCCACAGTAACAACTGACTAGGGACATAATAAGATTGTACACACTCTTAACATTCATATGATCTCATCCTCCAAGTCGCATACTTGAAGACATACATCATTGAGTATTGTCATTCTTTAGACATTCATAACGTTTCCTCATTATCTCATAACTTAATAAAATATAATAAATTGCAAGCTTGCCTTTTATGAGTATTATTCAAATACTTTACATTTTATGCCATGCCAATCATAACATGATTGTCTCTATAGGCATACTTCATTAACATTTTCCATGTTGTCCATCAAGGTGGGTTGGTGGGGGTGGCATACATCTATAGGTCAACCAGGTAGGCATTGTGCAGTGGGGCTAGCACCATCAAGGCCTACAGAGACGATGTGGAAGAAAATCAAAGGAAGAAGCCTCCTTCGTGGGCTCTACCATGGTCATCGTCATTGCTAGCATTCAGGGACCTATGAATGTAAGTGAACTAGCATCAAGGGATCAAGAGTGGGAGGAAAGATAAGAGAGAAGTAAAAGAGGAAAGAGGTGGGAGGAGAAGTAAGCCACTTGGTGATGTGGCACCATGCATTGGTTGTTGTTGGTTGTTGTAGTTAAACCATTCATCGATATAATGTGTGAGTTAAAAAGGGAGAGGAGTGAAGGGAGAAAGAGGCATGAGAATCAGATGGGTGAGGATTTGAGTTGTTAATAATAAAGATTTGTCCCTTTTGGACTTTTTTATTAAATTACATAATAGTCCCTATGACCAAAGGTTTTTAGGGAAAGATTGTCTTTCTATCTTAAGTTTAAGCGTTCTTATTTTTTGTATTTAGCACCCTAGAACTCCACATGTCATAAAAAACATGATTTCCAAGTATGCTTAGTTACACCATTAATTTATTTAATATATAGTTATAACGTTATCATCAGATCTTCTTTTTAAAACTATCAAATTACATATTACATAATATCTATCCATTATATTATATATTAAGGTATACTTATTTCATTGTGAAATGTTTCCTTCAGCCACATCATTTTTGAAAAACCACTAGAGGGGGGGTGAATAGGGTTTTAAAAATAATTCAATAATTATTTAACTCAAACACCACAAATGTAAAAGCAAGAAGGAGACAAGGGACTTAGAGTGGTTCCAACCTTAGCAAATACTAAGGTTGTCAGTCCACTACCCGGTTTCTTACCCAACTGGGATTTTCAAAGTATTAATCTTATTACCTCTTCAAGGATTTTACATAAAATACAATACTTTCTTACACCCCTTTGGACAGCCTTCACTTTGAAGTAGATGCACCAACTTGAGGCAGCCTTCTGGAAGTAACTCCAAGCTCCCCCTTGAAGTAGCCTTCCTCTTTGAAGTAGCCTCCCGTTGCCCCAGCCTTCTTGAAGTAGTCTAAAGACTCCTTCTTCACCAAGAAGATCACGACCCTCTCCAATCCGCAGCCTCCAACCCTAGGAGTAGCAAGAAGAGTACAAGCAATAAGAGTGAACAAGAAAATAAAAAGGAAATTACAATTACCCTTGAAGCACAAGGCTTGATTTGCCTATATCAAGCATATAGATCTCCTAACCAATTTATATGGAAGTGTGATTGTTGTGGATAGGATATGCTAGCCTATAGGACACAAAATTAGAGCAAAAAGAAGAGTAGCCAATTGCAAGTATGCTCAATTGCTCAAAATAGGTTGCTTAATGCAAGTGTATGCTCAAGTGTAGAATAAGTGAGTTTAGGTGTCCTAAGGCATGTCCTATTTATAGGAATGGCCTACAAGTGCTTAAGGACGTTCTAGACACTTTCTAGGGGGTTTTAAGTGCTTAACTAGCTATTAGGTACACTTTAGTTGCTTTTAGCAACGGCTAGTTAATTAATTCTGCAGTTGCTATCAGAGTCCATCTCGGTCGAAGAATTGTCGACCGAGACACCTACTCGGTTGAGGTTTTGTCGACCGACAGGCTCTCTGGATCAAGCGTTTGCAACATTCATCTCCAACTGCCAACTACCTTGTCAGCTGTGTCTAACAGCTACCTGGATCTTTCTCGATCGAGAAGTTTGTCGACCGAGAGTGTCTCAGTGGAGGAGTTTGTTGACCAAGATTGACCCTATTTCAATGTTTCAAATAAAGTGCTAAGTGTATGTATGAGTGTGCATATGTGACACTAATGAAGGGGATGACCTATCTAAGTGTGGTGATTAGCTAGCGAAGATCTAACACTTGATTTACATGATGTCTAAGTACTTGTACATTATATGTTTGTACACGTTTTAAAATTGATTACATTTCATGAAATTACAATAATTCAAGCATATAGATTTCCCAAATCTTTGTCATCCACCTTACGCCTGCAACACTCAAGTAGCACGTTAGATCGACAAGAATGAAATGTTTGTCATCATCAAAACAAAGGGATTTATCATAATGTCCAATTTAGCCAACAATCTCCCCCTTTTTGAAGATGACAAACATTTCCTAAATATAAAATAAGGAAATATAAAACATGTGAGATTCATAGCTGAAATTTACCTTTATAGCCATTTTTGTTTTGCAAGTGACTGCTGGCCAGATATTATGAAACTCTTTTTAATTTCAAATTTTATGTTTGTGATTTTATATTATTTCTCCCCCTTTGTCATCTCAAAAAGATATCCAAATAAATCATTAAGTTATGACTTTGTGTCTTTCTTTCTAAATTTTATGCTTTGCTCCCCCGTAAAGAGATAGCTAATTAAAATCAAGGGATTTTATTTTCAAATTTTGCCACAGTTTGTTTCTCAATCATTTGCAAAGGATGTTAAGCCTTGAAATGATATGAGTTCCTTTTATGTTTATGGCATATGTATATTGATTTCTCACCCATTTTACAAGGGATATTAAGCCCTGAAAATGAATAGAGAATCCTTTAATCTTAGAGTTCATGATAAGTGTCTCTAACCAAATGCACAGGATGTTAAGCCCTGATTTGTTTAGAGAATTCCTTTTAGAATAAGATATATCATTTTTTATGAAATTTGTAGATTTCTTCATAACCAAGAGTAAAAATACTAAGGTCATAACAAACTTTAAATGGTGTTTACAATGTTTTTGTAAGCTTCAAATAATCAAATTTGTATTTGTGAGCTCCCCCTTAATCTTATAATTAAAGCAATTTAAAGCTTCTAAGGTCACAAATGATTTTTAAAATCTGATTTTGACCTTTAAAAGTATATTTGAGTCAAGATACTAAGATTCAGTACTATAAAATGATGTACAAATAAGAATTTTGTCAAGCTTATTTTAGGTCGACCTTGACTACGACCATAGCGCCCCTTGGTCAAATTTAATTTCAACCAAAAGGCAATTTCTACAGATTTTCAAATTAAGATGCATTTGTGCTACGAAAGTTTACTATTTATGCAAAATAGAATCTTCATATAAGCCAAATGATGATGATCAAGAATATTATCCATCCATGGTTTGTATATAAGCCAATGAAATATAATGAGCATGGAACCATGATTTTGATAGAACAATAGAATCATTCAATATAGTGATAATTTCATGATCATTCAGACTTAATACACATGGTTCCTATATGAATACACCAAGAAATACTTTAGGAAAGACCATGTAAACAATGATAAGATAGTAATTTCTTTTGATTAAACTAATCATGATTTTTAGTTTTAAACCATTTAGAGGATCAACCAAAAGAATCTCATTTAGATTTATAAGTTTTTCAAAAATGGTCTTCAACTTGTTTTGCATGTAAAATCAGTCATTAACAACAAATAGATAGCAATTTGATCAATTGAAAACATATTCAGCAGGTCAATGATTTCTCGACCGACTGTTCTCTCGGTTGACAGTTTCTCGACCGACAAGGTTTTTGTACTGTTTTCAGAACTTGTTAATTGCTTCCAAGTAAAACAAAATTATGCAAGTTAGAGCTCGATAGTGTTGAGATATGACATTTGTATATCAAGAATCAGTTTAGGTCAAATCTCAACTAGTTAAATTTAAGCTTCTAAGTTTTAGGAACCCAAGCTAGATCATTATTCTTTTTCTTATGTGGGCATGAAAATGAATAATGTCCAAGACGTAGACAAAAGTGACAAGTAATAGAATCAACTTCATTTCTCTTTCTAGGAATTGTGTTTTTAGGTATAAATATAGTCTGAGTTTTGGATGCTTTAGCTCTTTTAGGGTGATTTTTCTTTGGAGCATATCCCAATCCTCTTCTTCCATTGAGACTAGAAGAAATTTTCAGAATATTATTTAGGATGTCATTACCTCTTAAGTCATTTAGGTTTCTTTGTAGCTTAGCAATGTCATCCATCTTCTTGTGTAAATCCTTCCTTACTTGATCTAAATCAGATAATAGAGAGTTTCTTTCTTTTACAACCTCATTATAATCTAAATGTGAACATAAAATAGATTGTTTCTGAAGATCATTCACTTGAGTTTGCAAGTTTAACTTTTCTAAGGAAAGAATATTGCAATTAGCTTCTACAGATTTTAACTTAATATCATAATCCTCATTTGCCTTTTTGAGATTTTCATTTTCAGATGCAATAGCAAGAAGTTTAACGTTTAAATCATCATTTACTTTATTTTATTTCTTAAGTTTCTTCTTGCACTCAATATATTTCTCATGAGTATCTTGAAGACTAGCAATTAGATCTTCTTTTGGTAGATCAAAAAGACTTACCTCTTCTTCTTCTTCATTTGTTGTAGCAATGAGGCATTCTACTTCTTCTTTTCCATCATCACTATCATCACTTGAATCATCCCATGCAACTTTATATGCTTTTTCTTTCTTCTTGTGGGATGATTTCTTCCCTTTCTTGATTTTTGGACAATCACCTTTCGCGTGTCCCTTCTTGCCACATTCAAATCACCTGGAAGAAGAAATACTAGGAGTTTTATTAGTTTTAAAGCTTTTATCTTTCTTACCATTTACAATGAGAGTTTCTTCTTCACTATCATCTTCACTTGTGTCATGTTTGTCCTTGGTTGATGCTTTGAATGCAATGTACTTCTTTTTCCCTTGTTGAAGTTCACGTGCTCGTCTTTCTTCCTCTTCGAAAGTTGCCTCATGAGCTTCTAGATTGCCAATGAGTTGTTCCATCTTTAGTCGGGTGAGGTCATTTGCTTCTTCAATGGCCGTCACCTTGGGCTTGTATTTGGGAGGAAGTGATCTAAGAATCTTTGACACCTGATCTTCCTCAAGAACAACTTTACCTAAAGCATTCAAACCATTTACAATAGAAGAGAATTTTGCATACATTTCACTAATAGTTTCATTCAGATCCATACAAAAATGTTCAAACTTTTGTTTAAGCATACTAATCTTGGAATTCTTAACTTGAACGGTCCCTTCATAAGTTATGGAAAGTCTATGCCAAATTTCATAGGCTGTTTCACAGTTTGATATCCTATTAAACTCTCCTACAAAAATTGAACAATAGAGAATACTTACAACCTTTGCATTCATTTGAGCCGATTTTACCGTATTGGTGTCCCAAGCTGCATATTCCACTTGAGGAAGCTCATAGGGGGTTGACACCATCCTCCATAGATCCCAGCTAATCCCTTGGAAGTAGAATTGCATCCTTCTCTTCCAGTAGGTGTAGTTTGTTCCATCAAACACAGGAGGCCTAGCCACAAATGTACCTTCAAGATTGAGGTTGTTGAGCAACCCATCACTCATTCTTCAAGACTTGGTTAGAGTTCCTTGAAGCCTGCTCTGATACCAATTGAAAAACCACTAGAGGGGGGGGTGAATAGTGTTTTAAAAATAATTCAATAATTAGTTAACTCAAAAACCACAAATGAAAAAGCAAGAAGGAGACAAGGGATTTAGAGTGGTTCCAACCTTAGCAAATACTAAGGTTGTCAGTCCACTACCCAGTTGCTTACCCAACCAGGATTTTGAAAGTATTAATTTTATTACCTCTTCAAGGATTTTACATAAAATACAATACTTTCTTACACCCCTTTGGACAGCCTTCACTTTAAAGTAGATGCACCAACTTGAGGCAGCCTTCTTGAAGTAACTCCAAGCTCCCCCTTGAAGTAGCCTTCCTCTTTGAAGTAGCCTCCCATTGCACCAGCCTTCTTGAAGTAGTCCAAAGCCTCCTTCTTCACCAAGAAGATCACGACCCTCTCCAATCCACAACCTCCAACCCTAGGAGTAGCAAGGAGAGTACAAGCAATAAGAGTGAACAAGAAAGGAAAAAAGAAATTACAATTACCCTTGAAGCACATGGCTTGATTTGCCTATATCAAGCATATAGATCTCCTAACCAATGTATATGGAAGTGTGATTGCTGTGGATAGGAGACGCTAGCCTATAGGACACAAAATTAGAGCAAAAAGAAGAGTAGCCAATTGCAAGTATGCTCAATTGCTCAAAACAGGTTGCTTAATGCAAGTGTATGCTCAAGTTTAGAATAAGTTAGTTTAGGTGTCCTAAGGCATGTCCTATTTATAGGAATGGACTACAAGTGCTTAAGGATGTTCTAGACACTTTCTAGGGGGTTCTAAGTGCTTAACTAGCCATTAGGTACACTTTTGTTGCTTTTAGCAACAGTTAGTTAATTAATTCTGCAGTTGCTGTCAGAGTCCATCTCAGTCGAAGAATTGTCGACCGAGACACCTACTCGGTCGAGGTTTTGTCGACCGACAAGCTCTCTAGATCAACCATTTGCAACATTCATCTCCAACTGCCAACTACCTTGTCAATTGTGTCTAACGACTACCTGGGTCTTTCTCGATCGAGAAGTTTGTCAACTGAGAGTGTCTCAGTCGAGGAGTTTGTCGACTGAGATTGACCCTGTTTCAATCTTTCAAATAAAGTGCTAAGTGTATGCATGCGTGTGCATATGTGACACTAATGAAGGAGATGACCTATCTAAGTGTGGTGATTAGCTAGGGAAGATCTAATTCTTGATTTACATGATGTCTAAGTACTTGTACATTATATGTTTGTACAAGTTTTGCAATTGATTACATTTCATGAAATTACAATAATTCAAGCATATAGATTTCCCAAATCTTTGTCATCCACCTTACGCCTGCAACACTCAAGTAGCACGTTAGATCGACAAGAATGAAATGTTTGTCATCATCAAAACAAAGGTATTTATCATAATGTACAATTTAGCCAACAATTTTAAGTAATCATTTAGTTCTACATCACCATGTAAAAATACCATTTTATTAGCATTTGATCTAGAACAACTTTTAAGTCTAACAAATGTATGTCCTTTACTGAACAAAAAAATTACCTACATATTTTATTAACCTCTTTCATACTATAAATACAACTAATATTATCTCATTCATATTTTATCATTCTAACCCATTATTACTATCATAGGCATTTCCTAATTTTATATCAATAAACCATCTTTTAATTGCCATTTTACTACTTTTAGTTAGTTTGCATTATTTTTATAAAAATTACTATTATAGTATTTTTCTTTTTTATCAGTTTTTTGAGTTAGTTTTCAAGCATAATAACTATTCAATTATTTTATTGTCTAGTGTTTGTAATATACTTATCTATTCATTTTGTACTAATGGTATGAATCCATATGGAACATTAAGAAACCAACATATCACTTGGCATGTCATGATTGTTGTATACAATCTTCCTCCATGGTTGAGTATGAAGAATAAATATGTCATGTTGTCGTTGCTAATATAGGGCCCCAAACAACCTGGCAATGATATTGATATTTACTTTAAATCTCGAATTGATGACCTAAAGAAACTATGAGGAGAAGGTTTAATGACTTATGATGCTTTGCGTGAAGAGATGTTTAATTTACTTGCTATGTTGTTTTTTGCACTATGAATGACTTTCCTACTTATGGAAACTTGTTTGGCTACATTGTCAAAGGAACCAAGACATGTCCTATATGTGAGGAGAATATAGATTCTATCAGGATAAAACATGGTGGTAAGACTGTATATCTTGGTCATGGAAGGTTTTTGCCAAAGGTACATCCTTACTGAAAGTTGTGCATAACATTCAATGGCTCAACTGAGGAACAAACTACCCCTAAACCTATGTCAAGGGAGGATATTTATGCAAACATAAACAACAATATAAATCATTTTGGTAAGAAATTGTGTACTACTCCTACGGGTGAAAAACATTTATTCAAAAAGAGGTCAATATTATGGGATCTTCCTTATTGGAGTTCTTTGATAGTTCGACATTATATCGATGTCATGTATGTTGAGAAAAATTTTTGTGGTAGGATTATTGGCACTCTATTGAATATACCCAGCAAGACTATAAAGATGGCATCAAATATAGAATGGACCTACATAAAATTGGTATAAGGAAAGAATTAACAAAGGAAGTTACCAAAGGTCACCACACATATCTACCTCTTGCTTGTTGCACCTTATCTACAAAGTAGAAGAGAACTTTTTGTGAGTGCTTGTGTAATGTTAAGGTACCATAGGGATACTCAACCAATATTCATAGATTGGTATCAATGAAGGATCTAAAGTTGATAAGTCTTAAATATCATGATTGTCACACTCTAATGCAACATATAGTGCATGTGGCTATATGATCTATCCTTCCTAAGAATGTATTTGTTTCTTCTTCAACACATTATGCAGAAAAGTAATTGATTCTAAGATTCTAGATAAGTTACAATGAGATGTGGTCGTTAACTTTTGTCATGTTGAGCAATATTTCCCCCCTTCATTCTTTGAAATCATGGTACATCAAGTTGTCCATTTGACTAGGGAAGTAAAAATATTGGGTCCAACTTTTTTTGCATCAGATGTATCTTTTTTAGTGGTACATGAGTGTTTTTAAAGGTGATGTTTGAAATTTTTGTCATCCCGAAGAGAGTATCATTGAGGGCTATATTTTTAGGGAGATTATGGACTTTTGCAATGACTTTATGAGTTGTAACAAATCTCCTACTAATACTATGAAGCCTGATGTTTATTCCGGAAAAGGTATTTTGGGAGAATGACAAATAAATATCAGTCGTGAGTAGTGGAAACAGGCACACTTGTATATTTTACACAACACTGTTGATGTGGGTATTTATATCACCAAACACACCAATGAGCTCAAGACAAGTTATTCCCAAGCTACTTCAATGTGGCTTGCTAGAGAGCATAATTAGACATTTATTAGGTGGGTTGAAAAGAAATTATTCAATCAACTATCTCAAATACCAAATAATGTTATAGAAACTATCAAATGGCTCATGTATAGCCAAAGACCCATGTTACATCTTATGTAGGGTACAAGATAAATATATTTTCATATTACACAAAATGTCAAGATGATAAAAGTGTCATCCAAAATAGTGGGTTCACCCTTCAAGCTTCTTCATTGTATTTTCTAGTGCCAAAGATAAGAGTCCATGCGGAGGAAAGATGTCTTATTATGGTGTCATTGAAGACATATGGTAAATTGACTACACATAGTTTAGAGTTTCATTATTTTGGTATAAAATAACAACAAAGAGTTGTAGTTGATGAACTCTATTTCAAAATAGTGGATTTTTAGTGGACATGTGAGAAGTATGAACCCTTCATCATGGCATCACAAGAAAAATAAGTATTCTATATCGACGATCCTGCAAAAAAAAATTGGTCTGTCGTTCTTCATGGGAAAAGACAGTTCATTTCAGATCATATTAATGAAGAAGAGTACTATTAAAATTATGATGACTCTAGTCCATTTTTTGTAGGCTTACCAAGTATAAATGGTAAATCTTACACTAATGACTATACATGTGATTATCACACATAAGGGATATTAGTTAAAGGTATATTGTTCATATGTGATCTGGCTTTTTTTTGCATTACATAACATGTTTATTTTTCGATATGTGATCTGAATTTTTATATGTGATCTGACATTTTATATGTGAACTGACCTTTTATATGTAATTTGATTACTTTTTATATGTTAGCTAACTTTTTATATGTGATATGACTTTTTGTATGTGATATGACTTTTTATATTTGATATGACGTTTTAATGTGATCTGACTTTTTTCATATGTTTACTTTTGATTATATAGATGGTAGCTGACCAAGAGTGCAGTGATCATGAGCATTAGGATCCTAAGCATCCTAACAAGGGTGTTGACATTGCTAATAAATCAAAATGTAAGGCAGTTAGAGGGATAAGTGCAATGAACAATTTTGTAAAAAGGCAAGGGAGGAAGGGTGTTGTTGAATTCAATGAAGTAGGCATGCCATTTATTAAAGATTTTGTCAGCTACTGTGGGGTCTTTGGTCGGAGCAAAGTGCCTCTCCTTGTTGAGGATTTGAGAAAAGTGAGTATGATCTATAGATACCTCATTTGGAGGAGTTAGTGAGATAAATGCAGTTACATTTTTATAGTCTTTTTCCTATTTTTTCTTTTAACATTTCTAAGCAGTATTGAATTTTGAACCTTTGTAGCACCGGTACGAACTTGATGAAAAGCTATATTGCAAGTTTTTTATGTAGCTCTTCGGAAGAAGACATAGAGATTGGCAGATAATCTTCACAAGATACTATGTCTTTGGTGACAAGAAGGATCATACCCCTATCTTAAATGGAACAATATTGATAAAATTGATTGGAAGGAGTTTGTTCCACAAAGAAAAACATATGTTCAAGGTATTGAATTAATTATATTTTTATTATTTATTATGGTTACTTAATAACATTTCTTTAGTGAATTAATCATACTGTTCACGACGCTAAAAAAGACAGGTGTGATAAGAATGTGCACAACCACTGATTGGGTTTAGGTGGTTATTGGAAACGCCTCCTGACGAGAGAGCTACAATGAGAGAAAGATAAAGGGGAAGAGCAAGGGAAACAACAAGGGCCTTCTAATTCTACTCCTACTTCTGAGTCTTCTAGTGCATATGAATGGTAGTCTTGCTATATTGAGTGGACAGATGCAAGGAAAAACAAAGTCGAAGATATCCCAATACTACAGAAATAGCTTATAAAGTCACATTTAGAGGCATCCGTTATTACCGAAAACTGACACCTAAACCCTACAACGTCGGCTAATTACAGAGACTAACATCTATATTTGAAGACCGGACAGACACAGGTATCACTTTTTATTTAGCGTCGGCTCCCTATAATGAACCGATGCCTAAAATAGCCTGCCAAATCCAATTTTTCGAGTGAAAAAAAATTACCCCAAAGTTTCACATACGGCGTCGGGTTTTTGACCTAATAATTGATGCCTAACGACGAAAAAAATTTCTCCAAAGGTCGTCAATTTTTCTGGGAAAACTGACGCTGATAAGGTTTTGTGCGCCATCCCCACGAAATTTTTTAGGGTTAAGATTGTCTAATGGACGTCGTTTTTTTCTGGCAACCGACACTGATGGATATTAGGTGTCGGTTTTTTAAATAACCGACACCTTTGTTAACTTAATAACCCCCAATCGATCGAGAAACATACTCTTCTCCGCCCCATTCTGAGCTCTCTGTTTCATCACCGCGAATTAGCCCTTGCGCGCCCGAAGCTGCTGCCCTGCTCGTCGCCACCGCCCGTTGGTCCTCACACCACCGTCGCCATTGCCCCCTCCTGTCTTCTTTCTCCCACCCGCTAGCTCCTCACACCGCCGCCGCCGCCGACAGGGATGCCTAGCTGCTGTGATGGAGTGAACTTTTGATATTCTTGGTTATATATATTATAGTGACAAAATGATAGTCTTAAAGTGAACTTTCAATCATATGAATGTACTTCATCTAGTTTGGCAAAGATTGAAATCATTGATGTCAATAATATGATTGATACCCTTAAGTATGTGCCATTTTGGATGAAGTTGTTGGTTGATCAAGTAAATGAGTTTTTGCACCAACATAGAATGGAATGCAACTATGATGAGGATAAAACTATGGCTTGAATTTCATAAAGATCTGAAGTTCCTAGAAGGAGATATTGTGATTTGAAATTGGTGAAATAATGTATGTGTTGGTGACATTAGAACTAAGTCTGTTAATGATTTTAGACCAAGCTGTTGATATGAGTAGTGTTACACTACCCCTTTTTAACGTATATGGGTTGGAGCCTCTTTGAGAAGAAGTGACCACAGAATAACTAAGTGGATATGGCTGTTGACCCTTGGATACCATCCAATGGCGATGGAGGGTTTATCCTTCCTTGCAGTTATAGGACCGGGGACCAAGACCCCACTTTCTCAACGTGCTGCTTAGAGTTCGTAAGTGGATACGAAGTCTTGAACGAGTAGTTATCTTAGACTTGCTCAGTTTTTCACAAAGACCCATCAATAGGGACACGAAGCCACCAAAGGAGAGGAAGCCATATTTGTCTCCTCCACACCTTTCCACTCTGTTCTGCAGGCACAGTGCTGCTGATACATATCACATCTACTTCCGCTAATATTTCAGTGTCATGGTCAGATCTACAGACACTGGACAAAGTTTTTAGAAGTGTCTGGTGTGCTTGGTGACGAACAAGAGTGTTTCTCCCTTCTTTCTCGACTGCAACAACACCTTGCGGCAACGACCTCCATGGGCACAATGAGGAGGAGGCCATGCAGTGTTTGGAGCTGCCGTGGATGATTGTACAACATCCAAGAAGCCAACGGAGGCAAGAGGGGCAGTGTTGATATCTCACTGGAGACTAGTCTCGTGGCGGTGCCCAGTCAGCATGAACTGCCGCCAGCCATACCAGGTTGGAGGAACAAGCCGGAGTAGGAGGAGGCGTTCACGTAGGTTGACGAGAAGAGAAAAATGGTCTGCATTTTTACTGCGTCGGAGCTACTCTGACCAGTAAATTAGGGCGACGCCTTAGGTTGTAGAGAGACCAGGGCACACGCACGGACGACCACCATGAGTCTGTTGGTGGGGGCGCAAGCTTTCAGTGCGGAACCCAACCCACGTGGATCCCTCTCCGGACTCTCCCTGCGGCGGCGGCTTCCCGGAGTCATAGCCTGCCTTCCAAGTCACTAAAGGAGGCGATCTAGAGGCATGGAGCATCCTTATGGTGGTTGGAGAAGATGGAATGGCGGTGCACGTTTACTTGCCGGAACTCATAGCAGCGACGACAGGTCTGGAGCAGGAGCACGTGCTTCTGCGGACTTTGAGCGGCGCCAAGAACGGACGCAAACAGACAGGAAAGGATTCCGCCAGAGCGTGAAAGGGGGAGAAGAGAGGACTAGCTCAATCGGGTCCACATGCACGAACCGCCATAGAATCGAGCAACTCAGGCAAAGAGCTACGTCTCTTATCTGCCACGTGGCGACACCCGATTGGCCGTCGAAGACAAATAGGTCAGTAAATATGCAGTTCTTCAATAAATCCTAGCAAATAGCTATGATGTCAGAAAAATACAAATAAGGTATAGAAATTCTCAAAAAAATGAGTAGATCATAGTAGAATGATAATATCCAGCTTTTGAAGAACTAATAGTAGTGATATCATGTAAGTGGTAAAATGCTCATATGATGGATAGAAAATATCAAATAGTGACCTAAAATTATGAGAACTAGTTTATAAATCATAAATCATGTTTTTAGTCCATATAAGGTCAGTAATCATGATGTTGATGCACGAAAGCATATAATTTGATTAATATGGCTAATTAGGGCTAATAACACTAGAGATAATGCAATAAATGCACACATGCTCAATAAATGATGAAATTCACAGAGTAAGCTCATATCAGTATATGGAACCTCAATTTTAATTATGAGATCATAATGATTAACATAATCCATGTTATATGAAGATGAATCTTAATACATGTTATAAAACCCAAGTCTAGGTTAATGATGTAACCTAGGGTTAATATGTGCACAAAAAGGATATGGAACCTAATGTTCACATGATGAACTTTGATAATGAACCATAATATAGAAAATGACATCAGTAAGATAAATATAAGACAAGAATGCAAGTAATGATGTATACATCCTAATGGACTAAGCAAACCCTAATGAACACGATTAGGGTTAAGATGAGATGTAAGATGATGAGAACCTAAAGATAGTATGTGATCTTGTCTTAATCAGGTTTAACCAAGGTTATAGATGACATGAGGATTGTGTTTAGAATGATATATCTCTTTGGAAGGTACGCCGTTACCTCTTACTTGGCTTATTATACAATATGCTTGTATTATATGTGTAGTAACATACTTGGCATATGGTATTGGATGAAATGATTGTTCTTGTATGATTTCTTGCTTGATTTTCCATACTTATGGCTATGAACACATGAAACATAAGATATCAGATCCATCATATGATAGCACTAAACTCTTTGGTAGTACAACACATTGAAGTGATCTCAAACTCTTTGGTAGTAGATCACTTGTGTTAGATCTCAAACTCTTTGGTAGTAGATCACACGTAAAATGATCTCAAACTCTTTGGTAGTAGATCATAAGGCCTAAAAACATCAAAGCCCTTGGGGGCAGATGTACGAGATATATGATGGAAATGTGCTTAAAATATATGTGTTCTCTTTTTCTACTGAATATCTTTGTGCAAGTATACACTTTTCTTATATTCTTCTATTACTGCCAAGTATTAGTTTTATCTTATTGCCAATATATGATGAGAGGTATATAAAAGACACGTAGGCATACTCAGTACAATATTCTTGAATATTGTGCTGACGTGTACCGCATGAAATCTTTTGTTTAGGTTGTGGTTATGATCTTGAAGATCCAGGATAGTGAGAGTTGTGTGGCGAGCTTATGTACAGGTGGACCCGTTGTCTTAAGATCTTGTTGTTTAGTTGTAGTACATGTATATGTATAAGTTTGCTATTCAATATGTAATATTAAATGTTGTAACAATTCATGTTGTAATTATATGTCGAATGGTGAACATGTGTGTATGGTTTTATTATTATTCATGTGCATGTGCTACTGATTGTTTTCCTCATGACTTCCTCTGATTTTCTTCTTCTTAGTCTAGTGTGGGATGTTTAAATTGGGATTCTCATTTAGGTGAGGTTTCAATTTGGACGTCACACATCAGATTAAGATTTAGAAAATTCGGGGATGTCACAGATGCTCTCTTCTTCCTCCATGCCGATGACAGGTAGGTCACTGCCTCTTCTTCTACCTCCACCCCTTCTTCTTCCTCCACCTCTTATTCTTCCTGCTCCCTCCTTTCCAAATGGATAAAAGCAAGGCACGATCGACCTATGGGCTGGACACGAGTGGTTGTGTTGGCCGACCACAGCCGTACTGTCCAGCACAACCATGGTCGTGTCCATCCCACAGGTCGTGCCTTGCTTTTATCCATTTGGAAAGGAGGGAGCAGGAAGAAGAAGATACATTTGCAATTGAATACTAATGTTTGACCTAATTCTATAAATTTTGATACATGTTGAATTAAGATATTAAAACCCTAATACACATTTCACCATAATATTGAATTAACTATATAGCTGAAATCTTGTGATCAATCTATCTAAGATATTAAAACTCTAATGATAAATCTCTGATTTTGTAGTGATGTGTCGCCCTAAATCTACATGAATCCCTATTTTATGATGTAGATTGATGATAATGAATGAGCTAGTTTGAAATTTTGAAATCAAATATGAATCTCTCCATCCCTAGGTCATACTAATTTATGTGTAATCTTTATCTTGATGATGAACATGCATGGACACTCGAAATGTTGAAATCAATGTTATAGAATGACAACACATGTATTTGTTGGCCTAGAAACTCATCCAAGATTTACTCATTAGGAGTAAATCTTGGATAGTCCCCAGTTTGGGACTATTCTTGAATACCTAATCTCGCTTAGGATGTAAGTGTATAATGTGTATTGGGCTTTCAAGAAAATTTCAGCAACATTTCCCCGTTTGTTCTCTAAGTACATATGTACTTAGAGAACAACGGGATGCTGCCGAAATTTTCTTGAAAACCCAATACACATTATACACTTACTAGTGAGATAAGGTGTTTAAGAATGGGATAGGTGGTACACATTTATTATATATAGCCTAGAAACCCATCCAAGATTTACTCCTAATGAGTAAATCTTGGATAGTCCCCGGTTTGGGACTTTTCTTGAATGCCTAATCTCACTTAGGATGTTTTAACCATTAATTATATATAAGACCTTAAACCCTAAAGTTTTAACAATAAACCCTAATCTTTTAACACTAGACCCTAATCTTGTTCTAATATATACTTGTTTTCTCTTTGATCATAGAATGGATAGATCATGGATGTCCATTCCAAATCGCTGCACCCCCAAGTTTATTTTCGATCTTGACCAATTTATTAGATTTGCCGAGGAACATAGGAAACAATCTGGAGATAGGTTCTACTATACATGTAGGCATTGCAGTAACAACTTGAAAGTCAGCACTGGTGACGAAATCTAAAGTCATGTCATGTGCAATGGGATTGTACAAGGCTATACAGAATGGCACTGGCATGGAGAGATTTCAAACCTAAAATCAGTGGTTGTCGATAGCAGTGCTTGTGTGGAAGAAGAAATTGCCTTCGATGACGTAGATGTGAACGAACCAGTTCCAGTAGACATCATTGATGCGATGTTGGATAGTTGTGGGGTAGAGCACACCGATCCACCTCCCATGTTTAGAAACATTATACATGATGCTGAGATACCGTTATACACAGGTTTTAAGTTTACGAAGCTTAGCACTGTGTTGAGATTGTATAAACTGAAAGATAACAATCGATGGAGCGACAAAAGCTTCACGTCATTGTTGTCTTTGTTGAAAGAAATTCTTCCTGAAGGAAACGAGCTGCCAATCTCAACATACCAGTTAAAGAAATTGTTGTGCTCAATGGGAATGGAGGCCAAGAAGATACACGCATGCCCAAATGATTATGTATTATTTCAAAAGGACTATGTGGATTTGAAAGATTGTCCAAAATGTGGTGCGTCAAGGTATAAATTGATGACTTCGGGGGAGTCCAAAATTGGTTCTCCTTCCAAGGTGATGTGGTATCTACCTATAATGCCACGGTTTTAACGCTTGTTTGTCAATCCTATAGATGCAAAGAATTTGAGGTGGCATGCATATGTTAAGAAAAATAATGATGGGATCCTACGACATGCGTCTGATTCCCCACAGTGGAAGAAGATTCATTTATTGTACCTTGAATTCGGTGAAGAAGTCATGACTCTAAGACTTGGGCTTTGTATAGATGATATGAATCCGTACGGGTCATTGAGAAGCCAACATAGCACTTGGCCAATTATGCTTGTTATATACAATCTGCCTCCCTGGTTGTGTATGAAAAATAAGTACGTTATGCTGTCGTCTTTGATATCGGGCCCTAAACAACCTGGAAATGATATCGACATTTATCTTGAACCTATGATTGATGACTTGAAGAAGCTCTGGGGTGAAGGTGTGATGACCTATGATGCTTCATGAAGAGAGACATTTTGTTTGCACACTATGCTGTTTTGCACTGTGAATGACTTTCCAGCGTATGGGAATTTGTCTGGATATAGTATCAAAGGATCTACAGCGTGTCCTATATATGAAGAGAACAATGATTCAATATGACTAAAACATGGCGACAATATTGTATATCTTGGTCATCAAAGGTTTCTTCCAAACTTTGATCCGTATCGTAGGTTGCACCAAGCATTCAATGGATGGAATGAAGAACAGAGTGCACCTAAACCTATATCAGGGGAGGATGTTTATGAAAGAGTAAAAGACATTGCCAATGAATTTGGTAAGAGATCACAATATACGATGGCCACATGGAGTGACAAGTCTTTATTCAAGAACAAGTCAATATTTTGGGATCTTCCTTATTGGAGTTCTTTGACAGCCAGACATTGTATCGATGTCATGCACGTTGAGAAAAATGTATGTGATAGCGTCATCGGTACTCTGTTGAATATACCAGATAAGATTAAAGATGGGATAAAATCTAGAATGGACCTACATGAAATGGGAATAAGGATAGAATTAACAGAAGTAGTTAGTAGCGATTGGAGAACATACTTACCTCCCGCTTGTTACACATTGTTTAGAAAGGAGAAGAAAGCTTTTTGTGAATGCTTGGTAAATGTTAACGTGCCACAGGGTTACTCATCCAACATCCGTACATTGATATTAATGAAAGATCTGAAGTTGATAGGTCTTAAATCTCATGATTGTCTGATGAATGCATATTCATCTCTTATTTTTGCTTCTTTTAGAATAATTAATTCGGACTTTTTTGTTAATTTTAGCTAATTCAAAAATAAATAGCACTTTCATCTTCTTGATATACTTTTTCTGAATTCTTATGATATTTTTTCTTATTTTTCAGGAATTATCTAAGTAATTAAATCGAGAAAAGAAGAGATGAAGGTAGGAGGCAATTCAGTTTCCCGCAATGCTGACTTAAATGCATACCTTGCACCAAAATTAGCATAACTATCACATCCTAAGGCGGAATTTAATGTTCAAATATGATTTGGAAAGGGAATTCAAAGGCCTACAGGAAAATCATATTTTTGGGCGCACTTTAAATTCTCTGGACGACGGAAATTCGCTCGAAATTTCTGCTGCGAGAATCTGCATTAAAGAAAGACAATCAAGAGTTTGTTGACTAGATCTAAAAATTCAAAAGGATGGCTCCCTCTTTTTCTTCCCCCTCGTTTTTAGATAGCCTACCCCTCCTTCTCCTATAAAAGGAAGAACACTTCCTCCTCCCAAGGATGATCTTTTGTATCATCTTTTGTATCATCTTTTGTACGGGATTTCTGAGCAATCTTCTTGTATTCCTCTAGTTCTGAAATAAAGTGCCTTGCAATTTTGTTGTTATCCCGTTGTGTTTTAGATCTAGTATTTTCTTTTCTCCTCCTCCCCTCTCTTGAGCAATCGAGCAAGTTAGGAAGAGGCATCCATCTTCATTGTCTCTAATCGAGGATCAGTAGTCGTAAGACTCGAAGATGGCTAGATCACTTCCTCCTTCCATCTCTCCTTGCTCCTTCTCCATGTGTGAGTAGACTTCTATCGAGGCAAGGGGAATAACCCCTTAGCCATGTGATGACTAGATTGAAGATTTATATGATTTTTTAGATAAATGGATTTTGATTTGGATCTCGACGATTTTAACGAAGTGATCTCTCGTTTTCATCGCTTGTTAATCTTGGCGGATGCGACCGTGGAACCCAAGATTTAGAACAACCAAATTGATTTCATGGGAATTTGGATGAGACCTCGGAGAAGTCCCCATTAGGATGATTGAACTAGGATCCGTGAACACCAGGACCAATGGGTTCACGGGGAGTTCATCTTTTGTGAATCATTTACAAATATTTCACATGCCTTATTTTATCTTTCTTATCATTTCTTTGATCTCGTTTCACATCGACTAGGGTGGTAAAATCCCTTAGCTTCGGTATTTCTTTTCTTGATAGTTAAATTTTATTTCAGCACTTTTATTTTTTTGTTCTTAGTTTTAAACAACCTTCTCATCGGAATTTATTTTCTTATTTTTGCAATCGGATTTGGATTTCAACTTTTCTTTTCCGCCGTCCCTTGGATCGACACCTATCTATACTAAGTTGACTTGTTGTTCACAACAAGTTGACAACCGGGTTAGAAGGTTAAATTCTAGGACTTTTCCTAGTGATTGTTGCGTGTACAACGACACACATCATTGTCACACTCCAATGCAACAAAAATTTCCTGTGGAAATTTGATCTATATTTCCGAAACATGTACGGTTTGCAATCACCAGACTTGGTTTCTTTTTAAACAGTCTGTGCAACTAAATTATTGACCCTGATACTCTCGATAAATTGCAAAGAGAAGTGGTTGTTACCCTATGTCATCTTGAGATGTATTTTCCTCCTTCATTCTTTGATATCATGGTACATCTTATTGTCCACTTGACTAGGGAAGTGAAAATGTTGGGACCCGTTTTCTTGTATTGGATGTATCCCTTTGAACGATATATGAGAATTTTTAAAGGTGATGTTCAAAACCGTTATCGGTCTGAAGGGAGTATTATTGAGGGTTATGTGGCGAGAGAGGTTATGGATTTTTGCAATGACTTTCTGAGTGCTAATGACGCTCCTGTGAATGACAAGAATATTGAGGTGCATTTTAGCAAAGGAATTTTGGGATCACGGGTGAAAGTAATCAGCTGTGAGCAGTTGGAGCAAGGTCACTTGTATATTTTACACAACATCGATGAAGTGAGTGTTTATATCGAGGAACATACCAATTTCATCAAGAGACAATATCCTCGATCCAATTCAATGTGGCTTTCTAGAGAGCATAACAAGACATTTATTAAGTGGTTTGAAGATAAAGTCTTACATCAACTATCTCAAACACCAGATAATA